>OX596189.1:6605000-8061132 GCA_951394245.1 Cyclophora punctaria
ATGCAAACTATAAATTATATGCAACGCAAGGGAATCCCAATTGAAATCGGATAAACTTAGTTACAAATCTGGCTATCTAAATACTGGACTATAGTTGAGCCATTACAAACGTGCTATTAATAGTGTAGGATGAACAAGGAGAACAGATTGGCCTATTGATCAATAAGGACAAGCGATATGTCACTGGATAGCAAACTTTTACTACGAGTATGGTAGGTAATCTTAAATATTTGTTTGAATAAAGTTATTTCTGCATACAAATAGTTGAAAATAGTGCTCTTATAAATGCGTTTCGTGTGCCAGTTGCTGATAACATAAACAGTGATTACATATTGAACGGTATTTATGAAAAAATAGACATGGCAAAGTTCTGTTAGTGACAGCAACCTCAACAGACAAAGTGTTACATTCAGGGCTTTAGACGCAAGAACTTTCACGTGAAGCAGAAAATGATGTGACGTTATTTTCATTACAATCGTATGAATTAAAATTAGCGAAATCTTAGTGTTTGAACATTTACAGAATGGTCTGTACATTATAGAAGTTTTTGGAGATAACGTTCATGAGGCATTGGAACGATATAATATGCCTTAAAATTGTTCACTGCTTAGAGGTCATATCCAGTCGCGTCATGTACGAGCGAGAACTTATGTGTGTTATAGTTTGATTAATAATAATGCCATTGGCATACGTACGATAGCACAATATTTGTTTGACAGGGCGTTGCACTATTGGAAGTTGTACACATGTAGTATCCATAGTTTGATACCGTAATGCAGGAAGACACGAAATATTTATTCCTCTAGATGGGCGCATAAAAAAAAAACTTATGATGGAATGTTTTTATTTTGCCATAACTTGTTTCACACGGCGATTTAAGAATTCACAAAACTTGTAGAATATGAAAAACCTTTCTAATGACATATGGCTTGCGATTATTAGTTTTAAGGCCCGTGCCCATACAAAACTGCCCACCCTCATTTAATCCACTACCGTCGAGTAACTCGGATAGTGTCAAATCGGCATTATGGAAATTGTTGTATAAAGCTTAAATAATTTAGGATGTTTATGACCAATATATGTATTCATACTATCAGCGGTGTTCGTGTAATGGGAGTGGTGAGGAAGGGCGCCGTCAGTACCGAGGTGACGGCTCACGACGCGCTCACGTGGCCGGTGCCGGCCCACTGGAGCCTGGAGGAGGCGGCCACGGTCCCGCTGGCTTACACGCAGGCTTACTACTGTCTGGTAAGTGTGGTTCGAGGGAAGGACGTTGAAGTTCATAACGTATTGCGAAATCACTATTATTTTTAAATTGAAAAAATGCTCAATTTGAAAAGTGGATATAATTGTAAATTTATAATTTTTAGTGTATAAAAAACAATATTCGCAAAGACTCCACTATTCTGATCCACGGAGGTGCCGGTGCTCTTGGTCAAGCCGCTATTGCAATAGCTCTAGCGAATGACTGCGAAGTGTTCACAACTGTTGCTGATGACTTTAAGAAACAATGTTTGATAAAACTATTCCCTAAACTAAAAGGTAAGTTAATTCGCATTTCAATTATGGAAATATATACTTTGACTATCAAAAACAGAATCGCACATAATAGCATACTCAATGGCATGCATATTAATTGAGTTATTGCTGTACATAGTATACATGTGTTTTTCAGAAGATCATATAGGAAGTTCTCGGGATGGCAGTTTTACAGACATGGTGCTCAGCGCTACAAATGGAAAAGGTTGCAATTTGATTCTCAGCTGCGTCCAAGGCGACCTGAAAAATGTAAGAGAGTTGAATTAGGACATTATCTCGAGCTTCAAAGCGCTTTCTTGATTAAGTTTGTTTTCGTTTCAGGCTTGTTTGAAATGTACAGCTTTTTCGGGAACCACCGTCGACATATCGCAGCTTCAACATACTGATGATTTCGAGTACGGGATGTTTAACTTGACTAGACAGAGGTCCTACATGTGTGTCGACTTAACCACAATATTTGAGCCAAAATATTCTTATGAACTTGCAGTAAGTCTCGTGTTCAACTCTTCTTTATTAAGACACCCAACACGCCTTTCATGCACGTATGTCCGTCCAGGGCTTTACACCCTTTGTTGGCTGTCACGTTTATATAATCGTGTTGGTCAAGTAACTCTAAAGTCTGCCTTTCACCAACTTCCCCAGTTCGTCGGAATCTTAAAGATATAATATCATTTTTGTTTTAGAAAATCCACTCATTGATTCAAGACGGCATTGCTCGGGGAATAGTTCGCCCGTTGTCGCACATAGTGTATCCCGCGCATGAAGCTGCCAAGGCATTCCGTTTGTTGGCTGCCAGCAGACATTGTGGAAGAGTTCTGATACGACTGGAACAATTACAATCGACAATTGACAAGAGGTTTGAAAATGTTAATTAGTTTTACTTGAAAAGTCGTACTGGGGAACGACTAGGTCTCAGTTTCAAACCACCTCCTTCTTGTAAGTTGAGCACTGTAAGTAGTTCCTTTAGTTGGTAGTAATATTTAATGTTCTGTCGACAGAATGTTCTGCAATCCTGATAATAGCAGTTTGATAATTTGGGATGGCGATAGCTTCGGTCTACAATTAGCAAAAAAGTTGATTAAATTGGGCTCAAAGAAATTATTGATTCATTTGTTAAATCCGTCGACGAAGTTCCAACTGACGAAAAGGTAAAAGTAAAAAATGTATGAAATGTTTAATGAATGAAGCTTGTAATAAAATTACAAAGAATTTGCTGTATCTGGATTGTAATCTGATAGTAGATTTATATCCATCGATAATTTATCATCAATTACTCACATGGAAAATAATTACAATATTTATTATATGAAGTGTAATCCGAAACGTACATTAATATATGTGACAAAATAGTTAAAAAAAATTTCAGTCTTTGGGAGAAACAAGGAGTTAAAATAATATTGTCCGGAGATAAATTAAATCATCAGAATGATATAGTCCGTTTAGTTAATGAAGCGAAAGATTTAGGACCAATCGATGGAGTCTTTGTCGCTGCCACCGACAGAAAGGGATGTTTCGATAACGTACTGCCCGCAATCATACATTATTTAGACGTGGCGACAAGGGAACTGTGTCCGTCATTGAGGTAAGCCACCACATTATTGAGTTTTTTATGCTAATCATAAATTTATAAATATAATATTTTGGTTGCATTTCTAGATATTTTACAGTAATGTCACTGAATAAAGACTTTGATCAGACTCTGCAACTGCTCCGATCTGCAAATAAAATGCCTCTGACCTTTATAAGTTTTCCTGACATAAATAAAGTAAGTGGGTAAAATATGGTCTTTCTTAGATGCTTTCAATGTGGCATTCTTTAAATATAATTAAAATTGAATTTTAAACAGACGAACCGAGAATTATCAACAACTATTGAAAAATCAGTGTGGGACTCGATTGCTGCAGATGTTATTGAGACTACAGAAGGATCTGGATACCCATTAATAAACGTGCGCCCTAAACTTGTAGAGAACGCACCCTTCTCACAGGAAATTACAAAAATTATTGGTAAAAATATTATTCAATTCTTTGATAAGTAGCCACTACATTGTAGAGCCTAACAAAAATAATTATTATTTGAACATTCCACAGGAGAAGCCGATATTCAAGCTTATGACCAAAACTTAACTTTACGAGAAATAAATTTGGCAAAACATAAAGTTATGGAAATATCAGCAAATCTGGAAAATAAATTTCATATTTCTTTATTTTACAACGATGTTCTGGCCATGAATAAAGAAAAGTAAGTTAATGAACTTGACGCATACAATCTTTGCGATAGAACAGTTTGCTCTCAAATAAAGGGAAGTCTGAGTCAGTCATGGAGTTAGTTGCCGATGAGCAGAGGAGACCTTTGCCCAACAATGGAATAGCATAAACAAGAATAAATAAGGCAAAAGTTTGATAAAATACTGAAATGCTACAATTAACTTGCAGGATACAGCAATTGGAACTGCCTGATAAACTGGCCGAACCACAGGGACTCGGAAAATTCTTGCAATACGTGGATGAAGAGGAGTTGGTCGCTACCACGGATTTAGTTCAAATGGATACTTTGGTTACAAATACTAATATTGTTAGTAAAATGTATAACGTCCAGTGGAATTTGAATAGGTTAATGGTTAACCTTGGTTTAGGAGTTCTCAATTGTCAGAATGCTATTGACATTAACAATAATTGTAAAACTACACCACCATCTCTAAAACTCGCATTCTAAACAATTTGATTACTCTATTTGATGTTTCAGACTGCCAACGAACTAGAGCTGGGTGATACGTTCTTGTGTATAGTGCCTGGAGTTGAAGGGCACCACGCTAGATTCCAAAGCATCTGCGGGCGTCTCAAGCTGCCAGCGCTGGTGCTGCAGCCAGGGCTCGATCATCCCAATGAGGACACTGACGATATGGCGTACAGATTCTCAAAGGTACGTTAATAAAACTGAGATACGAAGTTGACACTATAAAAAAATCGAATGCACCAAGATACCTTCATAATAAATAATATCTATTTTTCATTGTGTAACTTTCATTTTCAGATACTTTTGAATAAAATGGGATTGAGTAAGAATTTCATCTTACTGGGTTATGAGTATGGCGTATCAGTTGCCTTATCTTTAGCAGCCATTTTAGAAGAACAAGGTACGATTTGCTAACATTGACAAAAAATATTTATGATATTGATGAAAAAATAACGAATTATTACATGATTTTCTTTACAGGTCTAACAGGAACGGTGTTCTGTATAGGCAATGGACCAAGAACGTTAAAAATGGAGTTGGAAGATAAGATCAAGGAATTTCCCAGTGAGGAAGCTTTGAAAATGGGAATAGCACGTCATCTAGTTGGCGTAATGTCCAAGACAGATATCAAAGAGACCACACTAGAAAATTATAAATCTTGGGAACAGTTTGTGTACGATATGAGGCTGAAATACGGTTGTGGGTCGCATACCACACAGTTCGTTCGATCGCTTATTGAAACTGTGTACGCGCGTATTTCACTAATACGGGCACCGAAGAGTGCGGCGCGGGCTCTGAAATCACAAATAGTACAAATGCGTACATTGTGTGATTTCGATGACGACGTTTCTGCTTTACAAAAGTATTCGTCGAAACCAATCGTCGTGTACGACCTTGATGTGCCGTTGGTGAGCTCCACTGAAGATCTGAGGTGTGCTTCCCTGATTAATAGACATTTGCCTCAAGAGGTTTTGAATTCTTTTAAGAACTTTAATCTGTGTAAGCAATATTGTGTATCTTTAAATGATTTGGAAGAATAAATAATCGGTGCATTATATTGTGGCAAATTAAAGGTGTTTTATACTGTTTAATCCTGCTTCTTTATTATTAATAATAATAACAAACCGCGCACCCCGCGGTGTTACCCACATAGTTTCCGTTACCGCGGGAATTTCGGGATAAAATGTATCCCATGTGTTATTCTATAATGTATAATCTAGGTATATTACTGAAAAGTTTCATCCTAATCCGTCCAGTAGTGTTTTTCGTGTTGTTTAAATAAAGTCTTTGCAGTTTTATCTTATTAATATTATTGAACAACGCACGTAATAGAACTGTACCTGTTTTTAACAGATTTCTACATTATTGTGTTAAAATAAACTAATACTTCAGACAATTTTTATTGGGCGTATTAAAAGGGAAAGGCTCAGTAAAATAAATTTAAGACTATACAGAATCGATCGAAGGTGCTAGTCACAGACGGGCAGCTAGATGCAGAGCTTAGGGTCCTGAGAATCTCAGTGACATCTGGGGGCACGGCGGTGCCCCCGCCAAGTCGAGCGCGAAGCAAACACTGCCGTACGGCAGTGTTTGGAAGGATGGTACCATCCTTTACTGGAACCATTTCGCCCTGTTTTCAGGCCCCTATTTGACAACCTCTGGATAAGACCAGAACGTAGAAATTTTCGTCATCCAGTAAGCTATAATACATACGTAAAATCCAAAATTTCAAGTCTGTAGGTCATTTAGTTCCGAAGTTAAGCGAAACCAAAGTTTCGCATTTATGATACTCACTCACTCACTCACTCACTCATGATCATTAAAATAGAACTAGTTTTTCCCATGAAGAGTTACAGTGCGTCCACACTGAATGCGCGGTGGCTTACGCGGTGGCTTACGCGGCGGCGGTGGCGGAGGTGGCCACACTGAGGCGCGAGCTCTAGTAGCGATCAGACGTATATATTGATCGAAAATTGTTTGCAACCCCTGATGGGTTGCAAACAATTTTCGATCAACAATACACAACTAGATTTCGGGTCGGCGCAAATAATACGTCAAGGTGCTTAGGGCCTCATTTGAAAAGTGAGCCACTCTTTTATTATTACTACAAAACAAATCTACTCCATGTTTCTGCTGTTCTGTTTCACAAAATTTGCGCCAACGTTGGCCAAACATTTGTAGCGGTGACTTCAAATCAGTATTTTTTTTCAAAATTTGATATTATTTAGTTAAATGCTTAAAATATAACTTATTCTACATGTACTCACAGAAAGTAAGACACTCCGGCCGTTAAATTGTTTTTCCGGCCATTATTTTTGCAACTTTTTTGGCTGTGGTTCGAGGGAACTAAATAAAAGAGTGGCTCACTTTTCAAATGAGGCCCTAAGCACCTAGACGTATTATTTGCGCTGACCCGAAATCTAGTGTGTATTGTTGATCGAAGCCATTTTACGTCAAAACGCCGAGCGGTAAGACCACTGGTTTGATACACCTGCCACCCGCTTGTTAAGTCGCTCGCCGCCTAGGCCCGTACTGTGGCCACAACGCGCGGATTTGAAATCACCGCGCGCGGAGTCGCTCGGTCTTGTCGCGCTAGGCTTCCGCCTAGTCACTTCAGTATGGACACTTACACGCGTTTCATACGTTTGATATTTCGCGCCCGCCGTCGCAACCGCGCTAGGCCCGCAGTATGGTCGCACACTTATAGGGTTTAATGGCTACATAAAGGGAAAACTATAAATACTAGGATAATCGAAGATCTGGAGTACCTGGTGACCCTGATTAGAAAACACAAAAGCCCAACCAAACTATTAGATATCGACTCACACTCAGATTGTTATTTTTTTAATAAAGATATTACATTTTAAATAAAGTTTCTTGCCGCATATGTAAGGCAAATAAATATTAAGATACCTATTTAGATCGAATTAAAATGATGCAACATCGATAAAAAACTCAAAAATTTTGAAACTTTAAACAAATAATTAAATAACAGTAGGTAAAAAGAGATCCTATTGCGTGTCTGTCTGTGTATTGTTTAAAGTGTGGCGAAATCGAAGTTCTTAGCTACGATTTAATGTGGCGTGGGGTAACGTACAATCTAATTAACATTAATAATTAAGGACTTAATACTAATGAATTATAGTCCTACCATGGACCAACATTATACGTTGATCCATGATGTTGGTCAATACGTTTATCATGGTTGGTTCCAGTAATTAATCCGAAAGCTTAGATAAATAAAAAAGACGTGTGGCACTCGGGGACTGCCGCGGTAAAGCTATTGCATAGTTATTTTTTCTATCACTAGATGGCGTTAGTGGGGAGCGTGAGGTTTTTTCGTTACGGAATTTCTGGATTCGGTCCCCGCGCTCAAGGCCCGCGATAGAAGCTATGCAATAGCTTAATAAGTAATGTTAGGGTTAGTAATGTTTCAGGGAATTATTATAAATATACTATAATTGTTTAAAAAAAGCAGTCTTATTTGTTCGGCAGACTAAGATAACAAGTCCAATTTTGACATTGTTTATATGTAATTGGATGTCTATTTTTAATCAGTAAAATGTTAAATTTTGGTGCTGAAAAATGCCGTCAAAATATTTCATTTTATCTCCATAAAAAAAAATTGAAACTTGATCTGGCTGGTTGAAACTACTGATGGAGATCGGTTATTGGGACCGAGACGTTACAAAAGACTCATTTTAATTACAAATTCGTTAAAATAGGAAGTTATTCCGTCTAAGGGTCAATCAATTTGACACAGTTAATTTCTTTGATCAAATGTATTAATTATTAGTTAATTATAAATGAGGTTTCTCCTTGGCGCTCAGTCAAAATTACATTGGCTAGGCTCGACATCGTTTCTGTAAGTGCTAATCATAAATTGAAAAAAAAAATAAAAAAATATCTAAATAAAATCAAATCCTACTCAGTTTTATACATACGAGTATGTATATAAAAAAGTGATCCGCCCTCGGCAAAGATAAAAAGTGTGTTCTATATAGGATCACCATGGCTTCTGATATTTCCATATCAGAAGCCATGTTATAGTACATAGCCCTGCGGTCAGGCCCGCACGATACGGCACACCCCGTTCGTGCCCGTGAATTTTTCATTTTTTTGTGTTATTCTCGTCATTGCTAAACTACAAATACATACTCCTATGTAAAATTTTCATAATTCAAAGAAGTTAAATAATTATGTGATTCAGCTTTATTGTATTTTAATAAAGATTATGTCATCATATGAGCTACATCCACTTCAAATTACAGTCAATGATATTTAAAGAATTAACAAGGTGGTTATAATCAAAAAATGTAGACATTATTTTCATGTACCATCTCGTTTCAGCAGTGCACGCCTAAAACTGATTAATTCAGGCATTGTTTCCATTCCTCGTTTTATAAAGTACGGATCCAAGACTTTTAAAAATAATATTTGATAGGCTATATTGTCACTTAATGGTTTAGCTTTCTATAGCGAAGGAATTCCCATGATCAAAAGATTACCCCCTAATTTTGTTTTCTGTCGGTGCCTTTGTTAGTGTTCTTAGTGCCCATTTAGTGCTTACCTGTGACATTAAATGACATTGCTTTAGTTGTTTTTCTAATGCTTGTTAACATTTATTACAAAATTTGGAAAAGCCATATATTTTGCAAAACAAAACATATGGCTTTTTCAAATGAAGGAACGTTAGGTGTGTTAATAAAAAAAAAATGTTTAAATTGTCTGGTCATCGAAGTCTCTGCGAAATGCTTTATTTTTTTCTTTCATTGCTTTTATAATATTTTTAATTAGTAATTCAGCCCTAACATAATGCAGTAAATTTTCCACAGAAAATGACTCCAACTCCCCAAGAGCATGCGCTCCTTCCATCTGCCAACGAGAGTGGGGAGAAAGTGGTCATCTCCGGGATGTCCGGACTGTACCCGGAGTCTCATAACATCAAGGAATTCTCTAAAATTCTTTATGATAAGGTTAGTTTTTGTGAAAAATCCAAGAAATCTGAGAGCAACGATTTGAAATACGTAAGAAATTTCAATTTTAAATTTCAATTTTTGTGCAGTGAGTCTACTATAAAGGACCATCACATATTAGAATGTAATATTTTTGTAGATAAACCCAATAACAGATCAAAATGGTCGCTGGTCCTTTAGTCATCCGGAAGCGTCAAACTTCTTGGGGAAGATACCTGCTATAGACAAGTTCGATTCCAAATTCTTCAAAGTCCATCAACATCAGTCTGACAAAATGGATCCCTCAGCCAGAAAGATCCTGGAACAATCTTATCAGGCTATTTATGACGCAGGCAAGTAGTTTCTATTAAAGTTTCCTATAATACAATACAATTAGTTTAAAATTACTTTAAAATGTTCACTCACGCTGAGAAAGAGAGTTATTTTCCAACGACATATGTATATAAAGGCTGACTCGATTTCAGGTATAAGTCCCTCTGATTTCAAAGGGAAGAAGGTTGGTGTGTTTGTTGCTGCGGCCCAAATGGATACAGAGTCCTCCGGGCACTTTTTCTCCTGTAAATCAAAATCAGGATTTGCCATTACAGGGTAAGAATCGAATTGTTTTCCGTGCTTATCCAATACTAGCAGCGCCCCGCGGTTTTACCCGCGTTGTGCCCGTTCCCGTGGGAATTTCGGGATAAAATGTAGCCTATAGCCTTCCTCGATAAATAGACTATCTAACAGTGAAATAATTATTCAAATCGGTTCAGTAGTTTCTGAGATTAGCGCGTTTAAACAAACAAACAAACAAACAAACAAACAAACAAACAAACAAACAAACAAACAAACAAACAAACAAAACAAACAAACTCTTCAGCTTTATAATATTAGTATAGACAAAGATTGAATTTTAATAAAAAGAATAACGTGCCACACATAATTGATATGGCCTATTCCTCCTCATCATACTGATTTCACCGGTGAGATGGAAGGCCTTTGCCCAGGTGGGGGACATTGGAGGCTATAAGCATCCATAATTTCTTACTTAAGATTGAATATAAGTATTCTATCGACTCCAAAATAACTAACAATTTGTGTATATGTACATATGTATAACATATTCGAATACAGGTGTAGCAAAACAATGATCGCTAACCGCATATCCTACTGGTTGGACGTGAAAGGCCCATCCTTGACGTACGACGACGCCTGCTGTGGATCCTATCTGGTACTCCAGAACGCTTACTTGTCCATTCTGAGAGGTGAATGCGAGGCCGCTATTGTCGGAGCCATCAACTGCATTTTATGTGCACAGAACATTGTTGTCAGCAACAGGTGCGTATCATAAGATTGTTCATTTTTTTATTCATAGTCACCGTCATCAACTCCCACTATAATAATTAACTCCATTTCTAGGTGCACCAAAATTGCTTTTGATGGAAAAACCAAATCTTTTGATGAAAATGCTGATGGATGTTGCAAGTCTGATACCATTGGTGTGATGTTTCTCCAAAAAGCTAAATATGCTAAAAGGTAAAATTAATAATGGATATTCAGTGCAATTACTGTTTAAATAACAATAAATACAATCAACAATTTCATATAATTTAAGGGCTTATGCGGAAGTGGTTTACGCCAAAACAGAGTTTGTGTCAAGACTTGAAAACGAAACAGGACAAATTTTTGGGTTTATTCGGGACCCATCAGTGACGGCTGAATTTTTACATCAGTTTTATAACGAAGCTGGCGTTTCTCCGGCAGCAGTAGAATATGTGGAAGCTGTGGGATCTGGTAACTTATCTAACACAAACAATGATAAATGTGTTGCATAACTTCCAGCTGGGCTACTAAACAAGGACTAATGTATTGTAACTTACAGGAACTCCTGAGGCTGACAAAGCGGAACTGTTGGCTATTGAAAGAGTGTTTTGTGAAGGCAGAAAAAATACATTGTTAGTTGGAAGCGTCATGTCAAATGCCGGTTTCAGTGACACTGCTATGGGTATAACTGCTTTGACTAAGGTAAATATAGCAAAAGTATCAATGATCAGATCCAAGTCAGTTATACATATTCAAACAATGCAAAATAATTAATAGGAACAAAAGGTGATGTAAGCTTTTTTTGTTTTAAAACAGACATTACTAGGTTATCACACAGGAAAAATTGCAAGCAATCTACATTGTGAGAACCCGAGGAAAGATATAGCGGCCCTCCAAAATGGATGTATGAAAATCGTGAGGGACCACGAAACATTCAATCAAACTTATGTAGCTATTAACGGAATGTCTATCGCCGGTAGCAATTCTCATATTTTACTCAAAGGATATTCTAAACCAAAGGTATAAATAAAAATGAATTAGTACATTAAAAAAAAAATTGTCTTGTTTTGTATCGGTAACTTATGTGAAATTGTTTCAGGATATGTCCCGCTACACATCATCTTTTCCATACCTTGTTACTCTATCCGGGAGACAACAATCTTCGATTGAAAAAATATTTGCTGATCTGAAATCGCGGTCTATTGATCCGGAGGAGTTGGCTTTACTCCATAGCATACATTCATCTTACATATCTGGACATTTGGGAAGAGGATATATTATTTTAGGTACTACATTTGCTACAGGCAGTCTTTTCTGTCTCACCAGACAAATGTATTTTATGAATTGTGAGCCACCCAATTTCTGCTCAGTACAAATTCCGTCTCCCGCGTGTTACACTATAAACTGTCGGTTATCTCTTTTCCCCTTTAGTTCCAAACATATTTCAGCCGGGTTTTTGTGTGTGTGTCGGGATACGATTCATTTTACGTCCCCGTGTGGCAAAACAGAACTTTACAACAGGTTTAATACAAAATTTAACCGAATGTACTCGTAGCAAAAATTATGCGACCGAAATTACGGTACTCACAGCTCACAAAATTACTCGCGTCTGGCCTCGCCCTAGCCAATGCAGACAAATAGTAGTCCTACGCACGAACCCAGAACAAAGAAAGGGGTGATACGATGGAAAAACACATTTTCAGATACTGATATGAACCAAAACACGCGTAGTTTGAAAGAATTTTCGCAACATATTGATGCAGCCCCGCGACCTCTCTGGTTCGTGTACAGCGGCATGGGGTCCCAGTGGGCCGGCATGGGGACGCAACTCCTGCGTATTCCGGTGTTCGCTGCGGCCATTGAGAAGTACGTTTATTAAACAATCATATTCGCAATTTCATCGCTCATTGATAGATAAAATTATAACATGCGTACTTGTAAGTAGTGTATCATCGCTGCGGTGTGTGAGTGCATAAAGATTGCCGTGGATTTTTTCAATTATGAATTTTGGGATGTTGATATGCCTAGCTCTTGAAAGGGGTAAATGAGCCTTTGTCAGTAAAGCCTTGATACGCAAGCAAAGATAATGTATCAATATAAACTTGATAGCACTATCTCACGTTCTAAATCTGATGTTAACAATGTGTGTATTGTGTATTGTTACTATTTTAGATGCCGAAAAGTCCTTGAACCAAAGGGTCTAGACCTCATTCATATCATCACTGCTCCAGAAGAGACTATATTCGATAACGTGCTCCACTCATTTGTTGGTATCGCCGCCATACAAATTGGATTGACTGACGTATTAAGACAAATTGGTATTGTGCCTGATAAGCTCATTGGTATGTTTGTATGGATTCTTCGTAATCATTTGTGATTTGCTCAGTTCAAAGATTTCCTCATATTAATTTTTCGGTTTTCAGGTCACAGTGTAGGAGAACTAGGGTGTGCTTACGCTGACGGGTGTTTGACTGCGGAAGAAACGATATTATTTGCCTACAGTCGTGGAGTTGTGTCTAACGAAAACATTACTAGTCGAGGAGCCATGGCTGCGGTCGGGAAAGGCTATAAAGCTGTATGTATTTCCATTCTTGTTTGCCAGTGACAACTTAAATCCTGAGATTAAAGAATATTATAAAAATGAATGTCTATTTCCCGTGGTCATCGCATCATACTCGTATTCTCGAAAGCTAGATTCGAGAGAAAGGTTGTAGGCTGGAAAACGAGCACAATGCAGGTAAAACCGCTGGGTGTGGCTAGTCCTGGATAAATAAACAAATATTTTTCCGAATTATTGTTGCAGATAAAGGATATTTGTCCCAAAGAAATTGACGTAGCTTGTCATAATGGCCCGGATTCATGCACTATTTCGGGACCGGAGAAGGAACTTCGGGACTTTGTCGCTTCGTTGAAAGCCTCAGGAACTTTTGCCAAAGAAGTGCCGTGTTCCAATATTGCGTATCACTCGCGATACATCGCGGAAGCTGGTACGTACAAATATTGCTAAACTTTAGATGTAGACGTGTTATTTATATTTATCATGTGTTTCAAACAATATTATTCTGATTACATTTCATTTTAGGGCCGCACCTACTGCAGCGTCTCAAATCAATTCTAACAAAACCTACACTTCGTAGTAAGAAGTGGCTATCCACGTCGGTGCCACAGGATAAATGGAACGAACCATCTTCCAAGTATTGCTCTGCAGAGTACATGACAAATAACCTTTTGGTAAGTAATATCACCTAGCTGGTCAAGAATAGAAGTGATTTACCATTGATTGTTATGTGTTTTCTTGTTGCAGAATTCAGTGATGTTTGAAGAAACCTGTAAGAATGTCCCTAACAATGCCATACTAATAGAAATAGCTCCTCATGGTTTACTTCAAGCCATACTAAAGCGTTCTTTGTCTGAAAATTGCAAAAATATTCCCCTGACCAGAAGGAATCATGAGGATGGTGCGGTTTTCCTGTTAGAAGCTATCGGAATGTACGTATATAAAAATATTTGTAATGGTAGAGCCACACAGCCTGCGCGTTTAGAAAGGAGAGGGGTATGTGACGGGACTCGTGGCATGTAGCCAGGCCGTGCGGCAAAATAAATAATCAATTTATTTAATGCAAAGAGATGGCGAGACGACATCGACACCTTCATGAAGGATTCATTACAGAATAGTGGAAAGAGGGTAGAAAGGCCTTTGCCCTTCAGTGGGACAAGTCAGGCTGAAAATAATAATAAAGTGGTGCACGTTATTAATTAATAATTTCATAAACATTAATGATAATTTCACTGATAGGAACAAAAATATTATCTTTGTTTAGGCTTTACATTGAAGGTGCCTACCCAAAGCTACAAGCAATATATCCTAAAGTTGAGTTTCCGGTTTCAAATGGAACCCCACACTTGTCGCATTTCAGTGATTGGATGCACACTGACAGTTGGTGAGTGAAATCATTGGAATTTAAATGGTAATAATATTTATAGATATTATTTTCCAATATTTAAGTAATTGCTACACGTACTGCACTGTTACAGGCATGTAATGAAACCTTGTACAAAAGGGAAAGTTGTGCACGCAGCTAACTGCAACTTCAAGATAACGACCTATGATGATGAGCATAACTATTTGACAGGAAACGTCATTCAAGGTAAAACAATATCAACAGTACTGTGGCAACGGTTACCAATCTTCTTCTAAACTTAAGAGCTGGGCTCTTGTCGATGGAGTTCTTTCCACTTTCCTCTGTCATCTGCCATCCTCTTCAGCTGTTCGTACGACACGACTTTTGCTCTTTCCTTCAGTTGGGCTACATATTCCCTTCTTGGCCTTCCTCTTCCTCTCTTTGCCTCTATGTGTCCTTCTGTTATAGTTTTTATAAATTCGTCGTGTCGTAAAAGATGTCCAAACATCTTTCCTCTCCTGATTTCTATCGTCTTTAATATTGCTCTCTTTTCCCCTATTAGATTCAACACTTCCTCGTTGCTTTTCTTTTCCGTCCAGCTTATTCTTTCCATTCGCCTCCAGCACCACATTTCAAACGCCTCTAGCCTTTCCCTAACCCTTTGGATCATGGTCCATGTTTCGCTGCCGTAAAGAGCTATACTCCATATAAATGTTTTTATTAGTTGTTTTTTGTCGTCGGCGAAACGGATGGTGTTGATTTTTTCGCCGTTGACTCTTATACCTCCTTCTCCATACTCTGCTATGGCACTGAGGGCGCTTTCGACGAAGATGTTAAATATTATGGATGAAAGGAGACAACCTTGCCTAACTCCTTGTCTTATTTGAGCATACACTGTTTCATCTCCGGTTTTGATTATAGTAGTTTGTTGTTTGTATAGTTTAAATATTATTCTTCTGTCTCTGTAGTCTAATCCTATCTTTTTCAGGGCTTACATCATTTTCTTCCAGTTTACTTTGTCAAAAGCCTTTTCTAAGTCGATAAATGCAATGTAGGTGTCAAGTCCAAAGTCTATTCTGCGATTGCTAATGAGACGGAGAGCAAGAATGGCTTCCCGCGTTCCTTTTCCTTTTCGGAACCCATATTGATCTTTGCCAATATGTTATTGCTCGGCTTTGAGATGCATGCGGTTTTGTATCATTTTTATCAGAATTTTTGAGGCGTGACTGATAAGACTGAGAGTTCTATGTTCTTCGCATTTCATGGTATTTAGTTTTTTGGGGTAATGGTACAGTTTTGGTGGTTTGATAATCGTTTGGAATATGGCCTGTTAAATACATTGATTGAGTAAGGGAGAATATTTCATCTAGCATTGGCTTGCATACAGCATATTTTATAAGTTCAATATATTTACATATAATATTCTTTGTCCTGAATAACTGATAGGTTATACAGGGCGACTTCAAATTGGTAATACAAAATCAAAGTTTTGCACACGTTTGCCCTACACTAAGCACCTCCATTAGGTCTCATGCTTTTAAAATAACCAGAAGTATTTTTTTTGATAATTTTAAATTATCCCATTTTCTTATCGTAGAGATAAATTGTGAGAGTGCGTTATTTGTATGACGTAGCATCCGATACGATAGGATTTTAGAAAATGTTACCTCTAAAGCGGTGAAAAGGGGAGGCAAAGTTTGTATGGACAAATTCTATTCCTTAGTCGAATATACATAAAAACAATTTAGAAAAATCTACCTTAATTTATTGGGAATTTGTGACATTTGGCTTTACTGCCAGATATTTTAAAGGGTAGTATTTAATCATATTAAATATAACTGTAAATCCTCTTTTTTGTAACAAAATATTCGAAAGTAGCACCAAAATAATGGATTGCGCCTAAATGTGCCCACTAACTAAAGATAATCAATTAGTTTATTACACGAATTAAAGAAGTGTAATGGAAGTCGCATTAGAAGAGTGTTACTATGAAAACAAATGTCGCCAAACTCACACATTGAAATTTACAACACTATGATCGCAGGGTTATTATTGGAGAATAAATTACAATTTATTTTCGTCGTGAGTTGACATAGAGATTGTTAAAACTATTGTTCATTAATAGTTGGAAGATGAAAATAACGTATAAAACTAAATGTAGATATAGGATCATGGAGCACACAAAGCATTTTTTGCAAATGGAAATTCATACTGAGCAAATTCAAATACGATGCGTGCTCCGTGCATGCGGTCAGCTACGTATGGTATTCCGAAATACCGCTCACCGAAAGGACGGTTTTGCGAAAACACTCTACTCCGACAGTTAGTTGAACGAAAAAATGAATTGCCGAAACAACGTTTCGCCGAAAGTATTATTTATTCTAGCTTTAGATAGTTTATATAATTTAATTTTTAGGGTTCGTGACAGAAGAGCTGCCTCATCTACGTCAATAATTTTAATGCGCTCATTAATTTGAGTTCATAGCGTGTTTAATATGGTTTAATATTACAATTTACCGCTAACATTATTACGCTAAAAATCAATTATTAATGATGCATGCATCGTTTACTTCCAGGAAAAACATTGTATCCGTTCGCTGCAGCCCTAGTAGTTGTATGGGAAACAGTAGCCATGTTGAATTCAGTTCCTAAAGAGGAGATGGCAGTACGCTTCCAAGACGTTCACTTAATATCTCAGCCAATACTGCATGAACAGAAACTTATGAACTTGGAAGTTGAACTGCACAAAGTAGACGGCCGGTTTCAGGTAACAACTAAATGTTTTTAGAAATGTTATAAATCTGTTCACCGTTATCATGACCCCAGCATACCATGTTTACCAGAATGAAGCATTTGGTTATTCGTATTTGCGATGTTTTTCCGTAGGTTTCAGATGGCGGTAGCATAGTTGCTTCGGGTTTTATTTTCCAAAACGATTCTGAAACATTCCCCGCAAAAAAGGATCTGGAAGTATTATTCAATTCAGGAATAGAATCTAATGAAATTTATCAATATTTTGGTGTCCAAGGATTTTGTTATAAGTAAGAAATAAGTTTTTATTGAAATGAACCTAGTGTTACAAGATAAAGTTTAAAATAACATTTGATGTTTTCAGAAACGATTTCCAAAGTATCAACAAATTGAAGTTAGATGAGGTTAAATGTCAAGCTGAAATTGTATGGACTGAAAACTGGGCGACTTTCATTGATGCTTTGTTACAGTTAAATTATTTAAACTCTCATAAAACAGACGTCTGGCAACCCAGCCAAATAAGGCAGCTTGTGATAGATGCTAAAAGACATTCAAGTCACGTAAAATCTCAAGGACTAGATAGAAAACTAGTGAATGCTGAAGTAGACAACATTCTTGACCACACTTTGTATGTATCTAGTTATATTTTTTCATTCTTGGTTTTTATAAATACAACCAGAACACCTAATTGTAATACAATAATCGCTTTATAGATCTGGTGGAATATTGATGCAAAATATTAAATTTCGCAAAATGGCAACTGAAAAATTATCGGACGTTGAATTCAAACTATACGCCTCATCCGAACTAAGGAGTGACCATAACGTAAGATTTTTCATTTGCTCAAAGCGTGATGCTGTACCTATGTATACCAGATAAAATCCAACAAAGTTATTGTTAATTGTTTTCCCAGAACAAAGAACTCATACAGAAGGAAATTGCAAGCGAGTCTCTACAGAAATCAGATCCGAATGTACATCGTATTACATTGAAAATTGAGGACATTTGTAACTTGGAATCGCTTCGTTGGGACAATATCATGGACCAAAAAGTTGGTCTTAAAGTAAAGGTACAAATTGTAACGCATAGATGATTGTCTCATTGTATTTATCTTGTCTAAACTTATAGTTTTAAATCAAATTTATATTTATTCTTCATTTTCAGGTCCATTTCGCGGGTATTAACATGAATGATGTTAAAAGAGCAACAGGAAGAATTCCGATTGTAGATGAAGGACACTGTGGAATGGATTACAGCGGGGTTGCAGACAGGTAAAAACAACACTTTGGTCTTTTGATTTACCGCTGTGTGAGTTCTAGACTGGGGGTCTGGGTGTAGTCGCGGTTCAGTCGAGATGCAAACTATAAATAATATGCAACGCAAGGGAATCCCAATTGAAATCGGATAAATTTAGTTACAAATCTGGCTATGTAAATACTGGACTATAGTTGAGCCATTACAAACGTGCTATTAATAGTGTAGGATGAACAAGGAGAACAGATTGGCCTATTGATCAATAAGGACAAGCGATATGTCACTGGATAGCAAACTTTTACTACGAGTATGGTAGGTAATCTTAAATATTTGTTTGAATAAAGTTATTTCTGCATACAAACAGTTGAAAATAGTGCTCTTATAAATGCGTTTCGTGTGTCAGTTGCTGATAACATAAACAAACAGTAAATACATATTAAACGCCATTTATGAAAAAATAGACATGGCAAATCACTTATATAGTTATGTTAGTGACAGCAACCTCAACAGATAAAGGGCTTTAGACGCAAGAACTTTCACGTGAAGCAGAAAATGATGTGACGTTATTTTCATTACAATCGTATGAATTAAAATTAGCGAAATCTTAGTGTTTGAACATTTACAGAATGGTCTGTACATTATAGAAGTAGAGAGTTTGGAGATAACGTTCATGAGGCATTGGAACGATATAATATGCCTTAAAATTGTTCACTGCTTAGAGGTCATATCCAGTCGCGTCATGTACGAGCGAGAACTTATGTGTGTTATAGTTTGATTAATAATAATGCCATTGGCATACGTACGATAGCACAATATTTGTTTGACCGGGCGTTGCACTATTGGAATTTGTACACATGTAGTATCCATAGTTTGATACCGTACTGTAGGAAGACACGAAATATTTATTCCTCTAGATGGGCGCATAAAAAAAAACTTATGTTGGAATGTTTTTATTTTGCCATAACTTGTTTCACACAGCGATTTAAGAATTCACAAAACTTGTTGAATATGAAAAACCTTTCTAATGACATATGGCTTGCGATTATTAGTTTTAAGGCCCGTGCCCATACAAAACTGCCCAACCTCATTTAATCCACTACCGTCGAGTAACTCGGATAGTGTCAAATCGGCATTATGGAAATTGTTGTATAAAGCTTAATTAATTTAGGATGTTTATGACCAATATATGTATTCATACTATCAGCGGTGTTCGTGTAATGGGAGTGGTGAGGAAGGGCGCCGTCAGTACCGAGGTGACGGCTCACGACGCGCTCACGTGGCCGGTGCCGGCCCACTGGAGCCTGGAGGAGGCGGCCACGGTCCCGCTGGCTTACACGCAGGCTTACTACTGTCTGGTAAGTGTGGTTCGAGGGAAGGACGTTGAAGTTCATAATGTATTGCGATATCACTATTATTTTTAAATTGCTCAATTTGAAAAGTGGATATAATTGTAAATTTATAATTTTTAGTGTATCAAAAACAATATTCGCAAAGACTCCACTATTCTGATCCACGGAGGTGCCGGTGCTCTTGGTCAAGCCGCTATTGCAATAGCTCTAGCGAATGACTGCGAAGTGTTCACAACTGTTGCTGATGACTTTAAGAAACAATGTTTGATAAAACTATTCCCTAAACTAAAAGGTAAGTTAATTCGCATTTCAATTATGGAAATATATACTTTGACTATCAAAAACAGAATCGCACATAATAGCATACTCAATGGCATGCATATTAATTGAGTTATTGCTGTACATAGTATACATGTGTTTTTCAGAAGATCATATAGGAAGTTCTCGGGATGGCAGTTTTACAGACATGGTGCTCAGCGCTACAAATGGAAAAGGTTGCAATTTGATTCTCAGCTGCGTCCAAGGCGAACTGAAAAATGTAAGAGAGTTGAATTAGGACATTATCTCGAGCTACAAAGCGCTTTCTTGATTACTTAAGTTTGTTTTCGTTTCAGGCTTGTTTGAAATGCACAGCTTTTTCGGGAACCACCGTCGACATCTCGCAGCTTCAACATACTGATGATTTCGAGTACGGGATGTTTAACTTGACTAGACAGAGGTCCTACATGTGTGTCGACTTAACCACAATATTTGAGCCAAAATATTCTTATGAACTTACAGTAAGTCTCGTGTTCAACTCTTCTTTATTAAGACACCCAGCACGCCTTTCATGCACGTATGTCCGTCCAGGGCTTTACACCCTCTGTTGGCTGTCACGTTTATATAATCGTGTTGGTCAAGTAACTCTAAAGTCTGCCTTTCAACCAACTTCCCCAGTTCGTCGGAATCTTAAAAATATTATATCATTTTTGTTTTAGAAAATCCACTCATTGATTCAAGACGGCATTGCTCGGGGAATAGTTCGCCCGTTGTCGCACATAGTGTATTCCGCGCATGAAGCTGCCAAGGCATTCCGTTTGTTGGCTGCCAGCAGACATTGTGGAAGAGTTCTGATACGATTGGAACCATTACAATCGACAATTGACAAGAGGTTTGAAAATGTTTATTAGTTTTACATGAAATGTCGTACTGGGGCACGACTAGGTCTCAGTTTCAGACCACCTCCTTCTTGTAAGCAGTTGAGCACTGTAAGTAGTTCCTTTAGTTGGTAGTAATATTTAATATTCTGTCGACAGGATGTTCTGCAATCCTGATAATAGCAGTTTGATAATTTGGGATGGCGATAGCTTCGGTCTACAATTAGCAAAAAAGTTGATTAAATTGGGCTCAAAGAAATTATTGATTCATTTGTTAAATCCGTCGACGAAGTTCCAACTGACGAAAAGGTAAAAGTAAAAAAGTATGAAATGTTTAATGAATGAAGCTTGTAATAAAATTACCAAGAATTAGCTGTATCTGGATTTTAATCTGATAGTAGATTTATATCCATCGATAATTTATCATCAATTACTCACATGGAAAATAATTACAAAATTTATTATATGAAGTGTAATCCGAAACGTAAATTCATATATGTGACAAAATAGTTAACATTTTTTTTAGTCTCTGGGAGAAACAAGGAGTTAAAATAATATTGTCCGGAGATAAATTAAATCATCAGAATGATATAGTCCGTTTAGTTAATGAAGCGAAAGATTTGGGACCAATCGATAGAGTCTTTGTCGCTGCCACCGACAGAAAGGGATGTTTCGATAACGTACTGCCCGCAATCATACATTATTTAGACGTGGCGACAAGGGAACTGTGTCCGTCTTTGAGGTAAGCCACCACATTATTGAGCTTTTTATGCTAATCATAAATTTATAAATATAATATTTCGGTTGCATTTCTAGATATTTTACAGTAATGTCACTGAATAAAGACTTTGATCAGACTCTGCAACTGCTCCGATCTGCAAATAAAATGCCTCTGACCTTTATAAGTTTTCCTGACATAAATAAAGTAAGTGGGTAAAATATGGTTTTTCTTAGATGCTTTCAATGTGACATTCTTTAAAAATAATTAAAATTGAATTTTAAACAGACGAACCGAGAATTATCAACAACTATTGAAAAATCAGTGTGGGACTCGATCGCTGCTGATGTTATTGAGACTACAGAAGCATCTGGATACCCATTAATAAACGTGCGCCCTAAACTTGTAGAAAACGCACCCTTCTCACAGGAAATTACAAAAATTATTGGTAAAAATATTATTCAATTCTTTGATAAGTAGCCACTACATTTTAGACTGTAGAGCCTAACAAAAATAATTATTATTTGAACATTCCACAGGAGAAGCCAATATTCAAGCTTATGACCAAAACTTAACTTTACGAGAAATAAATTTGGCAAAACATAAAGTAATGGAAATATCAGCAAATCTGGAAAATAAATTTCATATTTCTTTATTTTACGACGATGTTCTGGCCATGAATAAAGAAAAGTAAGTTAATGAACTTGACGCATACAATCTTTGCGATAGAACAGTTTTCTCTCAAATAAAGGGAAGTCTGAGTCAGCCATGGAGTTGGTTGCCGATGAGCAGAGGAGACCTTTGCCCAACAATGGAATAGCATAAACATGAATAAATAAGGCAAAAGTTTGATAAAATACTGAAATGCTACTATTAACTTGCAGGATGCAGCAATTGGAACTGCCTGATAAACTGGCTGAACCACAGGGATTCGGAAAATTCTTGCAATACGTGGATGAAGAGGAGTTGGTCGCTACCACGGATTTAGTTCAAATGGATACTTTGGTTACAAATACTAATATTGTAAGTAAAATTTATAACGTCCAGTGGAATTTGAATAGGTTAATGGTTAATCTTGGTTTAGGAGATCTCAATTGTCAGAATGCTATTGACATTAACAATAATTGTAAAACTACAACACCACCTCTAAAACTCGCGTTCCAAAAAATTTGACTAGGTACTCTATTTGATATTTCAGACTGCCAACGAACTAGAGCTGGGTGATACGTTCTTGTGTATAGTGCCTGGAGTTGAAGGGCACCACGCTAGATTCCAAAGCATCTGCGGTCGTCTGAAGCTGCCAGCGCTGGTGCTGCAGCCAGGGCTCGATCATCACAATGAGGACACTGACGATATGGCGTATAGATTCTCAAAGGTACGTTAATAAAACTGAGATACGAAGTTTACATTATAAAAAAATCTAATGCACCAAGATACGTTCATAATAAATAATATCTAATTTTCATTGTGTAACTTTCATTTTCAGATACTTTTGAATAAAATGGGATTGAGTAAGAATTTCATCTTACTGGGTTATGAGTATGGCGTATCAGTTGCGTTATCTTTAGCAGCCATTTTAGAAGAACAAGGTACGATTTGCTAACATTGATATGATTTGCTATTATAAAAAATAACGAATTAGTACATGATTTTCCTTACAGGTCTAACAGGAACGGTGTTCTGTATAGGCAATGGACAAAAAGCGTTAAAAATGGAGTTGGAAGATAAGATCAAAGAATTTCCCAGTGAGGAAGCTTTGAAAATGGGAATAGCACGTCATCTAGTTGGCGTAATGTCCAAGACAGATATTAAAGAGACCACATTAGAAAATTATAAATCTTGGGAACAGTTTGTGTACGATATGAGGCTGGAATACGGTTGTGGGTCGCATACCACACAGTTCGTTCGATCGCTTATTGAAACTGTGTACGCGCGTATTTCACTAATACGGGCACCGAAAAGTGCGGCGCGGGCTCTGAAATCACAAATAGTACAAATGCGTACATTGTGTGATTTCGATGACGACGTTTCTGCTTTACAAAAGTATTCGTCGAAACCAATCGTCGTGTACGACCTTGATGTGCCGTTGGTGAGCTCCACTGAAGATCTGAGGTGTGCTTCCCTGATTAATAGACATTTGCCTCAAGAGGTTTTTAATTCTTTTAAGAACTTTAATCTGTGTAAGCAATATTGTATAACTTTAAATGATATTTAAGACTAAATAATCGGTGCATTATATTGTGGCAAATTAAAGGTGTTTTATACTGTTTAATCCTGCTTATTTATTATTATTAATTATTAATAACTAACCGCGCCCCGCGGTGTTACCCACGTTGTTTTGGAAATTTCGGGATAAAATGTATCCCATGTGTTATTCTATGTATAACCTATATTACTGTAAAATTTCATCCTAATCCGTCCTGTGGTTTTTTCGGGAAAGAGTAATAAACATACATACATAATTATAATACACCCTCACAAACTTTCGCGTTTATAATATTAGCAGGACAGGATTATAATTTAAGTTAAGTCTTAACAGTTTTATCTTTTTAAAAACGCTCTTAAAAAAATTACCTAACTGATTTTAACAGATTTCTAAATAATTAAGTAAAAATAAACTAATAGTTCAGACAATGCTTATTAGGAGTAATAAAAGGGAAGGGTCAGTTAAATATAGTTTAGACTATACAGAATCAACATTGGTTGGTAACTCAATTGTTAAAATGTATCAGTTTTTTACATTCTCAACATAATATGTCTTCATCGAAGGTGCTAGTCACAGGTGGGCAGCTAGATGCAGCTTCAACCGCTTTGGGTTCTGAGAATCAGTGACATTAATTATACAGCAATATAAATTAAATGGATTTATAGAAACGTGATGGGATGTAATTTGTGGTCCAACGCACCTCATAAAGTTAAGAAAACAGTCGGAGTCCGACCTTAGACTGCAGCCATCGGTGGTTATCAGACGGTCGCCGCACACTACACCACCGATATTTGCAAATTGTTTTCAGTCTCGGACCAACATATACTCTTATCACTACATAGTATAAAGCAAAGTCGCTTACCGCTGTCTGTCTGTCCCTAAGTTTCAAAATTCAGGATGTACCATATCTTATTCTTTTACGCGTTGGCGGTTGATTTCGATATAACTGTCAAAGAGTGACTTGTACAACTCTTCAAGAGCTTTCAAATGACATAGGTCATGTCACTGTTGAGCAATACGATCAGCGTCGATACTTCGGTATAGCATAGCCCAACTCCATTCTTCGGTGGTCGAAAACACTAAGTTGGACGGCGATTTCGATATACATAACTATCAAAGAGTGACTTATAAAACTCTTTATGAGCTTTCAAATGATATGTGTCATGTCACTGTTGAGCAATACGATCAGTGTCGATACTTCGGTGGTCGAAAACACCGAGTTGGCCGTCGATTTCGATATAACTGTCAAGGAGTGACTTGTAAGAGCTTTCAAATGACATCAGTCATGTCACTGTTGAGCAATACGATCAGGGTCCACAGCACCTGCAGTGGTAATTCTTCGGTGGTCGAAAACACCGAGTAGGCCGTTGAATTCGATATAACTGTCTAGGAGTAACATGTAAAACTCTTCAAGACCTTTCAAATGACATAGGTCATGTCACTGTTGAGCATTGGGGCAGGCTCCATAGTTACCTACCCGAGGTCCTTTATTTTTACATTTCTGGAGCGTGTAGTTCAATAACGGTTGGGAATATGGAAAATTTTATAAGCTTTTTTATTTTCTCAGGTACTTTTATGATAAAACTTAACGTTTTGCTGAAAATCGCGAAAAACTCTTTTTTTTACCTTTGACCTTGAATAAAAAAAAACCATACACGGGAATGATGGGGAACTTTTAGACATTGTTTATAATTATGTTTTGAACAATTTTCCTGATTTTCAGCTTGTTGGGACTTTATGTAACATCACTCTCAATTTTTGGTTTAAATTGACCGGATTATCAAGGGCGCTTGTGGAATGAAACAACAATGCAACAAACATAATATAATTGATTACCATTAATGACATAAAGAGCACACTGTATTTCAAACTATTTACATATAGTCCATCGAAATGTTACATTTTTTAGGCCTAACCTTGCGTTTTTTAGAGGACGCGATTTTATTTTTTTGATGTGTAGGGGGGGTCAGTGTAAAGCTAAAAACAAGTTTGTGGGGTCGCCACCCTTGTCCCACGGCCGCCATCATGAAAATAGGGGTTGAAATGGTTTTTACGATATATCTCTTAAACTATTAATTTGATTTAAAAAAATTGTTAACATTTTTGTTGCAAATTAAATTCTCTACAACTTTGGTCCAGTAACTTTTTGTCGTAGAACTATAAATAAAAAAGTTATAAGCGAAAATGTTCAGAAATTCGAAAAGTAAAAATAAAAGACTTAAGGGACATTACAGCTGCTGCTGATCCTAATACCGATCTATCGAAGGTCGTAGTTCGATTAGGTGGGTTCCATTTGCTCATGTCGTTCATAGTTCATAGGTGCGATTGGATATATCATGTCTGGTAGTGAACTCGAGGATATCTTCAAATTAATTTATGCTGAGAACTGTGTACAGCACATAACGTCTGGACATGCTTATGGTAGGGCTGTACGTGCTCATTTAAAGTACTATTATCATCCAGAAAATCTCGTTCTTCTTCTGTAAATTCTATTGAATCCATAAATATTTTTGTTAATGATAAATGCACTAGCAAATGAGCACGTACAGCCCTACCATAAGCATGTCCAGACATTATGTGCTGTACACAGTTCTCAGCATAAATTAATTTGAAGATATCCTCGAGTTCACTACCAGACATGATATATCCAATCGCACCTATGAACGACATGAGCAAATGGAACCCACCTAATCGAACTACGACCTTCGATAGATCGGTATTAGGATCAGCAGCAGCTGTAATGTCCCTTATGTCTCTTATTTTTACTTTTCGAATTTCTGAACATTTTCGCCTATAACTTTTTTATTTATAGTTCTACGACAAAAAGTTACTGGACCAAAGTTGTAGAGAATTTAATTTGCAACAAAAATGTTGAATAAAAAAAAAATCAAATTAATAGTTTAAGAGATATATCGTAAAAACCATTTCAACCCCTATTTTCAAGATGGCGGCCGTGGGACAAGGGTGGCGACCCCACAAACTTAGTTTTAGCTTTACACTGACCCCCCCTACACATCAAAAAAATAAAATTGCGTCCTCTAAAAAACGCAACCCCAAATGTAACTTTTCGATGGACTAATATTGTACGAGTACGTCATATCAATTAACATTTAGGGTGCTTACAAATTATGCGTTTCGTGTCGGACCGCTGCGGTGCCGAAGCGGTGCGTTTGTCGTGTTGTGAACGTACGATCGTGTGTTTTCATACAAAACGAGCCGTGCGGCAACAGTGCGGCGTCGGTACCGCGAAATAATTTTAGTGCGCACTGTTGCCGCACGGCTCGTTTTGTATGCAAACACACGATCGTACGTTCACAACACGACAAACGCACCGCTTCGGCACCGCAGCGGTCCGACACGAAACGCATAATTTGAAAGCACCCTTAGGTACAATTTGCTAGTTCTTATTAAATTATTTAATAATCTTGAACAATTCAAGAAAACAATTTAATAACTATGTTTTCGCTCTAAAGTAGATTACTTGAGACCAAAGTAAAATTACATAGTTCTCTCTCTCTCTCTCTCTCTTAAAAACTTAAAAGCTGGGCTCTTGTCGATGCTTTCCCTTCTCTTTCTTCTGCCATCCTGTTAAGCTGTTCGTACGACACGACCTTTGCTCTTTCTTTCAGTTGGTATGCATACTTTCTTGGCCTTCCTCTTCCTCTCAAAATAACGCATAGGTATCTTAATAAAAATATTTTCCCAAATAATTCCAAAACAATTTATAATCCCCCAAAATATAGTCCCCTAATACTTCCATGTCTCTCTTTCCAGTGCCAACTTCTTCCAATTCTTATTAAAACCGTCTATGGCGGCAAGAACTGCCACTGAAATGGAGGCCCGACCTGTGGATTCTGCACGCATTCTGAAAATCCCGTTCCGTCGAAACCTTTGCCCATCTGTCCGGGTGCATACTACTGAAATGAACGGCCCGATTCAGATTTAAGCTAAGCAGTTTCGCAGATAGGCATGAAACGCCTGTTAAATAACCCAGCGAGGTGTTTATTATATAAAACATTTATAAATTGATATATAAAACATTATTTTTATGTATCATCAATAGTTTTCGCAGAGCACAAATATTTGTTTTTGTCCACTGTTAGGCAAAGGCTTCTCATCCCACAGCCGATCAGTAAAAGGAGAGGGATTAGGATTTAGGCTTTAGGACTAAAGGTAACTTAATAAAATACTTTCCCAAATATTTAGAAACAATGTATATTATTATAATAAACAACTTTTTGTAGGCACACTTACGATATTAAGAATAAAAATCACACTGGACCACTTATCATAATTTTCATCTACTCCTCATTCGCGACTGTCATAAAAGAGTCTGCATTCAAAAGATACGAATCACAAAGATTTCTGGAGTTAAATGCTTCTAGAACTTCAACAGGCAGGTGACTGTTGATGATGGACGAGCATCGGAGGTCGTTGGTGATTTGACTGAACGGAGTGGGGACATCATGCACTATGATGGGTTTAACAGAATACTCCTGGAGAGATGATGATAAAGATGATTTATTTCCAGCTCGGATAAGAACTATTTGTGACTGCAGTCGTTCAGGTGAAGGCGTAAAGTCTCGAGCCATTTTGATGCGGGCGTAAGCGGCCTCCATCAGGCTGCGAGCATATTGTACTGAGTGCGGCACGCGCCCCAGCAGCAGGCGAACACTTGCTTCCATGCGTTGCTCCCACGAGGAACACTCCACCAGAGCCTTTTCCAAAGAGTGCGTATCGCCGCCACCAATTACAGAGAAGGTGTTTCTTAAAAGGGCGATTTGGAGTTCATCGTCTATTGTGTAACATTGCAGCTGTTTCTTTATCAATGACACAATTTCTTTTGGACCGTCGCCAATGCAGAACACGGTGCCATGCAGTCCTATGTGACAAATATAATAAAACTTCAGAACCATATAATTAAGTTTAATTATTGAAAAATTGCATTATTATACTGTTTACTTGCCATTTTTCTCCAAAATTGCTGCTAATTTCAATGCAACGATGACTCCAAATTCATATCCTACAAGGATGAATTTTTTGTTGAGTGCTGTTTTCCGTAGAAGAAGCTGTAAGCCCAAAACAAAACTTTGTAATGATTGTCTTGTTAAATAAATAAGCACATAGCGCAGGCTCTTGGTGAGGCGGTGTAGATGGTGGCCTACCTTGGAGTATCTGTGTGCGAGGCGGTCGGGGTCCTCGCGCGGGCGGTCCAGGCCGGGCTGCAGCACCAGCGCCGGCAGCTTCAGGCGCTCGCACAGAGTGTGGAACCGCGCGTACAGCCCGTCCAGCCCGGGCACCACGCACAGGTGCGTCTCGTTCACGTCGAATTCGTCGTCTCTCTACACAAGATATACAATTAAATGCCCTGAGTCCAAAATACTCATTATTACACATTGAACTAGCTTTCAAAACTAAGTAACTTAGTTTCCAAAAACACTGCATGAACTAAACATACCATATTTGCACTATTAGTTAAAGTGGAAAGCATCACTAATCCCGTGGTAGCAAGTAGCTCATCAGGCTCCGCGTACGAATAGAAAATCTTTAGTCCATTCAACTCTTTTAGGTCAACTTCTGCTAAACTATCTTCGATTTGTTTTAGTCTGTAATTATAAAGGCCATTTTAATTAGAACTTAATCCTGCAAAACTATTTATATTCAAATATACTTACCTCTCTATGGTCAATGTCGGGACTTCGTCAATGTCAAGGTACACGTTGTGAACATTACTTAAGAATTTGGACACTAACTGAGATTTGTCTAAATCTATACCAACGCTTTCAAGAGTTAAATCGTTGAGAAGTTCATTTGGAAGCTTAACATCTGTAAGAAAAACATATTTTGTAGTTTGGTAAACCCACGAATTTAACATAAATGACAATATTAACACGCTTTTATTAGCTTGGCCTGTATGTACGTACGTACGTACGTACGAACGTATGTAATGGAATCTTTGAACATCATTTTCACCAACTTCCAGAAGTCTGATTAATTTGAAACTTTGCATACGTATCAAGGACCGATGACAATGCAATAATTTAATAACAGTTTCCCATTATCCTTAATGGATTTGCCAGATTTACTAAAAAATAAAAAATAAAATTATAGTTTAAAAAAAACTAAAAAACACGCTTTTATTGCAAATTGAACTAAAAACTAGAAAATAATTTTTCACCTCAAATCAAAATTATAATAAAATTTAAGTTATTAACACAATGATTCAATTCAGAGTAAAAAAGCGTGGGGTGCATTTTACTGTATTTCATAACTATCCTCTCATAGATACCAATGATGATTGTAATATTTAAAAAAAATGTTAAGCACCCCACGCTTTTTACTCTGAATTGAATCATTGTGTTAATAACTTAAATTTTATTATAATTTTGATTTGAGGTGAAAAATTATTTTCTAGTTTTTAGTTCAATTTGCAATAAAAGCGTGTTTTTTAGTTTTTTTTTGTGTATGCATGTTCCTAACTTAACTCTTAAACGTTTATAGTTCTATTTTAGATGTGTAGAGTGTAAATCTAATCTAAGATCTCTCTATAAAGAGTCGTCGTCACCAAGAGGATTAACACCCAATCTCTCCTTTGAACAGAATGTTAGCCCGCAACCGTAGCCGGTTCACAAACATTGTTGGTGTAGTGAGTTCTACTCTGTAGGCAGTGCCTACAGAGTAGAACTCACTACTGTGCGTACTGTGCCTACTAGGCACAGTACGCCGTGACTTGGGCGACTACCCTGGGGCCATAGTGATAAATAATGATTTTCTACATAGTGACACAGTCGATATGTTATCCTCAATTTTGCCGGTTTATTGTTTGGATGCTAGGGAGCTACCAACTGAGAAATAAAAATGATTACTGTTCACGGTGAATAAACGAACTTACAATTACTCGATGCTCTCTAGTCACAGAGTTTATTCGCGACGTCGAAGTTATTCGATTTGATTTGGATGACTCGCACTAAGCACTCTGGTACTGACGATGTTTTTTACTTTATATTATTTTTATTACTCAGAAGACAATTATTACACATTTTGTTAATTATGCAACGATGTCAAAATTGTAGATTGTGTGCGTTGAATCTTGCGATTCACGATCACGCATCACAGTTGCACGGAATGAGTTGAGATGGAATGATTTTGTATTTACATAAAACTGATGCAAAATGACACGTGAACAATCTATATCAAACCACAACTCACTCGCTACTGCGGCGATCTGCTGCATAAGCGGTGCCGATGCAGTTTTCTTGGGCAGAGCTCGCAGGATCGGATGAGGTGAACACAGCGCTTGCTCCACCGCGCTCACCCCGTGTTTGTACCACACCGCATCTTGAGACTGAGACTAGAAACGATAACAGGATAAATAAGTAATAATAAATTATAGCTCCTTACGAATAAATTTTATGAACGCAATTTTACTTTTTCGAGTTGAGAAATGTCCAAACTAGTTGCAGGTAGGCCATCTTCATATCGATTTTTGAAAGTCTTTTGAGATGAGTTGTTGCCAACCACTAAGAAATATCTGGAAAATACAAGATATATTAAAACAACATAATATTTTCAGGACACGACTTCCAATTGTACGAAATATATACTACTCAAAAGAAAATAAGGGCCACTTACATATTTCTGTTTTTGAGTTAATTTTTTGATGTAATCTAATTAATAAGTGACTAATTTATGATGTCCGGCCTCCTTCAGTATCCAACCTCTTTTATGATGGTGTTAAGTCTTACAGCTGGCCAGAAATTGAAGCAAATAAAAAAAATCGAGCTTCAGGTCAAATTTCTTTCAGATGGAATCACAATAATATTCTGTAAATTAACAATTTCTTTCCATCTTTTGCCTCTTTTAACATCTTTTGTTAATAATGCCACGCCAACGAAGACATATGGATACCATTGCTGCCACCAGAGCCGTTACATTGATTGCTGAAGGTCATTCACAGCGGTCTGTAGCTTCTTCGTTGGGTTTCTCTCGCAGAGCCATCCAAAATGTGTGGGATCGGTTCCAAGAGACTGGCAGTGTTGCAAGAAGGCCTGGATCGGGCAGAGTGCGAGCGACTACGGCACAAGAGGATCGCTACATCCGATTGTGTGCCCGTCGAGAGTGCTCTGTGACGGCACGTAAGTTACAAAATCGCCTACGGTTGACAACGGGGACTCGTGTTAGTGACCAAACGATTCGTAATCGACTGCATGAAGACCAGCAAAGGTCCAGACGCCGAGTAGTACGAATTCCTTTATCTAGGGTTCAACGTGGAAATCGTTTAAGTTTATGCCGCGAACATTCAGATTGGAACATGAATCAATGGGGTATGGTGCTCTTCACAGAGTGTAAAGTGAAGCTTTGTAGTGATGATCGGTGGATTAGAGTATGGAGACGACAGTGTGAGAGATTTTCCGATGTCTGCATCAAGGAAATTGACCGCTTTGGAGGTCCTAGTGTGATGGTTTGGGCTGGGATTAGCTTACAAGGCAAAACCGAGCTGATTTTCTTAAATCAAGGCACAGTAACTGCACAACGGTACATCGAGGAAGTCATCAGGCCTCATGTGATTCCATTCTCACAGAGAGTGGGGCCAGGGTTCTGGTTAATGCATGACAATGCCCGCCCACACACAGATCGGGCCACTCAGACTGTACTGGATGACTCCCATATTCGTGTCCTACCATGGCCAGCATATAGTCCGGATTTAAATCCAATAGAGCATATGTGGGACCAATTAAAACGAAGGGTCAGGGAGCATGAGCAAGAGGTTCACAACCAGTAGTGCTCTGAAACGTGCGTGGGAAGAGATACCTGATGAAAACATCAGAAACTTGATCGAGAGTATGCCTTCGAGGCTCCAGGAGTGTGAAAACAAGAGAGGAGGACACACCCGTTACCAAACCATTAAAAAAAACAGCTTGTGTCAGTTTTTGTTTTGATTTGCAAAGAGTTACTGTTTAGTTTTTCCGGTTGACAATGGACTAATTTCATGATAATTGAAATAAGTGAAACAATTGACTTCACAATTAAATGGTTATTAGCCTAAGTTAAAATAAAAGCCTTGTTACGTGTTATTTTAATAAATATACATTACCATTTACTATATTTTTCAAGTAGCAATCAAAATACTTAGTGGCCCCTATTTTCTTTTGAGTAGTATATATCAATTACTTACTTTATGTAAGGACACGATTTCCTGGTTGCAGAATCAAAATTATTAATTAAAGCGTTCTCAACAGAACCTCGCACTATGAAAATTCCTGCCAGGAATCCAGACTTAGAAATAGTTTTCAACAAATCAGTTATTGCTGCTTCATCAGTTAAATTAAAAGAGGTTACAGTAACTGTTACCCCTTGACTTTTCCATGATCTGAAATAACAATAATGAATCCAAGGCATAGCAAAAAATAACTTCTAACCTAGTTAGTCCACACTTATCAACACCAAGAAAAAACATATTATTGTTACCTTATTTTATAGCGAGGAAGAACAGACGGCTGCAAAAGATTTAGATGTATTTTTTTTGCTCCCCTACTAACGAGTCTGTCCACTAACTGCAACCCCAGAGGCTCTCCATCAGACACCACGAGGTGGCTGTGATCAGAACAGGCGATTCTGAAATAATATATCGTTTTGGTTAAGTGACATCAGTGTCCTAGAGACATTGTATCAGAGTAAATAATGAAGTGTGTGAGGTTCACCTGGCAGTCATGTGCGGCCGCGTGTCGGTGAGTCGCAGCAGCACTCGTCCGCGGTGTCGGCTAGCGGCCAGCAGGCGCAGCGCACGCGTCGCCTCTTCCGCGCCATACTCCATGGAGGAAAGTGGACGCACGTACCCACTGGATATGCCTTCAGCCATCTTAAATTGGATTTCCTATAGAACATAATTATTATCTTTAGGACATATATCATGAACTAGTGTTCATCTGCATGCGTCTGCTACTTAGCTTAGTTTGCTACGTATATTTATGAGCTACGTAGAGAACTTAAAAACCAATTATGATGAAGTAATTTAATGCAATATTATAAATTGTTTATGAAATCAAGAAAACTCAATGAGGTAAAATACTGTTGTATAGCAGACGGCGGTACGTCAAAATAACCAGGAGTAATGTAAACGTATTATCCTGTAATGTGCCACGGCTAGACGAAGGCCTCTCATCTAACCGAAGATATCAATACAGTGACGAGGATTAGGCGTAATCTTAACGCTTGCCTAATGGAGGTTGGTGATCTCAAACTCGGGCCATGTTTGAAACGTAAGAAATATGTTTTCGCTCGACCTGGGAATTAGGTCAGGGACATCTGTTTTGGCAGGCGAGTGCGTTACCACTAGACCACCGAAGCAAAATTATATAAATTATTAAAATAAAATATAAACCTTCAATATTTTCAATTCTGTGAAGAATGAACGAACGTCCAAAGTAACATAACTCCTATCCATGGTCAGATCATACATCCCAAAACAGAAATTATCTTCTTCCTTAATTTCTTTATTGTCAATGGTTACACCTAAACTTCCTGAACATTTGAGCGACATCTGCAATAAATAAATTTGCTCCGTATTGATGGTTAACATTTCTTACGCAACATTTGCTTCCGTTCAAGTTGCAATGGTCAACTGTCCTAGACTGCACACCACTGCGGGAAGGCTTAATATAAATTGAATTGGACTTTATTATTGACATAATGTAATTTACGTAATTTAAAGATATAGGATAAAATAAATATGTTTTATCATTATTATATCCTAGCATGGGTCAGCTTATGATATTTTACGCGTAGTAGCGATAAACAGTTCTTACAAACTTCAGTTCTCCTCTAACACAGCACACCACTACTGTCACCCCTTTCCCATCCGTGTGATGTAGCACCATGTCAGCAAACGAGCCGTTTCTTGAATTACCGATGTATTCAGCTGGAATTTTATATTTAAGCAACCGTTAGTGGGGACATGACAAACTGGCCATTTTATTAAATTTAGTAACGAAAGCCATTTCGTAAGTACCTTTAATTTGAGGGAACAGTTTCATTAGGAAGTTCTTCTTCTGCACACTGCTAACAGTTGCGAAAACTTTAAATCCGTGACCAAGAGCAATATTGATCATTGCCTGACCTATAGCTCCTGTACCTCCGTGGATTAATATCGTTGGATCTTCTTGGTTTTCTCTAAAATATGTAACCTAAGAAAGCACATAAATATATGTCTTAAGTTTTAAGAAATCAATATAATCTTTTCTCTCTCACTTTTGTTTGACAGAATTAGAAAATAGACGTGCTTGTATTAACGTTTGGTTATCCATACCACAGCTTTTATACAAGCTCTAAGCGAGGCAGCATCACATAGTCGATTTATTTTCATCACAATGTCAATGTCTAAAAATTAAACTAAAACCGAAAACATCGTTATAGTAGTTTAATTTTAATCAATCGTTATACCTAATTTGTTTGCAGAACACAACCATCATTTTCCTTTAACCTACCTCTTTACTCTTCATTTTCCTAAATCCTTTCATAGACATTTGGACAAATACACTTTCCAAAAGGTATCTTAATATATTGGTTCAAGTTGTACCTGTTTCAGTCAATCAATTAATCAGCCAATGAGTGAGTCGAGATTGTAAGATATCTAGTGTATACATATATCTATTACGTACGAAGGAATTTATAGGATACCTTCAACCACAAGTAGAAAGCATACGTGTACGCTAACGGCACCGTGGCGGCCTCCTTCAAGCTCCAGTGCTGGGGGACCGGCCACAGCAGCTCGGGAACAGCGATCACCTCACTCCGAGCAGAGCCGTTCGGGACGAGACCCATCACTCTTTCACCACTGGGAACCAATTCAATCGAAATTAAAAGAAGTTTACTAATGACTCGTGATATCAGTTGGTTTACACTGTTTTGAAGTCTTTACCTCTCAGTTAATCCACTGTAGTCCATTCCATAACCAGACTTATCTGGCTCGGACGATAACAATGTTGCTGTTTTGACGTCATGTAGGTTAACACCAGCGTAATGAACCTACAAAAAATATTCAGAAGTGAGATCAAAATTAATCCAAAACAAATATCAGACTAATAACATAACATAATAACATAACGCACTAGTCTTTCCTAGCAACTTATCGTATTTACCTTAACGGATAGGCCCGGGCCATTTTGTTTGGGCACCTGGACCCACTTCAATGACTCCATGTTGCCATTCTGTTCGCCCATCAACATGACGTCATCAGTCTCGATCGCTGAAGTTTCTTTAACAGGCACATAATATTCTCCTCCCCATACTCCCTGAATAAGAAATAAAATGGAATTCGTTACCATGATAATATTGCTAAGAGAAAGTATATTCACCACATAGCCTAAGGTTATTCTTACATTATTGAGGATGTTAAACGCTAAATCCATATTCGAGAGCTCCTCCAACTCTTTTATATTCAGGGAACCATTTTTGGCCATTACTACATAAATGGCGTTACGTTCTTTTTCTCGCCGCCATTCCTTGACTAGGTCTGTCAATCCATCGACGGGTGGGTAAGAAGAAATGATAATAAGACCATTTTGAGGCGGCAATGTGTTGCGAGTATTGATTAGAAGTCCCAGGTCTGATTCTGAGCGGATGGTGAAAGCTGAAGAAGCGATGGCTGAGGAACATGTCGGTCTCCATCGAGCCAGCTCCAGTCTAACGTTATCTTGGACATTATTGTTGGCAGCCACTACAGTGTACAAAGCTGAAGGACGCACGCGAATGAAACCTTCCAAAATGTGTTCTTCGTTTATTATGAAACAGTTACGTTTTAGGATCTTATGAAGTTCTTGACACACCTGCAGGAAGAATATAATCAAGATACGTTAATGTTTTAAATGTGACTTTTGATTTATGAGATAAAGTTGTTATTCTTACATTGTCATCATGTGATAGATCCTGAATTATGATAACATCTATATCACTGACGTAATCTCTACAAACATTTAAAGCTTCACATTTCGCTACACTAAGAAACTGAATGTCAATTCCAGCTACAATTTTATTTTTTGCGATGTTTTTGATTTCAACGAACGTTGCAGAATCTTCTTTTCCCGAAGTAAGACCTACAACTTTTAGTTTGTCTTTGGTCAAGTTTTCGGCAACTATTTGAAGAAAAATGTTCAAAGTGCTTGAAGTCTGAAAAAACAAAAATTAAATTAATCTTGTCCATATCACATCCCGTATCCATAACAACACTAAAGTAAACAATACATACTTCAGTGTTTGTATCAAATCGCGGAACAAAGTTCAGAGATTTAAGATCCACATTGTCATCACTGGTGTAAGGAACTCTGTTAAGAATAATTTCTTCTACGGTTACGCCTCCACAACTAAAACAATTAATACATTAGCAAATTAGTATTCCCGATTCTTTCCAGTTCGTGCGATTTTGTTGTAGTAAGTTAGTTAGTTGTTAATTACCTAATGCGATCGTAATTATCATCAACTTTAGCTTTTATCACAACTTGATCCTGTTCCTCTTTCATGAATTTCTTGTGTCGATCTACATTGATTGCAATGTGTCTGATGTGGCTCACTCTCGATACACCTTGGTTTGGATTCCTCAATGTGTGGAATTGTATAAGTCCATCAATGAATGTAACCCAATTTTCATTCCACACCAAATTAGCCTCAGTCAATAATTCATTTGCACCCTCTATTACGCAAAAATCGCTCCTGAAATGAATCGAATTAATCGGTATGCCAAGCGCAATTAATGAAGTAGTATCAATATGTCCATCAAATCAGTTGAAGTTTGGAATTCAATTTGGAATGGCACTAGCCCATCATCAAGAAAGTGAAACCAATGTGAGGAACACCAGCGTCAAAATAGTTGTTAAGGTGGAGGAAGATTTATTATCTTACCTATAATCATATCCTCTCTGGTAGAGTAACTGATACAATTCTTGAGAGTTGAAATAATTTTTGGATTCAGTAGCAGTCAGTTGTGGGTCTTCTATGATATTGTCCTTGACTTTAACATCACTGTTTATAAATCCAGCAGCAATTTTGCCATTTTCATGCATAACCTAAAACATAAATATAGATTTCGTCACAACCCAGACTTTATATCTTATTGCTAGTTTCGATGTTTGTCGTAAAAGCCTAATGTATGTCTTAACCTCAAACCGTCCGCTGCCCCTGTGCAGCGCGACGCTGAGCCGCAGCGCACGCTGCTCGCGCAGCACCGGCTCCGCGAACAACACCACGTCCCGGAACTCGACGCTCAGCTGTTTCTTCGGCACCTTCAGCGTCATCGCCAGCGTGTCCCACACCGCCACCAGGGCCAACGAAAACGGAGCGACGGTCTTGCCTACCAGGAAATTATTTTATTAGTAGGTACCTCAGATTAGTAAGATAGTAACCAAAATTTCATTCCTTACTTCAACTATGGCTCACCTCGTACAACATGTCCTTTCAAATAACTGTGTTCTTCATCGTACACTGAAATGGTGTATCTACACGCCGCGGCGACTGTCCTTTGTCCTGGCTGATACAGGGGTATTGGCCTTTAACAAACGAAATTATAACATATGAGCCACTCATATTATCTTCGCACATGAAATCATAAGTTATATTTAATAAGATAATCCCAATAGGTCCCGTGGAAAAACACTTATAACTCAAGAACGGCTGAACCGATTTTAATGATTATTTAAAATATCCCCTATCTTTGTCCAGAATAGAATAATAAGTAATAAAATTCACGTGTTTTTTAACATAAGTCTGAACGAAGTTCGCCGAGTCAGCTAGTATAGAATGTTATGTTACCATATTTCCTCGTGAGCCCAGTCCACCAGGTGCGACAACATGGGAGTCCCCGTTGACACAGGGAAGTCAACTTTAGGATACAATGCTTGAACATCTGGGTTGAAACCCTCCATATAGAGCCTGAAATAGATTATCACTCATGGTAAACGTGCTAACAGGTCTTGTAAAACTTGTGAAAAAATTCTGGCTTGGACAAAATAACCCATAGCTTTCCCGTTGGATATGGCTATACATTACAAAAAAAACGCATGAAATCCCAATACAATTAGTAAAAAATATAATTGGATTCCCTTACTTGCCCACAGCGTCGAGCACCATGCGAGTGTTGTCCGCATGTCCGCGGCGGGTGAGAGGAATGTTGACGCAAGACTCGAGCAGAGACCGCTTCAGGATCGCTTGGAGGAGGCCGTGAGGCGCGATCTCTATCAGCACCGCGTCGCTCGGGATCAACTTTATGGTTTCTTCAAATAGAACGGGGCTCTGGAATGCACAACATATAATTACGTTTAATATGTTTTTCCTTCAGCGGCAGTTCTCTTCCACAGTATGTGTGCACCTCAGTAGTTCTGGTATTTGTATTTATCTAGAGAGCTATTAACAAAGTGTTCTCAAATAAAACGGGGAAAGATATTTATCCCAATTTAAGACTTTTAAAATTTTGAGATAAATGAAATATTACCAGTAAGTTATTGGTGTGATATTCAGCAGAAGACAGTTTTGCGTTTGATTTGTCCCAATCATCTTGAGGCACTGATGTGGAAACCCAGCGCTGCGTTCTTGGTTTTGGACTCTTGATTACTTGTTTTAAGTATTTAAGCAAACCAGGACCTACCGAACCAAATTTTAAGTAAAGACTCTGGGATTTCTTACTTCAGTTTACCAAGTGATCAATTAAAATGTGACGTGTATAAATCATCGTAATATTGTTAACAACAGGTGTTAACAATATTATGGTGATATAAACATCTTACGAGTTGTTAATATTCCTTTTTTTTTAATATTTCATATAGTAAGATTTTAAATTGCAAGGAAAATAAAACATATTAATATAATGACTCAATAATTGATTAATCTGAGTTTCCAGACATGTGTGAGGCAAAGGTTCCGGAATATATTTTCTTAATTCAGATCGAGATTCGGTATTGTGTGGTGCCAGCCTCATACACCGATATTATTTTTTACAAAATTACGTCTGGTACCTACCAGCCTTGGCGATATATCTGGAGTGATACGCGATGTTGGAACAAGGCACTTCTTTGGCGAATATTCCTTTGGCAGTGAGCTCTGCGACGAACCGGGTCATGGCCTCGGCCGGTCCCGATATCGTGGACGACTCGGGCCCGTTGTGACAGGCCACCTCTATCTCCGGGGGGCACATTTTAGAGACCTGAAATGGGATGTCATCAATATAAGCACGGTTTTTTAAAACAGAAATTATTTCTGTTCAATTCTTACAATAGTTTTATTCCACAATATATGTAAGACTTACTTCCTGATATCCAATACCGACAGCAGCCATGGAGCCTCGGATGAAATTTGTTTCCAGAGAGACGCGGCCGCGACTGTACGCTGACAATATCATCTCCTCCGCAGTGAGGCATCCATCCGCGTACGCACAAGCGAGCTCACCCACACTGTGGCCTGAAGAACAAGGAAGATTTGTGGATCATCATCTTATGGATCATTATCTTATATATCTATATCTCATTTTATATCATATTGTTTTACATATGACACGTGGTCTGTTGATGCACTTAGATCTTACCAATGATGTTATCCGGAACTATTCCAAGTTCCCTCAGAACATCCGTAAGTCCTATTTGTACGGCTGCGATTCCCACAAAGGAGTGCAGAATATTGTCGAATATGTGCTTGTCTGGTGACGTTATAATGTTTACAATGTCCAGTCCATGTGGTTCTAATGCAAGGCGACATCTGTAATAGACAATTTACTCATTAATTATTATTAATTTATTTACTAGCTGGCTAACTAATGCTCATGTTTACAAGAATAAATGAATTTGAATTTCAAATTTGAATTCGTCCATGTATACTGTGGTATTTGCTACTTAAAAATATCAGGACGGCTAGTTCAAAATTACAATAAGTTATTAGGAGAAAACGACCAGTAACTGGCCACTTTTAGTAACTGGTATTTTATCGATTTGAAAAAAGTCTGTCTTGTCATTAAGCTTTCGTAATAGTTTTCCCACCAGGGCTTCAGTACTAATATATTTGTTCTTTTATTGTTTGTGAGAACTAAATGGTTCCTATGTAGTATTAATTTTGATTTCTTGTTAGTTTTATGCGTAAAATGTATATTTATCGTCATTTAGTTGTGTCGTTTAATGCTGTGTTTATTCAGATTTTTTTTTTTATAAATTCCTATATAGATTGATAAGATTAAACTGAGACTTATCTTAAGTGGCCAGTTACTGGTAGTAATAAAGAAAAGGTAAAAGGTGATTGTTTTTTTTAAACACAGTATTATATAGTAATATTATTTAGTGCAATATTATATAGTGCAGTAAATTAAATAACTTATTTTAACATAATTCAAGTGTCAAAGTTATGGAAATGCTTAAGTGGTTAGTTACTGGTCATTTTACTCTACTAACAGGCAATCAGAGACATCCATCAAATCGCTACTTATTCATTTTTTGTACATTACACGACAAAATCACTCTTAAATTTCTACTAAGGAAGCATTTGACGTCTCTGAGTACGGGCGTTATATCTGAAACCACAAATTTCGTTTAATATGGTTTGTAATTTTTACCTCTCGATAGCTGCCGCAAACGCCGGGATGCGCATGAGTTGCGCGCCCATCCCCGCCCACTGCGAGCCCATCCCGCTGTACACGAACCAGAGAGGACGAGTGGCGCCATCGAAGTAATCAGACTTCTCGGATAGACTAATCGTGTTGTGCTCTTGGTCGGTATCTAGAGTTAATAATATCTCATACATAAGAAACTGTGAAATGGGAGCCAAATTATTATATAAAAAGTAAAGTAAAAAACGCCCTACGCACTACCGCAAAGAAACTGGCTTTCAAATGAATGACCGCATCGAAATCAGTCCATCCGTTTGAGAGTTACAGTGCCACAGACTGATACATGTGTACAATATTCAAAGACATCAAAACTTATTGCAACTTATTTGCGGATGGTACCGTAGACCGTCGAGGCATCGGACCATAAGAGCGGGTACACATTGGGCGTTTTGAAACGCGCGCTTTGCTAACGTGCGTTTTGAGAACCCCGAAATCTGTTGAAGTGTACACATGTAAACGCGCGCTGCTGGTCAAGCGCGCGTCAAACGCGCGTTTACATTTTTTCGTTAGAACGCGCGTTGCTTGGGCGTCAGCTGCGCGCTTCGAGATACATGAGCGGCCATTTTGTTGTACATTCTAACGCGCGCTTTTGTGTAGAGTGGACGCACGTTAGGTACGAAAATGGAGATCGAGCATTTTGATACCGATTTCTTTATAGATGAAATCCAAAAGCGACCAGCTATCTGGGATTGTTGTACATTCTAAAATTTTAGAATGTACAGCTTTTGTTGTACATTCTAAAATAATTAAAGAACTTAGGTCCGTATTGTCTTAATTTTGCATACAATGTAACAAACATCCCATGCGTTAGCCTATCTCTTAGTACTGGGTGCACCCAATATTCTCTTTGTCTTTGTCGTCGTCTTTTATAGCGACGGTAGAGGAGCCACACACAAGCAATCTCTTCAACGTCCATTTTCGAACTGAGCCAAAAGTATGTTCGCCCTACTAACGCGCGTTGAATGCCGTCCTAAGCGCGGTGTGTGTATGCGACCAACGCGCGCTCGACGCAACGCCGAGCGCCCAGTATGTACTAGCTCTAAACTTCGTATTATAATATTAATATTGTATATATTAACTTCGAATATAGTGCGTGGGCTGCATATACGGAAGCGAGGCGAGGTGTGTTCGACGCGCTCTTGGCCGGATTTTCTTTGAACTTTGCTGGACACGCTACCGCGTTTCACTTTATAAAGTATAAACAATTTCTTACCAAGTATAACATATCCTCTTCCCAAATGTCCAGCTACTCTAGTCTTGTGAATATTATGCAGTAAAGCTAACTCTTCAGGGTCAATGATCCGCGACTTTAAATAGTTAATTATCATTTGCACTGAAGAATCTTGACGGCCAGATATCGTTACCAAATGGGCTATGGATGACTTGTAGCGGTTGAGATCCTGAAATGTATGATTGTGGTGTAAAAGTATTGGAGTGTGATAGCGGAGCGGGGCCCGGCTGGTGCGAGGGGCTGTGGGTACCTTGAGCTTGTGGGTGGCGTGCAGCAACACGTGGCCGTTGACCCCCGTGAAGGACATGCTGTTGACGGCGGCGTACGGTCCTCTGAACGGCTTGTGATCCTGCAGCACTTGGATGCGACCTTCACGCAGCGCCGCCACGTCAGAGCGAGGGCTATCGCAGTGGAGGTTCCCGGCCAGTTCCCCGCGGTGGAACCCCAGCAACACCTAAATACACAGCGCATGTCATTAATGGAAGAGTAGAACATACATGTGATTTAAATGTTTTTTTACTTAGTATACCTTTGTAATTGCAGATATCCCTGAGGCTGCTGCTCCGTATCCAATATTTGACATGATACTTCCTACTAACAAAGGTTTGTTTCTACCGTTACAAAAAACATTGTCTAATGTTTCCAGTTCTGCTTTGTCTGCATCAGGAATCGCTACAAACAAATATTAATTCAATTAGTGTATGTTCTATCCTATTTGGCTAGGAAATTGATGAGCACAATAAAGAAATGGTACGGATGCTACGTGTACACTAAGTGTGGAAATAGGTTTTAACCACTTTTTACCAGATCCAAAAGCTTCCACGTAGTCCACAGCTCTAGGAGAGACGCTAACTTCCTCGTAGAACTCATTGAGGAACTTGGCCGAGTCTGATGGATCTCTGGTGAAGCCGTACTTCGGACAGATTTCTCCTTTCAATAAATTCACAAATCTAGTTTTAACATGCAACACGTTTGCATAATTTCTGAAAATTTTAAATATTTTCATCATTTCATTTCATATTGAACAGACCCTCGGTACATCATGATTTCATGTTGTACACGTTGATTTACCTGAGAGCATCGCTAGATCTTTGAAGAAACAACACGTTTACGGCTTCTGATTTAGCACACCCCGCCGCGTTTTGATCAAAAGATTTCGTCTTTCCATCGTGACTTAAAGTAATCATTCTAGAAATTGAATATAAATTATTAGTTTTATGTAATTCTTAAAATGTTTGTTAAAGCTCTGCGGTAAGGGTTACCTTCCGAAATGCACGGATGACTGTGGATGCAGCAATATGTTAGCGGTAGCGACCACAGCCGACTCGCAATCGCCGCGCGCTACTGCAAGGTACGCTTGCTCCAATGCGGCGGTGGAAGTGTCGTCGAATGACATCGACGGCCCCTTTGTATTCAACCAATATGAAATACGATTTGCGTACATCGTTTTGTTGCACCTAGAATGTAAAGTTTGTAGAACTAAATGAAATTAAATGAAAGGTCAATCAAATTACTCTACCAGTTTTTACAACACAAAACAAAGTATCTCTAATGGCGAATCTTGCAAAATGTTTATGTTACTGTTCTTAATGCGCGTTATTAATATGGCCCTTGGGTCTTATTAATAAACGCGTATTTAGAACATTTTAGCTATCGAACTAATTATTTTCCTTCAATCTGTTTCCTTCACATTAAATGTGGCTATTCATTAAAAAATAATTCAAATCGGATTGGTAGCTGCCGAGATTACCGCAATCAAATAATGTTTCATATTGTTACCATTATTTACATATCCATAAAGGTCATGAGAGAATTAAAAGCTATTTAAATGGAGAATAATTGTGTACCCAGCTATACCAAATCCTCTTCTAGAATTGTTCGCATAAAAACAAACTTTCTCCGATTCGGACAAACTTGTACCGACGTAGACACCAACTTTTTTTCCAGATAGTTGTTCGGGACTCACACCTGCAAACACAAACAAATCAGACAAACCATTATTTTAAAAAATATCGACCGAATCGAGAACCTCCTCCTTCGGTGTTTGAAGTCGGTAAACATCGATTTCATTTAAAGATGAAACGGCGCAATCACATTTCCTTAATATTGAACTAGGCTCTCATTCCACATTTTTTAATGGGATATAAAGGGTGTTTTTTTTAGAGGTATAGAACTTTAAGTTGGCAACACTTTTTTAACTGGCGCCCATTTTGTGAGCTATCAAGTGATTTACGTTTAGCTTGGTTTGGCATTTCAGCATGAATAGGCTGACGCCTGAACAACGCTTCCAAATTGTGCAAATTTATTTTGAAAACTTTGGTTCTGTTCGAAACACGTATCGCGCGCTACGGCCATTTTACGGTCGACATAATCGTCCATCAGAGCAATTAATTCGATTAACTATGGAACGTTTTCGCACCACCTTTACTCTAAATGATAATACGCATCCACAGAGATGTCCTACAGTGCGTACAGAAGAAGTCGCTGGCGAGAACGTTACAGTCAATGGTGACCGCTATAGAGGCATGATTACTGACTTTTTCGTTCATCAATTGAACAACAATGATGTGCACGAGCTGTGGTTTCAACAAGACGGCGCAACATGTCACACAGCTCGTGCCACAATCGGTTTTTTAAAGGAAACGTTTGGTAACCGAATAATTTCACGTTTCGGACCCGTAAATTGGCCTCCAAGGTCGTGCGATTTAACGCCACTTGACTATTTTCTGTGGGGATATGTGAAGTCGCTAGTCTACGCCGATAAACCCGAAACGATTGACCACATGGAGGACAACATTAGCCGCGTTATTGCCGCTATACGGCCACAAATGTTGGAAAATTGGACCTCCAGATTAGACTACGTCCAAGCCAGCCGTGGTGGTCATATGCCTGAAGTCATATTTAAATTATAATGGCAGAAGATTATCTTTCGAATAAAGTAAATATCATATCAATTTTAAAAAAATATCTTTGTTTTATTCCATTTTAAAGTTCTATACCTCTAAAAAAAACACCCTTTATTACAGATCCCATCTATATATTACCAGTCATAGTTTTAAACCTTTAGGCAGTTTAAAAACTCCGACACCAGGTAAGATGATTCCGTGCTTCGGAGGGCACGTTAAGCCGTCTGTCCCGTTTACTTTCTACGTATAGTAGTCGTTACATGAGCCATGTCAGAGGCCTTTGGCGGCTCAATAACTCTGACACCAGGATTGGATTGGTCACTTGATGAAGAAGAAGAAGCATTAAAACATATTTTTTGTAACATACTTTTTAAACTCACACGATTTGCACTCATTATGCTAAATGAAACGGGTCGCACACTAGCGATTAACACTAAAAACGTACCAGCGTCATAAATTGCTTCATAAGCCATTTCTAATATTTTCTTAGCCATGGAATCCATGACACAGCCTAATTGATAGTGCACCATAAAGAACTGCGCATCAAATCGATTCAGCTCTGGCACGGTACCCATGTACTGCGCTACCTCAGGATGGTTGTACTTCCACCTCAGGTTCTCAGATGTTATAGGGTTTATCTAGAATATAAACATTGATCACGAATAAGGAACCTTAGTTCCTTCAACACAAATAGTTTGATAGCTTTTGCTATTCCTTGAACTTCACCGGGTGAAGTTGTGGTTGTGCTACACACCTTGTCGTAGAGAATGTGCTCGAGATCCTTGACGTATCGTGCCCGCGGGTAGAGGCCCGACATGCCGGATATGACGACTCGGGCGCGCGGCTGCTGGTCGCCCGGCGGGGTGGACGCGGCGCACATCTCAGGGGTTGGGGCCATCCTGCCTTTTTACGTACTGATTGAAAAACAAGCTAACAGTATTAAATTGGTAAAACAGATGTCTTATCTTATATATAAAATTCTCGTGTCACAGTGTTCGTTCGCGTACTCCTCCGAAACGGCTCGACCGATTCTCATGAAATTTTGTGAGCATATTGAGTAGGTCTGAGAATCGGCCAACGTCTATTTTTCATCCCGAAATTCCCGCGGGAACGGGTACAACGCGGGTGAAACCGCGGGGCGCAGTTAGTATTATATGTATTTATATTTGGTGTGTTTGTCACAAGGGTCGGTATATTAGTCAAGCCCCATGAATTTAAAAGGCACTCTGAACTTTCTTAAACTGAATTTCCGGACCTTCACCTCACACATGTCATAGAAATTAGTTTGATCTGTAGTCTCATGTATCTTGAAATCACGTAGGTCATGATGATAACATTACGGATGAATACTTCTCGCACTACTTTTTAATTTTATTGATGAAAAAAGAAACGTTTAAAAACACTGGATTCATCCTCTTCATATTAACAGACTGAAGCAGAGCCAAAACCACATTAAAAATAATTCCAATATAACTTTTAAACCTTGGTGGCTTTGTGGCATGTGCACTCGCCTGCCAATACTGAGGTCCCGGGTTCGAGCGATAACATTTTTCCTACTATTCAAACATGGCTCGGGTTTGAGATTACTAACCCGCATTAGGCAAGCGTAGTGATTCAGCCTAGCCCTCCTCACTGTACTAATATCTTCGGTGAGATGAGAGGCCTTTACCCAGAGTGGGACAGTACAGGCTAATACTTTACTTGTAATATACTTTTAGTATTTTTTCTCCTTCGTAAGCACCTTGAACCACTTTCTGAAGGAATCGCTTCAGTCCCTGCTTATGCACACTACGCCACTTTATTTGGCATTTCTTGATTAAACTATTAAACGAACATTATACTCGTATAATAATGGAATGTGTTTGGATGAAACGTATTATTTGAACGATATAAATTAACGATGAAATATAATCTTTGAAACGTCATTAATGTAACTAAATGTTACGTGCTTCAATTAGCGTAATCCCACCATTTATAATTACTTACGTGATACTTCTTTAAAAGCAGAAATAATATACTTATCACTAACAGAATAGCACAGACCTGAATTCGACTGACACTGAACAAAATGTATTGAAGTGCTTATTTAGTTATTATGCCTCGCAAAAGTAGCTGGGTTTAAACTTAAAATATTAGGTAACTCACTTTTATATTCAGAAAGGTCAAAATAATTAACACATGTAAATCTGTCTAATGAATTGGTTTTGCCTTAACAATCAAATTAGAGTGTTATTTATAGCCAGAATTACAATGTTAACCCCCTGGTTAACATTGTAATTCTTGGGACATGGGTGGGTCCCTACCCACCCTCGCTTCAATTCGGTCAATCAACATTTCACGTGGGAAATTCGGGATTTTTATCCCGAATTGCTATCCGCTATGTTTTCATAGCGTGTATTCTCGCGAAGATACATCGCTCGTATATCCCCGCCCGACCACCATGAAACAGTAGGTATAACAGCACGTCCGCAATTACCGAACAATTCCCGGATTATGACTTGCATGAAGTCTAGCCTATTATAACTATTTCACTCGTCAAAATACAAGCAAAAAACCCAAAACATGGCTCAAATATCTAAAGTAGTTTTATCTCATGAGAGACTTTTATCAAACGTATGACTCAAGGCATACAGGTGTAGGTTGCACATTGTCTTAGTGTGCATCATGGTCAGAGACAAAATTGTCTTTCAAGTACAGCATGGTAGTTTAGTGTAACCGGAGAGAAGTCAATTGCATTTGTCAAATGAATATAAACAATGATTTTGCCAATGATACTGATATTTGCGTGTTTTTACTAATTACAACTACAAATATTTAGGGGCTTTATTTACTCAAGGGCGCTTGTGGAATGAAACAACGATTCCAGACATATCATTTATTACCATTCATGACATAAAGAACACACTGTATTTAAACGACTTTCAAACTATTTACATATTGTACGTATATCAATTAACAATTATAGACCTAGAGCCCGTGAACCCCAGACTTTCGTCATTTTATAAAAGCTGAAAGTTTGTCAGCGCATGCTCCCACACACAGGTAAGAACGATGGACTATTATGAAGTTTGGGTTATGGTGGCTTTGGCAGGTATACGGTACTAAAGGTGTGTAAAATACCGATCTAAATTCATCAAATAATTAAGTGTCATTTGTGACATGACATATGTCATTTGAAAGCTCTTGAAGAGTTGTACAAGTCACCCTTTGACGGTGATATCGAAATCGACGGCCAACTTGGTGTTTTCGACCATTGAAGATTGGAGTTGACCTATGCTATGGACGCTGATCCTAATGCTCAACAGTGACATGACCTATATCATTTGAAAGCTCTTGACAAGTTGTATAAGTCACCCTTTGACGGTGATATCGAAATCGACGGCCAACTTGGTGTTTTCGACCATTGAAGATTGGAGTTGACCTATGCTATGGACGCTGATCCTAAGTGACATGACCTATGTCATTTGAAAGCTCTTGACAAGTTGTACAAGTCACCCTTTGACGGTGACATCGAAATCGACGGCCAACTTGGTGTTTTCGACCACCGAAGATTGGAGTTGGCCTATGCCATGGACGCTGATCCTAATGCTCAACAGTGACATGACCTATGTCATTTGAAAGCTCTTGAGGAGTTGTACAAGTCACCCTTTGACGGTGATATCGAAATCGATGGCCAACTTGGTGTTTTCGACCATTGACATTTAGTACCGTATACCTGCCAAAGCCACCATAACCCAAACTTCATAATAGTCCATCGTTCTTACCTGTGTGTGGGAGCATGCGCTGACAAACTTTCAGCTTTTATAAAATAACGAAGGTCTGGGGTTCGCGGGGTCTTGGTCCATTAGATATAATTGGCTAGGTAGTTCTTTTTTATTTCTTTAAATAATCTTGAACAATTCAAGAAAACACTAATAACTATGTTTTCACTCTAAAGTAGATAACTTGACACCAAAGAAAAGTTACATAGTTCTCTCTCTCTTAGAAACTTAAGAGCTGGGCTCTTGTCGATGGAGTGCTTTCCCTTCTCTATCTTCTGCCATCCTGTTAAGCTGTGCGTACGACACGACCTTTGCTCTTTCTTTCAGTTGGTCTGCATACTTTCTTGGCCTTCCTCTTCCTCTCAAAATAACGCATAGGTATCTTAATAAAAATATTTTTCCAAATAATTCCAAAACAATTTATAATCCCCCAAAATATAGTCCCCTAATACTTCCATGTCTCTCTTTCCAGTGCCAACTTCTTTCAATTCTTATTAAAACCGTCTATGGCGGCAAGAACTGCCACTGAAATGGAGGCCCGACCTGTGGATTCTGCACGCATTCTGAAAATCCCGTTCCGTCGAAACCTTTGCCCATCTGTCCGGGTGCATACTACTGAAATGAACGGCCCGATTCAGATTTAAGCTAAGCAGTTTCGCAGATAGGCATGAAACGCCTGTTAAATAACCCAGCGAGGTGTTTATTATATAAAACATTTATAAATTGATATATAAAACATTATTTTTATGTATCATCAATAGTTTTCGCAGAGCACAAATATTTGTTTTTGTCCACTGTTGGGCAAAGGCTTCTCATCCCACAGCCGATCAGTAAAAGGAGAGGGATTAGGATTTAGGCTTTAGGACTAAAGGTAACTTAATAAAATACTTTCCCAAATATTTAGAAACAATGTATATTATTATAATAAACAACTTTTTGTAGGCACACTTACGATATTAAGAATAAAAATCACACTGGACCACTTATCATAATTTTCATCTACTCCTCATTCGCGACTGTCATAAAAGAGTCTGCATTCAAAAGATACGAATCACAAAGATTTCTGGAGTTAAATGCTTCTAGAACTTCAACAGGCAGGTGACTGTTGATGATGGACGAGCATCGGAGGTCGTTGGTGATTTGACTGAACGGAGTGGGGACATCATGCACTATGATGGGTTTAACAGAATACTCCTGGAGAGATGATGATAAAGATGATTTATTTCCAGCTCGGATAAGAACTATTTGTGACTGTAGTCGTTCAGGTGAAGGCGTAAAGTCTCGAGCCATTTTGATGCGGGCGTAAGCGGCCTCCATCAGGCTGCGAGCATATTGTACTGAGTGCGGCACGCGCCCCAGCAGCAGGCGAACACTTGCTTCCATGCGTTGCTCCCACGAGGAACACTCCACCAGAGCCCTTTCCAAAGAGTGCGTATCGCCGCCACCAATCACAGAGAAGGTGTTTCTTAAAAGGGCGATTTGGAGTTCATCGTCTGTTGTGTAACATTGCAGCTGTTTCTTTATCAATGACACAATTTCTTTTGGACCGTCGCCAATGCAGAACACGGTGCCATGCAGTCCTATGTGACAAATATAATAAAACTTTAGAACCATATAATTAAGTTTAATTATTGAAAAATTGCATTATTATACTGTTTACTTGCCATTTTTCTCCAAAATTGCTGCTAATTTCAATGCAACGATGACTCCAAATTCATATCCTACAAGGATGAATTTTTTGTTGAGTGCTGTTTTCCGTAGAAGCAGCTGTAAGCCCAAAACAAAACTTTGTAATGATTGTCTTGTTAAATAAATAAGCACATAGCGCAGGCTCTTGGTGAGGCGGTGTAGATGGTGGCCTACCTTGGAGTATCTGTGTGCGAGGCGGTCGGGGTCCTCGCGCGGGCGGTCCAGGCCGGGCTGCAGCACCAGCGCCGGCAGCTTCAGGCGCTCGCACAGAGTGTGGAACCGCGCGTACAGCCCGTCCAGCCCGGGCACCACGCACAGGTGCGTCTCGTTCACGTCGAATTCGTCGTCTCTCTACACAAGATATACAATTAAATGCCCTGCGTCCAAAATACTTATTATTACACATTGAACTAGCTTTCAAAACTAAGTAACTTAGTTTCCAAAAACACTGCATGAACTAAACATACCATATTTGCACTATTAGTTAAAGTGGAAAGCATCACTAATCCCGTGGTAGCAAGTAGCTCATCAGGCTCCGCGTACGAATAGAAAATCTTTAGTCCATTCAACTCTTTTAGGTCAACTTCTGCTAAACTATCTTCGATTTGTTTTAGTCTGTAATTATAAAGGCCATTTTAATTAGAACTTAATCCTGCAAAACTATTTATATTCAAATATTCTTACCTCTCTATGGTCAATGTCGGGACTTCGTCAATGTCAAGGTATACGTTGTGAACATTACTTAAGAATTTGGACACTAACTGAGATTTGTCTGAATCTATACCAACGCTTTCAAGAGCTAAATCGTTGAGAAGTTCATTTGGAAGCTTAACATCTGTAAGAAAAACATATTTTGTAGTTTGGTAAACCCACGAATTTAACATAAATGACAATATTAACACGCTTTTATTAGCTTGGCCTGTATGTACGTACGTACGTACGTACGAACGTATGTAATGGAATCTTTGAACATCATTTTCACCAACTTCCAGAAGTCTGATTAATTTGAAACTTTGCATACGTATCAAGGACCAATGACAATGCAATAATTTAATAACAGTTTCCCATTATCCTTAATGGATTTTCCAGATTTACTAAAAAATAAAAAATAAAATTATAGTTTAAAAAAACTAAAAAACACGCTTTTATTGCAAATTGAACTAAAAACTAGAAAATAATTTTTCACCTCAAATCAAAATTATAATAAAATTTAAGTTATTAACACAATGATTCAATTCAGAGTAAAAAAGCGTGGGGTGCATTTTACTGTATTTCATAACTATCCTCTCATAGATACCAATGATGATTGTAATATTTAAAAAAAATATTAAGCACCCCACGCTTTTTACTCTGAATTGAATCATTGTGTTAATAACTTAAATTTTATTATAATTTTGATTTGAGGTGAAAAATTATTTTCTAGTTTTTAGTTCAATTTGCAATAAAAGCGTGTTTTTTAGTTTTTTTTTGTGTATGCATGTTCCTAACTTAACTCTTAAACGTTTATAGTTCTATTTTAGATGTGTAGAGTGTAAATCTAAGATCTCTCTATAAAGAGTCGTCGTCACCAAGAGGATTAACACCCAATCTCTCCTTTGAACAGAATGTTAGCCCGCAACCGTAGCCGGTTCACAAACATTGTTGGTGTAGTGAGTTCTACTCTGTAGGCACAGTACGCCGTGACTTGGGCGACTACCCTGGGGCCATAGTGATAAATAATGATTTTCTACAAAGTGACACAGTCGATATGTTATCCTCAATTTTGCCGGTTTATTGTTTGGATGCTAGGGAGCTACCAACTGAGAAATAAAAATGATCACTGTTCACGGTGAATAAACGAACTTACAATTACTCGATGCTCTCTAGTCACAGAGTTTATTCGCGACGTCGAAGTTATTCGATTTGATTTGGATGACTCGCACTAAGCACTCTGGTACTGACGATGTTTTTTACTTTATATTATCTTTATTACTCAGAAGACAATTATTAAACATTTTGTTAATTATGCAACAAAATGATGTCAAAATTGTAGATTGTGTGCGTTGAATCTTGCGATTCACGATCACACATCACAGTTGCACGGAATGAGTTGAGATTGAATGATTTTGTATTTACATAAAACTGATGCAAAATGACACGTGAACAATCTATATCAAACCACAACTCACTCGCTACTGCGGCGATCTGCTGCATAAGCGGTGCCGATGCAGTCTTCTTGGGCAGAGCGCGCAGGATCGGATGAGGTGAACACAGCGCTTGCTCCACCGCGCTCATCCCGTGTTTGTACCACATCGCATCTTGATACTGAGACTAGAACGATAACAGGATAAATAAGTTATAATAAATTATCCTCCATAGGAATAAATTTTATAAACGCAATTTTACTTTTTCCAGTTGAGAAATGTCCAAACTAGTTGCAGGTAGGCCATCTTCATATCGATTTTTGAAAGTCTTTTGAGATGAGTTGTTGCCAACCACTAAGAAATATCTGGAAAATACAAGATAGGCTATGGTCACATGTAACGCGCGTTAACGCGCGTCAACGCGCGATCAAATTTGAAGAGAGCTATGTTCAGATGGCTGAATTGTGACGCGCGTTTTCAAATCGCGCGCTTAGACATCCTAATATATACCTAGCAACCGTTCACATGCGCGCGCGTTAACGCGCGTCAGCGAGCGTCAACGCGGCGCTCAGAGAAAAAGTTTCTAGACGCAGACAATCGCGCGTTGACTCGCGATTTGATACTAGCGCTAGACTGACGAGTACTCTCGCACCGCGCATTAGCGCTCATCATCTGAACTCTCTTCAAATTTGATAGCGCGTTGACGCGCGTTAACGCGCGTTACATGTGAACATAGCCAAAACAACGTAATATTTTCAGGACACGACTTCCAATTGTACGAAATATATATCAATTACTTACTTTATGTAAGGACACGATTTCCTGGTTGCAGAATCAAAATTATTAATTAAAGCGTTCTCAACAGAACCTTGCACTATGAAAATTCCTGCCAGGAATCCAGACTTAGAAATAGTTTTCAACAAATCAGTTATTGCTGCTTCATCAGTTAAATTAAGAGAGGTTACAGTAACTGTTACCCCTTGACTTTTCCATGATCTGAAATAACAGTAATTCATCCAATGCATAACATAAAATAACTTTCAACCTAGTTAGTCCACACTTATCAAGACCAAGAAAAAACATATTATTGTTACCTTATTTTATAGCGAGGAAGAAAAGACGGCTGCAAAAGATTTAGATGTATTTTTTTTGCTCCCCTACTAATGAGTTTGTCCACTAACTGCAACCCCAGAGGCTCTCCATCAGACACCACGAGGTGGCTGTGATCAGGAGAACAGGCGATTCTGAAATAATATATCGTTTTGGTTAAGTGACATCAGTGTCTTAGAGACATTGTATCAGAGTAAATAGTGAAGTGTGTGAGGTTCACCTGGCAGTCATGTACGGCCGCGTGTCGGTGAGTCGCAGCAGCACTCGTCCGCGATGTCGGCTAGCGGCCAGCAGGCGCAGCGCACGCGTCGCCTCTTCCGCGCCATACTCCATGGAGGAAAGTGGACGCACGTACCCACTGGATATGCCTTCAGCCATCTTAAGTTGGATTTCCTATAGAACATAATTATTATCTTTAGGACATATATCATGAACAAGAGTTCATCTGCATGCGTCTGCTACTTAGCTTAGTTTAGCTACGTATATTTATTAGCTCCGTAGAGAACTTAAAAAAAAATTATTATGAAGTAATTTATTGCAATATTATCAATCGTTTATGAAATCAAGAAAACTCAATGAGGTAAAATACTGTTGTATAGCAGACGGCGGTACGTCAAAATAACCAGGAGTAATGTAAACGTATTATCCTGTAATGTGCCACGGCTAGACGAAGGCCTCTCATCTAGCCGAAGATATCAATACAGTGACGAGGATTAGGCGTAATCTCAACGCTTGCCTAATGGAGATTGGTGATATCAAACTCGAGCCATGTTTGAAACGTAAGGTACATGTTTTCACTCAACCTGGGAATTAGGCCAGGGACCTCCGTTTTGGCAGGCGAGTGCACTACCACTAGACCACCGAAGTAAAATTATATAAATTATTAAAATAAAATATAAACCTTCGATATTTCAGATTCTGTGAAGAATGAACGAACGTCCAAAGTAACATAACTCCTATCCATGGTCAGATCATACATCCCAAAACAGAAATTATCTTCTTCCTTAATTTCTTTATTGTCAATGGTTACACCTGAACTTCCTGGACATTGGAGCGACCTCTGCAATAAATAAATTTGCTCCGTATTAATTGTTAATATTTCTTACGCAACATTTGGTTCCGTTCAACTTGCAATGGTCAACTGTCCTAGACTGCACACCACTGCGGGAAGGCTTAATATAAATTGAATTGGACTTTATTATTGACATAATGTCATTTCCGTAACTTAAAGTTATAGGATAAAATAAATATGTTTTATCATTATTATAATATTCTAGCATGGGTCAGCTTATGATATTTTACTCGTAATAGCGATAAACAGTTCTTACAAACTTCAGTTCTCCTCTAACACAGCACACCACTACTGTCACCCCTTTCCCGTCCGTGTGATGTAGCACCATGTCAGCAAACGAGCCGTTTCTTGAATTACCGATGTAATCCGCTGGAATTTAATATTTATGCAACCGTTAGTGGGGACAAGTCAAACTCTCCATTTTAATAATTTTAGTAACGAAAGCCATTTCGTAAGTACCTTTAATTTGAGGGAACAGTTTCATTAGGAAGTTCTTCTTCTGTACACTGCTAACCGTTGCGAAAACTTTAAATCCGTGACCAAGAGCAATATTGATCATTGCCTGACCTATAGCTCCTGTACCTCCGTGGATTAATATCGTTGGATCTTCTTGGTCTTCTCTAAAATATGTAACCTAAGAAAGCACATAAATATGTCTTAAATTTTAAGAAATCAATATATTCTTTTCTCTCTTACTTTTGTTTGACAGAATCCCTAGATTATTAGAAAATAGACGTGCTTGTATTATCGTATGGTTAACCATACCACAGCTTTTATACAAACTCTAAGCGAGCTTTTATTTAGTTTAACTTGTCCCGTCTGTCTGTCTGTAATTACTAATCAATCTTGCAAGGGAAGTTAAAGGCAGCATCACATAGGTAGTCGATTTATTTTCATCACAATGTCAATGTCTAAAAATTAAACTAGAACCGAAAAAAACCTAAATCCTTTCATAGGCATTTGGACAAATACACCTCCCAAAAAGACGTGTGGCACTCGGGGACTGCCGCGGTAAAGCTATTGCATAGTTATTTTTTTATCACTAGATGGCGTTAGTGGGGAGCGTGAGGTTTTTTCATTACGGAATTTCTGGATTCGGTCCCCGCGCTCAAGGCCCGCGATAGAAGCTATGCAATAGCTTAAAAAAGTATCTTAATTATATTGGTTCAAATTGTACCTGTTTCAGTCAGTCAATTAATCAGCCAATGAGTGAGTCGAGATTGTAAGATATATATTTTATACATATATCTATTACGAACGAAGTGATTTATAGGATACCTTCAACCACAAGTAGAAAGCATACGTGTACGCTAGGGGCACCGTGGCGGCTTCCTTCAAGCTCCAGTGCTGGGGGACCGGCCACAGCAGCTCGGGAACAGCGATCACCTCACTCCGAGCAGAGCCGTTCGGGACGAGGCCCATCACTCTTTCACCACTGGGAACCAATTCAATCGAAATCAAAATAAGTTTACTAATGACTCGTGATATCAGTTTGTTTACGCTGTTTTGAAGTCTTTACCTCTCAGTTAATCCACTGTAGTCCATTCCATAACCAGACTTATCTGGCTCGGACGATAACAATGTTGCTGTTTTGACGTCATGTAGGTTAACACCAGCATAATGAACCTACAAAAAATATTCAGAAGTGAGATCAAAATTAATCCAAAGCAAATATCAGACTAATAACATAACAGAATAACATAACGCACTAGTCTTTCCTAGCAACTTATCTTATTTACCTTAACAGATAGGCCCGGGCCATTTTGTTTGGGCACCTGGACCCACTTCAATGACTCCATGTTGCCATTCTGTTCCCCTATCAACATTACGTCACCAGTCTCGGTCGCTGAAGTTTCTTTCACAGGCACATAATATTCTCCTCCCCATACTCCCTGAATAAGAAATAAAATGGAATTTGTTACCATGATAATATTACTAAGACAAAGTATATTCACCACATAGCCTAAGGTTATTCTTACATTATTGAGGATATTAAACGCTAAATCCATATTTGAGAGCTCCTCCAACTCTTTTATATTCAGGGAACCATTATTGGCCATTACTACATAAATGGCGTTACGTTCTTGTTCTCGCCGCCATTCCTTGACTAGGTCTGTCAATCCATCGACGGGTGGGTAAGAAGAAATGATAATAAGACCGTTTTGAGGCGGCAATGTGTTGCGAGTATTGATTAGAAGTTCCAGGTCTGATTCTGAGCGGATGGTGAAAGCTGAAGAAGCGATGGCTGAGAAAGATGTCGGTCTCCATCGAGCCAGCTCCAGTCTAATGTTATCTTGGACATTATTGTTGGCAGCCACTACAGTGTACAAAGCTGAAGGACGCACGCGAATGAAACCTTCCAAAATGTGTTCTTCGTTTATTATGAAACAGTTACGTTTTAGGATCTTATGAAGTTCTTGACACACCTGCAGGAAGAATATAATCAAGATACGTTAATGTTTTAAATGTGACTTTGATTTATGTGATAAAATTGTTATTCTTACATTGTCATCATGTGATAGATCCTGAATTATGATAACATCTATATCACTGACGTAATCTCTACAAACATTTAAATCTTCATATTTCGCTACACTAAGAAACTGAATCTCAATTCCAGCTACAATTTTATTATTTGCAATGTTTTTAATTTCAACGAACGTTGCAGAATCTTCTTTTCCCGAAGTAAGACCTACAACCTTTAGTTTGTCTTTGTTCAAGTTTTCGGCAACTATTTGAAGAAAAATGTTCAAAGTGCTTGAAATCTAAAAAAACAAATATTAAATTAATCTTGTCCATATTATCACCTTCCCGTATCCATAACAACACTAAAGTAAACAATACGTACTTCAGTGTTTGTATCAAATCGGGGAACAAAGTTCAGAGATTTAATATCCACATTGTCATCAATGGTGTAAGGAACACTATTAAGAATAATTTCTTCTACGGTTACGCCTCCACAACTAAAACAATCAATACATTAGCGAATTACGAGTAGTGTTCCCGATTCTTTCCAGTTCGTGCAATTTGGTTGTAGTAAGTTAAGTAGTTGTTAATTACCTAATGAGATCGTAATGATCATCAACTTTAGCTTTTATCACAACTTGATCCTGTTCCTCATTCGTGAATTTCTTGTGTTGATCTACATTGATTGCAATGTGTCTGATGTGACTCACTCTCGATACACCTAGGTTTGGATTCCTCAATGTGTGGAATTGTATAAGTCCATCAATGAATGTAACCCAATTTTCATTCCACACCAAATTAGCCTCAGTCAAGGATTCATTTGCACCCTTTATTACGCAAAAATCGCTCCTGAAATGAATCGAATTAATCGGTATGTCAAGTGCAATTAATGAAGTAGTATCAATAAGTCCATCAAATCAGTTGAAGTTTGGAATTAAATTTGGAATGGCACTAGCCCATCATCAAGAAAGTGAAACCAATGTGAGGAACACCAGCGTCAAAATAGTTGTTAAGGTGGAGGAAGATTTATTATCTTACCTATAATCATATCCTCTCTGGTAGAGTAACTTATACAATTCTTGAGAGTTGAAATAATTTTTGGATTCAGTAACAGTCAGTTGTGGGTCTTCTATGATATTGTCCTTGACTTTAACATCACTGTTTATAAATCCAGCAGCAATTTTACCATTGTCATGCATAACCTAAAACATAAATATAGATTTTGTCACAACCCAGACTTTATATCTTATTGCTAGTTTCGGTGTTTGTCGTAAAAGCCTAATGTATGTCTTAACCTCAAACCGGCCGCTGCCCCTGTGCAGCGCGACGCTGAGCCGCAGCGCGCGCTGCTCGCGCAGCACCGGCTCCGCGAACAACACCACGTCCCGGAACTCGACGCTCAGCTGTTTCTTCGGCACCTTCAGCGTCATCGCCAGCGTGTCCCACACCGCCACCAGGACGAACGAAACCGGCAAAAGATTCTTGCCTAATAGAAAATAAGATGTTTTAAACATAGAGCGATTACCATGCAAATATTAATTGAAATATTTATTATTCTATCTGCAGCTCACCTTGTAAAACATGTCCTCTGAAATAACTGTATTCTTCATCATACATTGATATTATGTATTTGCACGATGCTGCAACTGTTCTATGTGCTGTTTGGCATAAGGGTAAGCTCCTGTCAATAAAGAATAAAACATAAAGTATAATAATTTTATTACATACCTATATAGATTTTCTAGAAAAACAAGATATCGGCCGTGCTTACCAAAATTGGCCATGAGCCCAGTCAACTAGGTGCGACAGCATGGGTGTTCCCGTCGACACAGGAAAGTTAATTTTAGGATATAATGCCTGAACGTCTGGATTGAATCCCTCCATATAGAGCCTGGAAACAAAACAGAGATTCCTAAATATTTGCTTTAATCGAATAATGAGGCGGAAAAATATTGTTTAAACCAACCACTAACATATTTTTTTGTTAAATTATTTTACACTTACTTGCCCACAGCGTCGAGCACCATGCGAGTGTTGTCCGCATGTCCGCGGCGGGTGAGAGGAATGTTGACGCAAGACTCGGGCAGAGACCGCTTCAGGATCGCTTGGAGGAGGCCGTGAGGCGCGATCTCTATCAGCACCGCGTTGCTCGGGATCAACTTTATGGTTTCTTCAAATAGAACGGGGCTCTGGAATGTATATATAATAATATATTCAAAATGTTTTCTCTCAGTGGCTATAGTATTTCTGCTTTCCTCAGAGATCCTGATCCTAAAGAGAGGCTTGCTCTAAAGTTACGTTGGAGCTTTTGAAAAATTAAGTTCCCTCCATCACATCACATTTCTCTCCGCTTTCTGAGAAACTTCCTCCGAGAGTCTTCCCCAGATAGTTTGGACGTCTTTAAAAAGATGTCGAATTCATGTTGGAGAATGCCAATAAAACCGTGTTCGGTAGGGTTATTCTAACTGCCCAATCTTTCAATTTCGAGGATTTATGGGGAGCCATGTACAGTGCTATAAAAGTGATGCAATTTGAATATTCTCCTCAAAAAATTACCTACCAGTAAGTTATTGGTGTGATATTCGGCAGAAGATAGTTTTGCATTTGGTTTGTCCCAATGTTCTTGAGGCACTGATGTGGAAACCCAGCGCTGAGTCCTTGGTTTTGGACTTTTGATAACTTGTTTTAAATATTTGAGCAATCCAGGACCTACAAACAACATTCGTAATTAAGACATATCGATTTTTTTATGTAATCTCACGGTTCCAATGCTGGGCAAATGTTGCGTGCCAGCTGCCACCAATCCTTGTACATACCAAAGAAATGAAAAAAGGCTAAAGTAAGGAAACCAACCAGCCTCTGCTATGTATCTGGAGTGATACGCGATGTTGGAACAAGGCACTTCTTTAGCGAATATTCCTTTGGCAGTGAGCTCTGCGACAAACCGCGTCATGGCCTCGGCCGGCCCCGATATCGTGGACGACTCGGGCCCGTTGTGACAGGCCACCTCTATCTCCAGGGGGCACATTTTGGAGATCTGGAATGTTATAATAATGCTAAAACAGGCACTTGTAAAATTCGAGTTTTGATAAAGCTCATTATTTTAGTATTTAGCTATAATTAATAAATTCGGGTTGTGTCAGTTTCCTTAAATGAAAGAGAATGAAGTAATTTATTATCGTTTTTTTTTACCAAAAATAAATAAATATATATACACATTAGTTCAATTAATAAGTTAGTTATAGAGTATTTGAAGGGCAACATAAGCGATCACTCACTGTCACTGCACATGTTTAGGTAAACTCAAATATGTCATGGTTGCTAATACGACACCCTTTCAGGCCAGGAACACAACTTTCGCGCGTTTTAGATTTTTTAAATCGTAATGCCATCTATTGAGTTCCTTTGCGCACTACTTTTATACTATTCTGATGCAAGGGCGGGCTTAAACACGCTGAATAAAGGACCTTGAGAAAATTCCATTCTTCGGTGGTTGAAAACACCAAGTTGGCCGTCGATTTCGATACACATGTCAAGGAGTGACTTGGACACCATGCTTGGACAACTCTTCAAGGGCTTTCAAATGACATAAGTTATGTCACTGTTGACCAATACCATCAGGGTCAACTGCACATACACCCAGTGCAGATTCATCGGTGGTCGAAAACACCAAGTTGGCCGTCGATTTCGATACACATGTCAAAGAGTGACTTGTACATTGTACAAGTCACTCTTGTCAAGTCAAGAGTTGTACAATGTACAACTCTTCAAGAGCTTTTAAATGACATAGGTCATGTCACTGTTGAGCATTAGGATCAGCGTCGATACTTCGGTATAGCATAGCCCAACTCCATTCTTCGGTGATCGAAAACACTAAGTTGGACGGCGATTTTGATATAACTATCAAAGAGTGACTTATAAAACTCTTTATGAGCTTTAATTTTTCCTCAGGTACTTTTATAAAAAAACTTACCGTTTTGCTGAAAATCGCGAAAAGCTCATGTTTTTTACCTTTGACCTTGAATAAAAAAAATTCCATACACGGGAATGATGGGGAACTTTTAAACATTGTTTATAATTATGTTTTGAACAATTTTCCTGATTTTCAGCTTGTTGGGACTTTATGTAACTTCACTCTAATTTTTTGGTCTAAATTGACCGGATTATTTGGTTTTTGAAGTCTGTTAAAAACTGAGAAACCTTTGTCAAAACCACGATTTGCCAAAAATATGGTCTGGGTTACCTGATACTGGTTTAAGGCTAAGTAATCTTTAAAAATGCATTCCTTACTTCTTGATATCCGACACCAACTGCAGCCATTGACCCTCGGATAAAATCTGTCTCCAGAGAGACGCGGCCGCGACTGTACGCTGACAATATCATCTCCTCCGCAGTGAGGCATCCATCCGCGTACGCGCATCCGAGCTCACCCACACTGTGGCCTGAGAAACAAGCGAAACACATGATGATAAATACCTTAGATTATATAATTATTTTACTAAGAGAAAACATTGCTTTATTTTTAACCGACTTCCAAAAAAAGGAGGAGGTTCTCAATTCGGATGTTTGTATTTTTTTTATGTACGTTCGGGCATAACTCCGTCAAATATAGACGGTTATGCAATTTTTTTTTAAAATAGGTATTACTGCATAAACATTTTTGAAAACTCGCTTGCTACGCTTAGGATAAATACGCCCAATATTTTACTTCGCCAATCGATAAGGCCAATTATAACGATGACTTTTTTTACTGAACATAGGACATTTTAAATAAATAATATTTCAATCCTCTTCGGTCTCACCTATGATGTTATCAGGAGATATCCCGAGTTCCCTGAGGACATCTGTAAGTCCTATTTGTACAGCTGCAATACCGACAAAAGAGTGAAGAATGTTGTCGAACATGGTCTTGTCTGGTGAAGTAATAATATTTACAATGTCCAGTCCATATGGTTCCAATGCCAGCCGACACCTGAAATAGAGATAAACCATTCATAATTCATAATAATATGGTCTAACAGTTGATGCTTATTTAACGTTGGTTATTCTGTAAAGTCACTGCCAAGTTTATTAAAGGTAACTCAATATTAGGGCGTGACGTTAGGTACCTCTCAATGGCTGCCGCAAACACCGGGATGCGCATGAGCTGCGCGCCCATCCCCGCCCACTGCGAGCCCATCCCGCTGTACACGAACCAAAGAGGACGACCGACGCCATCGAAGTAATCAGACTTTTCGTATAGACTAATCGTGTCGTTCTCTTTATTGGTATCTGGAGCATAAAAAAACATATGGGTTACAATTCAATTTGATGGATGAAAACATATAAGAAAACTAATTAATTTAATCTAATATATAAAATTCTCGTGTCACGTTATGCGTAATTGCACTCCTCTGAAACGGCTCGACCGATTCTCATGAAATTTTGTGTACATATCGGGTAGGCCTGAGAATCGGACAACGTCTATTTATTATCCCGAAATTCCCGCGGGAACGGGTACCGTGGTTGAACTCCTCTGAAACGGCTCGACCGATTCACATGAAATTTTGTGTACATATCGGGTAGGTCTGAGAATCGGACAACATCTATTTTTCATCCCGAAATTCCTGCGGGAACGGGTACAACGCGGGTGAAACCGCGGGGCGCAGCTTGTAATTATATATAATTATAGTTTCTCACCAAGTATAACATATCCTCTCCCTAAATGTCCAGCTATTCTGGTCTTGTGAATATTACGAAGTAAAGCCAACTCCTCAGGGTCGATTGTGCGGGTTTTCAAATTGTCTATTACCCTTTCTACTGAAGAGTCTTGACGGCCAGATATCGTGACCAATTGAGCGATGGATGACTTGTAGCGGTTGAGATCCTGAAATGTATGAGTGTGGTGTCAAAGTATTGGAGAGTGGTGGCGAAGCGGGGCCCGGCCGGTGCGAGGGGCTGTGGGCGTACCTTGGGCTTGTAGGTGGCGTGCAGCAACACGTGGCCGTTGACCCCCGTGACGGACATGCTGTTGACGGCGGCGTACGGGCCTCTGAACGGCTTGTGGTCCTGCAGCACTTGGATGCGACCTTCACGCAGCGCCGCCACGTCGGAGCGAGGACTCTCGCAATGGAGGTTCCCGGCCAGCTCGCCGCGGTGGAACCCCAGCAACACCTGGACACAGTCATGTAATGTCGATGTTTTAGATATATTATAAATGGACGATTTTAAAAAGGATTGGAAGGAGTTGGCTATGGAAAGAGATAAATGAAAAGAATTGGGGGAGACCTTTGCCCAACAGTGGGACAGCGAAGTTACGTAAAAAAAATGGATGATATTATATACACCTAGACACATGTAGTGTCAATGTAACAAATATGAAGTAAGACTCGTTTTAGATTTATTATGAATGGATGATATTGGATTATCTTTAATTCACATTCTCCTGTCCAATCAAATTAATCTATTTTTGTTCGTTCAATTTCAAATATTGTAATTTTTTGGGTGTACCTTTGTAATAGCAGATATTCCACAAGCAGCTTCTCCGTAGCCGATGTTTGACATGACACTTCCTACTAGTAAAGGCGCTTCTCTACCACCGTTACAAAATACTTTGTCCAATGCTTCCAGTTCTGCTTTGTCAGCTTCAGGCATAGCTGTACATAAATAACATAAATAGAAACTTAATAACCATTATACAATTTATACATGCAAAGTAATAAACAAATCTAGCTAAGGAGAAGTAGACTTTATTTTAATATTTTTCCCACTATTAAACATATACTTAAGACAACAATTACATAAGTTTGTCAAGCGATCAATAGTTTCATACCGCAGCCAAAAGCTTCCACGTAGTCCACAGCTCTAGGCGGAACGCCAGCTTCTTTGTAAAACTCATTGAGGAACTTGGCGGAGTCTAAAGGATCTCTGAAGAAGCCGTACTTCGGGCCAGTCTCTCCATCCAATAGTTTTCTAAATTCCGTTTTTACGTACAATAAATCAGCATACACTCTGTAAATATTAATATATCTTTGTTATATGTTTTACATAAATAAAATTTGCCATTCAACATTGCTATGATTGGTCGTTACCTGAGAGCATTGGCAGGTTTTTGAAGAAATAGTACGTTGATGGCTTCTGATTTGGCACACCCTGCAGCATCTTGATGAAAAGATTTAGTTTTTCCATCCTGACTTAGCGTCATTATTCTAGAAATCCAATCAGAAAGTGAATAAAAAGTTGTGGGAAATCAGGAATAAATACTGCGATTTGTGAATTGGTCTGGCATTGATTAACATAGTCAACTGCCTTTTGAAATTTTGAGATAATATGAAAACCGTAGTTCATGTTAGTCATGGGTACCTTCCGTAGTGCACGGAGGACTGTGGATGGAGACACAAGTTGCCGCCGCCGACAACGGCCGCCTCGCACTCGCCGCGCGCCATAGCGAGGTAGGCTTGCTCCACGGCGGTGGTGGAGCTGCAGCAAGCAACGTCGATGGACAGCGACGGGCCCTTCACGTTCAACCAGTACGAAATGCGGTTCGCGAACATCGATTTGTTGCACCTACCATGGGAAACTTATTACATTCTAGAAGTCAAAATAGATATATTTTCTTCCATAAGCATTATTATTATTAGCAAAGTTATTTTATATTTTAAACAGTATTAGATCTATGCTACAAAATATAAGAGCCTCATAAACTCCAACTTTTGTTTTCTTAAAGAGGTTTAAATAATTGGAAATACTGAAATAGATTTTATTATTTTACCCCGCTATTCCAAATCCAGTTCTTGAAGATGCTAAATAAAAAGAAGCCTTTTCAGTCTCTGAGAAGCACGTCCCTATAAAAACACCAACTTTCTTTCCTGATAGTTGCTCAGGACTCACACCTGTGAACAAAGGGTCTGTTTAGATTGACCGAAAATAAGAGCACGGTTTTGAAATTTTGCTAATGGTAAGATTTAAAATCAACATAATATCGCTAATTAAACTTTGTGTCGTTTATAACTTTTTCACATACCAGCATCGTAAATCGCTTCATAAGCCATTTCCAAAATTTTTTTAGACATCGCATCCATGACAGTTGCTAGTCGGTAGTGCACCTTGAAGAACTGCGCATCAAATTGACTCAGCCCGGGCACGCTGCCCGTGTACTGCGCAGCTTCAGGATGGTTGTACTTCCACCTCAAGTCTTCAGAAGTTACTGGGTTTATCTGGTGACAGTGTCCATAAGTTATGTACTTTTACGATACTGGTTGAGTTACCTGTGCAGGCAAAAGATTAAGCTGTTTACATCCTTGCATGCTTTTGCTTCCGACGTGTTCTGACACATAGGGTGCAAGCTCCTCAACCCTCTGAAGTAGAAAACCTGGTCTTTTCCGTTAGTTCTATATTCGGTCTGGTTGTAGTACACACCTTGCCGTAGAGAATGTGCTCGAGGTCCTTAACGTATCGTGCTCGTGGGTAGAGCCCCGACATGCCGGATATGACCACCTTGGCGCTGACTGGCTGCTGGTCACCCGGCAGGCTGGACGCGATACACATCTCAGGAGTTGGGGCCATCTTGCGAGCTTAACTGCTAGTCCAATAAAGCAGTTATGTTGTACCAAGGTTTAAAGGAGTGAAATTAGCATTGTAAACGTTTTATATATTGTAATGTGCGAAATGGTAAGAAAGTAGAGGTACAAAGATTAATATTTAAGGGCGAAATATCTTGCTAATGGGTATCTTGAAACAGATAGTCGGTCGGTTGAAGAACGTAATAAATAATTATAACAAGACCATCCGTACACTTGCACAAAAGACATGAGGCGAGCATACACGGGACGCCGAGCACTTTATTTTGTGGAGAGTGAAATAAATTTACCTGTTTTGCATTTTCAATAATATTCTCTTAAGATGATGAACGTTACATTGATATTGAAAGAATTGGTATGTTAAGTAACGGCTGTAGTGACCATTAAAATGATGGGTGGCCGATTTTATCAAATGACAGGCAATGATTGTTACTATATCTATCTCACTTCCTAGTTAAGTTTCAACTTCTTAACTTGTGTCTATTTACATAATGTGGTTCATTTTATTATTAACTTACGCGATAATTCGTTGGAGGAAGCACAAATATCCAAATATATCTAGCGGAGACAAATGATGTCCAACTATGACTACAGCAGAATGGAAATTATTAGAGGATGGAACAGTCACACGTTTTATACATAGTACATTTCCTTTGTCTAAATAATTAAAACATACTGACGTATTTTAAATTATAATAAAGTATCAATAAACAATATAACGGGAATCAACACAACACCTAATTTGTATTTATTTTGTGGAGGATTTAGATTTTTTTTAATACTTGCTGCAGCCCGAAGGTGTACCCGATAAACTGCCTAAAGGTCTCCGAAATGGTCTAACGATTAAACCACTGAGACCGACTTCTTCTCCGAAATAGATAGAATATAAATATAAGATAGAAATACCGCTATCGGCGACCCATTCAAGTGGGGCCGAGCTGCACGTTGCTTCAAAAATCGCAATGAACTAACATAGCTTATTCGAACTTCGCAACGAGCGCTAATCTACGGTAATATATCAATAGATTTATGTTTTACTTTAAAATTGTGCGAGGACCAAGCTAAGTAGGTATATGTTTCAGGTTGTTGGAGCGGGCATTTTCCAAGGCGGTTTTTTCCGCTAGCGTCTTGTAAACAACGGTAACGGCTGGGAGTATATTTTTTTATAAATCGAACCAATCTAATTTGTAATCAATCTTTCCTACATCGAAATCAGTTCATAAACCACCGAAAGTCGAATAGAGAACCTCATCCGGTTTAAAAAATGACAAAAATAAGTCTGAGAAAATTGATTTCAGATTGGTATCGGTAATTATTAGACTTCCCATTAGAAACTACGGGCATTTGTTCACGACGAAGAAATCCGCGGGGCACTGCAAGTCAGGAAATACATATTCATTAATCACGAACTCTAACTCTAATTATTTTTAAATCAACTAACTTAAATACCGCTATAAACCGGCAGAAAATTTGCATTACAATAAGACAGTCATTTACCTGAAAATACAGTTCGACTATGTAAGTGAACGAGCCAATAACAAATATAATACATATATAAATAAAGTAAATAAGCTGCAAACTCATCGATGGTGAATAGAGTACATCGCAATGATATAAAATATGGTTACATACTCATACTAATGATGAGCCCGTAGACGACAGTGGTTTTTGATAGCATTGACTGCTTTGATACTTTTTGTAGGTTGAGGTTTGTTTTTATAGTTTTTGAGATTTCGTTAGGTGACGTGAAATCGACCTTCGACAATGAGAATCCTCTATCCCTACGACTAAGTCTACAAATATTCAGTAGTAAGAATCTACGAATATACTTCAGATTACACTACGAAAATTTTGCAAGTGGCTACAAGAATTAAGGTCGTAACCACAATTATTCTGCTAGTGACCACTAGATTCGCCTGGTAACCACGAAATTTGTGCTAGTGACTATGAGATTGTACTCGGGATCCCGACAATTCTTGTAGTCACAAGCAAACTTGTTGTAATCACGAGCAAAATATAAGTCAAGAGCACAAGTCTCGTGGGCACGGGTTGCATTCTCGTAGTCACGAGCAAAAATTTCAAGAGATATTGAAAAATTTAAATACTGGAGTTCGGTAACGACTGTGTTGGTGAATACATTGGAGGCCGTGTCGCCACAGTTGCTGGACGTTTCTAGGACCGTTGGGATTGCCATGGCTACCAACATTACAGATTTCTTTTTATCGAATAACGAAATTGTGGAAATTAATTTTTAGATTAATTATATTTGTGATAAGTGCGTGTGAACGCAAGAGAAAGGGTAAGTTGCACTTTTCAATTAGGGTCAACACTGCGTTAAGCGTGCGCACGTCGCGGGCGCACGCGTCGGTTCACTTTTGTATGACACCGCACGCGACAGGCGCCCGTGACGGTTCATTTTTGTATGGAACCGCGGCGTGCGCACGCTTAACGCAATGTCAGCCCTTGAGATAAAAATGGTGTAATAAGGCAGCAATGTAACGTTAACACTTTTTTATAGCTAACGGCTACGACCTTCATTGTCCGTCGAGAAACCCCTCGAGTAAACATCGCTGGCGAGTTCACCGAGGCAGGTTTCGGCAGGATTTCTCCATACAGATCCTCCTGGCCCCCCTAATCTAGGTTTAGTTACATAATATTCTACCTAGGTTGTATTAATCTAATGTTTAGCATTAAATTAGTTAGGTCGTAATCGTAATATAAATATACTAGCGACCCGCCCTCGCTTCGCTTCGGGTAATCAAGACTTCATGTAGGAAAATCGGGATAAAACAAACACGTGTCTCCCGCAGGAATATACACAATCAAAATTTCAAGTGGGAAATTGGGGATAAAATATTACATGTCTCGCGCAAGTATATATATGTATACATAATCAAGATTTCATGTGAGGAAGAATTCGGGATAATACCTACATAGCGCGTCTTCCTCGTTCGTAGTTCGTAGGTAGGTATATCCCCGCGCGCTTTGACCGCACGAAACTGTAAGTAGCCATAAGAGACCCGCCATCGAGCATAATTATGTTGTAAGCAGCGCCCCGCGGTTTTACCCGCGATGTGCCCGTTCCCGTGGGAATTTCGGGATTTTTTTTACATAAAAACCTTCCTCTTGAATCACTCTACCTACTACAAAAAACCGCATCAAAATCCGTTGCGTAATTTTAAAGATTTAAGCATACAGACAAACAGACACGAAACAGAGACGACTTTATTTTATACTATGTAGTGATATTTCTCATCATAACTCTGAAACTAACTGTCCGATTTTAATAATTTAAAGAGGTATACAAAGAAACATAATTAACCTTGATTGTAGAGCCATTTATTTTGATATAGATTCATATCATCATATGAATATCATCAACTTAAAATTACACTCCTTTTTTAACTATTTAATTTTAACTAAAAACGATTATTGTGGCTTAACTATAATAGTTAGACATATGCCCTCGCGAACTTATTTGTTTGCAATGATATGTACTTTTATTGTGTAGAACATTGTTTTTGTGTATCATCAATAGATTTAGTAGCGCACGCCAATAACCAATTTTTTTAGGCATGTTTTTCATACCTTGGGTTACATATACCCGCGTTGTGCCCGTTCCCGAGGGAATTTCGGATTTTTTTTTACATAAAAACCTTCCTCTTGAATCACTCTACCTATTACAAAAAACCGCATCAAAATCCGTTGCGTAATTTTAAAGATTTAAGCATACAGACAAACAGACAAACAGACACGAAACAGAGACGACTTTATTTTATACTATGTATAGATAGATTATTAACAAGTCATTTGGTGTTTTTATAAAAATTGGTTTTATTCCACCACATACCATTACCATACCAAACCCGTAACAACATATTCCTCAATCTTTATATTTTAATAATCAACAGTCATAAACATGTCATTATCACGATATCACAAAGGTTTCTGGTGGTAAACGCTTATAACATATCAACAGGTAGGTGACTATAGATGAAGGACGAGCATCGGAGGTCGTTGGTGATTTGACTGAACGAAGTGGGGACATCGTGCACTATGATGGGGCTAACAGAATACTCCTGGAGAGATGATGATGCTGATGGAGAGATGATGTCAGAGGCCTTTGGCGTCTCAATAACTCTGACACCAGAACTGTTCAGGTTAACCATCTACTCGATGAAGAAGAAGAAGAATAACATAGTAGTTTAGTAGACAAAATATTTTTTTATCTATTAATTTTTTCGTAGGCATAAGATTAATTATCACTTTTAAGAAAAGAAAACAATAAGAGTATGTTATGACTTTTGATACGACTTTTTAACGACAGAAACGATAAATAGACCAGTGCCGATAATTTTAAAAACAAAAAATAAGAATAGTAGGATGAAACCCATTAGAAAAGGAGGGGAATATTATAAAAATGAAAGGAAAAATAAATTACGGGCGATCTGAGGTCGGGAAGGGGGAAGGGGGTGGGTTTTTAGGGGTAAAAATGGTTTATCTCGATTTCCGGAAAAACCACAAGTCCTACGGAAACAAGTCAAATGGCAAAGTTGTAGGTAATAAAATGAGTTTTGTCTTTTTGATGGCATTTCTTCATCGTTAGATTCGTCAAACCTTTCCGATTCTAGTAGATCTTCGAAATCTTTATGCTTAACACCTTCTTCCTCTCCAATATTATTTCCAGAATGCGTTGGTTCTTCACCGACAATTTCTTCTGAATCATTAACTTCCTCATAGGTTTGTTTTTCAATTCAATATAAGTACGATTTACATTTATATTATATGTAATGAGATTTTTTATGACATAAATGTAATTAGCATTAAATAAAGCAACTGTTAATTTTTTTTTTGATTTTTTGATTTTTTGCATTTTCTGAGAAGATTTACTATGGTAACATATATATATTTTTTCACCATCGGAAAGTAGAGATTTCGAGGAACAGAAAACATACCAACTTTTTGAAAAAAGCTGATATTTTGACGGGTGAATTTTCGATTGAAAATTGGGGTGTTTTTTCGGTATTAATTCAAAAAAAGGTGAAAAAATAAATATTTTTAATCAAATAAATTACAGTGTATTAGGGACATAATAAGGAAAGTTTTCACCAAATTTCGTAGAAAAAAAAATATTTTTGAGGAAGATAAACGTAAAAAACCAAAAACGTGGTTTTTCGAATTTTTCACATATATTTTGAGGTTATGTGAACAAATTGTCAATACAAGAGTTGTAGATCATTTTATTACCTACAACTTTGCCATTTGACTTGTTTCCGTAGGACTTGTGGTTTTTCCGGAAATCGAGATAAACCATTTTTACCCCTAAAAACCCACCCCCTTCCCCCTTCCCGACCTCAGATCGCCCGTAATTTATTTTTCCTTTCATTTTTATAATATTCCCCTCCTTTTCTAATGGGTTTCATCCTACTATTCTAATTTTTTGTTTTTAATTATTTTTAAAGGCTTCTACCCCGGTCTAAAACGTACAACAAATCGGTTCAACCATTTCTGAAAAAGCATAAAAATAAATAATGGTGCAGTCAAGGGTCCTGCCAGATGACTTAGATATAAGACTATAATAATGAAATGCGGGATCACTGGGTTCAAACAAAAACATCGTATGTTTTTAATGTTTAATCAACAATCTATATAAGCGAATTGTATCCGTCAACGTAGTTTCAAAACAATCTATATAATATGTCTGTTATGAACTGAAAACATACTTTATCCTTGATGTACAATAAATCGATACATTATTCTACACTCAGAGGATAATATTTTTTGTCTATTGTAGAGCATAATTATTGTAACTACTATAATTAAGGTATTTTGTCAATTAAAATAGGGATTGATGATTAATATTCATCATCAGTTTAATTATTTTAGAGTTGTATTGAGAAGAGACTACAAATAATAATATGAATCCGTATCGGGCGGGGGATTTTTTGATTGAGTGACTGTACGAGTAGGTACGGACCTTATACCCGTGTGGATCAACATGACTAATCATGTCATTTGTAGGACGCTTTGTTATATCCCGAATTTCTGACGTGAAATTAAGGTGACCCGAAGCGAAGCGAGGCCTGGTCGCTAATTAATACCATAACCTAAGGGTCAATACTGAGGTAGAGCTGAAGCACAGCGAAGCGTCAATCCGAAACATAACAGCAAATTTAATCTTATCCACAACGTAATGCACATATTATTTTCGTTTTTGATAAAAAACTCGAATTCACGCCCTTCGAGAGATTTTACGTGTCTGAATGAGACCAACTCCATTTAATTTTGATTGTATAGAATTGGACACTTTATTGTCCTTCGACTCTGCCCCCGTATGAATTGACCCTAAAACTACATATATTACATTTCTCTTTTATTCTTACGGTTCCATATGCATACAACTAGCACTCGGCCGCTTTTTATTCCTCAAACACAGTAGCCATAAAAGTGTCAGCATTTAAAAGATATGTATCACAAAGATTTCTAGAGTTAAATGCTTCTAGAACTTCAGCAGGCAGGTGACTGTTAATGATGGACGAGCATCGGAGGTCGTTGGTGATTTGACTGAACGGAGTGGGGACATCGTGCACTATGATGGGTTTAACAGAATACTCCTGGAGAGATGATGATGAAGACACGTTTCCAGCTCGAATAAGAACTATTTGTGACTGCAGTCGTTCGGGAGAAGGCGTAAAGTCTCGAGCCATTTTGATGCGGGTGTAAGCGGCCTCCATCAGGTTGCGAGCGTATTGTCCTGAATGCGGCACGCGCCCCAGCAGCAGGCGAACACTTGCTCCCACGCGCTGCTCCCACGAGGAACACTCCACCAGAGCCTTCTCCAAAGAGTCTGTTTCACCGTCACCCAGTAGAGAGTAGATGTTTCTTATCAGGGCTACTTGGAGGTCATCATCCGTTGTGTAACATTGCAGCTGTTCCTTTATCAGTGATACAGTTTCTTTTGGACCATCACCGACGCAGAACACTGTGCCGTGTAATCCTAAGCCAAATATATAAAACGTTAGGAACATCTAAAATCAATTCCATTTTTGGTAATATGTACATTGGTATTACCACAAATAGGACATCCATTAAAATTTAAAAACGAAACTCACCATTTTCCTCCAAAATTGCTGCTAGTTTCAATGCTATGATCACTCCAAATTCATATCCCAAAAGAACAAAACCTTTATTGAGACCGGTTTTTCGTAGAAGCATCTGAAAAAACATAAAGCATTGTTATGATTTTAGGGTAATAGGTAATGGTAAGGCGGCGCGGAGCGCGGCGTACCTTGGAGTATCTGTGTGCGAGGCGGTCGGGGTCCTCGCGCGGGCGGTCCAGGCCGGGCTGCAGCACCAGCGCCGGCAGCTTCAGGCGCTCGCACAGAGTGTGGAACCGCGCGTACAGCCCGTCCAGCCCGGGCACCACGCACAGGTACGTCTCGTTCACGTCGAACTCGTCGTCTCTCTGTAAATTGGTTAGAAATTAAAGGCTATAGATAAAACCAGACCGTTCACCTCTTTTACACCAAAAACCTCATCGAATATAACTGAAAGCCAATATGTACCGAATCCTCTTCAGGCAAGTTTATAAAGTTGCATTTTATATGAAAAATGAATGAAAAATTTTACATACCGTGGTTGCATTATTAGTTAATGTAGGGAGCATCACTGATTCCGTTGTAGCTAGTAGCTCATCAGGCTCAGCGTACGAATAAAATGTTTTTAGCCCATCTAAGTCTTTCAGGTTAATTTCCATTAAACTTTCTTCTATTTCATTTATTCTGTAAACATTACAATCGTTCATTGTTCATACTAGTATACTCGTACCATCTTTAAATCACTACATTCTCGTAGTATAAAACAAAGTCGCTTTCCACTGTCTGTCCCTATGTATGCTTATATCTTTAAAACTACGCAACGGATTCTGATGCGATTTTTTTAATAGATAGAATGATTCAAGAGGTTTATTTGTATAAAAATTCTTGAATTCCGACGAGAACGGGCACAACGCGGGTAACACCGCGGGGCGCTGCTAGTATATTATATGTATTTCAAATGTGTAAAATTTCTGATAAACCAGTCAAAAATATAAATTGGCACGCAGTGGTTTTTGTGGTGATGAAACTTGTTCTCTCGTACCGTCTCGTTTTTCAGTCAATATTCTTGAATCTTCTAAGGTATCTTTGGAGAAAATAATAACGTACAAAACAAAAACCAACTAGCCCATTTAGTATTTACTACAGTGGCGCAATGCCATACAATTTCATAAAATGATATCTCCTGGAGTCTTCCCATATCGGGTCGGTCGATCGAGCTAGTGCTTCAGCAAATAATACTCATACACTTGTGATTTATTGTATTAGTCTTCTTCTTCTTCTTCATTGAGTGGGTGACCTGACCAATCCTGGTGTCAGAGTTATGGGCCCGCCAAAGGACTCTGACATGGCTCTTGTATTAGTGTAGAGTGTAGTTAACTAATATTTTACCTGTCTATGGTCAATGTCGGGATTTCATCGGTGTCAATGTACACGTTGTGAACATTACTTAACAATTTCGATACCAACTGAGATTTTACTGAATCAACACCGATACTTGCAAGAGTCACTTGGTGACTTATTTCGTTTGAAACTTTTATATCTGAAATAGAATATTTATAGTTTCATTAGTTAATTTAGAAATAAATATTTACATCGTGTCTCATTATAGCATTGGAGAGTTACAATCGACGACTCACTAGCCACTGCGGCGATCTGCTGCATAAGCGGTGCCGATGCAGTCTTCTTGGGCAGAGCTCGCAGGATCGGGTGGGGTGAACACAGCGCTTGCTCCACCGCGCACACCCCGTGTTTGTACCACACCGCATCTTGATACTGAGACTGGAAACACATTAGTGTAAGAAATACTGTCAACTACGTACTAGGACATTTTAAAAGTACTGTTTACCTTTTCCAAATGAAAAATGTCTAAACAAGTTGCAGGAAGACCATCTTTTGCCCGATTCAAAAATGTTTCATGTGATATGTTGTTACCAACAACTAAGAAGTACCTGAAGAAAAAAGCAAAATTATAAAAGTCAAATATAGGTATAAAGTCAATTGATTAAATATTCTCTGGTATTCCAAAGCAACTTAAAATTTTTGGTTGTAACAGTAAACATTAACTTGCAATTTTATAAAGTAAAAAACTTCTTACTTCATGTACGGGCATGATTTTCTGGTTGCAGAATCAAATGTTTGCAAAGCCTTCTCAGCGATATTTTGTACCGCGATGAATAGTCCTGCTAAGAATCCAGAGTTTGAAATAGTTTTACAAAAATTGATTATTGAAGATTCATCGATTAAGTTCCGCGAACTGACAGTAACTGTTATTCCTTGACTCTTCCATGATCTAAAAACAATAATTTAAACCTATGACAAGGATCACTGTAAACACTTATTAAATCAAGATTGATTAGTACTTTGAAAACAATGCCCACTCTGCATACCTTAGTTTATAATAAAGTAAAGATGATTTCTGCAAAATATTGAGATGTATCTTCCTTGCTCCTCTGCTAATGAGTTTGTCAACTAGCTGCAACCCCAGAGGCTCTCCGTCCGACACTATGAGGTGGTTGTGATCAGGAGAGCAGGCAAGTCTGAAACAACGCAATATTTTGGTCCTCTGGCAACCATTGATGACTGCCGCGTGTCGGTGAGTCGCAGCAGCACTCGTCCGCGGTTGTGTGTAGTGTGTGAGGTTCACCTGGCAGTGGTCTGCGGCCGCGTGTCGGTGAGTCACAGCAGCACTCGTCCGCGGTGTGATGTGTGTAGTGTGTGAGGTTCACCTGGCAGTGGTCTGCAGCCGCGTGTCGGTGAGTCACAGCAGCACTCGTCTGCGGTGTGATGTGTGTAGTGTGTGAGGTTCACCTGGCAGTGGTCTGCAGCCGCGTGTCGGTGAGTCACAGCAGCACTCGTCTGCGGTGTGATGTGTGTAGTGTGTGAGGTTCACCTGGCAGTGGTCTGCAGCCGCGTGTCGGTGAGTCACAGCAGCACTCGTCTGCGGTGTGATGTGTGTAGTGTGTGAGGTTCACCTGGCAGTGGTCTGCAGCCGCGTGTCGGTGAGTCACAGCAGCACTCGTCTGCGGTGTGATGTGTGTAGTGTGTGAGGTTCACCTGGCAGTGGTCTGCAGCCGCGTGTCGGTGAGTCACAGCAGCACTCGTCTGCGGTGTGATGTGTGTAGTGTGTGAGGTTCACCTGGCAGTGGTCTGCAGCCGCGTGTCGGTGAGTCACAGCAGCACTCGTCTGCGGTGTGATGTGTGTAGTGTGTGAGGTTCACCTGGCAGTGGTCTGCAGCCGCGTGTCGGTGAGTCACAGCAGCACTCGTCTGCGGTGTGATGTGTGTAGTGTGTGAGGTTCACCTGGCAGTGGTCTGCAGCCGCGTGTCGGTGAGTCACAGCAGCACTCGTCTGCGGTGTGATGTGTGTAGTGTGTGAGGTTCACCTGGCAGTGGTCTGCAGCCGCGTGTCGGTGAGTCACAGCAGCACTCGTCTGCGGTGTGATGTGTGTAGTGTGTGAGGTTCACCTGGCAGTGGTCTGCAGCCGCGTGTCGGTGAGTCACAGCAGCACTCGTCTGCGGTGTGATGTGTGTAGTGTGTGAGGTTCACCTGGCAGTGGTCTGCAGCCGCGTGTCGGTGAGGCGCAGCAGCACTCGTCCGCGGTGTGTTGTGTGTAGTGTGTGAGGTTCACCTGGCAGTGGTTTGCGGCCGCGTGTCGGCGAGGCGCAGCAACACTCGTCCGCGGTGTGTTGTGTGTAGTGTGTGAGGTTCACCTGGCAGTGGTCTGCGGCCGCGTGTCGGCGAGGCGCAGCAGCACTCGTCCGCGGTGTCGGCTGGCGGCCAGCAGGCGCAGCGCGCGCGCTGCCTCCTCCGCGCCGTACTCTATCGAGGACAAAGGACGCACGTAGCCACTGGAGATGCCTTGAGCTATCTCATATTGGATTTTCTACAACAGATTTCCTAATTTATTTAACATATCTGTAATGATAAATGCTTTAACAGCGCATAGCTTAGAAAATTACGGATGACATTTTCACATAAATACCTTCAACAAATTGGGTGTTGAGAAAAGTGAAGAAATATCCAGTGACACGTAAGATCTATCTCTTGTCAAGTTGTACATCCCGAACGTAAAGCTATCTTCGTTTTTAATATGTAGTGTGTCGAAAGTCAGGCCAGTAGATTCTGCACATTTGAAGGATTTCTGCGAATGAAAAAAACAAGTATTTAATATACATAATGTACGAGTACAACAATATTATATTCGAACCTATAAATACAGTTTCCATGGATAATGGGACAAATGAAACTAAACCAAATAACATTTTGATATATAATACTGCAACTCGTAAATATCGCATGGCAGTTAAATAAAAACGCAATGAAATGATGCATCATCAATGTAATGGTTTAAAATCGATCCTAGGACGGACACAATACTCTCCATTTTACTTACATGTTTCAGATCTCCTCTGACGCAGCACACCACTACTGTCACTCCTTTCCCATCCGTGTGCTGTAGCACCATGTCGGCAAACGAGCCGTCTCTTGAATTACCGATCTGTTCCTCTGTAATCAATTGTTAAGATCTGTAAACTTTATTAACATGGCAAATCATGATCTGTTTAGGAAATACCTTTTAGTTGAGGAAACAGTCTCATTAGGAACTTCTTCTTCTGCACACTGCTGACTGTGGCGAATACTTTGAGTCCGTGAGCTAGAGCAATGCTGATCATTGCCTGACCGACAGCGCCCGTACCTCCGTGGACTAATATACTTGACTTGTATTGACCTAGATATTCGCGTGATCCCTACAATAATTAATATATTAATATTTTCATTTTATATAAGTATTAATGAGGCATACTTTATAAATCAAAAAGGATTATTGAACAGTCCAAAAATACCTTTAACCACATGTAGAAAGCATACGTGTACGCTAGCGGGACCGTGGCGGCTTCCTTCAAGCTCCAGTGCTGGGGGACCGGCCACAGCAGCTCGGGAACAGCGATCACCTCACTCCGAGCAGAGCCGTTCGGGACGAGGCCCATTACTCTTTCACCTCTAACAATCAATAGACATTTTTCCAAAATTATTTTATCATCCCAGCCAAACCCAGTCCGATTAATGAAGATATTCGCTAATTTTTTTATTACCTCTCACTTATTCCACTGTAATCCATTCCAAAGCCAGCTTTCCTTTGATCAGTAGACGATAATAATGTAGCTGTTTGGACATCATTCAGGTTCATACCAGCGTAATGGACCTACAAATGATATTCTGATATAAGCTCAATTAAAAATAAATATTCATATGAGGATTAGATTGTTACTTCAGTAAAAGTTTTTTGTTATGTTTTATGATTACCGTTACAGATACACCCGTTGCAGTTTTTTTGGGTACTTGGACCCACTTCAAAGACTCCAGGTTGCCGATCTGTTCGCTCGTCAACATCACGTCATCAATGTCGGTCGCCGGAGTTTCTTTAATTGGCACGTAATATTCTCCGCCCCAGACTCCCTGAAATGGGAAGAATAAATAATTAATTACATACATAACAAGATTATTTTCTTTCGATTGAAAATGTTTATTCACAATAAAAGTTATACTTACATTATCCAAAATATTATAAGCTAGATCCATATTTGGAAGCTCTTCCAACCCTTTTATATTCAAAGATCCATCTTTTACCATTACCAGATAAATGTCGTTCTTTTCTTTTTCTTGTCGCCATTCTTTGACCAGGTTTTTCAATCCATTGACAGGTGGGTAAGAAGATATGATGATAAGACCGTTTTGAGGCGGTAATGTCTTTCGAGCGTTGACTAAAAGTGTCAGGTCCGATTCAGAGCGGATGGTGATGGCTGAAGATGTGACGGCTGAGGAAGATGTCGGTCTCCATCGAGCCAGTTCCAGTCTAATGTTGTCTCGGATATTGTTATTGACAGCCACTACACTATAGAGAGCTGAAGGACGCACGCGGGAGAAGCCTTCCACAATTTGTTCTTCATTTATTACGAAACAGTTTATTTTTAGGATCTTATGTAGGATTTGACCCATCTGTAAACAATTCGATATCGTTGGTTTAGTCACGGTTAAGTTAAGTAAACTTATTTAAAAATTGGAAATTAATTCATGGGTATAACAATATTCAAGTGCTATCTTTAGAAAACTTTGTAGTCAATCCCAAAATGTAGTTCTTTCGAATGAGTAAATGTTCTTACATGGTCGTCATTTGACAAATCCTGCACTATGATAACATCTACGTGATCACTTATATATCTGGAAGAATCAAGAACAGCATTTTTCGGTACACTGTGATACTGAATCTGAACTCCTCCAACAGTTTTATCTTTAGCAATGTTTTTAATTTCTTTAAATATCATAGACTCGTCTTTTCCCGACGTCAGTCCAACTACCCTTATCGTATCTTTGTTCGAGTTTTCTGCAACTATTTGAAGAAATACATTCAATGTTTTTGAAGTCTGAAAAAGATGTAAAAATATAATTTATTATTCATAAACACCATTATCATTACATTAATAGTTTCACACACGGTTAATTAGACCCAAAGTAAGCTCTAAGCTTGTGTTATGGAATCTAATTAACTGATACTACTACTTATACATACACAAATACTTTTATAAGAATATATTATTGACACCCAGACGTCGTCACCAACAACTATGTCCGCACATATTGTTGAGTCCGGGCGGGAATCGAACCCGCAACCCCCGACACAGTAAGCGCTCTCACTGCCACTGTGCCAACGTGCTTGTCAAAGTAAGTAAGTAAAAACTACTCTTATCCTGACTGAAATTTCGCAAGAACGGCGAATACTCGCTTGTAAAATGCGCGCAAAGTAAATTAGTTCGTGTAGGTTAGTGGCCAATCCCGGAGTCGGAGAGTTTAGACCACCTAAAGTCCTGGGAAAAACACAAAATTTTAAGTAAAACAAAAGTCTACATACGTCACAGTTAGACTGAAACCTCGGAACAAAAGTTAAACATTTAATATCCACATGCTGATCACCGACAGGAGGGAGTTTGTTCATAATCATATATTCGACGGAGACACCTCCGCAACTGGAACAGATCGAATAGCACAAATCAATTATTTAAGTAATTGAACTCATTACAATATGTGTTCATATATTTTTAACGTACCTAATGCATTTATCAATATCGGAAGTTTTAGCTTTTGTTTCAATCGGGTCCTGTTTCCCCGCCATACATTTCTTGTGTTGATCCACATTTATTGCAATGTGTCTAATATGACTCACTCGTGACACACTTTCGTTTGGATTTCTCAAAATATGTAATTGTACAAGTCCATCAATGAACGTAACCCAATTTTCGTTCCAAACCAAATCAGCCTCAGTCATTGATTCATTTGTACCTCTGATCACGCAAAATTCATCCCTGAAATGTTTGATACGGGAGTTTTTGTAATTGTTATCAAAACTTGTATTGAGTTGAGTTAAATAAAAACACAGTTAATTTTTACCTGTAATCAAATCCCTTTTCGTAGAGCATCTGATATAATTCTGGAGCTTTGTAATAATTGTTAATCCCAGTAGTAGACCGTTGACTGTCTTCTTTGATGTCTTCATTGAAATTAACTGCACTATTTATATATCCGGATGCAATTTTGAAATTTTCATGCATTACCTTGAAATAATAATACATGATTATCAAAGGTAATTTTTTTTTATTGTTATAGTTGTGGCACGGTTGACACTATTAACATTATGTACAAAAGTACCTCAAACCGGCCGCTGCCCCTGTGCAGCGCGACGCTGAGCCGCAGCGCGCGCTGCTCGCGCAGCACCGGCTCCGCGAACAACACCACGTCCCGGAACTCGACGCTCAGCTGTTTCTTCGGCACCTTCAGCGTCATCGCCAGCGTGTCCCACACCGCCACGAGGGCCAACGAAAACGGAACGACGGTCTTGCCTACCAGGAAATATGATTATTATTATTAAAGCCTATATGATTATGGACTTTGTTACTGAAGGTGAAGCTCACCTCGTACGACACGCCCCCTCAAGTATGTATATTCCTCATCATACACTGAAATGGTGTATTTGCACGCAGCTGCTACAGTCCTATGAGCTGATTGGTACAGTGGTAAGGACCTTTGAAATAAAAAAATGAGATATATAATATGTCGTTGAAAGACTAAGATTAGAAGTTTTTATTTAAAGCGCTGTCCACTTGACCATCACCGCTTCGCCTCTAGTGAACACTAGAGTACGGAACAGATCACACTGCCCGTACTTATTGCTCGAGGCTAGGTGCTGGTCGTTAGATAAGTGATCAAATTACCAGATTTCACCATGGGCCCAGTCCACAAGATGCGAAAGCATAGGTGTCCCCGTCGCCACAGGGAAGTCAATTTTGGGATACAATGCCTGAACATCTGGATTAAAACCCTCCATATACAACCTGAAAACAGTAAAGTTGACTTAGTTCTATCTTACTATCTGGTTGTTCTTTTAGTTGCCCGGTGGCTTGCCACAGGACAATAATCCAACATTAACTTATAGGATAGTACATATGTACAACCGCTAAGATATCCTGAGCACAACAATAACAAAGCTCTGAAGAATCATGAGACTAAAACGGCTGAAAAGGAAACATCGGCAACAGCTACAGTAAAGTACTGTACTCGATTATCTAAACCCTTATATAACACTACTACACTGAGGTAAAACCTTGAAGAAACTGTGCCTCTACTCGGACGACTTTCTCTGGCCAGCCGACAAAAACATGACACTTAACCTCGGGAATTCAAGAACTGCCCGACATAGCTCACCAAAAACTTCCACAATCTACGGGCTTGTCATAATGCAATTGTAAATTAAAATTCAGGGAAGCCAAATAAATGTCTATCATTAATAAACCCTTACTTTCCCACAGCCTCAAGCACCATGCGAGTGTTGTCCACATGTCCGCGGCGGGTGAGAGGAATGTTGACGCAAGACTCGGGTAGAGACCGCTTCAGGATCGCTTGGAGGAGGCCGTGAGGCGCGATCTCTATCAGCACCGCGTTGCTCGGGATCAACTTTATGGTTTCTTCGAATAAAACGGGGCTCTGAAATTCCGTTCAATAAGGAACATTCAATAGAATCGACTTTTATGAAAATTATTGCAAGTGAAAATAATAGAATAATAACAAAATATTTATATTACCAGCAAGTTATTGGTGTGATATTGAGCAGAAGATAGTTTAGCATCTGATTTGTCCCAATCAGCTTGAGGCACTGATGTGGAAACCCAACGTTCTGTCCTTAGCTTTGGACTCTTGATTACTTGTTTCAAATATTTAAGCAAACCTGGACCTACAACCAAAACCAAATAAAAATCATATTGAGAGGCAATGAGAAAAAAATATTAAATAAAATAATAAATGTTGAAACCTACCAGCCTCTGCTATGTATCTGGAGTGATACGCGATGTTGGAACAAGGCACTTCTTTAGCGAATATTCCTTTGGCAGTGAGCTCTGCGACGAATCGCGTCATGGCCTCGGCCGGCCCCGATATCGTGGACGACTCGGGCCCGTTGTGACAGGCCACCTCTATCTCCGGGGGGCACATTTTAGAGATCTGGAATAGTAATCTTAATTATTTGGAATCTCACTATAAATTTAATTACATGTATCTGCGTACATGTACTCACTATAAATTTAAATGTCATGTCTGAAATATATCAAGTCTTTAAACACAGCTGGAAAACAGCTTATCTTTAACACTAAGGTATTTTTTTACAGTATTGCGTTGTCTTACGTCCTGATACCCGATACCGACAGCTGCCATGGAACCTCGAATGAAGTCTGTTTCCAGAGAGACGCGGCCGCGACTGTATGCTGACAATATCATTTCCTCCGCAGTGAGGCATCCATCCGCGTACGCACATCCAAGCTCGCCAACGCTGTGGCCTGATGAACAAGGATGCGACACTTCTCAATGAAATATCTTATTAAAGAATTATCCCCTGTATTTCTTTCAAACAAATAAGTCTACTCAATCTCACCAATAATGTTATCCGGAACTATTCCAAGTTCCCTCAGAACATCCGTAAGTCCTATTTGTACGGCTGCGATTCCCACAAATGAGTGCAGAATATTGTCGTACATGTGCTCGTCTGGTGACGTTATTATGTTTACAATATCTAGTCCATGAGGTTCTAATGCTAGACGACACCTGGAATAGAGATGAATAATTAATTAAAAATAACAATATACAATAATTATTACAATCAATCATTGTGCTGAAATAATATACTTCATTTATTAGGGTCTGCTATCGCTTACCTCTCGATGGCTGCCGCGAACACCGGGATGCGCATGAGTTGCTCACCCATCCCCGCCCACTGCGAGCCCATCCCGCTGTACACGAACCAGAGAGGACGAGTGGCGCCATCGAAGTAGTCAGACTTCTCAGTTAGACTAATCGTGTTTTGGTCTTGATCGGTATCTGGAAAAATTAAACGAATAAAAATTACGAATTCAGGAAGTAAATTAAATCATTTTGAAAAATATATGACAATTTCATACCAAGAATAACATATCCTCTTCCCAAATGTCCAGCTATTCTAGTCTTGTGAATATTGCGTAATAAAGCCAACTCTTCAGGGTCGATTGCACGAGATTTCAAATTGTCTATTACCCTTTTCACCGAAGAGTCTTGACGGCCAGATATCGTGACCAATTGAGCTATGGATGACTTGTAGCGGTTGAGATCCTGAAATGAATGAGTGGGGTGTCAAAGTATTGGAGAGTGGTGGCGAAGCGGGGCCCGGCCGGTGCGAGGGGCTGTGGGCGTACCTTGGGCTTGTAGGTGGCGTGCAGCAACACGTGGCCGTTGACCCCCGTGACGGACATGCTGTTGACGGCGGCGTACGGTCCTCTGAATGGCTTGTGGTCCTGCAGCACTTGGATGCGACCTTCACGCAGCGCCGCCACGTCGGAACGAGGGCTCTCGCAGTGAAGGTTCCCAGCCAGTTCTCCGCGGTGGAAACCCAGCAACACCTGGGAATATGGCATAACTATGTGCAATTCAAACAAGTGAAGTGGAATAAAACCAAGTTCCATGTATTAAAAAGTCACATTTCTTAGAATCAGTTAACTAACAGTAACAAAACGGCATGTAACGTCTTTGTATACCTTTGTAATACCAGATATTCCCGAAGCTGCTTCCCCGTAACCGATGTTAGACATGACACTTCCTACCAGCAAAGGTGCCTCTCTACCGTTACAAAACACTTCGTCGAAAGCTTCCAGTTCTGATTTGTCGGCTTCGGGAACAGCTGCAAATAATCAAAATAAAAAGTATGCTCATAACATTAACTCTGCACATTCCTTGAGCATGTGTCACTCATCTACTCACTGACTAGCAAGGCCCCAATATATTTTGACTATTCGATCTGATAACGAGTTTGTAGTGTAATATTTTCGTGAGCGCTACTTCGTATGAAAATGTTTGGGGCAATTCAATATTTCATTGTTCCCAAATACGTGTAACAACAGCACACACTCGGTAAGAATGTGAACTAAGTTTTCGTTTATAAAGAGAAGAGTAGTTCCATACCGCAACCAACAGCTTCCACGTAACCCACAGCTCTAGGAGGAACTCCAGCTTCTTCGTAGAATTCATTGAGGAACTTGGCCGAGTCTGATGGATCTCTGTAGAAACCGTACTTCGGGCCAGTCTCTCCATCTAACAACTTCATAAATTTCGTTTTGACGTGCAACAAATCTGCATAAACTCTGAAAGACAGAATAAAAAACAAAACTTAGGGAAGAGAAGAGTGGAGGCTCAGGTCTCTTTTAGCATTGATGCATACAATAGAATAATGATTATAAGTTTACATTTGAAAATTGAAGCGGAATCTTCTCAAGATAAAACGAAGACACAAAATACTCTTTGTCCACTCGCCTCGATCTACTTATTACTTAAGGATGCGTAATATATTATTATCCTCAAATATATGGTATAATACCAACCTCAGAGCATCACTGGATCTCTGAAGAAACATCACGTTTATGACTTCCGACTTGGTACACCCTGCGGCGTTTTGATCGAAGGATTTTGTTTTTCCATCCTGACTTAGCGTCATTATTCTAGACAGAAAACAGAAAGTACAATAATATAATATCTGAAAAACGTTGTATACGGACAAGTGTCGCTGTCTGGTGGTAAAATGTTTAAAAACTTTGGGTTATCTTTCTAGGTTATATTATCACAGGTTTGGATAATTCCATGTGCTTTGCAATAAGGTACTATGCCAAAACTTAACAGTGGGAAATGAAAATTACGATTACCTTCCGTAGTGCACGGAGGACTGTGGATGGAGACACAAGTTGGCGCCGCCGACCACTGCCGCCTCGCACTCACCGCGCGCTATGGCGAGGTAGGCTTGCTCCACGGCGGCGGTGGAGCTGCAGCACGCGTCGTCGATGGACAGCGACGGGCCCTTCACGTTCAACCAGTACGAAATGCGGTTGGCAAACATTGTTTTGCTGCAGCTAGAAAACAATCAAATAAGTACATTATCCTTTTAATGGTTTTTACTTGAAATTATTTTGTAGAAATGTGTGAAGATCAGTTAGCAATGTCTTCTTTACCCGGCTATACCGAATCCAGTCCTTGAATTAGCTAAATAAAAGCAAGCCTTTTCAGTTTCTGAGAAACATGTTCCGATGTAAACGCCAACTTTCTTTCCAGATAACTGTTCGGGACTCACTCCTGTGGACAAGAAAACATAATCCCATCAAAAACATTCTGTAAAAAACTAACCAAGTCTCGATGGAGCTGCTTGTTTATCTCTAAAAAGTAATGAAACTAGTTTTTAGTTTTCCCTTTATGTGGCCATTGAACAACAACTCTGTACCAAATTTCAGCTCTCTGAGTTTATGGGAAGTACTAGTTCTATTTTGATGATCATGAGTGAGTGAGTGAGTGTCATAAATGCGAAAGTTTGCTTTCGCTTAGCTTCGGAACTAAATGACCTACAGACTTGAAATTTTGGATTTTAAGTATGTGATTATAGCTTACTGGATGACGTTCTGGTCTTATCCAGGGGTTCTCAATAGGAGCCCGAAAATGCGGCGAAATGGTTCCAGTAAAGGATGGTACGGCAGTGTTTGCTTCGCGCTCGACTCGGCGGGGGCACTGCCGTGCCCCCAGACCCCAGATGATGGTGAATATAATTTTTAAAATCTCCTATTAACTATCCATGAGTATTTTACATACCTGAATCATAAATTGCTTCATATGACTTTTCCAATATTTTCCTTGCCATGATATCCATGGTATCTGCTAGTCGGTAGTGCACCTTGAAGAATTGCGCGTCAAATCGATTCAGACCTGGCACGCTGCCCGTGTACTGCGCAACCTCAGGGTGGTTGTACTTCCACCTCAGGTCCTCAGATGTTATAGGGTTTATCTGCATGTAAGAAAATGTATGTTACCTGGGGGCGCAGCACTGCCCTGACACTGAATAAATTAACCGACTTGGTATTACATCTCGCAACTTTTTACAGTGGAAGAACTGAGCGGTGAGACTTAGTTTTTTACTACTTATATTTTTGCTAGCATAATATCTTTATTCGATAGACATTGTCCAACAACAAACTGAATAATCATCACATGACGAAGAGTTCTTTAATACAATTTTGGTAATCAACAGTAGAATATGATCAGAGGGTGAAGTCACTGCTCAATTATAATGTCTCATGAGTCAGCAGATTCAATGTCCAGTGTTCTATAAGTGGTGGTGTGTGTCCATCTATAGCATTGGGTGGCTTCTCTTGGAATAGTTCAATAAACTTCGTCTATAAATGTTTGAGGTGATTGCAATACACACACCTTATTGTATAGAATGTGCTCGAGATCCTTTATATACTGGGCCCGCGGATAGAGCCCTGACATGCCAGATATGACCACGGGAGCGCGCGGCTGCCGGTCACCCGGCGGGCTGGACGCGGCGCACATCTCAGGGGTTGGGGCCATCCTGCAAAAATATGAAATGGAGAATGGCCTATACTGTTCCCAGTAATGCATGTACCATTGATTAAACTCTTACAGGTACAAATCTTAACTACTAATCTCTGAAACTACTAGTTGTATTTAAAAAGGAAGAAATATGTTTCTATGTGATAACCACATTCAAAGGAAGACCATAGGCTATATTTCATACCGAGATTTCCACGGGAACGCAGGTGAATGCAATGGGAGTGCCTCACTGATAGTTAATAAATTTAAATGGGAAGAAACCTTTTTCGTACTTCAAAAACTCAAAGCAAGTTCCTTTTTGTGTTTTGATTTTGAAAGATACTAAGGTGTAGATTTCTTGGCTTGGTTTTGCGCTGGAGTAGGGAAGAGTTAAGAAAACGATCGGAACCCAAGGTATTTTCAGCAAATGTGACTACGACTTCGAAATAATCCTTCAAATTTTTAGTATATAATATAAAAAATATGTAACACTTTGTTTGTCCGCGATGGACTCCTAATCAACTGAACCGATTTTAAATTTGATTTGCACACCGTGTGCAATTTGATCCACTTTGAAAGATAGGATAGCTTACATCTCAATTTGTAGTGATTAGGGTGGTCCACCATGGTTAATTTTTATATGGCAAAACAACGTTTGTAGGGACAGCTAGTATTAATATAAGTGAGAAAGTTAGTGAGGATGGATGGATGTATGTTTGTTACTCTTTCACGAAAAACTACTGATACGGATCTGGATGAAAGTTTACAGTAATATTGGAAATACTTCAGAACTATGACTTAATGGAACAGACAACAACTTACGTGTTCGATTTATGAAGTAGGTAATATTATAACGCACAACCGCAACTCTGATGAAGTTAGCTCCAACTTCCTTTATCCGTCAAACAACGCGTATTATATATAAACAAACATCTATTAGTTTGTCATAGGTTAAATCAATTAACAATCAATGCATATAAATAATACAAATGCAGTAATATTGTGCATTGATAAATACATTGGTACAGTCAGGGAAGTTGGCGGTCAATCGGTAGTGGCAATAATAAGTAAGTCAGTACAAGCCTGTAATGTCCCACCCCTGGGTGAAGGCCTCTCATCTAACCGAAGATATCAGTACAGTGAGAACTGAGGAGGATTAGGCATAATCACCACGCTGGCCTAATTGTTATGGACCAAGAGCCCTTGGACCCCAGACCTTCGTCATTTTATAAAAGCTGAAAGTTTGTCAGCGCATGCTCCCAACACAGGTAAGAACGATGGACCATTATGAAGTTTGGGTTATCGTGGCTTTGGCAGGTAAACGGTACTAAAGGTCAATGGTCGAAAACACCAAGTTGGCCATCGATTTCGATATCACCGTCAAAGGGTGACTTGTACAACTCCTCAAGAGCTTTCAAATGACATAGGTCATGTCACTGTTGAGCAGTAGGATCAGCGTCCATGGCATAGGCCAACTCCAATCTTCGGTGGTCGAAAACACCAAGTTGGCCGTCGATTTCGATGTCACCGTCAAAGGGTGACTTGTACAACTTGTCAAGAGCTTTCAAATGACATAGATCATGTCACTGTTGAGCATTAGGATCAGCGTTCATAGCATAGGTCAACTCCAATCTTCAATGGTCGAAAACACCAAGTTGGCCGTTGATTTCGATATCACCGTCAAAGGGTGACTTGTACAACTTGTCAAGAGCTTTCAAATGACATAGGTCATGTCACTGTTGAGCATTAGGATCAGCGTCCATAGCATAGGTCAACTCCAATCTTCAATGGTCGAAAACACCAAGTTGGCCGTTGATTTCGATATCACCGTCAAAGGGTGACTTGTACAACTCTTCAAGAGCTTTCAAATCACATATGTCATGTCACACAAATCACACTTTTTATTTGATGAATTTAGATCGGTATTTTACACACCTTTAGTACCGTTTACCTGCCAAAGCCACTGTAACCCAAACTTCATAGGAGCGGGTACACATTGGGCGTTTTGAAACGCGCGCTTTGCTAACGTGCGTTTTGAGAACCCCGAAATCTGTTGAAGTGTACACATGTAAACGCGCGCTGCTGGTCAAGCGCGCGTCAAACGCGCGTTTACATTTTTTCGTTAGAACGCGCGTTGCTTGGGCGTCAGCTGCGCGCTTCGAGATACATGAGCGGCCATTTTGTTGTACATTCTAACGCGCGCTTTTGTGTAGAGTGGACGCACGTTAGGTACGAAAATGGAGATCGCGCATTTTGATACCGATTTCTTTATAGATGAAATCCAAAAGCTTTTATAACACTCAGTAATTCATGAAATGATTTCACAGACATTCTAAAATAATTAAAGAACTTAGGTCCGTATTGTATTAATTTTGCATACAATGTAACAAACATCCCATGCGTTAGCCTATCTCTTAGTACTGGGTGCACCCAATATTCTATTTGTCTTTGTCGTCGTCTTTTATAGCGACGGTAGAGGAGCCACACACAAGCAATCTCTTCAACGTCCATTTTCGAACTGAGCCAAAAGTATGTTCGCCCTACTAACGCGCGTTGAATGCCGTCCTAAGCGCGGTGTGTGTACGCGACCAACGCGCGCTCGACGCAACGCCGAGCGCCCAGTATGTACTAGCTCTAAGAGCCAGCCAGTACATACTGGGCGCTCGGCGTTGCGTCGTCTTCTTTTGTAATGGGAATTTTCAATAAAATATATTTAAAAAACTCAAATTGTTCTGGTAGTTTCTGAGATTAAAGTGTTCAAACGAAGAATAAAACAAAAAATAAACTCTTCAGCTTTATTAAATATGTAGTACAGATAAATTCAGTAACCTGCACTTCGTAATTAGATACGACCTACAACATCTTTTTATGCATTTACTTAATGCATTTAATTATGCACTTAATGTATTTACTTAACCTTGAGAATGTATTTTATTAATTATGCAACAAATAGACACGTAGAATTTAGGAATACAATAGGGGTATAGATAAATAATTAATCTGATTCAAAACTCGAACTTGCCTGCCAGCTATTAGTTCGTTTTTAATTTGTAGGTATCGGTAATTGAAGTACCTACTTATTTATTATAACAGTGCTTATTAAATAAAAAAGTAACCTTCTTAAACTTTTGTATGTTATAAGTAGAAGAAACTGTAATAAATTAACGGGGCAAATGATACTTCAAACTCTGACAGCTGAACGCTGACGCTACGGCAGTAATGAAACTACTTTTTCGACCGTCCCATTGAAGAGACAGAGCTAACGAAGTGGATGGAAGTACAAAGTCGTTTTCACCACATTCCAACTCCAATCTTCATCTAAATCTATTTCAACTATATCCCTGTCTCCACATCAGTTTGTGATATCAGTACAGCCATGTTTAGTGGGTGATCGCAAGAGCAGATAAACACACAAACCCATATTTTACGCATAAATACGAAAAGTCGGTATGACATTTATTGTGTCATGACTAACCCACTTGATAACGGTTCTGCACTGCTTACATATTTTAAATTATAATTTATATTACTAGTAGTGCCCCGCGGTTTCACCTGCGTTGTGTCCATTCCTGTGGAAATTTCAGAATGAAAAATAATCTATAACCTCCCCGTCGAATGTGGCTATTTCCGAGATAAGCGACCATACAAACACACAAAATTAAAAATTAAACTAAATTTTTTTATATTAGTGTAGATCTATAAAGTACATACACAATTTGTATTACAAAATAACTAACCAGTACATAATATTCCTTCGTTGATTCATTTCTTGGATTAAAAAAATAAAACCTTAAAACTCGTATAAACATACAATGCCATCTAGCGTTGAGTAGCGTTACTAATTAGACATCAATAACGCATTTATTTGTGTTTCGTTTCGCAAGCTGGGCTCGGTACACAAAAAAGATATCATTTGCCGTGCGTTATTCATTTATTATTTGAATAATAAAAAGTAAGTTTCATCCAATTTATTATTTTGAATGCATTTCTCCTACTCCTTCTCCTTCGATATAAAGTGACATAGGTAAATAAAGTCAAATCAAGTAATTGTCACTGTCACTATCAAAAGTCAAGGCTTCAATTCAATCAATCAACCCAAACCCATAAATTCAACAAATCCAACAATAAAAGTAGTGCTGGTGCATTGCAGTTAATTGTTTAAATATAATATTTATTACTTATTGATTCCTTGTAGGGTTGGAACCACCAACTTAGTACTAATACGGGTGCACCTGTATCATAAAAAATCATGGAGAACTTATCTATCGGTTGGTAAAATTCGCCATATAACCTCAACTTACACGTATGCATTTTTTAATCGGAACTTTTATTTCAGCCGAGATTTACACGTCGGACAAGAGGGGTAACGATGAAACCGGAGATGGTTCAGAACAGAAACCTTTTAAAACTATATTGCAAGCCATGCGACACGCCGGCAAAGAGCCTTTCCCCACGATCTATGTTGACGCTAAAGAGGAAGGAAAAACTTATGATGTAGCCGCTAAATCTCAGCTGAAGAAAATTCAGAAAATCTGGACCAGGGAGGGCCATAAGGCAGCTGACAAGGCGAAGGCAGAGGAAGAGGGCAATGACAAGAGACAGCAGAACTTGGAAGAGGCTAAGAAAATAGTTATCAAAGAGGACCCTGCTCTACCCAAAGCTAAAGTCATCAAAATATGTGAAAGTTAGTATACCAAATGTTCATCGATTTAGCTTACTAACAATTCCCAAAAACCTTTTAAAGAATAATATGTTGAATATGCAGTTAGACACCCATGATGATGCAATATTTTACTACACTTGCACACAGTGCAAACCTTATCAGAGTTATTTACGATCACTCATACTTAATTTATTTACAGCAAAGGTTGTATACATGGTTCGTTTATACACTGGATTTATTAAAAAAAACCTTGCATATAGAAATAATGGAATTTACTAAGTATTATAATTTACTAATAGGTTCTATCCAGTTATGGTTGGAGTGTTTTACTATGGCAAACATGTTGTATGTGAGTACTCATTGGCTTTGGGGAGACTTTAGCCCCTTAGCCCCCACCAGAACTCTCCCCTGTCTTGTAGTTGATATTTAATAATGTTTTTTGTAATATTTTCAGCTGGTGACCACCGAGGTGAGCGCATCTGTGTCCGAGGCTGGGTGCATCGCCTTCGCAGACAAGGTCGCTCCCTGGCCTTCCTCACGCTGCGAGATGGTACTGGGTTCCTGCAGTGTGTTCTACATGGAGCATTGTGTCAGACATATAATGCTCTAGTACTATCTACCGAGTCCTCTGTAGCTCTCTATGGAAAGCTTGAAGTAGTTCCTGAAGGGAAAATTGTAAGTACATTAATTTTCATTCACTAAAATATAAATAAAACTAATTAAGTTGTTTGTTCAAATTCCAGAGGAAACAATAACAAAATTATTAAATTATAGTAGTAATAAAGTACAGTACTGTCTTCAGTAGATAGTAGGTGTTCCTTGTAGGTGTTATATGTAATGAAGAAATTTATATGGCTAATACAATGTAGGACGGAAAATATAGAAAAGACATTAACTGGTCAATCTTCTAAAAAGTAATATGTAGTTTAAAATAATGGTAAATTGTGATAATATATACTAGCATAATATGAATTTAAAGTAACTTAAAATAAAGTAGTGAAATAAAATGGTAAAAGTAGTGTGTATAACTTGCAAGGTTACATTCTTAGGACGGGTTGCATCAGCTTACGCAAAATAACTTTAATAGACAGTTAGATAAGTTATTAAATAATGCTTTGTAATGAATTTATGTTATGATAACCCCATCCTTACTCATTAACATTACAATATATTGATTGGTGTATTTACAGGCGCCCGGTGGTCATGAACTGACAGCGGACTACTGGGAACTGATCGGCCTCGCGCCCCCGGGGGGCGCCGACGCCATACTCAACGAAGAAGCATTGCCCGACGTGCAGTTGGATAACAGGTGACCATAACTTGAGGGACTTCTTATAACACTCCTTATTATTATGCTCCAAACTAACTGACTACTGTAATATATCTGAAAAATATTCCTTGTAAATTCACTCTATTATATATTTATATATAGGTACTTCAAATAAACAAAAATTCTGAACATCAAAAATTTATATAAGTAAAAATAGTATAAGCATAGATAGACTAGTATAGATATGAAGTGTGTGTGCTCCGTCAGGCACATAATGATCCGCGGCGAGAACACGTCGAAGGTGCTGCGCGCGCGCGCGGCCGTGGCGCGCGCCTTCCGCGAGCACTTCGCGGCGCGCCGCTACACCGAGGTGACGCCGCCCACGCTCGTGCAGACGCAGTGCGAGGGCGGCTCCACGCTCTTCAAGTTCAGCTACTTCGGGTATTTATACTAATTACACTTGTCGATGGACTTCTTTCCCTTCTCTATCTTCTGCCATCCTCTTCAGCTGTTCGTACGACACGACCTTTGCTCTTTCTTTCAGTTGGTCCACATTATGCCCTTCTTGGCCTTTCTCTTTCTCTCTTTGCCTCTATGTTTCCTTCTGCTATAGGAAAGAACTCCATCGACAGACACCCAACTCTTAAGTTTTAAGAAGGTACTAATTACACTATCATAATGTTATACTGCACCAAGACTTTCTACTCTGATGTTATTAGTATAGTGAAAAGAAACAATGCATGTTTTCTTCGATTGTGCAGCTCGACCTATGGGTGGCCGATAGTGGCATAGTTGTTGCCTCATGTGATGTGTTTGTGCCCGCAGCGAGCAGGCGTACCTGACGCAGAGCTCGCAGCTGTACCTGGAGACGTGCCTGGCGTCGCTGGGCGACGTGTACTGCATCGCGCAGTCCTACCGCGCCGAGCAGTCGCGCACGCGCCGCCATCTCGCGGAGTGAGTCACCAAACATATTTAGATACAATGTATGTATGTGTGGATATCACCACTTTGCGACTGGTGCAATACGCCGATTGGCTAATAAGAAATTGCTCATTAGTGGCATGTGTGTCGGGATATTGCTACTAATGAGCATGCTCATTCCGAGCATAATATGAAAAGAAAATAGAATTTTTCAATGAAAAGTAACAAACAAAATCTTCCAAAATTTGATTCATCCTCACAACGTTGCGCATTTGTAATACCACCAGTATTAGCAAACAGCCTCCGTGGTCTAGTGGTTTGAGCGCTCGGCTCACGATCCGGAGGTTCCGGGTTCGATTCCCGGTGGGGATATCTCACAAAAATCACTTTGCGAGACTGTCCTCAGTTTGGTTAGGGCATTGCAGGCTGAATCACCTGATTGCCCGAAAAGTAAGATGATTCCGTGCTTCGGAGGGCACGTTAAGCCGTCGGTCCCGGTTACTTTCTACGGATAGTAGTCGTTACATGAGCCATGTCAGAGGCCTTTGGCGGCTCTATAACTCTGACACCAGGATTGGTCAAGTTGACCATCCACTCGATAAGAAGAAGATTAGCAAATAAAATTGCGGAAAAGAAAGAAACCAAGTAAAATCAGTACAATGAATGTTTGTCTGTCGTGCCGTGTAGATACAGCCACGTGGAGGCGGAGTGTCCGTTCATCTCGTTCGAGGAGCTGCTGGCGCGGCTCGAGGACCTGGTGGTGGACGTGGTGGAGCGCGTGCTGGCCTCGCCCGACGGACACCTCGTGCACGAGCTCAACCCCAACTTCAAGGTAACGCGCTGCACAATGCACATACCTACACAGGTGCACTACTAGTCAGCAAGTTGGAATAGGCTAGTAGGTAGTGACCAACCCTGGTGCCGGAGTTATAGGACCGCCCAAACGCCTCCGACATGGTATAACGATTGCAACAACCGGGAACGATGATTTCACGTGCCCTCCGAAGCACGGTAGCGCTCAGATAGAAATGCCATTATCGGCCACACGATCATCTCTTATCTCTTCTCCTTCTCGATGTAGAACCAGAGACAGATTTGTTTAGACAGAAGAAATACGTATAGAAAATGTACAATTTATGATCTTAGTAATAAAATTAATTGGTGCTTCATTTCACCAAATTCACATTTAGTAAACGTACATGGGTGTTTTCGCGTAAGAAAGTTTATGAACTACTTATTTTATTTATTTGACTACTTATCACTCGAAGTCGCGAGCGAACCAATCCAATTCAGTTTTGTCTAATATAAGGCTCGGTGTTTCAGAAACCTGAGAAGCCATTCAAACGCATGACGTACATTGAAGCCATCGAGTACCTCCGCGAGAACAACATCACCAAGGAAGATGGATCCTTCTACGAGTTTGGAGAAGTAAGTACCGCCTACTCTGTAATATTTCCACATAACTATCACCGCGGGGCGCGGCTTGTTAATTTTATAAATGGCAGTTATGAGCAATTTTCAAGAAGTGCTCAAGAAGTATTGAAATCACTTTAATCGACATTTCATCAGTTAAAGTCATCTAAATAGCGTGTGTCGAAAGGGGCATTTGATAACTAGAATGCTGTTTATAAGTGTTTATGAAATTGTGTTGTTAATATTGTTATACTGTTAACTTTGATAAAAAAATTACTTTGTTATGCTGTCAACTATATAAGACCGTCCCCTGGTTGCAGGACATCCCCGAGATGCCGGAGCGCAAGATGACGGACGCCATCGGGCAGCCGATCCTGCTGTGCGAGTTCCCGGCGGAGATCAAGTCGTTCTACATGCAGCGCTGCGCCGCCGACCGCCGCCTCACCGAGTCCGTGGATGTGCTCATGCCGGGCGTCGGCGAGATCGTGGGCGGCTCCATGAGGACCTGGGACTACGGCGAGCTGCTCGAGGGTACGCGACCACCCGCGGGGGCCTCGCTCGCCACTCATAGCGCATTCAGGCTGTCTGTCACTACAGACATCACGAAGTACAAAGCTCCCAATTCCTAAACCCGACTAAAGTTATGATCGGTGTAAAATATTGTACAAACCAGAGTGCCATAAATATTGTTAACATAATTATGGGCAATCTAATCAAACTTATGGTGAACTTTGGTGGTATCAAGTTTTAAAGTGTTGTATTATTTGCAGGCTACAAGCGCGAAGGCATCGACCCGTCCCCGTACTACTGGTACACGGACCAGCGCAAGTTCGGCTCCGTGCCGCACGGCGGCTACGGGCTCGGGCTGGAGCGGTTCCTCTGCTGGCTGCTCGACAGATACCACATCCGAGAGGTGTGCCTCTACCCGAGGTTCCTTGAACGATGCACGCCCTAAACTGGTCGTAGGGGCTACGTCAAAAACCTGTTTTATTAGGACGCTATGGAGGAGTTGCATATATTTATAAATTAAAAATAAACTTTTATTACGTTCAGATAGATCCACTAGGTAGAAAAAATTAAAGGTGTATTTGAAGAATTTACTGGTTTAGAGCGCTTGTAGACGCTCGTTTATTCACCGGATAACGGATAGTGTTTTTAACCGGATTCGCGGTGGTATAATCACAGGAGTAAAGAAACGGAACAGAGACAAAGCTTCTAGGGAGCGTGCGAAATTCTTACCTATTTTAGTAGGGTTGGCAAAAAATAATAAAATAAAATAAACTAACTTTTATGAACTTTTTATTAAGAAACATGTACATACATAAGGTATGTATATTTGGTATTTAAATAAGATAAGGTAAGATATTAATATTTACAAATTACTGACTCTAAATATTTTTTTTTATAATTTTTGCATTTTAATAATTTGTTGTACCTTTTGATAGAATGGTAAATTCTGAATCTGATAAAAAGTCTTTTTAAATAATCGATTGGGAAGCAATCACATGGCATATTAAATTTACAATCTTGTACTCGTTTAAGAATATCATTACCAACATTTACAATATTTATGTCGAGATCAAAATATTCGCGAAACTTTTTTTCAAGCGTTTCCACAAATGCGACAAAATTGTCAGGAGGTATACGAAATTTCTTTTCTTTTCCTTGTGTTATTCATACAAACACTACAATACACAACCATTTTGCAAGTCCTAAGTGCACCCCAACCCTAAATATTTACACTTGTATAACTATTTACAATATATTTAACATAAAACTATTTTTATTTGAACACAATCTAATAAAACACGCGTTATGCAGGCCCTCCGTTTGTCAACTAGCCGAGTGAGCGTAAACCGGTTTTATCCAGTGGCGGCGCGTTGGCGCGTGTACGCGACACAGCGGCCGGTTGACACGCACACATGCGCCGTATGCTTGTAGTGGTGTACCTACGGCGGCGCGGTTGTATGAAGCTTTGTCTCTGTTCCGTTTCTTTACTCCTGTGGTATAATGCAGTGTGTTCATGCACCAGACATCGGTCCGGTGAACAATGGACGTCTACAAGCGCTCTCAGTTGGAGAAATTGCTGTTTAATTTTTAAAATATACGACGAAGCGCTCGCCGTTTTAACGTGCCAACTTGGTTGCGCAATCAATTGTTGCTGTAGCGCAACCATGGTGTCCTAATGACAGGGCTCAAGTCTTGTTTGTGTCTCATACTCAAGTTAAAAGCTTTTTATCAGCAGCTTTAAAAGCTTTTCGGTGGTAACATTCTAATTAAAATTATCGGTCATTTATCTGTAAAAATCACTATTTGATTAAAAAATGGGCTTACAAAATCAAACTCTGCTCCTTAAAAAATACGAGGTAGTTAAAGAAAAGCTGTGAGTGTTGCCATTACAATATTATGAAACAGGAACTTTGGTCTGATTTACATCGTTTGGTTTGAAAAGATTTAATTATTTTTTATTTAAGTTTAATAACATATTGTAAGATTATTTTTCAACTTCTAATCATCAATATACGCATTTTATAAGCATTTCATAGAATATGCATCCAGTGTTGAATACTTACAATAGGTAATATTTTTACAGGACTGTAATTTAACACATTGTACATTTATGTATTTCAATTTTGCTAAAATAAAACCATTGTTTTTTTAAGTATTTTTTTATTTCTTACTTTTTATCTTAAATGCGGTGGTTCATATTTAGAAATGGTTCACATTTAGAAATGGCATTCTGACAGTTGTCAAGAAATACAAAAAATCCTGATTCTCTTAGAGATTTTATTTTATACAAACGGCAATATTCCTTAACTATCTATCGGACTTAACTGAGTATTTTGTGAAGATTACATTACATTTTCTTTGCATCTGGAAGCATTACTGTCATTGTAGTACCTATTGACCTACTGAGATTTGGAGTAATCCTACACAAAGTCGACTATTTTTTAAATGATTATATCTTTTTTAGCATTGTGTAATGGCAAGTTGCGCAAGAACTATATACTACGCATTAATTACATCACGCGAGATGACTGCATTACTAGCCGTCTTTTTCAGATTCTGCCAATAAACTCCCCAGTGTAAACTTACATTCTAACCAATTATGATTACACCAGGTGATTTTAGTAACAGATATTAAAATTGTCTGCAAACAACTAATAAATGGATACTCTTCTGAATGTCGAATCTTATCTTATGTTTCTTAATATAAATTATGCTTAATTTATCACTTTTCCGCGGGAACTATCGCAGCGCTATGGTGTATGTTCGGCTCAAGGCAGCCATTCTGCGTCCGCGTCATAGGAGCGCGCGTGCTTGGCGGGCGGCTCGGTGAGGTCCTCCTTACTGCTGGCAATCTTATGGTACACGTTCTTGCCGGCGTCCAATACGTACTCCACGCCGTCCCCTGTGAAGTATGTTTCATTAGTGTGGGCAATTCCTAGTATTTTCAGTAAATTCACCTCTTAACTTTAAGTGGGTACAAAACCAGAGTACCTACTTATACATAATGTACAATCTTTAATTTTGACTAACAAGGAATACAGAGGTAACTCTGATAGCTACATGATTGTCAGCAAAAATGTCTCAATTTGAAGCAGAGGCGTAGATGTTCATAATATCTTGGAGCGCAGATATGCCTTTAAAATTAAAGAGGAAGATGCTAAATAGAATGAAATCTTTTAGAGACTGATATCTTACCGATAGCTGATCCAGTTTTCTTCACGGCATTCCCAATGCTATGGCTAGAGAATGTATCGCCGTCAATGTTGATGTTCACGCCGTTTGTTTTGTCGTACCGCGGGCATTCCGATTGAGGGATGATAGATAAATCGTACGGGTCTATTCCATATGAGGACAATCTGTTGCGCATCTGTGGACAGGAAGTGTTAATGTTCTTATCATGGACCACAACACAACTGGTAAAGTAAACGGAGTCGCCATGTCTGGCGCCAAACAAAATTAAATGTAACGCCATCCAGTAGCGAGGAACTAAAACTCCTTTTATTATTATTGCTATCGTATCTCGTCAATTAACGCCATCTAGTAGAGAGTAGTCAAACCAAGGTTTTTTTTTAAAATTAAGCTAGCGGCTAAGGTCATGATATTATTATTCCATAATTTATTGTAATTTAACGCCATCTAGTAGCAGGTAGCCAAAACTACTTTCAGTTTTTTTTATTAACCTAGCGGCTAAGGTCATGGCGCTATTATTCCAGAATTTCTTGTAATTTAACGCCATCTAGTAGCGAGTAACTAGAACCACGCTTATTTTATTTTTATTTAGGTTGCGGCTAAGATCATGTTCTTATTATTCCATTAATCCTTCATATTTACCGCCATCTAGTAGCGAGTAGTCAAAACTACTTTCAATTTTTTTTTAAATTAACCTAACGGCTAAGATCATGACCTTAGAATATATACGGCTATAGAAGTAGCGTTCGCGTGCCCCTTTCAGATAGCAATATATTTTTTCGATGTTGCCACTACATGAATTTAAACTTGTTTTTAGCACAATCTTAACTAATGGAGTCTATATCTCATAAAATACACACTGTAATTTAAATTATAACACTGGCACAACAACAGAATAGCGATCACTTGACAGTACTGTATTGTACTGTATGTCACAACTTTTAACTTGTGACAGTAAAAATAATGGGTTACGCGAAAGGGATGCACGATTAGTAGTTCTGTCTCATTCTTTCCTGGGCGAAGTTAAATATCTCTTGACCGTTCTAGCAATTATGACGTAAGATTCACTACTTCTATAGCCGTATATAAGGTGCTAACAAATTAGTCACGGATATTTTTACAGCTGATAGTACTCGGTTCTCGGAGTACATTAAAGTATAAGTAAAACATCATAGGTTTTGTTATGTTTTTTTGGAGAAAAGTAGGAAACAAATTTACTACGTTAAAACACCCTGTTAATAAGATAATTAAATGAGACCTCTTTAGACATATTCTAGAACCTCTTTAAACTATAAAACATATGAAATTTAAGAAAAACAACTTTTGACGTGACATGACAGACAGTGTTAAACATCTTGACAGGTACATAATAGAGGGTGATTATTTTAAAAATTTATTATAATTTTTTTTTTGTTCGGTAAATTAAAACAAAAAAATGATATACAAAGGTGCCTTAATTACAGTTAAAAGTTAATTGTTTTAATGAAATGTACCATCTCTTAAAATATCCGTGATTAATTTGTTAGCACCTTATATATTCTAAGATCATGGCGCTATTATTCCAGAATTTCTTGTAATTTAACGCCATCTAGTAGCAAGTAATTAGAACTACGCTTTTTTTAAATAGCAGCTAAGGTCATGTTACTGTTATTCCATTATTCCTCGTAATTTAATGCCATCTAGTAGCGAGTAGCCAAACTACGTTTATTTTTTTATAATACCTAGCGGCTAAGAACTACTCCTATTATTCCAAACACAATATTTTTTGTAATGTAACGCTATCTAGTAGGGAGTAGCCAAAAATAGACTGAACGGGATACAAGTTTGGATATGAGTTTGTTTCTTAATATATTAGCAAAAACGTTAGGAATCACCTACAATCGTGTACTTGTTTGGCTGCTCAATATCTTTTACCTCTCAAAATATCGTCAATAAACGAATGCTCGAATTAAAGTTATCTATTCCAATGGGCGAATGTTTTTGTATTAACTTTAAGCTTTAAGATTAAACTCATTCAAAACAAATCTATTAACTACACTACTTCGGGTGGTCACGAATCCACTTATTTATAAAAGACGTTTTTGTTACTTACCTTGTCCACGAACATTCTGTCAAGGTCCTTGTTTCTAGAGAGGATCGTGGCGGACCGCCGGTGAGCGAAGGCAAGCTTTTGGCAGGTGAATATGACGGCGTATGTGTCGTAGTCAGTGGCTATCACGGTGTACTTCGCGGTGCCTGCGACACCTGGGGAAGAGACAGGAGTTAGAACCATAGCGCTCGCTCGTGGTGTAGTTAGACGAAGTGACGTTAACTCAGGCCGATTGTTAAGCAACGTGCGGCTACCTACTTGAAGGGTGGCCAATAGGTGGCATTTCTATCTGAACGCGACTGTGCTTCGCAGGGCACTTTAAATTGTCGGCCACGGTAGTTTTAATTGATAAATGTAAGAGTTTTAATTGATATACACTGGTATGTTATGTTATATACTACGAATATACTTACTCAGTGGAAAATGGACGATCATTTTGGCTTGAACTGCAGGGTCTGGGACGGTCAATTCACCGGTGTATCTGCAAACATTCAGATGAGTTAGAACCTATCTCAACAAATATCGCTTATAACTTCTTGGATAAAGTTATAAGTATCGTGTATCGTTGGAAAAGTAAACACATACCTAGTTATTTATGTAAATAAGTAGATAACCTATCGTTGTCTTGTCTCAATAGAAATAGTTAAGAATATTAGAAAAAGTTACATATTATGATAATGTCATAATAACATAGGTATTATGTTCTTGATACCTGTACTCATGCTTCAGCGGGGTGAGTCCGAGGATGAAGTGCTGCGAGATCTGCTCCAGGTTGAACTTCCACGGCTCCGCGGTCTTGGTGTAGTTGTACGTGATGCAGTGGGAGGCGGTCGACGTCTTCTGGATGGCGAACCAAACGCCCAGCATCTGGAAACGATATCATAATTGTTAATAATGCTCATCTATTACGGCCGTGCTAAGAGACTAGAATTATCTTCAGCTAGCAGCGGTTTGCCTGTTCCCGTAAGAATTTCGCGGAAAAAATTCCGGAGAAAGTTTCCGTTTCCATGACAAAAATAATTATTCAAATCGGATTGGTAGTTGGCGAGATAACGTGTTCAAACAATAACAACTCTTATCTTTATTATCTTACTAGCTGCGCCCCGCGGTGTTACCCGCGCTGTACCCATTCCCGCAGGAATTTCGGGATAAAATGTACTCCATATGTTAATTTGATGTATAACCTACATTACTGTAAAGTTTCATCCAAATCCGTTCTGTAGTTTTTGCGTGAAAGAGCAACAAACATACATCCATCCATACATACATCCATCCTCACAAACTTTCGCATTTATAATATTAGTAGTAGGATAGATGTATATATCAAAACAACAGTGGTTCGTTTCTCTCGCTAAAACTGGAGCGCGGCTAGGCGCTGATTCTGGTTTTTAAATGTTTGTCGTAATCCAAGGAACATTTAGTAAAGTAAAAGCCTCTTTGGTGTTTCACTGTAACACCCAAATAACTCTAGTCATACACGACACAAAATATTTGGTTGTAGATCAGCTACAGTACGAGTATACATGGTACCTACCTACATGACACTGTGTATGTAGATTACCTATTAATTATTTATTAATCAATATTCCCGGGACTCGGGTTCACGGGTCAGTCAGATATGCGTCGTATTGTTTATTGTTACTTAAGTAAATAACATTATACTTAGCTATGTAGGTAGGTATGTTAAGTACAGTTACACACTCGGTACTAGTAAAATAATAAATGTAAGGCGTATTTCGATATTTATTTTACACGAGTAGTTATGTAGTATATGTGATGAAATTATAAGTAGTTACTTATTCGCACCACCTATAAAATGGTTCAATAAAATCTGTGACTTTATAATAAGTACTAACCTAACTAGCCAATATATGCACAACCAACCATATTCAATGCAAAAATATTGTGTTGTATGTAGTTTAGAACTAAATTTAAAGTTCGATGTTGTACAGGCATATTATAACCACTTTATTAACCAACTTAAAAAACACCGCTCTATAACTAAAACACTAGTTTTTACCTCTTTTGCTCTCTTCCGGGACAAACCATTTGATAGCTTAGTCGTTTATCTATCAATGAACTGAGAACTTAAGACATTTCTAAAGTCGAAATAAAAAGTGGAAATGTGAATTTTTCCTAAACCTAAACAAGCCTGAGCATTTTGAATAAAACGCCATAAAATTAACCTCGAACTCCGGATACTGAATAATTAAATTCATTTATTATGTAAATCAGTATCAAATTCAATAAATTTTATTTATTTGGGCATTCAATCACACAATACAAGCCGGCATCTCAGTCACAGTGTACATAGCAGTCACTGGTCGGTAACAAAACAAAGGAGCATGGTACTTACTTTGTTCATCTCAAATCCCGGCATGGGCTCCACCACGGGGCACCCTCCGAGGTGGTACGTATGACTCTGTACTCGCCCGCATATCGCTATAACCACTGCTAGAACTATTAACTTGTACATTTTGACTACGCACGTCCTCTCAGTCTGCCGGTCACACGAGAACTGAGGTTTCTGTTCGCCTCTACTCTCCCTGGGTCTGTTTGGTCAATGAAGACTTTATAAACTTGGTTTTTGTTATATGAGCTGTCACTTCCGAGAATTATTGTTTTCAATTTAAATCAGGTTACGGTGATGTTATTCCGTTTTCCAATGACTGGACGAAAACATGCAAATTTGCAATATTGTAATATAAATGTTAGTATTTTTAAATATTTTCATAATGCGTAACGATAAAATTATTATCTAGAAACTTACAATGTTAAAAAAATAATCTATTGTACCTAATAGGTAGGTATATTAAGCTGAAGAGTTTGTTTTTAGGGTTCCGTAGCCAAATGGCAAAAACGGAACCCTTATAGATTCGTCATGTCTGTCTGTCTGTCTGTCCGTCCGTCTGTCCGTATGTCACAGCCTTTTTTCTCCGAAACTATAAGAGCTATGTTGTTGAAACTTAGTGTGTAGATGTATTCTGTGAACCGCATTAATATTTTCACACTAAAATAGAAAAAAAAAAATTTTAGGGGGGTCTCCCATACTTAGAAATGAAAAAAATATTTTTTTTTTCATCAAACCCATACGTGTGGGGTATCTATGGATAGGTCTTCAAAAATGGTATTGAGGTTTCTAATACCATTTTTTTCTAAACTGAATAGTTTGCGCGAGAGACTCTTCCAAAGTGGTAAAATGTGTGTCCCCCCCCCTGTAACTTCTAAAATAAGAGAATGATAAAACTAAAAAAAATATATGATGTACATAACAATGTAATCTAACACCGAAAATTGGTTTGAACGAGGTCTAGTTAGTAGTTTTTTTTTTACGACATAAATCGTAAACCGCAAAAAAATACTGATTATTAATTCAATAACTCAAATGTAAATAAAAAAACATTTATTTCAAGAACTTCTTTATTATGTTACTCGCTGCTACGGAACCCTTCATGGGCGAGTCCGACTCGCACTTGGCCGCTTTTTTTATTTTAGTTTTGATTTGTTTAAACGTGCTTATCTCAGCTTAAAGCTACATTCTGCGGGAAAATTATAGGCTATTTTTCATTCCGAAATTCCCACGGGAACGGGCGCAACGCGGGTAAAACCGCGGAGCGATGTAAGTAAATTATAAAATATTTGTGATGATATATCCTATCAGGGCCGAATTTGGACACTCCAATATCCTAGACACCTGGCATTTGCACTCCAGTACTCCAATAGAAGCAACTAAACTTCTCAGTAGATCACCTCTCTGACGGGCCTTCCTAGACGCATGGGCCCAAAGCTAGTGTATTTTTGCCTAAGAGTAAATCCGGACCTGGTCTAGATATAAACCTACACTTACATACTAATCAGTGGACAATATTGTGTGTAAAGACGATAAGCCCTTCGCCTTGGCCTAACCCCTCATTGATATGCACTATCATTCGCAGTTAGCTTCACCGAATGGTTTTCATAAACTCTCTAAAAAAGGAAATCTCAATTTAGTCGCCCCTATTTCCTTGACTTTATTAGTTTCAATATGTTTATTATTATTACCAATTAGAGCCGTGAAAAGGTATATTCATTTAAAGTCCTGTATAGAAAACATTTACTTTATCTATTCACATGTTATCTCCACATATGTTATCTCCGTACATTAGGTACAGTTAGGTATATCGACCTATTTGTAAACAAAGAGTATGGACCGACTAGTCTTTGTTACAATGACTCATGATAAATCTGTACTGACTTTCTTTTCGGTTCTTACTATTTTGGTCAATGTGAAGTCAATAACGGGTATAAATAAATCTGGTGCTGAGTTTGGCACATCACTACAGTATATAACAAAGTTGCTTTCCGCTGTCTGTCTGTCCCTATGTATGCTTAGATTTTTAAAACTACGCAACGGATTTTGATGAGGTATTTTTTAAATAGATAGAGTGATTCAGGAGGAAGGTTTATATTATATAAAAATTCCCGAAATTCCCGCAGGAACAACGCGGGTGAAACCGCGGGGCGCGACTAGTAATATATATATAGTAAGTACCAACTAAATGAAAGAGCAATATAATTTATTTGTAAACAACCTCTCTCAGGCTTTTATAAATTAGACTTAGATTATTAAGAACACTTTACTTAGATATATTATTCCACCCAGTTAGAAATTAGGAATAACTAACTAATAACTATCGAACATAAGTACATATTAAAATACTAAGAACCTATTTTAAGACTTTTTAATAAAGGATAGGATAATGCTTTGATTGAGTTAATAGTTTAGGAAGATATACGAGTACATGGATATCGAGACTGGTTTAAAGATTCACAATATACATAACCGGTTTGGAGAGGTGGTTTAGTTCTACCAACATATTTAATTCACAAAGTATTATTCTGTTAAGCCTATTATACCCCTCGTGAGTCACCGAAGCCACATAACGTTGGTAGGGCGACCGCGCTACCGAGAAATGAGTACCGAGAATTAAAAAAAATAGTTATCTACTTAAGTTTATTCAATTCCCTTGAACCCGTGAGTCAGTAGTGCTAACTAGCCGATGATAAGGAAAATGTGAAGTTTAATATTTAAAATAACTTGAGGAATTAGTGTTCATTAACAAATTAATAAGTATGTCTCATTACATTTAAACAACAGGAAAATGTACGACAAAAATATTGAGATGTATTGCAAACCGCAGATCAACAAACAGTGAGTTGTTTCAAACGGCTGGTTATCATAACATACGCTCATTAAAAAGTTCACGATACTTACGCTGTTTAATATTTGTTAAATAAGTACAAAGCGTTGTTTGTCTTTTTAAGTTATTCGGGCGGCCAGTAGAACGGTACGTTTTTACATTTTCTTACGTCTGTTGAAACTGACATCTTGGGGCGCCTAAGCTACAAGAACCTTTAAGAAATGACGTAACCTGAAAATTATACTAGTAGACGTTAGTAGAAGCAGCGAACCGTCGCACTCAGAGAGTGTTTCCTGAGAGAGTTTTTCCTCGTATCATCCTAGACTGGCATTAGCCTGTGTTATAGACAATTTTGTCTTACAGAACTTGTACCTCGGTGTCTCGCCAACCTGAGCCGTCTGGTCACCCCAGAGTCGAGTCACTCCAATCGTGACGCACGCCTATAACAACGCCTTCCTGTCTCATGGTCTTGTTTACGATGTGAAGCTAACGTGTTCTTGTTGCTTCTAATGTAAGAGTTTCAAGTAGTACTAATGAGTACTATAATTGCTGCATTAGTATGGATTATATTGTATTACGTGACTCATCGATAGTCAACCTGGAAGTAAACTTGAATGGGTTTGAATCATAACATTAATTCAATAAAATTGAGTCAGCCAATAAAACAACAATATAAACTAGGTACATTTTTTAACTTTTATTAACTGCTCTCAGCGCAGAAATGTATTTCAGTCTCAAATGTTCTTTAACTTTTCGTTTATATTGAAACACACTCAACTATCTGTATATACAACTACTGTTGTAGACACATTTCTGGTAGTACTGTTCTTAAAATACAAGTTTCAAACAACACCTTCATAGGGGAACTCTACAGTGGTCACAGATTGCTTCGGTGAATACAGTAAAATAAACTCATCTCCAATCTTGATATTAACCATTTGGGCGTTCCCACTGAAACAATGCAACGTAAATAGCTAAAGATAACAAAATAATATGAAACATATTTTAATTAACTAAGCTGAAACAACCCAAGGTAAGAGCGGGTTGCTTCAGCCTACACTCACGTACCCAACGTTAACAGTCAGAAAGTAATCAGAAAAAGTCGTGAACTTTTTAACAAACATTATGCAAAGATAATCGACCGCTTAAAACAACCCACTCCTAATCACTTCCTCACCTGTTATAAACTACAAGAACAACAGTCTTAGTCGGGGTCAAAAACGCGACACTCTCCAAAAAATCGTTGAAGAAAGATTTCTGCATGTTGACGAGGATCCTCTGCGACCCTCTCGGTATGAACTTGGAGAAGTGTCCCATCGCGTAGAACATCGGCTGCTTGTAGAACTCGTCTCGATCAGGGAACACGATGATGGGAGAGTCCACGAAGTTTTTCACCCAGTTGGGACCTCCATGCTCGTTGAGGCAGAGGTTCCAGTCAATCCACCCAATTAGGTTGCTGTTTAGATTCTGTAAACAATAACGTTGCCAGTTAGATCACATTCCAAGACCAACGTTTGGTTCATCATTACGAATATTGATACTAACAACCACACTCAGATACGTCACACTTAACTAATAAACGTAGTTATTCATCACTACATACTCGTAGTATAAAACAAAATCGCGTCTGTTTGTCTGTTTGTCTCTATGCTTAAATCTTTAAAATTACGCAACGGATTTTGATGCGGTTTTTTGTAATAGGTAGAGTGATTCAAGAGGAAGGTTTTTATGGAAAAAAAATTCCCGAAATTCCCACGGGAACGGGCACAACGTGGGTAAAACCGCGGGGCGCTGCTAGTACTACATATAAGTCAAAATCTCTCATTATATCTCTACTAAGGTAGCATGCTCAAAGTAATAATTAAAAAAACTTCTGGGTTATACTTTTATCCATTTCTCTGGGTATTATTCTACAGATAGACCAATTACTTACCAGAGGTCAGTTTTACCTAGAACTAAAATTATAAACAAAATACTCTTATTACTGTTATTATGTCGTAGATATAGGAGTATGCTCTATGCCAGGACCCAAGTTCTACTTTATTTTTCTGCCACGGGAACGACCCTGAAATAATTGTTAAACCATTCAATATATGGACATAAGGACTACTTATTAGACGATCAGAGACGCCAATTAAACTTATAATTTACTAATGGACCAAATGTTTTATACATTGCAAATGTCAACAAAATATTTTAGTAGCCTCACAGGCAGTAAGAGTTGGACCTTGTAGTACCTTCGCAAGCTTCAGTGCTTATGATGAATTTGTCAGGATAATGTTTCATGGTATCGGTGACCATAGCGGGAGGAGCCAAGAAGTTAGTGTAGAAGTGCACCGCCACGCCGTCTATGTATCGCAGGACGGCGGGGTGCTCGCGAATCATCTGAAACGATCCTTTGCCTTCCTTATCTATACTATATAATGCAGTACCATCGCTCGCCCCGTCGCCCCGTCCGTTCGCGCTATGGCGCCATGGTTCGGGTTTTGATTTTTTTATAATCTTTTGATGTGTGTCATAGTAGTTAGCTAGTTAGTGTCATACTAATTTCATCAAAATCACAGTTAGACTAAACTTTGGGAATAACACAGGATACCTTAAATTCCCAGAATCACAGCATATATGGTGGTGGATACACGATGGGAAACAACTAAATAGGAAATAAGCTATTAAGTGTTCTGTTATGACTGTCTATGAACTGCAAAATCATATTTTCGTGTCAACTGCTGCCGCTCGCCAAATGCGGCTGACTGCCGTATCCTTTACACTGCAGTCACTGCACGTTTCATGCGTCAAACAGCTTACTGAATTTAGGATTAACTTACGGAAGTAACCCAAAACGGTAGAGTTAGTCTTTGATCATCAGAAATGAGAATTTTTACATCTTTATAGGTTGAATTCTTGATTGTTGGTCCCAAATTGTTAATTATCCATTGTCCCTGAAATAGAAACAAAGCAATCTCATTCAAATAAGGGTTAATTTGAAGAATTAAATAGTACTGTGACGATGACGTGTATAAACACGGTGACGCAGATAAGTACCATAGTTGAAGGAGTCCATCCCAGGCAGTTGATGAATATAATTCCCGAGACACCGTTTGTGGGTTCGTTCGTGGTCGTGATTGCCCAGATCGGTATACCTCTAGTTGTGTAATGATCTATGAACCTAGAAAAAAACAGTAAATACAGCCTCGGAGAGAGTTGATATAAGAAAAGGGTTGATATATTGATAGTTTCTATAAATACTTTTTCTTTGAGAGTAAAAAGAGAAGTCAATAACAAAATCTCACTTGTAATAGTAATCGGCCAGTGTTTGGTAGTATTCCGGTTTGAGTCGGTTGTACCCGGTGTACTTGTGGTTGGTCTTCATCCACACGGGCGGGGACCAGCTCGACGCCACCACGTGGATCGGAACCTCCGACGCAGCCATCGCCTGCTTTATCATTGGAATCTGGAACAACATATATTATAAGTAAAGTATTAGCCTGTAATGTCCCACTGTTGGGCAAAGGCCTCTCGTCTCACTGAAGATATCAGTACAGTGAGGAGGTTTCAGGCGTAATCACCACGCTTGCCTAATGCGGGTTGGTGATCTCAAACCCGAGCCATGTTTGAAAAGTAGGAAACGTGTTTTCGCTCGACCTGGGAATTGAACACGGGACCTCAGTCTTGGCAGGCGATGTAAGAAAACATGAGGTTATACCTACTCGTAACAAGTAGATTACAAACACTTATAAATGATACTGGTTTGAGCGGCTGGGGGTTGGCAAAGAAATCCTCTTAAAAATAATACAATTGTTGCAGTCACATTTTTAATTAGACAAAACTACTGTTACTGATCTTGCAGGTCAAAATTGGAAAGGTTAGTCTACATTAGACTGTGATCGAATGCAAAACGTAAACGGTGTACAACTATGATAATTCATATTGCATCTGTATAAAGATAATCACAAAATATAGTATGTGGTTATATCGAAGAGCTCACCTTATACATTAAGTCTTCTGGGGCTAGAGTGAAGTTGGTGAGATGCACGTCGTCAGTCGGCAGGTCGTTGTAGGCGTAGGGGTGGGTGGAGAAGTCGGCGCCGGCGACCGGGGTGCGGATCACGTTGTACTGGATACCTTGGCGGCTGAAGTATGAACTGTGGAGAGGTTGTAGATAGAACAAGTGTAATGTACCCGGTCGTGGTATGTACTCATATCTTTATGTATAGAAGACTATTGTCAGTTTGTAGGGAAATACCTTTCCTTCAATATATCCAAAAACCAGAACGTTAGTTAAGTATTAATTAGTTATCCATGTATGTAAGTATCTGTTGATTTTAACTCAGCTCTGGTTAAAAAACATCAGTCAGACTTATTTAGATATATCGTCAAAGGAAATAGAACGTCTCTAAACTGTATAACACCCATATTGTACACGGAGAATTATAAGTCCCTAGTACCAACATTATTTTCGTCCCCTTCAGATTGAAGTACCGTTTCTGCGCAGGCTCATTGCCGCCTAATACCATATTGAATTACCTTTGAATAACACTTAAAAACCGCCTTCTAAAAACGGAATACCTACGTGACTGCGAAATACTATAGGTACTTCGAAAATTCTGACTAGCCCTCACTCGATCATTTTCTTCTGCAGCGGTACCGAGAGGTTCCTCCAGTTGATGGCGGCCGCGTCGGTGACCGCGCCACCGAACCCCTCAATCACCTGGTACCTCGTCGAGGGATCCAGCTCTAGCGCTACTTGGGGACATCCTGAACAGCAAGATTTGGTTCTTTCAAACGGTTGGCTATCGTAACATACGTTCGTTACAAGTTCATGATTAAATGTCAGTTCGTTAAAGTGATTCAGTTGGTAGGAAGACACGATTTTTCATATTCCTACGTATGTTGAGATTGACATTATTTTGTGTTAACGTGTACGTTGTCTTAACGTGCGTAACGGTGCGTGAGCTTAAGTAACCCGCCATAAATGACAATGGTTAGAATGAAGTTGTCACTGGAATTGAGATATAATATTTTTCTCCTAAGTACTCGATGTCAATTTGTTAATTGGTGTTTCATGAAGAATAAAGATTTAACTGTAGTTTATCGTAAAAATTTGAGACATTAATGTCCTCTTCTTACCTGAGTTAAGGCATTTAAACAATTGTCCGTAATTCTTCTTGAACCGCAGACCACCCTGAAACGTTACGGTAAATTGAATGCTAAGACATTCCGATGAATAAAAAACTTCCTGCTTTATCGGATTCGTTTCAAAAGGGAATCAAAATATCGTCTTGGAAATAGTTTTAATGTCAAAAAATGGCATCATAATCTCTGGCCATATTCGTATCATACTGACTGAAGATAAACTTACTTTTAATTAACAGTTACTTACAGATGATGAAGTATAAGAGACATAATGTCCACGTTCAGGAGTTATTCTGGTGATGGTGTCACAGTACGTAGAGTTGCAGACACACACCACCGACTGTCCGGGGATCACTCTCGTGGCACATGGAATGTCTGAAGAACATCATTATAACATGGTGATGTATGGAAGAGACCATTGAATAAGCATGGACTTTTATAAGGAACCAATAGAATGCAACATCTAAGAAGACGATTTGTTTATCTACTGTCAGATAAGATAAGACGCAATTAAGAGATTCATGAATTGTTTTGGCATGAGTATTTAGTTAAATTGGCAAATCTATAATATAAAAATGAATCGCTGAATCTGTTGCTAAGCGCATAACTTCAGAACGACTGCACCAAATTGGATGATTCTTTTTTTAATGTGTTCCTTATTGTTAGGACAAGGTTTTTATATAAGAAAAATAAGGAATAAAAATCTCAAAATTCCCACGGGAACATGGGCGCTGCGGGTGAAACCGCGGGGCACAGCTAGTGATGTATAAGTACTATCAACGGAAATAACAATCGAACATCTAGTTGACTATATTATATCTGTGTTTTGTTATGTCTTTTGTTATTTTAATAAAAACTACGCAATTTACTGCCTAAAATTTTCTTAACTGGCACGTTTGTTATAAGGTAAGCAGGTAGTCCCGGAGGAGCGAAGTATCTATTTCGTGGGGATTAGTAATAACACAATTAAATGTGGTTATACATCTACCGTTCCGATAGTACACAAGTCATTAGCATGAACAAAATAACTTACCTTCATTACTGACGACCACACATACAAAACAACTCAACCAGAACACAAATAAAAATAACTGAATGGAAATCATTTTCATTTACACTATATGAATGAACATTCCGTATTATAGTACGCACTGCGGGTCCAGTTTTAATATTCAGTTGTGCGTTAATCTGAGGTTCAGCACAGACTGAGTAAACTCGGATTACTTCACTTCCGCCACTTTATTGTTTGTGCGAATTGAACAGATAACTGCGAGTGTTATCTTTGTTTACGTTTTTGACCGACCTCAAAATGGGAAGAATGAATTGGTAAATAAAAATTTTTGTTATAAATAACTTTCTAAGCTGTATATTTAAAAATGATACTTATAATTATTCTGTTATTTTGTTTTGATCTTAGCGAGGGCACTCCAAACATAGCGGTAAGTATTCCTTTTGCGCACTCCTTTGAATACAATACACGAGAAGATGAGATTACCGCTAATGCGGAAATCGATTTGCTCCAAACATACAACAGGATATACATTACAGTTAACATACTTCTAGAATTACAGCACACGATGGTTTTAAAGGTATAATAACGTTCTAGGGAAGTCCTTGATAAGCAAACTCAATAGTAGTGATGGACCTCTCATCTAAATTCACTATCATGTATTGAGAATTCAGTTTGACAGCAACTTCTGTTTTCCTAAACCTGGAAACAAGGATTCAAAATAAACGAGGTTTCAAAATATAATGAAGCAAAACAAAAAATGATTTTTTACTTTGTAGTGAACTTCCAAACTTGAAATTTGCACATACACAACTAGTTAAATCTACAGAACAATACACACGACTATAAAATATATTGATTTGTAACCAAAGGTTGTTATAGTACCAAAGGTTGCGAGCACTACAAGACTTCATATACATATTTGCTGACGAATCTTTCAAGTATTCGTAGTGGCATTAAAGTCTAAGCGCTGCGCTGTCTTTTAAGTGGCACGTAAAAATTGTCGGTCCCAATAATTTAAATCGTTAGACCATGTGAGGTAGGCTTTTAGGGTCCGTTCACACAGACCGGCTCGGAGAGCATCGGCGCGCATTTTTCTTTTCACACAGACCGGATCGTATGCGCTTGGAGTTGGTCGGAGCGGAGCCGCCAACTATTTCACATAGACCGGCTGGAAGCGACCTGAAAGCGGATGCGCTCGGAGCCGGTTGGATGCGCTCGCAGCCGGTCGGAATCGCTCGCAGCCGGTCGGATACGCTCGCAGCCCGTCGGATGCACTCGCAGCCGGTCGAATGCGCTCGGAGCCGGTCGGATGCACTTGAAGCCGGTCGGATGCGCTCGGAGCCGTTCGGATGTGCTCGGAGCCGGATGGGTACACTACAAAGGCAGTACCAGTCTTCCACGCAGTCCAAGTTTTGTTTTCGGTGTTAACGTATGCTTTTCGGAACATGGATTTAGATAGCTCCGATGAAGAAATCGGCTGCGCGAGCGAGAAAGAGCACGCAATCGGAGCCGATCGGCTGCGCGAGCGAGAAAGAGGACGCAATCGGAGCCAAACGGCTGCACGATCGAGAAAAATTACGCGATCGGAGCCGGTAAGCTCCTCTTATTATTTCACACCAAGCGCCTTCAAGCATTCTTAATCACAAAAGCAGTGCACATGCAAAAATAAACCTTAATACAAATACTAAAAACTCTGTTTTCAACGTGATAAGAATCTGCTCTCCTCTCCGAGCCGGTCTGTGTGAACGGACCCTTAGCGATTTAATCCCTGTGATACAGGCTTCACCACTACTCGTACTATTTTTTTAAATAATGTACTTTGTTTAAGAAATACGCTTACTTATTATAAAAGACCATGACAACAGTTCCCTTCGGCGTCAAAAATGCCACATGTGACAATCCTTCAACCGTCACTGTACCGCATTTGGTGACTTCGATCCTTCTGGATCCTCTCGGTATGAACTTGGAGAAGTGCCCCATGACGTAGAACATCGGCTGCTTGTAGAACTCGAGGTAGCTCGGAGACATGATGATGGGCGAGTCCAAGGCGCTGCCGAGGTACGTGGGGCCTCCTGTCACATTCAGACAAATGTTCCAGTCGAGCCAACCGATCACTTGGTAGTTTAAGTTCTGTGAAAGAGATGTTTACAAACCTTTTTAAAACTTTTATTGATAAGTGTCTAATTTCTGTACGGGCTCTGGTCTAATTGTATTGGTGTTAGAAACGTTTGTTAGGCCAAGCAATTTTTTTGCCAGCCCATCTTCTACACTATATGAAATAGTACTAACGGAAAAGATTTGTTACAGAGCATAACATTTACAAATTTAGTATAATAATGATTACGCTTTTTGCTATTAAAATTGAGCAGGCACTTGAGTTACCTCGATGATATTAGTGGCGTAACTCTCCCCTCGGCGCCACGATCCCAGGACCACTCTGTGCCCGTAACCGTCGTTATCATTTGCTCCTGGAGGAAAGGAAATGAACTATATTGATAAGGTGACTTTTATAAATAAATTCGTATATTCGTATATTGTATTTTAATGCATGCATGAACCCTTTATGCTTAAGCAAATAAATACTTCATTATTTTATGCACCATGCACATGCACGATAGCACATGGATTTGTTGATTCGTTGGTTTATACGATTGCATTCATTAATATAATCTTGCAGCTAGCTAGCCTTATGTCTAATACGTATCTAAAACCGTCTCATGAACAGTGCGCGAGTATTCAATCTATGTGAATGTGCTCCCAATACGTGTATTACCTTCAGAAGCCTCTGTGTAGAGTATGAACTTGTCCGGATAGTCTTCCAGCGCCTGCGTCAGCTGCGATGGAGGCGACAACTTGTCGGCATAGAAATGTACCCCAATACCGTCCAAGAACGTAATCGCTGTTTCATTCAACTGCAATTCATTACCTACTCATTTATTTAAGCACAAAACAAAGTGCGGGTGCGGGCCGAGTGCCGGCGGGTAGCGGGGCGCGTGACGTCATATTCCTTGTATTTTTCACCTTGTGTTCTTACGTTTTATATCTACTAAGTTTTTCTTACTGTAAGTATTGACTTCTAATAACTTATATAACTCCTAAAAGCATTATGTATAATGAACATACACCTGAGATAATTCTACTTACAATGTTAAACCACAAAGGAATAGTAAACCGCTGGTCATCAACGCCTATAATTTTGATATTTTGAAATTTCGAATTTCTTATCGTCGGTCCCAGATTATCAGTAATCCAATTACTCTGAAAATTACCAGAACTTGATCATAGTTCTTATGACTTTATTTATAGAATAGGTACTGGAAAGCGTGTTACCATAGCATACGCCGTCCATGAAAGTTTATTCAGTGGTAGATTAAACATGATTGCATTCAGAGGTTCGTTAGTGGTGGTGATGCCCCAAACTGGGATTCCTTTTGCAGCATATTGTTCTAAAAACCTTAAGAAAAGTGTTAGATAATTATTATTCGTAGGCGTCGTTTAGGTCCAGTGAGTTGAGGCGAAACGAAGGCGAAGCGAGGCTCACTCAATCTAGAGTCGACTACAAACCCACTATGGATCTCTTAGGACCTTTTCATTTATGCTCCTTCCTTGTTCTTATTTCGTATACGGTCATTACTTACTTGAGAAAGTAGAGAGCCAAAGTTTGATAGTACTCATTTTTCAAAAATACTGAGTCAAATCTATGTATCGTCTTCATCCAAATCGGGGGTGACCACAGCGAACTGACAATCCTGATTGGTGTAGTAGCTACTCTCATGCATTCACGTATCAGAGGAATCTGTGAACCAAGGGACTTAATTTCCATAGCCAGTATTTTGTCTCCACTGTCCTTTAGTAATGATAGGTATATTAGACACCCAGTGAAGAAGTATCGGTTTCCAGAAAACCCAGTATTGGATTTACTAAACTATAACAGAACGTTATCAAAACCTCATTGATATAAAAAGTTCCTCTACAGAGAGCACACAATGGTTCAAAGCGATATAGAATAAACGTAGGTTGAGTCTTTTTGAACTTGTTTACATTTTAACAGAAGTATTGCCTTGGTTTTTTTCTTTGTATCTAGAAACGTTCCTGCTGGAACTTCGTACCTTGTATTCAATGTCCTCTGGAGCCAAAGCGAAGCTGCTCAGTGAGCGGTCGTCCTCCGGCGAGTCCTGGTACGTGTAGGGACGAGTTGAGAAGTCGGTCCCTCCGATTGGCAACCGCATCATAGAGTATTCTAAACCAGTTACACTAAAATATGAACTGGAAAACAAGGATTTCACTTATTACTTGCATAGTGTCAGACTGTCTTTTGTGGATTGCATATATTTTAGTTGGGTGATGACCGAACTGTCTCCTTCAAATAACATAATTTATACATACAGGAATGCTTGGAATATATTGCCTTGGAATATATACATTTGCTCAAGAGAAGTTCATTATGAACATAGCTTGGACACCCAATAAGTGGCAGTTCAAGGTGGTTCCAGGATTTTAAATTTGGGTAAGCAGTTTGTTCCTGGAGTAGTTGAGGAAAAAGAAGAAATATCGTAAAGGAAACTAACTCAACGAAATATTGCCTCAAGCGTTTGTTTTTCAGCATTCTCCAGGTGATAGCGGCCGAATCGGTGACGGCGCCGCCGAACCCGCTGATCACTTGATGGAGTCTCTTTGGATTCAACTTGAATGTTGGGATACTGTTTGGTGAAACTGGTCAAATAATGTTCACAGAATTAATATAGATATGCCTTTATTTTCTGTTATTTATTTCGTTTTACTTTACCTATACTTACTTGTTGCGTACTCGTATATTCGACCAAATGATTTATGAAATCGTTTACCAGCCTATAAAGAAATTAGTTATATTACTTTACTAAGTAAAAATTAGGTTAGGTATAAGATATATAATGCAAACTGCTATTTAAAACAAAAGTTCCTCTGTACAAGAGGGTACAAGTGTTTATTACAACACGTATCGTTTGACACATTATCCTGATGAGGCACACTGGACTTGATATTTGAACTTGTTAATATAGTGAACACGGTCACTAACCTATCATGGTCATGTTCATAATCGTAAAAAGATAGGTCCCGGTGGTTTCAAGACCATGCCTGACGGCTCTGAGCTTGGAAGTCTCAACAACTCTGACACCAGGATTGATCTCTTCACCTGCTTAGTTACTGTTGAGCTTGATGCGATAGATACATTGTCTTACCTCCGAAGATGTATAGGATACGAAAGAGCCAGAAGTTGGCTGAACCCTGGTGATAGTGTCGCAGTACGAAGAGTTACATACACATAGGACTGACTGGCCCCTGACGGCGCGGGGGGCGCACGGCTTGTCGCCATCTAGACATTTCAGAACAAACGACAAATATCTCCCCAATTCTCCGTACTCAGCTCACGGAAATGACGTCAGTAGAAATATATAATAGAAGTCTGGGTAGTCATCCTACTAATATTATAAATGTGAATGTTTGTGAGAGGATGCATATGTACATATGTATTTATGTATGTATGTATGATACATATTATCCAGAAATTCCCGCGGGAACGAGTAGAACGCGGGTAACACCGCGGGGTGCAGTTAGTTATTCATAATGATTTCTTTGCAACAAAAATTCTGTCTAAGCTAATATGAAACTAAGCTAAGTAATATAAAAAGGTTCTAACTTTGCTATTTTTTGGGATGACGGTACGTACGTATTTACCAAAAAAAATAGGGTCCCAGGTCCTAAGTCCCACGATCCAACCTTGATACTTGCCCATTAAAATTCAGAGTCCTACCTTAAGGTTTTTATTCGTTATCTTTTCTTAGCCCGAATTAAGCAAGCGTAACTAATTACTGTGGTATTTTTACAGTTCCTATCTAGACCATTTCTAAGTTACACAGGCCTTTAATTTTATCAAAACGACTTACCAGAATATGCAAATGTGAAATTGTAATTAAAACAGCAAAATAAAATAATACATTTTAGAGAAGTCATGTTCGATGTAAGTGCAAGGGTGTACTAAGGCACATAGTAAACGTGGATGGCACCACTCGAAATGTAGGAAAATAAAAATAAACTAGTTTTGCTTGCTATATATACTTTCTACCGCGAAAAAACCGTGTGAGTACGTTTACTATGTTTAAAAATCACTACTGTACTAAGTGATTCCGTCCATTAACTATTATTTAGTATCTTTTCCATAATGTAATATATAAAATAATTAGCTACTAAAAATACTTTCACACCAACTCCTACTTTTATTTGTGTTGTTATATTGCTATTAATATGTATTATTACCTGTCCTATCAGTTGTGTAAATACTTTTCTTATAAATATGTTTATTAAATTCAATACCACTGACAATAAAAACATGTTTAAAAAAAATATGTACAGTCGAGGGCGTGACGTCTTGCTCGGTAACCAACTTGATACGGTTACCCGATTCTTTCGGTTAAACTAAAAGCAGTCGGCAGATTCAGAAGCCGAACTATGTATTAATCTATACAAGCAGCTAGCTACGTTAGCGTTATACTAAAAATTAAGTATGTCAGTTCCAGTAGGTTAGTAGCCAACCCTGGTATCGGAGTTTTGGGACTGCCTAAAGGCCTCCTCATGGTCTAACGATTGAAACAACCAGGACCGACAAGTTAACGTGCCTGAAGCACGCTCTCAGATAGAATTGCCTCTATAGGCCACCCATCCAAGTAGAAGCTGCATAATAGTAATGAGTTAACATCCCTCACCTAAACCACGCCACGAGCGCTGCACTAAACTCTAACGTTAACTAAACCCAAGCAGTTTATATCTTGGTTCGTATGTAAACTCGCTCATTGGAAACGTTACAAACTAAATAACAAAGACAAGTTATGCTTTAATATGTATTCATGTAAGGAGGGCGGCGAATGTTGGGCGTGTGGTAGACGTCGCTGTCGTTGGGGAACTCCGCCGTGGTGATGGACCGGGCCTCGAGGTACAACGCCGCCTGCCGGTTGTATAACTTGAGCGTCACCACGCGCGCGTGTCCGCTGAACACGAACAAAGAAAGGTGCATGTAGTAAATTATCCTAAGGGCGTGTTGCATCAGCTTACGCTTACGCACCAGTAAACGGTAACACAAAATGTTAGTCTCAACAGACGTAAGAAAATGAAAAATCGTGGCTCTACTGGCCTAATGGGTTTCTTCTTTTTGTTGAATCAATGTGATTAATGACAATTTATGTGTTCCACCCAGAATTTTGTCACTTCTATTTCACGGTTGTTGCTCATGTTCTGGACGGAGCCATTTTCACATAATAAGTTTTACATTTTGGGTTGAATTTAATTGGATATCTCTTGAACACTTAACTACGAGTATAATGATTTCAAAATACTTACGAGTTATAAATAATGACAACAATTATGTTCTCCGGAGTCAAAAAGCCAACAAATTGAACGGACACTTCGGAATTTACAGAGAAGTTACAGTTGTACTTTTCTGTCATCTTGATCCTCTTGGAGCCTCTCGGTACGAACTTGGAGAAGTGTCCAATGATGTAGAACATGGGCTGCTTGTAGAACTCTCCGGCGGCAGCGTTCACTATGATAGCCGAGTCGATGTAGTTGTCCACCCAGGAAGGACCTCCTTTCATGTCCAAGCAGAGGTTCCAATCAATCCAACCCACGACATCATGGTTCATATTCTGAGAATTTGATATTGAGCTTAGTCTACAACTGTCGACACCAATATGATCAAAAACATGTGGATATATAGTGTTTTACTTACCTCAATAATATCTACAGCATAATTTTCAGCTCTTTCCCAAGATCCAAAATCGATGTTCTTTTCTCCATCTCCCCCTTTTAAAGAATGCTTTTATATCATAAGCTGTATAGCTGCTTATATTAGAAGGTGCTTGTTTGTATACTAACCTATTCCCCCCTTACCTTCGCTGGCTTCGGTTGCTAGGATGAACTTCCCCGGGTATCCTATCATACAGTTCCTCATCATGACGGCTGGGACCACCTGGTTGTAGTAGTAATGGACCGCTACTCCGTCCATATATTTCAAAGCCCCCGGATGTTCTGAAATCAACTGTAAAGTGGTGCGGCTATCTATATAAACATTAAACTTTCAGCACAAAAGTCTTTGCATACGTCTTATTGCAAAATCATTACAAATTGAACAACTGATGAAAATGAATACGAAAATATACTCACAATGTTAAACCAGATAGGTAAAAGAAACCGTTGATCATCAGAACCAATAATTTTAACGTCTGGGTAATGCTTTCTCATTGTTGGACCCAAATATACCTCTATAAATTCGCCCTGAAACAATAAGATTTGTGTGATGTATACAACGTAAACTGTAATGTCTCACGAGAGATGAGAGGGCAAGAACCTCTTGTAGTTTTGCTTGACTCGGAAATTGAACCGGGGACCACGAGATAAGGATAGTAGATAGAATAGTAGACATGCTCGTGCAATAAGCATCTGTTGAATTAGTTTAATTGACTTCAGCTGTCAAAGAAAATCAGTATACGTCGTAACACAGTGAGGTTCAAACCACGGTCGATTCAGTATTTAGTATTCAAGTAAATGTTACTATTACTGTATCATCGTTGGGCAAAGGTCTCCCCCCAATCCCGCCACTCTTCTCTATTTGAAGCTACCAGTTGCCAGTGCCTCTTGTAGGTTTAGTATTTCGTTTTGTAAGGTACTAATGGTATTATTTACCAATCCTCGTACAGACCAGCCCAAAGAGTTGATATTGGCCATGTTCATGACGCCGTTGATTGGCTCGTTGGTGGTCGTGATGCCCCACGTCGGGATTCCGTGCTGCCGGTAGTGGTCTATGAACCTACAAACAATAACAGTTGCAACACAAATCTCTCCTCCTTATAACAAACAAGCAATAAAAACCGAATCACTTAATGGACCAAGTTATGCCCAGAACACAGAAAGAAGTTGGTTAAAAAACTTTTTTTTTCTTCATCCTTCACCACCACACATAAATTGTTGGCGCCACGCCCATGTCGTTGGCGCTTACCATTTTTTTGAGCAACTGTACTAGTTTATAAACTGAACACAACCCATTTTGAATAAAACTTACTGTAGCTACTTACATTACAGGGTTTAATACTTTACTTGTTAACTATACTTACTTGACATGGTAATCAGCGTATGTCTGGTAGTATTCCTTCTTGAGCCGGCTGTAGCCGGTGAGCCGCTTGCTGTCCTTCATCCAGGCGGGCGGGGACCAGGTGGTGGCCAGCAAGTGTAGGTCCACGGGCGCCGCGGCCTGGCACTCGTGGATGAACGGGATCTGAAACGCCGACGATGACATAGAGGAATAAGGAAGATAAGGAGGTTCAATAGCTATGTTACATAATGATTCGTCTATGGATAATATACAAACACTAGCAGCGCCCCGCGGTTTTACCCGCGTTGTGCCTGTTCCCGTGGGAATTTCGGGATAAAATGTAGCCTATAGCCTTCCTCGATAAATAGACTATCTAACAGTGAAAGAATTATTCAAATCGGTTCAGTAGTTTCTGAGATTAGCGCGTTTAAACAAACAAACAAACAAAACAAACTCTTCAGCTTTATAATATTAGTATAGATGTAAAGTCAATGTAACGACCGTTATCGGCCACACCGCAAGCATTTTATTTTCTACTTTCATGTACCTGCAAATATTATGTAATGTAACCCATCTTCCTTGTGAAGACCCTCACACAGGGATGGGCATGGTGTGGAAGGAAGTTAAGTCCCTATGCATCATTGGTTTATTAGCATTAAGAAACGAAATCTTTGTTACAGCTTTACAAGTTCTCACAGGCGTGGCAGATTGGCGTAATTTAATGTGTCATTGTATCAAATACCTTATATTTAATATCTTCGGGTGCTAAAGCAAAGTTCTTAAGGTCGACGTCTCCTTCAAAGTCGTCATCGAGGGCGTACGGTCGCACCGAGAAGTCGGTGCCGCCGATCGGAACTCGCAGCATGTTGTACTTTATACCGCGCTCACCGAAGTACGAACTGTAAACAAAAATAGGTAAGTAAATATTAGCTATCAAATGGTTTGTCCCTTTCCGACATACGCTATATTCCAAAGAGCGAAAGAGGCAAAACAGTTTCTATCAGTGTTTTAGTTAAAGAACATTTAAGGCGGCTAGTCTTTTGTTCAGTACTCAAAAATCGACGTTTAATTGTATAGATAATTGTAACTATGCGATTTGTAAGCAAACGTAACTATTAATAACTCTGAAAGCCAGGTCTAGATACAAGTCTTGTTCTGATATGAATTTAAATAAGGTGCCAATTACAATGCTTATTTAGGTAATCAGTATTTTAATACCATGTAACAGTATACTCAATTGAGTGAAACCGTGTCAACCCATTAATTAGAAGCAAGTTAACAATTATCATTATATCAGCTGTTCAAATAAGTATTCATGAAACTCAAATCTTTAGACAAATATCAGCTTTGATTAAAAATGAAATTATTTTTAGTCATAATGTTATATATCTATGCTAATATAAAAAGTGTTATTTTGTGTTTGTTTGAACGCGCTAATCTCGAAACTAAACTAATCCGATTAGATTTTTTTTTATGTATGCATTCAACGGGATGGTTGTAGGCTTTTTCATTGCAAAATTCCCACGGGAACGGGTACAACGCGGGTCAAAGCCTGTGGCACTGCTAGTTAAAATAATAAAATTCCATGACGGATTCAATTTGCAGCGCGTCGATACACGTGCGTCACCATTGGCGTAAAACCCGTAATCTTCAATCTCAAAAGTCGAAGTTGTAGGATTGTTCATTATGAGCACAGTAGACAATTAGAGATAGACGGTCAAGACTGTAGGTAGACAGTCTTTTTCTTTTTAATATAGTGAGGCTTAGTCTCTGGAGGAGTTTTGCAGTCCCATACACTGCGTCTTTACATCTACATTCTATTTCTGCATTCTATTCTTACAAGAGTTAAAATGAGGACATAAATAGAGGAAAAAGGTTTAATGATTTGATATCACTGATCACTGAATCTTTTTCCTTAATGGACGAACTTGTCTTTAGTTAAAAAATCAGTCACGGTAGTTTGAATCTTAACTCTCGCAAGACAAAGTAGAATTTCCATTATCACGCTACCGGTTACTTACTCAACCAGCTTCTTCATAAGTCTGGGGTCCTCCAGGCTGTGCCAGTTCATCGCTGTCGAGTCCGTGACGGCGCCTCCGAATCCTTCTACAGTTTGGTACGTGACAGAAGGCTCCACCTCCAAGGTGTACAGACATAGTTTCATACCTGTAGATCAGCCATCGGGATCAATTGAACAGTTTATTTTTATATACTGATTAGTATTTCTTAAGTTTAAGCGAACAATTTTGAATTGGAACTACGTTTACGAATGCACTTCGCTTTTATTTTACATTTTTATCTGACGTTTCGGCCCCTTTACAGAAACCATGGACATAGAAGACGTAGTCTTATACATCAGTAGTCGTCTTCAGTGTTATCAGTGGTCTCTCCCAAGAATGGGGTTTCCGCCAGCCCGCGGAAAAAAGCCCGCAGTAGGCAAAGGTGACTACGTTCAATAGTTGAATAGTATATTGCTTTCCTCATACATTCTTGATTGCATGCTGTTCTTGATTCGGTACCTCGATGTTAGCTGGTCTAGCCAAACCACTTCACCTTCACCCCATTTATATTCTAAGTTAATACAGACGTGTATTTAAAGTAAACTTACGTTTAGAAGCCGGCTGGAAATGATACGCAGTTTTTTTAAATCTATCACCTCTCTGCGAAAACATAATGGAAAACACACTGTGTTAAGTTGCATCACTACAATGTAGATACAGTATTCGTAATTATAGGTCCTGGGACTCACATAGGATGAACTGTAAGCGACGTATCGGTTTCTCATGGGCCGTTCTCTAGAGGTCTCATCGCAGTATGTAGCATTACACATGCACACACAAGACCGACCACTGAAGAATCGCCCCACGCATGGTTTGTCTGAGAAATAACACAGAGTTTTAACTCTTTCAATTTCTGATCATAACAATCAGAGATAACAAGAGAACTGTTTCAAGTGATAATCCGATTTCAAACCAGGTTTTTATGAAAAGCATCGCCTTTTTTGTGAAATCGTAAAAAAAATTGACCATTTCATAAGTATACCCTTTCATTAAACGAAATTTACTCGTAAATGGCGGAGATGTCAGGTAAAAAAACATACACTCGAAACATCTCGAACTTTGGACATAAATCGCTTTAAGACCGTGGTTTCATAATAAGACATAAGAAGCATATTTTATCCCAAAACTATCATGGAATTAGGAACATATAGAAAGGGCATAAACCGCGATAAACTGCTGCTTGGTAATGATAATATCCTCACCTCTTCCAGCCGCATACTCCAACAGGCAGGTGGCCAGCACCAGCACCACGCACTGAACTGTCATATCCATGTCACGGATTATACGCAGTTCATTGGGCCAAGCGGCGCGACACCCGCTCTCTATTCCACTTTATCGGAATTGGATCCTTACTTACTTTCCTACGTAATCACGTAATTTCGGATTTTATTGAGTACAGAGTGTTCTTAAAGTTTCAAAGCTTCAAAAACAAGGCGGTGGTCATATAGTTGTAATTAGATTTATTTTTGTCGCTTTTTTATCAAAACGTAAATGGTATGAAACAGAATAACAGTTTTCTTGTTATTGAGTAACACTTGTTGATGCTATTATTAACCCTTCATATGTATAGGCAGAACTTAAGTAAAAGTGTCTCTTTCCAAGCAGATGTGCAGTGTTATTTTTTTATTTATTCAGTTTAAAGTAAGAACACCCTGTAATCCTCGGGGCTGCTACAACAATACGACTCGTTCAAGAGAAGCCCATCTGAGCCAACACACGTAGGTACATTATCAATGTTTGTCTCCATACAAGTTGACATAAGTGTTTAATTGACTAACAAATTTTGGTGAAAACCAAGAAAATTGTCACGAATTTGGTACTGTTTGTAGGAAAATAGTGTAGCTGGACTAGACCAATTCATTTATACAAAGATAGACCATGAAAATGCTTAGCGTAAGAGATTTTTGAAAATAGTGTCTCTTTACATTACACAATTTTAATTTGTTCTGAATGCCTTATTTCATCATCAAAGACTCATTTTTGGTGTCATGTAGAGGGCTCAAAGGGTCATAAAAAGACAAGATTTATGATAGATACTAACTTTTATTAAAATAATAGAAAAGGTATTAATGACAATTAAATACATTAATAATTGCACAAGTGTCTGTAAGTTATTGCAATAAAAACGTCATGGTACCTACTGCAAGCAAATATTGCAGAGTTGACATTGCGAAATTGCAATGATCATTGTTACTAATGTCGTAACAATACGTACGTATGTTAGTCAAAAGAATAGGTATTAATCGACTTCAAAAATAGGATGATGTTATTTAAAAAAACTCCAACCCCAGGGTCAGCTACTTACCTACTCGGACTCGTAAATACAAGAAGGTTTTAGCTAGGCATGCATACTTACCTAGGTAGTAACTTCAATATATTAGACAAATAAATTGGTAATGATAAATGCATAGACTTTTTATTCAAATCAGCAAAATTTTACATAAAATAAGTAAGCCTTGAAAGTCACCAAATGTGACCTAATATGATAATTAATCATTTGTTAAAATTATTGCTGTACAATAAATAACGTTTTCAATATTTAAGGTTGTACACACAGGCTTCCGTATGTCACCGATGGTAGACACGGGTAAAACAAAAATGTTTGATTATTAAAAATGGCCGTAATGTGTAACGAACAGAATTTAGGTAGGTATTATTATTGTTGTTCGCCCGTACTCAAAGACGTTAAATGCTTCCATAGTCAAGATTTAAAGAGAGATTTTAACACGACACGTGATGTATGAAAAATTACGTCAATTAGTTAGGTAGTTAGGTAAGTGTCGGTTTTATGTGTTGGTTTTGCTTAAAAGACTAACTGCACCACTCAGAGTGAACGTCTCTGTACAAAAGTGTCTCGAGCAAGATAAAAATACACTTGTCATCTTAATGCACTACTTTTGTTAAACCGTACCTATGGGCTCTACCTTAAATGACAAATGTTTTTCAAGTACTTAATTTACAAGAAAGTGTGTAAATTTGTAAAGTCGTTGTTTAAATATCAGCTGATCAAACTACGAGTATTGCTTGCGCATTTATTTTGATTTATAAGAATGGAACTAATTTTGCAATGTGGATCAGTGACGATATATTTTGTTACGTTTACGAGTGAGTTTGAAAGAAATGAAATGATTGATACAACCTCCATAGCCACGTAGCAATAGCCTCACATTCGCTTCGTTTCGCTATGCTATTTGTAAAATAAAATGTCATCATTTAATATTCACGAAGTTATCATGACTACGATATTTATTCAAATTTTGATAGATTATGTAATTGGCTTTCACAGTTATATCTTATATCAAGAATCCCATAGTGCGGTCGCGGGCCACCCTTACAAATACAAGGAACACAACGTCAAGCGACCCGTAACTAGACCGCACTTGGCCCACACCCACACTATGTGTGACTGTCACGCTTTCACGCCAAAACTACTGAACCGATTTTAATAAAATTTGGTTCACAGTTAGTCCAGAGCCTGAGAAAGGACATAGGCTTTTTATTGCGAAAACAGGGTTCATAGGAAAAAAATAATGAATAAAATAGGGGTTGAAAGGTTGTATGAAGTGTGGTTATTTATAAACTACTGGGCTTTGGATTTGGATGAAACTTTACAGTAGTATAGCTTATACATCAAAATAACACATGGGATACATTTTATCTCGAAATTCTCGCGGGAACGAGTACACCGCGGGGTGCGGCTAGTCTTAAATAAAACATACAATAATTGATATCACATCTCTTTATTAAACGTGTCTATTTACAGTACATACTTTATATACACATGGTACTAAATTAAATAACTATCACTATACAACTACCTACTCTCAAAGTAATGTTGATCTTAAAACAAAAATAATAACTAGTGTTGTGATATTATAGCAGATCAAAACGACGGTTACATTAATGTTAACTTTGTTCTTTAGTGCAAACCAATTGACATTTGTACGATACGTTTTCCTTCAGGGGCTCATCAATGACTGCTAAGTCATTGTTTGAAGCTGATCTAGCCATATCGGTATTGGACGATTCTGCTTTGGTTCTGGTTCTTAACGCTTTTGTGTTTAATAAGTGGTTTTGTGCTGCTTCTTTGCTAACTTTTATAGGACCAAAACCAGCAAATCTTTCTTTAACAGGGTCTCTAACTTTTGTCAAAACATTGTCAGCATTCAGGTCGGTGGGCCAGGGGAAACTACTAGATTTAGCCGCGGGTTTGAAGTTTTCGACATTTCGTAAGTTTGGTCTATTTTCAAATCTTGATATGGGGAAACTATTGCTTTGTTTGGCAGTTGGGGTGTTTCTATTTAAAACTAATGGGTCTTTTAAAGTTTTTATATTGTTTGAAAATAAAGAAGGACCCACTGAATGTGGGGTTGGTGGTTCAATTTCTGTAATTTTGTTCCTTGGGACATGCTGTTTTTTTACATCTATTGATTTTTGTTTTATTAGTGACGGTTTTTCTAGTTCTTGGGAAGAATCTCTAATTATTGGTGCCGGAGTGGTGGAGCCAAATGATATGGTGAATTTACTATCTTTGAATGGTTGCCTAAACACAGGTCTTCGTATACTATCTATGTTAGGTTTGCGTGCAATTGGGAAGTCTCTGTTTAAATCTAGTCTATCCTCTCCAAATTGTCTTAAATTTGGTTGATGACTTAAGAATGGTGAAGGTTGAAATGGAGATTTATGATTTGGCATTTCTACTTTAACAGGTGCTGGAGCACTTGCAGCTGATTCCAGTCTTTGTAGCTTACTTGGCTTTTTCAAATTGCTTCTGTTAGGGAATTTTCTTTCACTGTTTCTATCTCGAGGGTCAGTGTTGTGAGGTATCAGTGAACTGGCGGCTGACTGCAGCTTGATTGGTTTCAGTTTTACTGGTCTTGAACCAATGCTACGAAAATCGGTTGGATTTAAAGTAGGTAAAGACTTCAATTTATTATTATCGAATAAATCTTCATGTAATGACGTAATACGATCATTCAAGTCATAATGTATAGCTTTCAGTTTGTCTCCAACGTCTTCGAAAAACTCTTGTGGTTTAGCTAGCGGTTCAGTTGTCCTCTGTCCCTGTAATGTTCTCATTCTTTTCTCGATACTTTTCCTAGTCTTTTCTGCATTTCGACGTAAATTCTCAGTAATATCAGAAATTGATGCGCCTGAGTCTGGCATTAAGTTCAGATCTGGTTTTAAAGGATTATCGAATAAAGATCCCGGATTCAGATTCAATGAATCACGCAAGTCATCGAACGTAGGTAAGGGTTGTTTGAGTACATCGAAAGGACTAGACGCACTTTTACGAAGTGTATTTTTATTGTTGAGCTTATTTGAAGCTCCGAAAATTCCATCTTGGTTACGTAAGCTAGACTTTGGCTTTATCGGCTTAAGGTCCAAATTAGTCGGAACCGGGAGCTTTGCACGATATGACTTTAAATTATTCTTTGGAAAACTTAGTCCGTCCGGTTTTACAGGGTTGATTTTAAACAAATCAACGTTGAAGTCTTGCAGTGATTTCAATGAAGGAATATTTCTTTGTGAGTTAGTAACACTAGCTTCAGGAGTCATTCTTTCTTCGTTATCACAGCTGAACTCCTCAACACTTCTGTCATTAGGTTCAAATATATTTGATAGATGGTCCCTCACATCGTCGAGTGACGGTAGAACTGGTTTCAGATTCAATACTTCTTCTAAAGGTTTGCTAAATAAGTTTAACGGATCTGAAGATAGCTTCGGTTGAACTAGGTCTGGGATAAGCGGTGATGCAAGTTTTTCTTTAAGATTGAGTGGGTCAAATATATTGATGACTGGTTCGCTAGCACCGACATCCATTTCTTTAGATTCTTCATCATTTTTTATACTCCTTATATTATCATTTTCTTCAGCATGTTTCATCTTCTCTTCAGTAACAAGACATTCCTTGGCCTCGAGATTATTAGAGCTATCATCGACTAAAGGGAAATCTTCACTTTCTTTTGGTGATTTATTTGGTTCCAGTTCTTCGTCTTCTATTTTTTCTTCTGGACCACTAGACTTAAATTCCTCTTCTGTTGGATTTCCCATACAGTTTGAACTAGTAGTTTCTGCTCTGTTAGTACTTTCATGTAACAAATCGTTTGATAACTTTTGTAAATCAGTAAATGTCACTTCATTGTCTTTTCTATCCGTTAAGCTTGAACCATTTGTGTCCTCCGCTCCTTGTTCAGCAGAATTCGTTGCTAAATTGTTATTGATACTTGGTACTTCATCAATGATTTCAACATTGTTGTGCACAATCTTGTTGGGTGCTATCTTTAGTTTTTCTAAAGTTTTTTGAACATTTTCTCTTATGTTAGATAGCGTGTCACTCAAAGGTGTGAGCGGAAGTTTTGGCATCTTATTTGGCAATCCAAATTGACTTGGAGTTGCTTCAGATTTATCAGTTGATTCTCTTGATATATTGTTATCTTCGCAAGAACCATCGCCTGCATCTCTCTCCGGTAGTTCAACAATTGGATTGTTGTTAGAACCATCGCTTTCTGAATCTTCAGCAGCTAATTCATTACTATCTAACGGAACATTTTCTTTAATCTCATCAATATTTATATTTTCTTTTGGCATTGGTACCAAAGTTGTTTTTTCAACAGAATTTTCTTCTAATGTATTTAGAGAACTCAAGTCATCTTCTTCCGTTGATGTATTGTCCATCACTTCTGGAGTCTTCAGTGACGATTCAGAATCCCCATCTTTTTCAGAAGACACGATTTCTAAACTATCTTCATCTTCGTCGTTTTCTTTACTTTTCAAAAATGAGGGTTGAATATCTGAAGCACTGGCTGGGGCATCATTATTTTCTGGAATTTCTTTAATATCTTCATTAGGACTAGTTTGTCGTTGAGCGTTTATTCCATCGTTAAAGACATTCTTAATAGTATCTACATTGACTGTACTAACTTCATTGTTGGATGTACTTGAACCAGTTGTATCCTCTACTTTTCTAGCAGATAATTTGGATCCTTTGTTAGTAACAATACAATCATCTTCGGCTTCTTTATTGTAAAATGCTGGTAATGTACGTAATGGTTTGTCTAGTTTCAACTTACGTGGTGAGTTCAGAGCATGTTTTGGAACCAACTCAACGTCTTTGAGTTTTAATAGATTTCTCAATTGAAGTGGCCGTTTGGGAAGCCCTGTGATATGAGGTCGATCACCAGAACTAACTATTTTCTGAATGTTACTTGGCGTTAAATTATGATCGGTATGTTTTAAGAAATTATTAGGTAATTTTAATTTAGGTATGAGAGGTTTAATACTGGTTGATGATGTAATGTCTGAACCGGGTCCATTGCTTAAGTTATTTAAATAACTATCATCAGCTCTTCCCACACCAAAAGGGTTGTTGGCTATTTTAGGACTGAACACAGGAACGCGTCTAAAAGGATGATTAGCTACTTTTTCCTGTACATTACTTGCTCCTACATTGCTGTCCATATCAAATAGATTCCTATGCAGACTTGGCCCTCTTAACCTGGGCATGCGAAACTCTGGTACAACCTTCATTGGCCGAGCACTTACTCTGTCTACAGCACTTCGTTCAAAAGGACTTCTCATAGGATGGATACAACGAGCTTCGTTGTTGTGCGAAGCTTCTGAGACCATTTCATCTTTGGGGTTAACTATGATTACCAGGTTCTTGCTCTCTTCGGGAAGTCCGTCGAGGACGGAGGCTCTGGCGGCGTCTCTCGCGAGGGCGTCTTGGTACTCCTCTTCAGTCGCCTCCCGCAGCGTCTCCAACATGGAAGTAGCGAGACTTACTTCCGGCTCCAACAAGTGTTTCTGTTCATCGTTGGTGGGTTCGAAAGATCTGTAAATTGCAAAGATGATATTGGAAGTTATAGGAAGTATATAGTGTTTTGTTTTGCTCTTTGCAAAATAGCGTATGTGTGTAAAAACTATACAATGGCTAAAATACTGTTAATATGCGTTAATAAATAAGGCCCTTAGCCTGTAATGGCCCACTACTGAAGTACTGATTGATCTCACTGAAGATACCAGTATAGTGAGGTGATTACTGATTAAGCGTAATTGACTTATTTGACGATGGATGGAGGGATTAACGTTAAATACCTATATTATATACGTTGTTTTATTGTGATTTTCTATTTTTGTTATTGTATAACAGCAGTATTTTTAATACGTTTAGATATAGTTATAAAATCATTCAATTAATGTAATTGTGTCTCTTCATTAATAGAAACAAGTAAAACTAATCACCATGATTAGTAATACAGGTTCGAACTTCAATAAAACAAAATTAAATACCTACATACTCGTACATAGCTGATCTACGCAAGTAGTACATAAAATTGTTTATTTTTTTTAATAGTCGAATTAGCCGATAAACAAAGTAGCATATCAATAAAATGTGAAGTTACTAAGTATTCGCTTACTTAAGTGCTACTATACCCAGTGTTACTAACTAGTACTGATTGTAAATTATTCTGAAACTATTATTATTTTTTATTTAAGTTTTGTATCGCGTTATAAATTGATCCCAAACCATTTAAATGACTAGCTGTACTCCGCGGTTTCACTTTACCGTAGGTTTCACCAAATGGAATATCAAGCATCTATTCATGCATCCACTGAAACTTTCGTTTTCGAATAGGACTCTTTCTAATAGGAATAACAAAAAACTCACCTCATAAAAGGCCGTTCAGTTCGAGCTGAGGCGGGAAAGAGGAATGAGGAAGCCCCTTCTGAATCCGCACTCCTTGCACAGGGACAATCGGCCAATCGGCTCAACTGACTGCCAGCCGCCATGTTGTCTCTCGTCGTAGAACAAGGACAGCACTCAATGAGCTCCCGAGGACGCCGCGAGAGGCCATCTTGATCACCAGATTGTAGGCAAAGTTCATCACTATCGATATGTTGGTTGGAGAGTCCATTATCTGTCACTGGTTGTGATGATACCTGGAATAAATAGATAGACCTCTTGAAACTGAAGGGTCAGTGAAACATTGTGTTCTATCAGTGTCGGATCTGGGAATTTTGTTTGGGGGAGTTTGACTCTGCTATGTGTGAGTAGGTTTTGTGACGGCAAACTTATTAGTATGACATAACTCAGGTGATTGTTAGGAGGAACTGGAGCTCTTTGAGCCCTAACTCCATCAAACTGTAGTCTACATTATAAAGCGCTTCTCTATTATATCATGTACCTAATCAATATAAAAAGACGTTTAATAACTTCCTTATAAAATTAGTGATGGGGTAACCATGATCACAAAATAATGGGGCTATGATGAGGTATAATCCAGCCTAATTAAACGATGAAAAAGACTAGCAAGTAGCAATCTATTTTAAATAGATAAAACATAATGTAGGTAACACGACACACACAACTCTATCAAATTATTAAAAAAAATATAAAATTACTTACACAGTTTAAACACAGCAGTAAAAGTACTGGCGGCCACATGTTCCTCTCGTTCACTCATCGGGCTGGCACACAAATGAGACCGACGAACATCTCTCATCTTATATCAATTACTCTAAAATCCCTATCGTTAGATACGAATCGATTCTGAATGATAGTTCTGATATCCATAACTCATTGATAGGCACGCGCCGTAACTTGTATCTAGAGTACGTGACGAAAATGCCTGATTTCAGTTAATAAAATTATCTAGTTCTTTGGAGTAAGATAATGAACCTGAGATAATGACCTACTACTATCTATAAAGATCTAATTGATTTTATTTTTTAAAATAAAAATACAAATGCGTTTTCCCGGATTTGAAACACCAACCTTCCGTTCATGCCTTCCGTTCATGTCCATGCTGAAAGTAATTTAATAATTAGCCACCATTTTTACTTATAACAGCGCCACCTAGTAGTGGGTAGCGTCATGAACCAAAACTAATATGAAAGCTCTCTGTAGATGATCAATCTTAGCATTTGAGACTCAATTCGAAATTAATTTTTTGACTGATAATAAATATTTTTCTGTAATAGCAACATGTTTGTTTGTTTGATTTGATAGATTTTAATTATGGCAACAAAACTTGTTTTCGCGAGAAAACTTGTGATAGCATCGTGAATATTATTTTGATTGCAAAATTGTATGAAACGTGATAAAAACAGTGAATCAGTGATTAGATGAATCGTCTATGTTTTATTTTTTTATTAGTTTGATATATCTACATCACAAGTGGAGCTGCTAAAGAGATTCCTGGCCATGGCGGGCCCGTCCGACGGCGACCCCGACGGATGGGTCGAGTTTTGCGAGCGTCAGGCCAAAGCCGCCGCTCAAGACTTCGCCAAAGCTTGCCTCCCCTTCGTCCAGCCCAGTGCCAACGACCCCGCCCGCCCATACGCCTCACACAAGGAACTCCTTAAGAAATTCCTTGACTCATTTTCGGAGCACTTCGAGTTAGAATATGGTAAACTGAAAGCTATACACAAACTACCCAACGGCACGCACACCGGACACGATGAGAGCGACTACTCTGAAGACACAGACTCGCCCAAGACACAACACAAACCGTTTTTCAGAAGACTGTCTTTTAAAGGTCTGAGAAGAGGCAAGGGTTTATTTCACAAACAACATTCGGACGAAGTGGAGTTATCGTCTAATCTTAATAAACAGAACAAGACTAAATTAGCTAAGATAGTTGTAGAATGTAGGAAGGAGGGTTTAGTGAATTATTTGACTCCGGAAAGCTTGGAACAGCCAAGCGGGCCACAGAAGTGGGAACGGTGTAGACTAGCTCTAGTAAAGACTGTTGGAGGTTACATGCTGGAGTTCTACTCGCCACCTAAAGCACAGAAACCTCGCAGTGGAGTGTTCTGTTTCCTCATATCAGAAGCAAGAGAGACTACAGAACTGGAAATGCCTGATCATGAAAATACTTTTGTGTTAAAGGTACAATTTAACAAACACTCAACTTTGTTACATTTTTTTTTCAATTAAATATCATGAATCAACTTTCTTTCAATGTCCCTATTGTTTGATGGAGGGTGAGTCAGTGATGTTTTTGTTTCTTATTTTTGTATTCATACTATGTTAAAGCTCTCCTGTGTGGTTTTAAATACTCATCTCATTTAGGTAATGTTTTCATTACTGTTTAGCTTAGAGCCACTTCATATGAGGTCTTAATATAAATCCTTATTCTAGGCTGACAACAATATGGAGTATGTAATAGAAGCTGGAGACACAGATGACATGAAGTCCTGGTTGGCCACAATCAAGTACTGCATGCGGTCACCTCCTACATCCCAACCTCCACCTGATGCGCTGCCCGGCTTGCCTGACCCGGCTCCGCCCGACCTGCCACCTCGGAGAGATCTACCTGCCAGCTCTAGTAATGCAGAATTAGCTGCTGATACTCCTGAGGAGGGAGAATTAGGTAAGGCTGATAATCTTTGTTTATAATTGAATTGAATTTGTCTAACAGTATGGCTAGTCCAATTACATTTGAAACCCTAGTGAAATTTTGTGAGGGTACCTTACAAAGATACTTTAAATTCTGAAACTGATACTGAAACTACAATTACTTAATATTTGTTACATTTTCAAATTACAAATACTTTATCCAAAACCAACATAATTCAATAGAATTAAATTGAATTGGTTTCAAGCTTTTTTCTTAGGTCTACATTTATTTCCATGGTCAAAATTCATATTTTATTAGGATTTGGTCCCAAACAACCTAGTGCCATCAAAACAGTAATAACATTATTAATTACACCCAGGTTCAATAGCTGAAGAGAACTGCGAGTCCTCCAGCTGTATATCACTGGCTGAATGGCCGTGGTTCCACGGTACTTTAGCGCGAGCCGCCGCCGCGGGCTGCGTGCTGGCCGGCGGAGCGTCGGCCCACGGATGCTATCTAGTGAGGCAGAGCGAAACTAGAAGGGGGGAGTATGTGCTTACTTTCAATTTTCAGGTAAGTTTTGACACTTCCTTTATAATGTTTTTAAAGAGACAGACTGACAGATTAAGTTGTAAAGGAGTAACTTGAGGTACTTTAATCACAGAATCCAGGGGGAACGGATTGAACGGCGGGTGCCGCTAGTATCAAAAATATAAATCTCAAAGAGGACCGCCCACACGCCCTAGAGTCTAAGTGGTCGTCATGCCGCCTCTTAAGGAGAAAGAAAGGAGTGCAATTGTTGCAGAGTCGAGGTGGAGTCTCGTGGCATACTCGTAGGGATTTTTAGATGGACGGACTCTTCCGTGAACGCAATACCTACCCCTCATCAATTTCTGCGCCCATTTTCTTTCCTACAAATAATAAATCACATAATGCATGATTCCAGGGCCGCGCGAAGCACCTGCGTATGACGCTTAGCGACTCGGGCCAGTGCCGCGTGCAGCACCTCTGGTTCCCGAACGTGCTCGACATGTTGGAGCACTTCCGAGCCCACCCGATCCCGCTCGAGTCAGGTGGCACCGCCGACGTCACGCTCACCGAGTACGTCGTCTGCCAGGACGGCAACCGGCAACAAGTGAGCCACACGCAGATTGTTTCATAGATTTGCCATGTCTTGTCTGTCGATGGCTGTCACTGACAGTCGATACTATCAGATGGCATGTCAAGCGTTATCAGATGCCATGCCACGTTGACAGCTGTCGCCTGACAGTTGTCATGTCACTTTGACAGGTGTCTTTGTCGCGTTACATGTGTCATGTCATATGTCACGGCACGGTGTCATTTACAGTGAAATTGTTGCATTTTTTGGGTAGAGAAGCTTTATATTGATGTTGTAAATAGCTTTGAAACTTGTTTTTGACACCTTGTTTGACTAAAGTTTGGTTTTGTTGCGTAATAAACGCCTCAAATTGGTACATCCGAATTACATATTGAAATTATATTGTAATGGAATTCTGACATTGTCAAATGTTGTCCATTATCAGTCAATTATGTCTACAAAGTACTGGGTTACTTTAACTTGCTGCTCATTTGGCCTTCAGTAAAAATACGTATTTACTAATATAAGGTCAATACTATAATTGTATATTATATATCTAAGTAAGCATTAATTTATTATTTAATTTTCATATAATTATGTATGTATTTATATATCTTCACTTGAAATAAATATACAAATATTGAAAATTCAGAGGCATAAAATATCCCACCGAATGCCTTAATGATGCTAATTTAAACGTTGCATTTTCAAGTCTACTTGGAGCCATAGCTATCCCAAACGATTAAAATATCTTTATTCTTTACTGTTATAAGTTTAACATCACAATATTAAAAAATAAGTATTTTTTTCTTTGTTTGTAACATATTGTCTATTGCCGCATGATTGTTGTTTGTATTGCATCATTGTTTTTTGTTGCTAAATGTCATGTAGACTAGTTTTTGTCTTATTTTATTACCATTTGTCAAATGGAACATATAAATGGCGACTACATAGCTAAGAAAAAGTGGAGTCATCTCTTCATATTCAGTGTAGCCATAGGAAACACTTTTTTGTATTATTTTGATAAAATAATAAGCAATGCAAGTGTTTCTCCTAAAATAATAAGCTTTAATTTGCGTTTTGTTGCCACATTAAAAAAATGTTATGTATCTACTACTGAACTTGCTACTGAAGTTTATATTATTATTATTCTTCTATGAATAGGTACCTAATATTTATGAATCTCGCTTATAAAATGTGATGATTCGTTTTTACATAAATATATTAGATAGTACATATTACATTGTGTTTAACTTTTGATTCCTAAAAGCATTTTATTTATTGACGGAAATTATTATTCATATTTAGAAGAATATTAATTCGTATATCACAATGTTAGAGTTTAAACTTTATAACAAAATATTAATTTGTTGAGCTTTTCAGCAGCTCAATTAGGAAACTATATATAATATTTGTTTACTGCATTTTATTCGTATGTTAAACGCTCATCTATAATGTACATTAGTTATGAAGTAACAGTTTTGGTCAATATAGTATTACTTTTTATAATTTTGTGTATTTAAATTTATATCTATTATTTACACTTTGTTTGAAGTTTAAATACTCTGATAGTCGCAGATGCATATATTTTGCTATTCAAGACTTAAAGGACAAGGACAAGGATTTAAAGAAATCCTTTGTGGATTTTAGACTTAAAGCTATTTTATAGACAAATCGCCTACCGTACCCAATGTCCATTGCGATAAGTAATGGGGATCGCATGGACTATAGATGACAGACCTATTTGGTTGTCACTGTCAAAAAATGTGATTTCCGGCCACCAGGTGGCAGAGCCTCTTTGCTTGTTTGTTTTCTAATAGACTGTAGCATACTCAAGATAACCCCAAGTGTTAGTAATTTTTAATAAAATAACCATAGGTTTTTATTTTACACAAAGGACTGTTAAATATAATACACTAACATTGTATCTAGTTTGTACGTTTGATTGTATTTTGTACAAAATCATGTTCTTCCGAGCTTTAATTTTAATTTCTGTTTGTACATTTTTTTAATTATTAAACTACTTTGTCTATGGAATGGCTTTGTTTTTATTTTGCTGCCTTTTCTACGTTTGTATTTTGTTTTGTATGGTAAGTTTATCTTTGCTTTTATTAGATGTTATACTTGTTTTGCTTGTATTTGTCAAAATGTTGTGTATGTTGATATTTTGTTGTAAATTATTGTCAAACTCTTACCACAGATGTATATTTATATTATGTATAAAAACTTAAATTCAAAACCTTGGTATTGTGCAACACAATCAGATGGTCTATAAGACCCTACTGCCTGCTGTAGCATTGCACTGAAGATATCTGTAGTTGGAAGGATTAAGTTAAGTATGTATATTATACCCCTATTGTATACTTACTATATGTCTTATTTTTATTGCAAAGGTCTCAAATCACATTTATATTGTATGTATAGGCGAGATTATTTAGTCCAAAGCAGTAGTCGTAATCAATCGTTTCATTATTTCCAGAGAGAGGGCGTGACACACGGCAGTGACGTGCGCATGCGCCGCGCGGAGCTCGAAGCACTGCTCATAGCGCACCACGACATTCGCGCTGTTGACAACCAGTACAGCTTCGTCTAACATATGCCTGCAGGAGCGCGCTTGCTTACTACTATATGTTGTAGAAAACTCAATTACGTCAATGTTTGAAAGTATTTCAATTATATGAATGCCCACTGTCCTAGGAGGCGTCATCAATCGCGTATTCGTTATTATTATTTTACTTATTTAGATCTTATTCAAAACTATGAAAATACGAAGCGTCAACTTAATGCCCAACGTCCATATCGCTGTATTACATACGTTCCGCGTAAAGACACTTACACCAAGTCTGCGACCAAGCTATTGATAACGAATACGCATGTAGGTAATGATACGCCTCCGTGAATAGTCACGACCTCACTACCTACTAGCCGACAAGGCTGATATATAGCTGAAAATCGTAAGGTTAGGTAGGTAGTTATTGATACACTGGGCGATTTTATTAACCAGTGGTAATAAGGCTTTACATAGAAAAATATGCCAGCATAGTAAAATGTTTTTGGTTCGTTGTATCTATATCTAGTCATAGCATGATAATTATTTGAAAATAAATTGAAAATCTCCACTTTGAGTAGAATAAGAATATGTTGCGTTGGTTTTATACGAATATGTTTCTTTCCCTGCATCTATAAAATACACGGGAGCAGGGAAGGGACCTATAGTTAGGCTGCAAGATATTACATAAGTTAGTTCCAAAACTAATAGCGAGAGGTATATGCACGTTTGAAAGGTATGGATGGCGTTTTTATAATATTTATACTCGGGGGGGGGGGGGGGGTATCATAAGACGTAATTAGATAGAAAGAAAAGTTTACAATTACTTGTAAGAATAATTTAGAACCTGTGGTTATATCCTTTCCTTTTGGAATTTTGAGATTTAAAGCATACATGTGAATTATTATTATTATCAGCCATTTGTGTCCCACTGCTGGGCAAAGACCTCTCCCCATTCCTTCCAAGAAAAAAAAATCAAACCTAAGAAGCTAAGAACCACCGCAAAGCAACTGTCTTTAAAATTAAAAATAGGTTCAACCGTTTGAGAGCAACGGTACCAAAGATAGACACAGACATCAATGTCAAACTTATAACCACCCCTATTTGCATCGGGAGTTAAAAGGTTACCAACTTACCTAACTATGGATAGGTTGGTTTGATCACGCATCATAAAGTAAGCTTAAGTATGTATAATGCTTTAGCTAAAGGACATATTCCTAATATTAAGTTCCGCGCTCCTTCAAGCAGGCAATATTTAATAATAATTTTACCTACGGTTACACCCAAGTTCTTGAAGTTTCATTAAAGAATATCTGGGATACTTACTTGATGAAATTATCGCTACAAACTTTTGCATTTATGACATTAGTAAGCCAATATTTTATGACTACCGTACGGATCGTTATAACAATATATTTTAGCCAATAATGTATAACAAACAGTGCTGTATAAACGACTGCATAGTATAATCTCAGCTATTCATATTTTATAATCATATCTATAAGTAACTACAAACTATATACTTAAAATGTTTATTATTCTTACGTCAACAATTATTTAAATTTCACTTCATTAGCCCAATTTAGTATTATTCCAACAGCACTATACATATTTGAACTTTTTTTTATTTTAAAATTATTTTTGTTTTAAGTGCAATACACATTTTAGGCTAATTTGTATCGATAGGTGTGGGCTTAGCCCATTTAGAAAGTAAGTTATTTATTTATTTATTCAACTTATTGTAAGTAAATGATATGAATGTTTGTCACTGCCCTTTTGGTACCTATTACTCACACATCCTTATGTATTAGTAGTTAAGGTATTAAGTACTTCACTTTTAGGGCTCGGACTCAAAAAATAATTTCATAAGTACTAAGGTATAATACAATAACATCTAGTGGTGTTCTCAAACTAATATTGAAGACTTTTTCTTCAAGAATTTTTTAATGTCTCGTACATAGGTACATTTGACGATTATTTTTCCAGTGTCCATATAAATAAGACCTATTGAATTTAAGAAGTAATATTTATATATTCATTATTTGGCCATTAACATAATACTTAATAGGATTAAATTGACATAATAGACCGAGCCTTTATAAGCAGCCCGGCTAGCACAACGAGTCACACTAGGCGAAAAAACGTGACAATATTTAATAATGGAGACACAAAAGAAAACTCGAATTTTAAAATGTCCACCAATCAACTATCAGTTTTTATTATATCGTGTTTCGTCGCCTTCTATGCTATTCGTTAGGCTAGTCCGGACGAATGAGTGTCAAATGTATTACTACAAGACGGTTTGGGGAAACGAAGTTTCTATTCTATTAAATGTTTAAATTAATTAGACAGGGGTAAATTGGATTTTATAAATACGTATAGTAAAATGTTAGGTGAATACGAAATTATCAGTGTATTATAATATAGGAGGTAATTTATTTGTATTGGTTACCTAGGAAAATACGTCGCTATAGAGCTAAGGAACACAGAATAAATTACTTATAACGAATATCGTTAAAATTATTGAAATTACTGAGAAATGTGTTGGAATTCTATAGCAAAGATAGAAAATATTGTTTCGTTGACTAAATTAAACTCTTAATCATCTGGCTTAGGGCGCAGTTAAGTAAAAACTACTTTAAAAAATGTACCCATTGCTTGCCCCTGTCGCCCAAGCCTAAATACGTCTCTGTATGGCACAATATACCTTAATGCAACCCAGTATTCTGAGTGTTTAGTATTGGAATTGATATTAACGGACAGTTTTAATTTTATCGAAGTTCGATTGTTAACTAATATGCATTCCTTTGTATCTAATATTTGAATAATAAAACAGTATATTTTGCAATTTGTTTACTTCTTATATAAACTTCATTTATTTACACTCGTGCTTATTAATCTAGTGTATTCTACTTATATGTAGGCAAAAATTGACGCACTTTAATATTAATCACCTCATTCATAAACGCTCTTTAGCTAAAACACTGTTATAAAGGGTTTTGTCTCTTTTGCTCTTTCGAAAATAGCGTATGTCGAAAGAGGACAAACCATTTGATAGCTTAAAATGCTGTTAAAAAGGTGTTTATGAATAAGGCCATTAAAACACAAAAGGGTTTAATCCATCGCTAACAGTTTTAAAATATATAATCAAAATTTATTAAAAACGAACGATAAAACGTTGTAAGCTCACGAGATATCCAAAATAGCACTTCACACTATTTGATATGTTCTCTTGAATCACTCTACCTATTACAAAAAACCGCATCAAAATCCGTGGCGTAATTTTAAAGATTTAAGCATACAGACAGACAAACAGACAGACACGAAAAAGAGACGACTTTATTTTATACTATGTAGTGATGATAAAACCAGCATATTTTTGAAAACATCAAAACATCTATATGTTATATTGACTAGTTCAGACTATGCTCTTCTTGTAGTCCTCAAAAGTTTTTCAAACAGTGGGACTTATCCCAGCAATGGGCATAGCAGTTTTTATAGAGATATTGTCTAAGATAATGTTGGACTGACATGAACCTCGTGTAAATCAGTATCCAACATTGGAAAACTAACAAAACTTAAAAACAATTGACAATCAGTCATCAAGTAGAGGCACTATGTAGAATTCCGAGAACATTTGTCTTTGGTCTTCTTTCTCTAATTTCAGTTGAAGCAGTAACAATCCATTGGCGCTGCATCGTAGGACTACCTGGAATAAATATGTGACAGTTACAATGAAATAAAATAATCGCTTAAGATGATGCGATGCTTGGAAGATGTTGAGGGAGATCTGAGTGAGACATTTTCTGAACTAATTTAAAGAATGGGTGGATGGAAAATATCTACATCGCGATTATTCCAAAATTGTGGCCTAACCACTTGTACTTGCGCGATGGCACAAATTTTTGGAAAATACCGTTAAGTGCTACGCAGAAAATTTCACACTAGCGCCATGGCGACTATAATAAGGGGTTTCTTCTGTAATATTAACAGTAACCAACCAGTTCGGTTTTCATAGCGTACCTTAGTAGATATAGCGAGAGCTTTCATGATAAGCCTAATGTGATGGAGATGATACTTCAGGGAGACGGCTTGTTCACAACTGAAGCTCTGCACCATATCCGAGGACTTGGGCATATCTATACACGATCGGTCCTGGAAATTGCAGATATGTTTTGTAAAAATAGGTATGGCAGTATCTTTTCCGAAATTTGTATTTTGAATTTGGGATTGTTACTTTTTTTTTACATAACGTGCGTATTAGTAGTTCTTTAGCATTTATGATAATGGTAGAGATCGCCTTATGGAAACGTGACAGCAGACAGCAATGCTTTCAAGATCATTATTATTGTTTTACTAATCGTGTTATGCTGCAGTGCAAGGACTATAACATGTACTAGATAGTATTGTAGAAACAGTCCTTACCTGCATCCCATAAGTTACGATGCTGACATTAGGATGTTCGGGCGTTAAATTCAACTCAATCACGTCGCACGAACGTTCAATATCGGCTAGCAAGCCCAGGAATGCTGGCGCTTTGAGAACTAACTTGGCGACTTCAGGCGAGTCCTCGTCTCTTAGTTCAAGAACAGAATCTGCTGTTTGAGTTGCGATCTCGCAGTCAGTCATCACACTGCTCACTGAATGAGGCTGTAGACTGGAAGGGGAAAATAAGTTTTTATGTCTATAGGGATAACTCAAAGAGGTTTCATTCAATCATCAATTTTATAATTAAAAACAACAAAAAAAAATTACTTCAAACTAGATAAGCCAAGAGTGCTACATGGAACTAAATAAACATTATTTGGATGCCTACTTATAAATATAATATGATATGTTTAATATCTTACACTAAAAGCAATGGTGATCCTTCACTTCTAAAATACATTTTAATACTGGATTCTTCAGAGCCAAATATGTTGAGACATTCTGACAACACTGCTATACTTATCTGAAATAATTTGCAAAGGTAGAGTTCATTATTTAATTAACCAGGTATTCCATATTCAAAAAAAATGTGGTAGAATATGACAATACATGACATTGTTAATAATGTGTTCATTGGTGGAAAATCCAATTTCAAATATAATATTCCACCAATCAAACAGGTTTTTTGCTTTAGAAGCTTGAAATGCTTGGAAGCCAGGGGTGACAAACTGTTTAGTTTTAAACCACCTTTTGAAAAAGGAGCTTTTTCACAATTCCTCACCTTAAACATTACATCAACATCCTCCCGGACGTGGTATTCTGTAAAGTTGTCACTTGGTACGTAAGCTGATGCTTGCACACATTTGCCCTCTTCAACTGTAAGTTTCAAACCTTCAGGGAGGGCACAGAATATTGCTGACTGAAAGATATAAGCAGTAAGTTGTACTCTACAACTATTGAATAATATATTATTTTTAGTGATGGGAAAATATTGTTTGTTACGATTGCTTTAAAATGAAATTGTAAAATGTTCCCATGGGAATTTGTATCCCATATGTTCTGATGAACAACCTATTTATATTACTGCAAAGTTTCATCCAAAACCTATCAGTAGTGTTTGCATGTAATTTACAAACATACTATTTCAAATTTATAATATTAAGTAGAATTGGACAGGACCAGAACTGGACATTGAGAAAGTGAGACTAATGTTTGTAGTCACTTTAAATTCGTACCCACCTCTTGAAACTGAATAGCTTTTAACAAACTGCACAATATTTTGCCTGAGTCCATTGAAGCAGTAAAGTAATACTGTGAAGTGCCTTCATCCATTTTTATCACCAAACTTGAACATGGACTTCACCAATATCAAATACTGTTCAGCACTGACCGTCTGTTCTGTGGTTTTACCAAGTATTATAGCTATTCGAACAGCCAGAACATGTTTGCAACACACTTGAATTTTCTTCTCAATAACTTGGTAGCGAAAAGAATGGCATGGACAGAAGTTGAGGCCAACAAATAGTCTGTAACACCGGTCTTTGTCACCTTGAACCTCTACGATTCTCCTGCATTTATTTGGTGTAACGTAAATCGTTAGAGTTTCATACTTTTCGAGAATGTCGAACGCTCTCTGTAAAACTGCGCCAAAAATCGAATTCAAGGAAAGTATTTCTTCATCTGTAACTGTAAAAGAATTACTGTTTTTTAAGATAAATAAAGACAAAGTATAATAAGGATGTTATGTTAAATTTTAACTAACGATTTTTCTCCTCAGAATTTTGTAACTTGTTCTCCAAATATCTTAGTATAGATTCCGACAGTTGCTGTATTTTCAATGGATTGTTGTTCATTTCAGAAACATATTGCTAGAAAAGAAAATATGCATTATGAACAAAATGATTTATATCTGCAGATAAAACTTTATAAAAGTCCGGCACCGGCACATCAATCAATAAAATAAATCGCTGATGTATTGAACAGATTACAATTTGTTTTGTTGATGTTGATGATTCCGGTCTTCCGGATTCAGAGTCTGAAAATGACATTTGACATTGATTGACATTTGACTCTACAATTAATGCTGGCTGTGTATCTTATTTTTAAAATGAATTTAATCGATTATAATAGTCGATAAGATCGTGACTAAACCAATAAAATATTTGTATTGTGTAATACAATTATTATCATAAGTTCGAGTAGGTTAGTGGCCAACCCTGGTGCCGGGAGTTTTTAGACCGCCTAAAGGCCTCCGACAAGGTCTAACGATTGAAACAACTGGGACCGACTATTTAACGTGCCCTCCGAAGCACGGATGCGCTCAGATAGAATGCCCACCCATCCAATTAGGGGTCGAGCTGCACGTTGCTTAATAATAGCAATGAACTAACATCGCTTCATCGTCTTAACATCGTTTAGAGCGCTATTATCATCAGGTGAAATCATGGATAAAATTGAGATATATTTATATACTAATCAATTGGGATAGTAAGAATTCTTAATTTCTGATTCGGACACAAGCAACATTTTTAATTCAATCTCTACTGAAACAGTTGCGCGCGCAACATATTGAGATTTTCATGTCATTAAAATACTACTACGTCACCTAAGTGACAAAAAACATATTTTTAGGGATGGTGATGCAAAATCATTTAAATTAATAACAAATAGTATAGAACCAGTATTCATAATGCAATTATGTAAATATTCCCACAAAGGACGTTATTAATAAGTTATTATACTCATTTTGATACATAAAGGTTAGTGTTTACGTACTGCAATTCGATTCAACCAATAGTAGGTACTTCACGTTAATTATTATTGTTAATGTATTTAATTTGGGGTGCGGTTTCAGATTAATATCAAGAACTATGCCAGAACATCTTGAGTTGCAACATTTGGTGGATTTATCTGCAGGAAGTGGCGATGAGTCTCTCCCTAATCTACTAGAAAATAAGAGACCTTTAATTAAGCGATGTCCATTTTTAGGGTTAATGCTTGCAACTTTATCTTCTTTGTTTTTTTCACTATGTTCAGTTATTGTAAAAAGTTTGGTAAACATCGATCCAATGCAGCTAGCAATGTTTCGATTTATTGGAGTTTTGTTACCGACTGTACCAATTGTAATTTACACGGAGCAACCTATATTTCCCCAAGGGAAACGAATATTGCTCGTATTACGTTCCATAGTAGGCACTGTTGGATTAATGTTAAGTTTTTACGCTTTTAGGAACATGCCACTAGCTGACGCATCAGTTATAGTATTTTCCGTTCCAGTGTTTGTTGCATTATTTGCACGAGTATTTTTGAAAGAGCCATGTGGTATTTGGAATACCATATCAATAATATTAACACTTATTGGTGTAATATTAATAACTCACCCTCCGTTTTTATTTGGAAGTGACTCGGCAGCTGACCAAAACCAAAATTATGACAAGTTGAGAGGTGCAGTTGCAGCCTTTGTTTCCACAATATTTGGAGCAAATGCTTATGTTTTATTAAGAGTGCTCAAAGGATTACACTTCTCTGTCATTATGACAAATTTTGGTGCTATTGCTATATTGCAAACACTGTTGTATTCATTTTTATTAGGTGTGTTATGTATGCCCAATTGTGGCACTGAACGATTTCTGGTTGTTTGCTTGGCATTGTTTAGTTATTTAGGTCAAATACTATTGACAATGTCTTTACAGATGGAACAGGCTGGCCCTGTAGCAATCGCAAGGTCTGCGGATATTGTATTTGCCTTCTTTTGGCAAGTGATGTTTTTTAATGAAATTCCCAGTAAATATTCGGTGTGCGGTGCCATTTTGGTGTTATGTTCTGTCATGTTGGTAGGTTTGCGAAAATGGGCATTGGCTCTACCGGCAGACTCACAGTTACGAAACAAACTAGGTATTTTAGCACGATAGAATTAAATAGGTGGTTTGTAAATAAAGTATTTATAAAAGCGTGCCTGTATCCGTTTTGTTGATATCAACACGTGTTTGAACTAGCTGTTTGAAAAATGTCTTTTGGCTATACCTATAATGCTTATTTGCTAAATTATTGTTTTAATATATTATACGCATATAAAATGATTAGAAAAATTCGCAACCAAGAATTTCGTTTCTAAATAATGAAAAGATTACTGTTATGTCAGAATAATTCACTTATTATTGTTAAAATTATTAAGTTAAGTGCTTTAAATTACATAACTATGTTACACATTAAAATACTTTGTAATAATAATAACAGACAGATACAATAACTAATAATAATGACTATCCTTTACCCTGTAAGACTGCTGATTAAGTCCAATCTTAACTTGTGTTGTGTTTTCACTTGACCTATTAGTTATTTACATGTTCTAGTCACTGTGTTCCTTTTGTAGTCGAGTTTTAGCATTAAAAATGTTTGTTGAATTTGCGCTCAATCTTGTTGATGTTATGAATTGTTTTAAAATTGTTCTTATTATTATCATATCACTCTCTGTAAGCTTATTAGTCACATTCATAACTTAAGATATAAAGATATTATTGCGTAGTTTTAAACATGTGAGTTAAATTGAATATATGTATATTTTTATATCGTATTCGGTACCAACATTCATTCTTTGATTAATACTCTGTCTATGTTTAATATTATTATTTAATAGTTAATTTATTAATCCAGATATTTTGTAGAAACTAGATACTGTTACAATTCATTAGGTTTTAATATTAACTAGCTACTTTATATAGTTATCACCTCTAAACTGCGTAATTATTTAGATTATTAGAAACAGCTACAATAAACAATGCAATTTGTTTATAAGATTGTTTGTAATCAAGGAAGTAATCTAATATCTTTATTTATGAACGTAGTATCTAAGTAAATAGTGAGAAAATTTTATTTTCTTTTACATGGCCATCTCAATATTGAATTCCAATCAATATAATTTTGCGAATAGTCTTTTTTAAACTTACACGATTTGAACACATAGTTTTAACGTACTCACACGGGTTTTTTCGTGTTAGAAAACTTAATAAAGCAAGTACTTAATAACTTACTTTTTATTTCCCGACGTTTCGAGGGGATTGCACCTCTCGTGGTCGCGGGTGAAAGTAAGTTATTACTTGCTTTATTAAGTTTTCTAACACGAAAAAACCCGTGTGAGTACGTTAAAACTAAATTTTGCGAATCTCAGAATAAGTATTTATGATTTTAAGATTGCTGGTTGAAATTTCTGGATTAAGTTTTATTAATGGATTAGTGTCACAAACGGAGACTGGGATTATTAGATTTAACACAGCAATATTTATCAATAAATACCTATTGTTTATAGTGCACTAAAAATATTATAAATTATGTTGACTGAATAACTTAGATACAAATTGTGTAACCAATTACCTATTACAATACAAAGGGCAAATGCTGATATTGCATAAATAAAAACGTATTCAATTTAAATTAGACGGATGGATAATAACATAATATTATGAATTGTACCGAGACCGTTGCAGGCTTATGTAAAGTTGAAAATAAACGTATGTTTTAGAAATTGCATTAGATTTTATTTTTATCTGATAAAACATAGAAATATGTACTGCAATTTTTGTGGAAAAGTTAAGATACTTTTATATAGTACAATTTTTTTAGTAGATTCTAATTAGTTTGAATTTATAAAAAAAATTAGCAGTGCGGTCTTTTGGATATTCCATATTATCGATTAAAAACAATCGATTTTTTTCGATTTAGATAGGTACATTTCTAAGTAATTGACTTTGACAAATTTGACGTTGACTGTTCATAATTTTGACACTGACAACTAACAGAAAACTGATTGTCAGTGAACGCAAGCCAAGCAAAGCAAGCAGAGCAGCCAAATAAAAATAGCGAAAATCTAAATTCAACGTACAAAATAGACAAAAAGGGAAGAAACCCAATAAATACCCCTTCAAAACAAAAGTTCTAATTCCTAATTTGTAGTTTTCACAATGGCAGACCGTCTAACCCAATTACAGGACACTATAAATCAGGTAAGTTATAACCAAAGTCATATCCAAAGTTGTAGTACTCAAACATCGTTATTCAACGTTAAATTCTATCTTTTCAGCAAGCTGAGCACTTCTGTAACAGCATAGGTATACTGCAGCAGTTTTCGACTCCTAGTAAATTTCCCGGTTTCGATCGGTCGGGGTCTCAAACGCCCCAACAGCAACAGAACCAAGAAGACTATGCTATGCTGTTTGCTACTCTCATTTCAAGATGTGCTAAGGATATTGACACGTTGATCGAGTCCCTCCCCAGTGAAGAGAGTTCTACCGAACTCCAAGTTCAAAGTTTGAGGCGTTTGGAGGCCGAGAATAAGGAAGCTGCTGAACAGTTGGAGGAGGTATGTGATTAGACAGGACTGTTGAAATATTTTTATGAGCAATAATAAGTATTATTTAATTTATAAGAATTTATTTTAAATAAGCAAATACACTTTGATATTCATAACTGAAGAGACATTCTGACAAGACCCAAAACCACAGACAAATAAAAACATAGAATAAAGAATAACAGATTATAAAATTTACCTTATAACAACAAGGACTTTCTAATCAGGAGATTTATTATTCACGTTGAATATTTGATGTTAACATATCTTATAGATTCTATTAGCTTAAATTTTTACACACCTACGTAAAAAGTAAACCAAATCGCAAGAAAGTTCATATATGTTGAATATCATTTTTAGATTAGTCTTTCTAACATGCTAATTCATGTTATTACAGGTAGTCCGACAAGGTGAGATACTATTAGAGAAAATCCAAGGAGCTCTGAGTGATATTGCTCAATGTCAACTTGATATGCAGAACCCAGCACTCATATTGAACAAAGACATCAAACCACAATTATAGAAGCGGAAGAAATGTGGTGATTATCACCAAAGGTAGTGAAATCCTTAGTGAGGTGTTATCACCACTTACCTCTTTTGAGGACTGATTATTCAACTATAACTTTAGTATGACAAGCTGATACACATAAATTTTATATCTAGATTCTGGACTGCCTTATAAATATTTTTTTAAAATTATAATATTATCAGACAAGAAACTCACACCCATACTTAGAGAAATCAAATGCTTTCTTAGTAGATGAGAAATAGTGATTTAGAAATGTAATGTATGAAAAATTGTGTCAAATAGTTAATAAGTGTTGATGTAATGGACCTCGCTAAGTGTGGCGGTAAGACCACAAACACATTGGGCGGCTAGTGTGACAGTCAACCATGTGAGTTTAAAATTGTTTCACATATATATATATTTTTGGCTCCCGACCCGTGGTACAACTACGATGTCCAACTGGTTGTACTACGGGGAAGTAAAGTTACCCTTAGTTCAACTTAGTTCAACTGGTTGTTCTATGGGGAAATATCTTTACCAATGGTTCAATTCGAGTGAGTTGTTCTTTCCTTGGTCCAACTAGTTGTACTACTGGGAAATGTATCTATGAACAACTACTGCTAATAAACAGAAAAAGAAAAAAAAATAACCCTAACCTACCGAATTACTTACTATTCGGTAGGTTAGGGTTATTTTTTTTTTCATGTTGAAACTCTCTCTTTTCATTAAAATGACACACGCTGTAGATTTCTCAAAAAATATTTTCAATAAATAAATGTATATTATTTCACATAGGTATTTTGTTTTGTAGACGTTCATTTGTTTTACGCGATCATCTTATCCCCGTGGTCCAACCAGTTGGACATGATTTCACCGTTGTACCACGGGTCATAATCATAAATATTTAAAAAAAGAGTTGAACTAAGGGTAACTTTACTTCCCCGTAGTACAACCAGTTGGACATCGCAGTTGTACCACGGGTCGGGAGTGATATTTTTGACAGTTTGGTACACAGTGGGGTTAATAGTATATAAATACCAGTTTATATATTTTCAAATGCAATGCAGGTAGCCTGATTGCTAATGTAATGTAAATAATTTTTTAGTTATATGCTTTTAAAAGTCAGTCCTTAATAACTAGAGGTAAAGAAACTACCTGAGTAAGAAATTAAGAGAATTTAAAGTAGATAAGTTGAATAGTATAGGTACTTAAGTTTTTTACCTGCAGTATACCACTGATATTTATGTGTAAAAAGTGTTGTAGAGGTAAATTAGGTAATATTATTATTTATAACATTTGTTTTGTTTCTCATTTAGATTAAAATCAGTCAACAATAAGTAAGATGTTGATTATTGTTACTCATAAATAATATTATGATTCCTAATATATCCACAGGTTTTAAAATATTATAAGTTTATAGAAAAGAAAAGAGGCACTTTTTCGTAATTGCCATGTGAAGGCGATACGAAAACGTGAATCACATTTTTTTTAATCTGTAGAATATTCTGGTTTTGCCACCACTAAGACTGCTATAATGAGGGGGCAGACAGAAGCATAGTTGTAGTGTTTCTCGTAATACCAAGATGAAAAACAACTGAATTATTTTCTTTTTGATATAGATGTACTATGATGTATTGAAAATATATACTGGCCGCTAGTGGTGGTGGATCCTGCCCTGCCTTCATTGTAATAAGTACACTACCACAATAAATGTGTTATTTCGTAAACTCTGCTTAAGTAAAAATAATAAATTGATTTGAAAATATTTTGATTTTATTCCGATATTAGTTAGTATTAGTGACCTCGTAGTAATAAGTATTAGTTCTAGTTAATATTTTTCATATTTATAAATTGGAGAATCAATGAAATTATGAAAAACTAGCAGCGTCCCGCGGTTTTACCCGCTTTGTGACCATTCCCGTGGGAATTTCGTGATGAAAAATAGCCTATAACTTTCTCGTTGAATGTGGCTATCTATTTCATAACAATTATTCAAATTGGTAGTAGTTTCTGAGATTATATTAAAAAACTTCAGCTTTATTAGTATAGATACCACATCTAAATCGGTCAAACCGTTCTGTGCACACACAAACACCCTCTCACCCTAATCACATAATATCTACTTATTGCTTGTGTTGTGTACAACTACACTTGGCGGCACCGCAATCATTTCGTTATCTTTTTTTGAAAAACAACTTGCGCACGTTTTCCTTAAAAGACGTTTCCTTATAGCTTCGTGAGTACCTTTTTCGGTTACCTGCTCAAATAATTTTATAAGACTAAATAGCCGATTATAAATAAGTATCTATCTGTTTATATTAGCTTCAATGCCATTATTTTAGGATCTCGGAAGCCGCTTCCTAAGTACCGGTGTGTTAGAAGGTGGACAACTCTGCGCGTTCGGAAGTGAACGTTTATTCGTGTCGTATGTCATGCCGCGTATTAAATAAATATACCTATATGGGAATAAAGAAACTAGTGAATATAATATGCAATTTGGCCGCTTTCCGTTTGAATCGATTTCCCGGAATACAATTCGTAGAAAAGTCTGAAGATATTATATATGAGAAAAAATTAAGCGAGCGTACCCATTTGGTACTTTGTTGATTTTAGATCGAGAAATAAAGATTCCCTTAAGGAAACAGAAAAATTGCCAGGAAGCTAGGTATTGTTTTGAATCCATAATCAGGATTTCCTACTCATCTCTTGCCAAGGTAACTATTAACTATTCCTTACTCTGTGACGGTATAGGTACAAGATTAACTAAGGTCTGCCAGCTTAATATGAATTTATGTAGAAACCTAGAGTTTTCTCCAGACAGGAAGGAAGAAAATTTCACCTGACCATCCTCGTAGGTAAGGTATTCTTCAGCGACCGGCGCGGCTGCACTTGTGCGGTCCATTCACTCGGCGCACCCACTCGCGACGGCTAGTTGATATTCAACCTCCGCGCGTTAAACACGTTCCATAGACTAAAATAATCGTTCGATTATTTTTGCCGCGAAAGTGTTATGAACTCGTAGTGTCAAATTATTTTGAATGGAATTGTTCACTGGATAAAAAGGACACATTTTTAAAGGTAATTTATTTTAAGGTAAAGGATTTGGTTATGAGGTGTGAACGAGTTAGTAGAAATTATTTTCTTCTGTTTTTATATGGGCAGCTTTCTTGGAACTTTCGATGTTTTTTGTTTGATTAGTTTTCTATTGATGGTGTGATAGTTTAACTAAGCGATGTAACTCGATATATTGGTCTAGGCCGAGTGATATTGAATATTATTCCTTATCTTTGAAAAATACCTAAGTACTGTGTATCTACACCTTTTAAATACAGAAAAATACTAAAATTCTACAGATAAAACATTTAAATCTGACAGGTAGAACCTAAATTAATTAAATTATTTTTCAAGTCTTAACCGAAATAAACAATTTCGCATCGCGCTAAAATGCGAATTCGTTAATAACTAGATTAATAATAAAATAATAGTTTTAAATGTCAAAACAATTTTGGCACCTACCTAAGAATTAATTTAATACCTAGGCTAGTCTACATATAGGTATATTTATAGGTATTATTATAGGTAGTAGGTACTATTGGAACACCAAGTATCTCAGTCAGAAATGTTAATTGACTAGCAGCGTCTCGCGGCACTCACCGTAAATATTTCTTCATAAAACGTATCAACCCTTGCATTACCTTTGTGTTTCTATGTAGGTATAACAGGATAGATAATACGTAATCAAATTGAAATCGTGTAGTGGTTTCAGCTTGAAAGAGCAAAATACGGACGTAAATTGTCTAAAACTTTCGTTTCTATATTACTAAGACGATATTAACAGATATTTGTGAAACGTTTCTGTATTTTATAGACTTAGGTACGCTGCAATGGTATCTAAGCTAGAACCTAGATGTTCTAACTCGGCTAACGATACATATCTTGATGAATGTTATGATTGGTGCATTTATCCCTTTTACTTTTAGAGTTCGTACCTTCTATTGCGAATACCTTCAAGAATGTTTCTACCTACGAAATACTTATTTATGAGTATCAAGATCAGATTCGAGTAGATTTTCTTTCTATTTTCGTTTTCTTTAGGTATCAGCAGATGTTAAAAATATACTTACTCTGAATGTATCAGAGTGTAAAAGTATACTTACTGTCAGTAAAAATATACTTACTCTGAATGTATCTGAATGTATCAGAGTAAGTAGGTATATTCAAGTATTTATATGATTATAAAATGTTTTGATACTTTTAAACTCACACGATTTGCACTCATTATAGTATGACTAATTAATTTATATTGATGGGATGACCATGAGCCACCCCATGACACACCACGAGCAGTGTAATTCGCTCAAAACGGGTACCAATGTATTTTAATAATACGTTCTTTATGGATACTAACGCGACTTAATCCCGTTTCATTTAGTATAATGAGTATATTTTTTTTGGTAAAACTGATGTTGCCTGTCGAACACTTACCTAGGGAACAAAGTAAAAAGGTACTGCACTGATAGATCAATAATGGAAGATACATACGAATTTATTCGAACATGCGAGGAGCCATAATTATTGTGCAGAAACAGCAACTCTTGCCTTCCAGTTAAAGCTAAATCAATGTCCCGCTTGTGGGCAGCGGCACATTCTTAAAAGGCTGATGCTAATGATGACATTTCCAAATTACTTTCATCTTTCATCACTAATATCTTAAAAATCAATTCTCAAGGTTATAAGGCCATTAAATAATAATTTAGCGGTTCCATTTAAGACCGCGATCGTTAATTAATTGCAAATTGAATCAGTTCCATCCAATAATGTATTTGAGATTAAACTTTTATGAAGTTACTTGCACAACACCATATCCTTGGATAATTTCAATGTTTGCCTGTTTTAAATATGGAGGTCAGCTAAGGATATTGATATATACATAATTTGGTAATAACTAGGTAAATATGTAATTAAAATGATGGCAAATAAACCATTTAGAGTGGTTAGATGTAAATATTAAATGTATGCTCATTATTTGCATACAATTTTAGCCAGTTGGGCTATTGGGCTACTGTATGCCTAATAAGCATATTACTAATGCAACTAATAGAACTTAGTATCTCATTTAGGTATATTCCTCACAACGGGGAGGTCCGCGTACTTGATTATAAAGCTGAAGAGTTTGTTTTTATCTTATCTCAAAAACTACCAATCCGATTTGAACAATTATTTTTGTAATGTATAGCCACATTCAACGGGAAGGTTAGGCTATTTTTCATTCCCTCTGCAACGTGAAACGAGCACAACGCAGGTAAAACCGTGAGGCACTGCTAGGCTTAAGATATTTGCCATTCTTGTAGAGGTAGCAGGGGGAAATGTGGGGATATAATGATATATTTCAGTAGATTGCTATTATTTTATTTGGTGCCTAGTATCTTTACGAGCATTGTCGAGATTTAATTGTTGAAAAGGCATTTGCTTCTTAATCTTCCATGTGTCAACCAAACTTTGAATATTTGGTAGAGTGAGATTCAACCAAAGATGAACTTCTATTCGCAGACATTCCGCACCAAAAACTATAGTTTCTAACAACACAAAGATACACGTGTCAAAACATGTTTATCGGAACCTCTCATTAATATTTAGAAAACGGATATCGCAAAACATAAACTATTCTATTACGTTATAAGCGAAATATAGACGAGCGTCGCGGATGCGTCTCGCCTCGTGAAAGTGTTGACCCGATGGAACCGGCTCCGACGCCTCTGAAGGTTTCCAACTGCTTTTAATAACATTATGTGAATCATATTATATATCTGTTGTATATAATAGTACATTTGTAGAGGAAAAGAGCTTTTTTTGGCTAGTATCCAAGGCATCAACCTCTCTTTTTTCAAACCTATGGCCCGGGATTTCTCTTTTTTGGGGTAAATATGTTGAAGGTGTATCTGTCACCTTCAACTTATTTATTTAAGGCGTAACTGTGATTTAAGTTATGAAATAACGCTTTATATTTAACAAACATTATACAGCGTACCGTACACGCCCACCCTAAGTAGAAAAAGTAAGCGTTTTGCAAAAGGGTAAAAACATTACAGTTATACCCAAATAACATGAATAAACAATACTCAGTATACAGGTATACATGCTGGTAGGGGAAAAAGTCTTTGTAGAGGCAGGTTAAGGGCGTTGGTACCTTGGATTTAAGTACGTTTAGTGACAGTGCCCCTTAAATATATCTATGGGGTAATGTCGTGTCTACAAACTGCTAAAGACGATGGCAGAAGATAGAGAAAAGTCGAAGGAACTCCACCTATAAGAGCCAGCTCTTTAGTTTAAGAAGAAGAGGTAAGGTACAATTACTTCTTATAGTGTGGGTAAGCAATACCAATAATTGGTTAATTATAAGCTAATTGGTATATTTGGTACATATTTTTTTAATTTGGGTGCTGAACTAATGGAGGTACACAGTAGTGATGACATTCTCTCACCCAATGCCACAAATCTGTACAAATCCAATATTTAATCACATGTTTAAATCGAAAACCTTCAACAAGTCAATAAAATAAATAAGAATAACATTGATCTTGTTTCCGAACGATTGAATCTGGTCATACGACACGTGGGTTTTATTTTATCAAATGTGCAGAGTTGGCCTCCATGGCATGTTAATAAGCTTACGTTCATACTTCGGCTATTTCTAATATCTTTAATATCAATTTTATTACTTGATAATTGGAACTATCTAGAATGTAGATCTATTAGGAAACCTGAGCTGTTAACACTTAAGAACCTAAGTATTTATACAGTCTGTCGGTGTCTTTATAAATAAAAAACCTAGATGTAAACAAATATGGCCGACTTTCCAAAGATAAAAATAGTCTTTCTCAAGATTGTAAATTTTATTATTTTCTGCTCGTAGAAACGCCTTAATTTTGGTGCAGGGATATTTTCAAAGAACCATATTTCATTGAAGAATATTTAATTTTTAGTATGGCAATGAATATAGGTAGATTGATATCGGTATTGTATTGTCACTTTATGTTTTTGGAGGTTTCCTCTCAATGTTTCTGCTAACTACTTCTGCCGAATGTTTAAACAACTAATTTGCACAAATTAAGTACCTACTTAACATATTTTATAGATACGAATAAGTATACCCACCTACTCGCTTCATCAACAACTCAATTGATGCGCAATACCCAAATGTTTTTTTTGCTTATATTATAATTCTGATCTAAGTTTTAAAGGCTCGACGTTTTAATACTTTAAAGAATTTAGACAGTCAAGTTCACGAATTAACATTAAACGTAAAAGGAGAATATCTGATTATGTTAATACCTCTATACATTTGTAATTTATAGACACAAATTGCTTAACGTATTTTCCATTTGTAATGTTAAATTTTGTATAAAAATATGAATATAGAACCTGTCTTCTCTTTATATGAAATCTAAAGGTCTTTCAATTTATAATGAGCTACTTTTATGAATGTAGGTATATTAAAATCATCTGTTGGGGTTAACAATGTAAATTCAAGTCCAACAAAAAATAATATAATAGAGAAGTCCACTATTAAGTCGGCTACTTTCAAGGTGAAAATAGCTTGATGTTCATAATGCCACGAGACGTGCACAAAATCGCCAAAACTTATAAGCATGAGCAAGCATGGCAAACTCTTTCTCAGCCTTTTATAAAATTTAATCAGTTCTCTAAAACCAAATATATACTTGTCTAGGTTCTAAATAAGAAAATACCAGATTAATCACTTTAAATTAGGTTCAAAGAAATAGTCAGTTCAACGATTTTTATGTCAGTATTGGCAATACTTTCCGAAATAAATATAAAGTTATATTACTTGGTTGCAGTTGGGTAACCGCTGCGGGCGAATTACATTTATTTTAACATTCTATTGTCCCCGGTTACAACGAATGCTTACCATGTCAATAGGTCAGGTAGGGTCAAATAAAAACAGATTTGCAAACCACTTTACAGGTATTATTTAATTACAGATAAGGCAATGCTAATGCTTTGTAAATAGTAGATAACTATGTACCTACACGAAGTATTGGTAAGTCGGCGTACTCAGAAGAATTGACGGTCGTCCACTTTTAAGTGAAAATCGCTGGACGTTGGGAGCTAAGTAGTATATTAAAACGAAGGCCAGCTAATTAAGCGAAACAACTTAAATAACCAGCCCAAACAATAAGGTAATAAAAAAGCTGTGAATATTTAAATAAAATCGAATTAAAAGAGGATCCACGGAGTCGAGAGCCCGCGACTAAATGTCAAGGTGATCTCCAATGGCCGCTAACGGACGCGCAGACACCACACATTTATTTGCATTTAAGTTTATCATTAGCCTGGGCACTACACGACCGTTGGGAATAAGTATTTCAAACAGGTAACTTTAGGTTTTTAAAAATAACATTTAGTTTTTTTTTTTCAAATATGCGCTGGGGATAAGTTATTTAACGATTTTAGCAACTGCGAGGGACCAATCGAAAGAAAGAGATACCTTTCCTTGCAGTCCCTTGCTTTCAGTGAGATCCCACAGCACTTCAATTTAGTTAGTGAGTTATAAGCTAATATTAATTTAATTTAATGGATAACTGCAGAAGCTGGTACTTTAAACAATAGTTGTATTTGTATTCAAGCTATAAGTTGCTATATATGTAATTTGTAAAGCGTTAATGTTGTTATATCTTAGAACAATTTGTTTAAGTCAGTGGAGGCTGTTGAACCGTAGCATTGAAAGATAAAGATACCTAACTCTGATAACCATATATCCAAATATTGTATGTTTATTTACATGAACCCATAATGGTAACTGAATTGCCAAAAGATACATACATATATCAACCAGGGGTACATCACTCACAAAATGTTTTATTACGAAACATGTCATATTGTACAGTATACCTATAAAATGTAAAAACAAAGATAAAACATCTGCAATCAACCTTTAGTACCCAACCTTCTATATACCTATCTGCAGACTTCAAATTCAAACTGCAATAACAGCATTGTTTGTATTCTGCAAACATCGCCAAAGTTCAAGGTGCTCGTTGCATCATAATGGAGTAATAAAGAGTAATAAAACAGCAAACCAATACATCACTTTCGTCTACACATTTTACACGAAAGGGGTTATTCTGTAAGGCGACTTTGTGTGACAAAAAAAATCTTAATTTATTAGTTTATGTATTCAACGTAGAATATGAGCATGTATGCTAGAGCTGTGCAAAAATTTTTCGAAACAGGCTTTCTCTGAAAGTGGAATAAATAAAAAAACAATTTTATAAAAAGCTTAGCACCCATTTAGCACCTGATAATGTGGTTATGACAGGTACTTTGGCTTATCTGTAATTTTGATAATTAAGGTACCTACTTCATTATAGTTTACTCTGAAGGAAATGTTGCCAAAGTATCATTTAATTTATCGTTCGATTTAAATTCAACATCGATAGTAAGAGTTATATAAAATATCGTGCGTTTTCCATAATAGCGGCTTTCCGTGATCAAACTCATTTTGCGCAAGTAAGTTACGAAGTGCCGAGCAACAAACACTGCCTTTAACTAACCCTCTTCTACTTTGAAGGTGTTTAAAGTTTCAAGTGGTGTATAATTTGAAACTAGTCACGTTGTTTGGCTTTATTCCTATGCAGAGTCCTTGGGTAACTGGATTAAACTCTTCAAAACTAGTAAACTATATACTTAGCAAAAATGAAATTCAATAAATACTTAAAGGTTATATCGTGTCCGTAAATCACAAGTCCATAGTCTATTAGACATGAAATGAATAGATATTTAACCTCTATGGTCACTTGTAACTACAAGTGTGCAGTTCTATGTGTTGTAGGACTTGTGGGTAGGTTATTCATTGGGTAGAATAAAGCATATCATCTGCATAGGTATATGCCTGTATGTAGCTGGGATACTGGCAGCTTTTTTACCGGCATGTGTTTATGTTAACCAGCATGCCTGTAATGCATCTGACAAGTGTGCATTGTATGTTGGTTATGATTGGAGTTATCTACCTGCTAGTTACTGCTTACTTTTTCATGCATGTGTGTGTATTTTTCCACTATAATAGATTGTTAAGTAATTAACTTAATATTGCATATTAAATATTTTCAAAGAAATTTAAACTAATATAACGAAGTTTTTGAAATAGAGTAATGTCTCTACACAGATGCCACCATAGATTAATATTACAAACAGATAAATGATTTACGATATCCATCATGTGTGGTTTCTGTTCGGTATGTTTGCACCGAATCGGACCGTTTTACAAAACTAGCGCATACAAACTGTGAATAAGTAAACAGCTTAAGCAACTCGGTTTGGGTTTTAGTAAACAGTCATATATTTGTCGATCGGTTTCGTAATATCACACACTTGATCACTTACTTGCTTTGAATTAGGTTGCAGTTGGTACTTTACTTTTGAGACTTGACAAATAACTTTGGTCGCAGTACTAACATGCTAATAAGATCAACTATGTTTCTCGTGGTGCAGTTTAGGAGCACAAGATAAGAACATAGGTAATTGAGATAGTAAGATATATAGGTGATGTTAGTAGCGACCTTTTCACAATGTTGCTACAATATGTAACGGCTTATTTTTAAAAGCATTACGTTACCTCCGATTTATAAAGAAGTAAGTAATGTTATACGTAGAATATAAAAAAATAAATAATGAATTTATACTTACTAATATTATAAAGAGATTTTTTTAAAACATTTGTTTTTTTGTATCTTGGGAATTACCTGTCCAATTAAAATTATTCTTTTTGTAATGGATTGCCACATTCAACGGGAAAGTTAAAGGCTATTTTTCATCCCGAAATTACCACGGGAACGGGTCCAATGTGAGTAAAACCGTGTAGTCTTAAATAAAAAGTTTTTTACCAAAAATAAAGTATAATTCCGGTCCAAGCGGACACTTATAATAATTATCTAAGCAAAAGACATCAACGCGTTTCTTGACCCTCCCATTAATTTGGGGCTATAATTTTGAACGATGACCGTTACTTATTAGGTTAGCAACTGTATCTAATATGTACCTATCATCTATGAATGGTAATAGAAAAGGTACAGACCTGCCGTAATACGCTTTACTGAGGAATGTGATTGCTTAAGAGGTCATTGACTGCCCTATAGAACAAGGAATTCACGAACATCATTATCTATTTTATTAGGACATTCACTTCTATAAGTGTAATTAAGTTTACTTATTGCATTCAGTTTATTATCAACATTGACATTGCTGACACTGATTTTAATCTCATGAAAAAAGTGTACAGTGTACACAATCATTCACACTATATATACTTTATTTTTTCTTACTTATCTCCAAACGAGGACCAATGTCGTAAATTTTTCAGCCAAAGACGATTGCTCCTGAAGAGGAAGAGGTTTAGTGATTTTATTTTATTCTTACCCTATCTCTAAATCGTTTTTCTCTTCAGAAATAGTCGTCTTCGGCTGGAAAATTTACGACGCGACATTGGTCCACATTTTTGGACAAATGTGAAAAAAACAGAGTATACTTATTATTAGAATAACCTTACTGCTTCTGCGTTGTCTAGTAGGACATTATACCTACTTTTTAAAGCTGAGTTCACTCGTGCCTACAGTTGAAACATCGAGGTGTATGTTGAGTTGTTTTATCCTACGCATCAGTGGCGGTATGATTTACCAAGTTTTACTAACAGTAAGCTTCTGCTCTGTATAATTATCGCTTATAAAGTTCAATGATAAAGCTGTAATATTTATAATGTATTTATGTCATAGCAGTACAGAGTTACTTCTAGTAGCGGATTTTATTTAAAGAAAGTTTGTTCGAGAAACATTCGATATTAATATTACCTCTACTAATGGAGTATCTTCGACCAACGTCGACACAGTCTAGTTAAAGAATAAACTCACGAAACTGAAAGTCATACAAAATATGTGTCACATTGTACGCGAGATAATTTAAGTTCGAGGCGGATTTAATAAAAACAAAAGGTGGTAATTTCACTTTCATCTCGAGCACGGTTAACGGTATCATACGTAAAGCGTAGCTTTGTTTAATAATAAAACATGCAGCGGTTTATTTATGTATTCAGGCTTAAGTTGTTCTTGGACATATTGGAAATTGTTGTAATCTTTGTGATTCCGAACTACATATATTGAAATGCATAAGAAAGTATTTCTGTTCTTATCAGAAAAGTAACTTAATATTTGTCTGACATTTACTAAGAGTTCTTTCGTAGTCGAACTTATCTTCACAAGATTGGATTTAATTAGTATTGGCCAAGATTAGACTAGGATTCACGGAAATCCTTAACAGTTATTGTATTGAAATATCTATAGCCATTTCATGAATGCAAGGAGATTCACAAATGAATTCTCATAGTAATAAATCAGTATTTTCCCTGTGTTTGTGTCACGTAGAAAGCGTCCAATGCCACTAAAACAATGCAATGTCTTCTATTTTCCTCGTTTAGTTTTTATCTCTTTTTATTGTTTCGTTTCATCAGTTTTCGTGTCTCGTCTTGCCATGAGAGGTTATATAGGGTTTTCCTTAAAGTAAGGTTATTTTTTTCTTGACTTCTAATGCAGGGCTAGATGTTATTGTTAATCTTGTACATACTTTATTGGTACTCTTCATCATTCAAATGTCATACGTATAACTTAAAGAAAGAAGTAATAACTATGAGAACTTATTTTATACCCATTTTTGATGCCTGGCTTGGTTTCATATATTTAAATGAAGCTTCATCTCTTTCAAATGGTTGTACAAATTATTGTAATGAGACAAGTTGTGGATCCATACATTTCATAACAAAACTTAATCCATACAAACGTTTTCTTAAAGTACAATCTATATGTGTTATTGTATCAGGTTGATTCTCCACAGTGGGTATGAAGGCCGCCATATGTTGTTCATCAGTGCTGAGCAAATGGCCGTGAAATTTGGAGCGAAAAACTAGATTTTTAACATTAAAACTACTTGTAAGTGTTTTTACAGTTTAAAATTATGTTTAATATGTTTTATAGACTATATTAATGGGTTGTTTAGTCGTGTCGTTCATTAAATATGGACAAAGAGTTCCGGCGTTTGTAACTGAGAGTCATTGCTTGAATAATGTTTTTGGTAAAGGAAGTAAAGTCGTTATATCAAGCATATTTAGTTTGCCGACTTCATACTCAGAGACATCACTAAAACTGATAATAAAATAGACGTCGTTTTCATACATTACATGTTATAAATCACTTATCATCTCTTAAGCGATCCAGAGTAACTCTGGGTGCGCAAGTTAGATTCTGTTAGAAGGATTTATCACTGAAGAACGAAGTACTCTCTACAATGTCTCAAATACTTTTGCCATTGTCAATATCAACTTGTAACATATATTAAACATTTACTACATATATATAATAATGATTCATGAGGCTACATAAATGTTTATGTTTCAATACCGTGACACATTAGTTTCAAGTTTAAATATTACAACTTTACGGCGCTGTAAATAGAACAATAATGTTATCTACTCACACATACGAATATGGTAATAAAATGAAAAGTTTATGTTTGCCTCGGGTTTTATCAATAGACATGAATAAATCAAGAATAGAGTGTCCGGTCGTCACTAAAAAAATGCACATAATTGATGTATATTTGAGTCAAATTTTTGTTTGAATAAAGCTGAAAGACTTTCTCTGTCTAGAATGAAAGAAAGTGGCAGCTTGAAGTGCTAGATAAACATAAGTTTAATTATAATAATATAATAAAAGACCGGGGTTGTCCCTGATTAAATTTATATTACGATAAAATATATTAGGAACGCCGCTATAACCGAGGGACATCGCTAGTATATCGCTAGGCCTTTGGCGGCTCAATAACTGTGACACCAGGATTGGTCAGGTTGACCATCCACTCGATGAAGAAGAAGAAGATCGCTAGTATATAAGCAGGTATCTACTACTCAACTAAATGTTAATTACATTAGACCAATTTATCGTTGTCAATACAAAACACACAACATTGTTTGCGTGCTGAGTTTGACAAATGTAAAAACTCACGATATTGTACGATTTGTAAGCGGATTGGTCACTGTGTGTGATCTCACACCAATGGTCATACAACCAGACATGCATATCATACAGTAGTTGGTACTTTAGTAGGAACATGTGTTCTTGTTATGAGAAAAAACACTTTAATCATCCAAATCTCCAAGTCACAAAACATCTAGCTTAGATGTTTTGAGATTTGGACCGCAGCGCCCTGTGATATTTTTATCTCACACAATATATATTTTGGAATCAGTTTGTTGTTTTATAATGTCAGTATACTTAAAGAGTTGCCTATTTGTTTGTCGACATCTATACTTACTTACATTATTAAGTCACTATGTAAAAATACACCTATCCACAATAACATAGAAATTGTAACTACGTAGATACATACGTACTGTATACTCAAATAATTTGCGCACATTTAGATAAACATATTTTTCACGCTTTTCAAAAATTATGGTCTTTTATACGAAGTCTACCTTTCGGAGCCTCTCGGCAAGATCGGTGTGTATCTAGACAAATTTACGTAGTGTTTGTACACTCGTGTGTGCTGATTGACGTAAGCACTGTTTGATAATATCTGTACTGATGTTATAGAGAGTCAGTTACGTGCCTATGTGTACAATAAAATATTATATGACCTGCCTGCTGCTTGTTTGAACTTTTACTATGATTTGTTCGTTCTTCTTTTAAATATAAGAATTTGGTACTTATACTTTACATGTGAAAGTAAGTATCAAACTCTCGTTCTGTTTTCAAATTCAAATTCCCACTGATTCTGCTAGATCTACATAAAAGCTCTTTCGGCTTAATAAAAGCTCTATGACAATTTATATTGGGCATGCAAACGAGAGTTCTACGAGAAAACTAATTTTACTAATGTGTACAAAACTTTTTTAGGTCTTTGAATTACAAATCTAATAAAGCTTCATAATTTTTTACTTCTAGCACCTTTGATCCAGAATAGTCGGTACAGAAATGTTTCCACAACCAGCAATCAGTATTAGCTCCAAACTATGAATACTTAATGTATAAACTAGCCAGTACAATATTGGGTGTCTCCTAATTTGGTATGCTGTTAGAACTAGTTTTGCAAAATATTAATTTATACGAAAGATACTTATGATCGCCGGAGCGGTATTTGACCTTACGCTGGCATTTTGTTTGAACCTATCGCCGTACCATTATTATGATTGCTATTTATTGTACAGGCGGAACATTAGTACCCTACAAGTAGAACATTAGTCGGGAATTCGTAGTAATGGCTTCCATTTAATTGAAGAAGGAGCGTTCCGTTATTATTTGCACGGAATAAATCAGCGTCACATTATAATAAGCGATAGAGTTTAACTTTACAAATAAACTTAGTTCGTGTTCGTTAGTGACCAACCCAGTTGTCGTAGCGTTTAGACCGCCTCAAGGTTCCCAACATGATCTATCGATTGAAACCGGGACCGACAATTTAACGTGGCTTCAGAAGCATGTTAGCGCTCAGATAGCAATGCCCCTAATACCCATGGAAGTAAGGGCCGAGCTGTAGTATGTATACAGTTTGTATTGGTAGAGTAACAGTGGAGTATCTCTAACTCCGACCGTAAGCTTCTATAATTTAATCCTGCAATTAAAATGCATAGGTATGTCACGAGATAGTAACGTGGTCATATCATAACACATTCCCATACATTTTGTTTGTAGCATACCAGTGAAGAGACCGCGATTTTGATTATTACTTGTCTTAACTATAATAGTTCTATTTTTATCTTTAATTTTTGTTTAATCAATTTTCTCAATTATTATACAGGTTCTAATACGTCCTTATGTTTCTTATTTTGCTAAAGGTTGAAGATAAGGGCGTAGAAGGCTTTGACCATTCAAATCTGATAACAATATAAGAAAATATAATACGAGTATTGAGTATAACTTTAGATAATGATAATAACCATTTTATTATTAATTGAAACGTACGTTAATGTTATTATTAATTTGTTAAAACGGGAACTTACGTCCGACGGAGGTTACTGTTGAGTGTTCCTCAACAATTAATAATGATAATAAGCCTTATATGGTATCTGCAGTGGTTAACACGTCTAACTTGAAGTTTGGTTTTTTACATTAATCTTTTATAGAAATGTTTTTATTTCGAGATTAAAAGGTTAAACTTTGACAAAGTGAATATAGGAGAAACACGCTAACACACACACATTAATAGTATCTATAAGAAAGTCTCCGCAAAGGCCCACTTAATATGAAATTCGATAAAAACCTCGCTCGTGCCTAAACTTTGCCCGTTTTCACCGACATCCCCTAAACCACCACATAAGTATGGGACCCCTTACTTAAAAGGTCCTCTAAACCAGCCCCCAAGTTAAATTTCGTTTCACCATCATTCCTATCACCTAACTAGGGGACACATAATTATGTGACGTTTATTTTTCGATATTAGTGACGTGCTATTGACTGATGCACGACTGATGCGTCTTTGAACTTGTCGATACTTTTAAACACTATAGTTTTTTATCAAATTCTCTAAAGTACATGCACATATTGATAAAGTTTATGATAAAGATTGTTTTAATAATAATAATTAATATTATTTCGTTCATATTTTTGATTAATTTAATATGTTCTAGCACATTTACTCTATACATGCATAACGAAACACGCATTTAATCTGTGGTCATTTGTATTTGACGGTTGAGTTGACACTTGGATTACCTACTTGTTAATTGTTTGTTGTGATCCTGTGTTGTGATCTACGCTACGGTTGTGATCGTTTCTTCATACTTTCATCAATACTTTATTCGCAAAATAAATGAATATGAATATATGAATATTATTCGTCAATCGTTACTATGGCAGAAAAAAGGAAGCGGAGGGAGTCAAAATTTCACAGTGGACGAGAAAGATAAGTTGGTGAAATTGGTGTACGCGTTTAAGAACATAATTTTATATAAAAAGACAGACGGTACAACTAACCAAGCTAAGAACGAGGCTTGGTTAAACCTCTGTACCTCTGTACCTAATATAATTCAACGGGAAATATGTACAGGTTAGTTAAAATTTAAATAAAAACCAACATGCCTTATTTTAACTAAGTATACATCTATTTTTTTTATCTTAGGAGTAAAGATGCTCTCATGAGGAGAGGAGGACCATCAACTGCAAAAACAGACCCAATATTGGACCAAGTCTGCGATTTGATGGCTCGAGGTTGCAGTGGTACTTCTTGCTGATGTTTTAGACCACATACAGATACCACAAATGAACTAACTAGTGAAGAATAGGCTATAATTTTAGATGCTGAACCCATTACTGTAAGTACTGCCAGATATATTATTTACAAACTTAAATTATATTGCCCTAGGCAATTTAAGTACTGTACTATTGTAATAAATTGTGAAAGGACTTGTCTATCTTTTTGTTTTTTTGTTACTCTTTTCACTTAATATACTGCTGAAGTTAATCTTATCTTAACCAATGAGATAGCATATATCTAGAAATAGGGCAGGTTACTTATCTATCTTTCTAATATCTTTAAACAAGCAATGCTTGCTATATGTAATCTGAATCTCGGAAATGGCTCTAACGATTTTCATTAAATTTAGTTTGCAGGGGGATTCAGGGGAGGTAAATCAATCTAGCTAGGTTTAATTTAAAAAAAACTTCAATAAAAACCAAGCAAAGCTCGGTCACCCAGGTTCTGTTAATTATTCCAGATAAAGTCGCAATAACTTAATATAATAAAAGTATTCTGGTAAGTGTTTTAATATAATTTGTTTTCAGAACATGGCAATAAATGAAAACGTGATAGAAGACGAATGTGAGGTAACACCATCACATTCAAAGATACCAACTCCTATATGGAAAAGGCGAAGGCCAATATTAAAAGAGCAAAACCATCCACTCAATCAAATAAAAGGTATGTTATCACATAAGAACATTTATTAAGTTATTGTTATGTAACAAGTTATCAAAATAATTTGTAATTTGTGATCGTCTAAATCCATATGTGTTCTGGGATGTAGTTGTGGTTGTGACATTCCTTATTATTTGTGCTGTCCTCTTGTCGTAGGATTTAAGTAAGGAGTCAACAGATGATTCTGAAAAGAAATAACATCTCTACTTTTTATAAGTTCATAATACTTATTACAATTTATTTACTTTACAGGTGGAAACTTCAATCTGAAGAATTTATTTGGTGTACCAAAGAATGACTAGAAAATCTAAGAGAAATTGTATTTTTAATAATAAATAAATTGATTATCTATGATAAATGGATTGTATTATTTATTATATATATGTGTAAATTGCTATTTTGATAAATAGCCGAGTCATGTGTTGAACCTGGCCAACGTGCCACAACATCTCTTATTAACAAATTGGCTGATGCTACCGTCTCAACATTTATAGACATATTATATCCCTTTCTGTTTCTGAATAGCTCTGCGTCATCTCCACCTTAAAAAGTTCAAATAACAAGTTTAGTTTAACTAAAAATCGGAATTTTAAAACTAATATAGGTATAGTCTTGAAGTTTCACCTGGTGAATATATAATAAAATTAATTACCTATGCAAATGAAATGGGTACACACAAGTGTATCAGAAACATTGACGGCGTAGACTAAGGAAAAAAATATACTCACCTAATATCAGGGAATTCTAAAGCGTGTTCAATCTTTTCCAATAAATACAACACTGACGATTTACAAAACATAAATCTCCGAAAAAAGTCGGTTTCGTCAAAACTTTCGAAGTAATTTGGTCATTTTCGATATACGGCGATTATTTACGTCGAATATAGTAGAAACATTTTCTAAATTATCTAAAAATTCAAATAAATCACTATCCATCTTCGTTGCTTAAAAGACAACGCCCTTATGGGTCGGTTTATGTGCCCAGTTGTCGACCACCTAAATTTAGGGGACCTTTTAGCGTTTAGTTGACCCCTAACGGTTGGTGAAACGGAACCGCCCCCTAAACGGCCCCCTAAGCATGTTTAGGGGATCCCCTAAACTTAGGGGATGTTGGTGAAAACGGGCATTAGAGTCTTATAAATAAAACATGATGAAGATACAAACAAGGTGTGTCCAGTGTCGATGATGACATAATGATTTTAAATCACCCAATATTAGGCGTTTGACATTTTGTACAACCTTTAAACTTTTCGTTCTAACTACAATGGGTTAAAGCACATTTTTGAATACAAGGCTTTTGGCGTTTGCGTTAAAATTGTTACAAATTAGACACGTACTTTATGATATTTTTCGAGCTAGTAAGGTTCAATCGATGTCCGCAACTTTTAATAAATTTTCCAGATAACTTACTTTCAATTAGTGATGTGTAAATAAAAAACAAAAATAAGAACTTTTTCACAGTAATGATCTTAATATTAATAGGTAATAGGTATAGGTATCTACAAAAAGTCAATAATGGAACAAATGTAAATTCGGTATAACAAGGTTCCAATTCAAAATCACAAACGTCTACAGGTGATTGTACCGACTAGTGTTGTCAAGTATTGTGCTATCGACATTAAACCCGCCCAAATCAGTTCCCAAATTAACATTTGAATACGTCATGTTGACAATACGACCGGATGCCTCTTGATTCGTTTGTATCGTATTATCTTGAAATGTATCGATTCATGGGAAACTCATTGTAATCGATTAATTTAGTTTGGTAATCGGTATTCGGTGCGTCATTACATGACTTTAGGTAGAATTGTGTTGTTAAGTAAAATTAGCTTAAACCAAATACAGTATAAAGTATTTGTATATGTAGTAGTTTCAATTACTAAGTGTGCGTCCATACTGCGGGCCTAGCGCGGTGGCGACGGCGGGCGCGAAATATCAAACGTATGAAACGCGTGTAAGTGTCCATACTGAAGTGACTAGGCGGAAGCCTAGCGCGACAAGACCGAGCGACTCCGCGCGCGGTGATTTCAAACGCACCGATCCGCGCGTTGTGTCCACAGTGCGGGCCTAGGCGGCGAGCGACTTAACAAGCGGGCAGTGTTGCCGTTCTACAAAATTAAAAGTCCCTAGTAATATGAAAAATTCCGCTAAATATTGGTAAATATATTTTTTTTAATCCGCTAGAAGTCGCTAAATCTTATCGCTGACGTTCAAGTCTAATCTCGAAGTTCGCGCCTTATAAATTGGGGTTTTGAGAGGGCGCCGATCGTTTAATTTTGGCAAATATTTTCATTTTTCACAAAAAATAACAAAAAAATAAAATCAACACATTTATTCAAAAAATCACAACAGGGGAATTCTCGTTTAGTATCATTTTACGTGGATGTTGCCAGCAGGACATTTGAAAATCAGCTAAAAAAAAGAGACGTGGGTGTGGCACTCGGGGACTGCCGCGGTAAAGCTATTGCATAGTTATTTTTTTTATCACTAGATGGCGTTATTGGGGAGCGTGAGGTTTTTTCGTTACGGAATTTCTGGATTCGGTCCCCGCGCTCAAGGCCCGCGATAGAAGCTATGCAATAGCTTAATATGAATAAGTATTAAACCAGGTATATTATCTATTTAGAAAAAGATTGTGAACGAGACACATTGTGGGGTTGAAATAGAATATTTTGTGCCAGAACGGATGTTTATGGTTGTTAAGGTGTAGTGGTGGTCTTAAAAAACACATTATTCTTCATATATTTTCGAAAAAAAAGTCACATTTACAACGGCTCAAAATCCGCTAGAAGTCTCTAAATATATTTTTGTCGCTAGCTCATTTTTTTTTGCCGCTAACCACTTATGAATTCCGCTAGATCCAGCGACAAAGTCTCTAGAACGGCAACACTGCAAGCGGGTGGCAGGTGTATCAAACCAGTGGTCTTACCGCTCGGCGTTTTGACGTAAAATGGCATCGATCAACAATACACACTAGATTTCGGGTCAGCGCAAATAATACGTCTGGGTGCTTAGGGTCTCATTTGAAAAGTGAGCCACTCTTTTATTTAGTTCCCTCGAACCACAGCCAAAAAAGTTGCAAAAATAATGGCCGGAAAAACAATTTAACGGCCGGAGTGTCTTACTTTCTGTGAGTACATGTAGAATAAGTTATATTTTAAGCTTTTAACTAAATAATATCAAATTTTGAAAAAAAATACTGATTTGAAGTCACCGCTACAAATGTTTGGCCAACGTTGGCGCAAATTTTGTGAAACAGAACAGCAGAAACATGGAGTAGATTTGTTTTGTAGTAATAATTTATTTATCCGGGGGGCGATTTTTTTTTATGTCGTGGGGGGGTGGTTGGACTTATAAATTTCGATTTTGTAACTAATCCCGGTAGAGTATTCGCCGCCATCTTGTTTTAAGTTCATTTTTTTTTAGTTTTTCTGAAATAACTCGTTAATTTTCAACTTTAGAGCAAAAATGACAGTAAGTTTGATCATTATTATTTAATATATACGCTAAGATCTATATTTGCAGAGTTATACTATCAAGTTTATCAAAAAAATCGTAATGAAAACAAGTATGTATACTATCAAACCTAGATAGCCCAAAACATAAATAATTTTAAGTAAACTTTTACGTGCATATTACAAATTATTTAAGTGTTCAACACGACTCCATTCCATCTGTAGTTCTTCTAAAAGAAACGAAACGAAAGGAAGGTAAACACGGGAATAAAATACTTTATTTGTAGGTCGTTAAGGTTGATTTCACACTAAATGTTGTCTTTTCGTTTCTAAGTGACAGTAGTAATTTTAAATATTTGAAGATTTGCTAGGTGTCATGGTTGTAATTAGGTTGAACTTCGAACTGTTTTAAACTTTTTGGTCAGTTCGGTAGTAAACAAAATAAGCTGTCACACGTAATTAACAAGCCCGTTGGCACAGTGGCAGTGAGAGCGCTTACTGTGTCGGGGGTTGCGGGTTCGATTCCCGCCCGGAGTCAACAATATGTGCAGACATAGTTGTTGGCGACGATGTCTGGGTGTCAATTATATATTCTTATAAAGTATTTGTGTATGTATATGTAGTAGTATCAGTTAATTAGATTCCATAACACAAGCTTAGAGCTTACTTTGGGTCTAATTAACCGTGTGTGAATTTGTCCAGGTATATTTATAATTTTATTTTATATTTATTTTATAATTCACGAGGACATTTTTTAGCTTTGATTTTGTACGTGACCCGAAATCTAGTTGTGTATTGTTGATCGAAAATTGTTTGCAACCCCTGATATACTTCTGATCGCTACTAGAGCTCGCGCCTCAGTGTGGCCACCTCCGCCGCCGCCGCCGCGTAAGCCACCGCGTAAGTCACCGCGTAAGCCACCGCGCATTCACTGTGGCCACACACTTAGATTCTATAACACAAACTAGAGCTTAGTTTGAGTCTAATGAACCGTGTCATGCAAAAACATATTTAAATATGTAGGTACAACGCATATGATTTAGAAATTTAATGTAACATTGATTTAATGTATAAGGCAATCTTTTAACAGCCTGATCTTTCTCTGAGATAACAAAAGTATTCGCTAAGTAAGCAATGAGTTTTAGCCCTTGCATCTAGAAATTGTAGAAGATAGTTAGCTTGTAAAAGAATATCGTGTGAGGTGCAACATCAAGGTGACACAAGGTGTTCAATATATATTTTCATTAAATTAAAATTACTGCTTCGATTAGTAAAATTGAAATCAATTGCGTTTCCTCCACTATTCAGGTAAGAAACTCATATTTGTATAGGTGTTTCAACAAGTTCAGTGCTCTATATGCATAGCAATTGCTGTACTATTTGCTTTCTCCACGCACTGAAATAACAAACAGTTTGCCTTTTTATAGTTAATGTTTCATTATTAATTCAAGTTTGCTTGAATCGGTCGGTTGTTTTACTTCCGCAGACAATGTAACCAACAAGAACTGATGAATGATAATCCTATCTACTTTACTCATTTCAGTGAAACTGCATCATGAAACAAGTAGACTCTACAAAAATAGTTTAGAATGTTATTCCACTTTCATTTTACTACACTGATTGAACGTTTAATAAAATTGGACCTAATGTGTGTTCGTAAACTAACCTAACTATGACCTTTAATTTAGATCATATAAGGTCTATCGTTTCCAATCTTTTTTACCGCATACTTCCCAAAGAAACAAATCTACCGCTAAAATCCGCAGCGCGCTACTAGTACACAACAATTTTCAATTCAAATATTGTTTTAACAAATAAGTACCTGAAGATTGTTACGGAGGCTATTGCATGTCCAATTCACTTATCAATCTAAACACGCAACTATAGACGCATTGGGAACGAATCAAGTGATTGCATTCGATAGAAATAATCGACTCATTTACACATGAATAAACATCACTACGTAATATTCATAGACAAGAATCACTTAGTACTTTTTTTAAACAATGTTCCCATGAGATTTGTGTACGCAAACCATAGACAAAGGATTCGGATCATTAATGATTTCTAGGAAGTGATTCTTATGATAATTATGGTTTATTGAACACTTTATTATCTTGATTTACTATTAAATTAATATTTATTAGACTCATCCTTATAAATTAGTTGTAAATTAATTTGTTTGTTTGACCTTTGACATTTTTAACTTGTTATTCGGTTTCCAACAAACGTTAAAAGGTAAACTTACATAAAAAAATATTCCTCCTCAGTAACTAAATCGCTATTATAACACAGAAAATAACATCATTAAAGGTTTTTCGCGCATCTATGTGGTAACAAAAACAAACATATGGCCGATCCTCATTTGTTTTTCATGTTTGACATTTAACTTTACAATGTATCAAAATCAACGAACAATACTAAAATTAACGCCCGCCCCGTGTATCAAGTTGCGACACAAGTGTATCAAAAACAAAAGATTGTCAAACGTCACAGTGCCAAGATATCGTTAGCAATACTGTGTATAACATAACATTAACCACCTGTCTGGGTAGAAAGTAGGTTGTTATCATTTGGGCGTTCGTCCGTGTATGTAGAACTAGATACCGACTTAAAAATATTATTAAGTATTGCCAATTTGTTTCGGCATATAACTAACTATGTATTTATTAACCGACTTTAAAATGTGTGTACGCTTATTAGGGGCGATGCTACCAGTAATGTGCATTCGTGGTGTGGTGAGGGATGTATTTGTTTAGAACTAATAGGATATTTTATGGTATCTTTGTACGTCTCATAGGTTCATAATTAATTTCTTTCACTTTCCTTCAGTTACAAGCGAGGGATATACCTATGCAGGGGATGTGCGAAAATGAGTTGTGCGAGCGATGTTTGAGAGTGGGAGAGTGAGAGATAAACTTATATATATACTAGCAGCGCCCCGCGGTTTTACCCGCGTTGTGCCCGTTCCCGTGGGAATTTCGGATTTTTTTTTACATAAAAACCTTCCTCTTGAATCACTCTACCTATTACAAAAACCGCATCAAAACCCGTTGCGTAATTTTAAAGATTTAAGCATACAGACAAACAGACAAACAAACAAACAGACAAAATAGCGAATTTGTTTTATACTATGTAGTTATGAGATAAACGCTTGAGAAGACTTTGTATTTTCACTATCAACATTAATAAAATGGTTTTTTTTGTTTCAGGTATGTTCCTAGCAATTATTCGAAATTAAAGTTCATTGTAAGTGTATATTATACATGAAAGATCCTTAACTTTTAACCTTAAACTTTAGTTAGATGCATTACTCAAGTACTTCCGCGAATATTATTATAATATAAATCAAAAACATCCTTATCAAAGAAGCTCTAAGTTAGGTTTATATCGATTGCTCAGCTGAGCACTCATTCACTATTCTCATAGTTGAACCTGTTATATTGAACTATATACATTGGCGAGTTGCTTTGCCCATGTGAAGGAGTCTTTACAAAAGCTAGTACTTATAACAATATCTAAATAACTACATTGTCGTTCCACTTCGTTGACGATTCGACACCACGGCATGAAAGAAGGAATCCATTTAAAATAACTAATGATAGGTGTAACACAGGGAAACAATCACATTTGTAAATGGACTACGATGTATTCGTTTTTGTAATCCGCAAAAACGTCAGTCGTAGTGTTGGTTAATTTATGTAGCTGTCAAAAAAACTCATTTGTTTTATGTGGTTTTATTAAAAAATACCTCTTTTTATACGCTATGTTGTTTTTGATTAACAAAAAGTGTTTTTTTTATTAATTGCCATTAAATTTTGTATACAACACACAGATTAAAGTTTTTTGTTCGGCTCAAGTTTGCATTTTTTCTCTCCTGACGATTAACTCTCCAACACCTAACTCATCAAATGTTACTGTGTCTACATACACCTATTTTATTTCTATCGCGTTCCTATTTCTATTCAAACAAATGCTTCATCATTTTTACTAATTTTGCATTTCAGCACGACTTAAATGAAAAATATTTTATGAATAAATTAATGCATGTCATTAGTCATTCATTCATGTTTTATAAACTAGTATACGTTTGTTAATAATGTTAGATACGTATGTTAGTTCATATACACACACGCTGATGTATACTTCTCTTGTTTATGTATGAAGTAAATGTTTATTAATAAAATATTTATGTTGTGAAATATATGAAAATGAAAATGAAAAATATTTATTGACAAAAAAGCTTAAACTTAAAAATTACATATCCAATGGCTCCCGCACTAGGGCTAGCCTGTATCGCGGGTAGCCGTAAAACAGTTTAGCATTAATGAAAAAGAAACACTGACAGAACAACATACAAGAAATCAAACTAACAATAAAGCACTTATTTAAGTTAATTGAGATTAGATTATACAAGCCAGTTTATCAAAATAACAGAACAGAACCTGCAGCAGATTATAGGTAATATGAACAAATAAATAATTTGAATTTGAATTTGAATATACAATACAATGCTGGTGTACAATATAATGTCATTGTTAGGACAATTCTATGTACGAGAAAAATATATTAAGTATTGTTAATAAAAAATACACCTTTAGGTTACAATTTTCAAAATATTTTCAGTTTTTTTATAGATTTTTTTTATAGATTCTTATATTTTAATTGATTGTCCGACTCAATTCATTTTTGTACTTATTCATACTTATATGACTTATACGTAAACAATTCTTCGAAGCAATCAAATAAAGTTATAAAACAAATGAACAGCTGGTATTCGATTCCGCGCCGCGTGCGTGCGCGCACATTTCTGGGACACCAATTAATTAGGTAAACGTTAATTAACTGTAAGATTTGCATTTCGTTTGTATTGATTATATTGTTATGTGCTCGCTGACCGGAAACTTACTCGAACGTTATGAGGTTGTACAAATAAGTTTTTAATAAATATTTCTTATTTTTTAAACGGGTTTTGCGACTTTCTTCTGTTTTTAAATGCTTGACTGTGATGTCTCGACAACGCTGTAAGTTGGTACATTTAGGCTATAAATACACAACTAATTAGGTTAGTTTCATTTACGACTGTCATTCATGTTTCACATATTTCAGTCTAATATACTTCTGTATTTATAGATATGTTATGTACTTTCTGTATTTCATTCAACTGTATGAAATATATGAATTGGCAGTTTATTAAGAAAACAAAATGAGTACATTTAAATATAATCGAGCAGTCATCACTGAAATCAATAGGCAAATGAATCACTCATTTCCCAATATAATAATCACACAAATTATGTACAAATTACAGAGACACGTAATTTTATACTAACGTGACATATTTTACGTGATACCTAACGTATCATTAATTTCAAAACTAATGATATTGCCTAATATTATATCGAGCCATGATTGCTGTAATTACACGAATTGGTTTAGCTTAACGTCTAATGTGTGGTGTGAAATTTAGAAATTGATACATGTGTTTAAAACAAATGAGTTTAATACATAGTTACTTATTAAATTACATTGTTTTGTTTGAGTCGTGACTTACGATCATGTTTTATTTCTTTCATATAATAAAGTAGGTAAGGAGGTGTGCTTTCATCTACGTACCACGCTTCAGAATACGATTACGTAATATTTCATTAACCACGTTACAAATAAGACCACCTCAAGTATGTCTAAATTAAGCCGTATTATACAACATCAACCCGTCAATTCTGTTTCAATTACCAGCTGTCAAAAGAATACAAAACTATCAATTGTCATTTCAACAATCGAATATGCGGAAAAGTGTACACTGTACCTATTTATTAGTACCTACCTATAACAATACATTGTTTACTATATTAGATTTACTATTATGTACTGTTTGTACGTATGTATGTGTATATAATGTCTTGCATTGCGCAACTGTGATTGTAACGAATTGTTGGTGTATTGTGTAATTTATGAAAGGTGATAGCACATTGATGATATAATGCAATTAGCTATAATGTTGCGGGGAAACATGCTACTGCACCTATATCTGTACTTTGGTTTAATAAAAGTTGACATTCAACTGTTTTTGGCGAATAACAGTCTCCCTCGTGTAGTTACGAAATGTCAGTCTCAACAGAAATAAGAAAATGAAAAATCGTGGCTTTAACAGATTGTCATTTAAAGTTATGAAACAACACATTGTATGTGACTTTTCACAACTTAAAAAATAGTTAACTTTTTAACGAACATATCTTACGATAACCAATCGTTTGGAACCACCCACCCTAACTGTAACACTCGAAAACGTTCATTAAATAGACACTTACTTATTTGACGTAATTTTTCATACATTACATGGCAAAATCAGTTATTAAAACTCTACTGAGTAAGTATATTTAGTGAGTCATTTATTTGTGTAATTAATCTTTCACATTGTTAACGGTTGATTATTTTATCACGTCATGTACGATTGTTTTCCAATGTAGATTCAGATGGCAAGTTTGAAAACAATAAATGTATTAAAACGTATTATATCATCGAGGGGAGGCATATTTATTAAAGAAATGAATAACACGTCTACTTTATAACAGTTATACCTTTATTCAAATGCTAGAAATACAAAAGAAAATAACCTGTAAGTGTCGATCTTCAGTGAGCTTAGAAGCTCTGTAGCGGGACCAAGTTAACCCACTAAACATATTGTAAAAAAAACAATAAAAAAAACACTGCCACCTAATTTTGCATAGTCTTCACGGATACTCACTATATTTTTCCGTGGGATACGACCCGCTTAGCATGTCGTTCTCACTTGATTAAATTTTCACGGACACACCTTTTGTGTCACCAGTATCGAACGTGATAAAAGAAAGTAACCGGAAAATCAATAAAAACACGAAATGCTCTGAAAGAAATCTTCAAATTGTACACCTTTAGTTATTTGCTCGTGTCTTGATCAAACTGCATCAAAGTAATTACTACTCACACTAATGATACTTGATTAAACAATGTGTTTAATGTGCGTGCAGCGTACTCGCACTGTTTCCATAACGCCGGGAATGCAAGGAAAAGTGTTCGTTTGTTTTTACCCCTATCATGAATTTGTATCGTAATAGTATACTTAGAAAAAGATGATGTACATTACGTTTACGTTGGCATAACTTTGATATAAGTTCCAAATTCGTCAAACTTACTTGTTTAAAAAAATGTGAAGTCGGTTGTAATGTTTTTTAATCGGAATTTCCTGTATATTATTTCAGTAGAATATACAATGTTTAAGATACTTTCTCTCTAATTAGAGAGCCTTAGGGTATCCTGTAAGTATTACTCATATTGCATAGCCGTAGGGTGTTCTGTATTACGTAGTAATGATACAGTTGAACTGAGTCTGTCACACTACTAGTGTTAACTTTGTCACTCGGTTGTCAGTGGTTACGTCAGTAAGTCAATCTTAACATCAGTAGCGTGTAATAACATATTCAAAACTATCTGACTCCTCCTTCTCTAGATTTCTAGTCATACGACATTTATACGCTGGATAAGTAGTTATTCTACGATTCTAAATTCGGTTTTATATTATTTAGACATCAAGCGCAAGGCACACATAGAGCGGGTGCGGGCTGGGCGGGGTCCGGTTGCGGGTAGCATGACGTTGTATTCCTTGTATAAAAGGTGGTGGGGCAACGGGCCAGTTTGACACCTTGCGCACCCGGCCCGCACTGACCCTACGTGTGTCCTACGCTTTAGGAAGCAGGTTCCCATTTATCACCTAATTGTATATTATACCATTTTGGCCCAATGAATTCAGGCAGGTGGATGGGACAACTATTTTAGTACACACTTATATCTAATTATCCCTTAAAACGTAAACAAAGACTACAACTTCACTCTGACGAGAGACGAGAGAGAACTCACGTGATTGCCGACCAATCACGAGTTCGTGCTGTTACAATACTGTAACAATATTAACTCTAATGTTCATTGAACAATGAAATCGAAAAGAAATGGTATTCCGTAATACCATTAAGAGAAAGTGTATTAATTACTTTGATTTAAACTCGTTTATTTGATTGGTGACGTAACATCATAAGCATTGATCTCACAAACGTAATAAAAATGCATAGACGACCGAAGTGCTTACAAATACGTTCTCTATTTTGTAAAAAAACGTACCTGTTTATCTAATTATGTATTTAAATTAATCTTCATTAAAAACGTTAAAAAGTAGAATAACAAATGGAAATATAATAGTTATAAAAATCAATGAAGGATTTAAAAAGGCGGTTTAATCCGGCAATATGATAGAGTCAATTGCACTACTTATATAATTGAAACGAGCCAAATCACTACCTATATCGAGGATTACGACGAATTAACCTGCTGCTTTAGTGCCTTATTATCGGTTTTCATTAACGTAAAGACACAGTTTAACACAAGTACTCATATAGTTGCTTATACACCTATAAACCTAGAATACCTCTTATCATTTCCGCGTAAGAGAATGAATACTTTCATCAATAAATGAAGTTCGTTGACTTTACATTCTGCATCGTTAAATATGATGAAATACAGGTCAGAAGCCAAACGATGCTCGGTCAACGTAACACAACATCACGTGTAATAAACTTGTAAATACTATTCACAATAACCTCACGTTTTAAGAAAAATGCTCATTTGAATGTTTACCTGCAATTATTGTTTTGCCAAATGTACCAAAACTAATTTTGAGCTAAATCTTTCTTGTGTAATGTAATCATCATTTAGATGTAGGTGACACTGTTGCATATCATTCGGTTGGAAGATTATTTATACTCGTAGCTTAACTACTAGTTCTCTGCGGTTTTATCTGCTTTTTTATCAACTTCCAAAAGAGTCTCAGGATCTAAAGTAGCATGTAGACTTCTTGGTGAGGATATATCTCCTTGGTTATCTCTAACATATTTATTTTTCAAAACCAAATTAAACGTTGTTAAAGGTTCGTTTTTTGAGATGGGGTTTTCTGATAATATACACTTTTCTGATAACCAACGAGTCACACATGTCAATTTTCTTTATAATTTATCAAACAGCTCCTGAACTTGTTTATGTCAAACGCTGAATGTCCTAAACTCCTAATTATTATTATTATTATCAGCCATTTGTGTCCCAATGCTGGGCAAAGGCCTCTCCCCATTCCTTCCATGTATCCCTGTTCTGGGCCACTTCTCTCCAGTTGGTCTGATATGCGTCGAGATCGTCCCGCCACCTGCGCCTCGGTCTGCCGCGTCGCCTGCTCGCTGGATCTGGCTGCCACTCAGTGGCTGTTCTGGCCCACAGCTCTTCTGGCATGCGGCAGACGTGGCCGGCCCAGTCCCATTTAAGTTTAGCGGCTTTGTGAGCTACATCAATGATCCGTGTCCTGGAGCGCAGTTCGGTGTTGCGTATCCGGTCCGTACGCTTTACACCCAGGATGCTGCGCTCCATCGCACGTTGACAAACTTGGAGTTTAGACTTTTGAACCTGGGTAAGTGACCAAGTCTGAGCACCATACGTGAGAACGGGGAGGATGCATACGTCCATTAGCTTCCGTTTAAGGGACAAGGACAAACTCCTAAAACAATCTAAAATTAAACAAAACCAATCATGACTCTTCAAGACCCGGACCATAAGCCGCGCGATAGTTGACCTAAAAGGTTTAGAATGGCCAACACTTAATTTTGCATACATTTGCTTCACAAATTCACTTGCCTACGTAGAAGAAAGAATGATCGGAATCCATCTCGACTTCCTTCACAGTTACTACTAGGGGAAACTGATCATGATTAAGAACCTACAATTTGTTAGCAATTTTCATTACGTAGTACTCAATTATAACCTTTATGTAAGGTGACTTAGCTGTGTACGAACGTAACCGCAAGATTATCCACACCATCTCACATTATATAGTACCTAGTTACCAATTAGCACCAGCGGTTTTACCTGTATCTCCTTCCCTTCTCCACCACATCTGTATTAGAACGAACATAACAAAAGTTTAATATCATCAATTACGTCTTTATTTCTTTAAGTCCGCGTTTTACCAAAAATTATGCTCAGTTTAATAATGTTTTCATTAATGAAATTAATTACTGTTTATTTTTAGAATTCTTGTCTACATTTTAACATCTGGAATATTGATGTAATCCATAAAGATCCAACATTAACAAACAGATGTTTTGCTCTCAATTCCAATTACTACCCGCGCACTAAAGCACGATCCCTGAAGCGGACATCAATTGAGTCGTCTCCCGAAGCCTCATATCTCCTCGGTACCTTCCTATAGGTTGTCTCAGCTCTTAGATATTTACATAAAGTGACCGCATTCCGCAAATGTATCGACAAGTGCTTTTAGCATTCGCTTTAAAAGGGCAGTAATGTAGAGTATTAGGAAACTGCACGGAGTTGCCAATAGGAACATTCTTTTGGTAGGGTCGTCGACCACATAACATATTAGATTTTATTTAAAATGTTTTAATATAATTAGTAAGAATCCTATTTGGTTACCGCCATAAATTTGGGTGATAATGATTACTAAAGACACGATCTAATCTATTGAAGTTGGTATCATCCCATAAAATATCAGTCTAAAAATTACGTCAAGTACATAGTTAATGGGCGTCTCTTAATGCGGCTGTTAGTGCATTTAATTATAATAAATACATTCAATCATTGGGTAGAATCATCCTTGTGGATAGTTTTAATGGTATGGATTATATCCAATTTTACTCATTATCCATAAGCGAAGTCAAGTCCTCATTAAACATCAGGTTTTAAAGACTAGGAATTACCGAACGGAAGCAAACCTTTTCCTTCCATGCCAAGGAAATACAAGTAATTAAGTTAAACACATGCGATTCTAGGCCTCGCGATTACCTAAATTAAGGGCACTTGGTATCTATTAAATAAAATACCAAATTACAAACTAAGTCGATCGTTTACAACGAATCTAGTTGGACAACTTTTTTGCGCGAGCAATTGCTAAGAAAGTTACTCTACAGGTGTCTATTAACCTAATGTAAACATATCGTAGAAACTCCATGGAGCGTTGTAATTGGAAATTACTTTTATTAAAGTAAATTGGATATTTAAGGGTTATTTAATTGTAGCCTTTATGTTAATACATCGTATTTAAAAGTAAATGGTTATTACGTTTGTTTGAACACGCAACTAGATTTGCTAGTCACCTATAGGTAGTACATATAGCTTACCTGTGTGAGCTTACGCACATGCTTGCTGACCTGTTTTAATATTCTTACCTTCGGCGTGACGTCAAATCAAAGGTAATTTTGCAAAACGAATACCTATAAGAAACGAAGTAGCATAATATTCAAGTACTAACCTTCATGCCAGTGGCCAATAGACACAAGCGACTCATATTGTTCCAAACAAAATTCGGAAACTTTCGCTTCTTATTCGCATAACGTCTTTTGTTTAACCACAAAATAAAATGGTTTATAATTTGTTTTTATTAAATCACATTACAAAAGCGGTATAATCCTATAATTAAAATAAACAATCGTGGGACGTCGCGAAGTTTCTAAGATATTGTGATATTGTGGAGTCGGTCTGTTCACACGGTGAAAGCGGCGGCGCTGCCTTCACATATTGTTGGGCTGTCTTCATAAATACGATAAGTTTGCACGAACATTACTCTCGGATAACCGAATATCTAGTTGTGACAATAAATGCGGTTTATGGGTATAGGTACTCTGTTTACTATACTGTGATCTAGCTTCACTTGATTTCGAAGTGTAATTAAGAAGAAAGTCATTTTATATTCAACAGAACATGTTGTGTAAATAAAATTTAAGTTTTCCAGAGATTAACAAAATTATTAACTTGTCACCATATCATATATTCAATTAATTGGTGCCGGTATTATCCAAACTTATAAAATATATCGCGCATGTTTCTCTGTCTGTCTCTCTCTGGCGTGCACATGTTTCTCTGTCTGTCTCTCTCTGACGTAAAAAGTGTCGTTACATTTTTTTCCGTCTAGCCCCCTTTAGCAACGCGCGATAAGGAACTTCGTTCCAAAAATCCTTGCTCAGGATTTTGGATTCAAATATGTACAAACCTTATAATGTTATTTACGAACATTTGGATAGAAATTAGGTTATGTTCCTCAAAAACCTTTATGATTGACTTTCATTATGAAGAGTGTCGACTCACTGCGACGGTAGAGTAATTGGTTTCAGTGGAAGTTGCATGCGAGGCGTCGGAGGTGCGAAGCTTTCGATCAATCAAAACTTTTGTAAACTTAGCCTTTGTTAGGCGCGTCGTTTACACGTGTTTTTAAAGCTATTTCAGGAGGTTTATGGTTATAAAATACGGGTTATTTCGGAAGTTTTTCAGTATGATATTAAAGTGAGGAATTCAGTGGTAATAAATATATTATTTGATTGAATTATGAATCGATTATTTGTTTCTGTTACATTACATATTGTATTCTGCTGAGTAATAATAATGCAAGCATTTCAAAATAACTTTGATGATCAAATTATTACTCAGAACTTTGTATTAATAAAATTTGTTTATAAACAAGCTAATACAAATAATAACAACAATTGAATTGCTTTCATGTTTAAATATTATTTTTCATTTGGATACTTTAGTGCCTACTTCGTTACCACGGACCATGGTATCATCACAGACACTATCATAGAAGATACTTAATACATTTTCTTCTTTTGTTTTGTAAATATCATATTAGCAATACTTTCTAATGAGTGTCAAGTGTAAAATGAACTAGAAAGTGCGTCAATACGTAAAGTATATACAGCTTTGTGATGCTTCTTCTATCTCACTTCATATCTTCTGCCCTTGTGCCCTAGTGTTGCAAAGGGCGACACACTTTACGGATAAACAATGAAAACTGGGTAAGTGGACTGAAATACAAGCAATTTTACATTTCAAATGACTTATTTAAAGGTGGTCATGTTCGTGATTTGAATATAATGTGATGGTTGATTATAATACAACTTTTACCACAAAGATAATTGTACGTCGAGAGTTAATTATCTTTTTATGAATGGGTTTACAAGAAGTTAGTATGCAGGTTGCATTGTGGTCTTAAACAATTAGAATTGTTCATTAAGACGTGAAGATCACTCTATAGTCTCAATGGTCAGTGGTAGATAAGATTCCTCTTCCAATTCCCCTTTTAATTAGTGTAGGATTAATACCTATCCGGCTTCTGAAAACATTTTGGAATTTTCGATTTGTATACGACGATTTAAGAAAGTTTATTTAAAAAAACACTAATGTCACAAAAACAACAATATTTATGATAATTAATATTTACGCGGTAGAGTTGGTTTATTAAAAAAGGAAGGTACTTTGAGAATGTTAATTATCATTTCTAGAATTCTGAAGGTAAGCGGTACTTACAAAACTGTAAAACTACGGGGTGCTGCTGGTGATTCCATTAAAATATATCGATTAACATCCTCTTGTTTATATTCTGTTTAACTACAATCGTTCTATGCAGTTCTCATGCATTCAATGCTAGTTTGTAATGGTAGTATGATAGTATGCACCTAACCTACCATAACTCGTGCATCTTTGAACATCCCAGACAGGTTTCTAACGAGAGAAAGTGATCTCCTCGACACGATATATCAATATTTATACGTTACTTTGTTTACGTTACATAGAGGGATCGGGCCCTTTGAATAAGTACTTAAAACTGGCTCTAACTAGTTTGTACTCTATAATGTTCCGTTATTTAAGAAATCCTTCTAATAGCATTTTTTTTGTATTCAGTTTCTTTTTGATGGTAAAACATTCCATATACAAATTATGTTCTCGGAGTGTTTTACCAGTCAGCTTTAAGATTATTTTTGTAGTTACGAGAATTACAAAATTATGAAGAGAACTTCGATTGTTTAAGGTGCAAGACACACATAGTGCGTGTCGGTCCCGCAACGGGCCAGTGTGACTTTTCATAGAAATACAAGGAATACAACGTTACAATGTGTGTCATACGTTTTAATTAGACATGAAAGACATAAGCAAATTATATTCTCTCTCATCAACATGATTCCTATTGCCATGTGTTTACGAGGTAATTCAATATCCACCAAACACCAATTCAAAGTTTTCAGACTAGCAAAACTAAGGTCATTATGTTTGACAGAGCTATAGGTTTATCATCTTTATTGCTATTGTTCAGAAACTTTTCAAAGTACCTTTTAACTTGTCCTGTCAAATCGTAAAACAGTGACGATTATTGCTGCAGATGTGTTAAAACCATTAAAACACTAAATCGATAGGAATATTATCGTATAAAATAGTTAAAAAAGAAATGTTAGTAGTATTTTTAAGTCCCAAATTGATAGTCCTTTTTGCAATTTACAAAACTCGGGTTTGAAATTACAATTACACATCGCTTTAACTTATTACTTGATTCTGAGTGATGAAGATAAAACTTCCCTTATGCTATGATAGGAAACCGTATCTATAAATCTCATATGTAGAAAAGATAGTAAATTATAGATTAGTCCTCTCGTATATCAAACACGCGAGCATTAGCTCGGACGATACAAATGTCGACATTAATTAACCCAGAAACATTTACCTCATCAACGACCTAACGATAGGCAATTAGTCGGCTTCGAATCGGTTACATTAGTCCATAAGATATTCATCTAGATCAGAACGTTCTACTTTATTATATAAGATTGGTCTCAGTCAGGTTAATGAACTATTATTTGGAGTACCTACCGGATGTATGTTTTATTCTAATTCTAATAGTTATCATAATATATTATCTTTCATAATTTATTATCTCTCTGAGAAAGAAGGAAGATTATACATATAAAGTTATACATATGGAGCTTTTGTATAGGTTATTTAAAACGGCACTTTATTCTATTTAATTAATTTGATTTTGCGATGTTAAGTTTACCATCTTTCTTTTTATTTTGGTAGTTGGCAGCGTATAAACTACATTTGTCAGTCAGAAAACCTATATCTACCTCTATCAGTGATAAAATATAACTTTTTCAAGTGAAAAACCGTCTTCAGACGAGGTTTTTTATGAGAACTACTGTCTTTATTTCATTTTGTTTGTTTAATAGAACGTATCTATAAGAATACTGAACACATACACCCAAAGAATTTTAAAAATCGGTTCATTACCGACGGATGACATAAAAAACTTAAAAAAGGAATTCAGAACCTACGTTGGTTTATGAAGTACCTACGTGAAAAAATAGAAGTTTTTTATTCAACTAATGAATAAAGTGCATCTGAAGAAAAAGTATTATCATTCAACCTCCAATAAACTCAAGGGTGATTCCATATAAATCAGCCAATTATCGCGACATTACTTCTTGTTATGTAGTTAAGGTAACAAAATAATGAGTGCACTTGATTGAATAATGTACTGATAAAAACAATGTCTCTACCTTGACACTACTCAGTTATTCGTATATATTAGGTCGTAAATAGATACACGTATGGCTCATATAACTTTGCAAGGTGTAACAATAATTATCGCCATTATTATTACTAGGTAACACATAATACCAACATACTCATTACTGAGTCTTACCCTGAAACTCCATTAAGTTTGGGTCCGGAAAATTGTTGGTTCACTACACTAACACTAACCAGCCTTCACGAACTTAACTTTTCCATTTACGTTGCCAAAATCCCTTGACGTTTTCGATGTGAACATTTCTCTCGGTGTGAACTCTGCCTATTTCCCCATGAACTAAAAACCCTTTTTCAACTATGTAGCAGCGCCCCGCGGTTTTACCCGCGTTGTGCCCGTTCCCGTGGGAATTCCGGGAATTTTAAAACTTATAAACCTTCCTCGTGAATCACTCTATTTATTTGAAACACTGCATCAGAATCCGTAGCGTAGTTTTAAATATCTAAGCTTACATAGGGACTGACAGCGGAAAGCGATTTTGTTTTATACTATTAGTGATAACGATTTGGTAGCATGCGAACAAACATAAACCCTTGACGATCACTATGTCATATTAACTTTAATATCCAAGATATTATAAGCGTTATGATTATCATACAAGCATACAACCTTCTATCATAGTCCATTTCTCTTCAAAGTATAATCACAAACACATGTTATAATTACGTAGGTTCCTACGGTCGGTGTCAAGGTCGGAGCCTCGCACCCCGAACGCCTCGGTTACGACTCCACAACACGCGAATAACAATTGAATTTTATATTTATTCGCCGTTTACGAGCGATCCTATCAGTGTGATAGGGGTTTTAATGTTGGGTAGACGACTAGACGTGAAAATGTGTATATGATTTCCATTTCATATTCTTATTTTAAAAACGCCTCAGTACACTTACGGTGAAGCACTCTGGTTCTTACTTGCCTTCTTCGTTTTGATTTAATTTAGTCATTAGTCCCTAATGCCACAATTTGAATGCGTATGAAAACTTGAGGATATCGGATGGGCCGATTGTAGCTGCGGTAGTATTACCCATTTTGTTACAAATCCTGATAGATAAATAGTATCTAGGTAAACACATCACTCTTAGAAGTGATGATATTATGTAGGCAGGTTTATAAACATAACTTATATACTTTATGACATACGTACTACATACATTTCTAGACCAAAATAAGTATATGTACCTACTTCCTTCCTAAATGTTTTAACCTTCTTAGTTAGGTACTTAAGTTCATTGACACGCCAAAATTCCAGTCAGATTTTTCTTATTGCGACTCATTTTATTATTTTGTTTTTGAAGTCATTAACATAACATAGAAGCGTTTTGAAAACAATATGGTTTTGTTGTAAGAAATTGGAATTTGTTAAGTTTAAGATATTTCTTTAATGCCAGTGTATTAACAATAGGTTCGGTTTCCTACGGTTGAACGGTGAATGTCTGCTATTATTGTAATGTGTTTCCTTTTAGAATTTATTTTAATTGTCCGTAGAATTACACGTTTGTTACAAAGACAGATCACCAACGTAGCGGTGGTTGTCTATTGCTTCTATTTCCCTTATTCTCTATTGTATATTTGCCTTAGGTATGTTCGTGGTGTGTTGGTAGAAAGGTTGAGGTTCAAGCAATAATAACACTAGTAACGTATATTATTAGGACACATGTATTAATATTCGATAATGTATTTGATTGAACTCTTACATTTGAAGCGCAAGACACATAGTGCGGATGGGGGCCGGTTGCGGTTCGTGCGACGTTGTATTTGTATGATAGGTCCCAATGCAGGCTAGTGTGATACCTTTCATACAAACAAGGAATACAACGTCGTGCGACCCTCAACCGACTCGCATCCGCACTGTGTCTGTCTTGTCTAACAATAGAAAATCGCAAAAATAACATAATTTAGCCCCAAATATCATCTTAAACCTCGACTTTCATATAGTCTCATATCATTGTAAAAGGAGTCTATTAGCACGTAGTCTATTGCTGTATCTTTGCCCAAAGGTGAGATGTTGCTTCACATAAAAGATAACTTGAGTAACTACAATAACTAGGTACATGTATTATTACTAAATTAACTACATGTACCATGTTATTGTAATATCTACATTGTTTAACATATTCGTTTCTTGTGTTCTTCGGCTACGTAGGTAGGTATTAGAAATTCGTGAATATAGGTATCTCTCGCATTATAATTCCATACTGCCTCGTGTTATAATAAGCACTTGTTTTTAAATATTGCGTCTAGAAAGTACTTGATAATTACAGTATTCATCGAGTTTACTAAATAACACATGAAGTTTGCTTTTTATTTAAATACCTATGTATACGTATGCAATCAAATTCTAAAAACTATCAATTTGCTACTTCTCTTATATTAGGTATCTATGTTATCATTATAAGTTTGCAATTACACCATTAGTGTTTGCCCAATGCGGTTACCGAACTTGTTTCAATACTTCGGTCAACGAACGTGATTTTAATATTCAACGATTCGCCCGTTCGCCGACTGCGGTGGCCGCATCTACTTCCTACTCTTAGAAGAAATTATATGATCTATTTTTGCCGCTATTCTTAACCTATTGACGTCAAATTAAAATTATTTAGGTCACCTAATTCTGAATGTGACAGCAGAGTACCTTGTAAAGGTCGGCTTATGTACTTTACTAGTTTTTATAAGCATGTGGCGAAAACTCTTTAAGTAAATATTAAAATTAAGATGTTCGTACTAAACAGATTCTCGCAGGGCGATCGTATGCCATCGTATGCTCGCAACTAGAGTTTCACCATGTCTTTAAAGCGTCTTACTGATAATGTAACTTATCGCCTTGTAATAAGGATTATATCGAGTTTTCTATGTATTTAGTTGAAGTGTATTCTATTGGAAGAGTGTGCATGTGATAATTGGGTCACAAGGCAGAATAAAATACGTCATGTGTCGTTCGGAGTCAATTTTCACTTACCTAGTACGAGTACGTATAGTTGTATAAGTTAACGAATAAAATTGTTAAATCCTGATAATATTAAAATTTTTGAAGATTCAATTTCAATTCAATTCAAATCATTCACCCATGCAGTGATTGTATAACCCAGAATAACGAGCTTAACTAAAACGAAACTAACCTAACATAATGAAAACACGTGATACTAAATAATACTGAAATAGTTTGTGGTATCATACATAAATTATTTTGATCAAATAATGTTTCATACAATTACTTAATTCATTCAATATTCGCGTCATAACTGGATGTCAAAAAGTAATCTCTACAAATTACTGCATCGACTATAGGTTTCGGTATAGTCGGGCTGATAAATGTCGACACCACCATGCAGCTCATGTCTGGTACAGCAGACGAGTTCACACGGTGGTCGTGCTCGCCGCGCCGGTGCACAACTGCCGGTGAATCTGTGCCCTTTCACTTTCACAGGGCACGCCTCCATTGTACCACGGTATTTATTGATTCATCTTTCGCCAGATGAGTTTTGACCTCAGCAAGCTGTGGTTACAGTAAAAGTGGTACCTAAGTATTTAATACTGAATTTTGGTGTATTAGATTGACAGCTGTTTAACTTCAGCGTTTGTTTTGTACTTGTGCACGTTCCATTTTGTCACAATTGTCTCATAATTGTACTCCTCTTTACTACTTACCAACAGAACTTTAAAAACCTCTATTATATATTTGTAATACTTAAAGTGGCGCTATGCCTTTCTCGGCATCTTTGCTGTTCTACAGCCCCATCAGTGCAATGGAAACAGTATCATGTTCAAAGAGGTAGTTCCGCAACTTTTTGCTGCTCGCTGCTCCAGGCGACAACAGAAATGAAAGCAGTCATGTGTGCTTTGGAAGTTTAGTTTTATTTCCGGGAACAAACAGACATGTCGCATATAAACCTTGCTTGTGTTGGCCGCGTGACCTAAAACACTTTTATAAGAATCTGTTACACAAAAGCTAGTGCGAGTGTAGGGGCAATCACCAAAGTCTGCTTACTGTTCGTCGATAAGCGAACTTTTACTGGCGTATATAGATATGGTTTAGATATGATCATATCTTTCCAAACTGCAGGTGCATTTTATGTAAACAGTGGCGAACCACAATCTTTATAGATTGTTCCTGTGCTTGGTTGTATGCAAGGTAAATGATCTTATGGGGTCCATTATAAATAGAAGGTATTGTATGTGGTTTCTTTGCGGTATTATTGGAATCAATATCGAGTACTATCTACGGGGTATTTTAAATAAAAATTCGCAGTAAAGTGCACTCGTCATATTGATTGTATCATTTGAATGAATGTTCCTTTGCAATAAAAAGGTGCAAGGAACATGTGTTGGTGGTCTTCTGCTTTCATTGACACGCCCTTCGACACATGAAACATAACTCTACCGCCTTAATTATAGGGTTTATTATCACTATCATTAACTTTTATTGAACACCAATTATTCATCTTTTTATAAAATGAACTCTTGCCTGAAATGGTGAGGTACTTTCAATGTGAAAGTAATCGATAATTGTCTTACGTAAATGAGTAAACGTTCGTTGATTGTTCGATAAAACTAAAATAAAATAGATTTAATTTGTAGGTATAATCTTCTTCATCGAGTGGATAGTCAACCTGACCAATCCTGGTGTCAGAGTTATTGAGCCGCCAAAGGCCTTTGATATGGCTCGTAGGTATAATTGGAAGGCGTAACATTAAATGAACTTAAAACCTAATCATTTCTGAGCCTGTTTATTATAAGACGGAGAAGTCAACAATAAGAACGGAAGGAATTTAACGTACTTCCCGATTAAATAAACATATGTTATGATATCGTTCAACCGTGTACCAACACGCGTTGCTCCATGCATGTCAATCAATCAGTAATTAACTAATAGAATATTTACCCATTCAGTACCTACATGTGTTGTATATAACACGACAGCCAAGCCGGTACTAGCTAACTAAATCCCTTTAAAGGTCGTGGAGAAACGCACGTTCGCCCTTAGGTACAGACTATTGGCTTGGTTTGTTTCATTTCTATCAAATATGTTACAAACGTTAACTGTCACAAACACACTCATACTACCCACGTATCAATGTTTTTTTCTCAAAATGTTCTAGTTCAAATAGCCCAATTACAAAAAATACTTCATTACAAAACCAAAGATATTAAGCTCGTGTTTTCGGTTAAGATTAATAGCCCGAGAGAATGTTAAGACGTTATCAGATTTGGATTAATATATGATCGTATGAGTTGTTTCCGGCCTTATTTACTTGCACATGGCTGATGTTATATAACGGTTATGTAACGCGAGGCGCTTGCGGCGGTAATCGGTTTCTTACGTGCTCATAATTATCGAATGTTTGACTAAGTATCGCCATTTATTTTGGTAAAATAATGGTTATTGTTATAATTGTTTTATTGCATATTTTGGGAATGTTTTGATTAACTACTGAACATGAAGAGATTTGTTATATACGTAATTTTTGAATGTATTCTAAAAATTCGGTAAGAGGTTCCAGATTGTTCCTAATTTAGTCAAGTAAGTTTTTGTAAAGCGGAATAGGTACAAATTCTAAATTTAATGAAGTTTATTTTTTAATTGTAGTGTGTTGTAACAGTAAAGAAAAACTCAGGTGAATCTTATCTTTATTTTATTAATTTACTAATTAACATGTTTGTATCGTTTCAGGTATGTTTGAAGACTCTTTTTGAAGAAGGTTTTAGTAAGTACTTTAAGGTGAATCAATAACCTCCGGGGTTTGTGTAGTATACAGTTTCACCGTTAAAGCGTTTCAAACCTTACCTTACCAAATATAACTTTTCTAAGTCTTTCAAAACTGTGATACACGTAACTTGACTTGTAGGGGTCTGTTACATCCTTTGGGCAATGAACCCTAAAAACTCACTTAGTACTTGAGTTACGTAATATGATAATAAACAATAGCATGAGGAAACTCCTCAGTGCGTGATACGAAGAGATTGGTTTATCATCACGTTGTCTGATGGTTATCTGTGCCGGCTATAATTTGGAAGCCACCGACAATTAGTTACGATTTATTAGTTTATTAGGAAAGTGTTTAATGTTGCAAGATCTTTTTAAATAGACCGATGTGAATGCAATCGGTTAGTAATCGATCATTCAATTTTAACTTGGGCATTAATCTGTACTAATATTACAAAGAGATACCATTTCTTATTATGTTTATTTGTTTGTTTTTAATCCCGGGAATTAGGTACTAGTCCGATTTGAATAATTATTTTTATAATAGATTTCAAGCCACATTAAACGGGAAAGTTATAGGCTATTTTTCATCCTTTCCTACGGGAACGAGCATAACGAGGCGTAGTTATGAATATTAAGAACTTCATAAATAATAATACATAATGTCCCGACAAGGTGCGGGAGACATGTTTGATTAAAATTGGGACAGATGACGATAGAAGGTAGCATCCCTGTTCCGAACACTATATTTTGTATTTCCTTAGCATGCTACTGTTTATATTTCGTGTTGAAATCCAAGTTTCTGTAACCATCAAGTCAACCGTAAACCATCCAATGACCTATTCATCTCACAATACGTTGCAGCTTCTGCTTCAGCGTTGGTATTGCATACCCATTGCGCTCAAGGAAGTCCATAATAGCAATAACAATATAATTTTAATGTGCTAAACAATAGCGCAGTGGACACTACATAAAGTGCGGTGAATCATTGCACTATTGTGTTGGGATGCGTCAGGCAGTATTCAAGGTTGTGATGACAACACCTGGCTGTATCCACAAGTTAATCAAGATTACTTGACAATGCAATTTATGAAAAAAAAACTAAAAACAGTTCTATAATATTTATTACCATTTTAAATATATTTTTTTACTTTTACTCTATGGTATGGTATAAAGACGCCTCAGTGGTCTAGTGGTCAGTGCGCATTCGCCTGCCAAGACTGAAGTTCGATTCCCGGATAGAGCTTAAATCAGCTTTACTCTTTTTAAACATGGCCCAGGCTTGAGATCACCGAACCGCATTTGACAAGCGTGGTGATTAAGCCTACCCCTCGTCACTGTACTAATATTTTCAGTGAGATCAGAGGCCTTTGCCCAGCAGTGGGACATTAAAGGTTTAATACTTTTGTCGTTTGCCAAGTCTTATGTTGGTTTTTGTAAAATAGTGGTAGGGAACGCTTTAAGCGGTAAGAACTTCGCTCTTCCCTGGCGCACAAGACGAGTAGTATTGCTATGGGATGTTGTGAGGATATCACTTAGATACACGTTAAACTATTTAGATAAAAGACAAGGTGGTTTTGATTGTTGATTTCAATCGGCAGGCCAAGAGTCTTTTAGATATACTTAAAAACCAGAAAATTCTATACAGTTTTTTTTACTTGAAGTTGAACTGTAAACAACAAATATTCTCATCAACAATGTTTAAATCCGATTGTAGAATCTAAATGCACCTTCTAATTCATAGCATATCACCAAGACTTCTTACCAACCCCAATAAGTCAAGTCAAGACGTTTTTACAGTCCAATCTGACATCTAATTACTGCAGTGTACAAACAGTCTATCTACAAAGAAAGCGAACAGAAGGTGAACAATGACAAAAATAATCAAAATCTCGTTTTCATTTCATTGTCGATAGAAAAAAACAACCGAAAACAAGCAAGTGGCCGGTCTATTGTAAACGTAGCTGAGGTGATAACAATGCTTCAGATAACCAATGTTTGATTTCATTGATGGACTCGAAGAAAACAGGAGTAAAAATGTTCAGTGATTTTTCAAAAACGTTAATGTTCGATTGTCTTTGATCGTTTCTACACTTGTTAAGATTATATTATGTTTGGTGAAAATTATGAAATGTTATTCCTTTATTACCCATACGATTTATTTGTATATTATACACTCAATGCTAGTTGTATTAGAAAGATAAAATACACAGAATTTTCGTTGCACAGAACATTGCCCGCAACAAATCGAAATTATCTGATGAAAATTGATTGACTAATCATATGCAAAAGGGCAAGATTGATTGCCTGAGAAATGACGCAATTGCGGAGCTCACTCCTATGTATATTAGTATAGAGGAGATGCATTATCACCTTGACCGGTAGAGGCAATTATCTGTTTAATCAGCCGTGAAGTGTTCCCATACAATCATCAGTTTTTGCTGCTTCGTCGCCTATTGTTATTGGCCAAACATCGACAATTTTTTGCAACGGTCACTGACCTTGTTGAAAGTATTTAAGCAGTGGCATAGATTATATGATAGTTACTACGGTTAAAGGAAATGAGGAAAACTATTTGATAAGTAGCACTTGTGTGTAGGATGAAAAGTGATGATTTTAGCCTTGAATGGCTTGTTTATTATGGATACGTGATGTATTATTGTTGACATGAGTCAGATGCCGCCAAGCAATAAAATTTATGCATTTACCATTGCATCTATTATATTATCGTAATATCTGCATTATATTATATTTATAGTATCTGTATATTTACGTCTGTTATAAGACCCTATGCCTTGGTAAAGTATATGAGTATACCATAAGAAATAATTGAAAGAATAAATAATTTTGTCTTTGTAACTGCTATTAAAAATGTTTAGTTCCGTGTTCCCATACATTTGGCATTAAACAATGAAATAGATTAAGCGATTGCCACTCATCTATTAGGCCTGTAATGTCGCGAATGTTAAGCGAACCATCTCCTTACTGTACGTATATATTCAGTTAGATATCAGGTCATTGCCCAGCGGTGGGACATTACAGGTTAATAAAACTACTACTACTATTACATATAAACTTTGGACTGTTTCTTGATGTTCCATTGAATAGTATCCCATGTACTACTGAAATTCCATACAAACGCAAGTTATTCCCGAGTCCGCATCTCCGACAGGCGTGAAGCCAGATTCTCCCACGAATCATCTCAATGACTTCCGCACAGCGTGAAATATCAACAACTATCGCATTATGCAAGGCTGCAACAAAAACCGAAGCTCGACAAACCATTACTATATTATGTAAATGTATTCCTTTTGCATAAATTGCATTGCAGGAAATAATTTTCTTTTGATGTGGAAAATGGTTGCGATTGCAGATTAATTGTGATCGTCGTGATCGGAAATGTGTTTGCGGAGTTTCAGCATCTTAGTTGCTTAAACAATAACTACTTCAATTACTTATTGTTTTGAACAACCTAACCTTTTTCATTGAACATATTCCGATGTCTGTCTGTTTGTAGTCATAATATGATGCGATTAGATATGAATTTCGTTCCTTGGGTACATTAATCTGAAATGTATTGATAAAAAATGCAAAATAATAAATAATGAACGAGTACAAATGTACTCGTATTCGTTCTTAATAACCAGTATCTTATTAACAGCCTTCAAAGTATAATCATCTCATAACTCAATATTATACCTTTAATGAAGTTCTTCCTTAATGTAAATCAAATACCCTGTAAGTAGATTAGCCTGCCCATAGAATTACAATACAAGACATGTCCGTTAGTCCATCAATCCGCGTACAAGTCGCATTAGCCCGTGGGACTCGGACCACACGGGGATTTGCGTACGAATCTCAAAGACACTTCCTGATGTCTTTGTGAATTAAACTCGTATCTGTGAGTTAAACTACTGTTAATGTAAAAATTTAATAAGATAGAGGAGGAGACGCTTGCACTGATAATGAGTATAGGCTAATAAATAAGATTTATAGTTTGTATCGGCTTAAAGCCCGTCACAGAAATATAAATATTATAGCTCAGTGTGCGGTCACGCGAAAAGCCTAGCTATAAAAATATTAATATATATTATAGCTAAGTCTGTGACGGGCTTAACTGGGGATAGTAAAAAATAAGTGTGCTTTTTGATTATCTAACGCCCATACGCAGAGACGTCAAATGCTTTTTTAGTAGAGATTTTAATTAGTGATTTTGACCTGTAATGTGTGTAAAAAATACGTCAATTAGTTAAGTGTCCATTTAATGGACGACTAGTATTTAGAATGAGGATTACGTATAACTGTTGGATAAGTTTAGGTTGACTATTTCTATGACATTGAAGTACGAGTAAATATTGTCTAGAAACTATTTATTTTACTGAATATTATGTAATTTACTGAATTATTTCAGGAGACTTCAATTTAAATATTAAAATTAATTCAATTACTTCAATCCGTATTAATTAATCTTTCCTGTGGTGTAGATTATATTGCAATGAGTCGTGATTTTGCATCGGCCCACATCGGAACAATACCGCAAATGATTACAAATGATCATCAAATGCAATAAATATCACATTGTTTGCCATAAACTAGATTAGTATTGTTCGTGCTGTTAATTTATAATAACTGTTTTCTAAAGGTCAAACATATTTCCTTCTAGGAACTTATGGAGACAAGATATTATTTTGTTCCTATGGTGTAGAATCATAACTGTGGAACTTTAGTTATTAAATCTTAGTTTAAAAATATATGCAGCAAGAAAACGAATGCATAGACAACTCACTAGATTAAACAAAACAGACACGGGGGACTCATTGATTTTCATAGCCAGGATTGGTCAGGTTGATCATCCACTCGATGAAGAAGAAGATAGCCGTGTTGTCTTTCAGTAGGGGCTTGTTACTTAGCGAGTTGGAATTTTCAAACTACAATTTTACCTGGTTAATTGGCCGAAGCAAATAATTCGCATTAAACTCTTCAAAAAGACATTAACCAATTATTTCAGTGTCCAATTTAGTATTTTCATCGTCTAAATTAGAAGCAATAATTATAAACTCGGACAAGCGATGAACATTTTAAAATGTTGTGCAAATTGTAACTTTAACTTCTAAGATTTAAGATCTATGTTTAAAATTGATGGATGTGTACAAACGTTTATCATCCGCTACTTTCTCAGCTTGTAAAGTAAAAGTGGAAGCACCTCATAGACCGTCTGTCACACCGAATTGAATACAAAAGTAATTAAGACAGGCGTTAAACTACAGTTATTAGTTAAGCTAATCAATTCTAGAGTGCTTTATTGGTCCAATTCGCTCTACCAAATCTCAATAATATCGTTAAATTCTCTAATACTCTTTGAACACATAAGAAGTTTACTTTTCCGTTAAAACAAAAAGAATGCCGTGAAAAGGTTTGGCTTGAAATTAAACTATTAGGATGGAAATTTCTATGATATAGTTAATATACTGTTACTAACTATGTGAATATACGAACCCCAGCATATTATTATGACATAAATATGAACACCTTTCACATATTTTATGGCGTTCAAACAAAAGACATCAACGCGTTCACAAGAACCAGAGAAGATCAGTGATGATATTAAAATCAGTGGCAATTAGTTATACATATATCAAACGCTCGGTTCCAATAACCCATCTCAACTGGCAATCTAAGATCACAGATTAGGTTTTAAGTTTATTATTTTAACCGTCAAAATTTGGCATTTATTTACATAGGAATAACCTCAAAACTTGAAATGCAAGTTTAGATTGACAACCGCGATCGGTTATTAGGACCGGACCAGCAGTAAAACAAAACATATTTTATGTTAACATGTTACTGTACTGTGTAAAAGTGGTTTTTGTAAATCGCTAAGCCGATGGCCAGCGCGGGCGGCGGCGCGGGCGTGCGCGAGCGCACTGGGTGTAGCGAGTCAAAACGGGATTGGCTCATTATGTACGAATTATAACATTTAAACACTTTGCACTTTCGCTACATTTCTAATGTCTTGTTAACTGTGTCAAATTGATCAAAATTAATATCATAAAACACTTTCTTTGTGGAATTGTTTGCTTTGAACAATACTCGTAGTAATCGTTTTATCTACCTACCCGTAAATAAATAAATGCTCTTTTAAAACTACCGATATGGGTTTTTGCCATTTGTCAAATTTTAATCCTTCCTTTTAACCGCCATTTCACTTTTATTTCCGTTTTATATAGCTTATATTTTAGATAGGGGGATTAGGGACTGACATTTAAGGTTTGGTATAGGAACGGTGCGGTGACGAGGCGAGCTAGTGACCCTACTATCATAAATTTGACGTTCGATTTGAATGAATTTGGCGACATAAGCTTTCGTAAAGCAGCCGACGCATACAAATCCCATTTACACTTCTCTATATCGGTCAATCTGATTTAAACATTGTAACAAAAAATAAATAAGAATGCCGTGATATACTGATGGCAGGACACGTACATAATGTAGACGGACAGGCGAAACTGAAAGGGGTAAATTTTTGACATTTTCGGTAATGGAACTCTAAAACATACCTCTGTTTATCGTAGTCGAAGAAGAATATAAAAAGTTGCATTTACCCTTGACTCGTTACCTAATTAAATGGCCAATTACGTCGAATCCATTATTCTGATAAAATCCAACGAGTATTCATTCACGGTTGACCAGATGGCGCCTGATTCATTACTTCCTTCTGAGTCATCTTTGAAGGAAGTTCTTAAGAACAGTACCCGGCAGAAACAAATCCTTTTTGGACCTTTAAGCTTTTAAGTTTTTAGGATTGTCGATTAGTTTTGGTTTTGGAGATAGCGGTGTTTAATTGGCTCCACATTTATTCCTTCTCAGCTTAGAGGACGATGTAGGTGCTCGACAAGCGTTGATGACATGTGTGTATCATTTACTTTACGTGGATTACATTTAATTCCCGGGTTCAGCGAAATCATGTTCTCTACCTTTGACACATGGTTCGAAGATCTCAACCCACACACTGTACTGATATCTTCGGTTAGATGAGAAGCCTTTGCCTAGGAGTGGGACATTACAGGCTTTACTTTTGTAATGCTTTACTTTACTTTTGACGTGGACTTAATGACGTGGAGTTTGCTGCACTGATACAACGACTGACAAACTTAACATCGGTTTGTATGAGAGAAGTAACCCTTCACTAAAGCATAGATCTGATCATCCTCCAAAGAGCAATGGTTAATGTTTCTGCCGGACACTGTACTGTTTATTATGTACTCTGTGACTCAAGGTCAAGTTCGCCATTATGCCCTTATTCCACCTCGGAAGCTACTCTTATTAATCTCAATGTAAGGCCAACTTCCACTTTCGTCCACCGCTTCAGTAATGACCTAGTGGTCTTACATGACCATAGTAGGTAATGATAATACCAAGGCTAACTGGACTTTAAATAAACTGGGTAAGTTAAATTGTGGTTAATAAATTATTTGTTGGTGATATATATACATATAGAGAAAATGATTTTTCAGACTCGGGTGAGACAACAAGCAGAAATTATGAAAAAATCGTTATTTCTGATGGTCTGTTTTTACAGTACGTCCGTTATTTTCTTAACTTACCTGTAAATTCTTCTTGCATTTAAGCTCTTATTATCGTTGTATAGAAAACGCGTTCTCATCTATACCAACAACTTAAAACAAATTCAAATCCAATAAACGCTACCATTGTAAACATTTACAACGACTCTAACTCAATATAATCAAATTGCGTGCTTTAACAAGTGTTCAATTGAACGAGCTTCGTTCGGTAACAAAGACAAACTACAACAACCAAGCTATAAATAAGGACGTAAAATCTCAAGTAGGAATAGCAAACAATTTAGGAGACTATTTCCTATTGCGAAAATTCGTCGAGACACGAGCATGCAACATCGCATGCACTTCGGACGCTAACTCACCAAGTGGGTACAGTCGAAACGATTACAAGAAAACGTGTGAGGGCTTTCATACAAGTATCAAGCGGACAACTAAAGCTGTATAATTATGTGAAAAAAGCATTGTCACAGTGAAATCGCATCTCCACAATGTCTCTGAGAACATCTTAGATAGTCCATAGAGTAATTGTTTCCGTGTCGCCTTGTTTAAAAATTAATCTTCTTTTACTAACTTTAATTATAGGTCTTGGAACGTAATAGCCTAGGGTCGTTCTTGTATAGTGCAGACACTACGTTACTTTGATATAGTTTCTTGGCATCGTTGATATAGTTACTGTGAATTATAATGTGGGATTGAAGTCTTATCTATACAATTAAATGGCTGTAATTATGTCGCTTAAGAACAAACACACATTGCTTGTTAATCTGAACTCATTTTCGAAATGACTGAAGTTATTTCAGTGAACATCACTATTTTCTAGAGCTTTCGCATGTTTTTCAAATACTTTATCTCCTTTATTTATAGCTGCGCCCCGTATTTTCGCAATGAAATAACGCTTATAAGGTTCCCGTTGAATGATGTAAATCGAGTTGGTAGTTTATGAGATTAGCCCGAACATATACACAAACAAAAATACAAATTATACCTCTTTATAATATTAGTATATATTCATGACCCCTTTCGAACTGTTAACTTTTTATAAATCTATCAAATAATTGCACATTGGATGAAAAGGTGCCAAAATTAAATAGAGAACATTTTTGTAACCCGCTGACCTCAAATGTAATAATATTATTAAATATTCGATTTTATCAGTTTACATAATTATTGTTTAAGCATCTGGGTGTCCGTGGATGATACAAATACAATCGCATTCACCCAGTTATAACTCGGAAATGCACTACATATTATGTAAAGCGGTTTCTCACGTGTAAACACTAGTTTTGTCTGGGTGCGTTTGACACATACGGAAAGGCGTGGGTTGAGTCACAAGAGCGGAGCGTGTGAAATAGATCTTATAATATTCAAATGTATTATGAAAATGATTACGATATTTGTGAACAGTTGTAAAAATTAAGCCATTTTATTTTATTGAATGTGTGTAATATAAAACAATAGATAATAAATTATATTTTAAGGACGGCTACTTTGCAAGTTACGTCAAGTTAGTGTTTTTTTGAATGTAAGGTATTAATGTAATACGTAGATTAACATTAGATTAAGTGACTAAGCACACGTACCACTATAATTTGTAACGTGTAAGCGTGTTACCTAGAAACTATCGATAATTTTACTCACTGCACGGAAAACTAAATTAACTATATTACTTCCCGACTCCGCTTATGAATTAGACTACACCACATTATGTGTCTATAGGAAACTGCGTGTTTTTGTTGAGATGTCACACGCAAACAAACCTGCCTATTGCTCTTTATTAGAAGTTTTTCATATTACGTTACCAGGTTAATGATATAGCTTTCTCTATACAATAATTTTAATTGTCATGAACGGTGAGAATTTCCTACGTTTTAAATCAAAATTTTGGCCTTTGTTCTAAATGGTTATGTCATTTTATTCTGTTTTGCAAACTGTAGGATTTCTTTGTAGGAAAATAAGAATTTAATGTTTTAGTTATATTATGTAAAACATGTAATGAGATATTTCAATGAGATTCCCGTTTGATATGACGTAAATTAGTAAATATATTAATCACTAGCAGCGCTCCGCGGGTTGACCCGCGTTGAGCCCGTTCTCGTAGGAATTTTGGGAAAATTGCGTGTGTTAGAAAACGACAAACCATTTGGTAGCTAAAATGTTCTTAATATGCGTATATATAAATGTGTTCGTCATATTGTGTTTGTCCTAAATTCTGCTTGGAGGTAAACTCTTCACCACCGGCCAATAGACCACTTAACCCTCATCGTGTTTTTTTCTACCGGAAACACTGACACTGGCGGAATTGCGACGAAATGTCAGCAGAAGCCAATAACAAAAATTGAATTGAATTGAGTTATAATTTTAAATTGTGACACCTTTCCTTCATTAAATAATGGAATTAGTTAATAGAGACCCGAGTGCCTGTGGTGGGCAATAATCAATTATCGACCCAAAACCAACCTACAAATCAAATAAATTACATCACAAATGAAGTAAAAGCAAATGTCATGTATCAAACATTGTGATTAACATAACGAGCTCGTTTATTAATGAAAGTTGATTCCGATATAAACTACTGAATTTAGGTATGAATGTTGTTATATAAATTGTTAGTTATATAAAAGCAGTATTAAAATAAATGCAATTTGACCTCAATCCAATTAACCTAGTCTCATAATTATATAGAACGTTTATTAAAATAAATAAAGCTTAGAAGGCGACTCGTTTTAATAAGAGAGTCATTATTGGTTGTTGTTACCAACAACATAGAATGAGTCTGAGACTTAGAAGTAGTGGAAAATGCTAAAAAATTGGGAAGTTGGAAGTGGAAAATGCTGATACTACTACATATACTATACATATACATAATATGTATATTGTATATTATACAAATACTTTATAAGAATATATATTCACACCCAGACGTCGTCGCCAACAACTATGTCTTCACATATTGTTGACGGGAATCGAACTCGCAACCCCCGACACAGTAAGCGTTCTCACTGCCACTGTGTCAACGGGCTTGTCGATGACAATCAGGTTACCGACGCAGTTAGTACTTCGCTCTTCCTTGGGTGACCAAGTCACTGAACTACTGACTTCTGTAATTTATCAATACATTTAAACCACAAATCTCAAACAACAATCAATATTAGAAGAAGTGTTTCATTTATAAAAATATGAGTTAAATTGTTTGTATGTTAATTCTCGAAGGGACATATCGATGAACGAATCTAGAAACCGATATTTGCTTCCAATGTTTCACATAAAGGATGAAAAGAAAACTCGTCGCTAACACAAAAATCAAACATTTAATATTAGAAAGCAGGTGAAAGTATAAGTGTTAGTAACATCTCAAATTGTATTGCTTTAAAAATATTAGGATTTTAACGATCGAGTCTTTACGATCGACTCACAATAGTTATCTAATGGGTATCGAATCGAAATCGACGCGTGAACTGTGATTATTTGCTTTATAAATTGGTCAATCAAATTCTGAACACGAACTTCAAAGTGTTAATTACCGTTTAATTTACTTTATGGTGTTTCGGTTATCTTATTTAACTTTGATTGATGCATAGAAATACTATGTCATTGTTCCTTGATTGATATGTACTCTGTATAAGGTTATCAAAACAAAGAAATAAAAATATTTATGTTAAAATTATCTTTCCAATTGAAATGTTTACAAACACATATTTTTTTCAAAGACAATAAAATCCTTTACGACTGAATATTAAAATATTAAGCAACTGACATGTCAACAGTCGTAAAAAAGTAATAAAAAGTTAATAAAAGTATCAATAGCTAATAAAACGTTTTGTTGTTCCAGTACGATGACCGTGAAGAAGACGGCGCGGACCGGCGGGTGCGCCGCCCTGATCTGCCGCCAGAAGCTACACAACACCAACCAGATCGTAGACCCGACAACAATCAAGACAACAAACAGCAACTACAACATTGTTGTCGGATTCAACGAGAAAGACCAGCTCCAACTGCTGACAAAAGACGACTCAGATGACGACAAAAAGATAAAGGATTACCTAGACATCAAACCGACCAGATGCGAGAACATCCCCGTTAACGACATAGAGAACTGTGTCAACTACGAAAACTACCCAAGCTGCACCAACACTCTAGTCTTTTACGTAACCAAAAACTCGAACAGAGAAGCCGTCGTGCTTAAATTCGAAAACGAACAAGATTTTAAGAGAATATACTTTACGTATAAGTACTTCAAAATGCGGAATCGTTTGGCGAAAAACACAAATTATAATACGAACGATAGCTTGTTTCCCAAGAAAAAGGTGACGGATATTATTAAGAATCGGAAGAGTTTTGACGACTACAGCTTGTTGGAGAAAGGGCGCGCTGACTACGGCTTCCATGACGATGGGCTCACACACATTTCAGTTCAACACAAGAACTTACGATTTGAGCAACCGATGAGTCTGATCGGTATACGAAACGATACCAATGACGTTGGTGAAATAGATAGTGTGATATACACTGACATAGACATACCGGCGAAGCCAGATAGGAAAAGACTTTTCCAAAGGAAAGTGAAAGCGCCGCAGCCACCTCCTTTAAAGGATACACAGAAGGTTCTCAAAGGCGAGTTTGTTCGAGTGAATGTCGATAGAGCGCCGGACATTATACCTAAGGATAGTAAAGCTAATAAGAGTCCAGATATATTAGCGTTTAGAGATGTTAAACCGAAGAGGAATAGTCCACCAAGCAGTCTCTGGTCTGCAAGCAATAAAGGTAAGCCAAGACAAAGGTTTAATGCAGTAGAGGTTTAACATACAGCAGCTTCATGGTTTCCCTTGCCTTGCTCACTGTGTTTTATGCTTCCTAAACATCTAAATTCTTATTAGTTTCCGCACGAAAATGCAACATTTATCCATCCATCCAAACGAACAATATATATCATATTAGTAGCATAACAGGAACTGACTCTGACTTATTACAATTATTGCAAAACCACACGAGACATATACTGAAGAGGAAATGTTACAAACTAATCAACTGAAGCAATTCACTATGGACAGTTTATGTTACGTGTGGAATAGAAATGGTGTAATCGAGGCATCTTCGCAATACTCCACTACCTAATAGGACCATAAATCATTTATATATACGATGATAGATAGTTGCTCTGTAACATTTTTACTAAATCTACGATCAATTATATAAATCTCGTGGCATATATTTTAATTATCAGCAATATGACTTCTTTACGAACATAAAATCTATACGAACTTAAAATACTACGATCAACTCTTTCAAAATACAATTACATTTTATTGACACAAATTAAGCCCATAAATGGATGCACCAAGCTATTCAGCAAATGCACTCGACATTTTGCAAGACCTTTGGGATTTTATAGACTGCACAATTTGTTACTACTTTCCCAGGTCACGCTTTTGTTACGAGTAATGCAAGTACTGCTTAATTCTGATTGTAAACGAGCCAAGGCCACGAGTCCATCACATTACACAATACGGGTCATTCACACCATCGTGCTTTGCATAAAATGCAACCTTATTGGTAAAACTAAATACTCTTTTGGAATCATTACTTTTTTCATGAATTGTTTTTATTCTTTAAAGCCAGTGTTTGTAAATAAGCATCAATCACTACACAATACTTTTTGAAATAAGAATGTTGTAGTTATGGACCAAGAGCCCGCGAACCCCAGACCTTCGTTATTTTATAAAAGCTGAAAGTTTGTCAGCGCATGCTCCCACACACAGGTAAGAACGATGGACTATTATGAAGTTTGGGTTATAGTGGCTTTGGCAGGTATACGGTACTAAATGTCAATGGTCGAAAACACCAAGTTGGCCATCGATTTCGATATCACCGTCAAAGGGTGACTTGTACAACTCCTCAAGAGCTTTCAAATGACATAGGTCATGTCACTGTTGAGCATTAGGATCAGCGTCCATGGCATAGGCCAACTCCAATCTTCGGTGGTCGAAAACACCAAGTTGGCCGTCGATTTCGATGTCACCGTCAAAGGGTGACTTGTACAACTTGTCAAGAGCTTTCAAATGATATAGGTCATGTCACTGTTGAGCATTAGGATCAGCGTCCATAGCATAGGTCAACTCCAATCTTCAATGGTCGAAAACACCAAGTTGGCCGTCGATTTCGATATCACCGTCAAAGGGTGACTTGTACAACTCTTCAAGAGCTTTCAAATGACATATGTCATGTCACAAATCACACTTAATTATTTGATGAATTTAGATCGGTATTTTACACACCTTTAGTACCGTTTATCTGCCAAAGCCACTATAACCCAAACTTCATAATAGTCCATCGTTCTTACCTGTGTGTGGGAGCATGCGCTGACAAACTTTCAGCTTTTATAAAATGACGAAAGTCTGGGGTTCACGGGCTCTAGGTCTATTACCTAATCTAATCATGCCTTTGACGAAAAGAGTTTGAAAAGTAGCCATTCTTGCGTTAGATTAGATGGTAAAGATAGTCAGTGTAAAGAAAAGGTTACGAGTTACAATATCATCCAAATAATAAAACGTACAATAATCGTGACAGAAAATGAGCCAATCGTCATAATAACTACTGATGACATGACGGGTATTATAAAACCGAACACAAACCAAATCAAAAGACTTAACAAATAAGGTGAGAACATTAATCATAGACCGCATTCACATCACGCTGTAACTATTGATAAAATTGTAAATCTTTTTAAGGCAGATTATAATCAATTACTGTTGAGTACAATTGAAGAAGATTGACTAAGTGGCTGAATGATTTCACAGCAACATGTTGAATAGAAGCAACATAATTGCCATTACAGTGGTCACGGAACCAATTTATTTGGCGATGCGGTTACGACACGCGAGCAGTCGCATCTTCAAGAAACGAACTGGAAAACCGTAAAACCGTATTTACAATTAAGACTGCAGAGTGATTTGTCGCAAGGTTAATGATTGTTCTTTGAAGTGACCGAAGCGTTTCAAGGTTGATTTTTGGTTGTTTTAAGGATTAAAATAGTGGTCATTAATCGTCATTAATGTTTGAAGTCGTGACCATTGATTTTTGATTTAAGATCATTAAGAATTGTTTGTAAAGATTCGGTAAAGAAGACTTTGTTTACCTTGACAAGAGATTGAATTTTAAGGCTTGTGTAGACGCAATATATCAATACCTAGGGTAATTCGCGGACGACATGTCATTTTAAAATAAATACTGTATATAAAAATCAACCCGTACTTGGAGACGTCAAATGCTTCTTTAATAGATATTTAATGAGAGATTTTGAAATGTAATGTATTAAAAATTACATCAATTACTTAAGTGTCGGTTTAATGGACGTCTCCTAGTGTGTTAGTGTATGGATACAGTCAACCAAAAGTCCTCTATAGACTTAAATCTTTAGTCTGCAAATTCAACAAACATCGCACTTGTACCCATTCAACTAAGTGATTTCGACAGGTTCCAAACAAATATAATGTTCACATAACATTAAATTACCGCAAAACCTGTTTCGTAAACATTTGCTAAATGTCCTCACAAACATTGCAATTTGCTTAATAAAATGTAAATGATGCTTTATATAATCATGTTTGACATCGTAAATCATTTGAGTAACAATTTTCGAAAAAAAAAGTACTCCATTATGTCAGTATGCCATTGCTACTGTTGAAATTCAAAACCAGTTAAATGATACGTTATAAATGTGTTCACTATTTGCTAATAATGTAATAAGTACATGTTACATTAAAACTAACGACTTTGTTGGTCAATTTTAATTAATTGTCAATAATCCGAAATATTTCGATAAACATTGAATTTGCAACATCTTATTATAGAAGTTAATATGCAATTAATATTTTATGTGATGTGAATAAAACCTCTATTTATTTGTTACGTAACCCACTGCTTGTCAAGATGTCTTCATCTTAAGTTTGTTTTAAAGAGACCCTTTATAATGACTTAAGTATTACTTAGATCGTTAAAAGAAAATACAATTTCAATAAGGTTATATTAATTTATTTAAGCTAACTAAGTGGCTTTTAAAACTTGCCTTATTAAAAGAGAATTCAAGGGTTTTGTATAATTATTATTACTTATTAAAAAAATGTAAGCTTGAGTAACCAAACGCATCCAAAGCCACAGACTATTAGCTTAGCTAGCATCGTAAATAACTTCATGTCTGTGGTAACGAGATCCTAACATAAGCCTGTCAGTCTGAATGTCACGTACGTCCTAAAAAGCTGGAACTTCGCAACTTAGTGTTTACTTATTATAACCCATTTGGTTTGCAAACGTACTAGCGGCTTTACTTTAAGTGCAAGACACACATAAGGCAAGTGCGAGTCGAGTGCGGGTTGGGTGCGGGCTTGGTGCGGGCTTGGTGCGGGCCGGCTGCTGGTCGCGTGAGGTGGCCCGTACCAACGCACCCGTGTGCTTTAAGTATTTTCAGCTTATGTTTAAGTAAGTAAGTAGGTACTTTGACGTACCTACCTTTTAACTCATGAAGATGATGCAACACGAATGTTTGGTTTGTAGGACGTGATTGAAATATTAAGGTAGGTTTTATAATGTTTTGCATCCGGCATTTAAGGTTTACGATGATGTTATTAATGAAGGAAACCCAAGTAAGATTGAATAGTCTGGAAAGTAGCAAGTTTAATTATACAGGACCTAACTCGCGTTCAAGGTGACTTGAATTACTTCATCACATGAACTTCATAAAAACCAGTCGTCAATTCAGAATCTTCAAAGATTTCTTGTCTTCAAAAAAAGGTTCGTAAAGCCCCTTTTCTAGTTATAAACTGTATATAGGTAACTTAAGTAAAGATGGATACGATGTTCGTAGCATCACGAACGTTATGCTATGATCTAAGGATGACAACTATTGGATATATCAGTATCCTAGCAGTGCCCGTTCCCATGTGAATTTCGTGTTGCAAAATAGCCTTCCCGTTGAATGCGGCTAGACATTACAAAAAAATATTCAAATTGGACTTGTAGTTTCTGAGAATAGCGCGTTCAAACAAAAAAAATCAAACTTAATTATATTAGTATGGATATTCCGTGTCTGCAGCATAATAAACAATGTATAATAACTGCGTCTCACATTCATAGACTAGACTACATGAAGACTATGTACTACCACGGTCTGCTGAGTCTGAATGTGTGACGGAAGGTAAGGTACCCGCGCGGGAATAGTTCGCCCTTCATGGTCCAGTAGTGCACTAGATACGAGATAGAGTTACTGAACATTTCGCAGAGATACAGTTTCTTGTTTATATTCGCTTCAGTATTTAGTTTGCTTTTTGCGTGTAGTAGTTTTTCGAAATGATAGTAATAAAATAAAGAATATACATATATAAATATTAAGAAAGGTTCTTCTGCTAGTGAGTGCTTGAATGTACTTCGAAATATTAAAATTCAGAATATGACCAAATAGAAGCTAACTGCACAAGCTCTCAAATTATTAATTAATAATCTAAGTTAATCTTCTAATAAATGATTATCTCGAATTAACATCATAATTATGCAATCGCTAATCATTTTCATTTGCGTTTCATCATCACTACATAGTATAAAACAACGTCGCTTTCCGTCTGTCTGTGTGTCCCTATGTATGCTTATATCTTTAAAACTACGCAACAGATTTGGATGCGGTTTTTTAAAATAGATAAAGTGATTCAAGTAGAAGGTTTATGTGTATAAAAATTCCCGAAATTCCCACGGGAACGGGCACAATGCGGGTAAAACCGTGGGCGCTGCTAGTTTTATCTATATTTAGACGTTACGTCACGTCTGATATGTAAAGGGCTGACCGTTTAACCCACAACCGATCAATTAGGAATAATGTTTAACAAATCACCCTAAAGTGGGTTGTTAGTGAAACGCGCATAATCTGAGACCGGAGACACTGAAGTGACACAACCAACTTCTAGTGGTACGAGTAGTGCAGTAGTACAAAGTTATTAAAAGCAGGAATTTGTGCAGGTTGTCTACCTGTTGTTGAAGTGCATTATCTTTACTATTTTGTTTTAAAGAAATTATTATTGTACTTAAATGATGACACTGTTGTTGAAAATACGTACTTTCAATTATGTTTATATTTCGGAAACCAATTTTTATGTTGATGTGTACCTTGCCAGTAGTCATTACATTGAGGGACTTATGTAGTACGAGTATAGAGAGATGTTAATTCTTTTCCAAACAATATTACACGAATGTCTTTAAATGTTGAATAATTCTGTATTTTGGTGAAAACTGCATGAAAAATCGTCCAGTTGCTTCGAAAATATGTACTTACACACTTTCAATATTAATCATTAGTATAATTCTACTAATCTACACCTTTTTATTCGTAAACACACGTTTGGGGATTCTGTTTAATAGTATACATTTTTACATACATTTTTTAATACTTCGTAGGTCACCTCCTACACAATTTGTGCCCTAATCATAGTTCCGGCTCGTCACTATGACATAATTTCGACACTTTTATTTGAGGACCAATGACTCAAACCCACAATTATGAGAAAGTGTAAAAGTTATCTTTAAACAAATAAGTTTAACCAAGTTTATTCTTGGAACGGTGCTTAAGTATTAAGTAATTCGAAGCGGATAAGCTTCCTTCCACAGATTTAAGTCAACGTAGGTATATTTGGTATCAAGAACTTGATAGGCATGACTAATTATACCTACCTAGGTAACAATTTAAGAATTACAACTGTAAAAGTATAAAAAAGTATTAACCTGTAATGTCCCACTGCTGGGCAAAGGCTTCCCGTCTCACTGAAGATATCAGTACAGGGAGGAGGTTGTTAGGTATAATAATTGAATTGAAGTGAAATTCAATGTTCTAGTTTTTAGAACCGATATGTTTATAATAAATGAAACTAGTACATAGAATAAGAAGGTTCTTTCAATTAAACAAGACTTCAATACTATAATTATTGCTATAACAATAACTCAAGGAGTAAACCAATTCAATGCCAACTAATAGGAACTATCGCAAATCGCCTACACTGTCCTCACAGATCAATACAATTATACGAATTTTAGCTCAATTCAACAATTCGTATGCAGAAGACGGAAATATACGATACGAGCGTGGTCGGAATATTGAAATAACTGCACTCCATCAAACTAACTGATGTAACTGCATGACCCGCATCAATTGCGCAGTTAAATCAAATCCTCTCTGTATTTCATTAGTCTCGGTTTAAATCTGATTTGTAAATCTGTTCGTCTTAACTAATTTTAGATGTAGGAAGTCATTTTTACTCAGATTTATGTTAATCTGTGCGCTCTATAGCCGGGTCATTTTAGACATAAAAATAGTGATCAAATAAAGAAAATTCCGACAGAGCCAAATCTTCGTAGAGACCTTAGGTTTACCACAAGGAATAAAGTGTCAAAAGTCCCCATCAATCCCATGTGAGCTTCGGGACTTATTCGGGGCCCAATGTCAAAATTATAGGTTTTTTGGATTTTTCTCGAAAACGGTAAGTTTTATCGAAAAAGTACCTGAGAAAATAAAAAATCTTATAAAATTCTCTATAACTTTAACTCTATCCACTTTTTCCATATTCCCAACCGTTATTGAACTACACGCTCCAGAAATGTAAAAATTAAGGACCTCGGGCAGGTACTATGGAGCCTGCCCCAATGCTCAACAGTGACATGACCTATGTCATTTGAAAGGTCTTGAAGAGTTGTACAAGTTACTCCTAGACAGTTATATCGAATTCGATGGCCAACTCGGTGTTTTCGACCACCGAAGAATTACCACTGGAGGTGCTGTGGAGCCTGGACGGAATGCTCAACAGTGACATGACTTACGCATTTGAAAGCTCTTACAAGTCACTTTTTGATAGTTATGTCGAAATCGACGCCAAACTCGGTGTTTTCGACCACCGAAGAAAAAACACTAGGTGTATGTGCACTAATGTGCAGTTGACACTGATCGTATTGCTCAACAGTGACATGACTAATGTCATTTGAAAGCTCTCACAAGGCACTCCTTGACAGTTATATCGAAATCGACGGCCAACTCGGTGTTTTCGACCACCGAAGTATCGACACTGATCGTATTGCTCAACAGTGACATGACACATATCATTTGAAAGCTCATAAAAAGTTTTATAAGTCACTCTTTGATAGCTATATCGAAATCGCCGTCCAACTTAGTGTTTTCGACCACGGAAGAATGGAGTTGGGCAATGCTATACCGAAGTATCGACCCTGATCCTAATGCTCAACAGTGACATGACCTATGTCATTTGAAAGCTCTTGAAGAGTTGTACGAGTCACTCTTTGACAGTTATATCGAAATCGACCGCCAACGCGGTGTTTTCGACCACCGAAGATCGACACAAGGTGTATGTGCAGTTGACCTTGATGGTATTGCTCAACAGTGACATAACTTATGTCATTTGAAAGCCCCTGAAGAGTTGTCCAAGTCACTCCTTGACATTTATATCGAAATCGACCGCCAATTCGGTGTTTTCGACCACCGAAGAATGGAATTTTCTCAAGGTCCTTTATTAACTAATGTGTACATATATTTTTTTATTTTTGGTCAAAAACACCGAGTTAGCCGTCGATTTCGATATAAATGTCAAGGAGTAACTTGGACAACTCTTCAAGGGCTTTCAAATGACATAAGTTATGTTACTGTTGAGCAATACCATCAGGGTCAACTGCACATACACCCAGTGTCGATTCTTCGATGGTCGAAAACACCGCGTTGGCGGTCGATTTCGATATAAATGTCAAGGAGTGACTTGGACAACTCTTCAGGGGCTTTCAAATGACATAAGTTATGTCACTGTTGAGCAATACCATCAAGGTCAACTGCACATACACCTAGTGTCGATCTTCGATGGTCGAAAACACCGCGTTGGCGGTCGATTTCGATATAAGTGTCAAAGAGTGACTTGTACAACTCTTCAAGAGCTTTCAAATGACATAGATCATGTCACTTTTGAGCATTAGGATCAGCGCCGATACTTCGGTATAGCATAGCCCAACTCCATTCTTCGGTGGTCGAAAACACTAAGTTGGACGGCGATTTCGATGTAACTATCAAAGAGTGACTTATAAAACTCTTTATGAGCTTTCAAATGATATGTGTCATGTCACTGTTGAGCAATACGATCAGTGTCGATACTTCGGTGGTCGAAAACACCGAGTTGGCCATCGATTTCGATATAACTGTCAAGGAGTGCCTTGTGAGAGCTTTCAAATGACATTAGTCATGTCACTGTTGAGCAATACGATCAGTGTCAACTGCACATTAGTGCACATACACCTAGTGTTTTTTCTTCGGTGGTCGAAAACACCGAGTTTGGCGTCGATTTCGACATAACTATCAAAAAGTGACTTGTAAGAGCTTTCAAATGCGTAAGTCATGTCACTGTTGAGCATTCCGTCCAGGCTCCACAGCACCTCCAGTGGTAATTCTTCGGTGGTCGAAAATACCGAGTTGGCCATCGAATTCGATATAACTGTCTAGGAGTAACTTGTACAACTCTTCAAGACCTTTCAAATGACATAGGTCATGTCACTGTTGAGCATTGGGGCAGGCTCCATAGTTACCTGCCCGAGGTCCTTAATTTTTACATTTCTGGAGCGTGTAGTTCAATAACGGTTGGGAATATGGAAAAAGTGGATAGAGTTAAAGTTATAGAGAATTTTATAAGCTTTTTTATTTTCTCAGGTACTTTTTCGATAAAACTTACCTTTTTCGAGAAAAATCCAAAAAACCTAAAATTTTGACCTTGGGACCCGAATAAGTCCCGAAGCTCACATGGGATTGATGGGGACTTTTGACACTTTATTCCTTGTGGTAAACCTAAGGTCTCTACGAAGATTTGGCTCTGTCGGAATTTTCTTTATTTCAATTGTCTAAAATGACCCGGCTACTATGCAAAATGCTGTAATGCTGATTCTAATAACTGTAATTAAATTTGAATATGGACCCGATATGATTTTTTTGTTTACACGAAGTTTTAGAACTTTGAAATAAGAACTATTTGCATGCTCTTTTTTTAAAATAGTACTTTAAAAAGCTAAACTCAACTCTATTTTAAAAATTTCAACACTTCAAAATTCCTTAATTTTTTGTACCTGCTGCAACTTTCACTGACAAAATCCTTTTGGTTTTCCAGCCACCGGCTACGAGTCAGACCGAGAAGAATGGAAGAGCAGTCGCTCTCAGTTCTCCACGACCGCCTTCGACAGCCTCGCGCGCCCCACGAAGATGGCCATGGCTCTCACACTACGGAAACCTCCCCGCATTGAACCCATCTCCCAGTACTACAGAATGCCCGAACCAAAAACAAAGCTCACTCCTCTACCGTTCAGACCGAACAACTTCATCCAAAGACCTCGTCCCCCCAGACCTACCACAGAAGTCAAGAGAAACCTCCTCAGCACAGACCACAGGAAATTCACCTCCCTTCAAAACCTAGAGTTGCCTAAAAAACTAAGCGAACCAAAGAAACCTGTAGACGCGAAGAAAAACAACAATTATTCCAACATCTCCCATAGGATTACTGGTCTAACTAACAAGTTAAGGGATTTAGGGAACCCTAGCAATACGTTAGGGAGGTTTAAGGCCCAGTCGCACGGAGACGTGGCTAATCTGAAGCCCGTTCTCAAGACTAATTCGCAGGACGGGGCCAAACGATCCGTTATCAGAACCTGCAGTTCAGAGCCACCAAAGAAAGTCACGTTCAGCGCCTTCGCCACGGTCCAAGTTGTATAATCACCTATTTATATCGTGTATTCTAATGAAACTGACTGATTTATAACGTTACTCTAAGTGATTTGTAATTGGTCATGAATTTAAGGTTAAGGAAAAGGTCAGGTCGGGATTTCAGTGTAAATAATGCTTGAAACACTTGTCCTATAGCGGCGTGCTTTATCTATTTACACGTGGCATAAAGTAGAGTACCTACTCGCTACGTTAAGTATGTTATGTAAAATAATCTTATCACTATTTCATTCCGATTTATCGCATATTTGCATTAATCTGTCTAATTATTATCAGAAAACTCGCGTTTTGTTATCATAATCGCCGTAAAAATAGAATTTTCTAATCATAAGTGAATACTGCTTTTGTCAACAGAGATATAATAGATACATTCAATAAAATAATTAAAGTAATTTGCAAATATAATGTCCACATGGTGGATCTTCAGAAGCTAACGGCATGGACGCCTAGCGTGGCTAGAATGAAACCACTCTCACAGCAATTCAGAACTACTCAACTTAGCCAATCGTAATTCAAACCATCTTCTTTCTCTCTCTTACCATCTCCTAATTGGCTTTAAAATATACAAATTCAATTGATTATAATGAACTATGACCTGTGCGATTGACACGCTTACTAAAATAAGAAATGCCACCAATCTTTGAACAAAGATCGGATCCGGTCATTTTCAGTGGAGAATCCGGGGAAATGGTTTATTGTTATATATTTATTCTTTGAGAATATATTCTTCATAGCAATAATTGGAATTATTCTTCTGATATTCTAGTATTGGCTTCTCAAAATTGTCGTCTTAAAGAATTAATTTCAGACTGGCGCGTGGCAAGGTTAAGGTGTTGTTTGCTCACACAGTTACCTGCTTAAATTCTAACTAAAACAAGTTCGGTGAATAACATCCTTAATGTTCTTCGACTTTTCTAATTTCAGTACGTTTTATTTGAGTTTTATCTTATTGGTTCAAAATATATAATAGTTAAGCACCCTGTGCCTATAGTGAGATATTTAAAAATGTTTTGTTTGTTCCAAAATTCCATGGGTTTAAAAAAATTCCTAATAGATGACTTTCCATAATTTCATTACATATGTCACTTACACATTTTAGATTAATTTAGTAGAATCATTAAATCACTGTAAAATATAATATTGTGTAAATATATGTAGGTAGATCGCTTTGGCATAGATAGGGAATTAAGAAAATAATAAAAGGTTTAATAAATCATGCTATAAGAAGAGTCAAAATTAGAGGAGTATTATGTTTGTGCTATGAAATAATGTATTTATCTACAGTGTGCTATTCAGTATTCTATTTCATGCCATACCCAAAGGTGAGCGTGAGATAGAATTCTGAAAATCAATTGATCTTCGTGGTCTCGTTCAAACTTGCGAACAATTGATATTGGGAGATATTGCTGATGGTGTCTGATTATTTGTGGAACTCCAACGGAGGAATAAATGTCTCTGTTTCTCAATTCAATGCCAGTGACACCTCAGTCACAGCTAATTAATGAAACACACTGTAGATGAATGATTATACTTGTATTACATAACAACTACCTTCTTTTGTAATAATTAGATATATCGTAAGTAATTTACGTCACTTGGTGATTATATTGTTGTTAACTATTATCTACTTTGTTTTAATTTAAGATTTTGTTTTTGAAAAATAAATAAAATGTTTATCACGAAAATTATGGGGATGTGTTTTATTAATTTACATAATTACATAGGTATACTTTATTTTCTTTATACGGAGATCTGAGAGCAAGGCAATGCCCCGACAAGTCGAAGCAAACATTGCTAGTTATACATAAAACCTCGATAGATATTAATTAAAAAAATATCATAGTTTTAGACCAGGTCGGAAGCCTGTAGACGGCCTAAAAACTCCGTCAGTGATGGCCTTAATAAATCGCGGCACGAAACTAGACTTACCTTGACTTTACCTAGATTACCTAGATTTCATTCCTGTATAGGTAAAGAGAAACAAACAGCTTCATCCAGTTTTTAGTATTTACAGGATTGTTATGGTGGGATACAACCGGCAAAGTAGTATTATTTGAAATTATTAGTTTGATATTATTACATTGAAATCAAATGCTAACTCCATGAAAGGCTTTTGCCCAGCTGTGGGACATTACAGGCTGATTTGTTATAAACATATTACATAATATCTTTTATACTCACCTATTACCGAGTATCAGCCTGTAATGCCTGTACCCCCAGTTACACGAACTTACTTGGGTACTCACTTATATTTTTTACGAGTTACCTGGTCAGTAAATAATGTAAAATACGAACTGGAGTTATCAGGAACTAGTTGTAGGTCGTTGAACCTCAGTTTATTAACTATAACATAGATGGTATAAGTTAGTTGAAGAGTTTATTGACTTGTCGCTTCAACGGATTCACAGTAGATACTTACAGGCAATACAATACCTATTGCACTGTGAAATATAGTTCATCATTTCGTTAAGAAATATAGCAGCCAAAGTTGTTTTGTTTTCTCATTGCTATTTTGGATTGAAACGTGCAGCTCGGCCCCTACTTGGATGGGCGGCCCATAGTGGCATTTCTGGGGTAAGTAAAATATTCAGTCCTGGTTGTTTCAATCGTCAGACCATGTCGAAGGCCTGTTTAAAAACTCCGGCACCTGGGTAGAACACTAACCTACACGAACTTAATAAACACGGTATTTCATATTTGTCTAGCTCAACCAAAGAAGGTCTACATAACAAGATAATCTAGTAACAAACTTATAATGGATAAGCAGGACCAATCCTCATATTTTTTTGATCTGATTGAACCAGTGCTCGCGATAAATATAGATATCTTTAAGTATGTTATCCATGGGTACTCCAAAACTAGGTTATTGAATGATTGATAAAGTATGACACCGGTTGACAGATAGTATTACGAACTTTTTATCCATGGTGCCAATGCCGTGATTTTAAAATGATAATTTCAGATTTTACTATCTTTCGGAGTTCGTGCTAATACATATTTTGAAAACGGAGAACTTAGGTACTTTCGCCCGGTACCTGGAGCATTCAAATGTTAACGAGTGATTGTGACATATCCTGATTATGTATGAAAAAAAAAGTCAATTAGCTAAGTGTCGATTTAATGGACGTTTCTGAGTGCGTCAATGAATTTTACTAATGGACTAACTAGGTACTCAATACTCGTACATAACTGAGGCATGACATAATATTTTTACTCTATCTGAAGTTGCCTACATTAATTTTAATGAAGTCTTGTGATAAAACGAATTAAAAATAATTATATATCTCCAAACTGGTCAGTGTCAGGGTTATCACAATATTTTGTTAAAATATGTGATAGTCATAATGTATTGCACTCATTTGTGTTACATCTCATTATTTTGTTATCGAAAAGAGCGAGATAAAATATTTTTGCGATAACTTATGATGAAGAATGGTGTTCAGTGTTGAAAGAGTCCGCGACGGAATAACTACAGGTGAGACGAAAACAATTCAATTTGTTAAGTAAAAGGAAAAACTTCATATCGGCTGAAATTTCAGTTAATGATTTTAATCGTTTTTTTTTTCAATTGGATAATAGTCAATCCATAGACCAAATCGGAGGCCTAAAGGTTTTTAAACTAAATGCGGTTTAAATCTGGAACCAATTTCTCAATAGAAAATAAGTTGCTTCTGCATTTTCTTGATCAAAGTTGCCTAGGTAATTCTCAATGTCTATTTAATACCTATGCCATTCATTACTATTCCTATCGAAATCGGTTCAGTGTTTTAGATGTGAAAGCGTAACAGTAAAGTCAGACATATTTAATTTTTCAAAAATAATAAACTTTAGTAGAGTTTATTTTTCCTCATTTTTAACTTCCAAATTTCCTTTAAATGAGCGTGTCACAATAGTTAATTAAATGTGTAACACTATACAGTTTAATTATGTATGTTCAAATCAGAATATTCATCATAGTTAAAGATATTAATTTTCGTTTCAATAAAATTGGTATCAATTAAACAAAACACTGGTATTGTAATCTATATTCAATTAAAACTTGGACTGTATATATGTTCTAGCCATGTCTCTGGTATCGCAAGCCTTCGAGTCCAGCAAGATTGTGCCGGACGTGGTGTCCAGCCCGCCCACGCAGACCATTGAGGTGAGACACTCCACTTTATTCCTACACTACATCTTATAGTAATATAATAAAGATTAATTATGAGTTCGTTATTTTTATTTTTTGTGGATTGTTTCTCTGTTGTAACTTAATACCAATCCGATTTGAATAATTATTTTTGTAATGGATAGACATTCAACGGAAAGGTTATTGACTATTTTTAATCCCGAAATTCACGCGGGAACACTCAATGCGGATGAAACCACGGAGCGGTGCTAGTGTAATTATAAGGTTAATACAGTAAACAGCTAGAAAGGAATCGGTAATGAACACATTGTTCAAGGTAACCTGGAAATTAATCATAGGGCATGTTATATCAATTTTTCTTACGACCTAAGTAAGCCCTGAAGTTTTAACTCAGAAAGATTACAAGAAATTATACTTTGTGTAAAAAGAATGGGTACTGATGCGTTGTGGGATTCAAAACAATTTTTATCATTTGATATTTTTGACAAACTTTGATATTGTTTCAAGTTTTACTGATCGTTACGCCTAATCATCATTGATATTGTTGGGGCTCGGGTTAGGCAAGTCAGCATTTTGTCGCTAACCAAGTAGCTAAGCCGCCCGACACCCACCAGTCATTCGCACACTCTCGCCGAGTTAACATTGTACCTACTGAGATAAGGGTGATTTTATAAATAAACATTAGTCGGGAATTCAGTGGTTTATATTTCTAGTGTAAGGTCCCACAAAGTAGGAACAATACCAACAGTGGTGACCCCGACGTGATCGCAAAATGATGCAAGGAGGAACGACGAATAAGTCACCGGCAAATCCGCTGCTGACAAAACCACCGCCGGCAGATCCGCAGGTGGGTGATTCGCAAGCAAGTACAAGCGCAAGTGACTTAGCGGCGATCAGCGTTACATCTAAATTACCCGATTTTTGGACAGACATGCCTCGGATATGGTTTGCACAATTCGAGTCGGTTATGGCTCCACAAAAACAGGGAGACACAGCAAAATTCGATTTGGTCGTTGCTAAACTGGGACGAGACGCATTACAACAAGTTAGTGACCTCATATTAACACCGCCAGAGGAGAGACGGTACGACAAGTTGAAAGAAAGATTGTTGACTGTTTTCGAAGAGAGCGCAGAGAGGCAGTTTCAAAAGTTAGTCGGCGAAATGGACCTAGGGGCACAGCGGCCATCACAATTGTTGAGAAGAATGACGGAATTGGCCCGTAATACGCAGGTAGCAAGTGAAGCGTTGAAGAGTTTGTGGCTCTCCCGTTTGCCAGCATCGGTGCGGGCGGTTCTTACGGTCAGCCAGGATAGTAAACTAGAAGACCTAGCAAAAATCGCGGACAAAATCATGGAAACCATGCGGAGTGGAGAGATAGCAGAAATAGCGGGGCCCTCAAGTGGGATAAACACCGAATTAGTGAGAAAGTTATCTGAGATGACAATAGAAATACAGAGCCTTCGGGGAGAAGTAAACGAAATAAGAAATAGAGATACTTCAAGACGTGCAGGGTGGAATCAACGGAGATCGAGATCTAGGACCCCGCGCAGGACACCAGAGAGCCCGGACTGGGTATGCAGATACCATTTCCGTTTTGGACACAGGGCCCGGACATGCGAAGCCCCGTGTAGCTGGGATAAGAAGCAGGGAAACTAAGTACGGTGCAGTCTGGAGCGGTGGCAGGTTGCATCAGTGTGTCGGACAACCATCGTTTGTGTGTGACTGATCGTGAGAGTGGGATAAGTTTCCTGATCGATACAGGAGCGAATGTGTCGGTAATTCCGTTTAAAAAAGTGAGCGTCAAAGATCGTAGCGCATGTGACTATAAACTTTTCGCTGCAAACAATACAGAAATAAAGACATATGGGGTAATAGCGTTGGAACTAAACTTAGGGTTACGGAGACTGTTCAAGTGGACATTTATAATATGTGATGTCGAGCAAGCAATTATTGGAGCAGATTTTTTAAAGACTCATAAGTTAGTGGTAGATCTGTATAATAGAAAACTAATAGATTCAGTGACTAATATTAAGGCGTTTGGGTCCCTAGTAGAGTATGGTAAGTCATCTATTACGAGTATACAAGAGAACAACCCTTATCGCGATTTACTTGAAAAATATCCGGAAATTACTAAACCGATATCGTTCAAAGAAACCGCTTTACATTCCGTATATCATTATATAGAGACTGCAGGGCCACCAGTGCATGCTAAAGCCAGATCATTGCCCCCTGACCGGTATAAGAAGGTAAAAAAAGAATTTGATTTTATGCAAGAAGTAGGTATTTGCCGCCCTTCAAAGAGCAACTGGGCCAGCCCGTTACACGTCGTACCCAAAAAGGATGGATCGTTGCGGCCGTGTGGGGACTTCAGACAACTTAATGCAGTGACCAAACCGGACCGTTATCCAGTGCCTCGTCTACAAGATTTCACATATGGGATGGCAGGTAAGAAATACTTTTCACGAGTAGATATAAATAGAGCATATCATTTAATTCCTGTACACCCTGATCATATAGAGAAGACAGCTATAATAGTACCGTGGGGACTGTATGAATTTCCAAGAATGACCTTCGGACTTAGAAACGCCGCTCAGACGTTTCAAAGGTTTATGAATAATACGGCTTTAAAGGGCCTAGAATGTATAGAGGAAAAAGGGGAGCATTCATACCTATTTTGTTACATAGATGATCTGATTATTGCATCAGACTCAGATTATATCAGTAGAAAACACGTAGACAAAATTTTTCAGCGTTTCAATGAATTAGGAATAACTATTAATTTGAGTAAATGTCTATTTAGTCAGTCTGAGATTGATTTTTTGGGTTACAGGGTGACGACAGAAGGCATCAGCCCACTGGAAGAAAAAGTACAAGCTATCAGCGATTACCCCAAACCGGAAACCGTTGAGCAGCTTAGAAGGTTCCTGGGCATGGTAAATTTCTACAGGTCACACCTAGGAGGCGCAGCGAAAAATCAGGCAGAGTTAGATAAATTTTTACATAATTCTAAAAAAAAGGATAAAACTCAGATCATATGGAATGAAAAGGCGGAGGCGGCGTTCGAACAATGTAAGGTTAGTCTAAAAAATGCAGTTACTTTGTCTCACCCGGTGGCCACTGCACCAGTCTCCATCATGGCAGATAGCTCAGGAGCTTGCGTCGGCGCGGTCTTACAACAGAAGGTAAATAATCAGTGGAAACCATTAGGGTATTTTTCCAAGAGATTGTCGGAAGCACAAAAGAAGTATAGCACGTATGACAGAGAGTTGTTAGCAATATATATGGCAATAGTACATTTTCGGAATATGATTGAGGGTCGCGAATTGGTTATTTATACAGACCACAAACCTTTAACATACGCATTTACCAAAGTAGGTACGGATAAGGAAACACCAAGAAGGACAAGGCAGTTGTTGTATATTAGCGAATTCACAAGCGACATACAACACGTAGACGGATGTAAAAACTCAGTAGCTGACGCATTATCACGGGTAGACGCAATAGCGTGCCCTACAAGCATTGATTACGCGGAATTAGCTAGTGCACAGGAAAACGATTCTCAGATTACAGAGAGCATGCAGAACAGTGAGTTACAGTTTAAAAAGATTCTATTACCAGAATGTAGCAAAACAATATATTGCGAAATGTCAACATTGAACGCTAGACCTTATGTACCTTCAAAGTTTAGGAAATTAGTGTTCGATTCTATTCATAATATTAGCCATGCAGGAACTAGGACAACGCGCAAAATGGTAACTGAGAGATTTTTCTGGCCAGGAATGAATAAAGACGTGAGTAAATGGGCAAAAGTATGTATAAAATGTCAGAAAATTAAAATCGGTCGACACACGGTGGCTGATTTACAAAGTTACCCCCCGTGTGGACCAATGGAACACGTGAACGTCGACATCGTGGGACCGCTTCCCACTTCACAGCAAGGTAACAGATATTGCATTACGATGATAGACCGATTTACTCGGTGGCCGGAAGCTATTCCTATACAAGACATAACCGCAGAAACTACAGCTAAAGTCGTTTACGAAAACTGGATCTGCCGATTTGGGTGTCCAAAAGCTATAACGACCGACCAAGGTAGGCAATTCGAAAGCGATCTTTTTATGAAGCTCATGAGATTATTAGGTATAGACAAGGTAAGAACTACTCCGTACCACCCAAGTAGTAACGGGATGATCGAGAGGTGGCATCGCTCACTGAAGGTGGCAATTAAATGTAGACTAACAGGTAATTCATCGTGGGAGGATGAACTACCAACGGTGTTGTTAGGATTAAGAGCAGCAAGCAGGAGCGACTGTGGAGTCAGCGCAGCAGAAGTAATGTACGGGCATGTACTCAGGTTGCCAGGCGATTTTTACGCAAAAGCAAATATAAGAGGTAACGATATCTATTCATACGTGGAAAAACTTCGTGATACCATCAGCAGACTTCGACCATGCTCAGAATTGCGTCCACCGGGTGCACGAAAGACATTTGTGAGTAAAGACTTAGCAAGTTGTTCACATGTATTTGTACGAAACGATATGATTAAAAAAGGGCTAACACCTGCCTACGAGGGCCCATACCGCGTTTTAGATAGAAAAGATAAGATTTTTAAGATACAATTTCCGAATAATGTAAGCAAGTTCATTTCCATAGAAAGATTAAAGCCGACATACATGTTAGATAATAAGAATTTAGATGTAGAAGATAGTAATAGCCTAGATGTACCCCAGTCAGACGACACTCGTATCACGGGAATTGAACCCGCGATACAAGTGCCGGCCGAGCGCACGTCACGTAGCGGGCGCGTTATTAAGCAGCCAGTCAGATTTAGACTCTAAAACCCTTATTCATAAACGGTCGCTTAAAGTTAAGTTGTGATTAACAGGTAAAGGGGTAAAGGTGTGGCTATACCATAACTAAGCTATGCGATGATATGCGATAAAGTTAGTAGTAAAATAATATAATAAGAATACTAAGTGTCAGCGCTTTATAATAAAGTATAGGTAGGTAATTAATAATTTTGCTTAAGTAAACATAATATGTTTACTTAAGGCACGATAATTTACCTAAGTAATTTTTTTTTTTTTTAATTAAATTAGCGATCAGAGAGTCGTAGCGTACACACATACTTGTCAGTACATCGAAATAGTTAATTATAAAATGGGAAAGTCATACAGTAAAAACGAAGAAATAATTATTGCGCAAAATGGAGCGAACGACGCGACTCAAAGCAATTTAGAGCAAAAGTTAGAAAATTATGGTTGGTTGTTGGGCGCGATACTCATGGTATTGGCATCACTGTGTATATGTGTGTTGTGGAGAAATTGTAATAAGCGAGCTAAGAGATGGGTACGTAAGGAAATGTTGACGGCTGTAGCGGTGGTCGGCTCCGGGCAGGCGGATAAAGCCAACCAGCAGCCGAACCCACTACAGCAGGTGCAGGGTGTTCCGCAGTATGCATAAGGGTTTACTATGTATTTTTAAACAGTGTAATGTGTTTTATGTGAAATTAACCAGTGAAAACTAGCATACGTATATGTTGTTCTGGTTATGCCAATATGTTAAACGAGAGAAATTAATCAAGGGTAAATCATAAATTGAATGTATAATTTTAACAATATAGTTTTATATAAATTCAAACTGTATAATTTATTCCATTCAAATTGTTATAACAATATGTAACTACTAAGAAAGATATTTAACCATGTCAGCAATTGTGCACGTGTGGCATTTGTTAACCGGATGAAAGACGAGCACCTACCTAAACTGATCGTGTCAACGCTACAATAAAGATGAACTAGTGTAATACCGTGGGTTGGTTTGTAAACCTCGATTTAATTTTTTTACTTATTTTTTATTGTTGTAAACATTTTTTTTTTTGGGGAGGGGGATGTCTGTTGGGGCTCGGGTTAGGCAAGTCAGCATTTTGTCGCTAACCAAGTAGCTAAGCCGCCCGACACCCACCAGTCATTCGCACACTCTCGCCGAGTTAACATTGTACCTACTGAGATAAGGGTGATTTTATAAATAAACATTAGTCGGGAATTCAGTGGTTTATATTTCTAGTGTAAGGTCCCACAAAGTAGGAACAATACCAACAATATCATCAATAATATGCTTTGCTTTTGCTTTGCCCAGCTGTGGGATATAAGAGGCTATTATTACTCAAGGTTTGATCGTAGTTTTACTCCTTCAGCAAAAAATATTATATAGCATCAATTGAATAATTTAGTTATGTCAATCTTATCTACCATGAAGGAGTAACAAAATCCTATTACAACGAAAATACAATCTTATTACGGTACAGATTATGGTACTTACCTAACAAATAAGTACTCATTTTTCGATAAAAATAAGTTTTATTTGCACTATCTAGGTAATTAGGCATATAGATTTTTCAGTCATTCTTTGCTGCTCATTAGTACGTACTAATGAGCAGCAAAGAATGACTGAAAAACTGCTAGTAGCTAGTAGGTACTTAGGTATACGTATACCTAAGTACCTACTAGCAGTGTATCCATCTATGTGTGTATTTAATTAGCCGATATCATAATATTGTACTTGTACCCACTATTTCGTTCATTTTTCAATCTACGGAATCATTTTGTCGGTTATCCCATACGTATCACCTACTTACCTACATTATAACACTAAATAGAATGCACATTGGTAATATTTCTACGAAATGTTCACTAAAATAGCAAATTACATACCTATTGTTGTGGTTTATGTATTTCTCATTGAGGCTAGCACACTCGCACAATGAGTTTTGATAAGAAATAACATGTTTTTGCGGTCAACTGTGCAATAGGTAGATGGTATAACTACCTATGCTAGAGCTAGGTAATGGTCTATAGCTTGTTTCTCAGAGTAGGTTCTCCTACTAATATTTTAATAATATTTTTATAAAGGGGTTTGACGTATATATTTTTTTAATCGACTTCAAAAACCAAGAGAGGTTTGTAATTAATTCCTGTAAGTATGTATGTATATTTTCTTGCTAAAAATAAGAGCCCACATATAAGACTAAAGTAAGGTCGCCTTCCTGGTAGAATGGTTGTGCAAATAAGCTTATATAAAATGTATCAAGCACTCTCCATTCAGCAGTATCTATCATTGTTCTGGCAGCTCAGCACCTAGGTCCACCACCCTACCAGATGCTATTGAACTCCCTAAGGCTCGTTTAGCAGTTGTTACCATTCTTTCAATCGTCAGGCCATGTTGGAGGCCTTTAGGAGGTCTCAAAACTCTTGACGCCAGGGTTTGCCACTGACCTCGAAATGAATGAATGAACCACTAAACTTTTGATGAATTATTAAGTGACACTGTCGCTGGTCCCTTGTCTATCAATTGACTCAATGATGGTTGGTTTCCAGCTGGTGTACCCGAGCGGCGTCGTCGCGTCGCAGGGCAACGAGCTGACCCCCACGCAGGTGAAGCAGCAGCCCGCCGTGTCCTTCAAGGCCGACCCTGACGCGTACTACACTCTTGTCTTCACTGGTATGCTATATATTCCGTCACTTTCTCAAACGTATGTAGAAGATACCTACATACCTAAATAGTCCTATCTGAAAATGCATGTAAGATGTACAGCCAGTCCAAATAACCTATATTGAATGGCGATCTCGGCTAGTCACAGCGGCTTCGGCGACATTTCTTTCTTTTGTTATAATAAATGTGTTTTGCGTGTAAAAAAAGGGTATAAGAATAAGTACGCTAAATTTGACATTTATTTACCAATGTCAAAATTTTGTTTCCTATCTAAAATTGCCATTGCAGATTACTATTACCGGCATATTTCTCTAGCACCCATCTACTTACCCTCCCCAGACCCCGACAACTACGACGGTCCCGAGCTGGTGTACCGCGAGTGGCACCACTGGCTGGTGGGCAACATCCCCGGCGGTGATGTCTCGAAGGGCGAGGTCCTGTCGGGCTACATCGGCTCCGGCCCGCCAGAGGGCACCGGCATCCATCGCTACGTCTACTTCGTTTACAAGCAACCCGGCAAAATCGATTTCGATGAAAAGAGGTTGACAAACAAGTAAGTTTCTCCATCTTCTACATACGAGTATGTGTAAAGCCTCCTCTTCACGATCTCCGATTATGTTACTAGTATAATCGTCTATGATCGTCTATCGATCATCAGCATCCACGTAACAGGTCATTTACAAAATACACGCGACGAATTCCCTTTGATGATTGCCCAATAAACCAAGTCCATAACGTAACTTCTTCTTACAATCAACTTAATTACGTTTTAGACCTTATACCTACTAACTCAATGGTCACCGATGACTGCGATCACGCAAATAATTACAAGACGATAGTCGGTGACTTAAGCCTTTATCGTCTTTCGCAGTTCGTTCTTATAAACGTTCAACGTAGGTTGATATTCATGAGATACTTAAACAAAATATTTTCCTCACAGATCCATCGATGGCCGTGCCGCATTCTCCACCCAGAAATTCGCCGAGAAGTACAACCTAGGAGCCCCAATCTATGGCAACTTCTACAGAGCACAGTTCGACGACTACGTCCCACTGCTGTACAAGAGCCTCGGAGTTTAACTGGTTTCGTTTACTGTCTTCAGTTTATCATATAAGAATTTGTTAACTTTCAGGTTGTTTTTTTATACTCTCCCCCAATTTATCAATTCCCAATTCAATAAATTAAAAACGAGTTAACGTTATGACTTCCTTAATGAGTATGCGAAAAAAACCTTATAAGTAAATCATATGCAGGTTTAGTAATCTGTGAAGTATACCAAATTTTTTAAAAACTAAATTCTGCTCCAAAGTGGCATAAATAACCTTGTGCCAGCTTTCATCTTGCTCTTTTTTTAATCTCTTGCGCATTCTTAATTTTTAAGGCCCAGTATACCAATTGCCATTTATATATGTTCTATAGGAACAAATAAAGAAGTTTCATACATATGTAAAATTAATTTGAAGTACCTTTATTTTAAACAAACTAAGTACTTAACGCTAATTTAGTCTTCATCCACATTTTCAGTTTGATAGAAATTTCCGGCGATCACTGCTCCAGTGTTGTATTTTGTAGAAAACTCTTCAGGGGAAAACCCTTTGCGACTTTCAAAGCTGTCACTGGAATAGGGTTTCATTATTATCCATCGATAATCGTAGCACTCTAGCAGCCTCCGTGGTCTTGTGGTTTAAGAGCTCGGCTCACGATCCGGAGGTTCCGGGTTCGATTCCCGGTGGAGACAACCAATATCTCACAAAAACATTCTTTGTGAGACTGTCCTCAGTTTGGCTAGGGCATCACCTTATTGCCCGAAAAGTAAGACCGTCGGTCCCGGTTACTTTCTACAGTAAGAGTCAGAGGTCAGAGGCCTTTGGCGGTTCAATAACTCTGACACCAGGCTTGGTCAGGTTGACCATCCACTCGATGAAGAAGAAGATCGATATTCATCGCTCATATCGTATTCATTGTATCGTATTCTGATATAGACAAAAATAGGTAAGTAAAAATAGATAGCTAAGCAAATTATATCAATTTACAAACACCTTGAATGTACACAAGTGTTGTGTGATTTAAACATACAAATCAAGTACCTTTTACATTCGCGAACAGAAGAACAGATCACCAGGTTATCTTTATATACTTATAAAAATTACGTGACACGTTGTTTGTCCGCGATGGACTCCTAAACAACTAATAGTGATTCGGATGGTCCGGCCCTTAATTTTTATATGGCAAAACAACGTTTGACGGGTCAGCTAGTTGTAACTATAAAAGGAAGTACATGTGTTGATGTCTAGTACTTACTTATACTCCACCATTCTTCCCACATCAAGCACGCCCTCCTGCCTATACACTAAGAACACGTATCGATGTAGTCCCGTGCCGGGCACGGGGTGCGAGTTTATGATATTGACTAGCGTGTTCCCAGTAGTCAGATTATCACCATCCACGTTGACTACGAGCCAGTGAAGGAAGGAGCGAGCTTCAGGGTTAGAACGGGAGGGGGCGTCTGGGTCTGTAATATTGATTAAATATTGTTATAACGCCTTAGAAAATGTTCACAGCAATACATTTGTTTAAAAAATGTATGTTGGTTGCCCTGTTATGTTTTGTTGCGATTGGACAAGATTACATATTATTATAATTAAATAATACTTGCTTACTCAATATCTAACATGACTACACTGTAATCTACCAAAATAAATAACAATTACTTTGAGTCAGTATAACACATATCGTTCATATCGTGATAGTTTAAATAGTGTAAGTATAACACTTCATTACTTACCACAAAATATTATGGTATAAAGCTGGTCTTTTTCTGTACTCCACGACAGATTGGGCATTCCGGCGACCTCTTTTATAGTCAACACATGGCCTTCAAGAACTTCTACGCCACTGGGAAAAATGACCTAACCGAAATTATCAACCTAGGATTAGGAAGGGATTAGTACTTAATTAATTCACTGGGGACATAATTTCAAGAACAATCCATTGATTCTTCTACAGATTGAATAAAATAGTAACAAAATCAAAAGTCATATTTGATAAGATCTAAATCGAAAACACTGAATAATAGAAATAGTTTTTTCCTATAGACCTAGAGCCCGTGAACCCCAGACCTTCGTTATTTTATAAAAGCTGAAAGTTTGTCAGCGCATGCTCCCACACACAGGTAAGAACGATGGACTATTATGAAGTTTGGGTTATCGTGGCTTTGGCAGATAAACGGTACTAAAGGTGTGTAAAATACCGATCTAAATTCATCAAATAATAAAGTGTGATTTGTGACATGACATATGTCATTTGAAAGCTCTTGAAGAGTTGTACAAGTCACCCTTTGACGGTGATATCGAAATCGACGGCCAACTTGGTGTTTTCGACCATTGAAGATTGGAGTTGACCTATGCTATGGACGCTGATCCTAATGCTCAACAGTGACATGACCTATATCATTTGAAAGCTCTTGACAAGTTGTACAAGTACCCTTTGACGGTGATATCGAAATCGACGGCCAACTTGGTGTTTTCGACCATTGAAGATTGGAGTTGACCTATGCTATGGACGCTGATCCTAAGTGACATGACCTATGTCATTTGAAAGCTCTTGACAAGTTGTACAAGTCACCCTTTGACGGTGACATCGAAATCGACGGCCAACTTGGTGTTTTCGACCACCGAAGATTGGAGTTGGCCTATGCCATGGACGCTGATCCTAATGCTGAACAGTGACATGACCTATGTCATTTGAAAGCTCTTGAGGAGTTGTACAAGTCACCCTTTGACGGTGATATCGAAATCGATGGCCAACTTGGTGTTTTCGACCATTGACCTTTAGTACCGTATACCTGCCAAAGCCACGATAACCCAAACTTCATAATAGTCCATCGTTCTTACCTGGTGTTGGGAGCATGCGCTGACAAACTTTCAGCTTTTATAAAATGACGAAGGTCTGGGGTTCGCGGGCTCTTGGTCCACTACCTTCAAAACGCTGGAAGGCTCAACACTCAATATATCCGGCACCAGCTCATGTTCAAAAAACGAAGGTACACCCGATAAACAAACAGTTATTTGCAAGCTAAGGAATAATAGTTTAGATTTAAACATGGCTAAAGAGGTAAGAAGTCCACAATCGGTGAGGCGCTGTCACTAATATATCATCTGAAAAACTCTTAAAGATATTCAACACATCATGGACTTATCTCGTTGTACGTATATTATGATAAGATCTCTAGTCTACAGCGTCACAAGTCACTCATATGAGATAATATTTAAATGAAACGGGTCTGTATCGCGTTAGATTATTTAGCGTATTTATCTAACGCGATACAGACCCGTTTCATTTAGTATAATGAGTGCAAATCGTGTGAGTTTAAAAAGTATATGAGATAATATTTGAAAAGGAAATCAAATTTCTTTAGGTACTTAGTTTTACAGAACGATGTTAACTCACGGGCAGCTAGGCCATAACTTGGATTGGAAGCCAATAACTGATTTGTATCTGAGCGCTACCGTGCTTCAGTCGGTGCTGGTTGGTTCAATCGTAATGCCACATCGGAGACATCTTCGAAATGAATGATTAGAGACAAAGTATTAATTAGGTAAAGTATACGTTTAGATAAGTATCAGCAAGAGCTGATGTTAATTTATAAGTAGTTTGGATGAATTCATATTAGTATGGCATATTAGAATAAACATGTTCAACCATCATCAGTTTCCACGGGTGGGTACTCAACGGTAACTAGGTAAAGTTTAAAAAAACCACAGTAATTCCAAAAACAGTAATATATTGCCAAATCACTCTTATACATAGTTATAATCTAATCCTAAGTATACTGGTTCTACCGGTATAAATATTCGGGTTATAAAACGCGATAAAACGCAATGTTAATTAAAAATGATAAAACATAGCAGAGTGGCGCAAAATTAGAAACAAACTTAAATGCAGATTTTAGAGAAATCCTACGCATTCACACTATATAAAAAATATAAGCATTTAAGCAACAATTATTACAACGTTTTTCTTAGAAGCTTAAAGTGAACTTAATACAATAACTTTTATAAAATCACTGGTACATGATATAAATCTATTATAAATCGATTACTCTTACATACAATGATTTTTGATTATGTCTTTAGGGAGACTTTTCATTTGGTTAGAACTTTTATAAGAAATTTAAGCTCCAAGTTGCTTGTACAGAATAGGCACATAGTCGTCATATCGTGCTTGGTAGAAGTTGCCCGCTACAGGGTCGCCGAGGTTGTACTTCTTGGCGAACTTGGCGATGGAGAACACACCGCGATTGTCACCGGAACTGTGGACAAGGAGTATAGTTAGATATTAACCCGATTTCGTTTAGTGAAGAAAACGACTCCAATCTCAACGATGTTTGCGAATTGATAGAGTAATATGTAACTGGCCTGAAGTGCTTCGAAAAAAAGGATAGTACAGCCGTGCCGCTTTTATTGCACGACTTGGCGGCAGAAGATTTGTTTATATACTCGCCCAATAGAATAAGTATATTTATTTATAGATGCCCATTCTAAAATATTCGGCAACTTTTCTTGCTAATTATAAAAGTAAGCAGCAACTTTTATTGCAGACTGATCTAAAGTTTCTGGCAACTTTTTTGCAAAACGTAACGTGATGAGCTATTTCTACCTTCAATTATGTTACTTACGTATTGGTAAGTCTCTTCTCATCAAAGGTCAATTTGCCTGGTTGCTTGTACACGAGGAATACGTATCTATGCAGGCCAGTGTCTTGTGGAGGTCCAGAGCCCACGTACGCCGAGAGGGTTTCGCCGGAGGCAATTTTGTTGCCGCGGATGTTGCCCACTAGCCAGTGGTGCCATTCACGGAACGTGGGCTCTTTGCGAGACGGGGCGTCGGGGTCTGTGAAACAATTGATAGGCAAGTGTTGTAGATGTACTATGTGATAAGATAAGAGATACATTAGTAGGATGTTATGTCATATTGGTGGAGCAAAATAAAGGTACATTAAAAACCGATATTCTAATTGAGCACTACATAGTTAGTTAATTAATATAAATGAGTTAATGGCATTTACGGCCCTTTTCTATATTTATAATCTTGATCCTGCACATCAGATTTAAATTATAATTTAAAAAAAAAATTATAGAAAAAAGTCCGCAAAATATCATAAATTAGCCTTTATAGTAAGAGATGGTTACCGGTCATAGCCAGGGTGTAGTACTGGTCGGGGTCGGCATCGAACTCCACCTTGGGGATGTCCTTCACCTGAGTGGGGGTCAGCTCGTTGCCTTCCTTCACTTCTACGCCGCTGGGGTATAACACCTGAAAACATTCACTTGGTTACACTGGTATTAGACACTTGTGTTGTAAAATTGTCGTTAAATTGACTTGGTTATAATGGCTCCCTATCAGATAGTCTAAGTAGCAAAACGTCAAACAAAGCGAAAAGTCCAATGAGCATTCTGTCTATTGAGCTAATTGCCTATGTAGCAAAACGTCTAACTATCAACAGGTCTATATATCAAAACGTCTATTTAGGAAATCGTCAGGTTTTAATTATGTACAATTATGAACATAATTACTTTAGTAAAAGTCGTATAAAAACCTGTACAGTGTACTGATGCCTTTGCTTAGAAACTTTATAGGCAGTCGCTTACATTGCAGGTGGAGGCAATATTGAACCCTGGTCAGTAATGAAGCTAGGCAGTGACTTATAGTAAGCTTCTACTACGTTTGATAGAAATATTAGCAGTTCCATGCGGGTTTATGCACATTGCTATGGAAAATAGGAAAACCGCAGGAAAAACATATCCTATGTCCTACTCCCTACTTATTTTAGTGTATTTCAAGAGTAGGACTACTATAGGACTACTGGCACTCGATGTAAAGGTAGCAAAAGCGAGAAAAAATCGTTAGTAGACTTTACGGGAATCGAGGTGACTGTCACGGCTCGATGTATCGAAACCCGACGAAAAAGGGAAGTAAATAATCCGTTTAGATCACCACATAATTCCACATGTAAATAATAAATAAATAAATATACCCGGACAAATTCACTCACGGTTAATTAAATCCAAACTAAGCTCTCAGCTTGTAATATGAAATCTAACTAACTGATATTATTACATATACATACATACACAAATACTTGATCGAACCCGCAACTCCCGACACAGTAAGCGCTCTCACTGCCACTGTGCCAACGGGCATGTCAATAATTAGTAAGTACGCGGAACTATGAATAACTAGATGTCACAACGTACCCTTTCTAGAAAACTTCAATTAAATCAGCTCGTCAACCATTCATGGACACTACATACGAGTAATACTATACAATTTACAACATAATGAGATGACACAGGAAATAATGTATATCATCATGACTGTAACGCCGAGTTCTAGATGATGTACCAAACACAGATTGGCTGGCCATCAAATATAATAAGTGATCATTACAGAGACTAGGTATTACTGAAAAAGTAATTGTAGTATTTTTTGACACTCCGAAATTCGTAATAAGTTAATTTAGAATACAAAAACTGTCTGATTTTTAGAGTTCCGTACCCAAAGGGTAAAACCTATTACTGAGACTGCGCTGTCCGTCCGTCCGTCTGTCACCAGGCTGTATCTCAAGAACGGTGATAGCTAGACAGTTGAAATTTTCACAGATGATGTATTTCTATTGCCGCTATAACAACAAATACTAAAAATAAAATAAAGATTCAAGGGGCTCCCATACAACAAACGTGATTCTTTTACCGTTTCTTGCTCGATACTAATAATTTTTAATAGATAACGGTACTGTGACGGTACGGAACCCTTCGTCTGCGAGTCCGACTCGCACGTGGCCGGTTTTTACTGCTTATTATTGCTAAAATAATACCAGTCTAGCTTCGTTGCAAACGTGCTGGAAAGTTACTAATTGTGCCTATTGTATGTATAATGGTATTCTGTTATTATATACATTGTTACTAATGGCTTACAATAGTGTTCTTAATTCTTATTATAACTTGACTTATTTATAAAAAAAATACATTGTAACTGGGTGTCTCACGGCTATTATGTTAAATCAGTTTTATTTATTACATTATCATTTAAGTAGCATTCAACTTAATATTGCTAAATATATGGAAAAACTAATACATCCGTCTCTTTGAAGGACATAATGTTGTTGACTGAAGGTTGACTGTGAATAAAATACACAGATAACCAGTTTAGCCATTCAATAAATTTACTCAAATAACAAAATAACGGTAACTTGACACACCATTTAGTGAATGAATGAACGAGTTAAATGACATAGACTGGGAGACCTGCTATTCTCTTTTGAGCGCAATTGGGGGCCAAAGAGAAAACTATTACGCAAAGAAGACTGTGGTTCAATTAGGATTCAATTTGGGCGACGGAACATTACTGGTCCAATAAAACGATGATGGAAAATGTAAGGTTTATTAAATGGGTAAAATCTAGAACTGTGAAACATTATGGATCTGATAGGGGACATATTGAGTTATGGAACATTTTAAGACCAATAATGGGTGACATATTTCGTTCATAGGGGATGCGGTGAGACTATGTGTGCGGCCACAGTGAATGCGCGGTGGCTTACGCGGTGACTTACGCGGTGGCTTACGCGGCGGCGGCGGCGGAGGTGGCCACACTGAGGCGCGAGCTCTAGTAGCGATCAGACGTATATCAGGGGTTGCAAACAATTTTCGATCAACAATACACAACTAGATTTCGGGTCACGTACAAAATCAAAGCTAAAAAATGTCCTCGTGAATTACGTGTGACAGCTTATTTTGTTTACTACCGAACTGACCAAAAAGTTTTAAAACAGTTCGAAGTTCAACCTAATTACAACCATGACACCTAGCAAATCTTCAAATATTTAAAATTACTACTGTCACTTAGAAACGAAAAGACAACATTTAGTGTGAAATCAACCTTAACGACCTACAAATAAAGTATTTTATTCCCGTGTTTACCTTCCTTTCGTTTCGTTTCTTTTAGAAGAACTACAGATGGAATGGAGTCGTGTTGAACACTTAAATAATTTGTAATATGCACGTAAAAGTTTACTTAAAATTATTTATGTTTTGGGCTATCTAGGTTTGATAGTATACATACTTGTTTTCATTACGATTTTCTTGATAAACTTGATAGTATAACTCTGCAAATATAGATCCTAGCGTATATATTAAATAATAATGATCAAACTTACTGTCATTTTTGCTCTAGAGTTGAAAATTAACGAGTTATTTCAGAAAAACTAAAAAAAATGAACTTAAAACAAGATGGCGGCGAATACTCTACCGGGATTAGTTACAAAATCGAAATTTATAAGTCCAACCACCCCCCCACGACATAAAAAAAAATCGCCCCCCGGATAAATAAATTATTACTACAAAACAAATCTACTCCATGTTTCTGCTGTTCTGTTTCACAAAATTTGCGCCAACGTTGGCCAAACATTTGTAGCGGTGACTTCAAAACTTCAAAACGGCGGTGACTTTTTTTTTCAAAATTTGATATTATTTTGTTTAAAAGCTTAAAATATAACTTATTCTACATGTACTCACAGAAAGTAAGACACTCCGGCCGTTAAATTGTTTTTCCGGCCATTATTTTTGCAACTTTTTTGGCTGTGGTTCGAGGGAACTAAATAAAAGAGTGGCTCACTTTTCAAATGAGACCCTAAGCACCCAGAAGTATTATTTGCGCTGACCCGAAATCTAGTGTGTATTGTTGATCGAAGCCATTTTACGTCAAAACGCCGAGCGGTTAGACCACTGGTTTGATACACCTGCCACCCGCTTGTTAAGTCGCTCGCCGCCTAGGCCCGCACTGTGGACACAACGCGCGGATCGGTGCGTTTGAAATCACCGCGCGCGGAGTCGCTCGGTCTTGTCGCGCTAGGCTTCCGCCTAGTCACTTCAGTATGGACACTTACACGCGTTTCATACGTTTGATATTTCGCGCCCGCCGTCGCCACCGCGCTAGGCCCGCAGTATGGACGCACACTATGAAACATTATGGTAGAATTGTGCTAAATTTTGGACACGAAAGGGAATTTATTTAATAAATGTAAAACTTTGTATCACTATGTCGATAAAATTTTGCGCCATAACCTTCAAATAACATGTATATCAAAATAAAGTGAAGTCCAATGTAGTCATATAAATAATCCAGATTTTAAACTGTGTATGTACTGAATTATAAAACTATGTTCAGTAAGCGAATCACACTAGAGATACGCTATTCTATCTTTTATCTCTATCTCTATGCCATTTTGATAACAGAAAGTCAAAGACAAGACTTGGTCTACATTGTAAGGGCAGGTTGTTTCAGCTTACGCTCACGCACCAGTTAACGTCAGCCAAAATGTCGGTCTCAACAGGCATAATAAAATGAAAAGTCGTTGAATAACTTTAACAGGCTGACTTTTATGTTATGAACAACGCTTTGTATTTACCGTTAGCGTAAAACATCGCAAACTATTTGACGAACGTTTGTTACGATAGCCGACCATTTGAAACAACCTACCCTAAAGCCTGCAGGTAATATTAGCATGAAACAGTGATAAATGCATCTTTATACATTCTCGAAACTTTCGCTTCTTAAATATTACTAGTAAAATAAAAACTCTTACCTTGATAATGTTGTTCGGGGCAACTGGCACTACATCAGGGACCACATGATGGGCCGAGAAGGACTTCGCCACGGACGCCATAGTTCTCGAAAACACCCTAAAATTGACCATAGTGCCGTCTGCTATTAACAAAACAAGCGCAAATTTCAACAATCGACTCATTTTAAAAACGATTAAACTGTGTCGAGTGGTGCAGTTCAATCTTACAACTGAATGATGTGGGACCGAACGGACGTTATATACGAGAACCGGTTGCCTAGTAGCAGTGTATTTAGTACAACCGTGAACAATGGTTAGTGCCAGGACGGCGCGTGGTCAAACTGGGAACTAACTAATGAATGAAAACAAAATCAGTATTTTCCATTGCTATCACAGTGGCCCTCAAATATACATTGCGCGGCGCCTCCAGTATTATGTCTATTAACGAACAATGGGTAGTTTTCATTGAATCCATTCGAAGACAAAGAATCGTTATGATATTGTAGGAATTCCACCTTTATTCAGCATTTATTCTAAGTTTTCATAATTGATATAGTTTTAGACTTGTTGGACGTCGTGAAAGACTGTTCAGGGGTTAATAGTAAGTAAGTAGTAAGTTTTAATTTATTTCATATCTTGCGAAACATTACAAGATATTAGTATTATCTATAGAACATTTTATAAAGTTACTTACTAGTTATTGGCAAATCACACCGGATTGTTGTGTACATTATAATGGAAGCAACTTTTTTTTCATCTGTTACTATTATTATTTGATCAATATATTTGGGACTAAGAATGTTGTGTATGATTGTACATTGTGCATGACATTGTTTGAGTGAGACCAGTTTCATCTGTAATCTGAGTGGGAGAGGTTTGATTGGATTAACTACACAAATGTGATAAACTCGATAACTACACTAAAATACTGTACAAATTGAAGTAGGTACCCAGTATTTCAATTCAATTTCTAATGAGTTTCTTCTTTGTTTCCTAATATATTCAACTACCAGACGGATTTGGTTAACCAGATTTTTATTTTAACCTCATTCATCAAGAAGGACCACTCTTTGTGCCAAAATTCTCAAAATAACGGGTTTACCGCAGTTAAAACCGCCGCGTTCTGTTAGTATATGACTAATAGTGCTGTTTGTTTATATCATTGCTTCCTTCCTGAGGAAACAGACATCAAAAAGTACCTAGTTGTGTAACTTGACAGACATCGAAAATTATCCACTGTGAAAGAGTAAGCAACCATGAGTTTATAATCCACCTAGTAAGAATAATTTTTCGTAAGTAAGTAAATAATCTGTCCATAGCAAACCTTAAAATTTTCCATTACATTTTCAATATAATATTTTGTTGATGACAAGTTGGTGGTATCTATTTACTGACTACTTATATGAGATTATTTGGTAGAGAGCTATTCTACCAAATAATTTTAAGATTTGCTATGGACAGATTATTTACTTACGAAAAATTATGCGTTGGAAATGGTTTGAACAGTTTATAATCTTAATAGGTTTGTAATTACTTGGTAGGATTGTAATTACTTGGATGGTAATTAGAGGTTGTTTTGTTTATTTCATACATTTCAAAGATATTTTAGGAAAAAAATAGTTTGATGCAGTTATGGTGCCATAAGTTCCTAAGAAAAAAATCTTAGTAGGTATCTATTGTAGTTACTTGCAATAGTTAGTTATTAGTACTTGCCTCTACTAAACAGTTTAAAAAAGCCACCCTGTGTATATAAACAAGTTTAGAATGTGTGATGAAATGGGGAATTTAGATTTCTTTCACTTGCTGTAATATATAGCATAGTAGTAATGAGAACCAAGAAAAGATCACTACATAATATTATAAAACAGAGTTCCCGGCCGCATCTGTCTGTCTGTTCGCAATAAACTCAAATACTACTGCACGGATTTTGACGCGTTTTTCTTAAATAGATAGAGTGATTCAAGAGGAAGGTTTATATGTATAAAAATAACTGAAATTCCCTCGGGAATGGGCACAGCGTGGGTAAAACCGCGGAGCGCTGCTAGTGTTATATGTATTAACACACCGTGTCATGTAGTACTTCTACTAGTCTAAACATACCTCACCTGTTATTAGGTAAGAGAATTTAATTAAAAAATACTTCATCAAAACGAACATTATAATTTAATTATTTATATTTTGTAAACATTATTTTGCCTTCTGTTTAATAGATTATGTAATGATATGAAATTGCATACCAACTGAAACCCATCTATACTCGGAATTTTTATTAGATTCCAGATTTGACATTAGCTACTGTCATTTTGTGAAATAATGATACCACATATAATAGTGTAGTGTAGTGATACGAATATCTTATTTCATTGCGAATCGATATTTTGTATCCGATGTATTTTCTCATTGTTTTTTACTTATTATTAAACTAGATATTTTTTGACACCAATATATAATTACTTGGAATGAACAGTCTAGCACATTAACCAAAACAAACAACGTTTTTTTTCTGTTTTATTTGTCATGTTCCTTCATGATCACATTTTTTTATTTATTTCACACACAATTATAAAAGAAAAGTCTCAGATCGTTAATTAATCGTCAAAACTAAATTATCGGTTCAGAAATATTTAATTTCCTGATATACTTAGTTTACGAGAGTAAAATTATAAACGAGAAGAATCGATCCGGAAATATTCCATTTCCATATCGAATAATTTCGGAACGTCACTATTTAGTATTTGTCATAATGTTGCAACACTGAAATTGTCAAATCTGGAATCTAATTAAAATTTTTAGTATAGGTACCTATAGCAATTGTAATCAATTATGAAAGTTAGGGGTGGAGATTAGAGGATTACATGTTTTTATGATTTCTTATAATTTGTAATTTTTCTAATTTTGATATGAAGGAATTGGCCAATTTATTATACTCAAACAGACAGTAAGTACAAGTAGTTTGAGACATCCCACAGGCAGGCAATGACTCTACCCGCCATAAAGATAATGGTATGGCACAGAGTATTAAGCTGATCTAAACATAATCTTGAATTCAAAAGGTTTCAAAGTTTAGATTGTTAATTATTATATGAGATTTTTCTGTGTTTAAAAAGATTAACATAATAACTAATGATTAACTTAAAACCATTATCAGTTCCCAAAAAATAAAAAATATGTGGGTAAACCACAAAAACACAAATATTTTTTTGAACTTTTTAGCTAGCAAATAAGTGTTAAATAAAAGTGAAGGTCATGATGGTGAACATGTGAATAGCGATACCTATGGAATAAAAATATACACTTTAAGATAACACCCCAATGATAAGAACAATCTAGAAATATATGCTGATAGCATACAAGAATGGAAACTAAACAGTCTAGCTAAAATAATGAAACACCTATACAAAATTATGAATGAAATGAAATATAACAACTTAAATATATGAAATATACAAAATTACAGAGTTTGCAACGTAATGAAGAAAATAAAAGCACAAATAAAAGTCCAAAGTACCTAGGATAGAACGTGATAATAATGTACCTGGTGGAATAAAACCCCTTTGTATTTCGTTATGTGTACACAAGTTACTGTGGTATTACTGATTATAGTATTAGTATATGTATAATTATTAAAATGAAATAATTTATTATTCAATTGTTATCACCTGGGATAATTGCCGGCCGGAAATCTGGTTTAATTTGATTTGATTGCTAAAATAAAATTCTTTCATAATGACATTCACATTGACATTATTGATAATATTAGTTGGCATTGAGAGATAAAACAGTTGGTTGACAGTGACAAAAAAAATATACTAATCAGATTCTGCAAAGTGCAAATCACTCACTCATTCACTCAATTCAGTAATCTATGGATTGTCAAATTCAAGGTTGGGGTGGGGACTGGGGTTGCTCAAATGAGCTAATGCTTGATCTTGATTTTGTTTGTTTTTTTCAACATTTTCAAGTTATTTACTGTTCTTTATCAGAAAACACCAAATAAAATATTTAATCACTTGTTTCGTTGTAATACTGACCCGAAAAACATGCTGGTATGGAGGTTTGATAAGTATGATTAACGATATTCAGCTCACAAAACGTTTGGTTGTAATTACTATAGTTTTGGGCATTATTTATATTCTGAAGGAATACGTATTTGTTTCGATATGACACAGCAGCGAGTGGCTTATTTCTATAGCGCTGATGTGGGGAACTTCCACTATGGCCCGGGGCATCCTATGAAGCCCCATAGGTTAGCAGTTACTCATAGTTTAGTTCTGAACTATGGCTTGCATAAAAAGATGCAAATCTTCAAGCCTTACAGAGCTAGTGCACACGATATGTGCCGGTTTCACAGTGAAGATTACATAGAATTCTTGCAAAATGTTACTCCCCAGAATATACAAAGTAAGTAAAGTTTATTTTCAATTTGTTTTCCATTGCATGGAACATTATTTTGCATTTTTAAAATACTCATTCTTCATTCAATTATTTAAACCAAATTGCAGGTTTCTCAAAAGATCTCCTTCATTACAATGTGGGTGATGATTGTCCGGTGTTCGAGGGTCTGTTTGACTTCTGTTCGATGTACACGGGGGCTTCGCTGGAAGGTGCTATGAAACTCAACAACAATGATTGTGATATAGCCATCAACTGGTCTGGTGGACTGCATCATGCTAAGAAGTTTGAACCATCAGGTAAATAAATCAAGAGAAACAAGATAGATAAGTTTCAATTAACTTTTTAAACAACAAATCTTACTTTAATGTGTTTGGTAATTGTATGTAATCTTGGTATAGGTGTGACCTACTAAACCTCAAACAGCATAATTTTTGTAAAATCACATTTGCTGGCACTTGCATTTTATTTAGACCAAGTTACTTTAAACTAGTTCCTGTTGCAATTGTTAGAACATGTAGGCCTGTAGCAATACATCCAGTGATAACCTATATTATGTACTTTGTTTAGAGCCATAATGCTAACAATCTACTATCAACACAATTCATCATTTCCAGGTTTCTGCTATGTAAATGACATTGTAATAGCAATATTGGAACTCTTGAAATACCACCCCCGAGTGCTATACATTGACATTGACGTCCACCATGGAGATGGGGTACAAGAGGCCTTCTATTTGACTGACAGGGTGATGACCGTCAGCTTCCATAAGTATGGGAATTACTTCTTCCCGGGTACCGGTGATATGTATGAGATAGGAGCTGAGAGCGGAAGGTATTACTCGGTCAATGTGCCTCTGAAAGAAGGGATTGATGATCAAAGTTATGTTCAAGTAAGTAAAAATAGATTACAGTTTTGCTATTTTTAAATTGATAGGTATTAAAAATGTTTCGAGGTGTATGTAAGCAAAACTTTAAGGGGCTATGACACCATGGGATGGACATACAGCTCCAGACTTTTCTGCGCCGCGAAAAAAAACCCGCCGTAATACTTTAACAAAAATACACAGTTCCATAGCCCCATGTTTCAAATGAACTTTATTGGCAGTATTCCTTGTTATGAATTTGAAACATTTAAGATTACGTTTTCACTTGCCAGGTGTTCAAACCAGTAATATCGAATGTGATGGAGTTCTACCGGCCCACGGCGATCGTGCTGCAGTGCGGCGCGGACTCGCTGGCCGGCGACCGGCTGGGCTGCTTCTCGCTGTCCACTAGAGGCCACGGCGAGTGCGTCAAGTTCGTCAAGAACTTGAACGTGCCTACGCTTGTTGTTGGCGGCGGCGGGTGAGATTAAAAGTTATTTGTAGCCCGGTAGTCAAATCGCCGTACTCAGAAACGTCAAAAGCTTCCTTCCTTAGTAAAGTAATGAGTGATTTTGACTTAGAATGTTTGTAAAATAACGTCTATTAGTTAATTGTTGATTTGATGGTCGTTACTGAGTATGGCAGGAAGTCTAGTTAGTGGTTAAAGGAGCTTTTTATTTCAAAAGACCTATGTTATGCTTTGTTTGGTATCCACTGATCTCATAAAATGTAGCATAGTAATGTAATACAATAGCAACCATGGCTCAGCTACACTGAAAAAGCACCCTAAGTCTAGTGTAAGAGTTTCCAGACTGGCGATATACAAGTCTGAATGTAGAAACAGTGTAGCATTCGTGCAGAGCAATGCCACCAGGCCGTCTACTTATGTGTTATCTTATCCAATATCCATTCTGCTCATCACGTAACTTCACCATAGTACCTCAATATTCCAGGTACACCCTAAGGAACGTCGCTCGTTGTTGGACGTACGAGACATCACTACTGGTCGACGAGAACATCTCCAACGAGCTTCCGTACACAGAGTATTTGGAGTTCTTCGCGCCAGACTTTCAGTTGCATCCCGAAATCAACGGGTAAGATCATTACTCTAGTCTAAAGATCATTTCTCATATAACCTGGCATGCCTTGAGTTAGTGAGATGACTGGTGAGTGAAACACGCGGGGTGTACGTGTTGATGTCACGAGGCAAGCGCTTGCCAGTTGCTTGTCGAGCTTCATAAACACTATGAGTATGAGTCTTCAAGTATAGAATAGAATAAGACATTTTTATTTGACACACTTACGCATTGTATTTTAAGGATATTTTATTCTACAATCTATACTAGGCTTCCAATGAAAAACTTTCAAAAGGGAGTATATTAAACTAAACTCTTGCTCGCGGTTTTACCTCTAAAACTCCAGTAATCGCTTTCCATATACACCTATATCTTGTTCAAGTGTGCGGTACAGAAAAAAAAGAAAAAAAATTTAATCTCACTTTGCAGGTCAAACAACGCCAACAGTAAGCAGTACTTGGAAGCTATCTCCAAACACGTGTACGACAACCTGAAGATGTGTCAACACTCACCCGCAGTGCAGATGACGCACGTGCCAGGTGAACATCAAGTTGCACTTTATCTATGACGAAAAACAACTTCTCGTGTTACAAAATATTTACTGTAAATATATAAAAATGTTAAGTATAGAATGTTAAGATTTCTAAGTAGAGTATTTTTGGAAATGTAACAGTTGCTTGTGCACTCTTAAGTAAGGATGTACGGAGGGATCTATAACTTAAGCTATTTACTCACTTCTCAATTGACATTAATTCCAGGCGACTTCTTCCCCGCAGAGGAACGCATCAAGGAGGAACCAGATCCAGACATCAAAATAAGTCAAGAGGAAGCCGATAAAATGGTTGAACCCAAGAATGAGTTCTTTGACGACGAGAAAGATAATGATAAGGAGCCAGTGGTGCCGGAGGTGAAGGAACCATAGTATACGGAAAGCCTCACTGACCCCTTGGCCATATGACATGACCAAGGATTCAGGGGGTTTAAAAAGAAGTTTCTATGGTATTAAAAACTCCTTAGTGCTTGTGGTGAGATTCCGTATGAAAACTTTTTAGTGGTGGACTATTTGATTTAAAAACTGTGTGAAGTGAGGATGATTGGGCTCTTCCGTTACGTAGTTAGATAGATAATTTAAACGTTAGTAATTAATTTGTAGTGGTAAATCATAAATGGAGCTAGAATAATGGATAATGATCATTTGTAGATTCTTATGTATTAGAATAGCTTATGTTTAGAATAGCTTTTAAAAGCCATTGCTCATGTAAGTAACCAACCACAACCAATCCCGTACTTCGCTTCTCACCTTTAGCACATTGTCGTCATGAGTTCCTTAATATAATAGTGCATTTCTATAAGTACATCTTCAACTTCACGAGCAATGGGCAATGACTTTTAGATTGCAGGAATATGTATCATATACTTTTAGTTTTGTACTAACAATGAAATAATCATTTATGAAATATTCAATAGAGAAGGCCAAAGGGTCAAAATATTACTATCAAATGCACCTACAATCCGAGCTTAGGTCATATATATTACACTAGTTTTTATTTCACTTCAATCCATGCAGTATTTCCGAAGTTATAACGACGAGAAGTTCAAGCCCTTTTTTGAATTTCCGAGATTAGGCGCGCTTACGCTATGACGTCACAACTCGACACAAGGGGCGGCGGTCGGTCGGTCCGGTGAACTCCAGTAAACTTTGGTGCGTTTTGGCGTCTCGTTTCATATTGTTTTGATTGTCTTCGTATTCATAATACCTATAGTGTGCTTATATTTTAAAGAAATAAAGTAAATTATCCTTTAAATCCCATTAACTCAAGTGAAACGTGAAGTGTGTAGAATGGAAGAAGGTTTTTTAAAAGGTCAGTCGGACAATCTGCCAAGAGTGGATAGTTTGATAGATGAAAAGGTATTTACATCCTGAGTAAGCATTTCCTACTCTCGGTAGGTATTTATTAGGAAGTGTGTGTTTCATTTAATAGGTACCTACCTATTATGGACGGCGATAAAAAATACTACCAGATACTCCCAATCTACATCACGAGGTTTTCGATGATTATTTTACCTCTATGTTTTATTAGTACATAAGAAAATGTCACTATTTACCCATATACAGATGTATGTAAGTTTTAGTAGGTAGGTATTTACGTAGTTATTACTTTTCTGAGTAGACAAATATGTAACCTGCCTATTAATATAGTTTTATAATAAACCAGATATTTTTTTAATTTTATCCAATGTCCGCTTTAGTTTGTTCATTCACAGTTGTTTTTTTAATAAAAATAAATAATACCTACTTAGTTAAGAAATCAGTGGTGATCAACTTGCGGGCCGCAAATTTTTACTTTTTTATAGGGGTGTTGCAAGTTTGAATGCTAATGTGACTGTCTACTTATGTCTGTCTGCGTGTCTGTATGTTTGTCTGTAGTAACGTAGCATATTTTTAAGCAGGTGAACCGATTTCGATGCGTTTATAATTTATTTCAATGTTGTTTTTTAACAGTGGTTCATAGACATGTTTTGTCAAAATCAGTTAAACCCTTCTAATAGTAAGTACATTAAAAACATACGTTTTGAAGGTATTTTTTTTTAATTCGTAGTGTTTTATGGTTCTAGGTCAGGAAGAGAGAGCTACGGAGATGATGTCATAGGGTATATACAGTTAAAAAGAGAGGGAGACGTATGTAGGGCTTATTGAATCCATCCTTTTTACTGCAGTCGTCCACTTCTTCCTCATTTTTGGGTCCCCAGGCACATTAAAAAAGAGTTTATCTGGTGTTTTAACTATCGAATTGAAGCACTGAGGCACAATACAGTATTTCCTCACTATTTTTTCACTCATTTTTCCGCAGAAAACAGTTAAATTTTGATTTTTAATGCGCAGCGGCGTGCGTACGAGAGCGCGACTGCCAAATGAGTCGAGTTGTGACGTCATCGACCAGTGAGCGCCCGCCCGCGTTTTTAAAATCCCACGGCCGAAAATACGCACTTTGATCGTTAATATCTTAGCCATTTATTGAGATATGGAAAAAGTAAAAACACAGTTTTTCTTGTAATTTTGTATAGATTTATTTGGTGTGTAAAGTAAAAAATGTTGGCCTTCTCCATTGTAGGTGTAAATAAGTAAAAGCATATCTAGATAAGTGGCTAATGGCACACAAAGGTATCCTTAAGTAGCATTTGTTTCTAATTGATATACTAGAAAGCTTAATTTGTCGAGAATATCGGTTATTTTTTATACCGATTTTCTATAGGGATTTATTGATTAATGTAATGTTAATGAAATTGAAATGATGAAATGAAAACTAAGATAAGATTATTATAATTACAAGTTTTTGGTTTGGGGGATAAAATTTTGTACTGACGATTTCAACGATAATAGAAATCTATTTAGGTACGAAGTTTCTATATACATAATACTGCTGTGATTAGTGTATGTATTGTAATAGTTGTAAATAATTGAATTGGCTTAGCAATAATTTAATGTGGCTAATTTATATTTTTCCATTTTAAATGAATAACATACCTACTTTAAGTACGCGGCGGGTAGTTTTCCTGCTCGACTTTTCGGTTTTTTTAGACTTTTAATTGCTAGAAATTTGAAGTGTAAGAAGACTCAACACTCAAAACCGAAACCAGTTTCTTCTAGCGCGCAACGAACGTGAGAAGGCGACAATACATGATATTATAATAAATATTTTCTGCATGTAGATGTGATTGGTGGAAATTTTTATATTCCATTTTTCCACCAATCAACTTTACTATTTTATCATAATTATGTCATATCGCGTTTTTTCTGTAACGTTCGTTATGCTAGACAGCCAGTTATATCTATTATCTTACCACACGTCAAAGAGAAGACTACTCGCCGCTGACTGTACAATAGTTGTAATACTAATAATCCATCCACGTTAATAATAAGGTGACAGTAATAATTTAGTAAATAGTAGAATAAATTATTTTATAGCATTTATTTGTTTTATTTTAAAACATGTACTTATCATAATGATGAATCAGATTGCAGTATTATTTTTCTATGCCTGTTATAATATTGAATTTGAGTGAATTTGTCCGGGTATATTTATTAAAAAAAAAATATTTTAATATTCAGTAGGTCCATACATGTCACTGGTTTCAACTAACCAACTCATTGGTTGCAGTGGCTATTTGTCCCATGAAACTACTTAGACTTTATTTTCAATAGTTCCACTGGATATCTACAACACATAGAGCATCATCAACTGAGTCGTCATTAATATCGGTTGGAACTAGTGTGAATGATCCACGTCTGTGAGTAGAAAAAACGGGAAGGTCAAGGTTCATTCGTATCAGATAAGCAAAACCCATATTTAATAGAAAATATCATTTATTATTAATAAATATTTACATAAAGCATCTTTATAAACTAATAGCTACCAAGTTTTAAATCTAGATTATTATCATTAATGAATTTATATATTTCATTTATACTTCCTGAAAAATCTACTGTGAGCATTTGTAACTTATCACAAGACCTTATAATTTGTGTGACTACATCTTTGGATACCTCCAAAGTGCAGTCCAACCATAAGTAATTGATATTTTTAAGACAACCCTTCTCTAACAATCTCAACATTGTTCCATCAATGTTGGTCTTTGATTGATATTTCAATATCAATTTCTGTAAATGATCAGTACATTCTAGGAAGAAATTCAATATATTATCAATATTGAAACTTGTATTACCAATCGTCAACATTTCAAGTTCAGAGAAAAACCATTTAGGTTTCTGATAGTATCTCGGTAACACCAAGTCGGAGGATTGAGTGACTAGACATAGTTTTTGAAGATTAGGACAGTTCTCACCAATACAAAAGATTGTATCAAAGTTCATTGAGTGATCAATCTCCCAAAGAGAGAAGTGAGTCAAGTAGCTACCTTTTGCTATTAAAAGTTGCTGCAATGAATCTGTAAATGTGAAAAATGACAAATCTAACCGATTCAATCTCATTTCACTTCCCGTGATTTCATCCAGCACCGCATCCTTGTTGTATCTTGACAGATGAGTGACAGACAATTCTTTTAACTGTGGGCAGATGCTTAGTAATTTTCTTATACCTGTAGCTGAAGGGAAGTGGCAATTAATTTTCCTGAGACTTAAAGGTCCTATGTCTAAGTGAGTACTTATAATTGTAGAGCCAACATCACAGGTGTCTATTCGCAGCTCTTGTAGGTATGGAAGTTTCCGGATCAACATGATGATGCCTAGCTGCGAGACACACCTCCCAATTTTGTTGACTCGTTCATTCCTCGGTGGGTCCATGGAGAGGATTCTAAGGTTCCTTAAGTTAGCTACTGAAACAAGACCTTCATCTGAAACATTTCTTATTAGTACCGATGCATTGAAGTGTGACTTACAGATGTCCACTCGAGAGACTATGTTGATTTCCTCGAGACAAAGGCAGTATAGACCTATAACCTCAAGTATTTCATCTGAACAGATAAATTTGAGATCTAGAACTACTAAATGTCTTAAATTTGGGATCATATTGAGCCAGAACTGTAAAGGTACACAATTGTCATGATCTGATTTACGGAAGACTGTCAGGTTGGGATGTGTGAGAGCCAGGAGTTGGTTGCGAGGGTCAGCATGTAATGGCTGGCATGTTCGTTCAGAACAGAGGACATCAAATAACCTGAAAAGAAAAAGTTACTTGAAACCTGTTGGTAGAGAGATGATATTACTATATATTCTGGTAATATCATAAATCTTCTAGAAATCCTCACTGTAATTATACTTTTGAGTGAGCTAAGAAGTCTCTCTGTTATTATAAACTTTACTTGTAAATAGTAATCTTGAATTAATGACATAACAGGAATGAGCTCCAAAAGTAAAGAAGTTAGCTAAGAAGATTACTGTTGTTCTTTTTACCTGGCAGGTAGTAGTGAACAAAGGTATCCTTTCAACAACAACACTTCCGATTCGCACTCATTGTTCAAATTATTCTCCTGATACTTTTTCTCAATGGCTGAAATAGCAGTATTAATCAAAAATATACATTTTTTAACACTTATTTTGAACAAACTAACTGGCTGTTTTTTGGGAGACATGACAAAGCATTTTACGACTTTATTTTTATGAGTATACAACTACTGTTATTCAATTAAGTTGCGAAGAACGATAGAATATTGAAGAGAACCGAAAGGAAATTAGAAATGTTACTAATTTCTAAAAAATCTTTGTTTTAATCGTATTGTATTTATTTGACTATTTGACATTATTTATATCATTTCATTTGACAGATGGTTTTTTTTTTTACGTAAGATTACGAACGAACGAACGAGAAAAGAAAATAGAATGAAGACTGACGTGAGACTGACTCAATGAATGTCATGATGTCTGTGGTTTTAATTGAATTTCCGGTTCCTGATGGTTTTCTTTTTCCCGCATTATTTTCATGTATTAGTTAGGTAGTTACCACGAATTAACACTAAAACAGAATTAAATATAAAATAAAGACACAAGTAAATTTAAATAATGTTTAATTTCATTTCATTTCGTACAAGTTTACACCTAGAACTAGAATAGTTTATTAATTTAAAAAATATTCCATTTTAATCTATCTCACTAAAGTTTATGTATTTCTTTAAAATAAATAAGGATGTTTTATCTAGTTTAAAAATAAAACGGATTTAGGTTCATAAGTAGAATATGTACTCACTAATTGGTAGGGTAGATTGGTATTTTAAAGTTTATGTCATAATAAAAATTACTAACACATCTAGGAGTCTAAATTAAAATTGTGCTGAATTTATTTCTAAGTTCATTAATGATTTTTTTTCCAAAATTCAGTTATTTATAAATTTTAATGGGCTTTGATTTTATGAAATTATATAACATTATAATTTTTTCTTTCTTTTTATTACAATTTTCTGCTGGGGACAAAATGACTGAATCATGATTAGTGAATGATTTACTTATCTATTTTTTATTTAAATCCCTATTTATTTATTTACTTACATAATAACTACAAACTACTTTGGTATATACCTATGGTTTCTATCTATTTAAAATATGTTATGTGTTACATTATACATAGTACATTTATTATGAAAGTATTTATAATTTGAATTGGCACATAAATTAACTTAAGTTTAAACAAAGAAACATTAATATACACTGAATGTAATCAACATTATGAATAAATATTTATAAATAGGTATTCTATTGATATAATTTTTATTTATAAGAGAATAACAAGGAACTATCAATAATGTACAACTCTGGCACATAATTCTTAACTTTTTGTGCTAAAATTAATTAAATTACTTTTTTAATTTTAACAGACATATAATAAGATTTGTCAAATCAATTTTACAGTATTTAATATCAAGAAGTTTGACTTCGTAACTGATCTCTAACAATTATTAAAGAGTCTACATTTAGATATAACCAAAACTACATACATTTTAAGAGAGAAGGATTAGAGATTAGAAATACAAAGAAGCCCTAGTAGTATAAATCTAGTCAATTCATTCATAGCCTCATTCGAAGAACATAAGGACTAAATAAGATTCTTGATAGAATAAAATAACGACCAAAACTAATTGACGATCATTCATCCTTTGGTCGTGCATTCTGCGTACCGCGTTCTCTCGTCTGTTGCATGCCTCACTAACTGCGCCACCGCCTAACCCCTCTCCTTCCTGGCTAACCGATCCTACACTATCATTGGTGTTAACCCTTTTAACATTAGCTTTTAACTTACTAATAGCTGGATCTAATTCCTTAGCATCTCTAACTTTTTGATTATCTTGGTTAACATTATTAAGACTGCCATCGTCTTTAATTTTGTTTTTCCCGATTTGTCTATCATCGCCGAGTTTACGATTGTCATTACGTTTGAATTTGGAAGATTCTGTCGATCTTTTAACAGATCTTTGAGATGATCCGTTTGGAGATATGAGGTGTTTGGTTCTCTCGGACCTGGTCAAAGATCCGTCGTACGAAACGGATCAGAGTCTTTTATGTGAGTCGGTGCTGGCGCTCTTGAGGGAGCCGAAGCGGCGGGAGGTGGAGGGCGGCGCGGAGGTGGCGCGGTCCAGGCTGGCCGCGCGCAGGATCAGCCCCCGGGACTGGGACGACTCGGGCCTTATCTGAAGGTAAATAAATCATTTATGAGAAGAAAGAATTTAACACGACACTCATTAATTAATTAATTCTATTTTGAGTATAGGTTAAGTAACAAGACGCATGCTTCATCTGAATCAGTTAAACATAATTGATAGAACGGATTTGTTACTGCTGGTAGTCTATTTGGAGCTAGAAAGATTTCTTCTAAAGTAAAGGTGTAGTCAATAATTTGAAGTCAGCTTACGGGCTCCCCCACAGATCCAACCCGCCTCTGCCTCGTCTGCCGCTCTCTTCCAGAGAACCCTTCAGTGAAGGAAGTTTCCAGAGACTTTTGCGAGGGATCGCTCATAGACTGCGACAGGAGATGAGTGGTGGATGACGAGTTCGAGTCTTCAATGTTGGAAAATTCGTCCGGGCTCTCTTCTCTTTGGAGGTCTGATTCCTGGAGATAAGTAATGCAATAGTATCTATATTGTCCGACGAGTATGCACGGGTAACTTTTCATCATCCAATAGCAACATACCATCATAGATGGATAAACCAATACTTACTCGCAACGTATTGGTCTTTAGTCTATACTTATGCGATAATACTTGCGATTGGTAGAATAATCTTATTAAATAACGGAGGCATAAGAAATTAAAAACATATGATATATAATACGTAACTCTGTACTCAGCCTTACCTCTTCCAATTCCCTCAAAGTGCTGGGATGATAGTGATGTCTCCTAGTTTCTTCCCTTTCCCGTTCCCTCTTTTCTAACTCATCGGCCAACATCATTACCTCCCAATCACCCCCACTGCTTGGTAGTCCCCCTAGTTAAATAATAATATTAATTTCATCACAAAAAAACCTTAAGTACTCATACGGTATTAAGGGTGATTTTGCCATAAAACCAAGTAACCATAATTTTTTCTCACCTCTAATTGGCGACGAGCTTCCGTGACTAGAGCTCGGCCGACCTCTTCTGGAAATGTTCTCAACGAACTCTTCAAACATGGGCGTGCGAGGGACTGACTCAGAGTCACTGCTGGATGACGTTGAATTGCTGCAATTCAAAATACTAATAGAATGTATTGCAGGAAACTACGATCAGAATTTCAACTTTATGCCTCATCACATCAGATTATTTGTGCTCAACTCACGTATCACTCCAGCTGTAGTCACTGCCCATATCCAACACCACCTCATTACAGCTATTAGTCGCCTTGTGATGAGAACCTCGATTGTATCCAAAAAACGAGCCAAGACTGAACTTCCGATGCTGTCGAGGACGACATGGTTCTAAGGGCAAAAACGTATTTGTAATTGATAACTGATATTTAAATAAAGAACCATCTCTATTTAGCAGAATCACTTACTTCTATCGCTTCTCCCAGTATGATGCATGCCAGTATCAACTGATAAGGTTTTCTTGATCTTAGACTTTGTACTATCCAGATGAGATCCAAAGAAGTGGAAAGGATGCATGCCTCGTTTACTTGTGCGCAAACTCGACTGTTCCGGACTGAGTAGAGAACGGTCTTCTGATGTTGAGTGTGGGGACAACGGTCTGAAAAGTAAACAAAGAGAGATTTAATTTTCAATTTGGAGATCATCGATCAAAAGTACTATAATGATGATGAAATTCTTACCTAGTGAGGTCATGCATTTCAATGCTTTCTTGGTCACTCTGATCTTCCCAAGACTTCCTTTGCCTCAACTTTGCCGCTCTCTTTCTCGAATAAGTGCCAGCTTTGCCGTCCAAATTGAGATCTAATCGTTTGGACTTACTCACTGTCCATTCTTCTTTACTCGAGGACGACTTATCTGTTCTACTGGACAATGATTCGGCTAGACTTTGCAGCTCTGAGTATGATAACTTTCCTAGGTCTATACCACCTGTGATTTCTGTGAGTTTCTCTTCAGTTAGATCGTCGGTGGAAATCGTTTCTCTTGTTACTGAAGTTAAAGTATCATCTTTATCTGTAACTCTGTCTTTTTCATCTTCATCACCACTTGCTGTAGGTGGTGATGTTGCGAACACCGTGTCTAGAGAATCTCCTCTCTGTAGGTTATTAAAAAAATTAAATAACCTGGTTTAGTCTAAAACAATTTTTTTTTTCATATGTTATTTTTTAAACTTACCATAAAACCTTCTTCAATACAAGAAGCGTCATCGCTTCCAGAACTCCCATTCTTAGGGAGGTGTTTTAAAGGGCCTGCTCCTTCTATTACTTCTTGTTCCGTACCCTCAGGTGGTTGTGAAGGACTTATACCCGACAATCCCAGTCGTTCGAGTTCCTGAATACGCTTCTGCAGTTGACTTATTATTTCATCACGTTTACGAACTTCGTTTTCTAGACTGTTAAACCTGGAAAATACACTTTTACCATCATTATAATTATTATTGTTTCTACATACGTAGACTATAGTAGCTTTATATGTTTGACGGATTGTAGACGGTTCACTACTCACCTCTCTTGGAATTTTCCTTGTACATCGTGAAGATGCCCTTGTATCACTTGTTTTATACCTAATAGTACTTCTCCGAAATATTCTTGTTCTTCTAATGATCCTGAAAATCTCGACAAGTTTAGCAAATGGCAATAAATGTTGTCTTTATGTTAACAACTATATTTGGATAGATTACCTCTTAATAATTTTCTTTGATTAGCAACGGCAGATATAAGGGAGAGCTTGGGTTTCTCTGAAGGCACTTTTATTTCTTCTGGTCTCAAAGTTTTAAAATCATACATTGGATCAATATTTTGCTGTAAATTGTTATCACTTCTTATATCTACCCCATAATCTTGAGCAGGAGTAGTATCTATAGGTGCTTGGTTACTTGAACAGTCACTGGGCGTGACTACTATTTCAGTTGGATTTGCTATTAATGGAACAGATTCGCTACCTACTTCAGGCATTTTGAATACATTACTTTTAGAATCAGGGGGCGCACTGGCGGGGGGAGATGGTAACGTGTGTCTATGAAAAGTTACACTTTTGGCGAATTTGGAATGTCTTGCAGCATACCCTTCTAAAGTTGGCGTTCTCATTAGTTTTTTCAACTCGTTACTTCTTTCGGGGCTTTCTGCTGGAGTGACATCTTCGGATAGCTTTTTAAGAATAGATTTTAACGTTCGTCTCTCCAAAGTTTCATTTGATCCGTGACTTCCTAGTGAGTCTATCGATTTTCTCTTGTATTTCCGCTTATCCATTGTGCTTCCTTCAGAATGACTTCTTGTTAACGTGTCACATAGTAAATCTTCCGAGGAACTTGTGTAATCTAAGCTAGAACTACGAATTTTTACAACTTTCTCGAGCTCGGCTAATTTCTGCCTTTCGTTTAAAATTTTCAATTTCTTCACGAATGGCAGACCACCGTATTCTGGTGATAAATCATCTATTGATCTGTATTTTTTAACTCTAGGTAACAATGTAGATGTTGTTGGCTTACAATCAACCGTTTTCACGAGATTCTTTTTAGGAGATAATGTCAATAAATCTAAAGACTTTTCTTGGACGGGTTCCATAGGGCCTGTTAAGCATATCTTAGGTTTATCTGGCTTATCACTATTGCAACTACCATCAATATTATTATTGTCTATTTTTACAAGTTCCGCTGTAGTAACTATAGGCATACACATATTTACACTTGATTCCGGCTTAGTGTCATCTTTGCTTCCACTATCAGAATCTTTATTTTCTTCTGACTTACTCTGACTTTTTGACTCTCCTAAAATAGCAGCTTTTTTAAGTTTACTCCAAGGTTTTTTGGGTTTTACGTCTTCTTTATTTTCAGTTGCTTGGATTGAAGTTATTTCTATAGCAGTCACTGGAGGTTTATCTAAAGGAGGTGGTTTAATTTTTTCTGTAGTAGGTGTTTCAGTTTCTTTTGGACCACTCTGTAGTAATTTTAACTTATCTTTGAAAGTAGAACCTACGGCTTTTGCGGGTGATTTAATCTTGCTAACTACTGAATGTGGGATTGATATAAGATTGCTTTCTGTTTTAGGAGTAGGTTCTACGACTGCTGCTGGTTTTTCACTGACATCTTTATTCAGAGGTTGACACACAGCGGTCCCATCGCTTTGTACTTGTAAAATCTTATCTTTGAAGCTGACTTTTGGTTTTGACGCTCCATCGCTTGATCCCGACGAGTTTTTTCGAGATGTTTTTGTTGTGGGACTGTGGAGTTTACCAGGAGAGCTTGATGCCGAATCTTTTCTAATCGGGCTCAGTGTTTTAATTGTTGGACTTAGAGGACTTTTTATTGAACTGGGGCTAATTGTTTCAGAACTTGAGGGTTGGTTGCTTGCAGTGGGAGTAAGTTGATTCTTCTCTCGCTCTTCTTTAGCTTTTAGCAGTAGTAGCCGTTGTATGAGGGGTAGTCCAGCTCCTACAACTTCAGGTTCCTTATCGGGAGCAGAGCTTGTTGAAGGCTGTGGGTGTGATGTCATTGAAACTACTGAGGAATGTCTTTGCTTTGCTACTTTTTCCTCTCGATCCTACAAACAGTCAAATAGAAATAAGTTATGAAGATGAAAGTTAAATAAAACTTTGTTAAATGTTGGATACTTACTTGTTTTTCTTTGAGTAGCTTTAGTCGAGATAATAAAGGTAGACCAGCGCCAATAGGCGAAATGCATTTTTCTCCGTCTTTACTGCCTGATGTTGTTTCACCGTTTATATCCTAAAAGTTATGGCAATTAAAATTGATTTTGTTGACATGTATTAATCTGCAATTCAGGTCATAAAAGCACGTGGTGGTAAACAGCATAAGAATAGGAGAAAAATGTACAAATAATTGTGATGATTCATAGATTACTAATGTAAATGATGGTTCTAATATCTTACGTCATGATGTGGTTGAGAATCATCACTCTCGACTCTTGTCATTCTTCTGAGGACCTTCCCATCAGATGCTGCCTGTCTTTCAGCACCAGCCAATGCTTGCAACTCAACAGATTCTCCCGACCTTCGTCCAGCTCTGGATCGACTACGTATAGCGTTGCGTATACCCTGAAATCCATCGACTTAGGTTATTTTTAAAGCATTACAATGTTCCATGAAAATTGAATACTAAAACACGTTCACACATCATAAAAAATACATACAAAAACTTGATAATAAGTAAAATAGCCATAGCGAAATCCTAAATAGTAAAAAAAGTGTTTGTTAAGTAAAAGATTGCGTTAGTGAATAAAATCGAAAACATCGTCGGGTTCTACGATCTTATCGATTACCTTAACGTCACTTCTTAATTTGTGAACTATCCTCTTTGGTCCACTGTCGTCACCGGCCTGTTTTTCCGGACTAACTTCTCCTGTAAAATATTTTGTGTTAAAACAAATAACGTGATGTAAGTAAAATATTAACCTGCGTTTTTTCTCTGGGTCTACCTTTTACTTTCTGTCTTGACATGTTTTTGGCCTCTTGAAGTCTTTTGCGACCAAGAGTTTGTAATATATCTTGTGCCTCTGGGTAATCTTTCATGGCTGCCAGAACATCTTCTCTTGATAAGGAAAATAATTCCGAATAACCCACTGAACGAACGTCAGCCGTTCGTCTGAAAAATAGTAACATAAGTATTAGTAAATTAGCAACACATTGATACATTACACAATATCATTTCGATTTTGTGTTTCGATTTGTAGTTCTACGGCGACATTAATATTCATTAAAATGGATTTCATCATGGTATAAGACATTTGTAACTTACTTGTTAAGTCCATCAAGATTCAAAATACCAATTTCCCCAAAGAAATCTCCCGCCTTCATGGTAGTCAGTACTCTGCCAGTCTCCGATATAACTTCTAGTATTCCATCAGCTATTATAAACATTTCTCTAGCTACTTCCCCTGTAAATATAAGAATCCAATTTTAAATACTTATTTATGTAGCTAATACATTATCATGATCATACCTAAATACTTAAAGCACTCACAATAAACATTGATAAAACCAAAAACCTTTACCACCAAAATACCTTTCTGTTTAAATAAAATATAACATCAGCTCCCAATTGAAAATGAGTATGTTTTCTCACGCAAATGATACGGTATATTATTACTTTACCTTTTCGACATATTGAATCCCCGGGAGTGAAGATGTAGGCTTTCATTTTTAATACGAGGTCGTGTAGGAATTCCGGCTGACACTCTTGGAATATCGTTACCTGGAATATTTAGGGACTTCGATAATGGTAGTCTCGGAGGATCTAGGACGTTACTGGTTTTAAACATTATGCCTCTATTCAACTCTATTGACTCGAAGGTACTAAGCAAGTATGAACATATCCCTTGGTTGGGATTTAGGCCTTGCTGAACATTATAATACTACTAGCAGCACCCCGCGGTTGCACCCGTGTTGTACCCGTTCCCACAGGAATATCGCGATAAAAAGTAGCCTATGTCCTTTCTCAGGCTCCGTACTAACTGTGTACCAAATTTAATTCAAATCGGTTCAGTAGTTTTGGCGTGAACAGACAGACAGACAGACAGAGTTACTTTCGCATTTATAGTTCGGAAGTTAGGTTATACAGTTTTACGAAAACATTGAACATTCTAAATTTGAACGTATTTTAGTTTAAACTACTGGAAAACTGAAGTGCTTAAATCGATGTTTTCATTGTAGCTGCCAACTGGGTGAGTGAAAATCGAGTTTCACGGTGAGAGAAAACCACGGCTCCAAAATGAATCGATTTTTATATATGTAATTTGTTCGCAGACCTTCTTCAAAACACTCAAGTTGACGTGGAGCGCTAGCTCCGTCTTCAGTTTGTCGGGTAGCAGCCCGAGGGCCGTGTTGATGTCCCCTCCGCCTTGGATCCTGCCCCGCGACCACGAGTAGTCGTACCAGCGGAGCACTCGACGCTTCATACCGCCTGGAACCTGTAGCCAAATTGATTATATACTATAAAAATTAGGCACAGTTGCAAAAGGTGAATCTCTTAGTTGAATGTGATTTATATTCGTCATCATCAATCTTCATTGAGCATTTCTGTTTATGAAAAAAAAAATGATACATACTGTTTGTTGATTAGTGGAGAACTTGAATTTAAAATATTCCTTTAATCAATATACAATGCATACGAGTATCATATCATAGGAAACATAATATCATCATTACATTTTGTGTTCAGCATTTACTTTCGCAGTCGTCGTTGCGCTAGGATTGTGTATTAAATCACGATCCTTTCAAAATCAAATCAAATCAAATCAAAATCATTTATTTAAATAACAGGGCTAATTAGACCCAAACTAAGCTCTAGGCTTGTATTATGGAATCTAACTAGCTGATATTATTAAATACATATAAAACAACAAATACCTTAAAGACTAACATACATAATATAAACAAACTAAAACTAGGTCACGCGCGAGTCACGTTGCTGCAACGTGAGACGGTGCGCGTTGCGGGGTCGGCGGCGCCCGGCGGTCGGCGGCGCCCGCGGAACTTGCGGAACACAACTCCCGCAGGCCACAGCTCCTCCTTCAGGAACAACTCCTGCTCGGCGGTTGCCACTCGCACAACAAAGGAGTTGAAGTTCACTTTGTTGCGCGACTCCAACTGCTCTACGTGCAGACGGCAGTTAGTCCTCTTCTCCAAGTACGCCACGACGTCAGCAGCCTTCGTGGTGTAGTGGAGCCGAGACACGTATATGTAGGTCGCAGGCACGGCGGGACGCAGGAGATGGCTCGGTCCGGTCGGTGCGCTGCCACACTGGTTGCGGCAAGGAGGCTTCTTTTTCTTCCTCTCCACTTTAGTGAAGCCATCCTTGTCCGGCTGGGCCTTCGTTGACACAGCGGGCAGCGCACTGCGAGGGGGTTCGGTGCGGATGTGCTCGCTTTCCCTCTCAATCCTCAAATTGTTCCGCGGGGTAAGTCGCTGGCGGGTCACAGCGGCGGAGTAGTCACGCTGAGGAGTAGACGTGACGACACGGGGGGACTCCTCCGCGGAGGGAGGAGCCGGGCGCGCGGCGCACGGGCAGGCGCAGCGGGGGGCGGGGGCAGGGGCCGGAGACAAGCCTAGTTTCGCTGATTCGAAACTAGCCGTCGACGCATTTTGTGCTCCACGACGTGTGTTGACGTAGGCTCCCAGAGGTGACCTACTTGCCATACATGCCGGGGGGGCCGACGTCATCTGGCCCGGGCGGTCATTCACCTGCGCATCGGTATTGTCCGCGTTAAAAATGCTGACCGGCGAATTACGGTCATTCTTTGCACCGCGTAGCACGGTCACGTTGCGTGTTGACTGCGGTGATATCGACGTCACTGGCTTATTCTGCAATGCCGCGACCTCGGTCCTTAGTTCAGCGACCACACGTTCCGACACCTCCAGTTTGGCTTGAATGGCGGTGACCTCAGCTCTAAGGAGCGAATAATCCCTCACTAGATCCTTGAGGACGATCCCATCCAGAGCCGCGGAGGGCAGAAAGTCCTTCATATAAGTAACTGCCATTTTATTAGGTGGCAAAAACGTTGATTCAGTCGAACATCGAGTCAGCAGTTACGACACGACTGCTCGTGTCGACGGCACGAACGTGAATGATCCTTTGACGATATGTTACGTGAATTAAAGGGAATGCCTTAACTAATTAATAGGTCATTCATTAATTTCATTCGAACAGTTTAGTGGCCTCCCGCATGGTCTAACGATTGATACAACCGGGATCGACTACTTAACGTGTCCTTTGACTCATGGTAGCGTTTAGATAGAAATCCTACTATCGACCCATTCAAGTAGGCCCTAACAATTGCAATGAACTAACATCGCTTAGTCGAACTGAGCTACGAGCGCTATTAATTAATATTGTATTACCTTATGGTGTCTCATGTAAGTTTTGGCTCCATCCAGCAACCGCTCGAACTCCAACCGGTTCGCGTTTCTATTGGTGATCACGTTGCCCACTTGACCGACGATCGTCGCGAATATGAACACGCCTATCAAGTAGCTCACTATGGTGAACAAGTACCTGAAAAATAGTATGATTATAAATTTAAAATAAGAGTTATTTCCTATTGTTTTACATTGTTTTGTACTTTTAGTATCACTTGTAACTCCACGTGATAATTTTAAAATACTTATTATATACTATGAAATTGTACATAAAAAGAAGCGTAACATTTGAACAAAAAGGAGGCAAAAGCAAATTATCAACTACTTTTTAAAAATTGGTGAGCAAACAAGAGAATCTGTAAATAACAAGAATAAACAACGTGCATAAACAAAAGATTGTGAAATTCAAACGAAACAAATTGTGCAAAGTTTTCGAACAGTTGCAATAATACAAACACTTGAAAACAATAAAACGGACAAAGAGCGGCGTTACTAATGGCGGTTCAATTAATGAAGGCTGTTCGAAAACTTTCTAGAATCTCCGATGAATGACAAAATAAATTTCAAATGTAATAAATAAACATCAATTATGGTGTAAATAAACTATTGTATCACATTTAATTTACCCAAAATGTCGCTGCGAAACGAACAGCCTCCAAATTTCTGCCGCCGCCATTTTACTTTTATACAACCTTCCACAATGGCGGTTTTCCTTGTACGAAACGTTTGAGACAATGTTTATGTGTTATCAACAGAATATATCACCGGTATGAATATTTGTAACGGAAAGAAAAAGCAAATCTTAAGCATACAAGAACTTTTTGTTTCTCTATCTATTATTGAATTATATGGGTAGGTATTAGTTTGAAACAAATCAAACATTCAGCGTAACGATATTACTATCGATCTCACGGTATCATGGTAAACACTGCCTTCCACATTTCTGTTTATTCAGATTGTGCATTGTGCTGAATGATATAAATGTAGTAGATATTGCAGATTTTGATTCGTGGAAAAGATTTATCTGTTGTTAATGATGGTGCTTGCGATTGGTCAGATCGTAAACCGTCATCAAATTGTTTTTTTGAATTTATCAATACTTTGCTAGGCTCCCTAAAAGATAACTCGAAGGCTGATTTAGATTAGACTACTTAGAAGGCTTTACGAAGACAAATAGCCTTTGTACTTTTCTTCAAACACATTAACAAAAGGTTACCAACGAAAGAGAGATACCAAATACGAAATTAATGGGCCTTATCTAAATACTTCGGGAGAATTATCAGAAACGGAAATAGGAAAACGTTCGGAGAGACACTGCTGTTTTTTGATACCTATGTTTTAGATTTCATATAATATTCATTACTATGTATTTTTACTGTCAGTATAATCATATGGCATGCAACTGCATTGACTTTTGGTTCAATGTATTATGTCAACTTGTTTTATTACCATCGTTTTGTAAACGTTCCCATACAATGGTATATTTAAAAGCACAGCAATACAAATAAATAAAAGCATAAAAGTAGGGGAATGGATTTGATACTAATCTTTTATATTGTTACGTTTACAAATACGGAGTAATGGCCAGCAGGTTGGTTCATCTATGGACTATTTGATTTAGAATGTAAAGCTTTAAATTGCGATCAATTATGTAGTACCAAAGTGATAAACATTCTACATTCTTAAGCTTCCGTTGTAAATTAAAAACTCGTCAATACCTCTCAACTCATTTGGAAAGACATTTAATTGTCTGAACAAATTAAATGCCAATGAAACCGCAACCTGGGAGCAGTTTTCAATTCGCGTCTCTTGAGGATAATTGAATCGTATGCTCTTTCATCCACTATTCCTGGACTGGAGGTCAACGCCGGTCCTTAATAGGATAGACCACTGAAACTTTAACGTGGACCTACGGGCTAAGTACTTAATTGTGTTCAACTTGACCGTTGGTTTTGGGTTTTTCGTAATATAAAAAGTTTGATAAATTTAGGTACAACTTGGATGTATCCTCCACAGTGAATACCCACTGTGGAGGATAATATTTGGAAAGCAATTTACAGTATAATAGACCTGCCCAAATTCTAGGAAATATAACCTAAAATAATAATCTCGACTCGAGAAGAAAATGATTGACTTTAGATAATAACTATATATTTTGATGAAATTATCTATGAATTTATTAAAGCCAAATGTTTAACCACCCTTGACTAAGGGTTTATAGAAGTTGTGAAATTGGATAGAATTCTGTAATTAGTCATTACTTCAAGATTAAAGTAATCTTCGTGACGTTTCAATTTTAACTTTGTCCACAAGAATCTACTTTAAATTATATAACGTAATTAGTCATATTACTCAAGTATCTTATTACCGTCTGAAAAAAAGCTTCATAACTTCACATTTATACCTTAATGTTCGTGATTTTATATTAAAAGTGCAGTTCCTACACCTAACTTAGAAAGTAGACAGGATTTTGTCATGAAGTGGAATGATTCAGGCTCAAAACAAAAAACCTCGCTTAAAATCGGAATGAAACGCGGCACCTACGTGCCTAATACGATATAGAAGATTGAAAAAGAAAACCTTTGTTCACACAGATCACCGGAGCTATTACACGTACTTACCGTTATTGTGAACTGAGCCTAACTAGAGAATCTTCGCCTTTTGGATTAAATATTAGGAATTTCATATAGGTTCGCAATAAGGGCTTTTGTTGTCACGTTACTGAGAAATAATTTGGATAGAGTAGATGTAAATTGAATACAATGTTGCTATGAAAGTCGATGCCGTATTATAAGTTTTTCGTGAGCTTGTTAAGCATGTTTCGTGTTGCCAATATAATACAAACTCAAATAAACATGTCTGATGTGCAAAATATTTTTTAAATGGCAAACTCTGTTTTGAACATATCGATCCTTATAACAACAAATGGCGTAAAAGCCATTTTGGCCAAAATGACTTATAAATGCCATTTTGTTCAGTTTTTGAAGCTCTATCGATCTGTATATTTGAAATGTTCAAATTCGCAAAAAAATGGCTCTTACATCCAATATTTTTTAAGAAAATATTCCAATAATTTTATGATTTGTGTCGTTATAACCAATATTAAAATCGAAAACTGCAAATTTGGGGCGTAAAAGACTTAATTTCTTAGTGATGTGGTTAATATTATATTTTACGATTATATCGAATTAATTGAATGATGCAAAAAATAGGCTTTTACTACAATTTAATAGAATTAAGTTTTACAAATATAAAACGTTAATAATGTCGTAAAAGACAATATTTTATTAGAATTGGCTTACTTAAACTTACTTGGAAGAATGAAATACCTTTACTTTGCCAAAAGCATAGTCAGAAAAAATACCAATTTCTGCTCCGAAATATAAAGATTTGAAAAAATTATGTCTAGATGGGACAATACCGAAGAGGTTCCATAAAGACTACTTAGACTTACCTTACATCGGTGATAAGAAAGATACTCTGATTGAGACTGATGAAGAAGATGATAATGATGAAAATAATGATGTCGACTAATCATTAAACTTGTTACCTAGCAGATAGTTTGGTAGAAAATACTCATTTTTTAAAATATTTTATGCAGTAAGTAATTAATACTTAATTTTCTTGTACAACTGCATTCTAAGACTAATTAAAATTCTACCGCAAGAACTGATTATTTAGGCTGATTCTAATAATAATAGTATTTTAGTTAGTTTATATAAAATAATAATAATCGCAACTTAGTTATTAAAACTGTAATTGGTAAATTTAAGACTGATTTGTTTGTAAACATCAGTACGAGGTGAAAGTGTTTGATTAAGTTCGATCCAAATTATAATAGTTGATGTTCAATTTTTTTTTATTTCGTCGTTAGTCGAAAGTAAATTAATACGAAATTTAAAATTTTCTTATTTCTTTTTATTTTTTTCAATTTCGTTGATGTTTGTTTAATAGATGTTGATGTTCATGTTGAATTTAATTTCTCAATTCATTCTTCCCTAAAAATAGCGTTCATAGCATAATTTAGATAACTACATTGATCCGAAATGTTAGATTTACTGGTACTTTTTCAAAATTTTGTGTTGTATTTATTGCAATAATTAATACATTCGGTAATTTTATTTGTCTTTTATTTCTTCAAAAACCCAAACATAGATGTTCCCTAAGTCTTTTACTCCAAGTGCGCATAACCTGTTTAACTTGCAAAGTATAAAATTCACGGCGTAAAGGCCAGTTAGAGCAAAAATTTTTGTAGTAAAAGACATGCTATCTCGGAAACTAGCATAGGCCCTACAATATTAGGTTTTTATAATTATACACATGAAAATTCTAAGAAAATACAACTTTATTTGGTTATTATAGCTTTAATACTTTAAGAGATATTGAGGAAACAAAGTTACCCATTTTAGTTTTTTGGCTCTCCTGAAAAGTAGCTTTTTGGCTTTTACGCCATTTGTTGTTTTAAGGATCGATATAATTGAAGAATATTGCGATAACTTTATCAATATTTCTTCTCAGGCGGCAAAAATGTCCTCATTTAGTTATACCTAGTCATGTGTAACGCCGTTCGATTCTCCCGAGTGTTTTATGGGTCCTATAAAGGTTGGCAATACCTCACAGGCATCGGGACTGCCCCTTATTTATTGGTCTAAGTTCACTGACTCCTAATATACTTGATAACTTTCCCGGTAACGATCAAATTGGGGTGAAAAATATTGGGAACCAAGGTATACGTGAAACCTACACATTGAAAACTGTCTTCATTCATCTTATAGATGTCTTTCCGCTGTAGAAAAGATCTAAAAAGAAAATGTACAGACTAAACTTTAGCCAATATAGTACCTATATAGAGAATTCATTCCCAAGTCACACATAACTTAGAGCAGCATTTTCAAACTAAAACTTTTCTGCATTACCTACAAATTGTATTATCCCAAATATCAAGAATCTACTAAAAATCTTGTTAAAGATTCTATAAAACTAATTAACTTGATTTGATATTATTATTAAGCTATTGCATAGCTTCTATCGCGGGCCTTGAGCGCGGGGACCGAATCCAAAATTTCCGTAACGAAAAAACCTGACGCTTACCCGATCCGACGGGAAGGAGGTGTGGCTTGAAGGCCGTGCATCGTCTAACGTCGTTTCAGTTCGGCAGTCTTCGACACGGCGTTGAGAGAGGGTGGTGAGAGAGGGTGGTGAGAGAGGGTGGTGAGAGAGGGTGGTGAGAGAGGGGGTGAGAGAGGGTGGTGAGAGAGGGGGTGAGAGAGGGTGGTGAGAGAGGGGGTGAGAGAGGGTGGTGAGAGAGGGGGTGAGAGAGGGTGGTGAGAGAGGGTGGTGAGAGAGGGTGGTGAGAGAGGGTGGTGAGAGAGGGTGGTGAGAGAGGGTGGTGAGAGAGGGGGTGAGAGAGGGTGGTGAGAGAGGGTGGTGAGAGAGGGTGGTGAGAGAGGGGGTGAGAGAGGGGGGTGAGAGAGGGGGGTGAGAGAGGGGGGTGAGAGAGGGGGTGAGCGAGGGTGGTGAGAGAGGGGGCTGAGAGAGGGTGGTGAGAGAGGGTGGTGAGAGAGGTGGGTGAGAGAGGGTGGTGAGAGAGGGGGGTGAGAGAGGGGGTGAGAGAGGGGGGTGAGAGAGGGGGGTGAGAGAGGGTTGTGAGAGAGGGTGGTGAGAGAGGGGGTGAGAGAGGGGGTGAGAGAGGTGGGTGAGAGAGGGGGTGAGAGAGGGGGGTGAGAGAGGGGGGTGAGAGAGGGGGTGAGAGAGGGGGTGAGAGAGGGTGGTGAGAGAGGGTGGTGAAAGATGGTGGTGAGAGAGTGGGGTGAGAGAGGGGGCTGAGAGAGGGTGGTGAGAGAGGGTGGTGAGAGAGGGTGGTGAGAGAGGGTGGTGAGAGAGGGTGGTGAGAGAGGGGGGTGAGAGAGGTTGGTGAGAGAGGGGAGTGAGAGAGGGGGGTGAGAGAGGGGGGTGACGGAGGGGGTGACGGAGGGGGTGAGAGAGGGGGTGAGAGAGGGGGTGAGAGAGGGTGGTGAGAGATGGTGGTGAGAGAAGGGGGTGAGAGAGGGGGCTGAGAGAGGGTGGTGAGAGAGGGTGGTGAGAGAGGGTGGTGAGAGAGGGGGGTGAGAGAGGGTGGTGAGAGAGGGGGGTGAGAGAGGGGGTGAGAGAGGGTGGTGAGAGAGGGTGGTGAGAGAGGTGGTGAGAGAGGGGGTGAGAGAGGGTGGTGATAGAGGGGGTGAGAGAGGGGGGTGAGAGAGGGGGGTGAGAGAGGGTGGTGAGAGAGGGTGGTGAGAGAGGGGGTGTGGTGAGAGAGGGTGGTGAGAGAGGGTGGTGAGAGAGGGTGGTGAGAGAGGGTGGTGAGAGAGGGTGGTGAGAGAGGGGCTGAGAGAGGGTGGTGAGAGAGGGTGGTGAGAGAGGTGGTGAGAGAGGGGGTGAGAGAGGGTGGTGAGAGAGGGTGGTGAGAGAGGTGGTGAGAGAGGGGGTGAGAGAGGGGGTGAGAGAGGGGGGTGAGAGAGGGTGGTGAGAGAGGGTGGTGAGAGAGGGTGGTGAGAGAGGGTGTGTGGTGAGAGAGGGTGGTGAGAGAGGGTGGTGAGAGAGGGGGTGAGAGAGGGGGTTGATAGAGGGGGGTGAGAGAGGGGGTGAGAAAGAGGGTGAGAGAGGGGGGTGAGAGAGAGAGGTGAGAGAGGTGGTGAGAGAGGGGGTGAGAGAGGGTGGTGATAGAGGGTGGTGAAAGAGGGGGTGAGAGAGGGGGTGAGAGAGGGGGGTGAGAGAGGGTGGTGAGAGAGGGTGGTGAGAGAGGGGGTGTGGTGAGAGAGGGTGGTGAGAGAGGGTGGTGAGAGAGGGGGTGAGAGAGGGGGGTGAGAGAGGGGGGTGAGAGAGGGGGGTGAGAGAGGGCGTGAGAGAGGGGGGTGAGAGAGGGGGTGAGAGAGAGGGTGAGAGAGGGGGTGAGAGAGAGGGGTGAGAGAGAGGGGTGAGAGAGAGGGGTGAGAGAGAGGGGTGAGAGAGGGGGCGAGAGAGAGGGGGTGAGAGAGAGTGGTGAGAGAGGGGTGTGAGAGGCGGGAGCGGTGAGAGAGAGAGAGTAGGCGGGAGGGGTGAGAGAGAGAGAGAGAGGAGTCTGGATGGGTGAGTGAGAGAGAGAGGAGTCGGGAGGGGTGAGAGAGAGAGGAGGCGGAAGGGGTGAGAAAGAGGAGGCGGGAGGGGTGAGAGAGAGGAGGCGGGTGGGGTGAGAGAGAAGAGATATCAAATATATCAAATATAATTGCATAAGTTAATACAAAATGCTATGCAATAGCTTCACCGCGGCAGTCCCCGAGTGCCACACGTCTTTTTTTATTTTTTATTTCAACGGGAACTTACGTACGCGGAGGTTACTGTTGAGGGACAACTCAACAGTAACCTCCGCGTACGTAAGTTCCCGTTGAAATAAATAATAATGTCATTAACGTACGTTTCAATTAATAGTAAAACTTGATTTGATTTTTCAAGTTTTAAAAGTTTACGTTCTGACCAATCGTGAGCTACTAATGATAAAATATTTACCCTTTGTTTGATCTGAACTGCAATAGGCGGGATTTGAGCCCGCGACGCGGCAGAAATTTGGGGCCTCCGTGTGTGCTACATGCATACAACTTGTTTATTAGCTTCATAATACCATACATTTTTAAAGGTGTAAGTAGTAAGCATCGAGGCAGAAAACCTTCAGCCAACCACCTTAATTAATTAAAGTCAGAGGGACTCTCGAACAAAGTTGTCTGTCGGCAACTTTAAAGCTACGCGTCTACTGCATCCGAATCGAATCGCACGATGTGTAAGTAAATAAGTAGATATCAAAATTGAAATTGAAATACTTCCGTGAAATTATAGTTAAATGAGATCTTCAATAACAACACTAATTCGTTTATAGTGTACGATACGATTCCTATACAGTATACTTGCAGCTTTTAGATAAACGCTTGCATGTAACAGCTGGTCTCATATTGATATTGACTTATAGCACAATTGCAAGAGTTACTTCAGTGTGCTGATTGTATCGCTTAAGAAAATCACAGTCCTTTCTAGAACCCTCTTTCAAAGAAGCTACAGTTATATTACCGTGTCAAAAAGTCAACCCCATAACACAGTTGTATGGTGTTTAGCAGCCCTTTGCAGGCATAGCTCCTCGGGGATATTCCGGGAAGCTACTTTAAATTCAAAGAGAGCAGCGAATCCTTGTCATTTAAATACCTTTGTCAAAAGTAAACCCTTCTCTTATCCGTTTATGTCTTGGACAATATTGTTTTTGAAAGATTTGTGAATGTGACTGCACTGATCTCAAGATTTAGTACGTGACTTGATCCATATTTTAGATTAAAATAAACGCCTGCCTATGAGTTATATAACTTAAGAGTGGCGGCCTTGTTTGATATCTTGTAGATAAATTCCGTTTAGTTATTAATGCTAAAAGTTGATGAGACTAGCCACCAGAATTAAAAAAACAATTGATTATCGATACTGCACACACAAACAAACACACACGCTAAACATATTCCTATCGACACTGCACACAGACATATTCAACCCTTTCATTGCAACCGGATTCTTAAAGAATAAGAAGAAAAATGTTCAAACACAATACTTTTAAAGTGTTTTCGAATTCTTGTGGAATATTCAACGAGTCTCGATACAGAAGTAGCTTCTGTCCCAGATAGAAGTGCCCATATTTAAGTAACATTTGACTTGAGATTGAGTGGAAAACGCTCTTAGCAATCGACTCGACACATCGCAGATGGAGAGTTTATAATGCTTTCTTTTTCTGTATATATAAGAATATACGTATAAGTATCAAAGTTTTCGTTAATGTTCTACTCACTGTACTGTGTGTGTGTACTAAGGGCCGACACTACGTTAAGCGTGCGCACGCTGCGGTTCCATACAAAAGTGAACCGTCGCGGGCGCCCGCGGCGTGCGACCGCCGCGTGTGGCTTCATACAAAAGTGAACCGCCGCGGGTGCCCGCCGCGTGCGCACTAATAGGTATTTTCGGTGATCATAACTTTGCCTACAGATTTTCAGGCTAATATTTCTACTATTAATTGCTACCTAGGCTCTATATAAGATTGCTAGGTTTTAATTTTTAGATTTTAACAAACAACAATTTTTATGGAGGGACCCTTCATGATCTCACTTAGTTTTGATTGTTCACAATTGCATTACATAAACTCAATTTAATTACTAGAATTATATACATTTTTGTTTAAAAAACAGTGATATATATTATTCGTGGTTTAGAAAAAGACGTAACAGTTGGTGACGTTGGCTGCGTCATTAACTTTGTTTTAAACAACTAACAGTAACACCCCTTGCCGAGCTTTTAAGGTATTTTCAGTATTTATCTTACCAAATACCATATTCCTTTCCACGGCAGAGCAAAGTACTACGTTCTCTGTTTCTTGTTCCCTTCCGTCACATTTAAAAGTTTACGGAGAAGGTTTAATTTATATCACAAACACCACAAGTAATAAAATTACGAACTTCAGAGGCTCCGCAGATGAAACCAAAGAATATATTTAATTAAGAATACTTAAGAATAAACACAAACGAACGAACTTTAAGAAAATTCAGTTAAAAGCTCCTGAGCTTTCACGTTACTTGATTGGAAATAAAAACATTTTTTATTGTAAAAATACTTTGAAAATGTTTACCGAAAGCATTTAACGATATCAATGTATATTAATATTTCAAACAATAAACAAAAAATCCTTAAACGTTTAACGATTATACTAATACCAGTGAAGCTTTAAAATCGATGATCAATCGGTAAAAATAAAAGCAATCATATGCCAAGACTGGAAGAAAACTGCATTGAAAACAGTCCATCTGTTTGAGAGCTACGATACAACATAACACTCCTCCGATGCGTCGGGGGTTAGAAAAATAAAATATTTCAATAGACTACCTGGAAATATATTATTTTAGTAATTTTTATAGTTATGTTGTTGATATAAAAGACCTACGCAAAAGATGGTAATATATATAATTGTATGCCACATTTAATCCTTACCTTCTAATATGAGCTCCCAGAAAGCTTTGTTTTCTCTACAAAAGCTAGTTCCATCGTAAAGTTAACAATTAAGGGTACATTGTTGCAGAATGCGTTTTAACTAGAAATGGATACAAAGTTAAACTGAAAAGAAAGACCCTCAGTTATGTTAAGATTTACCACATTATTAAAAAAACGATCTTTTGCTCTTCGGAAAATGGCGTATGTCGGAAAAGGACAAAACATAACAAACGTTTATGAATAAGTATTTATTATTATATTTTTAAAAATTTCACGATTTGTGCCGCGGAAAAAAACGCGCAGCAATGCTATTAAAGTATTAATTATATCTAAACAATTTTAACTCTTCGTACGTGACTTATAAACAGCTTCGGAGGATACGTTGAATTGTCGGTCCCAGTTTTTAAATAATCAGTCGGAGGCATTTTGGCGGTTTAAAATCGCTGCAACTAAAATTGATCAATAACACAATCGAATTCGAGCCTTAATTAATTTATAAATCTCGACTGTTATACGACGGAATCGTTGCCTTGGAAACCTCGCTCGACACTTGCTTAAAATTCAAGACCTCGAGACGTTTGTCGAGTAATACTTGTGCAAATGTTTGCTCCGAGATGTCCTTTATAGTTTTTCCTAGTAAATCATGAGTTACGTGAGCAGTCTGTTTCTAGCAAAAAAAAAAGGTTTTTAGAGAGTACCTTGGGTAAACTTACCCCTAATTTAAATTTATATTTCTATGAATACTTCATTGAAACACATTGTAATTACTGCCATTATGCATATGACATACGCTATAACGCCCGTACTTAGAGACGTCAAATGGTTCCTAAGGGTCAATACTGCGTTAAGCGTCCGCACGTCGCGTGCGCCCGCGACGGTTCACTTTTGTATGGAACCGCGGCTGAATTCAATTACTGATTTTGACATGTATTGTATGAAAAAATATGCCAATTAGTTGAAAGTTGATTCAATGTACGTTTCTTAGTGCGGCAGTACGTATTTTAAGTGTAAAGCCTAGTTTAAATTGATAACTTTATGTTGAAGAATTAGTTAACAAATATGTCACGGTAGAGCACTAAGTCCCCCGAAGAACTACTAATGTAAACTCTAACCAAAATTAGTAAAGTAAACACCAAAAGTGATTGAACTTTATAAATTACGTTGTAGGTATTGTAGTAACAAATTACTAAACTAATCTATTTAGTTAATGAGCTTACAAACTAGTTGCTCGTTTCGGTAATGTGCAGCCCAATGATACAATAAACTCACTGGGTGTGACGGTGGGAATAAATAAGTGATACGTGAGTATACGAATGCTAGCCACGATTCGCTGAATTTGGTATTTTTTAGAAAAAAAATCATTGGTGCCTTGGTACACTAGTTTTATTGAAAGTTTGAAACTCTATTTTTTTAATTAACTTGTATCACACAAGTTTTTCGGATAAGCTTTTGGGGCTGTTGTGTTAAAAACATTGTTTTGTTAAAACAAATGAAAAAATATTTGGGGCTGTTTTGTTATAGAGTTTTATTTGTTAAAATAGGATTATTTAATTTTGAATAGGCTTAAGTATGAATTTATGACTATATTTTATATGAAATTATATCGTATCTTAATATAACGTTTAATCGTTTGAACTTTTTATTACTTGTTAAAGTTGGTCACCATTAAACAAAGTGAATCTGTTATAAAAGTAACGAGAATGATTCAGTTAACTTTTCAATAAAATTCTTCTTGATTGTGTTCCATGAAAATATTTAATTTCCGTAAAGTACTAAGTTTAATGGAGTTTGGAACCGTTTTAAGTTAATAATTTATTAGTTATTAACTGTTCAGTCGTGTATAAAACAAAAGATGTAGGTCACTCGCTTGACATCTGGTGGTTATGGTTTTTTAATGTCCCCGGCAGTCAATAATAAATGGCGGACGATATTAACCTGCACCTTTAATTCCTTAATGTTATTGAATAATTTAAAAACGAAAATAGAGAAGAGAAAATAGAAGTACTCTTCTCTTACACTTCGTCATTTCTTCTTTCACTTCTTCTTCACACTTCTCTTACGCTTCTTTATTTCGTCTTTTTTTAAATATATATATATTCTAAAATATCTTGAATAAAATATTCCTTGCCGTTATTTCACTACAAATTATAGCTTTTAGTTCAGTACGAATTATTACTGGTTTCGAAACTTATTCGTAAATCCTTGTCCTCGTCCGTATCGCTACTATTCGTCACAAAATACCAAAATAATCCTCCCCAACCCCTAATTCATTTAGTTTCTGCTCTCGTATCCTCATAGTCATGGAAGGGTTAATTTCAGGACCCTGAATCAGGAGCAAGTTGGAGAAAAGGCCAAGTTTTAATGATCCTCAGACGCAAGCAATGATTAAAAGGAACCAAATTGGAATTCTGTACATTTTAATGAGAATTTTATGGAACATTTCGGGTCTCATTTTTCACTGGGTTAATGGCATTAATGAGTAATTATTTCTTAATTTAGGTATACTTAAATGATGATTTTAACTTTAGTTTTGTGAAGTGCAGGTGACATTCAAAGATACCAGACTAAACCTAAGGCCGTTGGTTTGTAGACCGCTTAAGGCCTTTAGGCGGTCTAAAAACTATGATATCAGCCGCTAACCTACTCGAACTTACCTTATAAAATCTGCTAGATCAGGGTTGTCCACTAACTTATTTAAACTCACTTTCCCAGACTAAATATTTTTAGTCGAATGAAGGCAACAAAACATTTTTATATTTCTTTTCTTATATTTTTCTACGAACGAACGAACGAACCTTACTTAAGGTTAATTTAGAAAAGTGTGCAAATTTTCAGTAATCTGAAGGCAAAGTATCATCTTATATTTTTTCCACGAAACTTAGACCGTAAATATATTGAATTTGATGCTATACGAAAACTATTTATTACACCGTTTTTGCTGCGCATACCGCCTATCCGAGATGATCCAAAGTTTCTCGAGATCGTATCTTTGGGTTTATTCACATAGTTTCGGGTTAGATGGAGTTCTCATGTAGACTAAAAAGTTGAAATAAAATATGGATCTTGTTTTTGTTTCTAAGACAAGTTTAAGATATTATCAGTGCAGTTACCTCACATGAAACATTACGTTTTGTACCTAGAAGCATTTTTGTGTTAAAAGTTGTATCTCAGACGTAATGTTTTTCTGTCATTTTACTTACATAAAGTAAATAAAGTATCTACTTTAGAATTGTTCTTTGAATTACTTGACGTTATTGTTAATCGTGTCACCGACAGCGCTACAACGACTCCCAACACTAATGAGAGATCTATTTTAAACCAATCAGTAGTTCTAACTATCGGCTTTACAACTCAGTACAAGTAGTTTAGTTGTATATTGATCTATATATAGATAGTGTAACTATGTACTTGAGCATCGCTTATAAAAATATCTTAAGTTAGTATTAAGGTACTCGTACAAGTCGAAGACCGAACTGCAGCTGTAGATTGCAGGCAACACAGCTGTGTTGCCTGCATATATAAATCTCTATGAAATTGTTCTATAGTCTGCAGTTGCTGCGTCGTGCACGCCACGGCTGTAGACCGGATATTATGTCTGTCAAGATTAGAACCAATGTAAAGATTAAGATACAGAAACTAGTGCAGACTGTAGCTGTCGCTTGCATTCTACGGTCCTTCGACTTGTACCATTCAATACATTTACAAATATTATATAAAATTGAAATAAAATATAGTTTACTCACTCGGCATTGGTCTCGGGTGTCGGCAAGTCCCCGATGGTAGTGAGGGTGAGAGTGGACCAGTAAAGGGAGCCCAGGTACTTCCTGGTGAGAGTGGCGTAGTCGCCCGGCCGGTGAGGGTACACCCAGTCGCCCTGTGAATCAGTTATCAGTTCTATGACCGAAGTCCAAGGGTAGCCACTTTTCTACGCGGTACAAAGTTCGTTTTTGAATGCATATTGTAGGAAATATTGTAGAATTGTAAACGTATAATATATATTCAGCCTTGTGTCCTCCACTGCTGGGCAAAAGCCTCTTCACTCTCTTTACATGGACTTATTATACGTATTAAACAAAGCCGCCACTTCTCTCTGTATCTTCTCGGTATACCATAAATTTCATTCATTGGTGACAATAGGTTTGATAGACTTTTATCCCCATCCTTCTTATCCCGAAATATGTTTTAAAAGGGTAAAACTAAAAGGCGATTACACCAATAATGTGAGATACCCTTTGAATTGATATAAACCAAAACATCATCGGCATTTTTTCATTTGCCGCGAGATTATATTTATGTTCTAATTTTATTGTCGCTTAACAATAATTTGTAAGAACTAGAAACGAAAAGAAAAATCCGCGCAACTAAGTTGCTACTTGTTCAGCAACTGAGTTAAATATAGTGAGAAGCCTTTGCTTTGTGGGATTACACCAGCCGTTTTACTATTGTAAAGTTCACTACACAATTTGTCTGTTACTTCTTAAAACTAATATAGGCACTAGACTATGGCTTGACCAAGCTCTCCAATAAAATACAATTTGTGAGCAGCAACGAGTAACTTGAAGTCTTACATAAATGTCTCTTAAAAGTAAAAGAAAGAGGCAATTAAAATAAAGAAACCAATCTCCAAGAACGTAAAACGCCTATATTAGTATGAGTCATTAAGCACGCTTCGTTATTAGGTATTCAAGGCTTTAAGTCAAGACCGTCATAAACCTTGATTGTATATCTGTCGCGATGTGTTCTAGACGTTCGTTAAAGTACTAATTACATTACACTGTGTGAGCAACCTAATGTTGTGGAGCTAAACGAAATGGTAGCAGTATAAAATAAGGTTTAACAATTTATTAAGCCCAATGCCTGTCTCAGTAGATATTAAATTCGTAAGGACTTGACACTTGGTACTTATTCTGTGTTCAACTGACTATATGAAATAGTTTTCTTAAACGACTGACTGTTTGAATGTCAGCCATAATGTTCAGTGTTCAATGTCTCTATGCTGCGCTCATGAAGATATCAATACATTGAAGAGGCGAGTTTGTCTGATTCATTGAAAAAGCTTTAAGCTTCATCCAATTTAAGCGTTTTATTTGTCATGTTTTGAATGAAAAACAAAAGAACGTCCGTGAACGCGGACGGATGCACATCACTACGGCCTGAAGCAAGATGATTAAAAAAGCTTAAAATGAAAGTTGATTTCAATTTTGAGACTTATTATTGTTCAACTTTTTACGTTTCAACTGGTTTTAAAGTAGAATTTAGATGTTTAGTAAGAGTTATGTGTAAAGTATGATACAAGGATATTGCAAGGAAGAGTCGGTACTAGTAAGATAAAGGTAAATATCGGATTAAGTTTGTCATCTGAATACTAGTAGTTCAAATCACGTTGAGGTATTTGCCTGACTTTAGTAACCCTCGTCAAAGTGAAGGGATAAAGTTCCCAATGGTTTCTTAACTTTAAAGCCATTGATGTTTTCTATGTTCGTTGAATCGCCAACTAAAACTCTTCGATTACAGTACATAGCTCTTCAAAACGATATTGTATCAGATCTTACACAGTTTCTTCGTAAATCATACTAGCTTATAAGGTTTGGACGTTGAATAGTTTCATGAATTTGTATTTCCTAAGGTAAGAGAAACAAACTTTTCAACGAAAGAGGTATAATGACTTAAGTGTAGAGACGTACATCCGTATGTTTAATGCAATGTTGGCGCTTAGACTTTTAAAGCTGCGTTTTCATTTAGTGTTACCCACGAATGTGAAACATGTTCAGTTCCCTCAAAATACAAAACAAGTTGAATAAATAAGTTGATCATCACTGAACGACCGTTCACTGGTGATTATTTTAATCTACCGCACGATCGTACTAATGATCGCTCACAGTATTAGGTATTGAAAAAGCATAAAGTAAAGTAAAGTATTAGCCTGTAATGTCCCACAACTGTGCAAAGGCCTCTCATCTCACCGAAGATATCAGTACAGTGGAAGATGAGACGTAATCACCACGCTTGCCTAATGCGGTTTGGTGATCGAGAACGCGTAATGTTTATTATTCCTTGATCCAACTATACCACTGACCTGGAACCCCTCTGCTTCCGACAGTAAGAAGTAGAAGCATCCGAACCAGTGCGCCAAGATCAGTAGGATGTGGATGAGGTTGATCACGCGCCAGAAGTTTGGGTACACCGTCCGCGACTCCACCATGTAGTAGCAGTGGACGGCGCGATATGCCTGGGGGAAAACATGATTTAAATAGTCTGATGAAGGGCATTCAGGAACAAGTAACTACCGCACTCAGAAACGTTAATTGAATGGACACTAAAAAACAAAATCGTAGGAAATCGTAGTATTTCATTTTCCAAATAGCAGCGCCCCGCAGATTTACTCGCATTATGCCCGTTGTCATCGGAATTTCGAGATGGCAATTAGCCTTTCCGTTGCATCTATTAGAAAAAGCATAAATTTAATCAGATTGTTGGATTCTGAGATAAGTGCCTTAAAAAAAACTATAAAAATCAGCTTTATATACATACTAGCAGCGCCCCGCGGTTTTACCCGCGTTGTAACCGTTCCCGTGGGAATTTCGGGATGAAAATAGCCTATAACCTTCCCGTTGAATGTGGCTATCTATTACAATAAGTATTATTCAAATCGGACTGTTAATTCCCGAGATTACCTCGAACATACAAACAAACAAACAAACTTACAAATTTTACCTCTTTATAATATTAGTATAGATTACTAAACGCCTGAATGTTATAAAAAACAATACTACGAAATATGATTGATACCTATTCCATTACGATCCTCCATTATTGTCATAATACTCTCCTAAAATGAACGCACTACTTCTAAAACCTGCAATTGGTTTACAGTGTCCAATCCAACCCTACATTTGAATCCACATTCAAACAAAAACCGAATTCAAACAATACTAACTATTGATTCGCAATAAAGAGGCGAACTCGAAAAAGTTTCTGTTGTTTGAGTCTTTATATTAAGCGAGAGGTTGCGAGAACACTTTGATCCCCGAATATGTAGGAGTGTTCCCTTTAAGTCTTCACTATCGTGTTTACCGCGGATTGACACTGAGCCCGTTATTCGTGTAATGGTGAAACCAGTTCGTAACTGCGGTGTATCAGTTGTCAAACGGAAAATATACGGATACTAGGTACGAGGATTATACGAAGTAGCGGAAAGTGTGTCACAGATATTGTGTAGATGTTTGGAGGAGATATTATTGTTCTTAAGAAAGTAAAATTCAAATGGAATGAGTGGATGTTCTTTTGTATGTTTTAACATTTTAGGGCACTTCCTTGTTGGCTACAAATTAGAATAGCAGTTAAGTAAGTAAGCAAGTTTAAGCAGGTTAGTGGTGTAGCAATTTTTTGACCGCCTAAAGGCAACTTGGTCTATGGATTGTAAAAACCGGAACCGACAATTTCACGTGCACTTCGAAGCACGGTGGCGCTCAGATAGAAATGCCACTATCGGCCACATATTTAAGTAGGGGCTGAGCTCAAGTTGAATTAATAATACGAATGAAACGAATAAAACGAAATAATTATAATAACAAAACCAAAATTATAAAATATATGTTTATCTTGAAGTTTTACAAAATACTTCCTAAATTAATATCATATATTTACGACAAACCTCTGTTTTGTGTATAAGGATAATTAGGGTGCGATACGAAAACTTTTGCTGAACAGGAAACAAGGATACGTCCGACAGGTGTGCACATTTGACTGTTCAAACTTCGTCCAATATATTTGCGGACAGAGAATTTCATAACTAAGTTTCTACATGTAATATGTGACCTCAGATAATAAGTAGTCTTTACCTCAGAGAATTATAGAAGACAATTGTGTGGCATGTAAGCAGTATAAAGAAGTACCTATATATTAAAATCGACACAGGAAGTAAGCAAAACACTTCCCATTTGTAAGTATAATCTCAAAGTGTTGTCTCCAGGAAGCTTTTAGTAGTCACCCGACACTATTCACACAAATATCGGAAAACGATTTTATTGTTTTCTTCGCTGACTATAAACTTATCTCGAAACATAAACGGAATGGGAATTAACATAATTTATTCAGTCCTAGGATAAGGACAGTTCTAGGGTAGGACCGTACTCACTTAGAATGCGTTTTCGTACGGGTTTTAGTGTAAGGAATACATCTTCTTCTTATAAAGAGGAAAAATTTGTAATTTTGTTTGTTTGCATGTTCGGGTTAATATCGGGAATTACAAGTCCGAGTCGAATAATTATTTTTGTAATAGACAGCCACATTCAACGAGAAGGGTTAAGGCAATTTTCTACCCCGAAATTACTACGGGAACGGGCACAACCCGGGTACAACCGCGGGGCGCTGCTAGTAAAAACTATAATGACACTTTCGAAAAGATACAAAAACTGTGGCTGTACGAATGTTTAAAACGTACGTAGTCAATTCCAATATGATATACGAGTATAAGAAAAAACGCATACCTCTTTACTTTAATGCCCGGGATACACGAGGCTAGTTTTTCAAGCCAGGATAGCAAGCTAGTGTCAGTAAGCTAGCAAGCTAGTACTTCTGGCTTCGTGTAGACAAAACTAGCTTCATTTCTAAGCTAGTAAACTAGTAAGGTAGTTGACAAGCCAGGACAGTTTTTAATAGGATGGAGTTCTATTTTTTAAGCTAGTAGCGCCCCCCACCACTGATTTTACTATCCTGGCTTGTGTACTAGCTTCATGTGGCCGGCGAAGCTAGCTAGTTTAAAGTTGACTCGTAAGCAGTAACCACGCGTTTTGTTTGTTTTTCTCCGCGGCACGTGTTAATACTAGCTTATAATAATATAGCCTCATGTAAACAGAACTAGCATATTCCAAGCCAGGTCAGCTAGCCAAGACAGTTTAGAAGAGAACTAGCTTGCTATCCTGGCTTGAAAAACTAGCCTCGTGTATCCCGGGCTTAAGTATTAAATTCGTACGTTTTTGAACGTAATTCACATACCAAGTGGCCAGGGCCTTAGATAGTAAAGGACGGTTTTCAGTAACGATTTGGGCATATATGTAGTTTGGAGGTTAGGGCAAAGTTTTATGGACTGATAGTTACTATTGGTCGTAAATAGATTTTCCTAACTTCGGTAAGGTGTTAATAGTTTAGTAATAATTAATTACTCTTATAGGATGAATGGTGTGGGATTAAGGAACCCTTTTGTATAATAAAGTTTTCTTGCGATTGTAATTCTTTACCTTCGTGGATGTTACTGATATAAAATAAAAGTTATATTTAAGCTGATATAAAATAATTAGCCTGTAATGTCCCACTGCTGGGCAAAGGCCTCTCATCTCACCGTAGATACTGATATGATAGCTTGAAAATATGTTTGCAAAAAGATGCTTGATACTGATATTATGGCTTGAAAATACATATGTGCGCAAAAAGATGCTTGCAAGCTTCGTGTTATAATGGTAGATTAAGATAAGCTATTGAGCACTACTGTTTTCACGATTATCAATGTAAATAATTAATCACTTTAGTAGCACAAAGCTATATCTTAAAGTTTACTAAAATAAAAACAATTTATCAATTTCAATTATGAATTTAAAGTCCACAAAACATTAGTAAGGAAGAATAAACAAAAATAATAACGTAATAAAACCCCGGATCAAAGAAACCTAATAAAAATATAATCAAATGAATTACTTGCCTTAATTATTGTGTCGTGTGTTATTAAAAAAACGATTACATTTCAGTTAATTGAATTATAAAATATCAAAGAAATATTTTAGCTAATTAGGCAAATGGATTTACATTTTAATTCGTTTGAGATCAGCGGGCTGCTAAATGTGTTTTTAATGTAAGTGAGGACGAGGTGAATGAAACTAGACCTTTTGTGTTACTAACATAGGCTTTACAATTATACTGTTGGCATAGAAAAAGTTCAGAGAAACATCTACCTTATGCAGAAGTATTTAGAGTATAAAAACCGCTCTGCGGTTTCACCCGCGTCATACCCGTTTCCGCGGGAATTTCGGAATAAAATGTATCCCATGTGTTATACTGATGTATAATCTATATTACTATAAAGTATCATCCTAATCCGTTCTGTAGTTTTTGCGAGAAAGAGTAACAATCATACATCAATCCATCCTCGCACAAAAATTGTAGTATCACTTTTGTACTTTTGACCAAATTGTGTTAATTTTTAATTTTCCGAATGGGAAATCCATCATTTCACTTTTATGTAAAGGTATCCATGTCTTTTCAACGTAACGCATCAATAATATATTATACAGGCCCATCAATTATAACAATGCCTGTTTCCGTACAGCTATGGAAGGTGGTGATCAGATTTATTCGCGCCATTAACAACCATTCACAGCAGACGAGGGGTTTAATTCCTCCGAGTATTTATGAATCGCCTGCTTTCAAGGGCTCGTGTTTCAACCAATTTAATTTGGAACCTTGTTAATGATAATATTTTGTTTGAATTATTTGCACTAAATGATAGGATTTACAATTGATTCATCAGGGAGTCGAACGTTTGTTTGACGCAAATCCAATTTACACTCAAACAAGTTGGGTGTTCGAGAGAGATTACGAAACTTAATCTGTTTTGTTGTGATTAACTACTTATTTGTTTGTCAAGTCTATCTAAATCATAATGAAGTAAACTCTCATAAATTCACATAAAAAACAACATACATACAACTAGTTGTTCCGAGAGCTGGTACCAACCGCCATCCAATAGATGACGCTAGTGTGAAAATTTTGTTGCTCTTGCTAACTTTATATTCCCAGATTGACTGGGATCGAGCTCATACATTTTGTTAAGCAGAGAAGAATCATTCTCTTTATTTAATAAGTGTAGATTGTTTATTTAATATCCAAGCCAGATTATTTAGAAGCCGGAAAATACAAAAGCATTGAAAAAAAACATTATCACGGAAAACAAAGATCCCGTTAAGGCGAGCGAACTTCCTTGTCTACTAATCTCTACTATTATTATAAAGAAGTAAAAGTAATTATGTTTGTATGCTCAGGCTAATCTCGGGAATTACCAGTCCGATTCGCATAATATTTTTTGTGTTGGGCAGATATATTCAAGGGAAAGGAGAGGCTATGTTTAATCTCAAAATTCCCTCTGGAACGGGTACAATGCGAGTAAACCAGCGTGCCGCGGCTAGTCCACTATAAGACGGACTTACCTTTAAAAACCTAGGAAACCTAATGATAGGGTGAGTGCCGATCTTCAGCTGAATTAGATCTAGAGGCGTCAGCGCCGCGATGTCCAGGAGAAACGGCCGCGACGTCAGATAATGTTTCGCCAACTTCTTTGAGTCGTACACCTGTAAAGAGACGCAATATATTCAAAACACTTCAACGCCTCGGTGGTCTAGTGGTATGTGTTAAATTCCCAGGTTGAACGATTTTTTTTCTTCTCATTTTTCAAACATGGCTCGGGTTTGATATCACCAACCCGCATTAGGCAAGCGCGGTGATTACTCACTGCACTGATATCTTCAGTGAGATGAGAGGTCTTTGCCCAGTGGTGGGATATTACAGGCTACTTGACTACTTTATTTGTAATAACATCAGCAGAGAAAACAAATCACTTCAAATTCTATTTGTCTAAATAATATTCGACCACAACCTTTCGAAATGAAGGTATCCACTTATTCAAATTGACTTAACCCTATTGTCAAAAGTGTAGGTACCTATTGACCCAGGAAATTCAGTAAAAGCCAATTCCCCGGAACGTATATGGACAATATGCCTATTGAAAAGTTTACTTGACCCTTATAATTTTGTTTTGACAAGGTCCGATTGGATTTTCTGCTTGGAACATTTTAAGCAAGGCCATTTAAGAAGTAAGGCCACTGGGACTGTTTCTCACATTTGTTTGGACCAAGCTACATTCGGTATACATCCGCTTGTGTATACGATGTTTATAATAATATTATCTTATATAAAATCCCATGTATTAGTAGTTTGATTATTTGGCATTATGTAACTAGTAACTTGATGAAATTGCAGAGCATGGTGCTATGTGATAATACTGTAAAATAAATTATTTTTTAATTATATATGACAATATAAAAGTCCTTTCAACAGAACATACCTTTATCTACCGATTGTATCTTTTAAACCGAAATTACTAAATGAAATGCAACAATTTAATTCAACGGGTTTGCCTGCAAAAAGTACCAGGAGAATATAACTCAAAAAGAGATCTCGTATCACCTGTTAAAATGTTTCACTTACCATCAGGCCCTGCTCCAGATATCCAGTCCTGAGCTGAACAACAAGATCGAGCGCGAACACGATGTCACTGATCCCGTCGCAAGTCAACCAGAAGTAATGGCACATTATCTGACAACAAACAACAACATAACTGAACTATATAGCGCAGTGCCGTGAGGTTATGATATAGTAAAGCGCACGTAGCTGTGTGCATGTGTAGCATCGATCGAAAAACGTTAAATGGTAGGTATAAGAAAGGTATAAGTAGCGTTCGTGGCGCAGTTTATCTAAGCGATGTTAACTCATTGATATTGTTGAGCAACGTCCAGATGGGCCCCTACTTAGATGGGTAGTCGATAGTGGCGTTTCTATCTGAGCGCTATCGTGTTTCGACGGGCGAGTTAAATTATCGGTGCCGTTTGTTTAACTTGTTAGACGATGACAGATACCTTAAGACGGTCTAAAAACCCCGATGCCAGGGTGGTAACCTACACGAACTTACTTTGGGAAGGTTTGATAAATATTTTTACTCTGTGTTAACAATGGACGAGTTCTAAATTTGAAAGACATGGTCGTCGGCTTGCAGTTTGTTAAATCGATCGTATCAACGACGTGTAGTCTATGATATGGTTTAATAAGTTTCTGTATCAATAAACTAGGATTAACAGATGCAATTAACTTCGAAAATGTTTAATCTGTTCTTTCGGCACATTTACGAGGACTGTGGTCTTAGATATCGAACATGAGAACGAAAGTGTATCCGTAAACCTAGTTTATAAAGTTCGCTTAAACCTTGTATACTAGGCTTAAGCCATTATAAATGTATGTGTTTCACAACCCATTTCAGCTCTCTTTTTGATTGGTGTTAATCTTTTAGAAGGTTTTACTTTTATATAAAACTACTCACAGGTTTTTAAAATAAAGGAAACAGATTCAAAGTACTTTTCAATGTTAAAAAGTTTGCGGTTTCTTTTATGTTATGGCCGAACAACAAAACATTCTATACGATTTAATTTAGATTGCCAGAAATTGCCTGAAATACAATAAACACATTTAGTATTAAAAATGATGCAAACTCCAGATTAATTTAAAAGTTATCAAAAGTTGCGGTGAAGAATTCCTGCTGAGCTTCTAATTTCAAATGTGAGCATAAAATATTATCCTTGTCTTTGGCCTCCTTCTTGCTTTCATTATTTTTATGTTTTAATACAAGATTTTTGTAAAATATTATGGCCGTTGTTTCAATTTTCCTGTTTATGGTAAATTACATTACCCCGATGGGCCTCGGCAAAAACCTTTGAGAATTTAAGTAATGGCAATGTGAAGTGTTTTCTCCATTCACATGTACGGAATAAAGCTTCATATACGTACGTATAAAATAAGTTGAAAATATTTTATTGTCTTTTGATTGACGGTCTTTGTAGCGAATGTTTAGAAACTTTTGTTTCAGACTAAACCGTGACCAACGATAAGATACGTCTGAGGGCAGGTTAATTTATTAGTAATTTATCGGGTGTTTACTTGTTCCCTTAAATCAAAAGAAGCCTTAGGGTTAATCTATTGGTTTATCACAGTTTTTATTTAAAAGAAGTACTTTTATTGGTGCTTCAGTCACTATAGTCACTACTGTGCTACAGTCATCTTCAGTGAGATGTGAGGCATTTGCTCAGTGGGACATTACAGGCTAATACTCTTTACTATTGGTAAAGAATACCTATTTCTTATGTGAGAATCTCGATGTCGATTATTCTCCCTCGAGGAACATTCTTATCATTCCGCCACGAGGCACGTTATGAGTCTCCGACACACACACGTAACGTCACGTACATCTCGAGTTTAATATTATAGCTGTTCTGTGCATTAAATAAATTCAATCTAGAGTTAGTGACGATAAACATTACTACTCAAGTGTACTTAAATGCATTTAGTCCTCTAATATGGGGTTTTATTCTAGTTGCTGGTGGTACATCTCGTTTGTTTACCTAGATGGACTTGTTCTTACTTTACAAATTTTCATTAGTACACTTCACCCAGGTGAACCGACAAATGTTTATATGAGCAAATTTGTTATTTTTTGTATCGTAACCCGCATTGCTTTAAGACATTCTTCCACTCATCACTATTTCCTAAGACATTCACATTATTTTGGTTTGCTTTTTACTGATTACCGAAATTCAAAGTACCAGGCAAGCAGAATCAAGAGACGGTTGCATACCTGAACTCTACCCAATACAATTATTCCAACCAATATCGTAATATCGTATACCAACGTAAAGCTATTCAATTTTGTTCAAATGTCAACCCGGAGCGTAGGTCAAACTTATCCCCGAACAGCCACCAAAATGACACTGCGTGGAGATATACACAGTTTTATGATCGATATAAATACGGGAATGTAGTTATGGAAATTGATAAGAAAAATGTACTAGAACCAGTCTTATTTATGTAAAGGTTATATTACATAGCAGGTAGAGGACATTTCTCTCTTGGCCTCGGGAAGGAGATATTTCCGTAGTTTGGGTTTTGTATAGTTAACACTTACACCACACTACAGGTGTAAAAGTCACTCTTAAAATATTGGTAGTTTCAGAGATAAACGGGTTGAATTAAATAAACAAGAAACAAACTAAACCACTGTAAATTAGCACAGAAGATGTTTAAGGTACTTTATTATAAGTATAATAAGAGAGCAATCTGTATAAGACTTAAGAAAGTAATATATTTGACTTCCTCAAACAAATCCATTCGACTGAATCGTAGTAACAGGCGTAAGGGAAAGATCGATATTAGATAATTCCACCTATGTCTCCTATTCCCTTTGGTACAATTTGGACACTTCTATTTACCAAGTAACGCCCAACACCAAGCACTTGAAATATATCTGCAATGTGGGCCTTTTCTAACTAAATTGAAGGTTTATTTTTAGAAAAACCTCGGGACAGAGGTTTTCATGACTCGGACCATTTGGCTTTCACCATTGAGACTTTAATTCTTTGTTGAAATTAGTTATGGTCTTCTTTCAAATGGAATTTAAGTGGAGTGTTAATGGGGTGGATATTGTTTTAATTTATGGCGTCAAAAAGTATAAAGTTCGTAATATAAAGTGAGTTTTTAGACCAATGCACAAAAGGCGGGTTATATGATCTACGTTTACTTTCTCCCTCTGGCACAGTATACATAAATATAAGTGTGAGCTCAATTGCGATGATTTTTACGTTGTCTATTTTTATGTTGTCTTCGTTGGCAAATCCGGGAACTATAACTAATTATATTATTGAACATCATATACTTTTATGGGTAAAGTTAACTCGTCACGTTGGTGTGCAGACTGAAACCAAAACAACCCTCTTACTGTCACTTGTGATAAGGGTTGACCTACAACTTGCTTCCGATGCTAATTTTTTGTAAACTTTTATCAAAGAATAAAGAACTAACGTTATTGTTTACGGATATTTTGTTACTCTTTTAAGGATAACGAACACTTTACTATTTCTCGACATCGAAAACAAAGGCACGACGCGTTTGTATTGACAGAACTTTATTAAAATAAGAATATGGTTTCAACAAATTTTGTCTGCAGTTACTGTTGTTAACGATTTTTTTAAACCAACTTGTATCAAAAGCAATAATACGAGTATTAACCAATTTCGGGGCTTTTCGATTTGTTCTTAGTAGACGTTAATCATAGTTAGGCGTCGATGACATTGTTTGAGTTTGTAAGTTTTATAATCACTTGAGAATTAATAGTATAATCAAAATCTTTCAGCCTATTAATATGGAATCTAAGAGTTGAATAATGATCATTATCAGGTATTTGATGAGATGTATACCTAATCCATTTCATGTGAATAAAAATTATATTAAACAAACATTTCATAAGGAGATAAAAAACCTTTATTATAAAAGATAAAATTCACCGAAGCGATATTTTTCTCAAAGGATTTCATTTCCCTATATCTGATTTCAGTCCAAACATTATAATCGGGAGTTTTATTTTAATCTGTCCTCCATCTTTCATGTCGAATTATATTAAAATTACATCAGAATGTCGTTAGAAATTCAAATTCAAATAAGATTATACTAATGCAGGAAAAGTGCTTATTGAATGAAATACATTATTAACTGAAATAATCAGAAGTATGTACCTACATTTGTACATTTAAGCCCATAAGAACATAGATTCAATATTTTTTCCTTCATTTTCTAAGAAAAAAAAGTATTACAATTGATTAATGTTTCACCATTTGGATTCATCTCCACTAGAATAAGCTCCGAGATCTCTCCGCCCCTTGACTATCCGCAATACTCCCCAATATATTTTGTCGACCGTTTCAAAATTTATACAAACCTAATGGTGAATACCACTTTTATATGGTATTTGAGTATGTAACCAAGTACAACGCAGGATGATTGTCAAGTACAATCCACAAAGGTTGTTAAGATCCCCAAGAAACATATCTAAAATGCACCCACAATAGATAATTCACCTAAATAAATTTAAAATGTCCCAAGACTGGCAAACAGTAACCCAATGTAACCTACTAATCCAGGTTAGTAGGAAAAACATCGAACGTGTACCTATGAGATTAATTAAGGAATCGGCCCACTGAGTTTGATCAAAATGTACGGACTACACAAACACACCCGTATAACTTTATTATGGCCATCGATAGGGAACAAGCCCTCAATTAATGTCACTAGACTTGTTTATTAATACGGATACGGTTATGGGACATATTAATTTTGTCATTCGTAGTTCTTCGTGGAACTAGGGGTCTTTCTGGCACAGGCTAACGCCTAAAAGGGGATCTCAGCAACTTGATTTAAGATATCAATGTATACTTTTCATTATCATAAATTTAAGAGCATGGCTCTTGTCGGTGAGTCCGATGCAGATTTCTTCATCTATTCCTATTCAGTGCAAGCTCCTTCACATCTGTATACTTTTATGACTATTGTTTATTATTTTTAGTTAAACGAACGTGCTGCCATCTTTTTGGCTACTAAATGTACGTTATTATGTTAAAAATTACTCAAATCATGTCTAAAGTATTTGTTTAATGAAGTAAAAAATCTTTATTTTTACGCGGACTAACACATTGTTTGATGTTGGTTGAAAATAATGTTGCAAATAACATTCTGTTTTTCATCAAAATAATTTATATTTTGTTTGCTCCTCGTCAACACAATTGATAACATGTTGATTATTTATAGCTAATAGATGTGCCAGCTGTTATTTGCTGTGATATTTTAGTAGTTGTTTCTCGGACAAACAGAGTCATGTTAATTTGAAATGTAAATTGATTTGATTTGAACGAGAAAGTAATACCACTCTACTTTGAGTTTCTGATATTTTTTATCATGTCAAAGAAGGTTCCATTTGATAAAATTTGAAGAATAAATTGATATGTAGGCCCTTACTGAATATAACATAAATCCCTAGAAACGGCGTGTTTATTATAAATAATATTTACAGAAGGTTTTCTAAATCAGTGTGTTTGTTTAGGACGAATCTCTGTTAGAAGCGTTTAAATTTCCAATTCCATATTCTGATTTGTATGAGAACATATTTGATTTACGAATGAGTCGAATAATGGAAAAGATAAAGGAATTTTTAACTGTGAATATGTGGTACCTATGTGAACAATCGAACATGCTTATATGATGTACTGTATGTGTGTACTTTGACAACGTACAGAAAAACGCGTCATCTGTAAATGCTCTTAGGACTAATGGAGTAAGATAGCCTCATTTTGACTGCAATTGACTTTCGAACGTTGAAGTCCAAACACAAATCTGTTCAAACAAAAGAAAGTCGTTTTATACCATTTATAATTCGAGAACGGCTGGAATAAATCATTTTTTATTTATCTTAGCCAGGAATAAGATAACAAGTAATAAAAATCCCGAAATTCCCTCGAGAGCGGGTGCACTGCGGATGAAACCAGGGGCAAAGCTAGTAAACAATAAAAGACAAACTGAAACCGTTTTGGTTCGCTCTCGAAACGTTAAGGCCTGGGGCTTTTGGATTTCTGGGCTCTTTGCACAGTGAATATTCCCGCAGGTATTACCAATTACCAATTGCGTATATCTAATACATTTTACATTATTCAAACACTGAACCTCGGTAACAAAAACAAAATGTTATACATCAGTATACACTTACTTTAAGTACACTGCAGGGATACACTCTCAGCATACCTATCAAGGTATGCTGAGAGTGTATCCCTGCAGTGTTAATCCATTACAAATCTCCCAAGAACATCTACGAGTTGGATCTGTACCCTTTCGTATGCCTCAGAAAGACCGTGTTTGTTGTTCCCGTACTTGAAGGAGAAACACTATAATTAAACTTGTTAGTTAATTATATTCGTAATCCCTAAGTAAGTCAGTGCGTAGGTACCGTACGCGGTAATGCAAACATTAAATTAATTCATGGTGGGATAAACCTAATCAATCTGTAATATAAATTATTACAATGTAGTCATCTATTTTGTTACAATTTCTATCTTCGAATGAGTTGATCATATAATATTGATCGAACTTCAGTTTAAGATGGTAATTTGATCTTGTATAATGGAAGAGACATGAACTTAGTAAGTATATAATAGTTCCCTCACCTGCAACTCCGGGAAGCTCTGTCTTACAATAAGCGTCCAGAAATTGTAAAGCACGCAGAGAGTGATCACCCAGAGCCAGTAGAAGTAGAAGTTCTCGTCAGGATTGACCACTGAACGAGGAACCCTGACTTTCCTCCGCCGCTGTCGGTTCGTGGATCTATGTTCGCCGGCCGCCCCCTCGGATCCGGTGTCTTCTACCTGAGAACAGTTTATATTAGATACCTTTATTTTTCTTTTATATTTTTTTTTCTAAGAGATGTAAAAGTATACTGATGTCTAGAGTCTTAAATAAAACAGTCCTCTAGACAAGGTGTCAATCATTTCGCATTACATTTGGTCTGGTGTGTGCGTCAAGTGGTCATGACACCTTCTTATCTATACTCTATGGGACTTATTATATAAACAAGTAGCTATCAAATAGTTTGTTACATTCTGATATACGCAATTTTCCGAAGAGCAATAGAGACAAAACACAGTATAGCAGTGTTTTAGTAACACCGCGTTTATTAATAGCGCGGTATAGGTACTTAGGTACTAATATAATAAAAAAAAATTGTTTTAATTCTTTGAATGCTCTAATCTCAGAAACTACCAATGCGATTCGAATAACTATTTTTGTAATGAATAGTCACATTCAACGGAAAGGTTATTTCATCCCGAAATTCCCACGGTAACGGTCACAACGTGGGCAAAACCGCGGGTTGCTGCTAGTGCCTTATGACAGATGCTAGACAAATAAAACGCGAAACGATTGCTTTTTGTCTATACGGAATGTATTTCCACTCCTGTGCGTTTGTAGGTAAACAAAACTAGGTACCTAATACACTTTTATATAAACAGAACCGTAGATATTACATAAAAAATTAAGAAAGTACTGATTAGCTTAGCATACTTCACTGCAAAGAACTGTGTCCTACCCAGAAAAAGGTTGTCCCCAGCTGGAAGTGTTTTACATGACCCGTATTTAAATGCATTGCGACTGAATTAAACCATACCCTCTCTCCATTAAGAAAATGCATTTCAAACGTAATCTACAGAGATTACCCTTAACAACATTATCCACGTTTCTCTTCGCATTAAGTGGTAACGAAAACAACATTCAAATGACATCCATAGGGCCACTATTATTCGAAATTCAGCAAAACAAATGAATAATGTATACGTATATTTACGTAACACTCACCTTTATTAAGTTTTCAAAGAACATTCTAGATGAATAAATCTCAGTTAATGTCAACAATAGGAACTTATACGTGACGTCACATTTCAATGCATCGTGCGGTTCACAATTGAATACACATTCAATTCGAAATGTTAACGTAAGGTTACTACGAGTATTTGCGGTAACGGCCATTTCAAAGGTATCGCAATGCGTCATTTAATTCGAGACAGATATTGTACTCAGTTCAAATGTTAGCCAAATGCCTACCAGCTTTTATCTTAAATGTGAAGATATCTCTATCTGTTATGCTTTCACGCCTAAACCATTGAACTACTTTTATCAATTTTGGTATAGCAGCAGGCAATAGAATAGTATTGAAATTAAACACAACTAATACGATAAAAATGTTACGAGTTTGAATATGTCCCAATGAACGTGTATATAATGTTGGGATTTCAAACACATGTTTTTCACGGAATACTAAGTCTATTATTATCTATTCACCTTCGACATTAATAAAAATACACTATTTTCCTTTGATAGATGAACATAACCGTAAGTTCTAGTGAGGGGAGACATGGGGCGATGCGCGGCGCGTTTAGCGTAGCGTTGTGTGGCAAAGAAAACTATTAAATCAACGCTACCGTGAATTCAGAATATGAACTCTCTCATCTATTAACATATTGTATTGTATGCTTCCATTCAGCGCGAAAAGCATAGCCACACGCGCCACGCTTCGCCGTGCTCTACGCTCCGTGCTATTCCCACGTCTCTCAGAACGAGGCCCACGTCATTAACAGTCAAAGGACGGGACAGTTAAAGGTTTTTATTATCACTTTATACCGTTAAGATTCGTACCAATATCCAGAAGACGATATAACTATATAGTCATTAAACTAAGAGGCACTAAAGAGAGCGGTTTGAATAATACTATGAAATGGAAAATACATATTCAAATATTCGAGTTGTATAAGTCGCCAGATGTCTTCAAATACGAAGACACTCTTAGTCCTCCGCTTTCATAAACATGGAATAAAACAAACAATATATTCTTATGATTTAGACAGAAAAAACAAGAATCTTATTAGGTCGGGTACACAACACAACATGTTTGATTTAATTAGACATTCAAGCGTGGTTCTGAATTTCCTGAACACATTTTAAATGTTGCACAGTTCTTGAAGATTGTTATACCCAATTAAATATGTATTTAACAAGTCTAATTATATTAACACTAGGCCCTGTTATCCGCGGCCACGGTATATCCACGTTGCAGCCATTGGGCGTTCTTCCATTACCCGGCCCGGCACCGGCGCCGGCGCCGTGCCGGTGCCGGGGAAGCAAAAATGTATGAAAATGTATGGCTCGCTTTTTGACTTACCGGCACCGGCGCCGGCCCGGCATTGAGTCCTGCCGGCGCCGTCGAACAGTTCGAAGTTCAACCTAACAACCATGACACCTAGCAAGAAAGTAGCAAATCTTCAGATATTTAAAATTACTCCTGTCACTTAGAAACGAATATACAGCATTTAGTGTGAAATCAACCTTAACGACCTACAAATAAAGTATTTTATCGAAGGTGTCAGTACTGTACCACTCACCGGGCGTAAACCGGCATCGACACCGGCGCAGTGGAAAAACGAAACCCCGGCGCCGGTGCCGGTGCCGGGCAATCGAAAAACGCCCATTCCCGTGGCAATTTCAGGATACACAGAATTTGGTTCATACAAATGATTAGTAGCTCCTTAGATGGAGCGTTAAGACAAAAAATTCTTAAGCTAAGTATATTATATTTGAACATAACATTTTTTTAATAAGGTATTTTTTTTTGGAATTCAATACCAATGACACACAATTAAGTACTAACAGAAAAAAGTAAATAACAGAAAAAATAAAAGTCATAGAACTTTAAATTTCCATCATAGAAACAAAACTATAAGTCTTTCTCTTGTCTTATAGAGCGTTATTATTTTCTATATTTCTATATTATTTCTATATTATTTTCTTTTAAAGTAAGACATGTCAAGTAAAACTAAAAACAATCTAATCTAAAACAGGATGTTAATGTCTATGACCGCCGTCGTACGGTTTCGAAATCCAATAGTTGTTTGTTAACACACTTTCGATGTAGTCAGCGCTCGCCCGACCGTTAGCGGAACACTTCCACTCATTAAAATTTATACTTATTCCAGTTTTCGAAGCCAATGAAAATGGATTGTCCGTACTAAAACGAATAAGTAGGAAAAATTATGGTGTTTGTTCATTTGTCCGAAGTCCGAAGTTAGCTTTTAGTTTTATGTATTTCATTAAAAATACCATTTCCTCTACATGTATTTATTTATTACGTATCTTAATGTTATTTTATTTAACTTAGAAATGCGAAAGTTTACGAGGTTCATGTATTTGTATGGGTACTATTAATTTATATTGAGGATACATAGAGAGATTCATCAAAATATGAAGTCACACTCACAGTTTCCTGCGTGGTGGTCTGCCGAGTGGAGAACCGCTTCAGGAAGGAGTCCTCTCGCTTCAGCGGCGGTTTCTTCTGCATCGCCGAGCTCAGCTGCACCGTCGTCCGCAACTTCATCCATCTTTGATTCGATTTCGTTCTGTCATTACAAACATTAGTCAAAACTACTACTAAAAGCATTACGATATCAGCTCAAGTATTGCTTTTATCTCATTTATTGTATTTTTTTCATTCAAAGATCAGCGTTTTGTTTTCAAGAAGGATTGCCAAGAGATAGGTCCAAAGATTGTCAACTATTGTCAGTGCACTGCACATTACGTGAAATATATGAAAATTCGTGCAAAACAAAACTATCCACATGCGGCATGGCATACTAGAGTACTATAGAATACTGTATAATAGTTTGTAGAGTAAAAATTGAGTCGGTTCTATTTTATTTTCTAAAACTAATCGCTATTCTAATTTAGGAAGTTCATACTATAAAAAAATCTAAGAGTAAAATGCAGTTACATTGAACACGCGTCTGTCCCAAGTGATAGGAAAGTCCAAGGTGATCTAACACAATATCCAAAACACACAGATCGAGTGAAACCATTCCCGTAGTCCTATACACATAATGAAGGTAGTAAGAGGGTAGTCAAACAAACAATTATATAAAATTGACATCGATACGGCGGACCGCCGATATGTCGAACCTCTTAATTTTCCTGAGGGCTTGGTAGTATGCCATGACTGCTTGAACGTGTCTCCATTTATGCCCGCGTTTGTCTGAGTCAGATCCTCGTCTCTCGTCCGGTGCGGACTTGCGAGACGATGACGAACTCGATGCAATGATCGGTCGCCTATAAAGGGATGTTCGTGTTATGCGAGTGACGTGTAACTGTGGCCTGCTTCCAAGCTGCTAACGGGACGCACTGGCACGCTTCCGTGAAACAATGCGAGGCCAAATATCAAATACAACTTAATATGCACTATAAAAAGTAAACAGCTGTTGGCACTCTCTTGGGCACTAAACTCTACGCGTGCGAGGTGAATGGGTAAGTATGTGATCACAGAAACGTACCAGCCAGAGTCACGTCGGTTCAGCACAATATGTGGACTTCACATGAGCACATGCAGCTTTTTACTAGTATTATTTAGACAACACTTTGTATTGTTGTTGGTTATTATGGCGTCTATTCTTTCTGCTGTGCGGGGTTGTGATCTAATCGTACATCCACTAGAGCATTGCACGTATATAACTGTGAAAGGCTTTGGGTGGGCTTACGACTCATCTAAAGTATTCGCATTTAAATGGATACTCAATTATGTTTTGAAATTAATGGACGTGCATATATACATAATGGGAAATGTATTGAATGATTGGAAATAAGTTAATTTACTTGTACTATAGTTATTTCACATTTTTAATGAATTAACAAATTTTGGCTGAATGTTAGTCATAAATCAATATCCATCTGAATACATACGAAGTCGTATTAGTTTACTTATAGTTTGGTAGTGGGTCGTGCTCTAAGGTCGCAGCTAAGCGTATCCAAAGCGATTGGACGTCGTTGATGTTGCGACTTACATGTCGTCAGCCTTCGCGATTGGAGTGAATGGCGACAACTTGTTCAACAATCTAAACAGCATGAGAAATATTACTTTATATTTATACTACTAAATCATATCAGATTTCAATAATCATTATTACTTGAAGACTTGATAGAAGTTCAAATATCAACATAAGTTTATATAATAATTTAAGTGTCTATAAATATAGTTACGGACACAGATTACCAATTTATAGTCTTGTTCATTTCAAAGCCTCTCTAAGAGACTTTAAAGGTTCCTATTACCTGAAATCTAGTTAACTATAACGATAGAATTGAACGTTAATTCACCACAAACCTGAACTATAGACGCAATTTTAAATTCAATTCCATTAAAGACAGTTTCATTTGAATCCCTCGACTGGTCCAATTTTGTACAAAACAAGGTAAACAAATGGCTTAACAGAACTTTGTAGTTGGTAACAAAGTTTAAATTATATTGAAGTAGGCGGATTATTTCAGTATTGGATTGTTTATCTCGTTTATGTTAATAAATTTTAAAGTTCAGATAAACATCGACCGGAAATTAGATGTGGTACAATGTTTGGTACAACGAAATCGCAATCGCATTCACATACAGAACAGTTGGATGAGAATAATAAACAAAACTTTAGTATATAAGAATAAATTAGGATATATATGTTCTAGATTCAGGTACTTTATGTTATATTTTAAATTCATTGTTAAAAATTACCCAAATAAATAAATATTAATGTCAAAACAATATTGTAAGGCCGTTATGATAAGGCCAATTTAAATGAATCCCCCAGTTCATAACATTAATATTCATTAGACTGTTGATATTTCCAATAGCTGCTTTCTGATGTTTATCACAAACAAATCAAATTCCAGGAAGTTGAGTGTTCTATTCTTTTGTATTTTTTTATGATTTTTGATAAAGAAAATTACGTTGCAATAAATAGCTGATGCTACGGAATAGCTACTAATATTATGAATATAAATAATTTTAGCTTAGTTAGTTTGTGTCCAACTTGTCCTCATTACGGGACAGTGGACAGTACATTTTTATGTTTAAGAACAATATAAGTTAATATTTGTCTATAGTAAACCAGCGCCTTTAATTTGAAATGAAGATAAAATTATCCAGGCAAACCATAGAATACGGTGTATATGGAAATTCCTTCGAAAATTTAAACAGTACTTGCGAGAACAAAACTATAGCTAGAATACAGATAAGTAATAGGTATATATTTTCAACTATCGGTCATTACAGTTAGGTCTCTTTTGAATAAGACGTTTGTAGGGTCTGTGGTACTGCTACGTGCGTTTTCTATGAAAAACAAAAGAACATCCATGCGCGCGGACGACTGTGTACCAACGCGGCATGTAGCAAGTCCAATAAAAACGCTTAAATTTAAAGAGCCCTTAGTCAGCTAAACAGCTAAGTTATTGCACTTGGTAAGTAGTAGTATTAGCCTATAATGTTGTGCTGGGAAAAGGCCTCTCGTGACACTGAAGATATCAGTACGGTGAGGAGGATTGAAGGCTGAATTTAGCTGTAGATCAAATACATATATTCAGATCGACATTGAATCAAGGTTGTATCGAGCCGAGTCACTGGAAGTGCTGGGAACTCATTAATTCTGTCCAGATGGAGTTTAATCCTTTAATTAACGCTTCTGACGATCTATCTATCTAGTTCGGGCCCCGAGTTCGGTTTGATACGAAATACCAATGAGATACAAGTATCGATACATTTTGAGGTGTTCGCCTGACAGAAAATTCAGTCATTTGAGTATTAGGTAAGGGTTCAACACACCTAACTGTGAAGTTATTCATTTATTTTGTCATAAAAGGGATAAAGATTAAACTTATCCTGATATTTTAATCTATCTGTTACTTCAGTGTATTATTATGTTATAAATGTAAACAAGATTTAAAGATACACAGGTGCGTTTCCTTCTAATATTGCCTTCTTTTTCACAAACCTCATTATTTTTAATAGCGGTATAATTCGTACCAAAAGTTCAGATATTTTTATTTATACGCGATAGCCTTTTTTAATTTATGTTTACCTTAAAAACATGTTAAAATCTATTTAGTAAGCACTATTCGGGTTTAAAGATATAAGTTCATTCATTTCTTAAAAATGTGTACTTTGTATGCAATTGAAACGTTGATGGAATAATACATGAGTAAATTGTAAAGAGATTTACATATTATTTAGTAAGTAAACTAGATTAAGCAATTTTTTTTCCGAAATAAATTCTTTTGTATCACTTACAATTGTGCAGAAACAGGTTTCTGTTAATAATATGTTAAATGCGCACCCATCGAGTACGTTATCGAGTTATTTCTCATCGAGTTGGACCAATATCGATTATTTTATTCTCGGATAGGGCTCGTGACATTGACATGTTGTGTGTCAGTCCAATACTCATTTAGTTCGCATTGGTCAGGTTTATTTTAAATAATCTATACTAATATTATAAAGCTGAAGAGTTTGTTTTGTTTGTTTGTTTGTTTGTTTGTTTGTTTGTTTAAACGCGCTAATCTCAGAAACTACTGAACCGATTTGAAAAATTCTTTTTGTAATGGATAGCCACATTCATCGGGAAGGTTATAGGCTACTTTTCATTCCGAAATTCCCACGGGAACGGGAACAACGCGGGTAATACCGCGGGGCGCTGCTAGTTAACTATATGGATTTAAATAAACTACTACCCCGCTTCTATTTTTAAAAATTCAATGTCATAGAATAAATAACAATTGAAAGTAAATCACTATTTATGAGACCTTTTGACACTAAGGACCGAAACTGCGTTAAGCGGGTGCCCGCGCGTTTTCATATAAAAGTGAACGTTGCGTGCGCCCTCTTAACGCAGTTTCGGCCCTTAATCTAATGACAATAAAGTTCAAAGTTAAGCGCTGATCAGCGTTCACCAGATAACCGCAATATGCGGCTACAATTGCACTGGACCAACCGGAGTGATTGGATAATAACAACATCATAATTCATATAAAAACCATTAGTCCGTAACGATATACTTTTAATGCACACACCTTGATGGGATCCTGCACTACTGATAACTGGATAGCACATTTTATAGGTTGTGTGAACTAGATTTCTGTTAGTGATCTGTTATTCAGGCTACTAACCTACTCGAAACGAATGAATGAATTCAGGCTATTTTAGTTAATCAAGGTATTTTTAAAGTAAAGAGAAATACAGTCAATATTGAGATTCTTTTTATTAAAAAAATTGGCATAGATTTTAAGTTTATCCCATTTGAATATAATTTGTCGTTTAAACTTACTATAAATAGTTAAAGCATATTAAAATATTATCTTCTTCTAGATGGAGTTCTTTCCACTTTTTTTTATGTTCTGCCATCCTTTTTAGACGATAATATTATAATCTCTGTTTAAAATAGCTATTTCGAGATAACTAAACTTTATTTAAAAACAGATATTATTCCATATCTAAAATCTTATCTTGATATCTTGAACAGCCACAAAGGCATGAAATAGATAAGAGATATTTTAGATTTTTATTGAAGCGTATTTTAGTTTGATACGGCATTTATGTCACACGTCAGAAATGAATTCACGTGAATTCTCGTGAATTTACGAGGAAAAGACGATTCCGATCGAAAAGGATTTAGTGAATGTCCCTGTCTCAGCGATTACATAGTGTGATTGTTTTTATCTACGTGACAAAAGTTAAGCTGTTTTACTAGTTTGAGTCCATAAAGACCTTTAGGCGGTCAAAACTCCGGCACCAGGGTCGGCTACGTATAGAGGTTTGGTTTGTGAGTGTAAAGTTTACATCAAAAGAATTGGAATTCCGTAAACCACTATACAAGCATTCCCTTTGGGGGTTATATCAACGGTGAGTCCAGGTTATGGAACGAAACGTGTTATAAAGCATTGTTATATAACTTGCACTTGTTTTTTGTTATATAGCATGTTCGGTATTGTGTACATATTATTGAGCACAAGCAACACGCTGTACAGTCGACGTCATATATCTACACTTTTCACCCTTTGCCGTTGTAATAAGGTGATAGAATGTAAACCTATTATATTAAGTATGTATTTAATCTGAATTCAGCCGAACAAATAGTGAATGTAACGGACAAAGTGCGCTGCATGATAGTTCTGAAATATGATTGGCATATCGGATCTAAATAATTTATAATATTGATTTTGACGAGCAACCCGACGTGTTGTGACGGCTATTGATTGAACCGACTACTCACAGCAATTTAAATCAGTTGAACTGTTTGACTTTGGGCGTAACATGAGTTACAATTTGGTTGATGATGATAAAAAATATTTGTCATTCGTAGAAAAAGTGAATTTTCATTGTTTGTTTTATATTGTAACAATAAATCAAAGTTGAAAATAAAGGTTGTTTACATGATAAACACATTCCTTTCTAATTTTCCTGACGATTTTTATTCAGCGATAATGAATTTGTACTTGTAAGTAATAAATTTGCTTTAGTGACTTTAATACCCGTATTTTGAGGTATAACTATACCAAAATTATTGTATCATAACGGAAGCATCTGTTATACATTTTACATCAAATAACACTATAATCATATAGAATCAACACCATGCTATCCGGTGATGATACAGTACTTATAGATACAGTTTATATTTAAATCTATACTAATATTATAAATGCGCAAATTTTCCTCACTATCTGGCTCTCGAGATTGTGGGTGAGTCCATCAAATCTGAGACAATGACGTTAGTGTGTTCTAACTTGCATCCAGCACCATCTATTGGACGCAGTTGAAACTGCGGGTAATCAACCAGTGAACTATACTCATAAGCCCCTATGGAGCTCACACTAACCTCTGTCCCGGACTCTTGCTTTCACTGCTCGCGTTGTTACTCGAGTCATCGTCCTCCTCTCGCGACGTGGCCGCCGACAACACCCTCGAGGACCCTGCATTGACCTCACTCCCATCATTATCTTCACCCTCTGACGTCCGACTAGTGCCTTCTTCTGCCTGTAAAAAAGTCCTTGTGTAAGCATACATAGAGTTGGAAATTCAATTTAAATTTTAGTATAACTTGGTTTGGTTCAAGTGATTGCTTTTAAATATGGATGGTTTAAAAATTCAGTTGGAATATTACAGTTATTCGGGGTAGGGTTTATTTACATAGAGATAAGAGAGAGAATAGACAAAGATGTGCCACAGTCCATGCAAAGAAAACAACGGTGATGATTATTGCATCACTTTGGAACTACGTCGTAGCAATGTGCTACATCTGCTACGTCGTAGCATTATGCTACGCTGTAGGCAAGTTCTTTGTCGTAGCAAAGTGCAATGCTGTGGCTGAGTAGTTAAGTGTTGTTTTGTGTTTGATATTGTGTATTAAATTATATTCGTATTTTTAATCAATGAAAGAGCAATCAAATTTATCAGATAAACATTAGATTTAGTCGCTGAATCTTCAATATTACTCAATTTACTTTAAACCAACAGCGGTAACTATCAAATTACAATTTCAGATTTGACGGTATTATAATATCTCAATTTAAGTGCTTGGCTTGGCTATGAAGATACGATCGGGTGATATTTATTATTGAAATATGTATATTGAATGTATTTAGCTGACTACGATGTTTATTTAGTATTATTATTTTAGTGGTACGATCAAAAGAGGCTATTTGAGGTCAAGACTGAATAAAAATGTTTGTCTTTGACTTTGATATGAAGCACAACATCCCCTGTACGTGTAACATGTCCCTAGTAACGAATAATAAAGAACCAAATTTCTACTGATTCAAAGTAGGTACTTGATTGTATTAAATATTTTATTAATTATAATAATTGTATTCTGCTTTCAATAAACTCACCTGAATGCGTATGAGAGGGATAGTTTCTTCTTTGTACATAATATTGAAAAGTTATTATAGTATACACTTGACAGTTATTCAACTTTTCACATCAATCACTTCATTTAATTAAAACTTGATTGTGGATTTACAGGAATTTACATTGTGATGGAATAATAAGGAAACTGAATTTAGTTAAATTCAGTTTCTAAACTGAATACTTATTCAGTTTTTTAAATAAGGTTATAAATTAAAAATAAAATAAGGTTATAATATGTTTCATATTCATAGTTGTTATAAAATCAATAGGCTAACATGATAATAATGCTCAATCCAATACTATACTCAAAGAGGGTTTGTTACCTTAGTAACATGTATGTAAAAATAATAACTAGTACCAAACTATAGCTAAAATATCAATATTACACGCTTACATAACCAAGTAGTTTGGTAGCTGCGAAATAACATTACAATGTTTGATATCACAAAGGAACTGATACTGAAACAAAATTAGCACAACAATGTAACTATATACAGCTTCTCTAACTACATTAATATACATCAATGTTCTAATAAAATTACGGCTATAATTATGACCGTAAGTACTCACTATTAGTGGAATTATGTTTATGTATGTGTGGTGTATATGTACGAGCTATTTATGTTAATAGATAAGTTATATGCAAGACACATATAGTGCAGGTGCGGCCGGTTCCGAGTCTCGTGAGTTTGTATTCCTTTTATTTGTACTCGTATAAGATGTGTGACACTGTGACAAGGAATACAACGTCACGCCACCCGCAAACGGCCCGCGCCCGCACTATGCGTGTCTACCTAGAGCTTAAGTAAAGATTCACTATTCTCCGAGGCATACAGATTATTGTTACGTTACATTGCAAAAAATAAATGGCTGTCCAAAATATTTGCAAAGCTGCTTCTCTAAAGAGCTGATGTATCTTAATTTAAAATCGATAAATTTGTAAAGTTCCTCCGTTGCTGACGACGTTCGTGCAAGTTTCAGTCGCCATACCATGTTGGAGGTCTTTAGGCGGTCTTTAAACTCCGACACCAGGGTGGGCCACAAGCCTACTTGAAATTAATGATGAATGAATGTGTACAGTATATCCCCGGAATGGCGTCTAGTAAGGTAAAAAGTAAAGTACTAATAGTCTGTTATGTCCAACGGCATCGGCAGCAATCAGTATTGCCCTATAAGCACTACTATTTCTCCTTTAGCACTACAAAATTGACAGAATTGATTGGCGGAGCTTTGGAGGAAAATTCGAATTTTAAAATGTATTCCACCAAAGTCACAGTATTTATTACATCAATCTTGTCGCCTTCTGTCATTAGTAATGCTTGGCGGGCAGAATTTTGCACTGGCTATTGTTACGCAACTGAATGGTACGCGGCCGAACGTTAGCAACAGACGAATTTGAATAATCACAGACAAGAACAAAGCAAATATTCCGTGTATTTGTTTCCAATATGATTCTTGTTATCTTGAGTTATGATACACTTTATACCTAAAGTTGAATGTTTCTTAGGTTCGGGACTAATAAGTGGATATTGATACTGTTATTTATTTTAGAACAAATAATGGACGAAAGAAAGCTAAAACAAATAGTTGGAACCAATGGTAGCCGAATTGTTTAGCGAAAACAATTTTCAAGATAAGCCCTCACTCAGATTTCATGCTTTCACTAAGTGAAATTCAATTCAATTTGTCGCTGGAAAAGTAATTTAAAACTGTTTGTTGCTTCTAAACATAAAAACCGTCCTATTTTTGTGTTTTTAATGAAACGTGTTAGTGAAAAGTTTTGACCTGTTTCTTTAAAAAAGAACCAGTTTCTATATATATTAGTTTCTATATATATTTCTATATAGATTAGTTTATAAGTTCTTTACTTATTCTTTGCCAATCGTGGAAAGTATTAATAACATGTTTAGTATAGTTAATTCAAGACTCTTTGAGATATTATCAACAGTTTGACTACTAATCACCTCAATAGTTAATTTGTTAGGTTAGTAGTCAATCCTAGCAGACAGCCCTAGCAGAGTTTTTATACCGCCTCAAGGATTCCAACATGATCTCACGATTAAAACAATCAGGACTGACAATTTGACTCAGATGGAAATGCCACTGTCGGCCACCCATCCGATGCCAAGCTGTACGTTGACTAACAATAGCTAATGAGTTATCATACCTTATCTTAACTACACCAGGAATTCTACGTATTCTACTCTTCTAGTGACCTTAACCTATATGAGTCAGTTACGAAAAAATATTCAAGGTAAAGTACCAAAAATTGTAATATTTAGAGTGAACATAAACAAACTCAACAATGTTATGTGTTCGTCAAACGCTGAGTTGAGACTCGCGAGACCGCGCGGTGTTATGACCTAGATCACATCTTTCCGTCACGACCTCTTTAAACTTCGCTAGACCTCTTCATCTGATATTATCAGGCTAATTAATAGATTTTATCTTACTAATAATACGGCAATACCATTATTTTAAGACCAAAGTAAAAGGTCAACGGTTTGTAAATTATAATATACTAGCGACCCGCCCTCGCTTCGCTTCGGGTAATCAAAATTTCATGTAGGAAAATCGGGATAAAACATTGCGTGTCTCCCGCAGGAATATACACAATCAAAATTTCAAGTGGGAAATTGGGGATAAAATATTACATGTCTCGCGCGAGTATATATGTATACACAATCAAGATTTCATGTGAGGAAGAATTCGGGATAATACCTACATAGCGCGTCTTCGTCGTTCGTAGTTCGTAGGTAGGTATATCCCCGCGCGCTTTGACCGCACGAAACAGTAAGTTATTTTGTAAGCAGCGCCCCGCGGTTTTACCCGCGTTGTGCCCGTTCCCGTGGGAATTTCGGGATTTTTTTTACATAAAAACCTTCCTCTTGAATCACTCTACCTATTACAAAAAACCGCATCAAAATCCGTTGCGTACTTTTAAAGATTTAAGCATACAGACAAACAGATAAACAGACACGAAACAGAGACGACTTTATTTTATACTATGTAGTGATATTTCTCATCATAACTCTGAAACTAACTGTCCGATTTTAATAATTTAAAGAGGTATACAAAGAAACATAATTAACCTTGATTGTAGAGCTATTTATTTTGATGTAGATTCATATCATCATATGAATATCATCAACTTAAAATTACACTCCTTTTTTAACTAATTAATTTTAACTAAAAACAGTTATTGTGGCTTAACTATAATAGTTAGACATATGCCCTCGCGAACTTATTTGTTCGCAATTATATGTACTTTGATTGTGTAGAACATTGTTTTTGTGTATCATCAATAGATTTAGTAGCGCACGCCAATAACCAATTTTTTTAGGCATGTTTTTCATACCTTGGGTTACATATACCCGCGTTGTGCCCGTTTCCGTGGGAATTTCGGGAATTTTTTTACATAAAAACCTTTCTCTTGAATCCGTTGCGTAATTTTAAAGATTTAAGCATACAGACAAACAGACACGAAAAAGAGACGACTTTATTTTATACTATGTAGTGATATTATAATTTATAAAGAATTACTCTTATAACTTTGATTGCGGCTGAGTACTGAGCGGTGAGTGATGGTTATGAGAAGACACTCATAAAACTGACAGACAGATGCAAACTCAGATAAGTCAGTCAAGGCTTTTCCTCAATACCCTCCAAGTATAGAAGTATAGAACAAATTTAAGAGTGTCTTACGACTGTTTCAACTGTAGTCTATGTTCACTGTTGTCATTATCAAAGTCATGATATTTCTTTGGATATATTTGAAGATGATATAGTAATAAAAAGACTTAAATTCTTAGTATATATATCCCGAAATAATAACTCGGCTAGGGTTGTACATCTTTGAAAGTATCTCGAGAAATTTGTTTTTTGTATAAAAAAAAGTTTTGAACTTTGTTGTATAAAATATCCCACCAAAAATTAAATTAATTAATGAGTGACACAAAAAGGCTTCCTGTTCATTAAAGTAAGCGATAGCCTTTAATCTCAGTCAAATTAAACTGCTGTCCTAATTAATTCCTTTGTTAAAAATATATTTTCATAATTCAGGGGTTTGCAGGGTTTATTAATATAATCCCTTGGTTATACCAATCGTTAAAGAGATTACCGTGATAAGATTTTTATGTGAAGTAATAATTTGAGATTCATATTTTTGAAGTCTGATTTAAAGCCACACTGTAAATGTTACAAGAGATCAGTTTAAAATTGGACTAAGTATATATACTCTATGGTAGCCCTCTAGACAAGTGGAAATCGTTGCACATTCTATTTAGTTGTCTAAATGTTTATATGTACAGGCCAAGTACATTTTAACAGTTGACAATCAAATATAATGCAAAGTGATTACCACTTACCATCCACTTGCCTATAAAGAGTGTAAAGCAGAAGGTAAATCTTGTAAAGGTAAAAGTAAAGTTCTACAACACGAAGAAAAAGGCTAATTAGCCTGTTCCCACTGCTGTACCTAAAACTATCTATAGTTAAAAATAATAATTAATATAGATAGATAGAAATAATCTTTATCCAAACTTTTTCACTCAGTTCTCTTCATTAACAATGAAATAACATTGTTTTTAATCAATTTTATTCCACAAGGAAAACCATTCATAGTAACGAAAATAGTAAAAGACGTTATAACCTTTTACGATCTGTTTTGATGTAACAAAAAACAGGAGCTTAACAAATAATACAGAAAGTTTTGGGTCCAAGTACAAACCTATTGTGTGTCGTATCCATTTATCCTTTGATATCAAAATAAACTCGGAAGGATAACATTTAAATTTTCTAAGGGTGATTCTATGATGGCAGTGTTTGGGAGATAAATACTTAATTTCAATCATAATTTATAACGCATTCAGAAGAATATTCCCATGTTATTTAGGCTTTGGTAAATACTAGATAGATTGACGGACCTTTATTAGATTAATAGAGACGTTCTGATATTATTTCCTTGTGAATAAATGACTTTTACATTTATACCCGTTACATTTATACGTCGATACTTAGATAAATCTAAAATAACTTTAATAGTATATTAACCTTTAACTAATGTCTAGCAGTTATTCAACACACATTTCTATAGAGTAGGTACCTAATTTTATTGATATTAATAATCACCCAACAAAAAAAACTTAATGAAGTTGCTACAGACCCTAACATTTTAGCAGAACTGTAAAGCGATTTCCAAAAGGTTTGAGTTTGCAAACAATACCAACTAAGTGCGTAATACAAATCAAATTACGCGTTAGCGCGTCCCTTGAGCCTCGCATTGGGCGCCGAAACCTGACGATATGAGATAGATTCAGCGACCTTCTGACCTAAATACAACGGTGCATCATACGGGGATTAACACAATACAACTGCAGGGTGCCTATGTAAAGTTATGCTACATTTTGTACCTAACAATCAAATCAAAAAGAGCTTAGTATCGTACGATAGAGATGGTGATATTTTCATCAAAAGTTGCATTGCAACTGAGCAGAGCATGATTCCGGGGCAGGTGACCCCGAGTACTACACCCAATGATATTTGGCAAATGATTATCATACCAAAAATTCGCAAAACTGACACTTTTTCGAACAACATTCAAACGAACATAATCAGGCAAGGGAAATAATGAGAGAAATCTCATATAATTTAGTCTTAACTTTTTCAAATAAAAAACATCTTTAAGGATCATCTTTCAATTTAAAATAATCAGTTCTGTAGTTTATAAGCGTACACTATCTAGCAAAACTACTTTCGCATATACGAAACTAGGAGCGCCCCGCGGCTTTGCCCGCGTTGAGCCCGTTCCCGTAGGAATTTTCGAAAATCCTTTCTTAGTGTGCACTTACGTCACTTGAAGAACCTTCCTGCCAAATTTCATGTTTCTAGGTGTAGCGGTTGAGGCTGTGCGTTGATTATCAGTCAGTCAGGACTTTGAATTTTATATATAGATAAGTAATAAGTATAAAATATAGTTCATGAACAGTTAACCTCTACGTATTGTAGTTTTGTTGTATAATCATATTTCTTCTACCAAATGTATGGTTTTCAATCGCATTCCCAAACAAGATTGCCTACTACCAAGAATTTATAAGCTTTTTATCGCTAGCTAACCCTAGAGGTCCCAACAAGGTTACTTAAACCTTTTCTTATAAATATAAAGCTTAAATAAATATATCTTGGAATGTCTAAAACTTTGCAAAACTTAAACGAGAGATAGCATTCATCCTTTCTTAGTTTTATTTGAGTAAATGAACGTAAAGATGGCTGACTGATATAGACCTTCAAAGCCAAAGCCTCTCGAAAGTCCTTGATGAATGATGCAAAGTCTATTCATGAAGTCAAATCACTTCATCTTTGGAATTTTGCATCAGTTCGTAAATGAATACGTAAAGTACGCTTACGTAAAATACGTACTGAAAAATACGCTTGGAATTGCTGTTTTTTGTTTAGTAGCAGTTATTCGAAATGACCAGCGACCCATCGTTTCAGTCATATTGTCCTTATCTCTATAGGAACTTTGGGTTGTAAAGTTATAACTTTTCTGTTGAAAGTAGCTATCTTGTGCAAAAAGATTTTTCATATCCAACTGGTAGGTTAAATGAAAAGCGCACTAAACTCACCGACAAACCAACTTCGACTTAGTTTATTCAAATATAAAGCTCCCTTTGCAATGAGAATTCTCTTTTTGCCTAAAGTACCTCTACGTGAATATAAATCCAAACAAATTGTCTTATTTCTCCTTGAGTCCTAAACAAGCACACAAACTAAACAAAATGCTAAGTAAAATGTATGTTTTGAAAAATAAGAGAGACATTTTGTCTTGGGTTTTTCCACGACTGGATTGTTTTAAAAACACTAAAGCCGCAGACCGACTTGCAAGACAAAATGCTGACTGTTTCTTAGAGGTTTGTAATTTTCACAGCTGCGCTCAATTGGGCTTTTTCTCGAGTGCCTTTAAGTTAATACCAAGAGTGAGCTATCAATCTAGTACAATAACAAGAAAGAGGTTCGGAGATAAGTAAGTGTCGTAATTTTTCTTCAGACATTGTGAAGAAGACTTGGCTGATAAAATGAAAACATTTTGCAGAGCTTTAGTTACTTGTTAAGATAACTTTTTAGAGCAAAAATCCGACTTCATACATTTTAATAAAATCATTTTTATAAGATCGTTCTAATCGTTTCGTTTGCTTATTAACGCATTATGGTATTCAAACTTTAGACATTATTCAGACTTTTGTATATAAAAGTCATATTAATAATGCATTATTTTTCATTCCTAAGTATTCAGAGCTTCTAGTGTTACACACAAACAGCATGAACAAATTGAAAAACTCAAATCAAGTCATAAAATTGTTGGATAAATAAAACAAAATCAACTCGGAATCAGACTAATTCTATGAATGGTATTCGAACAGAATACCTAATATCAGCTGTGTCGGTCTGGTCAGTCAATCAGTGTTGTTTATTCCAGCGAATATAATTCGTGATGTCAATAGAGCCAATCAATAACATAATTCACTTGATATCTGACTCAAGTGGAGTTTATTATTCAGCTCTGCCTCTGGGAAAACGGCACTACAATAGGGGATTTTTATCTTGAATAGCAAGGTTTTATTCTCCCTATATTATTGTTATTGCATCAGAAACCTTCACCATAATACTCACATTACGACTTATAAAGTGAAATATGATGAAGAATGGCGTAATAAATGTTTTATGGATAAGCGTTATGTGGAGACTGAGGTTAATCTTCATTAACGTCAATTGTTGTATAACAAGTATTTTAAAACTGTGTCTCCATAGTAATTAGAAACAGAAATATCGTCCTAAACAATTTCTGCACGAAAACTCATTCGCAATTCAATAATTATGTAGAAATAAGATTTCAATTCGCGTGACGTTTTCATCCTATAAGCTGGTATGTTTGTGAATATGGCTACATCCTTATCTCATCATAGGTAATTTCCTTTTATTCTAACGTTTGTTCTATAAACTATGTTTGCGCTGTTCCTTTAAGTGCAAGCCATTAAGCAGCACAAAAGCCAACTATTGTAAGTGCAGAAAAGTATAATACCGAGGAACATACGTATTTAGAGCTATTTATAATTAAAACATGTTGACGGTAAAACCGCAGAGCGATGATAGAACTTAATATAGTTGGCAAAATGGAAAGAAAACAATACATTCCTAGTACAAATGCTTTTTGACAGACTTACTTCAAGGTTACTCCTATATGAAGAGACCCTTCAGTTGCTTAGCCAATTTGAGGCCTCAAGTCGTAAAACCATAACCTAATAAATATTCAATTTTGACGGCTTCCCGTGACTCTTGGTAAAAATGGAAGAAAGAAGCAATTACGTTAACATAATGCCAATATTTACTAACGCTCTTCAAGATAATGAACTTTGATATAGATTTACTGTCTCTTATGCTGGTGGCCATACCATCTGACGTTTCTTTTTCTTGACAAAGAGGTCAGTGGCCAACCTTGATGTCGAAATAGATCAGAGCCTACCTCACAAAAGTTGACGTCTACAGTTGTTTTCCATCTAATACTCCATAAGAGGCATAAAACATATTTTTTCTTACATTTTTTCCAGATAATATATTCATTTTTTGTCCTCGCTGTGACAAATGAATACAAGTACACTTGCGTGTGTATAATTGAGACGCCGATCTGTGTATTTAACGCATGTTTTACGTTTCGTGAATCATTCAATGACATGTCATTATCAATCAGAGACTGTTGAGTTTTGTCTAAAAAACTGTTTAAAAATTTACGATACTCTTCCCAGCCACATTCCCATCCTACTTAGTAAGTACTTCTACTTACGATGTTGTTTCAAACTGTCGGTTATCATAACATACGTTCGTTAAAAAGTTGACGATTCTTTAATCTATTAAATGGCTGTCAAATACAGTCTGTTAAAGTCATTCGGGCGGTCAGTTAAAAGCCACCATTTTTGTTTTTCTATATAACGTCTGTTGGAACTGACATTTTGTGCTAACTTTTACCAGTACGTGAACGTAACCTGAAGTAACTCGCTCTTAGTATAAGGTCTTCCATGGGTACAACTGACGCTTGACGGCTTATTAATATCAAACGACCATTTTTTAGGCTTGACAAGTGTGAGAAGTCACATCGTAATTAATCACAACCCCCGTCGTGACGGGTGCAGGGGTAGCTACGGGAAAGTGTGTTCACTGTTAAGACAAAGACTTATGTTCTTCACATTTCATCTAATATACGTCAATTAAGTCCATGTTGTGTTGGGTTGTTGTGTTAGCCGATTTTATGTTATGTTTGAAGACTAATATAAATGAGAAGAAATATGTTCATATCCCGAGTCGTGTGAAATATTTCTTGAATTTATGTTTCAAGGGAATTAAGTAATTATTTTTTATATTGTTTCAATCATTAAACCATGTCAGAGGTAAGGCCTCCGACGGACGGTCTAAAATCTCCGAAACCAGGATAACCACTGAACCATTCGAACTTACTTTTATTTTGTTTTACCCACGGTTTTACCCGCGTTGTGCCCGTTCCCGTGGGAATTTCGGGAACGTTTATACATATAAACTGACCTCTTGAATTACTCTATCTATTAAGAAAAACCGCATCAAAATCCGTTAGGTAGTTTTAAAGATCTAACCATATATAGCGATAGACAGCGTAAAGCGACTTTGTTTTAGACTATGTAGTGATATCCTAGAGTTAATAATACGAAAGCAAACGAATACTTTAAAAGTATGACCAAGATTTTCTCGTTTTCAGACACAAATGAAATGAGATTACACATTTTAAACTGTTTTGTATCAAAACAAATACGATTTATAGGTTTACCTCTGGCTGGAATACGATGCAAATAGTTTTTCGCATCCATAACATATACGCTACGTGAATGTTTAATCAAAATATAGATTCCTGAACATTCGGAGATGATTTGTACATTTTCGTAATACATCAAACAGAATCCGTGTGATAGGGGTAGAATGGCGGGTCCCTTTTCAATATATTTCTATTTCCTGATTTCCTAACCGTATATTGATTGATACTGAGAATGAAATTGAAAAAAATATGAGGTCACTTTTGAGATATGTTAAATTGGACATGAGATTGATTATGTCAATTACTTTCGAAATATTAAAAATGTACTGCGTAGTCATTCTTTCATTTCGAGTAGGTTAATGGCTAACATTGGTGTCGGAGTTTTTAGACCGTCCAAAGGCCTCCGACATGGTCTAAGGGTGCTTTCAAATTATGCGTTTCGTGTCGGACCGCTGCGGTGCCGAAGCCGTGCGTTTGTCGTATTGTGAACGTACGATCGTGTGTTTTCATACAAATCGAGCAGTGCGGCAACAGTGCGTACTAAAATTATTTCGCGGTACCGATGCCGCACTGTTGCCGCACTGCTCGTTTTGTATGAAAACACACGATCGTACGTTCACAATACGACAAACGCACGGCTTCGGCACCGCAGCGGTCCGACACGAAACGCATAATTTGAAAGCACCCTAACGATTGAAACAACTGGGATCGACTGCCCTCCGAAGTACGGTAGCGCTCAGCTAGAAAAGTCACTATCGGCCAACTATCCAAGTAGGGGTTGAGCTGCACATTAATAGGTGCGCTTAACAATCAGAATGAACTAACATCGCTGTATCAAACTACGCTACGTAGTAATGTATGCAATCCAAACCAATTGATTTTAATTTATAATAGAACAGAGTACAAATTAGTTTTTCATAAATCATCCATCCACATCGTAAAACTTAATATATTATTAGTAACCTGTATCGTGCAATACAGAAACAGAACAAAAGAAGAACCCAATTAGTAGAACGGTCCAAATTGATTATTTACCTCCTGCAGGTGATAATAAATGCGCGACACGCGATCACAATACGTACTCGTCACACAATAAATGTCATTTAACATAGACAGTATTATGTAGACTGGTAATCCAATTTTGCCGTTCTTAAGGTTTCCATACAATGTTGCTATAAACTCATTTTGTAGACACCCAATATTTTTACTACGAGAAACGTTATTGCTGTACATGTGTATAGTCATACGAAGTTTTTCAAATTATTTTAACCTCTTTCGAGTCTTTTCGTAGATGCTTAAAAGCAGACATTATTGGACAGTTTCTATGTCAGTTTATATCTAGTTTCGAGCTACATTTGTAAAATGAATGTAAGTATTACAAAGTTGCATTAACTTGTTTTATTTTTGGAAATAAATGTTGCTTGTTATACATATCATAGGTGCATTAAGTTCATTTCATTCGTCATTCATCGTCAGTCATTGGAAATCGGTCGTTGACCTTTGTAGGTTGAAACAAGTTGGGCAACCACATCAGGCGAATGACTTAATCTAATTACATTTCTAACTAGCGCCTCGAGGTTATACCCGCGTTGTACCCGTGGGAATTTCGGGAATTTTATTTCTTATTATCCTATTCCTGACCAAGATAAATAAAACAAAAAAGAATCATTAAAATAGGTCCAGCCGTTCTCGAGTTATAGACTTTGTTTTATGTACGAGTATATACATAATTAGCAACCGCGGGGCACAGCTAGTATTAGTATAGGTAGTTATAGAAACCCTAGCTTTATGCATCGCCTACAGAATAATGCGTTTCGTGTCGGACCGCTGCGGTGCCGAAGCGGTGCGTTTGTCGTATTGTGAACGTACGATCGTGTGTTTTCATACAAATCGAGCAGTCCGACAACAGTGCGACGTCGGTACCGCGAACGCACGACAACGCCGCACTGTTGCCGAGCTGCTCGATTTGTATGAAAACACACGATCGTACGTTCACAATACGACAAACGCACCGCTTCGGCACCGCAGCGGTCCGACAAGAAACGCATAATTTGAAAGCACCCTAAATGTCCCGCAAAAAAATACACCTTTTTAAATAAATAGGTACGAGTATAATTCAAGTAATATGCAATTGTAATACAAAACTTATGAGTCTTCAGTTATTCGAAGTTGGAATACTCACTCATTTAATTGTATAGAATTTCAATTCATTGTGATGTTTTTGATTTACTTTTGTAAAGTAACGAGCATGTAACAACAGATCGTTAAAACTAAACAAAAGTAAATTAATAGGTACTTAACTACGTTGTATACACAACACAGTTTAAAAAGATTATACCTATATCTTTACAAAATTATTAGAATTACGAGAGTTAATTATGATTATTTTGAACAATACGGTCTGTAACTTAGATATCATAAAATCATAAAACTAATATCAAGAGAATATTTATAAAATATGAAAAAGGCACCCGCCTTAATATATTGTAGGTAACCTCAAAACATAATTGAATGAACACAGATTAAATTTAGTACGGTGCTCAACAAAATTGGCTTATACGTGTATTCCAGGAATGAATGCTAACATGTTCTCTGAAGCATTGAAATGGTCTTGATAATTCTAGAATTCTCCAGAACATCTTCAAAGACACTTATTTCAAGTGAGTAACGTTCAATGCTAGTAAATCACAGATTACATTGAACAAAATCGCATTAGAAATCTTAGTAGAGGTTGTTTGTTACAAAATCGACGTTTTCATGAGTGCTTCTTTTTAGCGAAGAATAATTTATACCCTTCAAGAAATACATTATTTTTTAACTGCAATTCATGCTACTAAAACTGACGCATTCACATCACTCACACGGATTTTAATGACCTGTTTACCTTGGTCAGGAATAGCACAAACCGAGGGACACAGCTAGTTTAACATAAAAATATCGTATTACCACTGAGCACTCATAATACACTACAACACGCAATAAAGTTATGCTTATTATTCAGACGAGATGTCGTTACGCGTTCTTCCTTCTATACGTGGCTATGATGAGCTCTACGCATTTTAGTGCAAGTCATTTAAATGTTTCACTCCATATCATTGGACCATCACTCACAATGATGGCGTCTTCGGGCTTTACCGCGCTCCATCAAGGTTTTACTAAAAGCTGTCACCTTTACTTAAGTGAAAACACTTATCAAAAACGGGGGAATTTCCGGCCGGATTTGCTTAGGATGTATGAAAAATAATTTATGTTCCATCGAACTTGAGATTATAAATTATCTAAGAGAAAAACTTTTATCTAGGTTTTTGTTAAAACTATAACTTTTGATGAAATCGGTCAAATGATATTCATATCATAAAATAAATGATTTGCTTATAGCTGATTTAGTAATTGAATAACGACATGCTACTACTTTATTGATTTTTGTCAATTTCACAGAAATATGTAGTTATCGATTTTTTAGTTTTATTTAATTCCGTTGAGTATTGAAACTAAAACAGCAAAGTCGTAAAGGAAGTAAACTTAGCAGGTATTTATTTGCAAAACTTTAGGTTAACTAACGAGTTAAACAAATATTCGACGCTGAAATTTGTTAACGCCGCCGCTTCGTTCGAACGGAAAATGTATTAGTAACATCTTTAAACAGCTATAAATAGTTAGTTTAATATTTTCACGGTGGTGTTTACTTGGGGCTACCATGAATGAAAACTTGAAAACGAAAACATGGTTTATTGAAGTTTAGTTTACACTTCATCTCAAATAACTATCAATCATGGTCACTTTCGCGTCATTTTAAATCTATATACGATGTCAAGTCAAGTGTCAAAATTGGAATCCGCAATCTAAATTTAAATTCTGACTGTGGTTGACGTCAAAAGAAGACTGGTAATAGTTGGACACGTATTTTGTATGCGTCCTTAAAGGTACAACTTAAATATCCTGTTTTGTTTAGTTGTCGAGGCTACAATTTATTTAATTTTCATTTTAAACAAAGTAAAACTTGTAGTTCAAAGTCCAACCATTACTCACGAAATAGAGAAACAGTAAGGACTTCGCTCTTCCGTGATTTTACACAATTGTTTTCCAGTAAAAGTAAACACACGAGCACAATTTATTCGATCCCGTTTTATAACCCGACATCCAATAATATTTTTCGCACGAAATCTTGTCCAATCGTCCTTAAACCGTGTACGTGTTCATATATTGTGAAGAACCCTTTATACAGTGGATTACAATGAATTATTATTTTATTAAGCGTCCACCGGAGCGTGAAAGGACATTTATTTCTCAGATTTCTCGTCAGCCTGATATGAAGTGTGTGTGTAACAGATAGAAGCAATTACTGAGTAGACACTTGATGTACGCCGGTTTTGACACATGTCGATATGTTCTCACAGTTGTGGATTCCTTTACTTAGCTACAGTTTTTTGGGCAACGGTATGGAAATAACGTTTGGAGTGTAACGAGTTATTCCAATGTTACCACTTTTTGTGATAAGCCTTGGAGATGGCATTTAGCTTGGATTGGCTAAAAATATATCTAAATATTATAAGCGTTATACTGAGGAAAGAAAAGGTTAATTTTCTTATTAATTCTTAGCTGGGTCTGATAGAAAATACCATATTTCGGTTTAGATCTAGATGCCTTCGTATCTACACAATAACATATCTACATACGTATTAAATTGAAGCTTTTACGGAAAAAATGCGATACTAGAATTTAAACGACGAACAAACAAGAATATCGATCTGTTGCATTATCTTCAATGCCAACCCCATTGCAAATACTACAAACCGTAAACCAATCAAGACATAACGTTGACTCGCACTAGAAAAAGTTTTAGATATAACCATGTATTACATTCGTTTGTATTCCGGGTAAAGTTTTTCCTATAACAAACCATACATCTTTATGTACCAGTCACGTCCTACGTAATGGCAAATAGAAGTGATTGTAATGTATTTTTACAAGCTTTTGTGTGTTGTTTGGTATTTGATGTGTATCTTATTGTGGTAGTTACTGCGGTCCGTAGTTTGTTTTTTATCTGGTGTATTTTTTTGGTGTCGGTACCCCAATTAAAGCGTTTGATACATATAGGTGCAGTGTTGAAATTTAATGAATCTTTAACTGCCACACTCAGAGTCGTCTATTTAATGGAAAATCAACTGGTTGAACTCTTAACACTTAACTAACGCAATTTTTCATACATTATGTCAAAATCACTCATTAAATCTCTACTAAGGAATCATTTGACAACTCTGAGTGCTATTTCTTACAAATGCAAAAACACCGGGTAGTTATAATTTTCTTCTATGAGTTATATCAAGACTTCAAGATTCTCCTGTGTTAATAGTATTTTGAAGCTAATACAGGTTGAGTCTTCTTCTGCCGTTGTATTTTTAACTCGAATAATATAATGTATATAATGCATTTTCCTCTTTTTTACATATCATGGTCTATTCCCAGAGACAGTACTTAGATGTTTTTGTATATATTATTACGTATATTTCATGTATGAACGTCATTTTTCCCGCCTTACATCGCCCAGTCCTTCGACATTTGGGTCGGAACAGTGCGCAAACGAGTTGACTCATACTTTTATGAATTAGGATTAATACCCAAGCTTCAACTTTTGTTAGTTTCCTTATTCAACTTTGAGGGTTTCTGTTGGAGTTCATCCCTTGTTCCATATAAGATTCCAGGCTATGATTCAAGTGTAGATGTATTACATGTAAATGAGTAGATAGATACATACATTGATATCATGTTCAATTAGGCTAAGTTATAAGTTTGAGGGGTTGTACGAGTTTATATTATATTGTATAGATATAAATTCTGAAGCTTTGAAAGCCTGTGGGTAGCTTGCACAAGAAATATATAGTACGTAAATATTTTTAAGAAACTGGTTGTTCAAAATTGGCATTTATTGTGCCCAAATAGAACACTATTTAAAGCTAAATACAAGTAAGAATGCTTGCGCAATCCACCTTGTATTTTTTCACCTGGGCAGCCTACATCTAGAACTTCTTTTTATTCTTTAATCATTTGGAAGCCATTCACGGTATGTCATTGACGACTGACACCTAGATTCTGGCACTGAAATCGAATCCCAACTTACCCCTGAGAAAAAGGAAGGCTTATTTTGGTAAAGTAAATCATGAATAATTTTTCTTTTGTAGATTCAAATATGTATTCATTTTATGCCATAATATAAAAAAACATAGTATATGTCAATAAAAGTATATAAAAAAACCAGTTCTTTTGTGAGTTAAACCATGAAAATATACGTTGGACTGGTTTTTGAGTAAATCTTTCGAGGTTCAACCTTTTGTGTTATTTGCGGAAACAGAAGCGATTCGGTCAATACAAAAGGTCGGCTTCGTATGTTTCTAGAATAGATGCAGAGTTGTATCGATGTTTGGCCTTTAAATAGGCATCGTATTGTTCCATTTGATATTAAAACATTAGTTATAATCTATTATGAACCAAAGGTAAATGTTAAGTGTTTTTGTGAGATTAGGTATTAATAACGAAACGATATTAAGATTTTACTAGGTTTTTTATAAAAGTCATTGATATGCATTGATAAAAATTGATCTTTCGTTCAATCTAAAGCAAAACGGTTTATTTAAGACAATAAAATCAATAAGATTACGTGTCGTGTCGATAATGTTGATGTTTTCCTTGATTTGAGAAAACCTTTACAGAGAAATTAGATGCGTCGTTCAGGGCGTTCGAGCAGGGCGTCACGTAGCGCGTTTAAATCAAATATATGGTTATTTACGAGAGCGTTAATGTAGAGTCGAGGTCTCATGCGTTTTTTCTTTCAAACTTTGTTTTGCACAATGTAACGCAACGCTACTCGTGCCACGCAATGCTTTAGGCGCTACGGAACGCTACATGCGCTACAACGCTACATCCACCGCATATCGCGTCACGCAACGTTACGCGCGCCGCGCAACACCTCGCGTCTCCATGAACGAAGCGTTAAGCCTTTATGTGACTCTCTCACTGTTTCATATCATATAAGCAGACCCTGCAGAACATGACTTGGAAATAGTTCCAATATTAATCTTCATAATTAATACTCATTAGTAAACTATGATTCTTGCCAGGATTGAGGTCGTTAGTTTCAATTTACACGGTGAACCAACACTATGGCGGTAGTTACCTCTATTGATCTACATATGAATGGACATTTAAAGACTAAATTGCTTGCGAGATGTTTGTCACCAGATTCTGTGATCGCTTTCGATCAATGGATATTCGGTGAATTGACATTCGATAAGACGTGTTGACCCGTTTCATGTTTCCGTAACATGGGAATCATGTTCCAATCGATGTGTTTTGTCCTATAGAAATTGAGCGTCACTCATACTTGGAATTCGGCGGCTCACAGCTTTTAGATTAGCTCAAAGTCAACGAAAGCTTAAATTATTTAGACTTTAGGTACTATTAACAAAACAAATAAATGTAATCATCAAGGGACTAAAAAACAATAACAAATTAGTATGTTGAGTTGTTGAACGTCGTTCCCAAGTCGTGGGCCTAAATTTGTATACGAGAAAGAATAAAATCTTGTATTCTTGAGCCTCGTTGACCTACACGGTCAACTACAGCCACTCGCAAAGCTTTGTAAACAAAAAGTTAAATTAAAGAGATGACGAGGTTTATAAAGGGGAATTGAGATGAGATCGCACCGCTCCCCTGTGACCGTTTTTGTAACCTAGAACGAGATAATGAGTTATTTTTACACCAGAAATGTAGTAGGTATTCTCGGTGTAGGTTTGTCGTAGTTGCGTTCTTTTGTGTCGCGTTATTAGCGAAATAGCTGCGTAGCTATTTTGGGATTAACTTTACCACAATAATATGGAGTATTCGTAGCTTATCGATAAGACAAAATCGTTTAAGAACAATGCAATAACACTTGGCGCTGCCGTATTGAATATTTTTATCTGTTATTGGGGTTGTTGGTTACTTCATTATTTCGTTGCGTTGTATTAAAAACGTTTCGATGTCAGATAATCGTAGTATTCTGACACCTTGATCGTTTCGATAACGGTGATTGGTCGATAATTGTGTGGTTTTAAATTTGATTTTTAAAGTTAAGGAGTACAGTAACTTTTGAGGGGATGTGGTAGAAACATTGAAAATAGTAATAAGAATACCTATTAATTGAAAGTTTTAAAATTATTGAGATAAAAAAGTTGAAAACACACATAGAAAGTGAAAAAACCTAACTACAACGTAATCCACCAACAGAGTTAAGTAAAAACTATTAACCAATAGGATTAAGCAGATGCAATTCTAAAGTTAGCTTCAACTCAATCTTATTGGCTGTTTTATTTATACCTCGTTGCCATTGGTGGATACAGACACTAAGACGGTGTTAAGCACTTTGAAAACTGCCGACAACTAGTAAGCATTAGCCATGCAACTATAACAAATGTAAAATCCTGTAAACATGCCACTATAAATCATTTCATTTGATCATTCGGTGCATTCATTACATTCAATTCTTACCACTGAAGGCAAACGCACTACATTATTTTTTTTAGCGGCCATTTAATTAAACATTTTTTTAAACACTCTCACATTTTTTTCACTGAGAGAAAACTTTTTGGTGACACTTGTTTTTTTTATTTCTTTATTCGTTATTCGGTTTGTCGTGTGTACGGAGGGTGTTATTCCGCGGGGTTGCGACTCGGATCGCGCCCAGCCGTAGACTGAGTTGTGGATCGTAACATCGGGTACTGACGAGCGCTCAAGTGATTTGTCTTCAAGTTTTTAATTGGCTATTCATTCGTCTAGTGTTGTCAAGTATGTATAATGTTAAGGAGTTGTTTGGTGCAGTCATTTAATATTGTTTGAACCTAATTGGTTCAAAAGTACCCTTTTGTTTTTACATATAATATTCGCAAATCCATATTAAAATAATATACCTAGTTGAATAAACATAATATGAATGAAGTTGGCACAAATCACCATTTAAAAATTAAACTCATTTGCAACTACTAAGAAAGTTTGGAGCACGTTTTCACTCCATAGTACTTTCTATAACTTTGCCATTTACACCAAAGTGTGCGATGTTAACGAGATTATTAATTGAGAAATTGTTATTATAACTTAACGTTTGACGATCAATTAATTGATTCAATCAATTGTTACATGAAGGATTAAAATGAGACTTTAGTTACTGTTTTCGTTGTTAAAACGCCCAGTTACAAAAGAGGTGTGACAATCGATTCCACTGCACCTAATTGTTAGTTTTAAATATTATTATTTGAATAACTTGGGTTCAGTAAGCTTCGTTTTCATTTGATGGTGTAGTGAAATTAGAACATAATAAAATATTTATTCGCTTTTTTATATTTATTTTAAGACAAAAGGTTAAAGTAAAAAGATTATATACTTATAATTTGTTTGAACATTGAACTTTTAAATATTCTCCCCTTCAAACAGTATCATTGACGAAATTCAAACTTTTCCATAGACTTAATGGAATAATTAACGAACGAAAATAGCTGACCTATGATGACCTACGTTTTCAGTCCTACCTACTTTGTTTCAGTGCTCAGTTGTTTAAGCTTCGCTTGCTTTGTAACTTAGACATGGCTTCAACTTGCATATGGTTATAATCAGAATAACTAAACATGGATGAACTGGGCAAAGGTGACATGCGTTCCTACTAAGTACGTAGCATATTTGATGAGTGCGCTTTCAGCTGCATTGTAATCGTTCCCGCATAAATTTCGAGTTAAAAAAACTTATGTATTATTCTGATGTCTAAGCAATATCACTGCAAAAAATTCATGAAAATCCGGTCAGTAGCTTTTGCGTGAAAGAGTAACAAACGTACACATTCATCCTCAAAAACTTTCGAATTTATAATTAGTATAGGACAGTGGAATGAGTGCGATATTTTTTTAAAATAAAGCGTTGAATCTCTATTAAGTTATGTCGTTTTGTGTAAGCAAACCTAAAGTTAACTAAATATAACTCACCTACGTAAACAAGTAATTAAATTAATGTTCAATGTTCAAAGCAAGCAATGTATTTGTATGTAATTTTGATACATTTTCACAAGAAATCTACTGTACCGATCTTGATTATATTTGGTAAACACATAGATTGGACCCCGGGTGCTCTCTAGGGGGTAATGCGTGTTTATATCGGCCCCGCTTCCCGAACAGCTCGGTCGACGTCACCTTGTGATAACCCAATTTCCATCGGTCAAAGCCCAGTCAGTGATTAATAGAAATACGTTGTAAACTATGACTATGACATAAGTAATATTAATACACGTTACCGTCTTTTGTTCCTTTACATATCTATACGACTTGACAGACACCGTGTCCTTAATTTGTCTCATGATAATAATAGAAATCAATGGAAAAGCCTGCATCAGTTTTCCCCGACAAGAGCTTAGCTCTTAGTATAATGATGATAACTGTCTCATATTCACGTTCTTTCCACTGATTTTTTCTCTTTCTCTTCCTGGCTATGTGACTCGCTTGTTGGTGGGGTCAGTCCTAGTCTTTCTCCACTTCGCTCTATCGTCAACTTCTTTGGAAATCTTCTTGCACTCAGTCATATCCTTTCATATATTTTGGGTTTGTCTCTGGGTCTTCGACGGCTCTGGTCAGTTGCAGTGCATGCTCTTCCACTAACAGTCTCTGTATAATATCTTTGATCGTGATCATTTGTGGCGGTGTTATTAGAGTGATGTACGATTGCCAAGTTCCTGGTATCACACATAGAGCACTCCTTAAACACCGTTTTACATGCCTCTTCAATAAATAATGATAGTAGTATCTTTAATTACTAGCAGCGCCCCACGGTTTTACCCGCGTTGTGCCCGTTCCCGTAGGAATTTTAGGATTTTTTATATATATAAACCTTTCTCTTGAATCACTTTATCTATTAAAAAACCGTATTAAAATCTGCTGTGTAGTTTTAAAGATCTAAGCATACATAGAGATAGACAGCGGAAAGCGACTTTGTTTTATACTACGAGTATGTAGTGAACATGAACATGAACGCAGCCTATAAGAAAATCAATGGTTATAATTCTTTTGAATTTGTCGTAAATGTGTTTTCATCACATATGAATATGAAACATGATAAAATACGTATAACATCACAAAGTTGAATAATTCAAATATCATAATAATTCGATACGACTGAGGGATGAGCTGGCTCCCAAAACCTATTGTACTGAATTGAATCTCTACCTGAGATGTAATAATAATACAAAAAACGTGGCCTATGAAAATATAAGTACTTATTGTATAGAGATATGCATAAGGACGAATTTTGAATGTGTGTACAGAATGTATTCTTAAGCCAAAGTACCTAATTTAGCTCAATATCTTAAAACTTTGTAAGTCAACATAAATCAAAAGATTTCCAAGATTTAATGTTCTTAGCTTTAAATTTATCTACAAGGACTTTAACTGCTCTTACTCGTATAAAACTTAAGTTTGAGTAAACAATCAAAATAATTGAATTACGCCGTATAGAAGCTTGCTATGTTCCGCTACGCTCGTAGCAGGCGTAGCGTAGTCAAATGCTACGAGAGTTCATAAAATTAAATAGTTAATGTGAACTGTGAATAATGATGTACTATGTTGTTTTAATGAAAAACGAGTTCTCAGTTTTAAAAAATGTTTTATTTTTACTTCTTTCAGAATGAGCGAATTCACTAGCTAAGTAATTTTTAAATATCATTTATGTAGCTTAGTAAACGTACTCACACGGGTTTTTTCGCGTTAGAAAGTTGATAAAGCAAGTAATATCTTACTTTTTATTTCCCGACGTTTCGAGGGGATTGCACTTCTCGTGGTCGCGGGTGAACTCCTTGCTTTATTAACTTTCTAACGCGAAAAAACCCGTGTGAGTACGTTTACTATGTGTTCAAATCGTGTAAGTTTGAAAAAGACTATTTATGTAGCTGTGGAAATACTTACTTTGATCATATAGTCATAATAACAAAACTGTATGTAACATAGCCATTCCATTAAATGGAGATGCCTACCCGAAACAAATTACATAATCAGTGCCAAAACTCGTTGGTGGCCGTTTCAAATTAATTTTATGCATATCACGGGATACAAGCTGCCTTCCTGTAATAAATCTCTGCTTACGTTCCTTTTAAAAATCTTCCCTACAATTTATAGAGTTCATTCAATGTGGTTCTTTAAAACGAAGACAAATGGCTCGTATATTTACTTTAACAACTAGAGATAATGAAAAAGTGCCCTCTGATTTAATGTTTTATGCTCAATTGAACTTTTTAAGTCAAAGTCAATGCAGAGCTTAAACTCATAAATTCCATTAAATGATAAACATAAAACATTGTTGATATTTAATTTAGACTTAAAACAACTCTGACAAAAGGGTATGTCAACAAGTCAGAGAAAAGTAAAATAAATGTACGTAAATGCAGCTTAATTCATTAGTATTCTAACCTAAGTGCATATGTGTTTCTCAAATATGTACAGAACTAATCCACACTCAATTAGTTACACACACACTAAGCTCTACGCTTGTATGAGAATTATGAAGTCTAAACTAACTCATACTATTAAATATCAAATAACATCTAACAGTATAATTGAAGGACAGGTGCGAAAGCGTTAAGGAGACCTTTGGACAGCAGTGGGGCGATATAATTGAAGTCTTACAGGACAATACGTTTCAGATTTTAATGTCATTAATATAGTACATTTTATCATTGCGTTATTGTGATAAAAGAATTTACGACCTTTGATGGAATGTCTCAATTTTATATCACTACACTAATACGTTCGAAGTAACGGTGTTAAGTGTCTCGAGAATGACTCGATTCAAGATTAAACTTTTATGGGGATGTATTGAACTAAACTGAAACGTGTATCTAAAGATAGAATATCTAGACAATGTTTTTTGTTGCTTATTGGCCTATGTTTTTATCGTTTTGAGCTTGGGGCTCGAAGAAGGAAAATCATTTTGTTTTGTTGGCTTTATGTACAAAGGGTCAGGTGAGCGGTACAAACTTACCGACCCTATTTTTTATTCTAAGTCGGTATACGCTTGTAAACCAAAAATAAGGCGTATAGTTTTTGAAGTATCTTGGTCCCTAATCTAAACATATTGGATAAGAAACTAAAAGATTGTTTCCAAAAGGTATAAAAATATATCTAACTAGCTTCGCCCCTCGGTTTTACCCGCGTTATGCTCGTTCCCATGGAAAATTTGGGATAAAAATAGCCTATAAACTTCCCGTTGAATGTGGCTATCCATTGCTAAAAGAATTATTCTAATCGGGCTAGTAATTCCCGAGATTAGCTCGAACATACAAACAAATAAACAATCAAACTTACAAATTTTACCTCTTTATAATATTAGTATATTTTCGGCGTCAGAAAATAAGAAGTTTCCAGAATCACTTTAAGTAATCACTTTAATTAAGATAACATCCCAATTAACAAAGAAAACACCAATAAAACCATTAAACACACTTTACACGTCTCAAACAAATACCTAACGTCCGATATACTACAGAAACATGTGCAGTTTATTGTACTCATATTAAGGTTGTCCGATAATTAGGTACAGAAGGGAGTGAATGGGGACTCGGCGGGGCTCCCGCAGTTAGCGCCAAGCTGAGATGGAAACATTTGCCTCTAATGATGGGCCACCGACGGGCGTACACAATTGTATTATGTAGAGAGTACCACAACTGATTCACGAATAAGTTCTATAGTTTTGACATCGAATAGTTTTCGACGAGTAAATAGTAAAGTTTTGTTCAATATTAGATTACAAATAATATATACAGTTAATAGGTTCAGTTTTATAATAGTTAGCATGTTTCCTATTCAAATATGGCTCGAGTTTGATATCAAGCAAGGCAAGGCAAGCGTGGTGATTACGCTTAAGCCTCCTCACTGTACTGATATCTTCGATGGATCAGAGCCTTTGCCGAGATGAATACTTTTTACTTAGTGTTAATTATTCGTATCAGCTGTTTTACCTATGACTTCGATATTCTTGGTATAATTATACCGAATCAGAATAGGGCGTAATGTCAATATTGTTAAAATTTGTATAGAGAAATATCAAAGTTATAATAAGAATAATGCTTATTTGAAATGTACGTTAATGTCATTATTATTTGTTCAAACGGGAACTTACGTGCACTCAACAGTAACCTCCGTCGTACGTAATTTCCCGGCTTATGGTCCTGGGCCTTACGGTCCTGGGCTTATGGACGAGATAACACAAACAAAATGTACTTTTCTTATTTACTTATTAAATAATTAGTACTCCTGAGCATCTTTATACATTCTTAGAAAATAATCGTATATATTAGTAGTGTTTATAAAAATCCTCCGTAGTGCCCTCATGTTGATCGAGTACTTACTAGGGGCAATTAAGCACCTATAATACTGCGTCCTCAAGCGATTTTGATCTATGCTAGGCGACTATAATGTAAATAAATGCCTGAGCGAATCAAACTTCTATGGGCTTAGTTGTGATTGCTTCAAACCTACCAAAGTTTGCATTCATACTTCGTATATTTGACAATATTACCGGTTACCTTAGATCAATTATTTGGTAGCTATTAAGGTAACCAGCAGTGCCCCGTGGTTTTTTCGTTACGCCCATTCCCGTGGGAATTTCGGGATGAAAGTCCATTACAAAAGGAATTATCCAAATCGAATTGGAAGTTTTTGAGAATAGTTTCTAGATTCTCAGCGCCCCGCGGTTTCACGCGGCGCGCGTTGTGATCGGTCCCTTGGGAATTTTGGTATAAAGAAAAACCTAAAACCATCCTGTTAAATGTGGCTACTTGCGATCTTAGAAGAAATATGATGTGTTTATCGTGGTAGCATCATTGTAAATGTTTTATATTAAACGATAAATGTTCTCTATTCCGAACTAACTACGTACTGAGTGAAAATTACCGTCTCATTACAACTTACTTACCTACTGCGTGTTCATAAATGAGCCTCACGTCTCGACTCATACGTTCATTACAATGAACCAACAAATAGCTTCATAAAGGCTTTTTAACTAGAATAATATGTTCGCTGTTGTCTTACAAACTGTGTTTTGTTTTCATAACATGAAACTACCAATTACGCTAACCACAATTCAAATTTCGAACAACTTTCTTTAAAGCATTTCATTAGTTACTCTACGACTCAAATTGTGGTTAACAAAGCATAGAAAAGTAAAACCAAAATAGATTCCAATGAATTGGGAACCTCATTCCACTCCCATATTTCTCTCTAAAAAACTACAGCTTTTCAACGTGTATAGTACACACTAAGCCTGTCAACAGAACAGCTCTCAAGCATATTTTAACACAGCTTTTTTTTAAATGAGGGGTTAAAAAGGTATCGTATAATAAATTACTTTATGTACTATAATAAATTACGTAGGTATGTAAAAGGGAATTTAAGGATGGATTGAACAAGCATTCTTAATTGTATTTAACACCTAAACACCTATCTACACTAATATTATAAAGAGGAAAACTTTGTTGGTTTGTAATGAATAGGCTCAAAAACTACTGGACCGTTTTTAAAAATTCTTTCACCATTCGAAAGCTACATTATCCACGAGTAACATGGGTTATTTTTCATCCCGACATTCCCACGGGAACGGGCACAGCGCGGGTAAAACCGCGGAGCGCTGCTAGTGTTTAATAAACAAACGACATCGCGTGCATTATGAAATACAATTTGAACGAACACGTTTGGTTTCTTGAACATATTTAGGTACTAAATAGAATTAAGAGTTCTTATACAACGATTTACCAAAAAAAAAAGTATTAGCCTGTAATGTCCCACTGCTGGGCAAAGGCCTCTCGTCTCACTGAAGATATCAGTACAGTGAGGAGGTTTCAGGCGTAATCACCACGTTTGCCTAATGAGGATTGGTGATCTCAAACCCGAAAACCATGTTTGAAAAGTAGGAAACATGTTTTCGCTCGACCTGGTAATTGAACCCGGGACCTCAGTCTTGGCAGGCGAGTGCACATACCACCGAGAATATTGTTTAATAACACAGGGTAAAATTCTTGTTTCAATTTGTATTAGACGATCAAATATATACTCGTAGGTATCCTTTCCTAACTGACCACGTTGAAAACTTTTATTCCAGCATGAAACAGCATACTTAACGTGTAACAGGCTACTTGCGCTCTACAGAGAAACAATAGTTTATTTTTAGTTCAAAGATAAAGTGGAGTTTTCATGACATGAATGTAAGGCAAAGGTTTGTATTTTCTTTAACAAATATGAATTTGATTGTACCATGATTTTAGTTTCATTATATAAAAGATATTTATTTTTATACCTTGGACATTAAACAACGTATCTTATCTAATGCTGTTGAGAGTTTTCTAAAATATTTTGTTTTTGTTTTTGGGGGTGATTTTAGGGGCAACCTTTTTTGTGACAAAAGACTTAACAAAATAAGACTAATAGACCTAGAGCCCGTGAACCCCAGACCTTCGTCATTTTATAAAAGCTGAAAGTTTGTCAGCGCATGCTCCCACACACAGGTAAGAACGATGGACTATTATGAAGTTTGGGTTATCGTGGCTTTGGCAGATAAACGGTACTAAAGGTGTGTAAAATACCGATCTAAATTCATCAAATAATTAAGTGTGATTTGTGACATGACATATGTCATACATATGTCATTTGAAAGCTCTTGAAGAGTTGTACAAGTCACCCTTTGACGGTGATATCGAAATCGACGGCCAACTTGGTGTTTTCGACCATTGAAGATTGGAGTTGACCTATGCTATGGACGCTGATCCTAATGCTCAACAGTGACATGACCTATATCATTTGAAAGCTCTTGACAAGTTGTACAAGTCACCCTTTGACGGTGATATCGAAATCGACGGCCAACTTGGTGTTTTCGACCATTGAAGATTGGAGTTGACCTATGCTATGGACGCTGATCCTAAGTGACATGACCTATGTCATTTGAAAGCTCTTGACAAGTTGTACAAGTCACCCTTTGACGGTGACATCGAAATCGACGGCCAACTTGGTGTTTTCGACCACCGAAGATTGGAGTTGGCCTATGCCATGGACGCTGATCCTAATGCTCAACAGTGACATGACCTATGTCATTTGAAAGCTCTTGAGGAGTTGTACAAGTCACCCTTTGACGGTGATATCGAAATCGATGGCCAACTTGGTGTTTTCGACCATTGACATTTAGTACCGTATACCTGCCAAAGCCACGATAACCCAAACTTCATAATAGTCCATCGTTCTTACCTGTGTGTGGGAGCATGCGCTGACAAACTTTCAGCTTTTATAAAATAACGAAGGTCTGGGGTTCGCGGGCTCTTGGTCCATAAGAAAACAATTAAATTCAAAGATTTCAAACCGTATTATCAGTATAATAAACTTAAACATTGAATACTTAAAAAAGGCACTTTATAAGACTGAACATTAAATATTCAAAGTTAGTTAGACTTTTTTACGAAGTGTGATAAATAAGATAATAATTGTAGGACAAAGAGTTTGCCGACTTTATATTCAAATGTACGAAGTTCCACGGATCCAGTGAACTACGACCGTTTTGGTACATTGAAGTTTGTTATTAGAGCAATTTGGAAGACTTGAGATTAAGCTTCATTTACTGCGATATTGTTATTGAAGTCTCAACTAGCTAAGTAAAGAAATTTATTGAAATTCAGTATACATAGATATTATACCTACAGCATAAATTGTGAGGGATTCCTCGGCTAAGTCCACACCTATTAGTCATGCCATGTGCTTCTAGATATATTATTGCTAGCAGACCCAGCAAACACTGTTTTGCCTAAAAAAATTAGGGGTGGAATGCCCTTAACATTTAGGGGGATGAAAAATAGATGTTGTCTAATTCTCAGACCTACCACACAAAATTTCATGAGAATCAGTCTAGCCGTTTCGGATAAGTTTAACTACAAACACCTCGACACGGGAAACCCCGTGACACAAGAATTTTATGTATTAGATTAGATACGTGCCAGCTTGTACTAATAATAGTTTCATATAAACATACCCAAAAAACACCACATTGGTTTCACCAAGGAACAATACTAGCCAAATTTATTGAAGTCACATACAAAACAAATAACCGAAATAAAAGTCGCGACGCGAATAGAAGTCACACTTGTCCTGATTTTTATTCAATGTTGTCTTCAAAAAGGTCCTACGGTCTATCGTAGCATTATTGGTACCAGTTTTTGTATATACAGTCCTCAATAAATATTAGCATGTACCGTCATAAATCTTACCCCAGCGTTGGGTAGTAGTTCCAAGCGATGTCTATTTATGCTCTTTCCACATTACCGCTGAGTCAACTCATTCAGTTCCAGATTGCATCACCAGAGGTCGTTATAAAACCAGACGCCGCAGCCTTCACCGATTACGGCCTTTGCCTCACCTAAAATAAACCTAACCCATTTCTGGGACATCACGACTTCGACATCTTAACAGCATTTCTGTACTATACGTCCCTATACAAACAACACCGGGTTGATTCTGGATCCCATATTTTCTGATAAAGATTGAGTTCTTTTTTTATTTTGAGAATTTTGGTAAACATTTCCGAGATCATTTTTGATATTAGATAAGTAGACAAGTAGGTATTAAGACATTACAATACAGGTAAAGATTAAATACAACACGTATACTTATTTGCAACTTTAACCGACATACCTGAATCAAAAAAGACTTAGTTAAGTTAGAATTAATTAGTTACCAACCCTAATATGTTTTTTAGACCGCCTAAAAACGTGTTCTAACAAATTTAACAAACGGGATCGAAAATTTTATGTTGAATTGAATTGCCACGTTGACCATGACCCGAACATTAAGACTATTCGGCGAATTGATCTTCTAGAATAGTAAAAATAAGCAAAGTGTGTATTGGAGACATCGAATTAATATCGTTATATTAAGTGAATGCGTGTAAAATAATGTACATATCGTATATTCTCCAGGTCCCTACTCTCATTCAAGTATAAATGGTACGACCATTTGCCAAATTCCGTCCCAATCCATCTCGCCGTTTTAACCGAATATAGTTCTGTGTAATCATTCATGCATTTCGTCTTCCAACTCCACCAAGCGTCTCCGTTTAATAAACTGTTTTGCACACTAATTTATACCGTGGTCAGTTAGAAATAAACTTAAGTAACTAAGTTTCTCACTTGACTCAAGTTTGTAAACCTTTTGGTGTCGGGTTGGTCTATTTATAAGCAGACAAATTTTAGTTACCTCGTGTGTTTACTAAAATAGATGTGTTTTCCGTCGTAAATTCTGATCAAACATCAAACACATATTTGGTAACTGTATTATAGTTTCATTATCATATTTTCGCCCTATAAACCTACCTTAGCCCAATAATTTCATAGCGTTAGTGCGTTTCCATAGAACCAGAACGGAGCGATGCGGAATGTAGTACTATAATGGATTGATAAGTACCTATGTTTCTTTCATTTTAATACAATGATTATCTCAAACATTAGACTATGTCGAAGGCCTTGATGTGGTCCGAAAACCCCGACACCGGGGTTGGCCACTAACCTGCTAGAACTAACTTACTTTATTACAAGTCTGTAGTATGAATTTTGTAAGATACTTACCACAAAAACCCCAAATACTCAATTAAACTGCATGGTCTGGAATTGGTCCAGACAATTTTAACAAACTTGATAAAAATGAATGAAAAAGTCGAGTGGGGTTTAAGTATTCAGAGATTAATATAAAAAATATGAAACAATTATCACCGAGCCACAGCGACAACGTAGCAAAGTTGTGAGAGAAAATCGGGTTGGAGTTTCACTACCCCTCAGAACCACAACCAAGTTCCCAACAATTCCGCTAGATGGCGCTGAACGAAATATGGGAACCAACAAGGCGGATTTTCCAACAAAGGAAATGAATTTTATATCCGAGTATTTGGAACAGTTTTTATCTCTTGGCTCTATTCCAAATTGGAGTTTAGTAGGTAGTTGTGTCTTCCGCGCTGTTTGGTAATTTATTTCAACATCCGAGTCGTCATGGACTGCCAAATGAGATATTTTACTATTTCGCGATGTCAGGTATTTTTTAAATTGCTTCTGTTTTTTATTGATATTGAATAGATGAATAGCAAAAACAATCGGAAATACTTAGTAAAACCTTTGGCAAGTAAGTTGTGGAACTCTTAATACGAAACTGAATCCTGAGCTGAATTCCCAATTCGCTCATCGGTCACTTAATTTCAACGAAAACCAATCTGTTTCATTTAATCGCGTATTTTAGGCACTTTTAACCGAGTTTTTCACGATGGGCATTAAAAATCCTGAGGGAAATCATTTATACGTCTATAACAGAAGTCTTGATTTAAGTACCTAAGCAATAAGTTAAGGTTTGCGACATTTTACAATGTTATTAGTAATGTACTATTCGTTTAGGAACTGTGACTAAGGGTAAACTTAAATGACAGGCTGTTAAAAAAAAATTGGGCGGTGAGTAGAAAACCACGATTTTTCATTTTCTTGCGTCTGGTGAGACTGACATTTTGAGTTAGCGTTTACTCGATCGTGCGTGTAAGCTGAAGCAACCCGCGCAAAAAATATTACGGCCAAGCATTCAATACAAATAATCTGATCTCTATAGTAATAAACCTTTGTGGATAATATAATATATAAGACTGCTATCATTCTATTAGCAATCACAGTTAATAACTGCCTAACTTAGAGACAATGAAATAGACAAGCTGGTGATCAACTTACTCGACTTACCTCATAAACCGTTGACCAACCTTGACGTCTAAGTTTTAAAACCAACTTAACGTCTCTAGCATATTATAACGACTTTTAAAAGTTACTTACAACACATTTGGCTACTACCTAACTAGGGTAATACATGGGTCCTTCCGATGTATAAGAAGTGAATGGCCTATGCCCACTAACAAACACAAGCTTTTGTTCCTTCAAATCATAACACACACATTTCCCCGAAACATTGTTATCACAAGGTAAATGTTGTGTCGTTTGTCATCTACTGATTTGTGATAACACGACACGTGTCTCCGAACAAAATGAGCGTGTTGGCGTCGTCCTGGAGATATAAATATGCAAATTACACATTTTCCAGTAGGATTTAATGGCGTCTCAAATCGTACTATTGTGGGAATAAGAAATAAAATACATTTGTACGGCAAACAACAAACAAAGTATTTTTTGATATGTTGGGCTTTTGAAATGTTATGCGTTTATATAATGTAATACTTCAATATGTTTATTTAAGCATAATAATATAAAAATGATAATATATGTATTTATTACGCCTAATCTTCCTCACTGTACTAATATCTTTAGTGAGATGAGAGGCCTTTGCCCAGCAGTGGGACATTAAAGGCTAATTACTTATTACTTACATACTTAATATAGGCAATGCATCTAACTAATAGAAATAAAACATGTAGTACTGGAGCAGATAGCAGAAATTCGATCTGTTAAAAACATCATTTTTTAATTACTAATCCATTGATAAGAGCTTCGCTTCAGAAGACGACAGAGCCACGGAATAAACAACACCAAAATATCATTTACAAACAAAACACCTTCCACTTAACCTTTATAATGATATTCATCATTACCATCACTCATACTTCTGTGTGACGTAACAATGTGGTCTCTTTTGTGTGTTGTTATAAACGACTTGACACGTCAAACTTGGCCCTCAGGCTTCGTACTAATACCGCAGCGTTTATAGAAGCTTATATTGGAGCGGCTAGCCACTTTATAGTGGCACAAATACAATTAATGTTTGAGTAATGAGTAAAGAGTATTACAGAGTAACTACGATATCAAACGAACATCAAGTTAAAGTTACACACTGAAGATCAACTTATAATGTCCCTCAGCAGTTTATTCTAGGACACGACAAGCTGCGTCTCTCATCTCGCAGAAGATATCAGTACAGTGAGAATTCAAACTTATAATTGCTAAAACTTATTTTGAACTCTAACCGCTACGCTCATGGCCTCTAAACTTCTTGACAAGTGTTTGTCCCTCGCCTCGCACCAAACAAATTGGCTTCGTTCCGTCGCGAGTGCGTCGCCATGTTTACAACTTCAACGCGTTATTGCCAAACAAACTTCATTTATTTCGCGACATATCTGTCGTATGTAACCTTACGAGGTTAAAATAAACAGATTAAATTGATGGAGCTTTCCGAAAATTTATAATATTTTGGTAATTGTTACACAAGATTGGTTATAAAATATTTTTGCGTTACATTTATGAATCATTTCACAAATAATTTCCGAATGATTCATAACGACACTACTGTTGGAACATAATGCTACGAGCTCGTAGCGAGTGCTACAATAATGGCTACGGCGTAGTAGCCCTACTTCGTAGTATTAGTTTCGTATTTTGCTACGAAGTGGATTCAAATAATTGCAATTAATTTCGACTACAATTGAAATTTTACTTGTATCTGTTAGTTATTATAAAGATACGATCTCCAAAACAAAGAATAAACTTCCGGGATGGCTACATGATCCGTTTTATTTCAATTTTGTTATAAATTCATTACTCGATGTAATGCGAGGCAGATTGCCTGTTACAAACAACGTAAATGATTTGGAGGTATCGAAAAATAATATGCAATATAAATTATACACAGGCCCTCGATCGCGCTGTAAATTAAAAGTCAATATAAATAATTATTATCAACATTCTTCTTCTGTACTTGAATACACACAACAGTACCGAGAAGATAACATTTGAAGGATTTTTTGGATTATGTGTTTGTCACTAGAGGCACACTAGGACGAAATGGACAGCACCAGTAGCAGTAGCAGAATCACTACGGGACGACTAACAACACCTAATTTAAAGAACTCACGAACCAATAACTAAATGATTCCATTTTCAGAAATATTTTTTTATCCATTGCCTTTCTTTTGTTCCGGTTGTTTCAATCGTCAGATTATTTCGGGAGCCTTTAGGCGGTCTAAAAACTCCAACACCGGGGTTGGCCACTAAGTCACTAACCTACTCGAAATGAAATGAATGAGTCCCATAAAAATAGATATTAAATAATTCTTCCTTGTTAATCAAACAAAATGAATATTCCAATAAAATGTTAACAACGCTACTCATAAAGAACCATAATATTATTCTTTGTGCACCCGCGAGACTAATTCATTACTTCATTAGACGTGTGTTAGGTGTGTAAACAGGGCGTATTGTGAATGATTCACTTGTTATGGTAATTGTGTTTTCCGAATCAAGTTGTTTATGTTATGTTATGATAACGTCAACTAATAATGGTAATTGAGTTGTTATTACACTGTAATTGTGTAACTTGATGCTCTTTTCCTGAGGGGCTAGTCAGAGTGATAATATCTAAATGACACACATTTTCTAACAGCTTTACTAATAAAACATTTATCGTCTATGTAATTATACTCTATATAATACTAGGAGTGTCAATTTAGTCTATTTTAGTTAAGGTAGTTTTACTATAAATAATAAATCTATTCACTGAACAAGCTTAATGTCCCTTATCACCAAAAACATTGAATGTCTGATCACTTTTTAGTTTAATCCCCGGGTTTAATCAGAAAGTAAATATTGATGTGTCAATAGAGTGGGATGTGCGTGTCAAAGATATGAAATTGAGTGGAATATTTTTGAGAAAATGTAGTGCAATATTGAATAAGATATACATTAACTAGTTGTGCCTCCCCGTTTTACCCTCTTTGTGCCAGTTCCCGTGGCCTTTTGAGATAAAAAATAACATATAACCTTACCGTTGAATGAGGCTACCTATTACAAAAGAATTATTTAAATCGGACGGATAATTTCCGAGATTAGCTCGAACATACAAACAAACTTACAAATTTTACCTCTTCATAATGATAGATTTATTACTACAAAATATAACGAGCAAAACACATAAAACTCTTCAAAATAAAAGGTAATATGTGTTATTTATCTTTCTAGACACAATTAAAGTTTACAGTTTATCCTTTCAAACTAGTGTATTGTCTTCGAGTAAGTTTGTTTAACGAAAACCTCTCCCGAAGGACTCTTTAAAACTAAATTACGGCTCTCAGTTAAGAGATTTACTTCAGTTTCAACACACAACTGTTTTTCTTTCTACACTTTGTTTTGTGTTTTAGAAAAGGTTACGTTTTAATTAAGATTGTTTATTATAGACACGTTTGACTTTGTAAGATAAGTAAATGACAACCAACTAATTTAACCAGTCTAGAATTTTGCAGGCAACTGTAATTGCCAACAACCAGAGACGATCATTAAATCGAAACTAATTGTATACATTACATGTCAAAATCACTCATTAAATCTCTACTAAGGAAGCGTTTGAAATCTCTAGTACGGGTGCCAGGGCCGTAAGCTAATAAATCATCTAGTTTTTCTCACAAAGTGTGTCTTTAACAACTAATATTACTAGCCAAACTTGGCCACTAACCTATTCGAAATGAATGGCTGACCAAACTTATTGGAACCTAGAGTTATTAAAGCAACAATCATTACCAATGCTATCCGCGTAGTCTCATAGTTCATTAACACTCCACACAGAGTGTTCCGGGAAACTAAACCACTGAATATTAGCAGGTAGGTTGCACAACAACCTTCCAAGTCTACTAACAGATATGGTGTCTAGATATATTGGAACCATGTTGACCGAGTGAATATAACGCCGTTACGCTTCCGTAGGTCAATGCAGGATTTCAACCGATGATTGATAGCCTCCGTGGTCTTGTGGTTTGAGCGCTCGGCTCACGATCCGGAGGTCCCGGATTTGAATACTCTTATATTAATCATATGATTTAAAAATGACGGGTTGTTTCAGCTGATGCTCACGCCCCAGTAAACTTCAACATAACATTATCAGTGTCAACGGACGTGCAAACATGAAAAATCGTGGCTTTACTACTAGTAACTTTAACAAAATGTTATAAAAAAAAATTTGGATTCAACTTTGTTTTGTTGAACTTTTTAACGAACGTATGTTATAATACCAACCTTCCATAAATGATCTAAAGCAAGTTAAAGCGCTACGCGTACTCATTAATTAAACGTTATACAATTACTATGCACATTTCGTTTAACCTTGATTGAACCTCAAGCGAAAACGAATGAGCTTTGCACCCCCGTCAGTCTGTTTGCATTGTTAACTGAGCTTAATATTCTATTTAATTAGAAAAGTAGACAGAGAGAAAATATTTTTACTAGCAAGACTAAAAATAAAGCCGCTTTAATATATAGGAGCAGGTTTGCGAACTAAACAGCTAGTTAATGAAGTTGTATCCAAGTGTTTATAGAAGAAGCAATCCTAGAGTTATACAGAGTTCTCTAGACATCCATTCCGTCATAAAATATTTGCTTTTAACACTCACCATTATCAATCTTCTCGTATTTTTCAATAAAGTAGTAGATCTTAAATACGCTTCCCAATATAGATTCTTAGAAAAACGAAGTTTTCTTTACATAAAAAGGTTTTATTAAGTGTCGCATGAGAGGAGTACTCGTATAAACGGATATTGTGTTTGTTTTCTACACTCTGTGGACTGAGGCGGTTTAATACAATTTTATTTAATGTTATCCTCGTAAGATTAAAACAAGATTGGAACTTAACAAGTAGAAGAATAAATACAAATTATCTTATCTTTGATCGTGAATACAATGAATAAATAAATAAACTAGCAGCGCCCCGCGGTTTTACCCGCGTTGTGCCCGTTCCCGTGGGTATTTGGGGAAATTTTATACATATAAACCTGTCTCTTGAATCACTCCATTTATTTTAAAAAACCACGTCAAAATCCGTGCAGTATTATTTGAGTTTATCGCGAACAGACAGACAGACGTGGCTGGGGACTTTGTTTGATAATATGTAGTAAAGTAAGTCGGGAAAACGAATGTTGAGTACCTATTTTTGTAATATACGTTAAAGTTTGAACGACCTATAGTCCGGCTTGGTTTATTTATGGCAAGTAAGTAAAAACAGTAGGAAAGTTCGTATACAATTACACTACATTCACAATCACAAATTCAAATGTATTTATTTGTCATAATATAAATACCACACCACTCCCCGTTAGGGCACAACCACAAAACTATCCATATTTAATTAAAATCTCTTGAAGTACGTATGAAAACTTAAAACGAATTGCTAATTAGTACGTAATAGGATGCATTTGCTCTCCAGATTTTAGACACTATGTTTCTTTCAGTTCGCTGGGTTCCAACAAGAATCCCTCGTCGGAGCAAGCGCTCTGAAGAACACGGTCATTATTTCACGCTCACAGAACTATCAAGTTTGTTATCCACATTAATTGGAGCTAAAATGTTGTAGTTTATCTTTGGGACTGGAAGCGGGTAGATATTATTTAAGTGTGAACTGTTTGAGAACAGTTTAAGATTAGTTGATGGGATGGTACGTCTCCGTTTGAATTAATAGTGTTATCGTATTTACTTTAAATGGAAGCTAAATATGAACTCAACCAAAATGTTAAAGTATGGACAGGCCCTATTATATTATAAGTCATTTGTCAATTAAGAGGTACAATGTTTGTTATAATTCTTCTTCTTATCGAGTGGATGGTCAACTTGACCAATCCTGGTGTCAGAGTAAAATCTACTAAGAATTTGCGTACGCGTGGGCATTTTGGGATTTTTTATTCATATAAACCTTGCTCTTGAATTACTCTATCTATTTAAAGAAACCACATCAAAATCCGTTGCGTAATTTTAAAGATCTAAGCATACATAGGGACAGACAGACAGCGGAAACCGACTTTGTTTTATACTACTACTCAATCACGATTGAGTGCGTAGCAAGTTTACAAAAAATGTCAACCGAATTAAACACCATAACATTTTTGAACCTCTCTGAAGACTTTTCAAAATATTTTCTTTTCTCATTCACATTTATCACAGCCTATTTTACATACTTATATTTATCATCTTCACAAAAAATATACCCATAAAAGCAGTATTATTTCTGGCAAAATACAATATCATTTCATCATTTAGATCGCAGGTCATGGCCTGAAAACGAGTGACAGTGGCCATTCGGGGAACGAGAGGCAATATCATCAGTCATCGATTTAATGAGCAACCGTTGCGCCCTCGGCCACCATTAATCAGTGAAAGACAATATTGTCGTCATAATTAAGCTAAAATGGTTCAACTATTCGAATCACGGAGCTAGTAACCCTCTTGATTCAAATCTACTCTGTCATTTTGTGAACCAATCGAGACACGATCTGTTCCGACGTGGAGCGACTATTAAGTTGAAACTTGTATTTTGCGGTTCAAACTACATTAAGATGAAACTAGAGAAGCATGTTTGATACCTGATATTGTTGTTGATTTGTACGGTAAAATAAGATTTATTTTATCTTTCTATGAAGTTTATTGGGTTAGCAGTTAATTACGGAAACCCTACATATATGAGATAGAATAATCAATCTATAATACTCGTACTTAGATTGTACTTATATAATAAACTGATTTTAAGATTAAATTTCCTTTCTACAGTATTTTTACTTCATCTTTTCGTTTTACTATGTCACTATAACTTAGTATTGTATATTTACTATTTGCATAGTAAACTAATAAAAATTCGTAAAATAAAAGTGATGAGTAACATGAAAGTGATTGGTTGCTAAAAATGAATCTCAAGCAAATGAAATTTCCCGCATCCTCTACTAATAAATTAAGTTTGAAAGTATTGATTCCTTACATTATAATCCAGTATTATCGCGACTGAATGAGGTCAAACATCACAAAAGTAGGTCATAAATAGACGGGACGTTTGTTTACAAAACACTCCGACGTACAACACTAGTGGAACAGATAAAAGTTTGTACCTCCTTTTTCCTCGTCTAGTCATTTATCAAAAGATTCACAAAACCTACAGTTTTATATGTAAAACTTTTATTTCGTTTCGCAAGTTATTTTGTTTAATATAAACTTTGTTGAACTCGGACTTATAGAAAGATATTATTTAAGTTTGTTATTTATTGTTTTTCTTTATGATGAATAGAAAAAAATTGGCATTCGAGCTCGCTGAGAAACGCACTGTACTCGTATAGGGACTAGTTCAAACTGTTTGATTGATCGGGTTAAATAGGAAGATACATCACTTTGCTATTAACATAAAAAACTAATGGATCATATCAACAAAGAAAAAATATACAGACATAATCCAGGAAAGATGGAGCTCGTAAACGAGGCTATTTACAACTTGAGATCAATAATTTATACTACTTCAAACTTTTTTTCCATAAATATTTAGTTTAACATAAAATAAATGGTAACTGCCCAAACATAGTATGTAACCAAACTCCACAGAGCTATAAAATTGCGAAAAAGTGTATTTTATCATTACGTTGCGTATTTTATTGAATGAACATTGTTTGAACGTCGCGCGTCGTAAAACGTTAAAGTAACATAAAAACTTGTATTGTTGGGTAAGATAAGCTATAAAGAGTAGCAAGTTGTATTAAAAACTATACTATTTGATCCTATTTGTTCTACTTTAGGGTGCTCTCGAAAAAAGGTATAGAAAGTGTGGCCTACATATCATATAGCTTACATTTTAGTACATTTTAATACGCAGAACTCACTAATCAATTTTATCAACTTACCTTTAGAAAACCAAATACATTTTTTTTTTTTTTTTTTTTATTCATAGGAAAACAAACAGTGATATTATTAACCTTAAATCTAAACTTATGTAAGGACAACACCATTTACATGTTTTCACATATATATATAAAACTAAACTATACACCTGCAAGCTGCCATAACAAAACATTGATAATCTAATCTAGGTCAAACCATCCAAAGTGATGTCATTATTGTTTTAACATTTCGCGGTTTAGTTACAAATAGGTCTACGTCCGTGAGATTTGCAAGGTTGTTAAAGTCTCTTACCGCTCGAATGAGGTATGAATTTTGTCTGTAATTGGTTTTGGACATGGATGCACACAAAAACGGCGTGTGTCGAAGTACCTTCCGCGAAGGCACCCGAATCTGCAACTTGGATAATAAATGTGGAGAATCAACTAAATTTTGAGCGATATTAAATAAGAAAGAAACATCAGCTATCCTACGTCTCTCAAAAAGGGGTAACATGTGCTGTCTTCTACATCTATCTGAGTAGTCAGCATCGCATTGTCTACATTTGTATTGGATATACTTTAGGAACTTCCTCTGGATTGCCTCTATCCTTCTGATGTAGGTATCATATTGTGGGTTCCATACTTGCGAACAATACTCGAGTATACTACGCACGAAACTACAATATAAAATTTTCAAAACTTTAACACTTGAAAATTGTGAACTCATTCTCATGACAAAACCAAGCGCCCTGCGAGCCTTCTTAACTATGGAGTCTACATGGCTTCCGTATGTCAACTTGGCATCTTGAATTACCCCAAGGTCTCGTATTTCGGCATTACTTACAAGCGGTTGATCTCGAATAAAATATTGTGTTTGAATTAAATTACATTTTCGACTAAAGGTAATTGAGAAGCATTTAGAGACATTTAAATCTAGTTTATTGAGGTTGCAATAATCTTGAAATCTATTCAGATCTTCTTGTAATAGGTGGCAATCATTAATATTACAGATTTTTTTGAAAATTTTCATGTCGTCCGCATAAAGTAGAAAATGTGAATTATGAAAACAAGAATGGATATCGTTCAAAAATATAATAAATAACAGAGGCCCTAATAGAGATCCTTGAGGAACACCAGATGTAACTTCATACCATGCAGATTGAAAGCCATTGGTAACTACTGCCTGTAGCCTGTGTGCAATATAAGACATGAACCATCTCAATAGATTGCCATGAATTCCGGCATTATATAGTTTTTGGAGGAGAACAGAATAGGCTATACGGTCAAATGCCTTACAAAAATCGGTAAATATGGCATCGACTTGTCCACCAGACTCCATATGACACGTCAAATACTCCGCAAATGAAATTAAGTTTGTTAAAGTAGAGCGTTTTTTAAGAAACCCATGTTGCTCTGGAATAAAAGTGGCGGAAAGGGCACTATAAACTTGGTTGTAAATAAGGCGTTCAAAGACCTTGGCGAAAATGCAGAGCTTTGAAATCGGCCTATAGTTCCTAACGTCGTTTTTGTTTCCGGCTTTGTGTATTGGAGTTACAAATGCCGACTTCCACGCTTGGGGTACAATCCCTTCTCTCAAAGATCTTTCAAAAATCATGGCTAGAGGTTTAGAGAGGGCCTTAGCACAGCGAATTATATAAATAGAGACTATACCATCGGGACCCGGACCTTTATTAATATCTAAATTTTTTAGTAAATGGAAAACCTCATCTTCTCTCACAGCGATATCATGGATTAGGCCCGGTTGACCACAGACTGCGTAATCTACTGACGGTTTCGAGCTGTTAGAATCTAGTGAGGAAGTTGGACAATTTGGCAAAAACGTAGATTTGAAATAATTGGCGAACAGATTGCAGATCGATTCGCCAGAATCCGCACTTAAGTTTTCATAAAATAATGTGGATGGGATATTTTTATCTTTCCTATTCGCTTTGACGTATGACCAGAATAATCGTGGGTTTAATGATATCTCATTCTGAGTATTTATTATGTAAGTTTGATAGCAATCTTCCTCTAGTGACTTAGCTCTTTTTCTAAGCAGTTCGTAAGTGTCATGATCTGCGGTATTGCCGTATATATGAAACTTCTTTAGGAATTTGAATTTTTCTTTTAACATCTTTTTAAGAGCAGAATTATACCAAGGTGGGAATGTTGAGGGATACACCATTTTGTGTTTTATATGCCTGTCTCTTAGTTTGTATAACGTGTCATAAAAATAATCTAATACTTCGTCTACTGTGTTACAATTATTAAAGTATGTGTCCCAATTGATTTCATTTAAAGCTTCATTTATTTCAATATAATTCCCATTATTGTAAAAGTATTTTAATCTTAAATTAGGTTTTAAAAATTCAAAGTTATCGAGAAGCTGAATAGAGAGAGACTTATGGTGGCCATCTTCAGGTACAAGAGGGTCAGTACAATGGTTAACCTTTAGGACAGTGTTACAGAAGATTAAGTCCAGTATCCTGTTCTTAGTAATGTTACGGTGTGAATTATACTGGGTTAAATCACATTCGGATATTGTATCAAAAAAATATATTTGATCTTCTCCCGTGACACCTGAGGGTACCAGACAGTTATTTATTGTGTTCCAATCAATTTGCGCAAAATTGAAATCCCCCATGATGAGAAATTTATCGTCTGAGCATGAGTTCACAATCTCCGATAGATTATTTGTAAAATTTCTTAACTGATCAGCATATGAATGATCTAAATTCTCGCTACATAAATATAAGGTACATATATTATGTAGTTTATACGTGGAGCGAGTGTTTGAGCGCAGACTGAGTGTTACCCAAATATCCTCCGCTGAGGAGCGCCAGTCGGGGCGCTCGACGGCCGCCAGCTCTTTGCGCACCGCCAAGAGCACCCCACCGCCGTATAGCTCCTGTGTGCTGACGTAATCTCTGTCCCGCCTCCAAACTATATATTTGTCGTCAAAGAGCTCAGCATCGAAAATACCGGATAATAACCAAGTCTCTGTTAGTGAAATAATGTCAAAACTACTTAGACACAAATTTCTTTTAAATATATGCGTTTTGTGCGTAGCCCACGAGTGTTCTGGTAATATATATTTAAGTTTGAATTAGCCATTCCAAATAGTAAAAAATATATCAGAATAAATAAAATAATAATTGAGATAAGTCAAATCAGATAAGCGAATTAACCAAACCAACATTACTGGCAACAATAACATAAAAAGCTCAAAGATAATAACGTAAACAATGCGACCGACCACCCATATTAACTTAAATATGTTTAATTTATTTAAACCAAAACAATTACACAACGACAATAGGCAACAAAAAGGTATGATAAAATTACTCGATATAGTCTTAACGCTAATAAACCGGTTTAATATCGTGTTAAATTGTATGAACTCGTATGTAAAATATTGAAGAAATACGTAAAAAAGAATGATAACATACCTAAACTGTTGTTTAATATAAATAAAAATTAAAGTGCTATTCAAAAAGTATAAGTAAAGAAATATTATTTTAGTACCCACATTACTCCACAAATATAAATATGTAGTTTGTAATAATCGAAATATTTGTGTTTTATCTGTAATTAGTGTTTTAAAACAATTATGTATAGTGTCTTTAAAGTATAGTTTAATGAAGTAATAATAAACAACAAACGCAATAGTCCCTCCGAATAAATATCGAACTATTGTAATACTTATTGGATGGAATGTGTAAATATATTTTAAATTAATTAAGAAAACAGTTACTATAATAATTAACCAACAGATAGACTTAGAACAGCTGATTGAATTGTTATTACAAATTAGAAATAAAAGTGAATAAATGTTATTTTTACTAAAACGTAATCGAGCGCAACCGATATTAAGCTCAGCAGGTAAAGTGTAAACAACGGAACAGCCGTGCATAGCACAAGCGATAATAAGCTTAGTGTACAAACAATTACGATCCAAACCATTACAAGAATGCGCGTACGCCACCAATACCTCAAAGAGCGATAAGGAACTTACTTGTGTAAACCTGATGACTACTCGCTCGAACAAAAGACATCGGCGCTCACTCACGGCTCTCAAACTGTGGACCACTGCGCTTATAACTAAAATTAATTCATTAATAAACAAAACTAAATAATTTTTGTGAGATCTTTTTCGGACTTCACAGTAAGTATTGGGGATGTATCCGATTTTCTGAGCAATATTTTGCAATGCTTGACCCAAACGTATCGAAAATTATTTTCTCTGGCTAATGCTTTTGCCCTTGTTAGTAACATCTTGTTATGTTGAGTTAGGTGGTCGTTGACATATATAATACTGGAAGTTGAGTATCCCATGTTCGAAGCATTGAGATGCTTGCATTTTCTTGACTTCGCTATGAATTCCTCTTTAATGTACCTATTATTAAATGCCACTATTATGGACTTTGTAGCATTTGGCACTCTGGTCGGAACTCTCGTGATGTAGTTAATTTGCTCTTTAGAAATTGGGAATTCACACAGCTTTCCGATATTTGCAGCTATATCGAATAGATTTTCGGTATTTTTCTGCGGAATGCCCCTAATCTCAACATTGTTCGATCTGGACCACTGTTCCCGCTCCTCAATGTCACGTGTAAGTTTGGTAACTTGCTCTTGTAAAACAACAACTTCAGAGGCTGCCTTCTCCACCTTGACAATTCGCGACTCCAGGGTCTTCACGGTGCCGGAGAATTTATTGATTAGCTCATGAGCCATGTTGAGGGAATCCGTTACGCTGTGGAGCTCAGCCTTAATTGACTTCACATCTTCCAAGAGAGATGTTAATGGAGTGAGCTGGAAAAGGATATTGTTCAGTTGTTCTTGCATCTTATCCAGCTGGCTCGAAGAAGGAAGTGGCGACGTCGGAGCAATAGAGGGAGAAGGTGCCGGGCTAGACTTGCATTTAGGACAACGCCAAAGGTTCTTTCTGTCACCTAATCTTCTGTAGCCCGTTTCCGTAATTCCTGAACACGCGAAGTCGAAATGAAGCTTGCACACAGTGCACACCGTGCCATCTGTGTGTTTAGCTCCGCAGCTGCTACAGTCAAACATTGTCACAGAATAAAAATAGACAAAAGTTTGAGAAACACTGATTTTGTTATCTGGCAGCGACAGGCGTGCGCTCAGTATGAGTGTATATCGCAAACATCTAGATTATTAAAATCTACTGCGTATCTTAAAACTGGTTTAATATGAGAGTTACGATCTATAAAACCAAAAGAACATAGCTTATCACTCCAGATGGCGAGTAGGACTTGTCGACCGTAACTGTATATTTCAGTAAGATATCATCCAGCTATTCATTTATAAAACGATACTAACATTCAGTAGAACTTCACTAAATATGATTTATGCATTTCAATTAAAATTAAAGCAGAATTTTAATGAATATCTGAAGGATCCGATATGCATAATTGCGTTTCAAGTGCGTCATTAATGGATGATTGAATATTTTGATATTGATGTGGCTTAATGGGAAAACTGATATTACTTATTTGAGGAATTAAAAAAATCATACAATATTAATTAAGAATTATCTTTACTTTTCCTAAAAAGCAATAGAGAAGCTGTGCAAAACAAACAAAAGGCGCTGATATAAGTCAACCTTCATCTGTTACTTTGTTTTAATTTGATTATATATTTTTTTCATTGATGGTACCTTTGTAATAAAACTGAGTCCTTCATGTGGGACCATAGGACTGCCACGTCAAATACAAATGTAAAATTAAAGTAAGTCTTACGATTGTTATTTAAGGCTGGTTTGTGTCAAACGGTTGGTCATCGAAACATACGTTCGTTAAACAGTTCACTAATTACGCCAGTAGAAAGCATTAAGTTATAAATGTACGTAAGTACGATAGTACATATAACTCGGTGGTATAAAGCTAAATTTTTTTTATTTTCTTACATATGTTGAGACTGACAATTTGTGTTACTGTTTATTGGTGCATGAGCGTAAACTGAACCAACCCGCTCTTAAGGAGTACGATGAAAATGTACTCAATAAAACTGTTTATAAGAAGTTTAAGATGAGTGCAGTTCCCAGTAGTCAACGGTCAGATCATATAATAATATAATAGTTTATTGCAAACAAAAATATACATACACTGTAGCTTACAAATTACATTTCCATATGTATTTATCTCTAAAGAGAGTTGACCAACTGATACCTAAGCTAGGAAAATAGGTATCAGTGATTACTCCATTGTGAATTTTGATTTAACTTAAGGACGTGATGTACACAAGACAGTTACGTAAAACTTATGTTCTATGACATACACTATGAATATAATATCATTGTATCGCTATCCGAATACCTATATACAAGATGAAGATACGAACGCACACAGCAACTAATTATGTCTCAGAGCTCAACTCAAATTAGGTTTACGAGTCAACAACTTAATGCAGTTATAGTTGACGATAATTTATGTCAGATTTGTGTCAAAGGGAGCTCAAGGACTACTGTATGAACAGTGGCAGTGGGGTATAATCGGCCGGCCACAGTGTAGACTGAACGAGGGCTTAACCCAGTAATGTCGTGAACTATGACGACCCCCGCAACTCTATTCTGGTTGTTGTACTTCACATGTTGGACTGAAGTGGCCGTCAACGGGCATTCGGTAAACTTACGGAAATACGGTTCAGTTTAGTACAGTACTGAATCAGTGATTAAATAAGTCGCTTCACCATACAAGTAACTTATAAATATCAAACTTTAATATCTACAATACATAATTTTTTAGTGATATTTTACCATACATTCTAATTTCTTCACGCCATCTTCAAGTAATGTTCAGTAGAATCAGCCCAGTTCCTCAGGTCATGGAGGCGAGAGAGTACAAGGTTGGATGCAGATATTCCTTCGCCTGCATGGCCTCAAGAGCTGAGCATGGCCGGAGCGCTTCATTCTTCAAATAACCCGCTGATATAAACTTACGTATACTAATTTACACATGGTTGTTTACACAAACTAAGCTTCTACTTCAAGACTTAAACTTCAGAACGTCAAATGATTCCTTACGTTAAATATTAACCACTCGTTAATCTCTAACCTAAATAATCATTTGACATACAATGTACAAAACAAAACGTCAATTTAATTAATTAATTTAACTTTCGACGCCAGTATCTGCTGTAGATCAGAGACGTGATTTAAATCGGCTATTAACTTGACGTAATCATCAATTAATCAATCATTAGCCTTTGTTAAGGAATTGACGTCTTTGAGTACGGCGCGGCGGTAAGGCTTGTTATTCGATTGATCTGGTCGATTCTTAAACAGTTTGAAAGACAGTTCTGATGATTTTGATGTTCAATGGTGATTTCAAAAGAACTCGAATTCTTACGAGACTGCAACTTATAAACTCGCAATATTTCGTATTTAACTTATTTAACTTAGTATTTCGAACGCCCGCAAGTGATTTATAATAGGAACGTGTTTCACAGTAACTCCATTGTAATATACCTGATACCGATAGCCCAAAAATCCAACTACACTTGCAAGTAATCGGTAAACATTCTCCAAAAATAATGTATTTTAATTAATTTTATATTTGGATCTTTGGAAAGCAAATGACAGTGCAATAGACCTGGGCAAATTTTGGTGTAAATACATTAATTCAAAATAACCATCTCGACTCAAGAAGAACTCGACATAACGTTCAAAAATCTAACAACATTTCCTTCCTAGTCATCAATAAACATTCTTAAAATATTTCTCTTTTGATGTACGAATACGCTAATGGGATCAACGTTTCAGACACTTATTTCAACTCCACAAGATTGATGTACAAATATGAAACAAATTCAAAGCAATAAATTTTTAAAAAACCGTGAGATTTCTTTAAGAAATAAGTGACGAGGATAACTGACACCGCCTCGGGTGCCTCTCTGTATTCCTTGGTAACATGTGTCGTGTCTCCTTCCTTTCTCGAGGGAATATTTTACATACATTAGGTATTACATAACGTTCTTAAGAAGACTAATGTTTTGTTGAATTGAAAAAAGAATAAAGAAAACAATATGATAATGTAACAATATTTGATTTAAAAAATTTTTTTACTTACTAACTATACAAATATAGGTATAGATACTTATTAGACAGGGGTTGAATAGTAAATACTTATTACAATATGCATATTCAATAACTTAAATTTGTTTCTAAATGTATGAAACAATAATCAGATTACCTGTATAATGGTTGTATTAAAACTTTATATTTGTTGAACACAAAGTATGTAAACTCTTCAGCTTTAAATACTAATATAATATACATAACAGTATAGACCTTAAGAGCTCATCAAAGAATATGAAAACACTTTGTATCATACAATCCTCCATATACGCCTAATTTGACAAAGCACAAGGTTCTGAGACGGAAAATGGTTACTTTACAGACATAATCCCCGATAAATCAGTGTCAACTACGAGATACTCCCGAGATGTGTCTTCCTCTACACTGCTCTTCGTATAATTCACTAATCAACGCGAAGGATCGCATTTATAACTGAAATGTTTACATTTCCTATTGTAGATGACCATTTCTTGATATAGTGTGGAAGTCTACTCTATAGAAAAGTTTAGCATTGCCCCGCGGTGGAAATTTCAAGATGCAAAATAACCTATAATCTTTCCTTTGAATGGAGTTATCCATTACATAAGAATTATTCAAATGAGATTGGTAGTATATGAGATTAGCGCGTTCAAACAAACAAGAAAATCTCTTAAGTATTAGTCTTTATTATATTAGTATGTATACATAAAAACTATGCGTAAATGTAACTTCTTATTTACACTAATATTATAAAAAGGAAAACTTTGTTTGTTTGGTTGTAATGAATAGGCTCAAAAACTACTGGACCGTTTTTAAAAAATCTTTCACTATTCGAAAGCTACATTATCCACAAATAACATAGGCTATTTTTCATCCCAAAATTCCCACAGGAATGGACACAACGCGAGTTAACCGCGGGGCGCTGCTATGTAGAATACATTGATATCTTGTTGTTATAAACAACAATCGAATTTAAAACAAAAGTCTAAGCTAATTTGTAACAATAACATTACTCAAGTTCACGTTATCATTAAGAAAATAAATAAACGTTGAATATCTAAACTGAAACAATATACATTATACAAAGTACATCATTTAGCACAAAATATACATAAAATAACGAAACTTCTTCCAAGACTTTCATTAAAAACCCACTTAATAGTCTTGTTCAGGTTAAAAATTAGCAAAACATTGAAATTGTTATTACAGTAACTTAATAGCGGTCTCCAATTAACTTAAACAAACTATTTTATTTAACGTTCCAATTAAGTATTCATGGACGATTTAACTTATTAAGTTTCTATTGAAAGAGTTCCAATCACTAGCGAGTTATTTTACGCCAATCAGTGAGCAATCTAGCCGTTCGGAATTTAATTTAAATTCATCCAATTAAAGAGTACGTCGGGAGGAGGGAAGTGACAAATTGCAGGAAAGCGGAAGCCTTCCCTGCCTCCCTATTGTGATCGTATGTGGGTAGTTGAGCGCGGCAGATTCTGCATATCATACGTTCAGATTAATGTCACTATAACCCCTAACAGGGGTCGTTCGAGTCAAGTTATAGTTAGAATCATGGAAGACAGAAGTACTTACTCTATTTCGTGGTTAGAATAAAGTTCTTTTCTCAATCCCAAAATCTGCCCGGATTGGAATTATCATCTACTAGCAGCGCCCCGCGGTTTTACCCGCGTTGTGCCCGTTCCCGTAGGAATTTCAAGATGAAAAATAGCCTATAGCCTTCCTTAATAAGTGGACTATCCAACACTGAAAGAACTTTTGAAGTCGGACCAGTAGTTCCTGAGATTAGCGCGTTTAAACAAACAAACTCTGCATGTTTATAATATTAGTATAGATCATAAAGAACGATTCAACTGTTCACGTTAACTATACTTTCACTATAAAAGTAAACAAGCTTGAGACCCTTAGTAAAACAATCGTAGATCACAATAGAAGCTTGTATGAAGTTCACTCGAATCCTGTACATTAGTAATACAAGTTTCTTTGTCGTTCCGCGTGAGTGACTTGGGAATATTGGGGGAGAAAACGGTGAATATTTATAGCTTATTTCATTTCAACTGTCGTGTATTAAAATTGTTACAGAAATCCAGTTTTTGGGCTGAAAAGACATATTTATTGTATTCGTAAAAGCGTGAGGCTGTATCAAAAATGTATTGTGGTACTTTACCTCATATATTTTCTGAATGACATGCTTAAATTCTAAGAACTAAAACATTATAAATAATATCTCGTGACAAAAGGGTTCTCAGTATAACTGCTAAGTAATATAATAATATACTTATATATTAAAGTTAAACTAGCAAGTTCGCGATATGTAAGTCATAAGATTACTTTTAAGTGCTTAGTTATAAGTTTGTTAACTTCACTTAGTTTACTAACAAGTATTTGATATAAGCTCTCGAAATACTTTTTTCTCAATATATTATACAAGCAGAGCCCCACGGCTTTATCTGCGTTGTACCCGTTCCTGTGGGAATTTCGGGATGAAACATAGCCTATAATTATTTTACTTTGTAATTACTTTTTACCTTTCCCTTGAATGTGACTATCAATTTCAATTATACGGTTGTTCCTGAGATTAGCTCGTTCAAACAAACAAACATCAAACTATTCAACTTTGTATGTATATTATGGATAGATTTTTACGCCCAAACATATTTCTAGAGTTACCTATATGTGTATGTCTTTCTAGCTAAATTACGGTTCCAATTAGAGCAACATCAATATTCCAAATTCCAAAGTATCGGGAAAAGGTCAACTGAACGAATTCTTAAAGTACGAGTATGTAAAAACCCACTGCTGAACAAAAGGCCTCCCATCTCACTTAACTTATCAGTACAGAGAGAAAGACGATGAGACGTAATGTATAATAATAATTCTACAAACATAATTTATAAAGCAATTCAGCACTTTCATTATTAATTTTCTTCATTGTTTTGTTAATTTTTTTTCTTTTGAATTCTATAAATAATTTGAATCTATACTAATATTATAAAGCTGAAGAGTTTGTTTTGTTTGTTTGTTTGTTTGTTTGTTTGTTTGTTTGTTTAAACGCGCTAATCTCAGAAAGTACTGAACCGATTTGAATAATTCTTTCACTGTTAGATAGTCTATTTATCGAGGAAGGCTATAGGCTACATTTTATCCCGAAATTCCCACGGGAACGGGCACAACGCGGGTAAAACCGCGGGGCGCTGCTAGTTACAAATATACCCAAAACGTAATACCGATGTAATAAATATATATACCAGTTTGCAACTAGACCATCTCGCCTCATGCACATATCCGCTCGGCGTTCACTTCCGTTACACCCACAGTTTTAGAAACAGCAGTCTGTCGATCGACGGTAAACACTAAACACGAGACATGGGAGATAAGAGATTTATCGTTAAAGCTTAAAATAGATCGCTTAATAATGGAAGGGCAGAATTATATAGAAATTCGAATAAAAATAGATGAAATATGTACTTATTTCAGACCAGTCAGTACCTAATCTTTTTTCCCTAGGGCAGATTATAAGTAATTAATACCGAATAATTAGCTTGATTTTAGTAGATAATTAAAGCTTACTTTTTTTTATGCGTACTCGCCTCGGTGGTGTAGTGGTATGTGCACTCGCCTGCCAAGACTGAGATCCCTGGTTCGATTGCCGGGTCGAGCGAAAACATGTTTCCTACTTTTCAAACATAGCTTGGGTTTGAGATCACCAACCCGCATTAGGCAAGTGTGGTGATTATGCGTAATCCTCTTCACTGTACTGATATCTCCAGTGAGATGAGAGGCATTTGCCAGCATTTGCAAGAGGCCCAGAAGTGGATAATCTCCTCCGCCCCTCATTTCACCGAACAACAGTACAATGAGGAGAAAATTTATCATACTAGCACAAAATATAGATCAGTATTTTGTAGTGCTACTGTGTTGTCCTACACTGTGTCTCTTTGAGAGACTACCGGAAGGATCCCACTAGCCACTAGATTAGGTCCCTATTGGAAATTTCAAGTTGAGAATTAGGTCTCTCTGTTGGGGCTCAGATACGGCAGCCGGCTGTTAGCGCAATAGATATGAGAATACTATTGTTATAGACATTATATTGAAATTTCATAATTACTACTATTACCCTAATTTTTTAGGGTGGTTTCAACAGTTGGTCATCGTAACATACGTTCGTTTAAAGAGTTCTCTATTTTTTGACGCTGTTAAATGTGTGCATTTAATGCATTGTTTCATAACTAAATGCCTGTAAAAGTTGTACAGGCGGCTAGAAGAAAACCGTGATTTTCCATTTTCTTGCGTCTGTCGAGACTAACATTTTGTGCTTACGTTTACTGGTGCGTGTACGTAGCCCGCCTTTTTACTTATTTATTTGTTTGGTTTCATTGTAGCGGTTTGTTATTGTATGGTTTAATTAGTTTCTACTAGGTAATCTAATATGTGCCTTTCATAGAAACAATATTGCCCAGCCGTAGTGGGAGTTACAAAAAAATAAATATAAGTCCTACATAAGTCTTACATAATGACATTTAATATTACCTTTGGATTGTTGTGTATCACGTACGATTAATTATATATTTTTTTCGAGAAGTAAATTATGTTCTCAGTGAAGGCAAATTGCCGTTGTGAAAGTTCGAAGGGAAAAAAAAGTATTAGTGTTGTTGGCAACTCTCGCCGGCGTAATGAATCGTGTAATTGTATAATTACGGGCCCGACCCTACCTACAAACCTTCACTAATTACCCATGCACTTATTTATTGTTGTAACCTTAATTTGCAATTGATATGGACTTACTTGAATAAAATGAAACGAAAGTTAAAAGTTGCTTTAGTTTTTGACATACAAAGTAAATTAATGTCCCACAATCTCAGTGAAGATATCAGTACAGTGGATAAGGCGTAATCACCACGTATACTAATGCATTTTCAAAATAGTAAAATTTCGAAAAAAATTCGATATGTATTTGAGAGCCTTGAATAGTAGATACTATAGGTATGCTAAATCAAAATGGAATATAGAAAATAAACTTTTGTTCTCTTAGTTTATTATAGAATACGTACAGTTAAAATCTTTGAAATATCAAAACGTTTGAATCTAAACTCAAATGATTGAATTGTAGAAAGAATAGCCAATTTATATGAAGCGGTTGAGTCAACTCAATAACAGTAAAATCAGTGACGATTGTATTTCAACTGGGCCTTTGGGAGCGATCGATGTCTTTCAGAATCACTCTTGTATATCTTGTATTGCCAAACGTATATGTAATTTCGCTCCATTGTAGAAGACTTTTCACTGTATATCGGCCTTGTTACTTAAAGCTCGTAAAATGATTTCAAATTCAACGGGTTAGTATCAGTTACTCTAGATCGCATGAAACTATGATATGTCTACGAAACCTTATAGATATCAGGAATCAGGTATACCCTACTAATATAAATGCGAAAGTTTGTTGTGTGGATGTATGGATGTATGTTTGTTACTCTTTCACGCAAAAACTACTAGACGGATTTGGATGAAACTTTACAGTAATATAAGTTATACATCAGAATAACATATTGGATACATTTTATTCCAAAATTCCCGCGGAAACGGGTACAACGCGGGTAACTCCTCTTGAATCACTATCTATTTAAAAAAACCGTGTCAAAATCCGTGCAGTAGTGTATGAGTTTATCGCGAACAGACAGACAGGCAGACGCGGCTCAGTAACACGCATCTGGCAAGTAGGTACCATATTTACGGCTTATTCATAATCATAATCTTCAGACAGCGATCTGAGCACAGAAATATATCTAGATCTGAGCTTTTGCCCTTCCGAGGAATTTGCCCCAATAATCAACTGTAGCAGCAAATTCTACTGTCAAATTTAACTCATCCCTTTTATACCTAACAGAGGGGTGGCTTGAAATTGGATTCGGATCTCAGACACATTTACTTTTCTTTGTAACTATTGCTAGAATTCACGTACAAAATGATCAGTACTTAATATAGGCCAGCCTATAAAGTCATTGTTTCAGGGCAATGACTCACAAGTTCCAAGATTTGTAATAAATTATTCCTACCCGATGTAGTAAGTAGCAACAGCTTAAAAACACTTAACTTTCCTTCGAAAATAAGAGGTTTGGAAGTATGCCAAATGTTGCTTGAGAGCTTTTGTTGATGATGTACCAACCAAGTGAGCTGTATAATACAATTTCATTTTGTAATTACTGAGAGAGTTTTATTGCCGCTTGTTGGTAGTGGCAAGCTTCACTTGAACCAAGTAATGTTCACTTAACTGAAGCGTTATCGTGAATCTTAATAAAGTCTGCGGTTAAAATATTAAACGTAATAAATTTTACAAGACGTCGTTCAAAAGAGCTAGAACTGGCAGTTTTTCAAAGCAATTTCCCTATTATAAAATGTTGTAAGTCATATTTCATAACGTAACAAAAAAAGATGAACTCTCCACTGAATTCAACTTGTTCTGATAAATTTTATAAGCTGCCCTTTAGACAGCGATTTGTACCTAACAGATTTATTAAGTTCCGTCTGAAATGTTCCTGTGGATACTAGTGATTTATGGCTGTGTTTTGATAAATAAACATCACAGTAAAATCCGGCATGGAATCTGTTGTCGGTAGAAATATAAGTAATAGTAACTGTTACTAATAATCAATTTGAAAGTAGCGCAATCTGGAATTACTATGAGACACCTATACATTTCGGTTTAGGCCCATCTCGTAGCTAGATTTGGTAGCTAGCTTCCAAATGGGAGAAATAATCCCGATTCGAAGCTGGCTACGAAATAGGAATTCGAAAGTCCAAGATTTAGGATTTTAACTAGTAAAAAAAAAATACCGAATAGATCGTTCCCATTTAGTAGCTAGCTACAAGATGGGAAAACACTTTTCACATTTCGTAGCTAGCTACCAAATCTGCCTACGAGATGGGCCTAAACTTACATTTCGATATTGATGTTTATAATGAGAATCTCTATCACTTGCGTACTCTCTGGTCGGCGATTTAAAATCCAAGTCATAAATAGAGATGAGTCTAATATGTTCCGTTTATTTTCAAAGGTGCTCCCAAACAAATTACGTCATGTTTTTCATTTCGTACGCCTTTGTGCTAATAAATTAATTTTGTTAGCTAAATATTTACTTCGGATACAATAGAACCGCGCTAGAGCGGACGGGACATCCTTGTTATCCTCTCATGCATTGTGCAAGTCTCCCGTAAGAACAGGCAACGGCCAATAAAAAGAAAAATATTACCCTTATGTTACTTGCAGAGTTATTTGCAAGATAAAGTTACATATTATGTTGTATACTTTGGGAGTATTTATTGCTTTTTTTATTATCTTGGTTAAAAACTTTTTGAATATACAAGTTATTACGTACAGTTTTGTACGAAAATATGGATAGCGAAGTTGGTTAAATTGAAACTTCACGTAGGAGATCATGAGGTAGGCGTCCACGTCTCTAACACCTTCTAATTTCTCTACTTAATGTAAATATTGAAACGTAATAATTGAGGATTTGGTGTTACACAATTTAAACAGTGACTGTATTAAATATTTTGGAGTGTATAAATTAATTTAAAGATAATGGTCACGTTGAACATAAACATAAAATCGTTTAGAAATAGGAATACCTTTCATTTTGCTATTTATTGAAATACCTACTGTAAAAAGTTACAATTTCCAAATGGGAAAATGAATTTATTCCACAATCCCATGAGAGTGAACAGGAAAAAGTTTGTTCTCATGGGTTATTAAGTATTACCGTCAACTGAAGGAAGGTTACATGGACGACATTGAAGTAAAACAGTGTCTTAGAGATAATCGTACCTGCTGTGGAGTAAAACTGGTCGGCTGCAACGGATTGCAAGATGGCGCTGCAGTGCTGCCGTAGTGCTGCTGGTACGATGACGTCAGAATCTTTTTATGCGCAGACGCATGCGCTCGGTACGCACTCACACTTAATTTCATTATTTATCACATCAAATCTACTACTAGATAATATATTTTATTATATTTTGTTTGATTTAAAATCTATATAAATATGTAATTGTAAATTTGTTTTTGTTAACGTCATTTTATATTTCACTGACGTTTTGCAACACAACCTCGAATGTTTGCGCGTTGTTATATCATCTGAAACAAACAAACGTACAAATTATTGACAGAAAACATAAAAGATCGGATATTCTCTTTCATTATAATAAAAGATTTCCACAAAATTGATTTAACTTAGGGAGAGATACCATAAAAAAGATAAAACTTCTAAATAAGGGTGCTTAAGTTTTATTAAGGAAATTAGTTTAATTTAACGCTCAATTAAGGAGTTAAGACTGATATTCAAGGGCAGGGAGGTGATTCGCTCCCGAGTTAGATAGGATACGGAGGTGTCTAGAAGTTGAACTTGAATTAATTCGTTCAAAGTTATGGAGCACGCGGTGGACGGATGATAACTAACAGTCTCTTCAATATATAATAAGTTATTTCATAGTCAAAGTTTTGTGAGAGAGCATAATATACGAGTATAGAGCCTGGTTAGCGTTGAGTGAGGGTTCGCCTAGCTCGCAGCTTTTTAACTCACTCCATTTTAACTGCTGTCTGTGAAAAAAAATTTTTTGTTATACCTATGTAATAAAATAAATAAAAATATTCGGTTCTAGAAACTTCCAGAAACGACTGGTTTTACTTTTTCATGTTAGTCAATAATTGTTTTGTCGTTTTTTTAATGATAGGCATACATTTTTATGATAGATAGATATATATAGTTAAATAGTAAGATTATCCACTAATTGGCTTGTTTATGAGAGCAAAAATATTGTTATATTCCTAATTGGTTCATTATGTTTACTTAGTTGGTCCAAATTGGTCTATTAGAGGAAATATTAAATCCCTGGCGAACCTCCGGGCGTGACCTCGACCCAGAAATGGAATTGAAATCAAATCCTCTCCGTGTGAACCCCTTAAATAAATAATGAATATTGAAAAAAATCCACGGGCTTTTACTTCTCTTCACCCATAGGGATGCGACGTTATCGAATCCATATTGCTTTTAAATATATTATGACTTAAATCTATTTTTATGATCGCAGACTTATCGTGGAATATTGTATTCCAATCTTTTCTAATATGCAGGTGGAGTTATGACGGGGCGAACTTCTCATATCTTACATATTTGAACATAACTTCGCTGTTATTGGAAAAGGTCGTTCTGTGAATAAAATACCGGACTGTTTAATTATAAAACAGGAGTAAACGGTGGCACAGACATGTGAGTCACCTTCAAATGCTTAACATAGTAAATACTTAATTCATAGTTTACCTAATGGGGTTTTCTTAAACAGTTTAATGATAATGAATATGTATTTACTTCAAATAACATAATGTTATTGTAAAACACCTATCTTTACTAATAACGTGAGATGAGACATTATCATCTTTTGGGTCGTTTCATTATTTATTCAGAGTTTCTCTTAAGAGTCCCGGGTCAAACCCGATCTTTGTAAAGCCTCTTTTAAGTGACTGAGGTGATCCAACTTTAAAGGCCCTACGTTTAATTTAACGGATAACAATTAACCAAAAACATATATTTAATATCCCATTTTCATTCATCGTATTCTTATCCATGTCGGACGCCTTTAGGTAGGGTTGGCCACTGACTCACCTACCCGAACATACTTACATACATCGGATTCACAGGTCCATCGATAAGTGTCGTGTATCGATAACTATTTCAGCGAACCGATCAAGCACTAGCGGTCGGCGCCAAGTTGTCGACCGGGGACGAGTGACGCGCCCCGGGGCTGAATATTGCGAGCAGGGGCTTATTGATCTCACTAATGTCGCTATTACTACAACACTACCTATACGTATTGTAAACAACAACAGAGAAACTAATAACAATGAAGACGTTAAAATTGGTTGCAAAGTTATAACAGGGCAAAATGTAACGACTTATTTGATTCCAATAATACATATCTGATCCGATTTTTACTTAGCAGCTAACTGCCAAACTCAATGACGTCCATTAAATCAACACTTAAGTAATTAACATACTTTTTCATACATTACATGTCAAAATCACTCACTAAATCTCTACTATCGAAGCATTTGACGTCTCTCAGTATAGTTGTAAGTCACTGTGACTGAAAATATCGAAGACAGTTGATTTTTTAGCAACCCACACTACAAAGTTGCAGATAAGAACTAGCTTACAGCTTTCAAACAAAAAAGTGCTTCATAACACGTCTATATCTACTATATAATGTCCAGTAATTAAATCTCCGACATCAGGGTTGCCACTATCCTTCAAGAGGTTTGCTCTGGGTTTTAGTAGAGTAACTAAACATCCCCGTCGGTCATCCTTGGTTTCACAAGTTTAGATCCCTTAAAATCCGGATCCTTTAACACGGATTAACCGACCCTCTAAAATTATTAATATTTTTTGTTGTTTATAAAGTGTGACCCGCCAAAATGTATTTTATTTTATACTATCACTAGCTGCGCCCCGCGGTTTCACCCGCTTTGTACCCGTTCCCGCGAGGATCGGGATGAAAAATAGATGTTGTCTGATTCTCAGGCCTACCCGATATGTACACAAAATTTCATGAGAATCGGTCAAGCCGTTTCGGAGGAGTACGGGGACGAACATTGTGACACGAGAATTTTATATATAAGATTTTAAATACACGAGTTAACTGTAGGCTAACTAGGATTTCATCTAGCCATTGGCAATCGTTTTGCATTCTGTTTGATACGAACAACGACAATTCGACAATCAAACGGGAATCATTCCGCATTCCATTTAGTACAGTCAGAAGACGAAGGAAAACGTCAAATTGAAAGACCTAGAATCATGAATAAGCCAGATTAAAGGGAGGTATGTTAATCAAGGCTAATAGTGATCATTAAAAATACTCGTTGATTTGGATATTGAATGAAGCAGATTCCGTATTTTCCCTATATTGGATCCGTATGAAGATTAACAAAGCAAAACCAGCGAAAGTACATTTTTGTGCAAAATCACTTCGCCTCTAAAAAATGTATCACAAGCCTTAAGCCCTCAGTGTAAAGCTCGAGAAAAGTGAAGCACGAATTCATTTGTTTTAACATTAACGCAGTCTTTTGTTTTTGACTATCGTATTTAAAGGATTTGATTAATGTTTTTATCAATTAACGAGAAGATTGTCACGTTCAGATTTCGAGTTTAAAGTTTTCTTTAAGCTTCCGCTTACGATTCTATTATATTCATTGCTAAAAGGATTTGGGAGAAGGGTTTGAAACCTTTCAGGCTTGCGAAGACAAGAAACTTTTGTCTTATGTTATTGTTTCTTTGTATAGGATATTTATGCGTTATCCGATATAGTCGTAAACGTTATATTCCGACTGACAAATAGTTCCTTAAGGAAAGCATCTATATACTAACAGTTACCTACTAACTTCGTATTCTTTAGGCTTGTTTTCTGTCAAAATGTATGGAGGTGTCATGTCATGTCAATGTCACAACTGTCATGGGATATTGCTGTACAATAAACAAATACAAATAAAATTATTTTCGCTTGACTAGACTTAAGCTACTGACACACATGCTCTTACTAGCACAAAAGCATGCCACTGGAGCAGTTGGTCATTAGAGGCAAGTGTGTCGGAACAGTATTAATGCGCGTGCTCATTTCAAGTATGCTGAATAATGAACAGTCGTTTTATTTTCGATCATGCTATCTGAGGCGCGGGTGGACGAGGCGTACTCTAAGCATGTCTGAACAGGTTCGCTTGTGTCGATTCCAAAGATTTTTGACATGAACGAACGAGCATGCTTATAACCTTGTTTATGTGACAGTAGCTTTAGTCTGCGCCTTCAGAGTCTTACCCAGGAACAAAATATTATGTACAAAGGTATTATAACTACAATGTTAAGAATCTTCTCATTATCGTGTACAAACTTTCGGCACTTTTAAAGAAACACTTTGTAACATAATTACGAAGTTTCATAACGTAAACGTTTATCTTACAAAGTATCACGTATCAAATATTTTGTTTAAGAGTATTTTAATGAAGATATTTGGGATATACGCCACTTAACATTAACCTGGCCCTCAAGTTGATGCCGTTAGGAGATAACCGGGTCGCGGGAACCCTTTCAGCTCTCTTAACAAAATACCAAGAGGTGTTTAATGTCTCGTATGTGATTTTACGCTAAAATTGTACTCCACCCGTTGGATATTGCTCGCGCAAGAAACGGTGAAATGAATAAACGTTTTCTCTGCGGTTTGGATTGAATTTTCTTTTAAAATCACGTTGCTTTTGTATTGTAAACTATGTATTCTCTAGGTGAAAGTAAAAAGGAAATCCTAGATTTCAGAAAAAGCAAGTTACGTGCTCTGGAGATCCATCTCAAGTGTCTTCATTTCTTGCTGAAACTGCGTTAAGCGGGCGCACGGACGGGCAACCGTCACGAGCCGGTGCTCGCGCGGTTTCATACAAAAGTGGTACGTTGCGAGGACCCGCGCGGGCGTCCATCTGTGGTCCGTGCGACGGGTGCTCGCGCGTTCACGCTCGCCCTCACAGTTTTAGGCCTAACACGATTAAATAACCTTAATATTACTCATAAAAATATCACTTTTTACTACCTATAACCTTAATATACGAAAAATTACCACAACTTGTACTTAGAATTGTTTTTCATTGAAGCGGAGCGGAGCTGTGCGGAGCTCAACTGACCAATCACAACGCATAACGAAAAGATTATGACAACGTCAATGTGTTGTTTAATAATCCCAATGCGCTGTGATTGGAGAATCGGGCCCCGCACTAACGGAAATTTACCCTAATAAACACTTATAATAAGTTATTTTTTATAACTTTGACATTATTCTATCCATACATACATATTGCGTATACGAGTATTTTTCATTTTGATATAATTTTCTTGTGTTGTAACTTACTTGAAAAAGTAACGAAAGCCTATAATTTATTTCCTATACTTTGTAGATAAAGATAATGTAAATACATCCGAATAAAAATAAATAAAGGTTACCTTCCTAATATATTTTGAATGAATATAAACAAGTGTATTAACAAAAGGCTACACGAGCGTCATATAAAGGCAGGAGCACACGCACTTGACTGAATTTAAATGAGGTTCCCACCGTATATATTCTCACAAATGAGATACAAAATAAAATTACTGAATATATTTTATCCGATCTGGCTTCTGTTTTCGAATTCGTATTAAACTAGGGTTAAGAGTTTAAAAATATTATGTGAATTGACATACTGATTTTGTGCATATACTACATTTACCTACACACGTTCAGGGGCGCTCGTAAGGTAAAACTACTATAACTCGATCTTTCGTGGTTTAAATGGTTCCGTGGTTTTAAACTTTGGCTACAAAAGTCATCAACTTGCTAATAAACTGTGCTTGTAAGTCCAGTCACACATCTATCATTCCCAAGTCGCATCTGTAGTTTGCTCAACATTGTCGATAGTGTGGCTATGACATAAGTAAAAGAACATGTTCTTAAAAACCTTATCTATCACCTAGATATTAAGAAGTCCGATGTAAGATAAGCCACGTCTACCATTGAACAATCTCTATATCTAGGTTAACTAGAACCACAGTCTAGATTCTAGACACGCTTTACCTAAGCGAGGTTTCGTTCTAGACTCTAGAACGAGGTAAAGCGTGTCTTTGACATTAAGCGAGTTTACAAGCTGGCGAATTACCTTATTCATAAACGTCTATAGAACACTGTTATAAAGTATTTTGTCTCTTTTGCGCTTTGGAGTATTACGTAGGTGGGAAAGGGACAAACCATTTGATAGCTGAAATGGGAACAAGCGTTTATGAATGAGGTCCTAGCTCGTAGCTTCTAAGCTAGCTTAATGTAACGACGCTATTGATTCACTAACAACAAATGCACTGAGTTACCGGAACGAAATGCCGGTGTCTGTAAAATTTGATGACATTAATATCGTTGAACTTAATTAAAGTCTTAATTATACGAAGACGTTAGTTTAAATGATAAATGCACAGAACTGTTACATTAAATTATTTAACGAATTATTTCTCGAACAAACATGGCTCGCACATACAAATCCCTAGTAAGAGCTTAATCCTCACATAGTTGATAATTTCAGTGAAAAGACGCCTTTGCCCACCAGTGGGATATTACAGGTAATACAAGGTAGTCGATTCTAAGAAAATAAATCTTCATAGTAAAGAGTGCACAATGGCATCATCTTCGTTAAAATTATGAAATGCAAAACATTGATCGACAAAAGTAACCATTTTTTCGTTATACCATTGTGAAACGAAGCTAGATAATATTCAGAGCTATTTTTGTTTTGAGTACACGTTTTTCTGAGAGCTTTAAATAACCTTTTCAGTTGTAAAAGTACATGGTGTGCACTCAGACCAAATATAAACTTTTTATTTGTTTTAAGGGTTGTAATAAAACATAATATGGATTTTATTGGACGTAAAATAACATTACAGTAAGAAAACGTAGCAATATTAAACCGAAATGTATCCCTAATAGTTTGATTCGACATTTTCATTAAGTTTTCCACTGGAGCTCACATTGTTAAGCTGAAAGTCACGTGTTATTGACGTGGCGGGCATCGGTCATCACCATTCGTACGCGCTCGCTGCCAGCTCGTAAACCCGACAATAAAACTTGATCAATCAACGATTGTACTCGCACCGCCTTTTTGTTAACCAATACTCACTTTCGAAACAATTTAGTAGTAAAGTTTACCTATTGAATTTTGTTTGACAAGGAACAAAGCTACATAGTGAAATTATAAAAAGTAATTAGATTGAAATTCTATTACCTTCATGAACATTATGTGTGCCGAATCACGCATCTTAAAGTCACTCAATCTCAATAGTTATTTTTCAAAGCGTAAGTTAGTTTTAAGTAAGGGTGCTTTCAAATTATGATTTGAAATCATAATTTGAAAGCACCCTTAGTGTCCCACTCCTGGGCAAAGGCCTCTGATCTCAATAGAGTGAGAGGATATCAGTTCAGTGAGGAGGATTAGGTGTAATCCCGCTTGCCTAATGCGGATTGGTAATTTCAAACTCGAGACATGTTTGTTTTTAAAGTACAAACAAAAGAAAAATAATATACTCATTATTTCAGTCTCAACATTCATCAAGTCCTATTCAAGAAAGCCGCCGCTCTTAAATATCTTCTGCAATACGTTACGGGTAGAAATCCAGGAATCCACTCTGAAATTACAATTTTCCAGCCAATTTAGTTTCTCATCGAATCGAAATAAATAACGGTGCATTCCCGCTGGTTCCTCCGTCTGGAATGTGCCAACAATTTGTTGAAACAGTATTGCAGTATTACATCTCCTTTAAACAACATGTTATTTATATCCAACTAGCAGCGCCCCGCGGTTTTACCCGCGTTGTGCCCGTTCCCGTGGGAATGTCGGAAATTTGTATACATATAAACCTTCCTCTTGAATCATTCTATCTATTTAAAAAAAACGCGTCAAAATCCGTGAGTAGTATTTGAGTTTATCGCGAACAGACAGATAGACAGACGCGTCCGGGAATTTGTTTTAAACTGTGATAATATTATGTAGTGATGTGATTTGTAGTGATGTCTTATAATATGTAGTGATAAAATGTACTGCAAATGTATTTTACTTCAACCTGTTTGAGGTCGTGTGAAGTGTACAAACTGAATCTGTAATTTCACAATACAGAGCAAATGTATGCATCACTTAATAGTATTGCATTTGTTGAATACCGGGAACTATTAAATTCGATGTCAGAATGCATATCACTTTGAAATGTAGCTATTGAAGTTATTTGTAACTTGGTCGGACTATCTCTTCACTATCGTTTGGTTTACTGGTATGTGTTAATGTTATTTACTACGTATAAATCGGAGTAGTTTAAGTAATTCATAAACAACTAGCCGAGCCCCATGGTGTTACCCGCGTTGTACCCGTTCCCGCGGAAATTTCGGAATATGTAATCTGATATGTAACCTACTGTAAAGTTTCAAAAATCCGTTCAGTAGTTTTTACGTGAAAGAGTAACAAACATACATACTCGTACATCTTCCCGAACATTCACATTTATAATATTAAAAATAATATAATTATAATAATAACTGAGGAACACTCAACCAATATTATAGTATCCTCCTTTGTACAAAAAATCCCGTTTCAACAAATAATAATGACAATTAAAACGTACGTTACGTTTCAATTAATAGTAAAATTATAATATAGTTAGCAGTTGTAATACATTACATGAAACATCTTCAAAGGGACTCCAAGGAGAACTACTATAACAATATAGTAAGTACTAAATATCTGCCTAAAATATACAATGCAGTTAGCAAACAGAAATTGACTTTGTTCTCACCACGCAGTATACACGTCTAAACGTACCACGCGAAGCTTACACAAAGGCACTAAAATTCAGATGAACTCATGTTGAGCTAAAAGTTTGTAAATGTGGTCTGGAATTAATCTCGGTGTAGCGCCGCGGTCTGATGGTGGTTTCAGACTGTGACGTCACCAGTTCGAGTAGCCTATCCTATCCGTTGTACACTAATGTAACTTAGTACTAGGACGGCAAGCTATTGTTTGTAATTGTGTATGCTTTGGAAACTAATTTAGTACTAATTGAGTACAGTTGAATATCTTGTGTGGTTTGAGATTGTTGGTTGGTTGCAGAGGTTTAGATGTAGAAGACGTAGAGGTGATTATGAGCAATTGTATGTATTTGTTTATGTATAATAAATATATGTGTGCTGGGAAGAAATTGTCGGATTTTTAGCCATTTAAGGTAAGGTAGGTGTAGTTAACATGTAACTGACATCGTTGTCCTAAAAGTAAAGCAAAAGTCGTTGCTAAATAAAATTAAAATCTCTATAATAAACTCCCCAACAATACGGCAATAAAAAATGTAACTTAAAAATTCAGTAACTTACATTATCACGAACAGTTACACAAACAAAAATTAGTGTAAACCTTTGTTCAGTCCGAGATTTTCGTAATTAAGTTTCACCCTTTTTATAAAGGTCTCTTAAAATTCAGTGGTGGTTGATGGTTTCATAAAATCAGATAATAACTCTGATAATCAGGCTTCAACGTAAATAAAATGAGATTTTATTTCGGTCAAGAGTTGGTAGTTGAGTTTGATAATTATGTATAACTAATATGATTTATACATGGATAATATTTAATTGTGTTTCTTCTCGATGTCACGAGACAAGCCCGGTCTTTTTGAGAGGCATGCGAGGTGATACAGATCCAACTCGTAAAGGCCCTTTGGAGATGTTTAATGTAATGGATCACAACTGCACATTCCCGACCACATCAGTACATCGTTTCCGCGAATATGCTCCTGCAGAGGTAGGGACTATTGTTGAAAATGAAAGAAAAAGACTGGACTATGGAAATTAAGTATATTATTATTATTATTTTTATAATGTATGACTTTGTGAAAAGGTAAAACATAAGTGGAGGCTCTTGAGCCCTCTTAAACCGTTCAGAGCTACAATATGCTGAAATGGTTATTTTATCCGCACGGTCTACGTCCGCTTTTTCCGTACACCGTATCGCCGTCCACGGAACAGGGCTAGTTCAATCAAATAAATATTTCAAATTACTTCCCGTGTCCCAGTACACTGAAGGTAGAAGTCGGTGCTAGCACTCGCCGGTCGCTGCCGCCCGGCACGCTTGCTCACACAGCTCGTGCATGTTGTGGTCTCAGCTCTCACGTAACCTAACCGAGCCATTACTAGTCAATAGGTCACTGACTTGAAAATTACTACCGTTGTCCTCGTACAACCATTTCAATATATAATTGAACTTCAGCTGCCCGTGGACGGGTATACATACTCGTAGTACGCGGACAAAGGACATGCACAAACATAACATATGGAAAGGCACCAAACTTGAAACAAAAGCAACACGCTTAGACAAGCCCGTTGGCACAGTGGCAGTGAGAAAGCTTGCTGTGTCGGAGGTTGCGGGTTCGTTTCCCGCCGGGAGTCTACAATATGTGGAGACATAGTTGTGGCGACGACGTCAAAGTATTTGTATGTATATGTAGTAGTATCAGTGAGTTAGATTCCATAACACAAGCTTAGAGCTTACTTTGGGTCTTATTAATCGAGTGTGAATTTGTCCGAGTATATTATATTATTATTACACTGTAACCGCTTGCCAGTCATTCATACGTATACAAATGATATAACAACAATCATAAGTTACGAAGTATTATCGGTGAAATAAATGAGTTCTCGGCTTCCGGCAGCCCGAGCTGAATTCAGAGCGACGTGCACTTTTAATAGGGATGGGGACATCAGCGAGCTTCCTTTCGAGCAGCTAGGGCTCCGAGGAATTTATGAACTGGAATTAGTCTTGTGATTTGATTTATAGGTGAAGAAAAGTACAAAACTGTGTCGTTGAGGAGTTTTGATGCTTTTATTCGTATTATTTGTTTATAATGTTGGATGTTTAAGATTATTTTAATGGCTTTGATTGAGGGTTAATGTTAACTTAGGTGTAGTTTACCCTGCTGTGGGAGTTGACTTTCATAATTCAAGTCACTTAAATACCATCAAAGTTAACCAAATTAATTAATTAACTACTTATCGAATGCAAAGTCATTACTCTAGTAAATCAACCGCTGTTTAAAACCAATTTCGGTTAAAATAAAATTGAACTTAACGTTTAAAATAATTAGGTTTAATTTCAATAAACTTTAATGAAGCACATCACTAATTTTAACGTGATTAAAGCACAATGGAGTGGTTTTAACTGTTTCGGGCAAAAATGAGAAGTAGCGCACGAAATAAATGGTTTCGAGTTCAACTTTTATTTGCAAATGAAGGCGGAAGTACTTAACGTTTGGAAGCAAACTTTCCTTTAAGGATTTATGTCACCAATTTAACAAGAGTCATGTGATTGAAATCAATAAAGGTCTGTTTTCAGTTCCGACTGTACCAGCAGGTAGTAACAGCCGACTGCAAGCACCACTACTAGTTATTATGAACCACGGCACGACAGCACGTCGGATCGCAGGCAGTAGTCAGCACGCTGCGACCGCAGATTCATGGAAATCAATATTGCTCCTTGCGGTCGGCAGTTGCTGCCTGCTGCTGAAAACAAACCTTTATTGTTGAAGTATGAAGTAAAAATTTAGTGAAACTTAATTAAACAATTTTCTTAGAAATTAATAACTATTACGATGCCAACTCATTAATAACTTCTCTGCAAAAGTTATATTTATCAAAAGCAAGTGTTCCGATAAAGTGTTCGTTTCCTTAAGTACGAAACCCTAAAAAGTACCGAAGTAACACACCTTAACTATTATAATAGGTACTTAAGCAGAGGAATGTTTCTTCAATGCTAATCATTTGGTAGAAATGTTTTTAACGCGTAACATAAGAAATACTTAAGTCATAAGTTACAAAAACTGCCTTACAAAACAGTAAAATACGAAAATATTTCTCAAATAAATTAACAGCTCTCTTCTCTGCCAAATGTCTTTATCATAGAAAGCAACTCGCTTAAAATTCATAAATGTAAATTTATTTTCCCTTGTACCTGGAACAGGTTCACAAAATTAGACATCCGTCAAGGTGTTGGGGTTTCTGAGGCCACAGTATTAGCGATTGTCACCGATATACATAGTGAGACCGACTCAGATATACCGCGACACAGTAAGATAGACTCCGCCGTACTCAGAGACGTCAAATGCTTATGTAGAACATAAGTTATCGGCGTAAAGTTGGGTAACTTGTTTCAATCTCGGTCAACCTTGTTCTGGTCATCGAACATCGTCGTCTCACCGGATTATTTAGCCTCGAAAACATCCCATTATAGTGACAGCTACAATCTTTTCTTCTTCTCCTTCTTCGTCTATACCATGTATATCATACAATAGATACACAGTAAATGTTACTTACTAAAATCTTGGATCATTTATTTCCCTATAGTTTCAAAAGATACATATTTCTATCTAAACTAAAAGAATATATTCCATCCGATGGCCACGGTTTTCTTTATATTTTCGTTCCCGCCTACTCGTACCGCACCTGCCCGCCCTCCGCGGTATTCATGTATGCACCCTCGCAGGCTCCGAGTAGCCAAGTCGTTTGACGGCGAAAACTGTTTATGGCCCACTTATAACGTGTTTATAGTCTTATTTTTTATGTTTACGGGATTGTTTATTCGTACAGTGACGATTTACGCTCACTTAATGTTAGGAATAGTGTAAAAATCTTGGATTTTTATTATCATGTTTTTTATGTAATCCTTATCTTTGTTGGTCGATTAGTATAGATTTCATGGTAGGTTAGGTTAGAAGAAGGTGAAGAGGTACTAGATGGTCGAATCTTGACACTAGGCGCACAGAAGATACAGCAGTTGTTTTAGGGTAGTCATTGCGGTAGGTGCGATGAGCACCGGCAGCTTGCCTACCGGGTAAAGCCCATACATCCCCCTGCCGTCCACCCGGACGGTAGGGGGATGCGTATATGCATTTTTCTGCGAAACAAAAGATATAATAATACCTCGTGGAGCTAATATTACGTTATGATGCAAGTCAATTATTTTGTTTACCTTTTCAAAGATAAACTAAAAGTTCTTCATCAAAGTTTGTACTTAGTTCCAACTTGAAGGATGCAGGCGCCATATGACGTCACTATAAACTTTGTGCAAGCAGAACCAACTGGAATTATGAATTAGGAAGTCCGTAAAGATGGTTATTAAGACACGTTTAAGTCTGAGATAAAACGAAGGCAGTTTGATTACAGACATATGTATGCAGCCTTATAATATGTGAGATTGCATACATTTTCTGAAATATGTAATGAAAGTACAGCTCGATATGCTTTATTGTGAATCTATTATCAAGTAAATCATTCTGGATAACAGGGTTTTTTTTATTTAACTTAAAGGATTAAGAGAATATTTTTAACGCAGTTAACGGTTTGTTCATATTCGATGAGATGAGAGGCCAAATAAATACATATAAATAAATATTTGGCCATAAAATGGCCAAAGCCCAATTAAAAGGTACACCGTACAAGAGCCATAGCTTATTTTTTTGTTGTAGTTAACATGTTGACGCTATCACATAAGAGATATAGCAACTCTGGTCCAACAATCTGTAAATATTTCATACCTACATCAATTCTGGTTCTTACACAATTCGCAATCATTGAACCATCAACGTATTGTGGCATATTCATCCTGAGATCCTATAGAGGTCTCTGAAGGTTATCGAAGCGAACCGATGCCAAGTATGGATGTTGGATCATTAGCCTCATGAATAATGTATAGTATTGGAGTTTATGTATTGAGCAGATTACGGCTTATAATGTATTGTAGCAAATTATAATGAGAGCGAGGCGATGGTAATTATGTTTATAAGCCGCTTATCTCATACTGTTTTTTTCCAGGGGCCGAATCGGCAGAAAAGTGTAAAATAAAAACGAAGTGTAAACGTAGTTTCAAAACGAAACGATATCAAGTCTCAGATTAATATCAAATGGATATTTTATAGTTAACTGTATTCTGCAACGTAATTAAAATAGAAAAGTGGTGTGTTGTCTAGTCTCACAAATCTCGCAATGAATACAAGATACAACTTTGTATCTTGAAGTGGGTATTAAAACTAGTTTAATATATTGTCCCCCAAAAATAGGGATTCGTATTGCATGTCATTGGCATTGGCTCTTTGGGTAATCATTGTAAATGCTCGGATTAGTCCCGAAAGAATTTAAGTGACAAAATATACAGAACCAGCTCAGAGGCACGTTCAATCGAATAAAATCAGGGCTTTACCGTAGTTTTCCAGCGACAGAGATGCAGGTAAACGTTCGTGCATTACAAACAGTGCTTGACACCCCTTTCACGTTCAATCCATTTTATTTGAGAGGATTGGCGGAAATCAAATGAGCTGGCACGAACTACGAGTACATCATCCGTCACTATTCACGCAATATTATGCCTTATCACCGAGTGCTACAGTCTATTGTACTGGCGACCTTGATTGCTAAGCTTTTATAAGATTGGATAGGTTCCGTTAGGTTTGACGCTGCTAACGTTTCTTTCATATTGTATTAGGTATTGTGAAAATGCCTAAGTATTTTTGCAGAGAAAATTAGGCTATAAAAATGCGAGAACGTTTTATGATTTCATAATGTCTGACGTTTTACAAGACTGATTTTACTAGTTTTCTGAGGTATGAATACTTTATACACATTTTATAGTACAAAGTAAGTCAATCGGCTTTGTAAATTAATCTTCTTACGTATTTTTTCCCTTTTTTACGTCATAATTGCATAGACAAAGCCCAGAAGAGTGCATAAAGGCAGAAAATCATTTTCTCTTTTCATTGTTGTGTGAATGCAATGTTAAATTGAAGCAACTACGGAAAGCTCAAAAAAGCGCTTGAAAGAGAATTTATTTTTGTAAGTATACTAACGAAGTGACACTTTGTTCTTAAACTTGTTTTTAATTAACGTGTAAAAGAAAAATCTACAAAGAGAATGAAGCTTATGTTGGTTCTTAGGTAGTTATTGCCTATCGTAATAACTTAGGTATAAGTAATCTCAGCTTAAATATCATGTTTTTACATTATTTATATGTAATAGGTAAATTTCAAGTATTGGTGATTATAAAATCAGATAAAATTGACATCTACACTAATATTATAAAGAGGAAAACTTTATTTGTTTGGTTGTAATGAATAGGCTCAAAAAATACTGGACCTTTATAAAAAAATCTTTCACCATTCGAAAGCTACATTATCCACGAGTAACATAGGCTATTTTTCATCCCGAAATTCCCACAGGAATGGACACAACGCGGGTAAAACCGCGGGGCACTGCTAGTTGTTTATGAAGAAACAATGTTAATCTTGGCTCGTCATCTTAGATTGCCGATCAAGTTAGTTCTACTGAGACCGGCCGTTAGTTAGCGGGTGATTACTGTTAAATTTTTTACCCATCAAATGATGCTAATGCTAAAACGTAATTTCAAAAACATAAATCGTTGGATATTAAATATTTTGTTTTCGTCTCATTTCACCAACCTATTAAAACTGTATCTGTACTCTACTTTAAAATAACACACTTTGTATGTGTTCCTAAGAAGTAATGATATCTTGCGATACAAACAAACTGAGAAACACCGTTAACTTGTAAATCTTTATGTAAATTCGGAGGCTTGTTAATTTGCTTGGACTTACCTAACTCGGCTTTATCGTGCCCTGCGGCGGTATTTACCACCTGCGTTGCTTTCAAAGGGAATGTATTATTGTAGAAATAGATAGGAATGATAACTTCTTCTTCTTATCGAGTGGATGGTCAACTTGACCAATCCTGGTGTCAGAGTTATTGAGCCGCCAAAGGCCTCTGACATGGCTCATGTAACGACTACTATCCGTAGAAAGTAACCGGGACCGACGGCTTAACGTGCCCTCCGAAGCACGGAATCATCTTACTTTTCGGGCAATCAGGTGATTCAGCCTGCAATGCCCTAACCAAACTGAGGACAGTCTCACAAAGTGATTTTTGTGAGATATCCCCACCGGGAATCGAACCCGGAACCTCACGTCTTGGCAGGTGAATACCACTGTACCACCGAGGCGTTGAAGATGTAGATACCACTTAGCTAAAAAAAACGGTTATAGCATCGGTTATGACGCAAATTTACGAATTCAAACTCTCTTACGTTATCTTAAACTTTAATTACAAATATACATAGCACTTAACCAAAGCAATCTAAATCCCTATTAACAATTTCATACATCTTTCAACTAATCAAATCACCACTAGATGGTTTGTAATGAAAAGCAAATTACTGTAAAATCAAGTTAGAGCGGCATTAGAAGTCGATTACAGGAACGAAAAGGGTCTCGGGAATAATATATTATAAGCAAGGGATGGACGAGGACGAGGTAAGGTAGCGTGTGTGGGCACAGCGAGACCGGGGCGGGTATTAACACGTTAGCGTAAGCAACGTCATACGACGTCGTTTTGATTTAAGTGTGAACCGGCGCAACGTCGCCCGACGTCCTACAAACGGTCATACCTATTTCGCTGGAACGCCTTACGACGTCTGATGTCAGATCATATTCCTATGGCACGCTTTTTTTGCGCCGTAATACAGACGATTCTCGTAGTTTTAACCGCCGCCTTGTCATACTAACAGATTCGTTTCTAAGACTACACACACACATACAAAAGGGGTGCTTGTACACGCGCGACGTCGTATGCCGCCCACGCTTGTACCGCGCTCTCTTTGGCCAATCTGGCTGCGCGCAGAGACGAGAGTTAACGTATTTGTGTTGTGAACGTCGTGCAACTGACGTGGTTTACGTTATATTTTATTCAAAAAAGTAAGTAAATACATCATATTTATTATTATATTTATTTGGAATGATTAATTGCACGCTGGCGAGTATGTACCATTGTTATAAAGAGTCCCATATTTACATAATTTCGATTGCAAATGTTTAACGGTTTTTCTGTGCATTTTATGTTTACTATTTTTCAAAGATATTTTTTTTAATAAACTATGTCAAAAACGATGTCCTTCTTAGTTATATAGATGGGTATTGTTATTTGCATACTTGTGTTGTGTGTATAATCGTTACAAAATGTTCAATTTTTACGAAAGTTTGATTTCAAATGCTTAACGGTTTTTCTATGCATCAAAGATAAAAACTCCTAATACGTTTTGTTATGTTATGTCAAAAACAATAATATGTTTAGCTATGGTGGTGGTAATGATATGAGAATGTTATAAGCATGGCTATTTTATTTTGCTAAGGCTTGTTTCGCATTGTTTTAGATGGATAAAAACGATCAACGTATTATGAAACTTTTTGAAGAGGCGTCATCGGGAAGCAGCATACGAGATCCATTTAGTGACGATGGCCAGTATGGATCAGATGGAGATTACAACCCTTGTGATGATGACGAAAAACAAGATACGAAGAGAGACTAGTTTTAGATGCAAGGGCTGTCAAGATAAGCCAGCATTATGCCCTTCTTGTTTCGAAGATTGGCATAATCAAGTAGCTACACTAGTATAGCTATATATTTTATGATTTCTTTGTACTTCATTGATTTGATTGTTTGTTCTTAGTAGTATGTTTTAATTAAACTTTTATTTTAAACCAATTGTATCATTTAAATCCCTTGCGTCAAACTAGACGTCTATGGTCGTTGCGTCGGATCACATGATAGACTAGTCATTAGAGATGGCGGAGACGTGTGGAGACGTCGGACGTTGAGGGACGTTGGGCCACGTAGCACACTAATTAGAGGTGCATATTACGGCGGAACGTCTTTAGACGTCGCTAAAATTTGTATGGAATAATGGTGCGCCCCAGCAGTACTAATTAACTACGAGGTTGGTCACGCGAACGTGTTAAATAAGACTCTATATATAAAAAAGAAAGTCGTGTTAGTACTAACACGACTTATTACTTACACGACTATTTATAACTCGAGAACGGCTGAACCGATTTGGTTACGATTTGGATACAATTTATCCCGTATTCCTTACGGGAATGGGTGCGCTGTGGGTGAAACCGCGGGGCACAGCTAGTAAAAATTAGAACTATACCATAGTGGGAGAGACGCTGTCGCGAGCTCTTCACCCACCTCCTGATGAAGATCACCGGACCTGACCGAAACGTGTTGAGGAACTCACAACAGTAACCTCCGTCGTACGTAAGTTCCCGTCTGAACAAATAATAATGACATTAACGTACGTTTCAATGATAAAATATGCCACTAACTGCACTTAGTTTGAATCTAACTGTGAATAGGACTATTAATTTAAACGTTTTTAGTTATCTGCCTACGCGCCGCAGTAATGCGCACTGCGCACACGGATGTTCTTTTGTTTTTCATACAAATATAGCAGGACGAATAAAAACGCTGAATTGGAAAGAGCCGATAATCTTACTTGTACTAAGAAAGTGTAACAATATGAAAGGGAAAGTAGATTCATGTTTTGTAGCATAATAACATAATAACCTAACCTAATCAAAGTAGGTGAGGATCGTCTAGTCTAGTAGTTTTATAGCTAGCTTGGAATTGGAATTTAGTTTTCATTTCGACGCTGGCTGCAAAATGTGGCTACAAAATGGGACTAATCAACTTTATCAAAGCTTGTTTGGGTCGAGCAGCGCCCCCTGTTGCCTGCGCACCGATTTACGTCAAGTGTAATGATTGGTTTTTTGGAGGATATAAAAGAGATATTGTTACTGATAGATAACTTTTAATGCAACGCTACATCTAAACAAATATAACGCTGAAGAGTATTATTTGTTTCTTTGTTTGAACGCGCTAATCTCAGAGACAACCAATCAATCAATCAATTCAATTCAATTCAATTCATTTATTTATATAAAATGTAATTACATTATATTTGGCTCAGTTATCAAGACATCACCTCCCATACTAGTATAAACTGTGTCACGGAAAGGTGATACCTCTCAAACCGAGCAACAATAAAATATAGCTTACATTCTACTTTATATAAATACCTTACAAACTAACATATATACATTTATAACTATAACTATGGTCAGGGTTTATTCATCGATCGATTTGCTTCCCTGAAGCGGCGATATACGACTCCTGTGGGCCAAAAGTCTGGAGAGAAAAACATTGTCTTGTACTTCGCAGGCACTTGAAGCACATACGACTTGAATTTCGTTTCCCTTGTTGACTCCAGGCGCCGCAGGTTGAGCCGTATAGTATCCTTTGTCCAGAAACAGACCCTCTGCTGCACATATTTTAGGACGTCTTCGCCTGCGGTGTTAGAGTCCAATCTTGAAATGTACAGCGAAACAGTTGGCTCCACAACACGGAGAGTGACCTCTGTTGCTGAAGCCGCGGCGGTACCTCTTCGGTTGCGAGACGGTTTCGGTCGTCGTTTCTTCTCCACCAGGGTGAAGCCGTCCACGTCGACTTTTCTCGCTCCGTTTCCCTTCGACGCAACCACACAGTTATCCTCAGCAGCGGATACCTGCCAAGGTTTTGGTAGCGGCTGGCGGAACGCTTGCGCATAACTCTTCAGGACACGTGGAGCAGACGAAGGCGCAGCAGGCACGTGTGTCGGTAGAGGTGCCGGGGGGGCCGACGTCATCGGGGCCAGGCGGTCGTTCACTTGTGCATCGGTGTTGTTGACCGCGTTGATTGTGCTGACCGGCGAATTTTGCATATTCTTTGCACCGCGTCGCACGTTCACGTTACGTGCTGACTGCGGTGATATCGACGTCATTGGCTTATGTCGCAATGCCGCTAGCTCGGTCCTTAATTCGGCGACCACGCGTTCTGACACCTCCAGCTTGCCTTGAATGGCGGTGACCTCAGCTCTAAGGAGCGAAAAATCTCGCACTAAGTCCTTAAGATCAATCTCACCCAGAGCCACGGAGTGCAGGAAATCTGTCTGATAAGTAATTGCCATTTTAAAGGTGGCAAAAACGTTAATTCAGTCTAACATCGAGTCAGCAGTTGCGACACGACTGCTCGTGTTGACGACACAAACGCGAATCCGATTTGTATAATTATTTTTGTAATATGTAGATAGCTACATTCAACGGAAAGGTTATTGGCTATTTTTCATCCCGTAATTCTCACGGAAACGGCCACAACCGTGGTAAACCGCGAGGCGCTGCTAGTTTATTTGTATAAAGAAAACCCCTACTTCATTTTGCAGAAAAAACACTCGCTTAACAAAATGATATAAAATGCAATCAAAAATGAGAATACCATCCATTTTCCGAGGTTAGAAAAAATGTTTGCTCTTCTTTGCATGCGATCTCGGAAAGTGTTAGTTGTGAACTAAATAAATATTACTATGCCACTTAACTCAGGGACCAACCTTATACCACTAGAGGCAAATAACCTTTTCGCACCTCTCGATCGCAGCTTTGTTGTGTTATATCGTTTACCCTTTTAAAATATAACACACTGATTTCAGTTTCCCTCACAACACCTTTATCTAACAAAAGACTATCGATGATTCATTGGAATACGGTAGGGTTCGAATCAATATCATTATTAATTAGTTAATTCCGTGGAAAAAAATGACACCAAATTTAAAAGCAATTTTATATTTTTAATTTAAGAACGTATGTACTTCTATTGTTTTAATTGCCGACTTAACTACTTTCAACCACTGTTGTTTACTTTTCTTTTAACAAGCTTTTATGTAGCTTTACTTACTTATAATAAGCTTCCTTCTCACTGTACTGATATCTTCAGTGATATGAGAGGCCATTGCCCAGCAGTGGGACATTATAGGCTAATACTTTTTTACTTTTACTTATTATATGTCTGTAATGAGTTCTTGCTAGTTTTTGACCTCATTCCTGTTGATTATCTATACTAATATTATAAAGCTGAAGAGTTTGTTTTGTTTGTTTGTTTGTTTGTTTGTTTGTTTGTTTAAACGCGCTAATCTCAGGAACTACTGGTCCGATTTGAAAAATTATTTTTGTAATGTATAACCACATTCGACGGGAAGGTTATAGGCTATTTTTCATCCTGGAATTCCTACGGGAACGGGCACAACGCGGGTAAAACCGCGGGGCGCCGCTAGTATAATATATAGATTAGGCAAAGTTATCAACCATCATTTACAAGTTGCCTGTCTATTGTAACTTGCAAATGAATGAACTAATTAAAATGTTGTTTATTGATCGTTAAAACTTCGAACGATAGTCGAACGACGAGTACACACCGACGTAAGGTCATTAGAATCCTATATTCGGAACACATTCACTGAAACGTTGGATTGAAACGGTTGAACCATCAAGTATGTCAATTTGTCGGAAACTTTAACCAATTCCCCTTTCAGTTTTCTATTAGTTGCGGAACTACTTTTTATCGAAAACTTGTCCGACATACGAAGAAGTTTAAGTAAGATTTTTCTATTTAACCTGAGCAAGAATGTGTACTGAGTGCCTACTAAACTCTTTTATATTGCTGTTACGATAATAGTTTTTAAGAGACGATATAGAAACATTTAAATTATGAACGCTATATACAATAAGCTATACCTAGCGGTGATTAAAATGACATGAATGGGTCATCAACCTAACCATCATCATTCAAATCCAACATTATGTTTGTCACTTCAAAATCAGAGAGCACCAATTTTTCAAGTCTCGCCCTACATTAGGTCAAATCTGGCAGCGATGTATAACAAAATGGGGCATATTGTTGTGACAGTGACAGTGCTTGTAAAATATCGTCGGGTGGCACAACGCTGGCGTCCTGATTGATGGACCTCCGCGAGGGAATCGCCCAGGAATTTAACACTCCGCCAATTGGCCGTTGTTTGAACACAAATTGAACCACTCCGGAAAAGTTTTTGAAAGTATCACGTTTCATTTCAATTTTTAGGAGATTTATGGGTTCGTTAATAAAGAGGGATTAGTTCTATTGATTTCAATGGTCCGTTTGGTACAGTTTTCAATTTCAGTTTAACATTCTTTACATTTTGATAAAATAAAGTAAAACTAGTTGAACTATTTTGCATAAAACAAAAATATAAACACAAAACAATGTAAAACCTGAAACTGCTAAACTCATTTTTGCAACAATTCGTCAATCATCGAACTTTGATTTCGGTGGAAGGCATTCATCTGGAAAACCGGTTTACATATTTTGCTGATATTTTTCATTGAAATCTCATGCACGTAGTGTGGTATTATTATTACGTGGAGATCGTGTTTTAGTACTAGCAGTGCTCCACGGGTTTGTGCATGATCCCGTAAGAATTTCGGGATTAAAATTAGCATATAACTTTTCAGTTGAATGTAGCTGTCCATTCCAAAGTAATTAACCCGATCAAATCGTTGCTTTCTGACAAGCGTGTTCATACAAACAAAAATTCAAACTGTTCAGCTGTATTATATTATTAGTGATAACCAAATACTAATCATGCATAATATTTTGAATCCCTCAAACATCGTCAGTTGTCGCCATCTTCCGCCTTCTACCAATCTCTACCGAAGGTGACGAGATAGAGACAGTAAATAACCATGTTAATAATATAATAACGTAATAATGACAGACGAAAATTCATTAGAACAACATTCCCATGTGATGTTATTTCTGTAATAACATAAGCTTTGAACAAAGTATCTAATAGACAGCTTTGTTGGCGCCACATGTGCGAGCTTACGTACGGGTTCTAAGAATAAATCGTTCCATTAATTAAAATTCAAACGAATTTCTCAGTTGTACCACGCTGTGACGTCATACGATTACATTCGAAGAGATATCGGATCGGTTGGTTATTTTCAGGGAGAACTCTGAGCCCTGTGACTTTTGAAGTATTTTGGTGAAACACACCTAAAATATATATTTGACTAGCCGCGCCCCGCGTTGTACCTTGTACCGGGAATTTCGGGATAAAATGTAAATCACATGTGTTATTCTGATGTATAACCTTTAATACTATAAAGTTTCATCCAAATCCATCTAATAGTTTTTTGGTGAAAGAGTAACAAACATACGTACATCCATCCTGACAAACTTTCGCATTTGTAATATTAGTAGGATTGGAAGAGTAAATATGATTTTCACGTTTTTATTTTTTATTTTGTTTAATTAATAAACTCCAAGCTGGGAAAGATGATGATGTATTGTAGGTACTGTGTTGTAGTTTCTTCTTCATCGAGTGGACGGTCAACCTGACCAATCCTGGTGTCAGAGTTATTGAGCCGCCGAAGGCCTCTATTGTAGTTATAAAATCACAATAAAAGCTTATGAAAATCAACCTAGATCGGTTCAATATATTGGATACTTCGAACTGGTAGAACAGACAGGAACCGTTGAGTTCCAGCCGATAAAGTATGTTGCGGCGAAAGTTAAAAATAGCAGCAATGTTTCAATAAACATTATTTTAACGTAATAAAATAATACTATAAAATTTACACCCAAATTCTCTATAAAAACGTTATTATGATTGGAAACGGTTATGCCGGTCGTTTTCCTAACATTTACATAAACGTTTCCCTGATAACCCCTACTTACTGGGAGCGAAAACAGGAACGAACCGACTCATACCGCTGGAGCATTGTTCTTTGTAAATTATTGCGGCCGTCCTGGCGAATTGCCCCATTCGGAGCCGAGCTGACCTCGATACATCAAATAAACAAATAATTACAAAAATACATAGAGGATTATGTTGTTATCCCTTGCCTGCCCGGATATTTCCACTCATTGTGTTTTAAGGCTTTTTAATTCAGAATTTTCATCGTTTTTTTATCAAGTAATTTGTATTAGTAAGGAAATAAAAACAAATATAAAATAATTGGGGAGGATCGTCGTTAACTTCATTAAAATAAAAATGATGTAAAATCACCTTAAAAAAACAAAATAGAAAAGTAGTATTAAACAAATAAATCCATTGAAAAACGAATAGAAAAGTCATGAAAAAACACACTTTAAATCTGATTGGATACATTTGCGTATTACTTAGCTGCAAATAGTGAATACTTTGTACGAACGACGTTGGAAGCGAATCTCGTGAATAATACATACACTCAGAGAATGAGGAGCTTTCACAAACAAAATAACAATGATCAAGTGAACTTGTTACTGGAAACGCCAGCTAATGTTGATGTAGTCAGTACTTGAGTTAAAATAATATCGTCTATTTGAGCAACTTAGCGTTTAAATGTAGAAATTACTTTCATTTGATTCATATTTTTGAAGAAGATATTCTTGGAAAAGTAGGTACTTATTGTACATGTGAGTGAAAGAGAGCGTAGAAGAGAGAGCTTTCTAGTAATGTTGTACTAAGTAAGCTTGTATTGTCCATAACATTATCATACACATTCCATAATCAAATAAGTACTCATATTTTTATTTTTATGTATTAACAACAAAGCCTATAAAACCTATTAACGAAAACTCATACCGTCTCACTCAGTAAACAACATAGTTATAACAATATTCTGAAATGTAACGTTTCAAATAACGTTTCCATTATTTTTATGTCTCCACAAAAATAAGTGCAAATAACGACCTCTGGAAGTACAAAATGTAGGCGCGAAAAATTCGTGCCCACTTGAACTCTCCGCGGCGCTCCGCTTCCCGCTTCGAATAAAAACACATTATTTATATCTCACTTCATACTAGAATTTTACTTTAAATCTTCTCTTATGTAAGTACATGCGAAGACTTACTTTGCTAAACGGGATTCCGAGAGCAAGTGTTGAATTTGTGTATACATTTATTTTAGTTTCGTACAAGATAGCGCTTTACGGCTGGCAAAATGTATTAGTGTTGTGTTGTTCAATTCATTACAATGTTATCGCGAAAATAATGTTATGTATGTTCTTTTTAGAGTAAAATGTTTTTAACCCCTTGCACAAAAGAGGGGTGTTATAAGTTTGACGTCGATGTTTGTGGCTCTGTGACTGTGTAACTCAAACGGATAGACTGATTTCGATGCGCTTTTTTTTATTTAAAGCCGTTATTGTTGACTATGTTTTGATAAAAAGCGGTCCAGCCGTTTTTCCGTAGGTTTTTTTATATTTTTACTTGTAATCTCAAATGATATGTGTCTTGATGCAAAGGAACGTTTGAACCAGTATACTATGCTTTAATGAAGAATACATATCATTTGCTTTTAAGTAAATAGAAGGGGCAGTTTTTTGAGATAACTTTTGTTTTGAATAATAAGTACGTGTGACGTCATAAGGCAATCACCCAAAAACCATAATAAAGTTCACGTAGTAACTATTTTTTATTGCAATCGAATGTTTTTTCCTGAGGCGGGATGCGACGACGAAAGATCTTGGAAACTATTGAACATAAAATATCAATAAAAATATCTCGAGTATGTTTAGTTTCGAGTCTTTTAAGTGAGATACAATCTTAAAATATGATAATCTTTTCCCAATCTTCCTCGCTGTATTGATATTGTTGGTGAGATGAAAGGCCTTTGCCCTGCTGTGGGACAGTACAGGTTATTACTTTACTTTTTAAATGACCTCAAAAATCAAAGAACGTGTACATTAGTTTGGGTCTAATTATTCGTGTGTGAATTTGACCGAGTATATTAAATTATTATTATTATTATAATGGTTTCATAAAAGCAAGTTCAATTCAAAACAAAGGAGATTCTCAATTCGTCTGTATATTGTTTTTTTGTATGTTTGTTACCTGATACCTGAAAATATGGGTTTGCTTACAGTTCGGTCCCGTTTTTTTACCGGGAGTAAGTAAGGAAGTCAGTTCGAGTAGGTTAGTGGCCAACCCTGGTCTCGGAGTTTTGTAAGAACGCCTTAAGGTGTCCGACATGTTCTGACGATAGAAGCAACCTTGACCGACAATTCACCGGAGTTAAAAAAGGTGGTAGTTCTCATAAAACCTGACTTGAAGTCGGTTTTTTGCTTGAAAAAGTTAAACTTACTTCCATTGTCTTAAAATATATTTAAAGCATTACAAATTAAGCTACCTTTTACTTTGTACGCCACAACTTAAACGTCCAAGTTGAAATAAAGTGAAACAAGTGGTAGTTAAATTAGTTTTCGTTGGTGTCTTACTCTCGTACACTTTACGTCGAGTTGGTTTCGAAAAGGACCAGTTTCAAACTTCACTAAACAATAGTAGTTAGTTTACAGATTTCTGCAATTTTCTGGGTTAATTTTAGAACGTTTTAACTGTCTAGAAGACTACCACCGCGGTGTTACCCATGTTGTATCCGTTCCCGCGGGAATTTTGGGATAAAATGTATCCCATGTGTTATTCTGATTTATAACCTATATACTGTAAAGTTTAATCCAAATCCGTCCTGTAGTTTTTCGTGAAAGGAACAAACATACGTACATTCATACATCTATCCTCACTAACTTTCGCATTACTGATATTAGTAGGCTATACAAATTATGACTCAATTGGTACATTTGTTTTAAGGTAAACTAGACACACAAGTGATTCTATAAGGGATTCTATTCGAAGCCCTAAAAATGCAACCAAAAATGACTTTCCAGACAAAGTCGCGGGCAAAAGCTAGTACAGCTAGTATTTCATCAGAACTTTTAAAAAGGATACTTTCATTGAAACCGACATCGTTGTAATCTAGACATAATATGTATCCATTTTAGCAAATTCAACAAAATAGGTCAAGGCTATCGAGATTTGATTTCCGGGACAGGTGAAGGAAAGCATCCAATAAAATAAGTAAGTACCCAATAAAGTAACAGTTACATAAATCTTAAAAAATCGGTTAAAATAACTTTTCACTGACTCAAACATTCAGCATCCCAATTCATGTCATAAATATCATTGAACCGTTTCATAAAATTTCCAGGCTAACTGGAATCCTTAGCACCGGACGTAGAATAGTGATATATACTTTTCACGATATAGGGATAATCGTATTTACGCTCCCAGTCTGCATTTTATAGCTGAGTGTTGTAATAAAACGGGTTATATCGTAAAAAGGACGATATCGCCGGCTATCTGCTACTGCGCTTACTACATTGTGAAGATTGTTGTTAACTGATCTCCTATCTTTAGCTGAGATGTAAGTACAATTACGCATATCCAAGATCTTGTAAAACTGTTTCAATGAGTAACGTGACCAAATAAAACTTACTTTTTGACTTTTCTAATATCCTCCAGCGGCAAATCTTTACAAATTCTTAGCACTGTTGTGTAACTTAAACGTATAAATCTAAACTTCAATTTAGGTTCCCAGAGGTATTTGTAAAGTTATTCGGAAAATCAAAAGGACATTTTAATGCGGAACTGTGTAAGGGAGTCCTTTCATCTTGTAGCCATCACGGTTGAGTTGGCTCGTCTAAATCGGAATGATGTACTAAAGTACCGTACGAGGGTTAGTGGGACACGCGCTTCAGTCGCTAGGCGGTCGCTTTTGGGACCGCTGACTAAGCTCATGTAGGCTCATGAATCTCAAGAGATAAAAACAAAGCCATGACATATGACGTCAGCAAAACTACGCGATAAACGGTCTCGTGAAATGTTATGAGTAAGATTTCTTTTTATTCAATTTGGCTATATTTACAAAAAGCTCTTTAAGTAACATTAGTGTTTGTGAAGATTCGTTGACTAACTTTGGTGAGAGCTTTTAAAGGTTTATTAGACGAGAGTGAATCGTACAGAACAGACATTTGTGTATGCACTAGGTTAGTAATAAAAAATCTTATAGTAGTTCAATTTGGTGATGAAGCTTTGTAGACAAACCTAAAGCTTAATTTAACGCGAAATATTGGTCTCACGTCGAATCGTGCATTAAAAACCATATTATGTTTACAATAAGCGTCATGCTGGAAGCTTGATTACGGGGGTGCTGTTTAAAACTTTTTCGCAGAGCTAAAGCGACTTGTGTCTCAAAACAAGTTTACCGTCCTAATTGTTCAAGTAATGATCATAAATATTCGTATCATTTAATTTATAACGTAATATATCATATTCCTGAATAGATTATTTTATTTCTAACTTGACCTACTTCGGCCGTGTGATTGAAAATGAACGAACATTGTCACGACCCACGAGTAGTGAAAGAAATGGAGTGAACATAATGACATGAGAAACTAATACATTCTAGAAAAGGAAATATTATATTTATGCCATTTGGGATTAGGGATTTCACTTTTGATTCAATGGGTCTATTAATCTACGATACATCCGTAAACCCACCGAAAGCGAAGTACACTTCTCTATTTCGTGCATAAATCGAACACTTCTGACGTCATTTATTTTACGATTATAGAAGTTATAACAAAATTTCATAATAGGTTTTCTTCCTCGTCGTTTAGTAGGATATTACAGCAAAAATAATGATTGAGTATTATTTAATGTGATCGTATTGAAACGAAATTTATTCTTATGGTTATTAAAAAGTAATTTCACAATAAATGAAGTAAGTACTAGAAGGTATCGTCTATCTAGATTAAGCGATATTAGAAAATTGCAAAGTGTTTATTAGTTTTTTCATCGTATTGCCCTCTTTTTTACCGAATGAAAACAAAATCAAAATTCATTTCATTGAGAATTAACCATAATACTACAGTAACACCCTCTACCATATCAATGCATACACAATTTATGACCACCCAAAGATTGATCTCCCATCATTAAAGGGTGAACATTTTCGAAGCATCTCAACGTCTTCCTAAGAACCTCTACGTATTGAATTGATGATAAAATAGTATTATATCCGCGCTGTGACGTCAGTTAATCAGTCCGCGGGCCCGGCACAATCACTCCGGATCCTTTATAACGTTGTGTCGCATTAATCTGGGACCCGGGATATTTGAGCCGGTACCGGTGGCCTCGGGAAAAATTTCCATTTTAATGGCACCTGTAAGGCTACTGAGACCTTGTTATGAGTTTGTACTTTTTTAGTGCAATTAGGATTATAAGAGGCCGAACCGGGAGTAGTTAGTTGTATGTAGCTGTAGCTTAATAGTCCTCTGGTCCATGGAGCAAGTGACGTGACGTGACGTGACGTGACGTGAAAAGTAAACAAGTTTGAGTAGGTTAGTGGCCAACCTTGCTGTCGGATTTTTAGACCGACTAATGACCTTCGACATGGCCTGATGATGCAACAATTGGGACCGATAATTTTATGTGCATCCGAAGTAAGGTAGCGCTTAGATAGATAGATATAACGAAGCGCACACACAAGTCGCTGAATAGACTTCTTTGTCTGTCAGACTAAAAATGCTTACCGAACTAAAAACTATTGGAAGTCTGAAGACAGAGTTGTTTGCGTTGAAATAGTCAGTCTAAAGACTGTCTAGCTTGACTACTTATAGTCTGTGATGGTTGTTTATGGTATAGTTGCGAGCTGCCGAATGCGAACTTCCAATGCTTATAAACGGTGGAAAAGTCAAACGCACGCTTTATCCAATTTCAATCTAATCTAGTCTACTAATTACAACAACCATCTAATTTGAGTATTACATAATTCTCTCCTTTCATTTAAACTTTCCAGTTACCCAGATTCTAGATAAAATTAATTAGATAACATCTACGACTCTAACGTTCTATGTAATGTTAATTCTATGAACGCAAATAGTACACAATTATAGGAAACTAGCCACGCCTCGCGGTGTTACCCGCGTTGTATCCGTTCCCGCGGGAATATCGGGGTAAAATGTATCCCATGTATTTTTTTATGTATAACCTATATTACTGTAAAATTTAATCCAAATCCGTTCTGTAGTTTTAGCGTGAAAGAATAACAAACATACATCCATTCTCAAAAACTTTCGCATTTATAATATTAGTAGGAACTACTTACAACTAGGGAGGAGATCACTTATTATTCGATACGTTGGAACCAACTTTTATAAGACAATACGTCAGTTTCAAAAGTCCCCTTACGCCCACTGAGTCCCTACTTGGTTACAAGTGGAGAATACAATAGGCTAGTTGACAAAATTTGGAAATTAGTTTAAAACTATAGCTTAGCATCTATTTCACCCCAAAAATATATTATTTTAAGAAAAATAGTTTTTTTACGTTAGTATTTTGAGTTTTAAGAAATGAAATTGAAATTGACCGCGAAAAAGGCCAAGACTGTCATGCCGTCTTGAATGACGTCACATTCCGCAGAACAGCCGTGTTTGTGTATGAAAGTCAATTGTGTTTTTTAATAAATAATGAATATCTCATATTATTAATACTGTATAGTGCCCCAATGTAAAAGTACAACGACAAATTATTCATATACGTTCCAAACAATAAAAAAATACGAAGAAAGTCATTATCAACTAATTCCACAATGTATAGTCGATTTCTTTCGCATTGGCGAGACGTATGTACAAATAAATATGGCCGATTTTCTGAACAAAGATAATATAGAGGTAAAGATTGATACATTAGCCACGGAGGTAGGAGTTCATAATTATTTTTATAGCAGTGATAGTTAATATTCTATATTAAAATATGACTGATATTAATTCAGAAGTTGCTTAATGGCTGACATAGTATCTGTTCATGGGTTTATACCTACATTAATTAAGTTAATCAGTTGGGTTTTTAAGTTTTTCTTTTAATCACGCAGATACAACGCTGATAAAAAACCGCGAATTGCTGTCAGTCGTATAATATCCTACTATCCTATCCCATCCTATCCTACTAATAAATAACACACCAAATCACTAAACAAATCGAAGTCCAGAGGGAAAGCCAAGTTGTTAAGGAAATCGAACATAGAGGAGCACCCGTAACGTACGACATCAAGCAAACGAGACGAATGACGAACGAAGCATGGCGGCTGACTAGGTATCGGCCTGTCTTGCCAGCATAATGACAGTTCTTAGTTAACCGACAGTGGCAATACCGCTTAATTATCTCAAAACTGAACATACAACAAAAATATAATCGCTTTAGCGCTAGTATATTAACGTACGTTGCTAGTATATTAAATTAAAAATAATGTCGTGAGTTTTCAAAGGAATACGATGATTTATTTTAATTTGCCTTTTTGTGAGTAGAAAAAGTTCAATCACTTAGTTGATTTCATACTCTGTTATATTTTTTTGCTTGCTTTGCTCATCACTATAGCCATAGTCAAAAAAATAGCATTTTACTATCTGTATTTTCACAACCTCACTTTTTTTCTTTTTGTTAAAATATGATGTTGAAAATTAATAAAATTCATGAATTCCGTGTTTAGAACTTAGGAAAAAGTGTATAGTGTGTGGCAAACTATTGAGTGTGTAGTTTAAGATAAATACGTGAATTTCGTAAAATCAAAGGTTTGTTAACATGAATTGCCAAAAAATTAGAAATCTACTATACATCGTAGTTTTATCCGAAATGTGACGTCACGCTTCTCTGATTGGTGTTTAATGTCACGTGATTAAACGCCTCATTTTGTCGATTTTATTTTCCAAAAATATTATTAATCTTTTATTATTTTAATAGCAAAGTTGATTATTTATTTACTAATTATCATGGTTGATCATTAGAAACTAAAAGCCATCCGATTCATTCTTAGTGGAAACAAGCCTATTCCCCTCTAGTAGGTAACAAGTGTGTGTCAAATTGTCTCATAACTCTTATTATATTCCGTTCCAATGGGTCAGGCAATAAATTGACGTCATCCGGATACACCCCGTGCAATGACTTTCATTGAATTTATGTGATCTGTCCTGTCTGATTTTTGTCGCATTTCAGCGGACAGTTGGGCTTTTAGGCGAACGGGGTAATGGTCGCCGATATCGGTTAGCTCAGGATTTAGTGTTATTGTCACCCGCGGACAGACAATTGTTTTAAGAATAGCTGTAGTAAAATATGGTTGGAGGCTAATTTACATAAATACGTAGTTAAGTATTTAATTTATACTCACTTCACGAGTACGTTAATTGGGTGTTTGATGTCAGGGTTTTCGATTGGTTAAAAAGACATCTTCATACCAGACGTTTCTGCCTTTGACAGACCGACTACCGATTGCAACCACATTGAAATGTAGCGAGGATGACTAGGCATATACCCTATTATTTTACTATTTTTCATCTATCTGCCGTGTAGCTATGCCGCTATTGAGCAAACGTCTTCCCAAAACGTCACCAACTATTTTTATCAGTCTTCATATCCCACCAATCGTTTTTAAAGTCATCATCTTTTAATATAACCAAATAATATTATATCAATCTGTCCTCATATTACGAAGGCATAATCCAAACTAAACAAATTGTTGTGAATATAAATCAGCGAGCACACGAGCGACGTGACAGCGGAGTTGGCTCGAGCGTGCTCACTGACAGAGTTCATTAGTGTTAAGGTGAGTCGACCGAGCCCATGTGTAGTGCCCTCGTCTGCACCCCCCTTAAACCAACCCTAACTTTGATGCATCCTTATTCGCTCTTAGTTTTTATTAGCACCTTATTGTGGCCTTTGTGTTTCAATTGAGGCAGATATACTCGTAAACTTCTTTACTTTGAGCAAATACTTTGAAGCATAGCTTTTTCTTTGTGTCTCAACCGTAGTGTCGGCAGCACCCGCGGTTCATATGGATACTAAAGCGCAATATTAACCAAGATACTTAGTTTATTCTTAAGAAGTTTGTATTCGTAGTTTCCGCTTTAACCAAAACTCGGCACATTCTATACACATGTCCATATGAATCTGTGAAAAAAAGCTGGTTAAGCTGGTTTATTTATTGGAGGAAGATAACAAGATTCCAAAAATAGTATAAAAATACCCGTTTATAAAATAGAACCAACTTTAAAAAGGTAAATTACGTCGTCGTTAATGTGATAGCTGTGTTAACCTATCGAATAACCATTAATGAAGTTAAAAGCCGCGGTTAAAAAATCGCAATAAAATTTCCTCTTATTTAAACGAACGTAACGCAACAACGTTCAGCTTCACATTATTTCTCGAAAACCTTTTTTATTCCTCTCTAAAGACGTATGAAGAAAAGAGATAAAGAACATGAATCTAGATAAAGGATTTAATTCTTATACAATCTCCTATATTATCTGCGATTGCTCGAATGTTGTACTTGTACCATACATTCACAGGACTTTACAATAAAATCACAGTAAGGTATTTATTTAAAGATTTCTTTTTAAAACTCTGTTCATTAGTGGTTTATTAGAAAACAGCTTTATTAGCATATTCTAGCTAGTGAATCAATACAATTATTTTTCTCTAGTTTGTGTTTACCAAAGCCCGGCGGAGTTCCTTTTCTTTATTTATCTTTACAGCGTCGATCGAGCGCAACGTGTTTGTGAAGTATCTTTGTAAAAAATTGCTCGTGTTTGCGATCAGCAACTAACTACCACTGAGCAAGTGCGGGGATTGATTTATTATATTGACACTCAACTATTTGTTAAGAAGGGAAGCCCTGCATAATTGCGATAGATCCAAGCTTCTATAAAAAAGTGTCAATCGTTTCGCTTTCTATTTGGTTGCCTATTGTCAAAAAGGGGTTATAGTCACGTGATATTTTATATAATATATTATGATAGTAGATAACCAAAAGAATGCGGAACAATTGCTACATTCTTAAGTGCAGAGATATTGCCGTTCGTTTCAGTATTTTACTAGAGCATACTGATTTAGTTCAGATTAGTACTACGTTGTTTGCCGGACGCAACTTGCAGTGACTATTACTGTCGGCTACATCGGCGAACAATTGCAGCTGTCAATAAATGAAGTGTTTAAAGGTCACTTAAACTGAAGTAAATTGAAACAATATCGGTGACCCCATTAGGCGAACGTAGCAGTCTATTTATGGCATCACAGACCGCTAATAAAGGTTTTCGAGTCAGCAATATAAGTGTAATTTCCAAGATATGCGCCCAACATTTACTTCAGAAAACAACGTAGCAACAATAGTAACAAACGAAGATCAATTAATCTCGTAGTCGATGACCACAGAAGACATTACACCGAGGGAAACACTGAAACAATCACTAATTGTTTACCACTAGTCGATTTTCCGCTTCACTTAGTGATCTACGATTGATCAATGAGACGGAACGGGGTTTGGTGTCTTGATGAACTTATTTGGAAATACATTTAGTTAATATAAAGGATGTTTAATGGCTCTAAACGAACACCTAATAAAATAAATTACGTGTTACGGAAACAAGTGGAAAGTGACTACGTCACGACAGGATGTAACTGTTTCTTTTTTCAGTTTAGAAAGTAAAACAATAAATGAATGATTATGAGTAAGTATTAGGGTATCGGGGGCTTAAATATTATATTTTAACCGCAACATTTTGTTTGCAAACAATAGTAACGCAGCTTGAGTGACAAAGTGCCGCACTCAGGGAAGTAAATTAAATCGACACTTAACGAATTAACGTATTTTTTCATACATTATATATAAAAATCACTCATTAAATCCGTGCTTCGGAGGGCACGTTAAGCCGTCGGTCCCAGTTACTTTCTACGGATAGTAGTCGTTACATGAGCCATGTCAGAGGCCTTTGGCGTCTCAATAACTGCCACCAGGATTGGTCAAATTGACCATCCACTCGATGAAGAAGAAGAAGACTCATTAAATCTTTACTAAGGAAGCATTTAACATGTCCTAGTCAGGGGGAAAGAAAGAAAAGTATAAATAACCATTTTATAAGCCTCAGCAATTCTTCATAATCTGAACAGAAAACGTTCAATAGCGATAGTAATTTTCCACTCAAGCTACCTTGCTGAAAACCCCTATTGAGCCTGTATTCTGTATCGAAACTAGAACAAAAGCAATTGATTTTAAATCGAACAATACATACGAATATCGCATGTGCTGTCTAACAGACAAAAGAAGCCAACTATTTCCATATCCGTTGGCTGTATAGAAAAGTTTCCTAAATGTCATCGATATTCGTCGGTCAAACGTATGCATTATTAGAAAACTTTTAGTAATAATGATCAAATATTTCATATATTCATTCGTTAAAGGTCATCTTTCAATCACGTTATTTTAGTTTAACATAACTATAGTAGTATGAGAAGTATAAAGTATGATTATATAATAAAAATAAATTGCTGTTCGTTAGTCTGCTTAAAACTCGAGAACGGCTGAACCGATTTGGCTAACTTTGGTCTTGAAATATTCATGAAAGTCCAGGGAAGGTTTAAAAGGTAAGCAGTGACGTAATAGATGCGGGTGCAACCGCAGAGCACAGCTAGTAAGACATAAAATAAAATAAACTAATCTAACCTATCGTTATATAACAGCAAAATTGAACCTGTGGATGGAACCGCGGTGAACGGCTAATATTCAGTAAAGCAAGGTTGCGAGGTCTTATCTATATATATATAAAATCCAAAGTCCTGACTGACTGATAATCAACGCACAACCTCAACCGCTGCACCTAGAAACATGAAATTTGGCAGGAAGGTTCTTGAAGTGACGTAAGTGCACACAAAGAAAGGATTTTCGAAAATTCCTACGGGAACGGGCTCAACGCGGGCAAAGCCGCGGGGCGCTGCTAGTATTTGTATGAAAGGTGTCACACTGGCATGTTCCTGTCTTGTAGCGGGCATCCACCCCGCTCTTAAGATTAAAGAAAAAGTATACAGTATACATGCTAACGGATAGTTCACATCATTTTCTAATTAATTTTAAATCATAAACCATTTCGCTTGCAGTAGAATCCACCTCATTCCATATTCAGAAGCCACGATGGATGACCGAAAGGAAAATATTGAGAGCAAGAAAATGATTCAGAAGTAAAGTTGTTCAGATAAAATATAAATCTTAACGCCATTGTTCCGCCGATCACGATTTATAGACCATCTTATTTGGGTTACGGAAACTATTTGTTTTTAGAAAGGAAAAAGAAAGTGAGGCAATAAACAGTAATAACTCAAAAAATCCACTTTGAAACAACATCAAAGTCTAGATCTATTAATAACTAGTATGACCCGCTCGACTAGTTTACTTTCCACTCAGACATATTAGACTCAGACAAGTGGCAATCGTTAACATTCTATTATTTTGCCTTCTTTCAAACAAAGCCTATAGGAATTTTAGGTCACTTGGGCCCAAAAACCACATATAGTTTATAGTAGACCATCAAATAATTATCTTAGGCGTAACTATTGGCACTTGTCTAGGGCTAGTCCGCTATAGAATTGATAGCTGGATAGAGACATAAAGAAGATTAACGGAATGAAAAAAAATTTGTGTGGACCATTGTTTTATAATAACAAAAGAATACTGCTGTCACTCTAAAAACAAAACAAAATCGGTGTTATAGGTAGATACGTTTGGAAGCGCCACAGCCACTAACACACACAGATATACGCACAAGAAAACATACACGTCAAACTTATTACCATTTTTTGCGTCAAAGGTTATGTTTAACATTCACCAATTCCGGGAACGAGTATTAAAATAAAACTTGAAGCCTAAAAGCTTTGTAACATGATAAACGCCCATACCACGAGTGTTCCGCCGAGCCTCAGACAAAGCAATCAAATTAATCTGAACAGAAGCATCGGGTTTCAGTTTCAATATGAAAACAATCAAAATTGACTCGCTGTCGAATATCCTTCAAATATATTTTGGAAGCTTTCGTTTGACTTTATAAATTGAGTAAACTTTTGTATTAGGTACATAGAGTCGTCTGATTAATCATTCGTTTCAAATAGGTCAGCGGCCAACCCTAGTATAGGGGTTAATAGACCGCCTAAAGGCCTCCGATATGATCTAATGATTGAAACAACCGGGACCGCTTAACGTGTCCTCCGAAGCACGGTACAGTCAGATATAAATACCACTATCGGCTACCTATGCGAGCCGGGTCTTCTGATGTTTGTTAAGCGACGCGTTATTGAATGAATTTTCAAGTGAGTTTCATTAAATTCGCATTTATTGAACTAGCCAGTACGTCACACATCATATTGTACCTTACCGACTGTACTTTGCGGCACGGCGGATAGTAGTCGTTACATGAGCCATATCAGAGGCCTTTGGCGGCTCAGTAACTCTGACACCAGGATTGGTCAGGTTGAATATCTACTCGATGAAGAAGAAGAAGCTATCTACTTCTTAAATGGTCATGTTTGTTATTTTAATCATTAGTTAGATGAATCTTCATCCTCGTTAGTTCAATGTTTTGGTTATTCAAATAGACGCTAATAAAGGTAAAAGCTTTTCTATTAACATCATTACTTTATATTACCGTATTATGAAAAACATAGACGTAGTAACATTTGGCAAGTTCCCTAATGATAGTGGGGAAGAAAATTCACTTCTAATGCCAATGAATGACTCGTTTGCATACATTGCAGTACAATAGTAATACTCGTAACTACATTATATTTATTTGTTGAAACGGGAACTTACGTACGCGGAGGTTACTGTTGAGTTGTCCCTCAACACGTTTCGGCCACATACGGTGGCCTTCATCAGGAGGTGGGTGAAGCGCTCGCGACAGCGTCTCTCCCCGCACTGCCAGCCGCCGCGGCTCGCGCCTCGCGCGCCGCCGCGCGGAGCGCGCGCGCAGAGAGCTGTTGTTGTGGCTGTTGAGGTGGTTGGGGGGGTTGCGCACGTACATTATATTTACATTAATGCTTATAAGACCAACCAATTGGAATCAGAGTAAATAGAACTCGAATCAAATAACTTTCATATCTGGCACTTATAAACGTTACTGATGGACAATAAATGCCTATGGGAACAAAATTATATAATGCGGGCATTTCATTTCATTTCGAGTAGGGCAGTAGCCAACCCTGGAGTCGGAGTTTTATGACCACCTACAGGCCTCCGACATGGTCTGACGATTGAAACAACCGGGACCGACTGCTTAACGTGCTCTCCGAAGCACGGTAGCGCTCAGACAGAAATTCCACTATCGGCCACCCATCCAAGTAGGGGTCGAGTTGCACGTTCCTTTAGAACACGCATCACAATGAACGAACATCGCTTAGTCAGACAACGCCACACATTATAACATTTATAATGCGAATGAAAACACGGGTTACTGCTAGTAAACATAATTATTTTACCATCAATTAAAATCTATATTGAATACATACCTGAAAGGAAATATGATTAATCGTTTCTTTTAATTATAGATCGGTAATAGGGTTGACGACGGTGAAAGTAAAGTAATGTGATTAATTAAAATGTAAAAGTTGAAAAAATACCAACTAACCTATTTAATGCTTTTTATTTTGTCATAATTAGAAAGTTGAAAGGAATATAAAACTAAATATTCGTAGACATTACAGAAAATTACTTAGAAAATTAACACAAGTTTTTTTTAGAGTACAGCCCTATATAAGTTACTTGAATTGTTGTGAGGGTGTCATCAGCAGGTGACTCCGTTAATGCGATGGCTAAGCCATTGTTAACTCATTGTTAACCCAGATAAGGTTAATGAGTTAAAGTTGCACTTTTTTCAAACAAAACTTTTTGTTTAAAAAACGTTTCTTTTTTTAAATATTGGTCAAGTCATTTTCAGGCATGATGCTGGGGTGTTATATGTGTTAGTAAGTTATAAGTTAATGTGTCTGATGCTTGGTCTGATGTCTTTAACATTTTACGTTTCAAAATCGTCTCATTTTTCTAGAAGGGTAATTTGTAGCTCATTGTGTGTGAAAGCTTGTATTGTTTACGAGCATTATACGTGATTTAGGGGCCTTTGATCTGCAAATATACATTACTTACAGGCTGGTAAGAGCCTCAAAGTATATCCTATTGCATAATAAAATTACTTCTATCTCTTAAAATATTCAGACCATATTTTGTCGTGACACAACAGGAAAATTCTAGAATTGTCCTTCGCAACCAAGAAACATTACTCCAACCAACCTCTTATCCAGAAGCTAATTTATTTTAAAGAAATTCTATGAAAAGTAACTGGGTTCTTGAATCTTTGTCTCAATTCGATTATACTAATACTGCGAATTTGTAAGTAACGCAATAGCGACGTCTCTTGAAGAAAATGTTGGAATCACTCGAACCTTCGCAAATAAGTAAGACGGAGCGAAATATAGGGCTCTGTTTTCCAGTGGGTAACTCTGAGATTCGATAATTTTAGGCCGCGATAACTGAGAACTAAGGAATTTCAACTTTTGAGTTCATGAAAGACATGTAAACGTGAAAGGTGAAGTTCATGTGTGAATTAATCCCCTACATTTTGTTTTATTTATTTGTGTAAAACCTTTACATAAATATATAAAAAAGTATTTTTTGCTATCATCCTTGTTGGTACTATTGAGGAAAAGGCAAATTCATAAACGAAATGCTCAAAATACTTGACCCCATCGTGAAAGTTATAAACTAATATTAGTCAAACTTTGCCAATACGTACACACGTGAAATACCTTTTACTTTTAAAATCATGTAAGCAGATGATATTTTCTTTTTGGCTTTATATGCGTGAACGCCTCGGTGGTCTAGAGGTATGTGCACTCGCCTGCCAAGACTGAGGTCTCGAGTTCAATTCCCTGGTCGAGCGGAAACCACCAACCAGCATTAGGCAAGCGTGGTGATTACGCCTCATCCTCCTCACTGTACTGATGTCCTCAGAAAGATGAGAGGCCCAGTAGTAGGACATTACAGGCTAATACTTTACTTTACTTTATGCGTGAATATATTAAGCTTGTGAGTAAATACACAAAATAATAACAACAGATAGCTTCTATAAATATTTCTAATACATCTAATAATATCTTGATCTTATAACAAACAGTTTTCCCAAAAGGACTCCTATAAAAGACAATTTTGATATGTCACTTTGATAAGGGTTGTTTCGAAGATATTACACGTTATCACAACTATCTAAAAGTATTATATTCACTTGAAATGCTGTATTAATATTGTATTGCTAATATATTGATACGAAAGTGTATAAAATTGAATTTTTTACTTCATCCATGCCTTATCGAATTAGGTAAGAGAACAAAAAGCAAACGCCATTAAGTGACTGGTCAAGGCAGTTAGTTAAGTTGGACTTTTAAAAGAACTAAACGCTGCTATGCTATTTATCTCAGTCTGATTTTAAACGTCGTGGATCATTGGCACTTGCTTGGAAACTTGCATGCAACTTTCTGCATTCAAGCTACGCATCGGTGAATTCTATGACAAAGTTAAAAAGATATGTCGTATGACGCATTTTTCTATTGATATTCTGTCTCGCAACTTGTAAACTTCTGAGGAAGTTAGTAAGTTCGTGTTTTTGTCAATATCTCGTAAGTCATATTTGATATAATTATGCATTTAAAGTTTCAAAAAACATTATTTAAACACAACTGTACACATTTGTCAGGGTCAGGGACTGTACCTTCAGTGATTTGTAATACCGTTAAAACATAATGTGGCTACTCACATCTTTAAAAGCTACTCACAGGGTCACCAAACCCTTCCATCAATATTTGAGAAACGTCAGCAAATGATGTTCGTAAAAAAACTGTAAATCGTGACGGTTTTTTCCCCAGTAATGATTAATGATCTCCTTTGAAGGCTAGTGGCTCGGATCGCTCTACACTCGGAGGTCTTGTAAAACGATACCTATTTTTCCATGAGATATTTGACAGATGGTCTTAATGAGACCGCCTCCACCTTAATAGCTGGGAAAAAGGACTCAAACCAGCGGCTTAGGACTTTGAAATGATTTAGGGCACAAACTTTTAGGAATTTGTTACGTACTTTGTGACTGAATAATGATAAAATTAACTTAACGTTTGTTGAGCCTTGTTTTTGACGGAAGCGTCGAACGTGATGAATTCAAATTTTGTCTTTGGAATTAAGTGAACCGCAGCTAGTAAATTCGCTCAATATCAGCGACGCCTTCCCACCATAAAGCATTGGTCTGTTTTGAATTCTCCTAAAACATCTATTATTAATTTAAACAAGCAAAAGACTTAAGTCGGGTTCATTCATAACGGTATTATAACTTAATTATATTGAAATAATAACGCCATCGAAATATTTAAAGACCCTAAGAAATACAACCCTTTGTATGGAGAGTGCTTAATTTAGATAAGGGTCACAAATAACCTAATTGGGGCAGGGACCTCCATCACAATATAATCACGAGGGGGATAAATCAAGGAACGTAAAAACACTTGGTACAGTCTCTTAGAGAAGGGCATTTACTTAGAAGAGTAGGTGTATTTTTCTGAATTCTAACTAGTTCAGAAGTCGTCTCAAATAAGTACTCGTAGTAAACTTTTAAACACAGACATATTGGAGCTTATGGCAGACAAAGTCTATTACCATGTTTTGTCTCTGGTGTGTGCTTCTTAGTGTGCGTCCATACTGCGGGCCTAGCGCGGTGGCGACGGCGGGCGCGAAATATCAAACGTATGAAACGCGTGTAAGTGTCCATACTGAAGTGACTAGGCGGAAGCCTAGCGCGACAAGACCGAGCGACTCCGCACGCGGTGATTTCAAACGCACCGATCCGCGCGTTGTGTCCACAGTGCGGGCCTAGGCGGCGAGCGACTTAACAAGCGGGTGGCAGGTGTATCAAACCAGTGGTCTTACCGCTCGGCGTTATGACGTAATATGGCTTCGATCAACAATACACACTAGATTTCGGGTCAGCGCAAATAATACGTCTGGGTGCTTAGGGTCTCATTTGAAAAGTGAGCCACTCTTTTATTTAGTTCCCTCGAACCACAGCCAAAAAAGTTGCAAAAATAATGGCTGGAAAAACAATTTAACGGCCGGAGTGTCTTACTTTCTGTGAGTACATGTAGAATAAGTTATATTTTAAGCTTTTAAACAAAATAATTATCAAATTTTGAAAAAAAATACTGATTTGAAGTCACCGCTACAAATGTTTGGCCAACGTTGGCGCAAATTTTGTGAAACAGAACAGCAGAAACATGGAGTAGATTTGTTTTGTAGTAATAATTTATTTATCCGGGGGGCGATTTTTTTTTTATGTCGTGGGGGGGTGGTTGGACTTATAAATTTCGATTTTGTAACTAATCCCGGTAGAGTATTCGCCGCCATCTTGTTTTAAGTTCATTTTTTTTTAGTTTTTCTGAAATAACTCGTTAATTTTCAACTCTAGAGCAAAAATGACAGTAAGTTTGATCATTATTATTTAATATATACGCTAGGATCTATATTTGCAGAGTTATACTATCAAGTTTATCAAAAAAATCGTAATGAAAACAAGTATGTATACTATCAAACCTAGATAGCCCAAAACATAAATAATTTTAAGTAAACTTTTACGTGCATATTACAAATTATTTAAGTGTTCAACACGACTCCATTCCATCTGTAGTTCTTCTAAAAGAAACGAAACGAAAGGAAGGTAAACACGGGAATAAAATACTTTATTTGTAGGTCGTTAAGGTTGATTTCACACTAAATGTTGTCTTTTCGTTTCTAAGTGACAGTAGTAATTTTAAATATTTGAAGATTTGCTAGGTGTCATGGTTGTAATTAGGTTGAACTTCGAACTGTTTTAAAACTTTTTGGTCAGTTCGGTAGTAAACAAAATAAGCTGTCACACGTAATTCACGAGGACATTTTTTAGCTTTGATTTTGTACGTGACCCGAAATCTAGTTGTGTATTGTTGATCGAAAATTGTTTGCAACCCCTGATATACGTCTGATCGCTACAAGAGCTCGCGCCTCAGTGTGGCCACCTCCGCCGCCGCCGCCGCGTAAGCCACCGCGTAAGTCACCGCGTAAGCCACCGCGCATTCACTGTGGCCGCACACTTATGTTTCTGACAGTCTAACTACGTTTTGACCAAATAACCAACAACAAGTACCTATGTACTATGTTTTGAGTGATAAAAAATAGCCTACCTTGCCCTTAAATGTGGCTATCCATTACAATTGTTTTATTTAAATCGGACTGGTAATTCCGAGATTAGCTCGAACAAACAATAACAAACTTAAAAATTTTACCTCTTTATAATATTAGTATAGATAAGTGATATTTTTTGTAACTTCCTATGTACTGTAAACATGTGCAATAACTTCGTTTTTATTACAATACGTCATGTAACAGTGTGTTGTGACTGACATGTTTGTTCACGCCAAATGAGACAGTATCGGGGACTGATTGCGCGCTGCAGGCTCCTCGCTGCAATACACATTTAATAATCACAACTATCGTCTATGTTATAGAGAAAAAGGTAGATTTAAAATTTGGATATTCTATTTGAGCGCAGATGGTGTGGAAATAAAAGCTTGTGGTGTGTTTGTTGTTTGATGGTGCGTAAGTTTAATTACCTTTTTCCTAAATATAACATCAATATTGTTAATTAATCCAGGTTCAGTTATCTAGGTCAAAACTCAAAACAAGATAAAAACAAATATTTTCTTGTGGTTCAAGTTTAAGTTAGTTTAAGTTTATATGACTTTTTATTTTCAAAGTAAACAAACAACAAAGCCTTACAAAACTATGCAAAACTCAATTACTCTATGTAAAACAACCACGTACAAGGAGAAGCAAAAAGTTGATCGCGTTAAAAGTTTATCTTAGTAAATGTGTAAAAGGATTCTCTTTTAATCTCCAAGTTTTATCTATAAAACCACTTTAAAATAAGTTAAAAGAAAAGTACTTGTAGGTTATCTGTTACGTATTAAAACTTGGATTCAAACGGGGTTCAAATAGGGTTGAAACTGAGTAGCAACCTTGCGTAAACTTGTAATGGAGTTATGGCAACTAGCCGAGAGCGGAATCGCTCGTTGCATTACATCGGTCGTCGAGTCGGGCCGATTAGTGGCCACGACGAAATATAGTTGCCATATCAGTGTATAGTATTATATCAAAAGTATACTGACACCTACACGCAGAAAGCTTTAGAATTCGATTGATCAATAAAGTAACAAAAACCGAAAATATCAGTACAGATGGCACAAATATCTTATACACTTTTGAGGCTTACACAATTTAGCCTTTATAAAATGGGACTCTATTGTTAAATAGTAAATGTATTTTTATTTGAAATATATCCGAAGTTTCAAGCAAATGTCACCACTCGTAAAAACGGTAGTATACTGGTATGGCATGTATTTAATAGTCACGTTTAATTTAAACCTTACGGATGTAGAGTTTAGATAAGTTGGCGTAACTTAAAAATAAAACGTTAAAATCGCATTTTATTTATAAGAAGCTTGTATTTCGAGTCCACATCATAAAATAAGAAAGATAACTTGGCACAAGCTGTAACTTTGCACGATAAACTACTTTGTACAAGACAAACTATCATCTTAAATCTTTGAGACAAACGGCAAGGTAAATAGCAGAGTTAAACATTGCGGTTACATAACATTTCTCATCTGCGGATCTAGAATAGGTATCTGAATATCTACACAAACACCATCTGTCACAGATAGGAAGTTGTGGGAAGTTTTGATTTATTACTCCGAGCCGAAGGCAGATGTTCCACAGGAACTGAAGGTGGGCACACTTTAACACTTAACCGATCCATCTAAAATGTTGTGTAAACACCACTCTAAATTTTTTCCGTAAACGTTTACTTATACTTGCGTTATTGTTTCCTTCAACTTAGCTTTATATAATGTTTCTTTGCTGTCAAAATATATTAAAGAATGTTCGGCTACCACAGAACATTATATGGAGATAAGAAAATCTGTTCACAAGTAGGCATCACGAAACGTTACTTTTACGAAGGCGTTACTTTCAAGCTATAACAGAAACTTTACAGATTGCCATATTTTATTCTTGTCCCAAATTGTCCCCCATTGTCCCGAGCGGTCAAACATATTTTCTTCAGTCACAGTCGTTCAAAAAATGTGTGAAGTTACAACGAGTTCGACGAGCGATCTGCATTGAAACATATAAATGATCTCTCCGTAGCAACTTGACACTTTTAGTCGAGTAACGAGGCGGCGACATCGATAGATACCATCGATCTTCGTCACTTGTACTCTTGGCAAGTTTGGCGGTTGACTACTTTTTGTTATTCACTTGCACAATGAAGTGTGAGTGAGCTCACTTGAATCAAGACTGTGGTTTGTCTGTCTTCTGGTGAATGTCAACATATGAAAGAGTGCACCCTAGACATAAGACATTTATGAGCCTTTTTTGTATTACAGATTTCGTTTGTGTGTTAGATTAAAGATCTTAGAACATCTTAGTTCACTATCCAAATAATATTATAAATGCGAAAGTTTGTGAGGATGTATGTATGTATGCTATGCTGCTGAACGGATTTGGATGAAACTTTACAATAGTACATCAGATTAACACATGGGATAGATTTTATCCCAAAATTCCCGCGGGAACGCGTCCAACGCGGGTTATACCGCGGGGCGCGGCTAGTACACTATGCTTTCTGATATGCTTTCGAAACCACTTTAAATTGGTCGACCGAGGACTTCGGTACAGTTCCACTATTCTCTAGGCACACACCTACAAATAAGTAACGTACAATACCACACCACTGTCCAATATTAGGCCTTATTGTGGTAGTAATAGAGATTAACGAGTCTTATTACATGAAGCTGTGGTATTCGTACGAATATATGGGAGTAGTTATCTTGTAAATGCTTTATGAAATCTGATATATCCTTTAGAGAAAACCTTTCTTATTTAATATTTGATAAAAATGAATGAACCGATTTGTTTTTTACTAGCAGCGCCCCGCGGTTTTCCCGCGTTGTGTGCGTTTCCGTGGGAATTTCGGGAATTTTCATACATATAAACCTTCTTCTTGAATTACTCTAAAGTAAAAGTAAAGTATTAGCCTGTAATGTCCCACTTGTTGGGCAAAGGCCTCTCGTCTCACTGAAGATATCAGTACAGTGAGGAGGTTTCAGGCGTAATCACCACGCTTGCCTAATGCGGGTTGGTGATCTCAAACCCGAGGCATGTTTGAAAAGTAGGAAACATGTTTTCGCTCGACCTGGGAATTGAACCCGGGACCTCAGTCTTGGCAGGCGAGTGCACATACCACTAGACCACCGAGGCGTTATACTAATATCGAATAGGCGAATTACTCTATCTAATAAAAAAAAACCACGTCAAAATCCGTGAGTAGCATTTGAGTTTAAAGCGAACGGAGAGACAGACAGACGCGGCCGAGGACTTTGACTTGGACTTTTTTATAATATGTAGTGATTTAAAAGTTATTTTCATAGGTCATTTGTTAAAAGCTTTTTAAATTGTTTTTAGACACACCGTTATAAGCCGATTTATTAGGTACAAACATGCTTGTCCCAACCTATCAATTCCGCTTAGCTATTTAATAATTCACGTCAACTGTAGATACAAGATAACATGTTAAATACTGCTTACTTTTCCATCGAGTTAAGCCAAATACATCACTCAAAAAATCGATCGTTTACAAAGTTGACGACAGTTTATACCCTCGGGCCTTGTCAGTGCTTCTAATAAATATTATAATTAAATATTAAACATCGGAGTTTGACAACCATTCCAGACTTCTTTGAGGAATCCGCTTATGAGTTACCGTGTTGATATATGATCTCGTAAACATGACGAGTAGGAAAGTTAATATAGAGAACGGCCTAGGGCGTGTTGTACTCCTAGTTAAAGAATGATGGGCCTACTTACTGCTTTGTACAACCATTTTATGTCGTAATTTTTTTTCTTCATCCATTTATATGTAATTACAAAATGGCTTAAGAAATTGTACGTAGGGCGGGATTCGTAAAACGGTCGGCTATCGTAACATAAGTTGGTTAAACCAATCACGATACGTTCGATAGTTAAATGTATGTTAAATATAAAATGTTTTTTCATAACTTAAATGAAAGTCTATTAAAGTTATTTGGGTGGCCAGTAGAAAGCGACGATTATTCATTTTCTTACGACGAGACTAACTTTAGCGTTGTCTGTTGATACTAACATTTTGCACTAATGTTTATCGGTGCGAAAGCGTAGACTGAAGCATCCAGCCCTTAATAAAACAGCATCATTTAGTTTAAGCAAGTTTAGATGCTGCGAGTTATATGAACTAAGCAGGTAGTACTTACCATGTAACCACATTAAACCCAATGAAATAAAAATAAGATAAACAACCGAATACAAAAAATAAATAAACACTAATAATAATTCATAATAATACATGACAAATATTACTTCATAATTAACTGAGACATATCTCGAATGATGAAACAAGTAAACATTTTAGAACCTTGATCCTCCGAGATTGGATTCAGGTACTGTTTGAGCACGGAATTGGAAACAATTTCAATACAAGTGAAACAAACATGTCCTTTCAGTCGGATCAGCCCGCTTGTTCAGTTACATATAACTCCGTTCCAACTATAAGAGTTTCTCGGGAACTTCTTACGAAGAAAATAGTATCTATAGTTAATTAGACGGTAAAATAGGTCGAATGTAAAGGTAACATGTTGGTACTTGCATCGTGTGTTAGAAGTTTTGTATTCTGTGTTGTGTTGTTCTATAGTACCTAGTATTGTGTACGGTTTACGAGTAATTGAAGAATAAAGTTTTGTTTTTTGAATCGTTTAAACTGGTTTTAGCTTTATGAGTTTTTTATGAGTGAGTGGTTTTAGCTTCTTTATAGGGTTATAAGTATACGTATATATGAATAATAAAACTGAGTATGTATGATTGTATGTTGTTAAAGTTACCTGCCGAGATTGAAAACGTCCTTTTTAAATGTCGGTGAAACCGTGCGGTGATTTATCTTCTTGAAGTTTCTAGCCCTTTTGATTCGTAATATAACCGTTCTTTTATTTCTTCAAAAAATAATAAAGTCTAAAAGGCAGCAAAGTTATCGGAAACAGGTAATTTATAAAACAGAGACGTCCACAAGAAAATAAAGTTAATGAAGCAATTTTCGAGTTTGTAACAGAAAGGTTGGGAAACGATTTTGTCCCTGTTACAAACGAGGGGTAATTAGCAGAGTTATATTAACGCACCCACCGCTTAACTCGAGCCATCCACTTGGTATCGGGCCACCGCGCCCCTTCGACCTCTCAACTTTTATCTCAAACCAAAAAACAAAACAGAATCGTAAAATACCGCAACACTTCGGCATTTCTTTTAATCACGTACAGCAATCGAGTTTCGTATGACCTACTTTCGACTTTACGCAAATCCTTGAGTTATGTTTATGAAAAATTATATCTTTAACAAAAGTTTTTGGATATTGAACAATACCGGACTTTTAATCTTGTACATTAAGACGATATTAATTTATTTTATACTGGCTGGTATTACTTTAGTGACCTCAGTGTATCGTGTTTTTGACCGAATATTTTTTCCTCGTGATATTTTTCTTTGTATAAAACCGCATACGTTTCATTGTGGGTGAAAATACTCGGTTTCAAAACAACAGATAGCTGCCTACATCCTCCCCCGTGATCCACTATGTAATTTGCTGTCATACGAGAAGGCAATTTGTATTGCATCAGCATGAACATTGATTTATCAAATGGCAATACGCGCGATGTGATGACGTAAATCAATTTCCGCTTGCAAATAGGTATTGAAGTAAGCTATCATAAGTATGTAGAGACAATAGCAGTATCTAAAATGTTAAACAAATAAAGTCACCTAATATCTAATTTATAAACAGACATCGTTAGGCTGTTAGGTATTGTCTGGTGTGAGACTTATCTACACTAATATTATAAAGAGGAAAACTTTGTTTGTTTGGTTGTAATGAATAGGCTCAAAAAAGACGTGTGGCACTCGGGGACTGCCGCGGTAAAGCTATTGCATTTATATTGGCGAGTTGGCGCAATCGACAATCGCCAACTCGCCAGCTCGCCAGCTCGCCAGCTCGCCAACTCGCCAGATCGCCAACTCGCCAGCTCACAAACTCGCCAGCTCGCCAACTCGCCAGCTCGCCAGTTCGCCAGATCGCCAACTCGCCAGCTCGCCAGTTCGCCAGATCGCCAACTCGCCAGCTCACAAACTCGCCAGATCGCCAACTCGCCACTCGCCAACTCGCCAGCTCGCCAACTCGCCAACTCGCCAGATCGCCAGCTCGCCAACTCGCCAGCTCGCAAACTCGCCAGCTCGCAAACTCGCCAGCTCTCTCACCCCCTTCTCTCACACCCTCTTTCACCCCCCTCTCTCACCCCCTCTCTCACCCACCTCTCTCACCCCCCTCTCTCACCCCCCTCTCTCACCCCCTCTCTCACCAACCTCTCTCACCCCCCTCTCTCACCCCCCTCTCTCACCACACTCTCTCACCCCCCTCTCTCACCCCCTCTCTCACCACCCTCTCTCACCCCCCTCTCTCACCACCCTCTCTCACCCCCCTCTCTCACCCCCCTCTCTCACCACCCTCTCTCACCACCCTCTCTCACCACCCTCTCTCACCACCCTCTCTCACCCCCCCTCTCTCACCCCCCCTCTCTCAACCCCCCCATTCACCCATCTCTCACCCCCCTCTCACACCCCTCTCTCACCCCCTCTCTCACCACCCTCTCTCACCACCCTCTCTCACCCCCCTCTCTCACCTCCCTCTCTCATCCCTCTCTCACCCCCCTCTCACACCCCTCTCTCACCCCCTCTCTCACCCCCTCTCTCACCGCCCTCTCTCAGCCCCACTCTCACCCCCTCTCTCACCCCCCTCTCACACCCCCTCTCTCACCCCCCTCTCTCACCACCCTCTCTCACCATCCTCTCTCACCACCCTCTCTCACCACCCTCTCTCACCCCTCTCTCACCACCCTCTCTCACCCCCCTCTCTCACCCCCTCTCTCACCCCCCTCTCTCACCACCCTCTCTCACCACCCTCTCTCACCACCCTCTCTCACCCCCCTCTCTCACCCCTCTCTCACCACCCTCTCTCACCCCTCTCTCACCACCCTCTCTCACCCCCCTCTCTCACCCCCTCTCTCACCCCCCTCTCTCACCACCCTCTCTCACCCCCAACGCACAATCGCACACAACGCCGTGTCGAAGACTGCCGAACTGAAACGACGTTAGACGATGCACGGCCTTCAAGCCACACCTCCTTCCCGTCGGATCGGGTAAGCGTCAGGTTTTTTTCGTTACGGTATTTTTGGATTTGGTCCCCGCGCTCAAGGCCCGCGATAGAAGCTATGCAATAGCTTAAAAACTGCTGGACCGTTATTAAAAATTCTTTCACCATTCGAAAGCTACATTATCCACGAGTAACATACGCTATTTTTCATACCGAAATTCCCACAGGAATGGACACAACGCGGGTAAGACCGCGGGGCTCTGCTAGTTGTAGTAATAAAAGCCTAAGATACTAAAATGTTACCTAGAACTAAACTATCTCCAACCCTAAATAGTCAACCAATTAACAAGAACACGCGAAGCTGAGTATTGTTTGCCCAATAGTTATGTTTAATTACAGTTAGTTTACTACCTGATGTCCTATTATGTAATATCCGAGCGATATGAGGGTCCGGCCGAGTGGGCGTCCATATCGACTTAATAAAGTAATAGGTCAATGCTTTGAACGTGACTCCGCGTAACAAGTTTTTTGAACGTTCACATACGAGTACGCCTACAATTTAGCGGGATTTAGTACAGAAAAATGGAAATTGTATTTTTGAAGAAAATAGTTCTGGAATGAACTTTTGGACAGCCTCTGAGTATACTCGAAAATGTATCTTTCCCTGATGGAAAAACTGTTTATTAAAGTTTCTTTGATATATTGAATGTTTGTATTTTTCCGAGTTCTTTTGACAGTAACCTCGCGCTGTTACACTGAGGTAAGAATACGTAGTCCATTGACTTGTAGATACAAATGAATAATTTATTTCCTCTGAACAACTCCTCATAGAAACGCTTGAGAACTCCATATCGTTTGATTTTGATGCCCTTACGATTATGATGGGTTAACTGTATGAAGTATCCTAAAAGTGCACAGTTTGTTTTTCTTCCCACACTGTTTTGAACAGTCATTTGCACACAGATGTAGGTACGTGAAACGGGTCTCAATAGAGCCGTGACGGTAACTAGATTCTGATCTCGAGGTATATAAAATTGTATTGAATTTTTGATCCTACTTTCAAAACCAAATGTAACTGGTTAACTGCCGTACTCGGAGACGTCAAATGTTTTCTTAGTAGAGAATGTATGAGTGATTTTGACATAATTTTTGAAAATGTACGTCAAACAGTTAATTTTCGATTTAATAAAGTCGAAAGGTACCTATGCGTACTTATAAATGCATATTTGTCTGGTACAGTCACTACTAACAATATGCAAGTGTGAAAACATATAACTGTTTATGGCGGGTACATACATTAATCCCTACGCATATGTAATATCGAGCTGAAACTACCTCGTCATCGGTACGTGACGAAATCTGTCTTCAAGAAAATAAAAAATAAGAAAAAGAGAGTACCTGTAGCACCAAAAACATGTTCCACCTATTTTTGAAGACGGTTAAAAATAAGAAAAGATCTTTACACCATAAATAACGCATACAGATAAAGCAATGTCATCGCGATTGAACGAGTGAGTGAATGAAAAATATCCGCAACGCTAAGCCGAGACCGAGACCGAATGAATGATGTATTGGAGTGAGGCGTCGGATTGACGAGTAATGGACGGCCCAGCCCGAAGATTATGAGGGACTGTGCATACAGACCCTCCCTGCCACTTAAATTATATGTACTTAGACATCTTGGCTATGCAAATTAGATCGACATTAGATACTTATTTCTAGGTTAAATTGCATATTTCGGTAGACCTCTACTTATGTTAATATTATAAATAAAATAAATACACCCAAATTAATTAATTTGACCCAAACTAAGTCATAATCTTGTATTATGGAATTTAACTGATACTATTATCTAGACACGCGGCAGCGTGTCAAGCCAAGTTCAAGCAAAGGAACGGCTAGCCAGCGCCGAGTGTAATATTACACGAACCACTTGCTGCCACTTTTGACCCTTCTATAACTCAAAAACTATTTAACGTAAACACATGAAACTACGCGTGTTTAATTATATCCATTAGGACACCTAGAAGCCCAAATTTCATGAAGCTAGCTCAAATGGTTATAAAGATATGAACGTCAGAAAGTCGTAAATTTTAGTATTGACTGACTGACTGACATATAGTACCTAAACCTAACCTACTTCCAGATGACCTAGAAGGATGAAATTTAGAATCTAGCTCGGTAATTGTGTGTAAGCGTAAGAAAAAATCTAAAAATAAAAAAAAGTTAAAAAATAGGGGGGGTCCCCATACAAAAAAATATATTTTTTAATTGTAGCGTTGGAACCGTTACGAGCAGATATTTGAAACTATCCCAATCTAAGTATTATCATATTTGCTATTTAACTGCGATATAAACGTAAAGTTATGTAAAAAAATAAGTGGTGCCCCCATACAAAAAAACTTTTAATTCGCGCTAAACAACCGGCCAACGGACGTAGTAACTATTTAGTAATCTGTGCCAACGGTGTGTCGTCGGCGGCGCGCGGTAGGTACTTATGACGCGGTCGGTCCACCGTCGCGTCGTCCCAGCCAATCAGCGATATCAATACCTAGTTTTCTTTACAAAAAGTAATGATATTCCACCAAAAACATAAATGTAAAAAAGGAGAGCCAAGTTCAATACACAAATTATGCTTGGCTATGGGCTTCGCCGCAAAAAGAATGGAGATCTAAATGAGTGCCAAGTTGTAGACAAAATCTCAATATGTATTTATAGGAACAAAATAACATTATGAACAAGTATTAAACTCTATTTCTTCTCTTTATTGAATACCTATGACAATTGCTGTTATTTAAAAATGTGAGATTTTAAAGTGGGTTAGATTAACTTGGCCAGTTTTTACCAGAATAAAAAAAATACCTATTTTTTGAATAACGTTATAAAATGACTGATGTAATGAAAACTGGTCAAGTCAAATCTAAGCCACTTTAAGATCTCACATTTTTAAATAACAGCAATTGTCATAGGTATTCAATAAAGAGAAGAAATAGAGTTTAATACTTGTTCATAATGTTATTTTGTTCCTATAAATACATATTGAGATTTTGTCTACAACTTGGCACTCATTTAGATCTCCATTCTTTTTGCGGCGAAGCCCATAGCCAAGCATAATTTGTGTATTGAACTTGGCTCTCCTTTTTTACATTTATGTTTTTGGTGGGATATAAACTTACACAAATACTTTATTTAAATATATAATTGACACCCAATCATCGTAGCCAACAACTATGTTTGCACATATTTTTGACTCCGGCCGGGAATCAAACCCGCAACCTCCGACTCAGAAAGCGCTTTCACAATTCACATGCTACTGTGCCAGCGGGCTTGTATTTCAAACAATATTTAAATACAGCTAAGACTATTATGATAGATGCTCTCTCAAGAACTACTGACTCCTACAGTACAGATGTTTTTATTATTATTTATTAACGGTATTAAAAATAAGAGCTGATGATAAATAAATGGACAAATAAATTTGACTTCGACCTTTGCACAGCCTACGAGTTTTCAATGAGACAAATGGGAGATACCCAATTTTAGGAGATCAGATGTTCTATATTGGATCGAAACTGCTGATTGGTTGATGTATATTTTATCACCGTAGGGAGAGCCCTCGAGTATAAAATAGTGGACATTTGGTTGTTTGAAAAAGCCATCGCTTGTAAAAAAAAGCTTACTTTACATTTGTTGTACCAATGAAAATTTTGATCACTTGAGTAGGGTCTTTTCTACCGCAATGTATTGCATATCAGATAAAAAAATTGTATGTAAGAATTTCATATTTTTACCATCCTCTAAAACAACTTTTTTGACTGGAATCCTACAAAAATTATATAATAATAATAAATAATAAAAAATTGTTTATTGCCATTTGAAAAAAAAAAGACGTGTGGCACTCGGGGACTGCCGCGGTAAAGCTATTGCATAGTTATTTTTTGTATCACTAGATGGCGTTAGTGGGGAGCGTGAGGTTTTTTCACATGAGGTTTTTTCGTTACGGAATTTCTGGATTCGGTCCCCGCGCTCAAGGCCCGCGATAGAAGCTATGCAATAGCTTAAATGAAAATATTACACGTGAGCTTAGAATAGAATCCCACTATCTACTACTATATATCCTACTATCCATTCAGTAGTTTTGGCTTGAAAGAGCGACAGACTAGGGAACGGATTTGGATAAATTACAGTAATATTAGTAACATATTCGAATAACACATGAGATTCATTTTATCCCAAAATTCCCGCGGGAACGGGCACAATACGGGAAAGACCGCGATCCGATAGTAGTTCTAAAAAAACCAGAATGTATGTTTGTTATGTTACTCTTTTCACGAAAAAACTACTGGACGAACTTGGATAAAACTTTACAGGGATAGAGATTACACACCGGAATAACACATGGGGTACATTTTATCCTGACATTCCCGCGGGAACGAGTACAGCCCGGGTAACACCACGAGGCGAGGCTAGTTACATATAAAGCGACTAGGAGTTTAATATTTGATTGATAAAATCAGTGCTATCACAATGAGCCGGTAATTACGGGATTTTCGTAAACCATCGGTATTACTATGGAATGCTTAATTATTGAAGTATTTAATAACCAATGAAGGATAATTATTTATATTGCTGTCATTAATTATGAAAAGTTCATTTTGATAATTAAATACAATTAGGTTAATCATAAAAATCCCAAAATATATCAGAAATTACCAATAACAAAAGTTTTTTTCCAACTATTTTGATAAACAATATCTAAAGTGTCATGAAAAAGATTTTCCATATAAATTATTATAAGTCGAGAAACACGATACTTTTGTCCTTAGCACTTAAATTAATTTTTGTATGAGACAAATCCCAGATGAAATATTTTGCGACGCCTACACTTCAAGGGTGACTTCGAGACAAAGTTCAACAATTAAATTAGTCTTTAGTATTTCCAGAATAGTTGTATGTATTGTAACTGGAGCGATGCCAAGTTCTGATTGTACCTTTCAATGTATGGCCAGATAGTTACAGCGCTTGTTTTGTTAAGCTATTCGATGAGATTTAGCAGTTTAAACACTGATACTATTTGCATAGAGCCGTATTTTCAACTGACTTGTATAACTAGCGCACGATAGGTTCTCAATTCATGTGATTTTATTGATGTTTGATACATTTATGAATCGACTTCGACAGTTAATTCGGTCTATGTAATGGTTGTCTAGTAGAATAGTAGTTGAAACACTTAAAAAAATATAAGTAGTGAAGCCCGTATTTTGTTTATATCTTCATATTTTTCTCATCTCTACCAGATGGATAGCATAGACAAAATCGAATCTTCTGTTTGAATAGTGGAATACTACGTCTAGCAGAGAATGCGTTCATCGGTATATTCGAGAACGAATAGAACAATTTGGCTTTTTGTAATACTCTTTTTCGAAATAGGTGAAGAATCCTTTGTACAGGAAAAATGCCTGGAAAAAGTTAAACGTAGTGCCGAGTTCAATTCAGCGCGGCGGATTCATGGGAAGTGGTGCGATGCGATGCCATTTTTGAATGAAGAAAGTTACAACAATCTATACGAGTAATATAATAAAGCTGAAGGACTTGTTTTTTATTTGCCGTTAATCTCTTAAAATACCAATCCGATTGCAATAATTCTTTTTGTAATGGATAACCACATTCAACGGGAAGGATATAGGCTATTTTTCATCTTAAAATTGTCACGAGAACGTGCACAACGCGGGCAAAACTGCGAGGCGCTGCTAGTAATTAATAATTGAACAGCATTACAGACAGCCAATTACTTACCTATGTAAGTACCACAACAGATTATTTACATAATTATGATACCCAACATAACATTTCTAATAGCGGAAATGTTAATTAGTACCAATTACAGGGAAAATAGAGAATAACAATTTAATTATCTGTGTGTTGTGGGGTAGTTAGCGGCCCCACGTTGAAACATAGATAAATACGTTGATTTTCACAAGTTAATTACTTGAATTTTAAATGAAAGTACGGATAAATACATACCTTTGATAACACGTGTACAAATAGAAATGACAATATCTATACTACGATTGACCTAAAAATATCACGTTTGAATTACTATGTATTAACTCCCACAAAAAATGCAAAAGAGGGATACTATAAGTGAGGGATGAACAGCTTTAGACTCGAAGCTTTTTAATGAAGTGAGCGATAATATATTTGTTTAATAAGTTAATTTGTAAAAATAGGTATTAATCGATAACTTTTAAAACTTTCGTTTTACTTTTAATTTGCGTTCATTGACACATATCATCGCTTGTGCATGCGGTTAGTTGAATTTCAAAAAATAAAGTTAAAACAATTCGCCTTCAAATCTATATTCAAATACCGTGAAAATTGCACTAAAAGTGTTTAAAATGCAAAAATAAATAGAAAAATGCAGATTCAATTTGTAGAGGTGCGTTGGCAAATAAAAGCAATTAAAAATAATTGTTATGCCCGGACAATAACTCTGCGAGATAAACTGTGTTTCATACTTGAAGTATTAAGAGTAAAGATGAATTCAATTCTAGCTGATCGGACTCTGCATCATTTGGTCAGATGGTCAGCGTTTGGTCAGTCGCTGACTCAACCAAAAAATATAATTTATTACGAAATATGCGTATGTCAGAAAGGGACAAAAAAAAGAAAAGGACAAAAAGGTTAATAAGCGTTGATAAGACTACTAAATCGTAGTTGTTAACTGATGTTGCATGCGGCGAACGACTTACTGTAATCGCACCTCAAAGTTCACAAAGACGTTGAGGGGAAGGGCCACAATCATTCATCGTCGATCATAAAATTAAAAACATTCCTCGAAACTAAAACTACGATTAAACTAAGAACTTTGTAAAACTGACGGCTGATAAATGATGAGAAAATTATAAAGTATTTTCGGAGAAAAAAGCTGAACTTAGTAAAAGAGCGGGATAAAGTTGATTTATGTATGAATGGGAGTGTTCGGAAGAAGAATGTCGGGTCATTAAGTCTGCCCGCAAACAACGGATTATTGTAATTATGCCACTTTTTCTGTGTTCGGTAGAGATTCGTTTCCCATAGAGATATCAGGCAGTCTTTTTAGGATATACCAATCGGTTCATTTAATTAGATTGGAGCGGAAAGCTTTTAACGAAAACGGTTTTAATACATTTATTTGTGGCGGTCATGATGAGTTGTCCAGCGGTAGACTGATTAATAGTCGTTCTATATTCTACAAGCTTCTATTTTACTATTTGTTCCCTATTGTTGTTTTTAGACCCTAAAGGTCTTCAACATGGTCTTTCATTTGAAGAACCAAGACCAATGTTTTAACGAGCTCTCCAAAGTGAACTAAATTCTATAGTACTCAAATAAAAATGTCTATATGAGTCACCCATCTAAGTTGTGATCGAGTTGCACGTTGCTTAACAATCGTGACGAGTAAACACCGTTAATCAAACTACGCCACAATCGCTACACTGTGAGAATACCAGTCAAGTTTGATTTTGTTTTTATCTCACCAACACTTATCGTTGTCACTGATAATGTACTCTACTTTAAGTTGAAACGGTCTTCTTCCATGACAGCTGCAGTATAAAGCAGTTATAAGAATTAAGTAGGACACTTTTCACATAAGAGTATGAAACGTATTGTTGCTATCACCAGTGCCATAACAACGCAACTGCAGCTACGTGACAAAAAACTTTTGTAATATTAAAAACTATCTTTTCTAATATTAGAAGTTTAGAGTCTGACGCTCGTACCCACTTAGAGAGAAGTCACTTGCTTCCCTAGTAGAGTTGCAATGAGTAATTTTGACATGTAATGTATGAAAAATTCATCAATTACTTAAGTGTCGATTTAGTGGTCATCTCTGAATGCGGTAGGAAGATAATATATTATTATGACTTAAGTTTATTAACACTTATCTCATAAAAGGTGACAAATCTAAGTACTACCTTGCAGCAATTCTTGTCCATCGACTTTTCAAAGGTGATGAACTCGATGTGTAGTTTGTAGCTAGTAAGTCAGTTGTTGTGTCAGGGCGACAAACTTCACATCGTTTAGTAAAGCTCATTATTACCAAAACTATAGTCAACTATTCTATTACTAAGAATCAAGGGTACTGTATTATAAAGTTGCTTAAATTTCCATGAATTGTAAACTGGCTTTCACAATGAATATAACATTGCTATTGAATTATCACGTTCGGTTGAAAGCCACATAATAATTTGTATATTCAAAATGGATCCTAGGAAAACTACTCAGTATTGAGGTAATTTTATTACAATTGCTTTTGACTCGATGTTGGAGTTTCGCCTGACAGCTGTATTGTGCAATGTTCGGATCTATCATAATTTGATTTCATTTAAATTTAATTTTTCTCTGCTAAGTGAATAAAAATCGCGCATTGTACTCATGATTTCAATACAAGGAATAGTATTTCATATTTAGTAAATTTTCAGCATATAAAGTAAGTACTCTGTGATGTCATTATAAAAATATCTTTGTCTGATCTGTATGAACACCTGATTGCCGCAATACCAGATAAGTGTTACCCAATATTACCACTCAAAAATAGAATTATATATTTTTGATACCTTATCACCATCTACACTTGTCCTTTCTTCAATAATCCTTCTTAATTCAAAAGTACAATGATTGCCTACCTTCCACACCTACAAAGTCGTAACATATTAAGACAAAGTTAAGTTATTACTTTAAGGTAGCATCACATATTAAAATTTTCCATGGAACCCATTCAAAAGGAAGGATATTGTAAAGCTACGTTTTCACAATGGTATTCACTTATGTTCTAAACAGTCCCGAACATATTGCTTGCTCGCTTTGTCATTAAGTTAATGGATGAGCGAGCGAGTGTTCGGAAACGTTCAGAGCACGTGAAAACGCGGCTTAAAGCAACATGTTCCTCGTAGTGAACAATGAACACTGACCGTAATATATTGTTCTACGACAGCAGCTTATTGAAAACGGCACGAGTTCAAACTGTAATTGAATTTCCAGTAAAAGATATTAAAAGTTATCTCCACTTTACTATCTGGTGACATAAAGTTGAAGTATACCTATACTTCAACTTTATGTCACCAGATAGTTTATTAAATAGTTTTTATATATAGGCTTAGGAATATGAAATTTTTTATTTAAAATGTCAAATTCCTGAGCCTGATTTTTTAAATTCTTTTCATGTTAATAAATTCAAAATGGTGGCTTAAAAACAGTACTTTGATTTTTATTTAAATAGGTCTATCGTCAAAACTTCTACTGTCTTAGATCGATCGACAATTTTACCGTCTTAGTTTAGGACGGGGTCGTGAGTCAGTATCATTCAAGTATTAACAATTGAATTGTTCCACATTCTCTAATTCCATAAAATTCACTCATTTAGCACCACTGTAACTGATCTCTGCGTTACAATTTAATTAATCAACTAATACTACACAATTGTACCCTTCAACCGCATATCAATTGAATGTACAGATCAGAAATGCTCTATTGAAATACTGCGTTAAAATTTATATCATAATACAAAGTTCCATGCATTGAAGTATATTGACCCAAAAATTTAATAATATAATTCCATGGAAAGTTTATTTCCATCTGGCTTTTGTTATTTTGCTCGTTACTCTCATAAACAGTATTATATTGAGAGGGGAATATTGTGTACCCTTCTTTATTACTTCAATGCAATATGAGCAATTAAAAATATGCAATATACGAATAGTATAACATATTAATAAATTTGTTTTTAAACGTTAATGATAAAACAATAGTACTTATAAATGTATCTTAATGGTATAAATTTATTTTATTTTAGATGGACGTGTTACATAATTTGGACGCCGCCCTTGGCTGCGCCCGCATTACATCAGTGGAGCAGGAGAACCGAGCATTATATGTATAATATCTTGATTGATACACCTTGTAACATCAATGCACTTGTAATTAAATGGCTCGCTAAGTCAAATCTTGTAACAGTACACGCAGATGCTCGTCACTAAGGGAGAAAGTATAGTATAATGTAATGTTCAAAATCGAATCTGGAATGTGACATTACAGGAGAACGCTTCCGGTGCGGGAACACTTTTTGACGTTTTTTTGTTAAAGCTGCAAGCTGCAGTTTGACAGTTCACTAGAAAGCGAGTCCTATTAAACTTGCCTTTAACTGGTTTTGGAGCGGGTAAGATTGTATTTGATAAAGGTTTTATTAAGTTACTTCAGAACCCTATTTTCAAAATGTATCAAATTTCTTTTGAGATACTATTACTTTATATTTATGACGAAGACAGACAAGAAGGTACTAGAATATTGACACACGTATTATTACGAAGACATATCCAAGAAATAATAGAGGCGTCCTTCAAACACATTCCTGGAATGTGTGTTATGTTTAATAAAATATCGTTATAAACAATATTATCTGGTATAGATTCCTAAGAAATTATATTTATTAAACTAAGGTGAGTCAAGGACACAAGGATGGGAGATATGTTCTTCAATATTAGAAGTACTTTATCTCTCAGAGCATAGAGTCACCGCCGCGCCAGTGATTCTTTCTCTGTGCTTTCTTCATCTTCTTCTTCATCGAGTGGATGGTCAACCTGACCAATCCTGGTGTCAGAGTTATATTATTATTAGCTATTAGTTGCTCTGTGCTTTATCTTTATGCAAAGTTTCAAATTAGGTCGCATTAACCTAACCTAACCTAAAATGGGTAACCTTAAAACCTTAAAATCGAATCAAAAAGCGTGCTAAAGTTTAATAGAAACATTTCACTAAACGTGTAATAAGGGTTATTTCACACACGATGCCATGTTGCAAATGAAAACTAATTTTGTAAAGCTTCTCTAATTTGAATAAATAAAGTGATTATGCGCACTACGGGTTGCGTTGCGCCGAACGTGAGACGGGTGCCAACTAGGATTCATATTAACCCCGTGCTTTTATTTATATACAATCTACTGTGATTTTCATGGACGTTTATTAGATGTTAACAGTGTGCATGTGCACTTGTGTACATAATTCGCGATCCTAAAACTAAGCAATGCTACATATAATGCTATCTTACTTTTAATTGGTGTCTTGAACTTCAAATGATCTATTTCCATTATTATTAAAATAATTTCAAAATATTGATGGATAGTCAAAATGTATTTGATCTATATAAAGTTAAATACTACTGTAAAATGGGTTAAAGCCTATCGATTGATTTGTCCTCATATCAGCGTGACCAGACAGCGTTGCCGCTTCAGAAACTGTTCCAATAAACCGTTCTATAGAAAACCTAATAGATATTGAAAGCCTGGAATAGACAGCAAAGCTCAGCTATAATAAATGAAATATCCACCTACCATCCCATGATCACATCGTCGACGATACACTTCAAAGTTTGTTATTAAAAATTCAATATAAAAGTTGGATTGAGTTTCCGGCGGCACGTTTAATGTTGGTTCCAGTCCAACTTAGATACAACGTGATATCTGTTACATTTGAAATAAAGGTTTATATGTAAAGGTGGTTCCCAGAAATCGGTAACCGCGCTGTCAACATTGAAGAGTAAATAAATAATTACGTTATTCAATCTGCGGAATCGTAAGTAACTTTAGGAAACAAACATTACGCTCTCAATTTTGTAAATTAAATTTAAGTATCCACCTATATTATTCTGGCAGCACCGCGGTGAGGGGACTGAATTAAAACATAGGAAATGATTTCAAGCAAACATAACATTTTATCTGGTTGATTCGAAGCTCTCGAGATGTGTAAATATTCCGGAGCTAACCGCATGTCGGTGTTTGATGAGATCAAAGCATCACTCGTTTACACTCTTTGCCTCCATCACGCAAGAATATTAAATTTTATTTCACCCTTTGAAATTCTTATTCGCATTGTTTATTTAGGTATCTGCGAATTAGCAAATATTAATTCGTTTTTCCAATTGCCGGTTTTTTTGCTAAATATCTGAAGATGTCGAATATTTATGAATGGAAGAAGGTCAAGTGAACACCGGTCGCGTTAAAAATTTAATTGAAGGCTTGAAATTCAATCGGTTTATTCCGGGTGATTTGCGTGGCTCGCTTCATTACAATACTCTTGAGCCGGAGGGGCGCCTCCTGGTTGGTGTTCCCTGTCCACCTCACTCAAACGGCCGCTTAACTGATTGTTTTTCTATTATCGAGTCGTAAACCGAATAACACCCGGAGATTACCGCGTGTCTCTCCACTCGCTAGTCGATCATTCTGTTCAGCCAACAATATGTATATCTTGAACAAATACTATATCTTACGTTATAAGCCATTTAACACAAGGCAGTTGACGAGACAATTTAATCAAATGCAAATATCTTTAAGGCTACAGTCACCTACCTGTCCACCTACTTTCTCTTATTACTTGGTTTTCGATAGTTGCATTTCTATCTGAGCGCTACCGTGCTTCAGAGGTCACGTTCAACAAGTATCGATATTCAGTTCCAATATATACAACTCAACAATCTGACACAAAACGTCCATTAAATCAATACTTAACTAATTGACGTAATTTTTCATACATTACATGTCAGAATCACTCGTTAAATCTCTACTAAGGAAGTCTGACGTCCCTGAGTACGGGAGTTAATATTACATTTAACAAAATTATTATTTACTAGCAGCGCCCCGCGGTTTACCCGTGTTGTGTCCATTCCTGTGGGAATTTCGGAGTGAAAAATAGCCTATGTTACTCGTGGATAATGTAGTTTTCGAATGGTGAAAGAATTTTAAAAACGGTCCAGTAGTTTTTGATCCTATTTATTACAACCAAACAAACAAAGTTGTCCTCTTTATAATATTAGTGTAGATTATTTAATTGCCCCGAACAACACTTCATAAAAGTGATACCATAAACTGCAATACTGCACCATAAACTATAGCAATATTGAGCAAAAATACAATATTTCAATGTCATACACAATCTGCGTAATAACATTAATAGCGTATCTCGTTATGAACTCAAGTGGGCCTTGTCCGGCGTTGATCGATGCCCCTGTTTGTTCAGTACTGAGCACCAGCCTACTCGGTAATAAAGTGTATGGTTACAGAGAATATCAGCTAAAAGGTACTACTTACTATTATCTATAGACTCTCATTTAATAAATTATTAGAGAACTTTGTTCCACCGAGGTATACATCATGACTGATTTTTCATCCAAAGGCAACTTCTTACATTGAGGAAAAGAGTCCTTATCATAGAATGTAATGAAATCACTAAACCTCTTTCCTCTTCATAAAAATCGTCTTCGGCTAGAAAATCGACCCAATTAGTCCACATTTAACTCTCGTAACAAACAAATAGAATACACAGATAAACTTACTATTAACTTGCAATAAATAGCAAATGTTTCAAGAAAATTAATGGATAAGATAGCTAAAACTGCATTCCGGAATCGTAAAGAAGTTCCAAATCATTTTCTGAGTAAGCTCTCTTAGTGAAAGGAAGAAATATGGAATTTAAACCTAAAAGACTTTATAATACTGCACCAGCTACATTTTCACTGCATCTGCATCTTATTTCGACCGTGTAATATTTAATTTATTGTAGGTATAATACTGTGCCATAATTGCAGGACTCTTAACCACAGTATTTCAGCCACAAAATGATCACTTAACCGAGCCATATAATTTAACTGCCTTATTACAGAACGAGTAAAAGATAAAGGCTTGCATAGACTTGGGACTTTTGTCCGTTTGTCCGCGGAGGACTACTCCGTCAACATAGAAGCTATATAGCTTTATTTATAAACATTTATTATCTATGTAGTAAGTTATACTCGTACTCCATATAAAATTACGAATATCATGATTCTTCTTAAATGTTGCTTTTGTCGATGGAGTTCTTTCCACTTTCTACTATTTTCTGCCATTCTCTTTAGCTGTTCATACGACACGTATTCGCTTAACACATCAAAATTATTTCACAATCAATATTGTCAACTTTTGGTGGAAAACATTAAAACTAAGGATACTTATACTCCATAAATCTGTTGAAAACTGTATTAAAATACACACAAAAGACTAAAAGCTTCTGCACTTGAACTTTTTAAAGTTTGGAACGCCAAAAATCCCTCGTCTGTCTGTAACGAGTGAAAGATAATGGTAGCAAAAAACGTGGACATGATTGTAACAATGCCAAGATTGCCAAGTGGACGGATTAGTCCGTTGGCCTGCGGTTGCCAACCGTACCGACGCCACTAGAGATTTATTTGTTGATCTTACCTTATCTGCGGACTCGGGTGTACGGTCCTTCGAACTTTAATTATTGCTACACTTTTCAGGATTCAGCGCTTCTGAGAAAGTGATTGCTGTTAGCCTTTTAAATCTTTAGTTTTCAATAAATTAAACTATACATTTTATTTTGTTAAGATTCCATGATTTGAAAATAAACAATCTGAATCACTCGTATGACATGTCTGTGACTGTGTGTGTCCATCTACATCATAGTTACACAGTTAAATAACGCAAAAGAAATCCGTTGTCTACTTTCAAAGATTACAACAAGTACTTACTGTTTTACTATTAATTGAAACGCGCGTTGATGTCATGATTATTTGTTAATAATTTGAGGGACACTCAACAGTAACCTCCGTCGTACGTAAGTTCCCGTTTTAACAAATAATTAAGTACTTACTGCATAAGATTTCAATATGTACTAACGATGTCGTAGCCCACTCAGAGTAGCTCAAGCAAACCCCAGCTTAAATAAACGTTAATAATTACAAATGCGTCTGTATTAAAATTTCACCCTTTCTGAGTCTGAGGTTAGACAAGACAACGCAGTCGTGGACTTAGCCACAAATCTAGTATTTCAACTGTGAGGTCTGTGGTTGACGGTTGTAAGCTCGAGTACTTCTGGTCCAAGTAGTGAACGGACGTGGTGCTTGTTATTGCGTTAAAATACGTAGAACTTTTTCATATTCAAACGTTTTCAGTACCGACTGATATGTCAATGAGAATTTGGAATTTTATAATGTGTCAGAGCACTCATTTTTATAAGCTGATTATACAGGCGATGAACTTATGGAATCACATCAATTGTTTTATTTAGTTAGCTAGAAGCTATTGCTTATATTGTCAGCTATAAGAATGAATACAATTTTAGAAATAATTTTGGAAATGACACAATATTAACTGTCAAATCATTTTTTTGACATTTTATTTAAATGTAGCGCACACAAATCACTAAAGCTTTTTTTATTAAAAATAAATCTGCAATCATCAACTATTACTTTTTGTGTGACACGAAATATATCAAGGTGGACTGTGAAAATAGATAAACTAACTACTTTACAAAACTTTTACCGTTCATGGATTTTATACTTAAAAGAGTCGTAAAGGACATAGAAGTAATTGAAAAGGTCATAAAGAAGTTAGGTCTTAATTGAATAACTTTGAATGTTTAGATTCAATTACGCAGATTAAGTACTAAAAACCTGTGCAGATCTTAGACAAGTCTGCAGTTAGACAGTCTTCTGATCTAACATGACTTATTTATCTGTTAGAATAATGAATTTGTACCGAATACTCTCGTAAGCCTGGCTGAAGACCAACTTGTGTGCATCAAACAAGTGAGTTTAAAGACTGTCTGAGATATAGTGTGTGTACGCTCTTAATAAAAATACTTATAATCGATGCTTGAGATTGAGTTAGACAATCGTATTATAAATGATAAGTTATAAGATTTACTTTATTTAATCAATAGGTTTATTAAACTAACAGCCTGTAATCTGTAGATTAAATGCCCCCCACTCACTGAACATATAGATAAGGAGTACATACAACGTAGCATAGGTACTGATTCTTTTATTTAAAAAAAACTTTATGAGATCACTTTACAAACGCAAATCCTAAATTATTACCGGATTCATTTAGAAGTTACGATGCAACTTACAAACATATATACTTGTGAAACTAATCATTTTAGGGGCTACACAAGTACAATAATTACATTTATTATTTGTGTAAGTAATAGTAACCTCGTGTTTTAAGTTATTATCAGCTTAGATTGTTCAACTCAAAACCACAAAGCCTTTGCCTAAAACCGAGCTGAATCTTCCTTGCATCTCGAGTGGCTCGAGCTGAAGCCAGATTTGCAGTGCATTCACCAGCGACCTTTTTTTTTTTTTTTTTTTGTTTAGCAGTGGAAATGCATTTACGCATCCCCCGCCGTCCGGGTGGTGCCAGACGGCAGGGGTATGTGGGGCTCAACCCGGTAGGCAAGCTCCCCCCGCTGCCGGGGCTCATCGCACCTACCGCAGTGACTACCCACTAAAACCACTGCTGTGCCTTCAGTGCGCTTAGTGTCGGGAACGTGGGAAGTTCACCAGCGACCTCGCACAACGACTAATATACAGTGTAGTGTGTACCAACGTGTAAGCCGACGACAAACAACGGATTTGTATGTGTTATGTTTGTGGTGTACGTCAACAGAACACAGCTCCGATATAAATTATTACAACACGTTTATTAATTTTGGGGGCCTTTTGAGAGGTCGTGTGATTACTTTAACTTTAACTTTACTTTAAATTCATTGGAAAGATAATGGTTAAGTGAACAAAGCAAAGTCAATAATAGTAGCGAGACGTGAAAGGCTGGCCTTAAACTATTCATAGATTTGGAGTATATACTGCCAAATGTCTTTACAAGCTGTACCACCTATACGTACAATACTGTACTCAAATATTTGTTAAATCGTGAATGCGCAAGGTGAGAAGAGTATTTGCAAACTGCTTTTAAGTTTAATTGAATAGTTAACGTAATATGCAGACTTCATACTATACAAAAAATCAGTATACCTATTACTACTACTAATAAGACGAGGTCTCGTCGGTTCACTCACTCCCAGCACTCGTGACGTAAGTACCTGGCAGGTACACTCGGGACAAATGAACGTGGCTCGGCTCCAAACAATGCTCAGATAGGACTCGTATTGTGTTACATTTCATAACTCTTGCTCCGAGCACTCGAGTGTCCCGAGATCACGAGCCTTCACAAATACTTTTACTTTACTACCGCACAATAGCTCATCTCTTCTCTAGTTTTTATGAACCTTACAAACGAGTCCTTACTGATGACTTCAATCAAGCCTTCAGCATTGTTTGTTTGTTTTTATATTCTGATCAAAATTCAGATGAATGTTTTATTAGTTGGTGTTTGTGACCGCTCACATTGAAACGTATGGAGACTAAAACAATACCAAGCAGTGGTTCGTTATTTCTATGAACATTTTTAATTACAAAGACATTTATATAATTTTATGGAAAGACAAGGTGTACCGATATAATTTCTTCTAAAATGAATGCAAATGTAGTGAAACCTGTCAAAATACTCGTGCGATATTTTGAAGTTCCGGTAATACTGTCGGTCCGCATCTTTATCGTTCTAACTAAAAAATTAACGTGTGTTGTGTGAAAGTTCGTTGACAGCGCTGGAAGCGAGACGGCGCAAGTTTCTAGAAAGCGCTGTAAGCTTAACAAATGGTGGATGCAATTACGTCCCGTGGAGAAAACAAAAGACACCGCAGAGCATCCAGTGCTGGACGCGAAAACTGGGTACCAACCGATCCAGTTAAACTTTTAAAGTGCCCCTTTATTTAGTATGTCTACTGCATCTCCTCTTAAAAGCTTTTTTAACAGCAAACTATTAGTTTCAATACTGTTGAACTTTGTAACAACATTGTTTGTATCGCTCGTATGAATAAGCCTTCCTTGAGTGAAAACTTTTGTTTAAGTTTGAAAATCTAAGTATTTACTTTTCTGAAGTATGGAAAGAAATATCAGTAAAATGTTATATACACATATAACTACATAATTTACGATCTGATCGACATGTTACTTTAAGTCTCATATTAATGACCTTTTCAATAACAATTTGTTTAGCATCTCCCTTATACGTCAGGTGAATGTTAACTAATCTATATACCTACATATACTTAAAACCTATACTAAAATCAAATAGGTGTAACTCACGTGTGCTCATTACTCAGCCGTGCAGTGTAGAGGAAAGCGCTGATACAGGCGCCGCCCTCAGGAGATAAGGCGTCAGAATTAATTACTCCGGCATTATCCTCTTGTTCAATTAAACTGTTTTCTTTAAACTACTTCTAAGCTTTACTTTGCCGTCTATCCAGCACTAGCTTAAAGATTATGCTAACGTTTTATTTTGTTCAATTAATTGTTTCATTTTCTATCTTACTTTGTTGAGAGGTAGAGTGGGTTGTTTATTCTAAGAATGTATTATGAGAAAACGTTGTTTCTTTGTCTATGGCTGAGAAAAGTACTGTTTTCTCTCATTTTTAGTTTATTTACCTAATTAGCAATGTGGACTTTTTATAGTTGTTTTTTATTTTAATTGGGTCGAGGTATATTATTGTTAACAACGTTATTATGTCTGCTTGATTTCATTTGTTTTTCTCTTAATTTGTTTGTCCTGCCTGAGTATTCATAAAAATATCCTACAGTTGTTTTGATAAGTCCATATCGAATAAAACTTTGTTGCGAAAGAGGATTATTCTAAAGTTTAAATGCTATTAACCTGCCGCCTTCCGTTCAATGTAATATTCTTATTTTAAAAGTTTTTTTCCTGAAAATCTTCTTTAAGAACATTTTACGTGCTTTCATTATTTTGTACAAAACGGTGAAAATACAATACTGGTTATATTCTTTTTAAAAGGACATTAGTAGAACATTTTGTTAATTCAATCATATTATTTTTAACATGATAAAATAAAAATGGCAAGTTCGATTAATTTTTAATTTCCTCCTAAAAAGGGATTCTCTTGTCGACTAAAATAATGGCGGACAACGAAGGGAACAAAAGATCATGTTATGCGAATGAACTAGATTCAAACAAGATTGGAGACTGCATTAGACGAACTTAGCAGTGTACTAAGGGCAATAAAATTTACAATATAACAAAATTATTATATATTAAGAGTTACTTGATAAATTCCTTAAAAACCAAGAAAGGATAGACAACCTACCACAAGAATGCGTGTGAAATCACATCAAACCCTTTAAAATGTAACCTTCCAGATTTACGTCATCATTTCAGAATTTTCGCTCGTAAAAACATGGCACTAGAAACTTAGTTGTACACTCATCCAGGGTTACATAACCGTCATTACCATACAGTATTAAGCTGTATACTTCCCAGGGTTGACGTAATGGTGAATGTAGACTCATCAATTACCCAACTCTCTAAGCACTTGTGTTTAACTTCAGCTTGCCTCAATTATAAGCCTTTCAGTGTATAATAATAACGTAGTATCATGTGTGTAAATTACTTAAATTGCTCGGAATCATTGCTTATTGTCGGCAGGGAATTAAGACGGTATTGTGTTTACGTGCCATGAATAAGTGGGCTGTTTTTTATTTTACTGTTTTTGTGTTTAGTACCGTTAAAGGAAAGATATACCTCTTAGAATCACTCCAGTGTAAGCATTTACCAGGAAATATACAGGAAGTTTGTAATACTAGAAGCATCGTAACTCTACAGGAAAGCTATGGAGGGCACCTAGGATCCGAGCTCCAACAACAGTAATCTTGAGCTAGCCGTAACCTTTTTCGTATGTTTTAAACCTCTTTCAGTTCAAAAAGGTATATACCTCCTTAATTCGAATTTCGAATGGAAACAAAAACAACAAACATTTACGTTTTTGTGCCAATTTTATCAATTTCAGTAGCACAATAAAATTAGGTTGGGTCAAAAGCTCTCCAAAGTTTTGTTTGCTGAAAAACACTCGTATCGTGAATTAGAATAACTTTTCAAATGACACTTAATTTGGCCTAAAACAGTTTTGATAACAAAATTAAATTATTTTAGTAGAGCCAATCGGTGTTATATCTCTACGTTGAATTTCTATTTGGGATGGCGCAAAACAATTTGTAGTGCTTGTTCAATCAATTAATTCTCATTTCGATCGGTTTTTAGGGTTTCGAACCCGAAATGTGCAGATGGGTACGTATTTGGACTGTTTGCGTTGCGATTTCTCGCATCTTTGATTTTTTATGTTTTATAAAAAAAAGACTATCTGCTTACATAATCGAACCATGTTGTACCTATTGGAAATGATAAAAAAACATCTATACAAATATTATAAGGAGGTAACATTTGTAATTTTGTTTGCTTTTAAGTTAGGGCTGATCTCGGGGATTTCTAGTCCGATTCGAATAATTCTTTTAGAGTTAGATAGCCATATGCCAGAGAAAGGTTATAAGCTATTTTTTATCTCTCAATTCCCACGCGAACGGGCACAACGCGGATAGAACCGGGGGGCGCTGCTACTATATTATAAAAAAAACTAACAATATTTTGCAAATTTCGTCATCATTACTGCATTGAATTGTAATCCAAACCAAACGTGTAAACTGGAAAATGAGTCAGAAACTTGATAGGTGAAACTAAAAGTACACATCATTAAATTAAATTCCGTAGAGGTAGAGCAGGTATCGCACCGACCGAGTCGCCGCTTGCAAGGAATATAAAAAACCGTATTAAAGAAAACCTCCATGTTCTGCGCCCTCTTCCGATTATAAAACGCACTAACTTTTAATATATTCAATTTATTTCTCTTCAGAGCGTAGCGAGTTTTATATCATGTAATAATATGATTTCTATGTTCGTAACTTCCAATTTTCTTCTTATGTTATGAGAGTGAAAGTTTTTGTGGTTGTTTGTATAAATATACATGTTTACGTATATAAGATGTAGTAATGAGAGTAGCAAGAGCTAGTTTTTAGTTTGAAATGAAGTTGGTTCGTTCAGTTCCTTAGTTCGTTATTCTGCCAAATTTTCTATTGTAGTTCAGTTTTAATTACAATGGTAGGTAAACCCCTTTCTTTCTAATAGACTTAAAAAACAGGCCAAGTGCGAGTCGGACTCGCGAAAGGAGGCCCCGTACTTTAAAAAACGGCTAAAAATCACGTTTATTGTATGAGAGCCTCCCTTGCATACTTGTTTTATTTTATTTTAAGGAATACATCATCTGTGAAAATTTCAACTGTCTAGCTATCACCGTTCTTGATATATAGCTTGGTGACAGACGGACGAACAGACGGACAGCGAAGTCTCAGTAATAGGGTCCCGTTTTTACCCTTTGGGTACGGAACCCTAAAAAGTAATGAATTCAACTCATATGTATGATAGATTTATTAAATCATCCAAAAATACTATTTAGCCTCAATAACACCTTTACACTGAACACAATCAGTTCAACTTAATGCTAGTTCACGAGATAAACTGAGATCAAAAAGTTAAACATCACCTAAATCCAGTTCAGTTGATCGTGATAGATCGAGATAGAAACGGTGACATTGGGACTTAGAAGAAACTTTTACTTATAAGTTGTATTCGAAAATAGTTCTCAACAGTCGATTGCTCTATTTCAAACCTTAAGCGTTCACCCAAGAAGCAGTTAACAAATAAACAGCTATTACGGTGGCGCGGTGGTTGCCACATGCTGGTGCGGGCCGCAAACAATTAACATTACGATACGTCTCTATATAACACCGCCTGTGGAGAAATGCCGAAGTCTTCACAGGGCCAGATTTAAATCCACCCTTTAACTTAAATTATACCAAATCAATCCTTAAATATGGTAATTTCAAGAGAAGTGTCGAGGCAAAGCTGAGGGAATAAGTAGGGTATGTCATTTACAAATTAGATAGAGACCTGAAAGAATATAAGTATTAGACAACGATTGGAATGGTATTTATAACAATAAAATTGAGAGCCAATTGTCTTCTGTGACCAGGGTCCTTGCAAAGGAGCCGAAACGTCAGATATAAATGTAAAATAACAGCAAAGTGTATCCGTTAATGTAGTTTTAATTCGATTACCTAAGAAACCAGTAGCCAATTAAAAGGTTTAAAAGTAAATAAAATATGATTTGCGTTTATAAACACTACTATATCGGTAATACATTGTAAATGGCTATCAATGTTCAGTTAGCCCCCAAATCCGGCCCTGCGCTATTCGCCCTCAGAGTTAGTGTGAAACGCTCAAAATATTTGGCATAATTCAGTTTGTGTCGGGGCGAAACGCCGCAAACGATGGGTTTTGCGTTTAGTTCGATTCCGGCATTTACGTGGTGTGATATATCTATAATCGCATATTCCGTACTCAGAATATGTTTCTACATCAAATGTTTTCTTACTGAGTGATTTTGATAGAAAAGGTATGAAAAATGATGGCAATCAGTTAAGTGTTTATTGAATGGACGTCGCTGAGTGTGGCAGTTAACATAACACCGATTTAAAAAAAGATTTAATATAAATATGTGGTATTCTAAGACGACTTAACAGTTTCTCTTTCTCAAGAAAAGCTCCTGAGCAGATAATGATCTTTGAAATAATAATGCAATGTTCAAAACTTATACAATGCAACGAGAAAAGATACGACTTCTGTGCTTCACGTATTGTATATTCTTGTTCCAATGCGCTACGGTCTCTGTTATACCAATGTGACATATACATGAAGAACAAGTTCTCAGTCATCGTAGAATATAGGTAAACAAAAATTATAAATAATAATATAGGACATTTAAACATTCGGCTTACCAAATATTTTTTTTAAATACAGAAATCTGAACCAAAAAATAGACAGTACAAACCAAATCATTCCAAAGTCTACATTCAACAAATAACTTCCACATTTTTACCGATTCACAGAAATCTTTTTAATATTTCCCATTGAAACCTTTATTATTTTATTCTGAAACCGAGTCAAGTTCTATTGAAAGGTATAAAAGTACTTCAGTACTTGATTATCATATTACGAGGACGTAATAGAAGTAAAGCACCTTCTACATCAGAAAAAGTTCTCTTTTATCTTTTAACATTCAAGGACTCTGCATTCAGCAATCATTCAGGACCTTTACATGTACTTGAATCTATATCATAGATAGACTGAGTTTACATACAAGCTGCTAGCTAGCTAATTCTTAATACATTGGAAAACATATTGTGACATATTAAAGCCTTATATATATATTCATCTTAAAATCGGTCAACAGTGAATTGCATTTTGAAATATTTTAAGGTAAGCCCGGAAAGACTTTTCAGATAAAAGTACAAGTACCTAAAAAGGAATCACAAACAAACAAGCCTCTCGTAAGGCGATCTCTTAAAAACACCCTCGACTCTTGCCTCACCGTTCCTATCCAAATATGTCAAAAGTTGATATACAAGTCCAATGTTCGGAGTGTATCGGGTGGCGAAACAAAACGAGGACTATTGGCGTGGGCCCAGCGTTTAATTCGTGGACTGCGCCAACTCTGCGGTGGATAGACAGATTTGCTTCGTGATGTTTATTAATGGTATAGTTGAGCTACACTTACAAATGAGTCTCGCGGGTTTTCTACGACAAGAATGTGGTTTGGTGTCTATTGGTATACATTTTCAATTATGGTCATGAAAAAACATACAAAAGCTTTCTTCGGAAGTTTAAACTATTTGTATTATAACTTAATTTAAAAAGCTGCATTTATGTCAAGAAAAAGAATATATAAAATCTTTGCAAAAACGTTTTAATTTGCCGTTAAATCTGTCTCTCGCAGTGGTATAATATAACCGGGAAGTTTATTAGAGCCGCCCAATTTAGCGTGAGGAAGTGAATGTGAGTGGTGCTTGAATTAAACTGCCCTCCCGGCGCGAAAGAATTTATTTATCCAGGGATAAGCGGCGGGATCTAAAGGATTAGGATACACGCAAACGTCGACGATTAAACTGCATATTAAACTCATATCATCAGACACTGTGGCTTTACCCGCCATGGTACCATCAAGACTTGAACACGGGGTTTTGTTCACGTAATCTGATAATATAATGGTAGAAAAGAACGGATGAATAATATATGGTGAAAATAGCCCCTTCACAAAACTACAGCCAAACCTTTTAGAGCTGTCTTTTGAACATCGAACCGCGACAGAGTCTTTTATTAACTGATCCATTATAGTTCATTGTAAATGTATGTACAATGATATTGTTTGTAGATTCTTTACAGAACAGAACGGTGCGGTTGTAACGGATACAAATATTTTATGAACAAAAAAGTGTATGAACCCGTCTCTTTGTTTACACTTAAGTAAATATTTGAAGTAGCAGGAATATTATCAAAGTTTCATGTCATTTTAGTAATCTTAAGTATTAGGATATAGCTGAGTAGTTGATCTGTCGGATAGAATAAACACGAATTTTTATATGTATAACGTTTAATTTTGTAAAAGTTCTACGATTACTGCTAAAACTTTAACCTAGAATAATTGCTAAAATCGAATTATCTAAAACCTAAATTAAGTTACCTTAACGTAGTCGACTGCTGATGACAATACCTGGAAATATTCAAAAAGACTTTTATTAAAACTGTAGTTAAAAGATGTAATAATTATATTCTCTTTGTTTAGGAGTTTTGGGGTGTGAGGCGTCTCATACAATTATTTAACCGACTCCAAAAAAGGAGGATCTCTATTTTTTAGTATATTTCGAACGAAACTGACTTTTATAAATGTTTGCTTTCAGGACTATGTACATCTCTAGTAAAACAGGTAACTGGATAAGGAAATTAAGGGAAGCAGAGAGGTTTAATATGTCAGTCTATGGCTGTTAGTACGTAACATATAGCTTGTTACGTAAATTAATTACAGCTCTATTTCTGGGTTACGTACAGGGTAAGTACGTGGTAGGTGGTGCGATACATAAATGCTAGTTATTTATAATAATAGTAAAGAACTTGTATTAAAAATCAAGGTTCAAACTAAGTATAGTACTTGTAACAATAATTCCCTCAAACTTCAAAACCAACCCACAATAATCGTGTTCACTCCACGTAGAAGATGTTCGACATAAATTAACATAATCCATCATTATTAAGGGACAATAATTACCAGAAGATAATTAAAGAAAGCCAAATTACAACACGGCAATGAACGAAACTATTTCATTAGTACCGCTCTTTGTGGCTATTACAATAGGACCGAACCCACAATAGAGTGAATGAATTCCGCAGAGACCACTTTGCTTCCACATTTCTTCCATCAGTGTTGATTGACCGCCCTGATTGGTTGATTTACCCATCGTTCATCACAATAGACCAATGACAGGCTTTGATTTACAACGTTTAACAAGAACACCAATAGGGACCGCGGAGTTCTTTGAACGAGTAAATTAAATTATGGATAAAGACGGTTTAATCATTTGGAACAATATTCGTATTACAAATAAATGTTAAAATCATGATAAATAGTTACTAGTTGAATACTTGTCAGCAAATTACTGTTTAAATACAATTATTAAGTAAGTAACATAATTAAAAATTACCTTTCTTTACTTTACTATACTTTCTTGGTGTATTGTACTTAGCATATTAAATTGTATCAATATAAATTACATTTGATTCGTAAAACATCCACATATAGCCGTGCAACAAATTGCCCAAACATAATACTTCCCTTTCTTAATATGGTAAGTGGGTAGTTTATTCGTAATCCAGATTTTTTTTAAAATATTTAAACTGTGAAAATACCTACTTCTAAATAACACACTTTTTTACCGTTTATACGATTTATTTTTCTCCAGTAAGGATAAGTCCTACCCTTTCCACATAAACCTCAGCCTAAAAGCACCTACTTATTTGAACAGACGTCGTTTATTTCGTCTACACTGATTCTTTATTAAGATTTCCGCCTTACCCAAAGGGTATTGGAACAAACTTTAAGGATGTTAACACTTCAAGAAACTGGATACCTTTCAAATCAACACTGACTTAAAGGGATACAAGAATGTATACAAAATAACTTTGGTAAACCTTACACTGTTATAACGAATGTAAAGTTAAGGGTTAGACCCTTCTGACACATAATATTATATTCGTATCATATTAATTTAAAACTAATAACCCACGGTGGGTCTTCTCATTAAAATTAAGGTATTCTTTGGAAACGTTTCCAAAACTAATGATTTGTGTTTAAGATAAAGTTGATTTCCTATGTTTAACTGAACACTACTCATTTTGAGTTGAAACTACATTTACGGATACTGTAAAGAGGCAGAAACATCAAATTAAAAATCTATACAAATAAATAAAGAGGTAAAATTTGTAAGTTTGTTTGTTTGTTGATTTGTTTGTTTGTATGTTCGAGGTAATCTCAGGAATTTTATGTCCGATTTGAATAATTCTTTTTGTAATAGATAGCCACATTCAACGGGAAGGTAGGCTATTTTTAATCCCGAAATTCTTACGGGTACGGGCACTACGCGGGTAAAACCGCGGGGCGCTGCTAGTGTAAATTAAAGCAAAGCGTATCCGTAAACGTAGTTTCAAATGAAAGAAGAGAACGTAGCTATTAAATAATTGCAACTTTCTCTTAATTATACACATTCAGGCAAACTTTACCTGTCTGGAATATTAGCTGTGATATGAGATCATATGCTAGATGTACCGACTCGACTCGACAGTTGTCAGGTTCTCAACTCCAAGTTACAAACTATGGTGCACGTGTATGCTACGTTTGTTGTAGACGGTGTATACTGAATGTAACATAGCACATATCTGATGGAAAGGCACCTCTTAGGGTGCATTTCCAGCGACGTAAAGTTGCAGCTTGAAATTGGAAGCACAATTGTGATCACAATTGTGAAGTGTACAATGTACCTTTTAAACTCACAAGATTTGCACTCATTAAAATCAGATAATTTAACGTATTTTAGTAAAATACGTTAAATTATGTAACGCGATACAGACCCATTTCATTTTGTATAATAAGTGTATAATGCCTTTGTAACGATATTATTTGACTAGGTGTTGCATATTAGTTTTAGCCGCAGAATTTTGGAACTCGGTTATCCAACTATTATCCTATAAAATCCTATCATATAAAAAACAGTTGTTTTTACACATATTACGATACATATTATGTCCAAAGAATAAAGTCCCCATTATTATTTGGACATAATACATTAATTTATATGTTATGTAATGCCATCATAATGAATGAGGCCACATCGAGATAATGGTCACAAGATTGATGAGCTTTAATGTCATTAAAATTGGAATTATTTGATTCCTGATCGCAATATGTTATTGTGCATTATTACAGCTTTTCTTTTATTTTTACTTTGAAAATACAAATTAGTATTTTATGGACTAATTCATACACAGTGTATATATATAAAGCTAAGATTTCATCGGTCTGGTATCCGGTGCAAGAACGCACTCCCTGTCAATTAGGTATGAGTCATAATACTACATTGAATCCGAATACGTAGGTTAGTGGCAAGACTTTTCAGGTTAGTGACCAACCTGGAGTCAGATTGAAGAGTTCCTAAAATCTCAAATATAATGTAACGATAGATATAACCGGGGCAGGCAATTGATCTTGCCTGCGAAGCCCAGTGCGAACGCTGCCGATCAGATTCAATGTCAGTACTAGATCTTGGCCTATCCAAGTTTTTATCTGATTAGTGGTCTAAGCCGAGAAGAAGAAGAATATAAATACATAGTTTCAAAAGTTTTAAAATACCTACATAATTTAACAAAAATGTAGTCACAACGTTCTTACATATTTATACTCAGCCAGCGACATTATTAAGTAGGTATTCAGCTACAATAACCCACTCATTGTTTTAACCGTCAAGATAACATCTCAACGCTTTTCAAAGACAATAACAAAAACATTACCATTTAAAAATAATCAGGCACTTTTCGCGCCGTTATCTGATTCTTTGTCGCCCCTCAAACAATGAAAGGGTAACCAGGCTGACAGAAATACAGTTCACGTTCTGATAAAAGGGTAACTCGCTCGCAAAAACTGTCCTTTGCCGGGACCCTCCGATTATCATTACGGCCATGCTAGGGAAAAGAAAGCGAGTATGGAATTGAAATTAAGCATCGTCGCCATTGAGTGAGTTTACAACACACAACAAAAAAGATAAAGAGCGTCACACAAGTTAAACAAACTAACTGGCGAACTCGGAATCGCTAATGATTTTCTAATAGAGTAAATAAGTGATCATATAACAAAACAATAGAATGTAAACAATAGATTAATAACGAGTGTATCATATGTCAAACAAAACAACTACTGCACTTATAATCTCTTAACAAAGTGAGTGATTTTAGACATGGTGTTTATGAAAAATTAAGTCAATAAGTTAAACGTCGATTTTCTTCTCATTTTACTATTTTTCAATGAAATCTTTTCAATAAATAGGATGGCTTTGAACTACTTCCCTGAGTACCTATGTATAAAAGTAGGTATAAAATTCTTTATAAAAAATCTAAACAAAAGTAAATCGCAAAAATAGAATAAAAATCCCGTAAACCGATATACGCCCACTAACATCGGCATTTTAGAAGATAAACGCTGAAAATGATACTTTCATTTTCATTTAACAAGCATCCTTCGGTTCCAAACATTTATGTCCAGTTTATAAATTCTGTTCATGTCTTCAATACCACCTCCATTTTTATTCCGAATGTTGACAAGAATGAACGGAACGTAATTGAGTTTTACGTACATTCATTCATTCGGCAACGAACTTTCGCACCAGTTAGCGATATGATTTGATTTTAAACGTGGAACTAATGAGGCCATTGTTGGTGGCTAATCCCGTTATAGTCCCTAGCTTGGAAAAACTTGAATAGCCTAATCAAATAACTCCATTTCCAAATAAACTATTAAATAAGGTATTCTATGATAAAGTAAAGTCGAATAGGTATGTGACTTTATAGTGATGGCGTTTATAGACCGCCTAAAAGCCTCTGCCTAAAGCACAGTAGCGCTCAAAAAGAAATGGGACTATCGGCCACCCATCCAAGCAGTGATCGAGTTGCTGTAGCTTAACAATTGCGATGACTTAAGATATGCTTAGTCAAACTACGTCATAAGCGCTAAATTAGCCGGTAAAACATTAAGATTATTTCTCATACTCATATTGCTTACAAGTTACGGGAGAAAGATATCATGTTACATCACATGATACGTTGTTTAAGTCTATTCTTAGTTCGCGACATATGAGCTGAACATGCTCTGCTCTCTCCAACTTTACAGAATGTAGTTCAAGAGACAAGTTGGGCGTGAATCCTGTCTGATACCGCATTGCATAACATCTGTGAAATATTCACCGTTCATTCGTCTGCGTCATTCATTCACATCCATCGATAGTTTGTGAAGTTATTAAACGCATACAAGTACCTTAGAATATGGTTCTTCGCAGAGTCTTGTACGACATAATGAGTACCGTAAATCAAGTGCATCGTTTAATACATCTCCAGTATAATAACGAGACGTTTATAGCTCAGTGTAAAATGGAGGATTAAGTTGCGATTTATGGCTCAGTAACATCTGTTATCATCTATACTATACATATTATACCTATCTAATATATAAAATTCTCGTGTCGCGGTATTTGTAGTTAAACTCTTCCGAAACGGCTTGACCGACGAAACGAAAATTTCATGAGAATCGGTCGAACCGATTCGGAGGAGTTTAACTACACTAGATCATAATATTAAAAAAATCAATCCGTTTACTTTGTCTATATCTGTACGATACCAGTCAAAAGCTTTAATAGGATAGTAGCTCACCAATTACTTAACCAGTTACTTTTTAGAGGCACATAAATCTTAAGGAGCTTTGAAAACTCGAATTTACAATCAACAAGCGAGAGAGTAATCTAAAATCTTTAATTAAACAGTTATGAAGTACGTTCGGGAAGTTCTGTGTGAATAATGAGGGCAGTCGGTCAGGGCAGGACTCGTTTAATATACTACTGAGACGTGGTTCCATAGCATTCTTGAGGATGCGAGCCTGCGTACCCTAAACGCCAATAAGTATTATACAAGACAATTACTGGAACCATGTCGTTTTAGGAATGATACGTATTGTTTGCGTGAGACCATTTCGTCTATACTAGTAATATTTGTGAGTAAAACTAGTGGCTAAGCTTCGATTTTTTTATTTGTTAGATATAGATACATTTGTGGACTACGCAGCTTTTTTTATTTGAGATACCTACATTGGTGAATAGGTAGCTTTTTATCACAAAATTACCGCGGGAACGGTTATAAAGCGGGTAAAATCATGAAGCACTAGGTAGTAAGTTACAAAATATCTACTACCAACAATTTTTTTTAATTTCATAAATTATTTGGTTCGTATTTCGTTTTTATATTACCTGCAAGTTTACAACTTCATAAGAAAGCGAGATTTTTTGTCTAGAGTCACCAACTAATCCTGAAAAACGTGTAAACTGGCCTCATTTATCCAAGATCACATTAAAAACGTATTTTAAAACATTAAAAATATCGCTAGAGCTGTGCTCTATTGAAACGGTTATTTGGAGAATATATGAACACTTATCTTCGGGTAAATATGACTGATATTTAATGGTACATAATAAAATGTCAGCTTTACTGCCGGGTTACTTGTTTACGATTTTTGGAACGCGATTTCTTTTTGTAAGTGAAAGTAAATAGAGTGGCTTTCTGTAGATAAACGTTAATAAACCAACTACAGAATCGTAACATTGTAATAAATAATTAATTTCGAGTAGGTTAGTGGCCATAGATAATCAAATAGATGGATATATTAAGAATAATTTAATAATACAGATGAAGTATGGAAATTGTATGGATTTACGTGTACCTATGCAATAAGCGTGGTAAACAGATTGATCTATAAACCGGCTATCTGAGATGAAAAGTAACAGATATCATTGGCAGAAAGTGTTGACATTGTTTGGTATACTACATTTACATCAGCTTGATCTGAGATTGCCAATAGAGATAATTTATTGGGATAGCTATTTGTTAAGCACAGTTATGGATGGTTGCCCTTTTCTTAGATGAAAGATTCATATTCAAATTCATTTATTTTGCGAATAAAGGTACAATTAAGGTGTTATATTGCCGGTGAAGTTTATCTCTCTCTTTCTATATTCTACCTCATATGTGAGGCGTGCAAATATTAAGGTACTTATGATTAAACATACTGGCGTAGTTAAATGTTTTTTAGTCTTCATTTTGTTCCAACAACTTAAACGTTTTTAGTATCTCATTATCAAAGGATCTATTCATAGTTATAGAACAATATAGATGATCTGTATGAGTGAACGACATCTCAAATATTCCGAGTAGGATCGTTGCTAGTATAATGCTAATCCCTATGTTTATTATTTTATCGTCAACACTAAAACTTCCATTTCCCGTTAGTGATCCTGTTTCGAGGCCGGCCGTTGAATATGACATAACTTTTGGTTAATGTCATAGCACTGTTGTAACGTTTGAGTTCGAACTAAACTGTACTAACGCCAACAAAAGTCATTACGCTAACCCCTTACTTACGAACGATGTTTAATTTATTCTATCGCGTCACACTGGTTTCATTGTAAACCTTTGTTTTTAGGTACTACCTTTTGTACTTAAGGATGGTTAGCTTACTTACAGCCAATGAAACTGAACAGCGTTAAACAAGAGTGTATACTTCGTCAGTGTTATTTTTGTTTTCGTTTATGATTGTACCTGAATGTAACTGGCATTTAATTAACACATTTCAAAAGAGTATTCCTTGGAAATGGAAAACAATATTGAACATGAATAATTCGTACCGTGCAAATAAATTAACCTCATCTGATTGGTATTTTCAGAAATGGTATTATTTATGAAACTTAAATTTCTTCGGATTGCATATTGGGTGTGGGTTTGAATGTTAGTAACGGGAATATCGTATTTCTCGTAATAGCGCTGGATTATTTGATATTTTATTTTTGTTTGTTTATTTAAACGCGCTTATCTCAGAAACTGACAATCCGATTTCAACAAATATTTTTGTCCTTCCTTCATCGAGTGAATGGCCAACCTGACCAATCCTGGTGTCAGAGTTATTGAGCCGCCAAAGGCCTCTGACATGACTCATGTAACGACTACTATCTGTAGAAAGTAACCGGGACCGACGGCTTAACGTGCCCTCCGAAGCACGGAATCATCTTACTTTTCGAGCAATCAGGTGATTCAGCCTGCAATGCCCTAACCAAACTGAGGAAAGTCTCACAAAGAGATTTTTGTGAGATATCCCCACCGGGAATCGAACCCGGAACCTCCGGGTCGTGAGCCGGGCGTTCAAACCACAAGACCACGGAGGCTGTTATTTTTGAAACGAATAGCTTTTTAACATTTAACGGAAAAGTTATAGGCTATTTTTTACCCCAAAACTCCACGAGAACGGGTACAACGTGGGTAATACTAATATGTATTTAAACACTAGCAGCGCCCCGCGGTTTTACCCGCGTTGTGCCCGTTCCCGTGGGAATTTCGGGATAAAATGTAGCCTATAGCCTTCCTCGATAAATAGACTATCTAACAGTGAAAGAATTATTCAAATCGGTTCAGTAGTTTCTGAGATTAGCGCGTTTAAACAAACAAACAAACAAACAAACAAACAAACAAACAAAACAAACTCTTCAGCTTTATAATATTAGTATAGATTATTAAAGTTTTTAAAGAAGCGAGAATTACGAAAACAGGATGTTCAAAGCATGCCAGCGCCAACAAGCGGAGACAATATTTAATAACACATTAATTACAAACTATACCTACTTATTATCTTTCATGTTCTTACAAATACCCGTAGTATCGTTTACTTCGTAGTGAAAACGTGACGTATGTACCATAATACTACTTTTGATATCTACAAATTATTGTAGTTTGTCTATAAATTCGATAAACAAAATATCTTTACCAAATTGTTTAAGAAACAATAATAGCATCAAAACGTGTCCTTCTGCACTTCAGCGTCACCAAAGTGCCGCGTGAACTAGACTTTTGTTTGCATTGCCTCAGAACTAAGTCGTCAATTCAATCAATAGCAAATAATCTATTTCCGTGCTGTCGCTCCCGGGAGACGTGGAAAATGAGAAAATCTAACCTTGTTTCTGAAGAGCTGTACACGGTCTATGCGCTCCTGGTACCTCGTCTTCTTTCTTGATTAAATACTAACAGGTTTGGCGCACTGTCTGCCGCCGTACAATAAATAAATACTACTAACTTATTTATTATACTAATAATATAAAGAGGTATAATTATTAATTTTGTATTCGTATGTTCGGGCTAATCTCAGGAGTTACCAGTTCGATTCGAATAATTATTTTTGTAATGGATAGCCAACATTCAACGGGAGGGCTATCGGCTATTTTTCATCTCGAAATTCACACACAACGGGTATAATGTGGGTAAAACCGCGGGGCACTGCTATTGTACTATTATTGCATCTGTTTTGTCAAGTTCAAAACACAAACTCCATGTTAATCACGTGACAGCAATGCAATCACTGAAGACCGCGCAACTGAATCTGTTATCCAAAGATAATGCACACAATATTTTTTTTTACAATTTAAAATGTGTCTAGAATAATGAAATTTAAACTTCCTTTGAAAATCGAATATTCTGTATAAATCTCATTACATAAATAAATATAAAAAGGTGAGCTTTAATGATGTTCGTAAAGAATGTATATTTTCATAAAGTTCTCTTCAAAGATGTCTGCGACTAAAAATTCAGCATAAAAAGTTGACAGGAAGTTCCAAAGTCGATGCCACTCAAATTAACTTAAATATCTTTAGGAAACTTCGCGATCTTTAGCGTAAAATACATTGTACATTCTTCAGATTAGCGTCCAAATTATTGAAGCTATAAATTACTTAAAATGTTAATTAAAAAAGTTATCTGTTACATTGTTTCTGTTTATGTAGTTTGCTCGAGTATTTAAAAATATTGATGAGTAATAATGATCTATCATGAATACGAATATACCACATTCAAACATACTTCACTGCGTAGACACTACTATCTACTATGCTGTAGCAGTCTACGGCGTAGACTCGTAGCAAAAATTCGTAGCCTGCTACACAATTCGTAGCAACTACAAAACGTATCAACATAATAATATCGAAAAAGTAGGTATGGTTGTTATTCACACTAAAAGATAACTTTCAGAATAAGGTTGACATAAAAAATATCTGTGTTGTTTGTTTTTCACTTCCTATAGCAATAAACGTTAGACCAATGGGTTGTGAAGTTAACTTTCTCACTTATGAATACGAAAACAATAAAAATATCGAACGAGATCTGCATGTTAAGGACGTGTACCTTGTTCGTATTCGGATAAAATAATGATGACCTGCGAGTTTTTGTGGTAATGAGTCTGATAAACTTTTCCCTTTCCTGGACTACATACGTACTATAAATGTCCCTACTAAAATGTAATAATCCAGACTAAAGTCAGATTAGCATTAATAAGAAACTCCACTATTGGCCACCCATCTGACTAATGGTGGAGCTACATGTAGCTCAACAATCACGATAAATTACCATGAGTTGATAAGTCATCGCAACGTACTAAGCAACAAGGGCTACCATTATTGTTATTCGAATATAACAATAAACGATAAGCACCTATAACTACTTAGAGCTCATAACGAAAATATCCCTAAAGAATGTCATAGGAGCGTGCCGACGCGCCGCGCGCCTCCGCGGATCATCTTTAATACAGTGACCCACTTCATAAGGACTAACATTTATTAGCTGACCTGTATTACTGCACGTCCTAGACTCACATTTAGAGACAGATGAGCGAGTAGTGTGGTGACGTCGTGAGTAATTGGAAAGGGTGATTAAATTAAATAACTTTAAGTACGAGGTAGGGTTATTAAATTTCTTCCCTGATTTGATTCATAATAAAAGTTTAAGTCAAATATCTTATTCAGTTTTGGCCCCAAAAAGACTCTTTTGAATGCACCCAACCGTACTTTAAACATCTTGTTTATTATAAAATAACACTAGTCTAATTGTTAAGTCTATACACCAAATAATGTTTTGGCTCTCTAAGTTTTAAGTCAAGTTTTGGAAAGTGAATCTAGTTGTATTTGTCTTGTTGACGTAATCTCAAAAGCGTAAAATTTAAAACTAACCAATGAAAGCATGAAGAATGCTATGACTGAATGTCTCTCGCACTCATAAACGGATCGACTGTCATCCACAGGAGCGGATCCAGATTGCGAGGTCTAATGAAACTTGTTAAATCCTAATAAAATATAGACGAGAGTTATCTCAACTTGATTAAATCCCCCAAACGTTCGTTTACATGAAAATATACCGTTTTATATCTAAATCAGTGAGATTAAAATTAACTTGGTTTAAGTAATGTAATTAATTATTTCATTTTCAGTTTGAAATGGACATTTTAGGGTGAAGTTGGATGTCAGGAGATAAATGTGTTATACGTTAATCTTAGTCAGTCGTGTGAGTTTATGTGTGTGTGTGACAACAATGGTTTACGATCGAACGAATGGTATTATGATGTTTTCTTTAGAGCTATTGTAAAGTTATTGTAACATTTAGTTGTACTATAATTTGTATAGAACTCATTTACGTCGGCTTTGTTAGACCCAAACTATGAATAATAAATTTAAAGGACATTACAAACTTGTTATAAACTTACAATAATTGATATAGCCTAATAAGTCTGTTCTTGCGGGCAAAAATATTGTGTAATATATTCAATGACAACATTCTTGCATGTATGTCGCTAAAGATTTCTGATTCGTAGAATCTGAATAGATTAATTAAATAGCAGAACAGAGAAAACAGAGAACAGAGATTAGAGGCTATTAACTGACGGAATTGTGTCTAGAGCTTGACATGTGTTAAGGCTCGCGCACATAGCCAAATAAAACTTGACTATTATAAAGACTTTCGTCGTGTATACAGGTAGCAATTTTGAATAACAACACATATAAAGATATTTGGAACTATTGAATAAGTTAATTGAATTGCAACAAACAGTTGCTGCCATCAACTTGACTCTTCATCAATCAGGTGAAATGACGCAATTACGTTATATCACTCAATTAATTGCTTTAGTCTATTTGTGTTTCCAGGGAATTATGACTTAAAATTGCTCAAAACTGTCAGTGTAGAAATACCTTAAACAACGAGACGATTAGTCTCAGCCACAGCAAGTGCTAAACAGCAGTAATTAGTCGTCTAGTAGACGTGGTCTGGCCCCTAATGCGATTAGACGGAAACCATATGACGGCGACAATTACTACACAGTGTACGATGACTATTGTTCTATAACAGGCGAAATGCTTATACGGATGAGTCGGTTTGATGTAAGCGTGTTGTCTTTATTAGAATTTAAACTGATGTTGAACAAAATAATGAGGTGTTAGTAATAATACACCTAAATATACACCTGGACAAATTCACACACGGTCATTCATTTCGAGTAGGTTACTGGCCAACCATGGTGACCGCCTAAAGGCCTCCGACATGGTCTAACGATTGAATGATCGACTAATACACACACACATACAGACATGGTTAATTAGGCCCAAACTAAGCTTAGCTTGTATTATGTAATCTAACTAACCGGTATTACATATACACACACAAATATGAATGTGTAATTGACCCATATAATTTACCCATGACACAATATTTCGTTGAAGTAAACTACTATTTTGAATATGTTTTTATTGTTTAAAAGTAATTTACTAGACAGTTTTAAAGGACTGTGTTAATAAGTTTCCGTCAACCAAAGACTTTTATTATGCTGCTATGCGGTAGCTGATTCACAAATCACGAACAATTCAAACGTATGATTCCAACATATTCTAAGAGCTAAATTTATATTGTAAATATGTAGAAGTAGATACGTTGACGTAACAGTACATTATATTCAGAGAGGAAACAGACCTTCTTGCATCCGGGGCGGAAATCCCAAATAAAATACGGACAAGAATAGAGGGTATTACGAATTCTCTTTTTTTCTTCAGGGGAACAGTACAATGATTGATCTATACTTGGTTAAAGCTTATTTAAAAGTCATTTTATAAATACGGTTCCATTATCGTTACTCGGTGCTTACACCAAATATTAACTCAATTGGATGTTGACATTCACCTGTTTCAGGTATAGTGCACTAATATAAGTAAGTACACTAACTCAGTTAATTCCATTAACACTCAACTGTTGGACTCTGATTAAGTCTGAGATCACTCTGAATCACTAATGATTCCTCAAGTGAGGTAACTAAATTATATTTGACATGTAAATGTAAAACTACGTCAATTAGTTTATTGTTGAATTCTTTAATTGATATCTCTGAGTGACATCTCTGAGTACAGCAATAAGTTACATAATACTGGAATGATAAATTGTTTCACTGATAATCATAGAGAGATTCTGTTTTAGTAAATTTTTATGTAGACATATAGGGTTATGGTTAAAATGAAAACACATTTTAAATGAATATTAAGACAATAAAAATAAACACACAAACACAAAACAATTAAAAATATAGTTCATAACGTAATTGTTGATACAATTTTTATTACACGTAAACTAAATCTTACGTGCTAGTATCGTGATGTTGCAGTAAAGGGGACGTTCTGAAATGCAATACGGTTCAAATCCGATTAGACCTCAATGTTGATCGCCGGTCAAGCGAGTAATGCGCCTATGAGGAGTTGTAGCATTGGGCACGGTTGCAGATTACTTATCCAATGCTTGAGAATGTTACTGAGGTACTTATACAATATCCTTTTTATTCTATTCATTGGTGTGATAGGATAGTGCTAGTGTACAATACCAGTATTGCTTGTATTACAATAAAGTAAACAAGTTCGAGGAGGTTAGTGGCCAATCCTGGTGTCAGAATTTTAGACCACCTAAACGTGCCCTTGGAAGCACGGTAGCGCTCAAACAGAAATGCCACTATCGTCCACCGTAGATGGTAGAGACCGAGCTGCACGTTGCTTAACAATCCAAATGAAATAAAACTCCTTCGCCAAACTATGCCACGAGCGATATTTCTAGTATGACAACACTAGCAATATAACATTCCACTGCCTGTCATCGCTTGACGTTAGTGATTCAAGATCGATTCTCTTGCCGAACAAGAGGTAGCTCAAGTTCTAGGTACTAAAAGGATGATTAACGCTAGACCGTAAAGGAGGAGCCTTGTCCCGTAAGAGTTAAGGGTGAGGCTTCGATTCATAGTCGAGCTACGAACATGAACATGAGCATAGTTATATGAACTAGTTTATGCTTCGCAGAGTCTGCTTCGCAGACGAAGCTCGAATAGAACGTCTATATGACTATTGCTGTAATGCGACATTAATGACTATGGTTCCATTTTTAAATTGTAATTAAAAAACACATAAACAGCTTATCCGAATTACTTTGGAATCCTGTTTGAGGTAATTTCAAAGCATTCTAGTTTCATCTTATTTTGTTATATCTCTGATTACCACTAAATCGCACCCGGAAACTCCTATCAGTGAAATCGGTGCCAACAAAATAGAAGCCAAACTATTCGGAACGGCTACCCACAAAATTTTTATTTAATACATGTTGATTATTTTCAATTATTATATATAAATTTCAAATATTAGATATATTTCCAATTATTATAATACATGTTGAATAGCACATTCTAATTAAAACTTGATTGAACTCGTCGTCTGTATGATGTAATGTGATGGCAGTTCACTGGCAGAACAGCCTTTGAATCGCTTTATCGTTCGTATTTTGAAATAAAAGGTGCGTAATAATTTTACTGTAAATAAACGTAAAATGATTGACGTTACATCGAATTCTAAATTCATAAATGAGCATCGTAATGAGTGTGCAATATGTTTGCTTGAGCAATATCCTTATATCGCTAACGCACACGTCAGTGGATACACACCTTCAAGCTCGCAACACATGACCGGGTTTACGATTCAATTTCATAGAAAATGTAATAAACCGAGATCAAAGTTAATTGATGCCTTAAGTACAGTTCAACTGTCCTAAAAGAAACGCTGACATCGGGAGTCGTAAAACGTGTAATGTGGTTTCTGGTACTCTTTTTCATTAAGCCTTAAGACTGACTAATGGTCTATTGAAAGTCTTCGCCAGTAATGATACTTAGAGCTAGGGTAATTAATTACTACTTAATTGTAAGTAGTGTACTACGAGTATATATTTTGTTTATTTTTTGCTTTAAGTGTATATAGTAAAACGAATGGACAGATAGACGTCGTGACAGTGCATTTATTTCTTAACTTATCCCACTGTTGAGCAAAGTCATCCCCTAACATTGCCAACCCTACCTGTCTTTGCTGAGCTTCCTTGGTTGATCCCGACGTCGGCATTAAATGATTATTATATAAAACATGTGACAAACAAATATCTGTTAATATAGATCAAGTTTCCAACTCAGGTTTACAAGCAATTTGGCGAGTTCAACAGACTAACGAGAAACGAGCTGTTTATCAATGGTCAAAGCTGTCTTTAAACATTGTCTTTCGATTTGCTAGCTCGCAACTTGTGTTCAATGCCATAAACGCTATATATTCACAAAATACCGTCGCACCTCCGAAAAAAATCCAAGAAAGAGGAACACGTAGCATCAAAACCATTATTACTTAGAGGAAAGGTTAAATTCCGTGGTATCAGAAAAAAGTATCTGATTTATGACAGAACCTTTTTCTATCTGGTGCGAGGGGCTTTAATTAAACCTCTTTTATGACCGAGTGAGGCCCAATCTACGAGATGTGTATGGAATAGAAGGAAGGAAACAGTGCACTAACAACTATTTTTAGATTCGTGTCAAGTCTTTGCAGAATTGTAACTCATTAGTAGTGAGGTGCTAATGTGCATCAAACGAACAGAACCATCTACGAGGAATCATTACGCGATCGAATTTAAGCATAATTGAAGTCAAATCAACTTGTCGAAAAGTGTGGTGTGAATTAAAAGACCTTGGTTGTTTTACGAGTAATCATCCTACTAGAAATAGTTTTTTTTTAAATAAGGGACAAGTATATTAGCATTATTAACTACTAGCAGCGCCTCCCGGTTTTACCCGCATTATGCTCGTTCCCGTAAGAATTTCGGGATAAAAAATAGTCTATAACCTTCCCATTGGATGTGTCTATCCAGTACCATAATAGTTTCAGAGATGAGCGCGTTCAAACAAAGAAACTCTTCAGCTTAATTATTTTAGTATAGATAATAAACTGCAAGGTTTATAATTACTTCAATTTAAACAAGCAAAGTTCCAATTATCACTTGCTACATTTTCAACCCCATTATACCTCTCATTTATTGAAGTTTTCCTAGAAATAGTAGTACGTAATCATTAAGCACTTATTCTAGTTAAACATTTAAAGCATGTATCGTTTTTATGATGTTGCTGGTAAATTCACCACCGAATTTAAACTGTCGCCTGTTGGATGTAGATAATTTTATAAAACGGGCCATGCACACGTATACTAGTGGAACATCTGTTTAATTTTCAGGTATGCTATGTTCGTTATAATAAGGTCCGTTTTCGGTAGTGACGGCAGCAGCTGCAGGCAGCAACTGTTACTGTTGACAGCAAGTATTAGTGTCGCCGAGCTAGATATTTTTTAGAGATTCATAGGAACCAGTAGTGATGCTTGCGGTCGGCAGTTGCTGCCTGCTGTTACAGTGGCTTCCGAAAACAAGCCTTTAATCATACGTTAACTAAACACATTTTTATCGCTTTCACACTACATAACTAGTTTATAGGTTACTGTAAATATTCTTGTAAAACCCAGCCGTTAGTCACGTCTTAGTGACACATCTATGAGAGATGAAGTTTTGAAGTTCCTATTTAAACAAATGTTGACCAAGTTGTTAAAGCGACCTTAAATAAATAAATTAAAAAAAAAAAAGTGTAATTTTAACCCATTAACGATTTATTTAAATACAAATAATCTCAAAACTGAATCTGCACAGTAAAGTAGCTGGTAGATAAGTTATATATCAACACAGTGTTCCTAAATAGCACAGAGGATCCAAAATAATCTGAAAATTACTAAAAAGGTTCTCAAAATGAATTGAACAATCTTCAAAGCACCGGAGAACGTAATCAGAGCGGTGTGTGATAACAGGACGGCGGTGCCGGTGTTGTCGCGGTGACCCCTCGCCGGCCCTCAAAGTAATTTTATTTTCGCTAACTTTGTTTCACGAGTTAGCATCGTAAGGCCCGAGTTATAGTGTTAGCTGCACTATAAATCTTTGTTTGTTTAGTACGCTGAAACAACAAACGGTATTTTTTGGGAATTTACTGGCGCGGCTGTAAACATTATAGATATAAAGAAGACTGGAGGTTTTCTTGTTCTTGGAAATGGGTATTGTTTCGTCCGTGAAGTTTATTAAATTGAACAAAATAGTTTTAAAAGAAATCTTTAACGCAGTAATTTTTTGAAGAGTGCACGAGGTAAAATGATTCTGCTATGGAGAAAATAGTATACGAACCACGAATAAATATCATTCGTAATATTGCTTAATCTACTTTTAGTCCACGTAACTGTGATTAATATAATTTATCATTTCATCATCCGAGTGGTGTGGCGAGGTCCTAAGGGAAACTTCATTTCCTAAGCAAATCTTCAAACAAATTGGTATTCTCGGGTCAGTGACAGTCGCAACCGAAAAACATGAAAAATACTTTATATTTGGGTCCATGTGAAATTAATCATTACGGGCCCATTACGAATTATAACGTACCAGATTGGATTTAACTTTATTTTGGTGTTATTACGTTCGCGTTGTGAAGATGGATAAATTCGGGAAGGCAGATTTAGAACCGACTACAGAAAAAGTAGCTTCAGTACTCGATCTGATTAAACCGTCATTACTACGTGACTATCAAAATGTGTAGGATACTCCTACGAAGCGAATCAAATACGACGTTATTGCTTATTGCCAATTATCCATAGAGATGGATAGTGGATACTGGATTTTCTTAACTGTTTATCGATTATTTTTAATGATTTTACTATTTAAGCACAAGCGATATATAGTGCGAATGCATGGTCGCAACGGGCCAGTGTGACCTTTCAACAGATGCAAGGAATACATCACGCGACTCGTCTATCGTCAATCGATGTGTGTCTCGCTATAATTACTGGTGGGGTAGCAGGATACTGCGTGACCGTTCATTCGGTCACAACATGCGAGTATCAAGGAGTAATACGTTTTATAATGACGGTCGTAAGACGTGCCCGCCTCGCCCCTGATCCGATGCGACATGATACAATTTGCGTTCGGAACGCGAAACGAATCCGATATACTCGTAACCGGGTACACGTATACTGTCAGTACCAGATATTTACTTTTGATTCGTTACTACTTCTCCGTCGACGTATGTAGTGCGCAGAATTGTTTATCATCTTGTTATTGAGTTGTACAAACATAACAACAGTTTTCATAGATATTTTGTATTTGTATTGTACAAACGCCCGCGGCGCGATCCACAAAGTGATTGGAAATAGGAATTCTTTGTTTTTATACTGATGAAATTGGTTCCATTTTAAGTCCATATGTTGCGAATATTTATATTTACATGACATACTAGTTGTTTGTTGAAATATACTAAATGGTTTTATTTTGAGGGTGGTAACTAGTACAGTACGGGTGCTTATTTTTCTGTTCATTATTCTAGTCTGGGACTATAAGTACCTATAGGTACATACTCAGTCTAAGTCCTTGGTATACATATAATCAGTGATAATAAAATATCTAATTAAGGCGGATGGATGTGTACTATAAATGAATATATATTTATTTTATTCTTCAAATAACTTTTTATTAGTAAGGTTGGGTAAACGATGTCGACATTTATAGACAAAAAATTACATAACAACGTCGTCTTTTTTCTTTTTTTAATTTATTTATTTAAGGTCGCTTAAACGTTATTCGTCTTCCCACATTTATAATAGTAGTTTAAGCAACTGTCATATAAGGAAGGGTATTAAAACACGAGTGTGAGTTTATGAAACGAGCGCAGCGAGTTTCATAATAGTAACGAGTGTTTTAATACCCGTGTTATATGCAGTTGCATACACTACTTTATCTTCACTAATGCAATTAATCAAACAACAAGAGTAAAAGCTGACAATAGTTTTTCACGCGTACGTGTATTGTCACAGTGAACTTGCCGCCATTAAAATCTAACCAATGAGAGCGCAGCTGCGCGTAAGGCCAATCAGGAGCGAGCGAGATCTTACCAAAGAGTTTTGTGTATGTAGTTTCGACGAAGTTTTCACGTATAACCCAACTGTTTTCAAAAGCCAGCCTAATATCAAAATTTGATACAACTTGTATGAGGATTTTGACATAAGGCTCGCCAGGTTAATTGGTCGCGTTTTATTGATGTTATAATGAGATTTTACGATATCGATATCGATGTTTTAGGATATTATACCATCATGTGAAATTGCTTAAATTGATTGTTTTGTTGTCTGCGCTATAACAGTAGTAATTATAAGTCAAGTATTGGAAACATAAGTAGAATGTTACAACATTAGTGTAGATAAAACCTATTAAATAAATGATTTCAATTTGAAAATAGAATCGAAGTTTGAACTTGTTTAAAACGAATACAAGAACACAACGTCACGCGACCCAGACCCAGACCCGCACCCGCACTATGTTTGTCTTGTTCTTAAGTAAACAAGTCTATGTCTTTAATACTCGTAACTTTATTATATTTTCCAATCATGCGCTTTAGCCTCTATTCCAATAACAATAAAGTTGAAAGCTTTTAACCTTTGATAAAAACCATTACACAAAACTATTTCAGTCAACCACACCTACGTAGTTCCTTTGTACCATCAACTCCCAATAATTCTATTTATTTATACGAGGTTTATTTCCATTTTAAGCGGAAAATCCTCTGTAATGTTATTGATTCAGTTCATTTTACATTACAAATTTATATAAACATTCAAACATTTTCGAAATAATACATTCATTAGCACATATTACCAGGAACCGAACCTCGAACGTTAGTCGTATAAATAAGTACTTATGTAAATATGTACCAGTTTGTAATGTAGCCTCTCATGGCTCTGAAGTACATATGAACATACGCACCACTCTTCACACTATGACGAGATCACCACATTTGCCTTTTGCCTTGCCTGGTTGATGTCTATGTAATATCTCAAACATTTTTAATAATAAATGAAGTAATTGCCACTAAATCACTAGTCTTTTAACATAAACAGCTTTATTATACAAAAGCGGGACTTCATCGCGATATAATAATAATAACTTAGTTGACGTTTCGAGCGCATTACACCGCTCGCTGTCACGGGATGACTGGCCGGAGCGGCGAGTGTTGCCCGCACTCATAGAAAAAATGTAACTACCCACATAAAATATTAATAATGGGCTGACTTATCACACAGCTGGTCAATGCCTTTCGTTCAATAAAGTAATAGTTACTGAATGAAGGAAGATACAGCAAAGAGATGAAATGTGTTAGAGTGGAGTTTTTATTGAAGCGGAGCGGTCCTCAACTGACCAATCACAATGCATTACGACAAGACTTTTACAATGCCGATGCGCTGTGATTGGTGAATCGGACCGCGAGACCGCTCCACTCTGCTTAAATTGGGACGCACCCTTAATTGTCAACTTCTGGAGATACTATATTAATTTAGGTTAACATTGGCATTGTTTTGTTTCACTGTATTGTACTAGTCTACACAAACATTGATAAACAATCATGAACAGTACTCATTAATTATGAACAGCAATCGTCTAAACCGTCTCAATCGAACCGGGTGATAATTACCGGCGTCACTCGAGCGAAATAATTGCAAGGAAAACAAACGAATATCGCACTACCAGAGCACCTACAATTAATAGAACGAGTCTACAACTATATTATGTTGGTGACGAATTCAGTATATTTTTGTGATACATAGTGAGAGTAGTTTAGGGAGTACTAGCAGCACCCTGCGGTTTTACCCGCGTTGTGCGCGTTTCCGTAGGAATTTCAGGATTTTTTATACATTAAAACCTTCCTCTTGAATCACTCTATCTATTAAAAAGTTGCGTAGGTTTAAAGATCTATAATCATACATAGGGACAGAAAGACAGCCCACGGGAAACTCCCACAGGAACGACGGGCACAGCGTGGGTAAAACTGCGAGGCGCTGCTAGTATCATTAATTTCATTTAAATTACTAGTGAGTGAACCCTTGTGTCGGAGTTCAAAGAGCGCCTAAAGGCCTTCGACATGCTCTAACAATTCAAACAACCATATAATACATTCTATTTACAAAAATCTAATATAATTACCATTCTGAAACTCATATTTACAGAGATTGTTTGACAATCTGCTTAATTGGATCGTTTATTTATATTTAACAAGTAGAAGTCCAGTAGGTCTCGCAATATAAACAAAATGTCTGTAAGGACGTCGATATACAAGTGACCATCGGGAAATGGACGGCGAGAGGGTGTCGAGTCAATAAATTGATTCCGACGAGGTGTTCCGATAGGAAATCTAAGTTTGGAACCAAAGATTTCACTAAAAGGGACTGAATCAACACTGTCTTTTCAGTTCAGTTTCTTTTCGCAGCGTCCGAGTATTAAAAGATGTAACTAGGTAGAATAGATTATGAGTGTGAGTGCCTTTAATGAGCTTAAGGTAGTACTCAGTTATGATAGCAGTGCCCCGCGGATTCACCCGCGGATTCTTTCCCTTGAATATGGGTATCCATGACAAAAAGTTCAATTATTCAAATATTTAGTATTACCTGAACATACAAACAAACACAATTACCTCTTTTATTTTTACCTCTTTATAATGTTATTTTATATAAAGAAATACAAAAGGGACTGGCAACTGGTGGCCCAAAATCGAGAAGAGTGGCAGGAGTGGGGGGAGGCCTTTGCCCAGCAGTGGGACATTAAGGGCTAACAGTAACAGTATATAAAGAAATAGCAGATGGGTCTGATGGTTTTACGCTTTTGTAACCGTTTCCGTGGATATTTCGGCTACTATGTACGAAAATAAGTTACACCACACCCGAAAATTCTACGAATAGTCCAACTAACGTTATAGACAAGTGGGCGATTCAAATATCACCAATCACGATTTATTTTTTACACGATTTATTGACATAGTCATGAACATATTTCTCCAAGCACCCTCCGCCAGGCGTACTCATCTTTGTATGAACTTTTACAATAACTAGATCGGGTTGACATTTGAGCGAAGGAAATGTATGAGTAAGCTAGACTCCTAAAACACATTGAATAGAATCACTTTGATAGAACTTCTAAAACAAACAGTAAGTCATAATATCGCTGTGATGATTAAGTGAATGTTCTAAATATAAGTCGTATAATCCTTGCAGCAAGATTGGAACCCTCCGGAGGCACCTCGTCCAACTCGGACCAACTTTCAGATATTAATTCTTAACTTCGCCAACGGTTTATAGATCGCCAGTATTTAACACTTTATTAGGACTTTGTTATACTTGGATTCGATTCGGTGTATTGTATTTATTAAGATTCATTCGATCGATATCCATACAAATTAATCCTTGTTTCATCATACTTATTCAGTTAGCCTTCTTAGATGGAAGCAAGGTTTCCTTAAACTGTGACCTCGGTTCAGGAGCGGTATTTTCTTTTAATATTTTTTTCATTACGTAAAAATGTACAATATTAACATGTACTCTTATAGAGATGGAAAATATCGTGAGGATCGCATCTTAATTGGCTTCATCCATACTTATTGACTATTTCAACAATACTTGACCTATCTTAGTATGAGTACAGTTTAGGTAAGCATAATTAGCTGAATGCTGACTAAGAAGATCATGTTGCGAGTTTTATTTGTAAAATAAGCTTGCTTAAAAATAGTTAATCTGATATAAACGTTCTATATACTTATAATATCCTAATAAAAAAAGATTGAAGGAGGCACATATCGAGGATTAAGTGGCCTGCTCGCCGAACTAACATCTCCATCCCGATGGAGCTTCGTATCGAACAAATACTCGTATCTATTTTGCAATACACACATTATACGAGTACGGAACGAAAATTCTTTGGAACTGCTGGTTATACAGGAAGACTAGAGAGGGATTACGTTCTCGCGGCCGATCGCCCACACGATGGACAGGCGAAATTAAATATTTTACTAAAAGTTTCATTACCGACTACTCTCGCATTCCGCGAATAGGGATAGAAGGAGAAATCTCACAAAAGCCCCAACCGAAGTAGAAGACAATTCATGAGCACGATCACTCCAACAGGAGTGTACGACTTAAGAAGAAGACTAAAGGGATTTTTCTTTTAGTAAAAATAAACATAAATCTTCAGTTTTTAGTACTTTTTCTTCAGGTATTCTTATATATTATGTGACTTTAGAGTTCAAAGTACTTTATCACTGTTCTCAAGATAAGTACAGTCGATTGCTCGTGAGAAGTTAACAATCAGATAAGAAGTTCGCTGTTATTATAGAGCGCGCTACTTGTAAATTGATTTGAATATCCGTACTTCTTATTAATATTTATGGTGGAAGGTGATCTTTCTGCCCACGTCTTGTGTTACTTAGCAAAGAATCGACTTTGAAACATAAATATTTTATTACAATACTCCTACACTATTGATTAATAGACAGTTATCAGGTTGATGTAATTATTATGTTCGAATTTATTATCGTTGTCGGTACTCCCACTGCCAACGTATCACTTACTTGGTAATTACGAAACAAATTGTCAGTCTGTTCCTACATGGTTCAAGTAATCGATTGACCTGATTGTTATAGAATTGATTATGATTTGTAAATGTCTAAAATGTATCCAAAAGAAGCTTTAAAAGCGTGGATTTTGTAGGTATTCATATTATTCGATAGGTTTGTTCATGGTGGTCTTTTGTGTTTTTTGAATGATCAAATTCCTCGAATAGATTGCGTGGTAGATACATACATTCAAACACAATATTATTCGCCGTAATATTTATTATAATTTGCAATGCCTCCCACACAATTATAGGTGCTTATTTCCAATGAACTAGTACTTAAATTAATCCTGCCACGTGTACAGTATTGATGGAATATTTAATATTCAATTGATTATACTGAAAATAAAAAAATACTATAGCGAGTTCGTTTATTAAATGAAGTAATATTCTTTTCAAAGCGAGTGGCTTAAAAAATACCTTTTGTCAATCAATTTCAATTCTGGTTGCGCGTATCGATGCCGGGTAACGAGGCAACAAAAACCTTTAATATTGTATGAAATGCAGGGGCTTCTGTGGCTTGTTGCTTTTCTTTTGTCGGTTTTTTATTGGAAGTTTTAAAATATTTTTTTAACAATTTTTAAACTACTTATATTGATTTATTAAGAAGAAATGTACGTTTTAGCTGTACCAAGATGGGAAGAGGAAGGCAAAGAAGAGTATATTTAGAACAACTAATAGAAAACACAATTGTGTGTCGTATGAATAGAGAGGATGGCTGAAGAAGAGGAAAGAGGAGAGACGAGGGTGGAAGGAAAAGTGGATTATAAGTAGTTGATGGACCAAAGACAAAAATCCATTATTCAATAAAGAAAAGCATTAAATCCCCCATAACTGAATCTAGATTTGATGCTCATTGTTTAATATGTACATTCAGCAACTTAAAAGAAAATGCTCATATTAAGTCATCCAAACATTTGGAACCGAGCGTCCGTCTCTATCACATTCACCGTCGTAAAACTATGCTGATTCGACGATCGATTGCTTCTGGCGATTGTACTACGGTTTGCAGACGTAAACAAGTGCGATCTATAAGTAAAATGTATTATGCATATTTACATACATTCTTTCAGTACAATGTATTGTTCTTTCATTGAAAGCTTCACTGTGATTGGTATGTAGTGAGCGATGAGCTATACTCCTTCTGGAAATACTGGCCTTGACTTGCACATAGCAAGGGTAAATAAAGAGCAAAGAGGCCTTTGCCCTGTGAGAGACAGACTGGACTAAATATTGTGTAACTAAAACTCTATTTACTGAATAACATGTCGATTATAACCTAAAAAAGTTCTAAACGTGAAAATTAAACATATCACAGCAATGAATATAATTTATACAATATTTTTTTAAATATTGGTTTTAATAAAAATATAATATCCACGTATTAACCCAAGCTCAAGTAATTTCGCATACAATACGTAATTTTCAATAAGAAAAAGGAATTCATGTTCGGTTATATCGTACGTTCGAACACACTTGAGTGCGTGTGGGATATTACCTGAAGGTACTTCCACCGAGTGGCTGGAGGTTGTTGATCCCACTTCAGAGATATTCAGATATCCCATATTATTTTGTCACTTTCTATGAAACATTTTCTATATTGCTTAATTTAACTAGACCAAATTTTATTGAGGTATTTCATGTTTCTCAGTAGTGTAGGGCTGAAAATACGTGATTTAGCATTTTCAGCGAAATAGGTGTACAAGCACATCAATTACGCTATTTACCTCAGTTAAGGTGGCGAACATACTATTAAGAAAGTTCAATATTAAATTTTTCGGATTTGCAAAAAAATGCTCTGCAGTGTTCAAATGCTCTTATTGTCGGTATGTACCAAATCTATACTAATATAGGTAATAATGCTGAAGAGTTTGTTTGAACTAACTAATCCTTGAAACTATCCGTCGCATTTGCACTTCTGATAGGAGGAAGGCTACGTACCTAATGTCTGTCTTTGAAGTCTACGTTTTATCCGAAAAGTTTACTTAACTCCCACGGAACGGTTCCAACCCGGGTAACCCCAAAGCTAGTATTATTATAACGTTTTAAATAAATCTCTTGTTTTCAAATTTCCACTGAAAAGTAAATAATACGAGTATTTGAATAAAAGTTCAGTTTATCTATGGTTAAAATTCATCAGTTATCGAGTGTCCATATGTCGGATCATATCGTTAGTTTCAAACAAGTGATCGACAGACTGAACTTCGTTAAGCCCACGCGAGTGTTGTTTGTTTAGATGAGTATTCCAATAAATTGTTATAAACGTGAAGGTCCTCTTATATTTCTTTGCCTCCGTAATTTAGTAGATAGCGAGACGGTCAGGGACCTGCCTCGCGCGGTGATAGATAGCCTACATTTGCGGACTATTTGCTAAATTGATGTTGGCATCTCTTTCTACCAAATAAATCCAGCGCGGAATCATGTATGATTAATATACATGTGAGTAGAGCCTTATATCTCTTCGGAACGTTCCCGCTTAAGGCTGTTGTCTCGGGTTTAAATATAAACTTTAGTCGAGACATTCAATAACACTCGGGGCGCGACGTAATTTATCGTGGAAGATTGTTTGTGTCCTATTTTATGGAGATAATTTTCGTTTTTTGTAAATAGTACTTATAGCTAAGTGTTTATCTATACTTAATTTATAACGAGGTTTATTTGTTCCCTGCTCAACAAAATGCGCGTGGCTTGCGTTATTTTCCCAGATTTAGTGGAGTCATCCCTCTAAATCTGGGAAATAAGCGTGAGCGCACGTAAGCGCGATCTACAAAACTTTAACACTAGCTACATCTGCATCGCGGGTGGAACCACCGCGCGGATCGATTTCGCATTTGCTTTTACTCGCAAGTTCTTGAAGAAGATGTATTGCCACAAGTGTTATTCGCATACTTTACACAAGTAGATTCGTTAAATTCATACACAATAATATGAATTCCAACAACGTAATCCGACTTTCTAAGCGTCGAGAGAACAAAGCCCTTATACGTTGCGAGTAAATTCAATAGGTATTCAATGTACACAATACAGCCAATTGGTTGGAGCGCAATTAGCCACGCCACTTTATGGCATTGTAATAAAAAGAACATCTCAATGTTTATGGTATCGCGTCGAGTCGAGATGGGACAGATATAAATACTTACACTGTTTCATCGAAGCCTTCCCGATATTTATCTTAATTAATGACAATTAATGACATTGTTGCCGCTTGATTACCTCGCAATGGTGTTTCTGTTCAGTAATGGAATTTGGCATTTCAATCATTGTAAGTACAAAAATAATGTATGAGTAGGATCGTAACCAGCTAACAAGGAAGATATTGTTATTATTGATTGCGTAAACGCTTATCCTACTAATATTATAAATGCGAATGTTTGTGAGGATGGATGTATGTATCTATGTTTGTTACTCTTTCACGCAAAAACTACTGAACGGCTTTAGACGAAACTTTACAGTAATGTAGGTTACACATCAAAATAACATATGGGAAACATTTTATCCCGAAATTCCTGCGGGCACGGGTACAACGCGGGTAACACCGCGGGGCGCAGCTAGTAACTCTATAAGGATTATGGTTCCATCTATACGATTCTTAGTACACGTAGGTAGAATTCGTATCTTATTTATTCGTATCTTACTCATTTATTAAATCAATTAATACTTTAGAACTCGTTAAATCCACCTATTAAACCTGAGTCAGTTAATAACACTTCATATTGAAGGCAATTAGGCAGCTGACCGATGTAACGCTTTGAATAATGCAACTCTCCTTCTGTAAGTCGGTTAAAGTTGGTCTCGACCGTCTCTCTGTGAATCCCGAGTAATTACACAGCGCTTCACACCAGATCGAATTGCTTTCCATAGCCTTATTTAAATTAGATTCTCGAGTTATTTATTTTTATTGATACTAAGTACTCTTTGGGTCTGTTGTGAGGAGAATGGATATTAATAGCTTTTGGTAACAATTATATAGGGAGAATATCCGGTAATCTTTTTAATTAGATGTCGTTTGTGCGTTTTTATGGATAGAAATATGTATTAGGAAAAATCATTATCACCATTCAATCATTATGTGCGGGAATCTTTATTGAGGTGCAGAGATTTTATAATAATATGCTATGATTCACAATCTCCCAAAATTATAAAAGGGGTAACCCCTTTTATAATTTTGGGAGATTGTGAATTAATAACGAATTCGTAATATACGGTTATATTCATTATAATATTTACTATTTTAATGAAAAATAAATAAATGAAGTTAAATTTATAACACAATCCTCACAAAAAACTGATTCGATACCATTTCTCCATTATTAACTTAACATCAAATATATTAAGGTTTAAATTAATCATTAATCCATATTACAATATATTATGTAGATAATAACCTGAGTAATATAACGTGTGGTCTAGTTAACATCACGTTAACACTGAGCTGAAGCCGCTATTAGCCGAGTTTATGATTTGATTACATTGCTCAGCGTGTTTGAGCGGAGCCCCGCGGTGGTACAATCTGGGAAACTGATCGCTGTCGATCGGTTGGTTTCAGCCGATATTCATATGTGCTATCTCTATATGACGAGTATTTTATTACTAGCCGCACCCCGCAGTGTTACCCGCGTTGTACCCGTTCCCGCAGAAATTTTGGGATAATATGTATCCCATGTGTTATTCTTATGTATTAACCTATATTACTGTAAAGTTTCATCCAAATCCGTTCAGTAGTTTTTGCGTGAAAGAGTAACAAACATACATCATACATCCTCATAAACTTTTTGATTTATTTATCCTGAAATTCCCGCGGGAACGGGTACAACGCGGGTGATACCGCGGGCCGCGGCTAGTCTAATAAATTAGTAAATGTAGGCTAGTAAATTAAATTAAAAAAATATTAAGCTAGTAGATTATGGAATTTTCACCTCACAATTCACAAAGAAACACAATTACACCTTAAGGGTCTTATTAATAAACGCTGTGTAACTAAAACACTGTTACACTGTGTTTTGTCTCTTTTGCTCTTCGGAAAATTGCGTATGTCGGAAAGTGACAAACCATTTTTTACTGTTATACTCGTAAACTGTTCTTAATACGCGTTTATTAATATGGATGGCCCTAATAGTATTTTATTATATAGCTAGTCTCGTTGAAATATTTCTGTAATATCTCAATCAAACCAATCTGAAAATGAGGTTTCCATACAATAGCCAAGATATTAGTGTGATTAGATGCTTTACAAATAGTATTACAAGTACGTACTCGTAAGTACGGGTATACTCCTACACATTACTATTACATTGATTACTAGTTGTAGTGAGAACTAAACAAGTGGTATTGACTGAAACATGACTATTAATTTCCATTGACAGCTTTTCTAATAACGTTTTGTTCACGCTATATTATATTGTGATGTATTTGTATAGGAAATAATACATTATTTATTATATTTCAACCTATTTACAACGCTTATTTAGGTAGTTATGCTTTAGGTATAGGTAGAAGGTGATATGAGAATTATAACACCTATGTTAATGCATTTAATAGAATTAATTATCCTTACATTTTTGTGATTGGCCAAACAAATTTTAGACAAGTTTTTTTTTGTTCAGTAACGTGCCGCTCTGTTCCTACTTGGAATGGTGGCTCATAGTAGTATTTCTATCTGAGCGCTACCGTGCTTCGGAGGGCCCGTCAAGTAGACGCTCCCGGTTGTATCAATCGTTCGACCTTGTCGGAAGCCTTTAGACGGTACAAAAACTCCAACACCAGGGATAGACGCTTACCTATTCCAAATGAATCTATACTAATATTATAAAGCTGAAGAGTTTGTTTTGTTTGTTTGTTTGTTTGTTTAAACGCGCTAATCTCAGAAACTACTGAACCGATTTGAAAAATTCTTTTTGTAATGGATAGCCACATTCAACGGGAAGGTTATAGGCTACTTTTCATTCCGAAATTCCCACGGGAACGGGAACAACGCGGGTAATACCGCGGGGCGCTGCTAGTCAATCATATTCTTTATTGATTATTCAATTTGTATAATATGAGTAGAATAATTGTATTAAGTGGTAGAAAGAACGGACCTTATTACTTGTACCTCACATTTAACTATGCGAAAGAAGTTTCCATTGATACTCGTAGCACTATCGTTCTAAAGATGCCGACAGGGAATTCAACAATTTCAACATACACCTACAGCTACGAAGAGACTACGATGTAAACCTTCGCCACCAATCAACTTGATAGTCCCCTCCGGAATCTCAAGAAAAGATTTTTACAAATTTTCCACTTTTCAGTGAGACTACGACTTCGGTACGAGATAGTAAACCAAAATTACATTTAAAATTTAACACATTTCCTTCTATTTTAAAATTAATCTTGAAGACACATTTTAGATTGTGCGGGCGGACAACAGAAAACGTACTAAAATAGGCTACTGGCCGGTGGTCCAACCGATATATCCAATCAGTAGAACCAGGGAAACGCACTTTTAGCCATAGTCCATCTGATTATATAAACAAAGGCAAATAGGAAGTGGGTTTAGGTTATATGACGTTTATATTATGTCCGAAAAGTCAAAACAGACCATAATTGGGACCACTTTAGCCTTAAAGCCTATTATATTATATTATATTAAAGACTATACTCGCAGATATATAACTCCTTTTACAACTCTTTTAAATATTGATAAACATTCAGTTCTCCTGAATTTTTATTGCCTTGCTAAGAGCGCAACCGTGGTTTACAGAAAGAATATACAATAGCAAAGACAACTAATCACAGTGTGCCATAGACAAGAGATCAATATAGAGACTAGAGGAAGTTTGGTGTAATACGAACTCTTGAAGCGTCCGAGTGTTCGAGAGCTGCGACTACTCGTAGTACCGAACTTATCTAGAGCTTGCTTCTATTATAATTGGATTGACGTTCCTCAGTTTTGTGTTCTGATTTTAAAAATTCTTCTTTGAATTTTGTAGGTATTGTTAAAACCTGGTTTATAATACGAGACTTAACAAAATACGCTACTGTTATTACGAACCGATACCATTATTTGCCAGTGTAAATTAGAGTTAAGTAGGGTCAAGTTAATTTTAAGTATAAAACCAATCAACGTTGTTAGTACATAAATAGAAATCACTGTTTTCTTGTTCTTCTTCTCTTATGAACGGAATCCACGAACCAAACATATTTTTTAATTCTAGAAATTTCTCGAAGTTGTATCTTTATTTTTATTATACTATTAAATAAATAAATAGTAAATACTAGTAATAAAGCCACATATACATTTTCTCTATCTAGCTAATGTATCTCAGTCCTAAATCCAATTCAAATAAAGAGACCTAGACTAGATCCTAATATTATTAAAATAACCAATATCTATTCCATGTACGACGCAAACGAGGATTGGCCAGATAACGTGATTTATACTTAACACTGTACTCTCGGTCTACGTTACATTCGCTCGTAAAACATTTAGATTTACATTCCGAAGACGCTGATTTGAACTGATACTGGAATTTGGAGGTACCTTTTATCTAAAACTGTATATCGAAGAACCAATAAGATAAGCATTATATTGTCATTATATATCATTAGGTTTTTGGTGGTGTTTAATTTTTTACACCAAGGCAATCTAATAATTCATTAAAATGATTAAGTAGTAGTAAAAGTATTAGTCTGTAATGTCCCACTGCTGGGCAAAGGCCTCTCATCTCACTGAAGTTATCAGTACAGAGCATAATCACCACGCTTGCCAAATGCGGGTTGGTGATCACAAACTCGAGCCATGTTTGAAATGTAAGAAACATGCTTTCGCTCGACCCGGGAACCCGAGGCGTAAGTGATTAAAATGATCAAATATAATTTTTAACTGATCTCAAATCTACCCGTCAAAGACATTTTAAGAAGCGTTATTGTTAACTTTATAATAAAAAAATATAACTTCTTCTTACGGGATAACGATAAAATTATTCGCAGCAAATACTTTTTTGCTAATCATTTGTTTTTCCATCCCAATTTGTGTTTCGAAAGTTTGATTTGAATCCCTTCGACATGTAAAAACGGGTGTTATTAGTATTACTCATACGTATCTGTGTGTTTCTCTGCTGAGTTACTTTTTAATAAACATTTTTCTGGTTCCATGGTTTCTATGGTGACCCTAGAAGATTATCTGTGTATAATAAATTATACCTTTTATCTAAATATGGCGGCTAGTAAATATTCTCGTTATATTTTACGAAATTAAAATAATAGTTACGTAAGACTACAAGTCTAAATGTTTTAACTTTTTAGACTGAATTATCCAATTATAATATAAATAACGAATAAGCCTTCGTTAATTGGAATTATTTAACCTATTGTTTAAAGCTGGACCGATTTCCATAAAGCTTTAGAAATGGTATAGTTAACTAGAAATGTGATGATGAAGATGGGAATGTAAACGGATTTTGTACGTTTAGGCGCTTGAAGTCTTTAGAAGAATTGCCTTGTCTTCATAGATCGGTAAACATTTTAGTATTCCAGAGAATGTCTGGAAAGTACTTCCTAAGTTTGTGAGATCTCATATCTTCGGTTCCGATCGTACGCGATCTTTACGAAAGTCAGCATAAAATTTTATGTTTAAGGTCTATCGGTTATGGAAAATTTATTCGCGAATCCAATCCCAACAACAAACAAAGAATATATAGGTTTAGGTTTAGGTTTATAGAATCTTTATTCTCAAAAAGAACTTAAATAACAGTTCACTTCAATGAGAAATACATTTAAATTACTTAAAAACAAGTGTGTGCAGAAGCATGCAGTTTGTAACAACAAAATGATAAAAATAATACAAGTAATCAGAAAAATATGTTTTTAAACAAAATCTAAGAAGATGTGGGTAAGTAAACAAATAATTTTCGTTTGTTCAAATCGGTAACGAACATTGCAGTTTGGCAACTCGCTTAGTGTGCGTCATGTGGTGTAAGTATAGTAGCAGTTAGGGTAATTCCATACTAGGTGTTGATATTTGTAACAATTGTAACCGTTTACCGAAAAAGTATAATTTCATATTTGAGTATTACTTACATTAATTTATTTCAAGTACTTAGGTGTATAATTAATTGTGTGAAATATTAGCCTACTGGTATGATTTTATTAGTTATTTTTATCGGTTAATTTGTGTAATAAAGTTAATAAATACATATGTGTATTGTAAACTTAAGTAAAATGTTTTGTGTTGTCGACTTTGTAAAATTGTTAGTAATGATTCAGAAGCTCTACGTAAGTATGTTGTATGTATCCCACTGCGTATGTGGAAGCGCCCTTACTTTACTTTGACCGTGTGCGTGCCGCGGCCGCTGCGTTTGTATCGTACGTGTTATCTCTGTGTATGGATGGAGTAAGTTTTGTGTTGGTAGGAGTTCTTTTGTAATTGTTAATGTGTTAGTAGTCCTATTATAGTTTAAGAGACATAACAATATTTAAAATTTTATATAACTAACTAAAAAAATTATTTTAAATTATAATACATTAATCGACGTTAGTAGTAAGGATATAGTATTTAAGTTTGTTTTTAAACATTTTGAATTTTTCTGTATTTTTCAATGAGTCTGGTAAGTTATTATATAATTTCGCTCCTTCGTATAAAATATTTTTGGTGCCATATTTTTTTGTTCTTGGAAACCGTAATACTAATTTGTTCTTGTTTCGGAGACAGTGACTAAATGTTCTTTTGGTAAAAATTAGGTTAGTTTTTATTTTATTATGTAGTGATTTCCAAATTAGTAGACATGTATTGAAGGTATACATCTGTGATATATTTTGGTGTTTTGTTTGTTGATAGATTAGTTTTGTTGGGGTTAGGTAATCATAATTGTACAATCGTTTGATTATTTTGTTTTGTGTTATTTGTAGGGTTTTGATGTTAGTTTTGGATGCAGTGCCCCATATTTCTATTAGATATTCAAGGTGGGGTTTTACAAGGGAGTTATAAACAGTATTTTTTATTGTTGGCGGTATAAATTTACTTGATTTTCGTAGAGCTCCAGTAAGTGATATATTGCGTAAGGTTGTAAGAAAACCAAGTACCTATGTGCTTTGAAACCAAATACTTGTTTATTTGCCTATAAAGTTTTAACAAGGAGATTTAATAATGTAGGTTTAGAAAGGTAGGTTAGAAAGGATTGTTGTTCATTAAAGAAATTTTTCGAAAGTAAATACTCAGTTAGTCGTATGTATATCACTCTCTCGAATATCTTTGAGATAACTGGTAAGACTGATATTGGCCTGTAGTTACTGGGATCTGACTTGGGACCAGATTTATGAATGGGAGTTACTTTTGCTATTTTCAGACTATCTGGAAATTTCCCTGATTGTAGGCACTTATTTATGCAGTTTGTTAGCGGGATTAATATATCATCTTTTATACATTTAAGGGTTTTTGTGCTAATATCATCTAGTCCGGTACTACTATTTGTGTTAAGATTACTTATAATTAATGAAATTTCTTCCGGCGTGCATGGTTTAAATTGTGTCAGAATAGAGTTATGTTTGTAATCAGGTTCGTACATTAGTGTGTTACCATGATTTGTGTGGTATGTTGGTGGTATTTTACCTGCTAGTTCATTTCCGATTGAAGCGAAAAATTTATTGAATACGTCACATATTTCTTGCTCATCCGTAATTTGTTTGCTTTCACTTATTAATTTTGGAGGAACAATTTCCGTCTTAGTCTTATTTTGTGCTAATTTGTTAATTAAGTCCCACATTTTCTTAGGTTTGTAAGCACAGTTTTGGAATAATTTATAATAATAATGTTTTTGATCCTTGGTTATCTTCTTTAGAGTCTGTTTTCGTTTAGCTTTGAATTCTTTCTTTATACTTTCATTGTCTTTATCCTTTTTGAGCTTTCTCCATAGCAAATTCCTTTCATCAATAAGATTTATGACCTGTTTATTAATCCAATCTTCTGTTGGTAGGTTCAGAATTTTGGTTTTAGTTGTCGTACTCAGGTTTACTTTGGATGTAATAAATTTTTTTAAGGTTTCATAATCGTTTTCATCGTTCACATAAACAGATTCTGCAGTGTACTCCTTAAGTTTTTCATAATTAACTGTTTTATAGTAAATTTTCGGTTTTATAACAATTTTGTGTTTTGATACTTCAAGAAACATCTGTTTATGGTCCGATATTGCAGAGTCTATAATTGAAAGATGAAAATTATTTTTGTTTAAGTCTGTCATAACATGGTCGAGAATAGTGTTCGTTTCTTCAGTTTGTCTGGTACTGTAGTCTTTGTGTATTTTGTTTAATATTTTGTATGAAGCTTCCTCTATAATTTGTTGATATTCAATACTTTCTTTATTTGGACGAAGTAAATCCATATTAAAGTCACCAAATACTATGGATCTAGATCTATTCTCCAGTTGTTCTGAGTAGATACTAAGAAAATTTTCATTATTAGTTTCACCGGGTTTATAGATGCCTCCAACATTGAGAGAGTACTTCGGTAAATAGATCCAAACGTAGTGGTTCCCGTCTTGGTTGAACGATTCAGTGATGTCGTAGGTTATGCTAGTATGAACGTAGATTGATACACCACCGCCTCTTCTCTCTCGTCGGTAGTCAAATATGTGGTTGTAGTTTGGTAGTGAATAGGTCTTCGCTTCATCCTCAGATTGCAGCCATGTTTCAGTTAGGATGATAATGTGTATATCCCATGTTGTGCTTTTTAAAACACATTGTAATTCTTCGAATTTTCCTTGCTTTCGTATGCTCCTGATATTGGCATAGAAGAACTTTAAGAGACCTGGGTTTGATGGCAATTCCTCATATTTATTAATTATTTGATGAGTTATAGTAGGTAATGAAGTAGTGGTTGCAGTGGCTTGGCAGAAATTTAGTTTTTTTGGTTGTGTTTTATTATTGTCGGTGTTCCTTTAATGTATTTTATTACAAGGTTCATTTCTCCCGAGTCCTCTCTCATTTTGAGTTCATTCTTTATTGTTTGTAGATAGGTTCTTTGCATGGGCGTCTGATCAGCGTAGATTCTAACTGGTTGGGGTAGTTTAGATCTATGTTTTAAAAGAAGTTTTGGCATAACTGCGTTTTCGAAAAATATTTTCATAGGACGTGATTTGTTTTCTATATACTTTCCCAATCTCATGGTTCCTTGAGGAAATGGACATTCATTGTAAGCTAGCTTGAGTAGCCTGTGGGCTTCTGTACTATCGTGGTCTTTCCTTATTGTTTTATCTTCATTCTTAGCTTCATCTATGCCTAGTATGATAATGTTTTTAACTCGTTGCAGACGATCATTCATTTCTTGAAACAGGTTATTTTGTCTCGTCATTACATCGGAATCAGTCTCTTTGCCCTTGATTTTGTCTTTTATGTGTATTATATCTTCTTCTAGAGCGGTGAATTTCTCTTCAGCTGCATTTTGCTTAGTGGTTAATATATTTACCGCATCATAAAGATTTTTGTAATCGTTTGCCATTTTTTCCGAAGAAGATTTGATATTCTTGATTTCCTCTTTAATTTCTTTAATTTCTTTGCATATTTCAGACATGCTTTCTCTCTGGGTATGGAAAGTTTCACGAAAAAAATTCATTATTTCATGTCGAAAATCTGCCAATTCTTTTTTGTAATCGCAATCTGCACTTCGTTCTTTTCTTTTTCTGGAATTTCTATTCACATGAATTTCCTCGTCTTCCATGTTTGATGTAGATCCACCGTCATAACCACTTCCAGACATCAACAGTTTCGGGGGTGTTCGTTGAGTATTCATTCTTGATGTTGATCTCCTAGACTAGTTGACAGTTACCGGTTGGTGGTTCTATGTGGTGGTGAGTATTTAAAGATGTTTCTGCGAGTTTTGGGGGAACTTTATTCATAGAGTCGTAGAGTATATTTTTCTTTGACACTTCAAAATAATTTATTTAATATTTTAGCTTAGTAAAGACGTCCGCACGCTTCGAACGCGTACGCGTATTATCAATATATTCCATAACCGATAGACCTTAAACATAAAATTTTATGCTGACTTTCGTAAAGATCGCGTACGATCGGAACCGAAGATATGAGATCTCACAAACTTAGGAAGTACTTTCCAGACATTCTCTGGAATACTAAAATGTTTACCGATCTATGAAGACAAGGCAATTCTTCTAAAGACTTCAAGCGCCTAAACGTACAAAATCCGTTTACATTCCCATCTTCATCATCACATTTCTAGTTAACTATACCATTTCTAAAGCTTTATGGAAATCGGTCCAGCTTTAAACAATAGGTTAAATAATTCCAATTAACGAAGGCTTATTCGTTATTTATATTATAATTGGATAATTCAGTCTAAAAAGTTAAAACATTTAGACTTGTAGTCTTACGTAACTATTATTTTAATTTCGTAAAATATAACGAGAATATTTACTAGCCGCCATATTTAGATAAAAGGTATAATTTATTATACACAGATAATCTTCTAGGGTCACCATAGAAACCATGGAACCAGAAAAATGTTTATTAAAAAGTAACTCAGCAGTTTTTTATCTCCGCCATAAACGTCGGAAAGTAATAAATTATCCACAAAGTTGTGTCCTGAAATCTTAATAATTAATATATTACTATAATAAACATACCTCAATCTTAAAACTTCCCATCATTAAGTCCAATTTCCAACACTCAATTAATTGATAACAGTTTTTAAACAAAACGCGAATTTAAACTAAGAATAAAAATAGTTTTCGCAACTGTCACTTTTCGAACACAATTTGAATTTAAAAACATTGTTTTGTCTATTTAATTTATAGTTTGAAATAGTTTGATAGTCTGTTAAATAATTGATTGATTAGAATATATTTGAATGTTGTCGATGGCGGGAGGAGGGAGCGAGGTCGGGCTTCCCACCTCTCACAAACATTTTATCACACTGAACATTGGTGAAATCTGCCATTAGGGACGTGCCTGACGCGACAATATCGTTGCCTGCAATGATTTGCTATCGACAACAGATCGACACATCACTAGCATAATCGATGGACAGTGTGGTCACACCGCTATCTTAATTGATCGTAATCTTTGCGATGTTGACCGTTAAATATGATTGACACGGTTTATTAACGGCTCTTCGAATGGGAGGAAATATAGTTATGTTACTTCAGAGGAATAATACAAATATCAAATAACAGATATATATTTTTGTAGATATACTCGTATTGGCTTAGGTTTTAACAGACCAATTACTTTAAAAGTAAGCTTTCGTTTTTTGTAATATTTATAATTTTTTAAATATTAAAATGTGTTGTTCTTCTAAAGGAAGTAAGAAAAATATATTTTCTTATAGATTCTGAATTGTTTGATAGTGACAAAATTTATAATATTTTATGTTTTTTTTATTACAATAGTATCTTCGGGAATATATGAGCAGTGATCGAGTATCGATAGCGCGGGTCCCGCGCCTAGCCGCGCGGAGCGAGCGCGCCCGTCACGCAATACTCGGAGGCGCCGACATTGGTCGCCGCACCGCACATGCGCACAACATGTTTTTCTCAACAAACTTGGATCCTCACTTGTCCGACTGTGGAGGGCCTATAAATCTCGATACCACAGTCGGGAGAACCATTTATGTGAATATCAAAGGTTTTGTAAACGAAAACATCGACATAAGTCACCAGTCGCGATCGGGTTGAACGTCCGAGCCTCTCCCTCTCACGCACAATTTAAACTTATCCAGTTCTATCAACTATTTTACGATACTTATTCCACTTATTAATGCGCTAACTTTAATATATTATGCCCAAGGTCTTAATAAAGGTTACTTCGGGTGCACATAAATTCAAGTTTTTAATATTCGTAACGTTTATTACTTTACGATCAAACGACCGCTGTAATATTTTTAAAATTCTGTTGAGATATTTTAGTTGGTGAAGTGCAATTTCGTAGCGGTTCACTGCTACGAGCGCTACGGTGCTATGACATCGTGAGATGCTACGAGCCGTAGCCGCGTAGTTACACGTATATGACGTAGTGTGGCTACGAGAACGGAATAAAATTGACTCGAGTATTCAAATAGGGCGTTTTAAGCGAAAACGTAGAACTACAAACAACATTTTCATAATCTTGAGAAATATTTAGATATTAATGTCATTCGTCGATCGATGTTGGATATGATTCGCAAATCAGATAAAAAAGAAGCCTAATGGAATAGTTCACGTAAATCAAAGTGGGAGTAGAGTGGTAATCGTACATTTATACCCGAGTTATTCGTAAGTATATTTGATATCAAACGGCGCGGGAAATATCAAACAAAACGAGATAAAAAGAGAACAAAGTAACATGATATCACCGAATCGGAAAGTTGACGTGGCAGGTCATAGACGAAATGCTTTCACCGTTTGGAAGGATTGCTTTACTATGTTACATCATACATGTTACATATACTTATATATAATATAAGGAAATGTTGGGAGAAACCTAGTGCTAAGTTAGCTTTACACTACATAACATTGACCATGTCTTTAATAAAAATAAGTTCGTAAGCTATTATGAGATGAATGGAACACTGAATTAGAAATGCCAGATGAGGCAAATTACCGTTGCGGTCACCATTTATATCTTGCTGCATAATTAATATAATTACACAATCAGTAAATAGATTTTCATATAGTAGCATTTTATTTTTGTCACTATCAGCTTTGCGAACGCGCGTGAGATTGAGATTGATCCTACAACATTAAGGATAGGATCGATAAAGATATGATGAAGGATTGAGATGAAATGACGACACACAGGTGCGGTTCTGATTGGTTGCCGGGGTTATAGAAAAGCGATGATCTTTAATCTTATTTTCCATAGATATGTATAAGCGTTCACATCTTTCAATCCTATACTCTTTCGCTGCCTTTAATTTATGTTCCACATTTCATCAACCGAACCCGCTTACACAGTAACTCAATAAAAACAATTATTTGACACGAAAAAGTTAGAGAAAGGCTGAAATATAAACCGGTGCGGTTTCGGGTGTTAGCAAAAAGTTGAGCAGCCGCCGCCACCGCTGCAAAACGTGAATAAAAAACAACTCGTCAAACAGGATGTAACAGCTTGGACCGCATGTGACGGAGGTATCCGGTTTCTAGATTTTACAGTTAGTACGTATATTACTATTTCTGCGTTCTTCTTTTTATCGTCGTTATATATTATGTATGTAGGTTAGACATACTTTTATGACTAGGGATGCCTGTTATAGAAGTTAGAATACGATAATGTTACGTTACTACCGCCGAAAAACCTACCTTTCTAAACCTACATTATTAAATCTCCTTGTTAAAACTTTATAGGCAAATAAACAAGTATTTGGTTTCAAAGCACATAGGTACTTGGTTTTCTTACAACCTCATCTTCATTCTTATAGGTTAGTGGCCCTGAGATTTAATCGCTTAAATGCCTCCGGAATAGAGTAACAGTTTAAATAACGGGATAGACTATATACCGCGTCCTCCGAAGAACGGTAACGAGCGGCCCCTTGCTTGCAATTGGAATGAGTTTGAGTTACTAAATCTACGCCGAGCGCTGAATAAAACCCCGTAGTCTAGAAGAATAATGGAATGCTCTATTTACATAGAAGTAAAGCCAATTTTGCTAACACGTGTGAAACGTGCATTGAAACTAGCGTATAATCAAGAAGTATAGTTTTGCATGCTTCATGGTATAGTTCTCAGCCCGGTCTTAACTTTTTTTTGGTCTGAAATACAGGTATATACAGGGTGTTTGGGTAGAAATAATATTCATATTTTTTGTAAACCACGATTTATTCATATCTAAATAATTGGAATACTAATCGACGAACGATCCGTGGCCCAACGATGCTATATTTTTAACCTCCAACACAGAAAACAGGGCATTATAGTTATGTGTATACCTTTGTTTATAAGCCATCGTAGCTCTCAATCGGCTGAACCGTTTCTACTTGGCTCATTTTTGTTTGTATGACTTGAACGAAGTGTAAATATAAATAAAACGAACAGTTCGCTATTACAGAATGTTGTAATTTCGCTTTACTTTCAACTGCCTAAGCATAGAGTAAAATCTTAAAATACATTGGAAAATTGTAGTATATTTAGTGCTACATAATATAAAATTGTTTCAGATCTTTGTATAGGACATTTATATCTTTTTCCTCCTCTTTTCTGGCGTAGACGGGAACATTGCTTCGTCGGCGCGGATCAGGCGGTTCACGGCGCGACTCAACGACACATCTGGTACCAAAATGTACTCAATTAATATACAGTTATAACAATATTAACACCTATAAAGGAATATACATTTGTAAACAAAGGTATAGTATAAAAAATATTAAAAATAATTATTATGGCTTCCTTAGATAATACTAAATGTTTCGGTAAGCAGATTGTGTCAATTAAATCACGCATTCATTAGTTTTAATAACATATTAAAATAAAACTAAGGTAATGCAATAAAAACGTTTAATGTGATACAATTTAACAATCCACTTACTTTTATAAAAACAGTTAGTATTTTGTTTGAAAATTGTATTAAATTACACGCATTTTTTTATTTACTTATAGGGTAAAAATACAATTTTCATACATAATATTGATTTTTTTATTATTTACATAACAATATCATAATTGTACTTTGGAAGGCAAACACGGTTTTAATACTATTAAGTGTACTTTTTCACCGAGCCTGTGGTATTAACCACGTCAAATCTTTCATATGCTATCTTAGTGAATAAATAAGATAATTGTTTTTCTAAGCATTCAGACTTGATTCATTAAGTACATTTTAATATACACTAGCAGCGCCCCGCGGTTTTACCCGCGTTGTGCCCGTTCCCATGGGAATATCGGGATTTTTTTTACATAAAAGCCTTCCTCTTGAATCACTCTACCTATTACAAAAAACCGCATCAAAATCCGTTGCATACAGACAAGCAGACAAACAAACAGACAAAAATAGCGACTTTGTTTTATACTATGTAGTGATAAAGTGATTTAATAATAGTATATTCATAAAATGTCTTAATGATAAAAACGATTAAATAATGACTATATAACATAACATGTTCATTAGTTTAAGTATAAAATTATTTTACAATCTAGAATAAATATCATATAAATTGTTTGTACTCTTTTGATTAGAATATATTGTACTTGTGGTCGAGTTTAATTTATGCCTTTTATACATAACAATAGTAGAGTCCACGTGTCCTCACGACAGCGTGGTAGGCAGTGGCGGATTCAGGATATAGATAGGGGGGCTTAACCTAGGGGTAGACGATTTTGTAGTTTACCTTGGGGAGGGTAGGTTCCCAATCAGAGGCGGCACTGCCCTAGAGAAATAAGCCGAGGAGCGCAATATAATAAAATAGCGCGATAGAAACGATGGGAAACCCTGCTTAAAGGATATAATTGTTTTTAATAGGAATCAGGACTATTTTTGTAGTAACTTTAGCCCCCGCTAGGAGGAATAAAGCTATTTTTGTAGTAACTTCAGCTCTCGCTGGATCCGCCACTGCCTGTATTTACTGTGACGTGTGGTCAATATTGTCTTGTGTATATTAAGAAGTGTGTAAGTTACCAACCCGGCGTGGTGTTGGCGAGGCGTCGCATGCGGCGCGTGTTGCGGTCCTGGTCGCGGATCTTCTTCTCCATCTCGGCGTTGGTCAGCGTCTCCAGGTGAGGCGCCCACTGTTCCGCTTCGGAGGGCTGCCGGTACGGCGTCTGAAGATAACACATAGCATTAACATGGTCTATCTTGTAGTATAATATACGGGTTAGTTATGTACCAACTTATTAAACTGGGTCATATCATTACCAAAAAAAATCTTATAGATAATTGCGTTCTTTTTCAAAAAAACATTTGAAATTTTGTGAAGTTTTTTTTTTTAAACCGGCCAAGTGCGAGTCGGATTGACTATGCAAATAGCTCTAATTGCTAAAAAAACTACTTATAAGTAGTTAAGTATAATGGAAAAAATACTTATAGGTAGATATCATACATTACGTACCTCAACCACAGGCAGAGGTGCTTCACTGAACGCGTAAGTCCTCTGATGCCAGCTCAGCTGTCCTCTGATACTGTAAGCGATGCCGGTCACGAACTCTCCGCCCAGGCCGAGCTCGGCACACAGTTTCATTGCAAACTGTTCTGGATTGTTCTCTTTCTCTGACATGTCCCATTCCACCTAGAAAAATATTTCTTACTAGCAGCGCCTCGCGGCTGTACCCACGTTGTGCCCGTTCCCGTGGCAATTTCGGGGTACAAATAGCCTATAACATTCCTCTTGAATGTAGTTATGAAATACAAAAATATTCAAAACCGACTGGTGAACATACAACAAAATTACCAATTTTACCTCTTGATAATATTAATATAGAAGTATAGGATATAGATTCCTACTCATTGTCTTACGTCTATTGAAACTGACATTTTATATTGGCGTTTACTGGTACGTGAGTGTAAGCTGAAACCCGCCCCAACTATACAAATTATCAGTTATTGTAATCACCTGATCAACTAGCGAAGTGTTCCCAACGTGTATATTCAGTTTGATGACCACTCTTTGATCAGTCTGCTCCTCCAAGATAGCTGGAGGTTCGCTTGGGAAAGCCTCTATTTGTTGTCGAATAGATGTCGCGATCGCTGGGATGAACGTACTGGTGTTCAGTTCCAGGTCATCGCAGAGCACTTCGGCAAACTGTTCCGGTGTGATTATAGATTCTGGAATTAAAGAACCAAGATTGTGATGTAAAGTCTGAATTTAAGAATGCTATTGAGTAATAGAATGTGTAGCTTGTTTATGGCAATTAAAAGGTTATCGAGGAAATTATTCATTCAATTTTTTAATTTTAACATACTAGGTATTTAGATCATAATGAAGATAACAGAATTTAAAGTGGCCCAAAACTTCCAACACCAATGTGGGCTACTAACCTACAAAACTTGTTTTTAATGGTAATTATCTTCTGAGTTTATTTATACTTTATTCCAACAGAATTCTTACCATTTTTATTCCAAGTGAATGTGTCTCTGAGTTTCTGTCCTTCAATCTCCATGTCAAGTCGGATCGGGACTAGAATCTGTTTCTGTGACGAGTTCTCCAACATGGCCGTCATGTCAGTATCATCAAAGCATAGAGGAAAAGTGCGAATCTGGAAATAACAATTTTAAATACATTAATTTCAACATAATCAAACAAAAATTGTTTTTTTTATCATAGAAACTTGGTTGGAAGCATCATCAATAGTGCACCATCATTTATTGAGTTTTACGCAATTTCAACATCTTGATTCATAAACGAAAAAGAAGACGAAAAGTACTATTTGTTTGTCCTTCTGCTGGGCAAAGACTTCTAATCTAAGCGAAGATATCTAGGCAGGAGCATCACGTAACATCACCAAGCGTGAACAGATAAGAATCATATTAATAACACTCCTTAAACCAACATTTAAAATATGATAACCTTTTTATTGTGAACCCTGGACCGACTAATGGGTGTTGCTTGAGGCACAGCGTCCAAGTGGGATGAATTGGGCATCACAGGTAACCATGATGGATTGTGAGGCTTCTTGCTTTTGCTCTCACGAGGGGTCGCTAGCTCTTGACTCACTGAGATTGCCTTGTACCTAAAATTTTTAAGATAATTACTAATTTCCCTATGCTTTATTTATTTTGTTTATTAAAAAAGGTGAGTTGAATTTCATATTCCTTTCTTTTTATTTCTATTTATGCAGATGTTTACTCTGTCAGATAGATTTCTCTCTATTCCATGATCGTGATCATATATTACATTATATATTTCTTGCTAGTTTTTTATAATGAATAGTTATATTAATTACAATGGTAAAAATATTAAATACTAGCAGCGCCCCGCGGTTTTACCCGCGTTGTGCCCGTTCCCGTGGGAATTTCGGGATAAAATGTAGCCTATAGCCTTCCTCGATAAATAGACTATCTAACAGTGAAAGAATTATTCAAATCGGTTCAGTAGTTTCTGAGATTAGCGCGTTTAAACAAACAAACAAAACAAACTCTTCAGCTTTATAATATTATTTATAATATATTAAATATTAAATATGCACAGGACACACTTTTTGTGTTAGATCTAAATTAAGTTCAAGGTTTATATTGTAAGTTTTCTTAGACAAAATTGATAAAACATGGTGAAGTAATTGGAACTTACTTGTCATCATTTCCTTCAATGATATCCTCGACTTCGGAGGCTTTGAGCAGTGAGACCGAGCTGGAAAGTACATGAGGTCCAAGACCATTGTCTACAAGACGTTTCCGTTCCTCATTGTTCAAGGTCCTCCTGGCCATGCCAGGGTACTTCTTGTAAAGAGACCCACGGAATAACCGTAGGTAATTGCCGACCTATAAACAAGATCCAACATTTAGCGGTTAGAATTGTTAACTTCATAATTTAATTAGTAATTACTTTAATGATTAAGTGCTGTTGAGCGCAATGATTTTAAATAATTATTCAAGTTATAAATGATATTAATTTCGATATAATTCAGAAAGTAAACAAGGTTCAGTGGGCCAAAGTAATAGGAGAAAAAACACTTACCTCTGACCCGACACAGTAAAAATCTCCCCCTTCTTCTATTTGGAAACTTATCGGCTTATCGCCGTAAGTACGCAAAGCCATTTTTGTAAAGTTTTCTCTCGTAATTCACTAAAAATAAAAAATTATTATACGTAAAGAGACGCCACTTCTATTTTTTATAGTCAAAACCAAAACCACAGATTATCAGATCAGTTATATTAAAGTAAAATTGTTTATCTGTCAGTGTAATTTTACTGACAGATATTATTAATGACAATAACAAGTGTCAACTGCCATTTAGTGATCACTGACTGATCAATCGGCGTGTCAGTCAAAAAGAAATATAAAATTTTCCCTCTGACAGTTTGTCTAAAAAATCGGTGGGGAGCAGGCGTAGCAGCCGTTGCTACTTTGGTTAGCGCCTAACATTATTTTGTAATAATGTCTTCAAGGAATGGAACATTCAAGAATCCGTTCTCCAGGCCATGGATGACGGAAACAGGAGCAGCGGCTGCGGCGGGGGGCTCCGGGTCCGTCGGATTAAAAGGAGTGGTAGCCGGCGGAATTACAGGAGGCATTGAAATCTGTATCACATTCCCCACTGAATATGTAAAAACACAACTCCAATTAGACGAGAAAGGTTAGTGCGGGGCGGTATTCAGCCGAAACAATTTATTTCATTCATCAATCTATTTAAAACTTGCAATTTTATATGTAAACATTTCTAGACGCAAAAAATACATGTTTCCTAAAATACTCGTTTTGCGTCACATACGCATAAATATTGAATGTATTTGCTATTATTTCTGTATTTATTAGGTTCCCGACTGATATAATAGATTCTGATTAGAGAAATAGTTATTATTTGCGACCTTGATGCTGAATATTCAAGTTCACTATGTAGTTGTTATCGTTTTTGGTGGGGTGCTGTTAATTTACCATGCGATGTTTTGGACTTTGGTCCATTTGCCATGTTATGTGAGTGGCACAAACAAACAAGTTAATGTTGTCAAGGACTTATCAGCATTAAACACAATCTCTAAAATCTGTAGATATTCATGTATCTGTAGGTTTGTATAAAGTCCAACTTTATAAATAAATATTTTTTAAATTAAGAATTTTATTAATGACACTTTACATTACCTTCCTGTGACTTATTTATTATAGCAATGACTTAGCTACCTAATTTTATAATCCAACTAGAATCTTGTTGGTATGTTAATATTTATTTATCTGTTAATATCTGCCTAAAACCAAAGAAGTGGTTTGTTTAGGTGTTTTAAGTCATATCATGATTGTTTATCAAAACTCTCACTGGCTAGTTATGTAATTATTCCATTATCAAAACAGGTAATCAATCAAAAAGGCTGTTAACCTCGTGGGGGCTTGGCTCGACCTAGAAAACAGGCCTATAGAAACTTGGTTAGAACGGAACTCTATTTTCTTATTTTCTTTTTGTTATATTTCTTTTTAATTAAATAATAACGATTCTATGTTATATTTTTGTTTAATGGTAGCTACTTATGTAATTTACTATGTATCTATCTGTTATGTAATGTAGAAATATGTAGGTGTATTGTTTTTTAATGTTAATTTAACTAGGTTGCGAGGTATATGTTTTGAATATTAATGCATAACATTAAATTCTATAAAGGTTATGGTTAAGTTAAATTATATTCCATGTAACATACAAAAATATTGGTTTTGGTACTTCATATTAAAACCTTTATATTTTTCCAGGTGGCAACAAACAATACACAGGTATATTTGACTGTGTGAAGAAAACAGTGAAGGGACACGGTGTCCTTGGTCTGTATAGAGGACTGAGTGTGCTGCTCTATGGATCCATACCCAAATCAGCTGTCAGGTACTATACTGAAACTATTTTATAAAGTAGGTTATCAATTCATATTAAAAATGAGGTTTAGTGACAGCTACAGATCCCAGCCAGCAACAGATTGACCTACATATTTATAAGAGTTCATTTCCTATCTACATTATAGTATAGAGGTAAAGTTTCTAACTTTGTTTGTTTGTAAAGGTTACCAATAGGATTTGAATAATTCTTTTGTAATGGATAGCCACATTCAACGGAAAGTTTATAGGCTATTTTCATCCCAACATTTCCACGGGAAATGGCACTACGCGGGTAAAACCGCGGGGCGCTGCTAGTAGAAGATATTTGTCTATGGTAATTAACAGGTGAGAACCCTTAAGCTTAAGGAATCTGCAGAATTCTGTCAACCAGTAGGTCCCTAGAAGTCTAACGTCTGCTTTACTATTCGTCAGCTAGCACGCATTAGCGCATGTCGTCAACACATCGCGCATACTCGGTAGCTTATGTGTAGGGACTAGAGGCCAATGTGGATGGATAGATAGAGAAACAAAGTTAAAATAGTATTCCTTCTAGAATCGTTTTTCTATAGCCAGATTACCAGGTTTTTCGTAAGTCTTAAAATAGTTCAGAGAAATAGAAGTCTATAACATTGCTCCCAATGACGTGATATTATGAAACTACCTATAATCCTCATATCTCAATGCATCACACTAAAAATAACTAAAATATCGTACACAAAAATAGTCGGCTGAGTTGTGCAATATAAAAACTCGAGTCTTACGAAATAATTCTAAATGACGTCTACATCTGCTTCGATTTAATTATAAACGACATTCATTTACTAATTACTTACGAATTCAAACTGTTTATTCTGCTGGTATTTTTCCAATACACGAATTGATACCTATTTTTTATTTTATGCATTCGTTATATTATTTGATAAAGAAAAACCGTGACCATGTGAATCTATCGCTTGTGTTTATCATATTTACTTGCTCGTTTAGAAAATCTTTATATTCATATAGGTATGTCCGAGTATTTTTTAGTCCGATCAAATTATGTCTTCACTACTAAGATTCATAATATTTCTGTATCAAAATTTTATCAATTGGTTCAACGCTCTACTGAAATATTCACAAGGTCTTTGACTGTTACGTCGTTGCGTTGAATAGTTTGATATAAAAATTATCACCTAAACTTCTGACATCGGCGTTGGCCACTACTACACGAACTTACTTACTTTACCTATTTGTTGATATTGGGGTATCGTGGGATCGTCATAACATACTAACAAAAGTAGCTAACTATCTAGTCTATACCATTAAAAGTACGGGGTAGTTTGGCTCTAAAAGCGAGTCCAAACGGTTTAAAGTACAGTAACTCTGCCCAAAGTACCAATACTTCTACACACTATCGTATCGTATTGTACACATTATCAGTCAGTCATGTTGGTCGATAAATGAACATATAGAGATGATATAACGTTATCAAGCTAAGTAACACAAATATACTAGTTTGGTCATTATTATTATTTATACCATTATGTAACTATACTGAATAGTGCAGTTGAGATAAGGATTACAAAAGTATTTCAGTGGAATAAAGAAACGAAACGAATACTCATAGATAGAGATTCGATTAGAAATCTGATATATGATTTCGAAGGAAATTTAAATAATATACAAACTTAATGTTTTGATTATAGTCTTAGACAATTCGTCAAATTACGACCATACTCCTTCAATTCAAATAAGCTATTATTATTATTAAACTACAAAAATATTATGTCTAATCATCAACTTTAAGAGATCTTCCATCACCAAGTGACTTGCTTACTATCAATGAATACACGGGGCATTTTGAATGGAAACTACGTTTACACTTCGGTCTCTCGATACTTACGCGAATCGTGTTAGGTAAAGTAAACTAAGGTACCCTTTAATAGCTAGTCACATAGATAGTCACTTGAGGAAAAAATATACTTTTACGGTGTGACCTTTTAGCTAGTCTCACTTGATATAATTATATATTTATGGATATGAATTGTAGAAAATATTATTTTACATTGTTCATCCTTCATTCATTCATAGCTCTTGTTATCCCGCGTGACACATGGATAAATCTCACGTTACAGTAAAGTGGAGCATTAGCTGATAACAAAGGTCCATTAAGTCAGCTGCGAGGCCGAGATATGTAATACCTAATAGACCTCAATGACAAACAGGTCGGCTTTCGCACTTAGTGATATGTACACAAATATAGGTTTATCATATTTGCTCTACATTTAACTCATCAACGTTATTAACGGATATCGGTTAGTTGGTACACTTGTATGCACTTTATCGTCTAGTAAAGTTAGATATTTTATGATTTTAGCCCCGGAGTACTGGCGGATACGTTAAGTATCTCCAGATAAAAGCCAACAGCTTAACAGTTATTACAGTTACATTTCAAAAGTAACATCGCCATCGCCTAACATTTTATTTATCAAAATAAGTATATAACTTTCGTAAAAACACGTTAAGTTTGAGAGTACACAAATTGGTAAATACAACTACCGAAGTAGTAGAAAGAGCAAAACTGTGTCATCAGTGCGCACTGCGCTGTGCAAACAATTTGTTGCGTTACGACCTCGGTCTATATTATTAGGCAGACGATAGTTTTATTGCTACTAATATATATTAAACGAAACTGTGTGTACAAAGATATTACCATCCAACTAATACTGTTTAGTAGACGTTGTTCCTTCGCCATTCGGGACGAGCCCTTTTGAATAAGAAATGAATACCGTAAATCGATTTGCTATTTACATGCATTTCAAAGTCTGCCGCTCGAAATAGCCGAAATCGACACTCACATGTCTTCGTACTGTCTTCGATTCCATTGTTTATCATATTCTTCTTTTATGTGCTACATTGTCGTCATATTCACTTGTAATATTTTGTACACTCGGGTCGATACACGATCCCGAACAATTACAGTAGAATACCTACTTTACTTTACATGCCAAACGGTTTACATATCTACTTAAGCCTACTTTATATTAGTAGAGTGGGAGAATTAAGCCACAGTTTATTTTTCTCCCGGTTCCCATGTCTTAGGCATATTTAGAGTATGGTTGGGTTGACTAGTTTTGATTATTCCGAGCTTTTCGAGCCGAGATGTTAACTAAGTTCGCATTGACAGATCAACTCACAGATACGAGTACAAAGTACATACATTAGGTAATGTCTTTGAGAAGCGGCTTTTAAGGCGATTATTTCCGATGGCAAGAATTATAGATGATGATGTCCTGTTACAATTTAACAAACCATACCTACCTATAGTTGACAACTGCAGTTGCCGTGTATATCAAAGCTTCGTTATATATCCTCAGATTCGGCGTATTCGAACAAGCGAAGCTCTACATGGTGAATGAGAATGGCACGCTAAGTACCACAGGCAAGCTGGCCTGCGGGTTGGCGGCAGGAGTCGCGGAGGCGGTCTTCGCGGTGACCCCCATGGAGACGGTCAAGGTGAAGTTCATCAACGATATGAGGCTGGAGAAGCCCAGGTTCAAAGGATTCTTCCATGGGACCCGACTGATTATTAAGGAAGAAGGTATGTGGACTGTATTTGTTGCTGTATTTCTTAACTCCATTAAGATCGCCGCGCCCGCCTTTTCTATATATGAATAAAATTGCAAGTACCAATACATAGCACTAATCAGTTTTTCTAAACGTTATGGTATATTTCTGTATCATATGTTTAAGAATTAAGCAAGTGAGATCACTTATCTTCCAAACAAACTATTAAATTTGACTACCTGAATTTCAAACATGACAAACCTAGTTCCAAGTAAGAATACTCAACATATACCTACTATACAACTCCAGGTTTCGGCGGAGTATACAAAGGCGTGACGGCGACGATAATGAAGCAGGGCAGCAACCAGGCCATCCGGTTCTTCGTGATGGAGTCGCTGCGGGACTGGTACAAGGGCGGCGACCGCGACAAGCACGTGCCCAAGTACATCGTGGCCACGTTCGGTGGTATCGCCGGTGAGTACTGCGCACTATGGGTATATACTGCACCTATACATTGATTCGGGGATAAGGGGATGGACTAAGTGCTCTAGTTCCCAAAGTCTCTCAGTCCTCAAAACTAAATAGCTCCCTTCATTGTAGCGCAAGTCGAAGCGAAGACCCTGTACTCGATCTGGGCAAAGTTCAAACTAATATCTATTTATATTTGTATAAAAAAATATGTAAAAGACAAATAAGAATTTGGGTAAACATGTCAATATTTTTATCAGATAAGATATGTGATGCAAACCAACATGCATGTTAGGTACTATTGTTTTGCAATAGTTGCAGTAAAAAATCTTATCGTCTTATCTATACTAATATTATAAAGCTGAAGAGTTTGTTTTGTTTGTTTGTTTGTTTGTTTGTTTGTTTGTTTGTTTGTTTGTTTGTTTGTTTAAACGCGCTAATCTCAGAAACTACTGAACCGATTTGAATAATTCTTTTTGTAATAGAAAGCCACATTCAACGGGAAGGTTATAGGCTATTTTTCATCCCGAAATTCCTACGGGATCGGGTACAGCGCGGGTAAAACCGCGGGGCACTGCTAGTTATAGATATTTTTTAAGATGCCTCTGTACATTCCAATTTTAGTAAAACGAGACCTGGGTAAGTATGAAAATAAATGGTGAGGTTCGATGTTAGTAGTAGTTGGTATATGTTGGTTGGATAATATTAGGAAAAATGTATCATAAAATATCAATTTATAGTTTCCTCTTCACTTTTTGTTTACACTTAGAATTAAATTCGATTCAAACAACCTTTTACTTCAAAAATATCATTATAGTATAGTAAGTACTCTACTATATTTCCTATTTTCCCTTCCAGGTGCCGCATCAGTGTTCGGTAACACACCAATAGACGTAGTGAAGACCAGGATGCAAGGTCTAGAAGCTTCCAAGTACAAGAACACTTGGGATTGCTTCATCAAGACGTGGAAGGCGGAAGGTCCCCTCGGGTTCTACAAGGGAACGGTCCCGAGGCTCAGCCGAGTGGTGTTCGACGTGGCCATCACCTTCACAATATACGACAGCATCATGGACGTTTTTAACTACGTTTGGAAGTAAAAAGTATGTCATTGGAAAATGGAACTGGAATGAGTATTTATATGGTGTACTGTACTTCTAGGACTTCTAATTAGGGGTTTTAATCGTTTGTGATCTACTATGCGTTTTGTATGTGAAAAAACAGCTTCCGTTCGCGCAGAAGACAGTGCTTCACGGCTCGTAGCAAGACTAAAAACGTCTAAATTATGGCCATATCCCACATTCACTGTGAAACTAGAAAATTAAGTCTGCTATTGCTATAACACCATGCTTTCATTGAATAACAATATTGCAGGTTCAAAGTTGTTGCTCACTGAATACATGCTAAATGAAACTTCCAACAATAGCAACTTTCTTACTACTAAAAGTATAGTATTTCCTAAGAACTGTAGGAATAGTAGCACATTGTTGAAAATGCATCATAGCTCTATGGACATAGAAGCGTATTTATAATATATGAACTTGTTCTGCGGTTTAGTTGTATGGTAGTTGTCGAAAATATAAATTATATGCACTAAACAATATTAGGAAGTCTTGAGTAAGCCAACTTAGAATCACAGTGGATTGTTATTAGTTCTCAATAAGTGCTCATTCCAGTTCTTTGTTACTAGTAAACTATAACCAAATGCGTCATGTGGTACACAGTAGTTGTAAGTTCGCATTGTTGTTGAATATTTAAACAATTTATATGAACATTTTATAGACATTTTACATCTTCAAAGAGGTGCTAATATGCTTATAGAACGAATATGTAATAGTAATAGGATTTGAAATGGACTTTCCGACTACTTTATCTGTAAGAAGTTTTAATAGTAAAAAATAATTAATGGCAAATGCGTAAAATGAAATACACGATATACTTTAATTATGAAACTATACCTTATTCCATAGAAAATAAATGATATTTTTGAACAATATTGTCTCGACCATAATGTTACTTAATGTTTGTACTCATTACTAAGTTGTAAATGAAATTGCACTATGTTAGTCTAGTAGTTATTGTTGTTAATCAAATAGTCAGTTGTGTGCCACATATTATATAATTCTTAGCGGGGAATCGTCTAGAAACGCCTGAAGCCCGCTAAGAGTGTTTATAACAAGACCACTTATAGTTGTAGCGAATATATACAGAATATGTATGTGTGTACAAAACGTTATATAGGGCGAGGATTAGGATGATAGTCAATTGACGTTTTTGTGATTCTTGGAGGCGAACTGAAGTAGCCAATCAGAATTAAGTACTACAAAATGTTTAAACTCAATTCACCAATCACAGTCATGGTTAAAATATGAGGTGACTTTCAAGCAGTCTGATTGGTATTTCTTATATCTTGCTATTGTTAAAAATCCCTAATCCGCGCCTTATGAAATCAAGTGATGAAATATTATTTGTTTTATTATGATGTTAATTGTAATAATCAACTAAATACTTACATTGTGTAAGAGTTATTTTTTATTTTCTTTTTACTGTTGTATTTTATTTATTCCTAAATTGATTTTACGGTGATATTGTTTTTAGTGATTTTGTTACGAGTATTGAATATGGGTAATTTTTTTGATTTTATGATGTTAATGTTAAATTTCCGATATGTTGCAGTTATTATTTCTATATTTTTATGTACATGACGAAGAATTTTTATTTAAAATGCTTTTTAACAGTTTTGCGAGTTGTTTTTTTTAAGGATTTTATTGTTTGTGATGCTTTTGCCAAAAATGAAATCTGTTAACGAATTTATGTAATGTCTTATGGAATTTATATGTCATTTTTATACTATTTTTCTACTATAACTCTTACTAGGAGCTATGGTTTTAAAGCTAATTTTCTTTCCTTACAGAAAATTAATCTTTAAAATTAGCGCCGCTCTCTTCCGCATTCTTTTTTCTATGCATTTAATTATTTTTATACATATTTACTTTTTTATTTTTTTATCTTTTTAAATCAGAACAGACATTCCAATCACCAACGCAAAATAAAATTATATTGTTTTCTATATTTTTCAATGTTCTCTTTTTAAATAGTTGACATGTATTTGTTTGTTTTTTTTTTCCAATAAAATTGTGAAACAATTATTGTAATAGTGTGTTTTATTTAACCAACTTCAAAGATAGAGACTATCTTTACTTATCTATACTAATAACATAAAGAGGTAAATTTTTTAAGTTTGTTTGTTTGTATGTTCGAGCTAATCTCTGGAATTACCTGTCCAATTTGAATAATAATTATTGTAATACGCCACTTTCAACGGGAAGGTTATAGGGTATTTTTCATACCGTAATTCCCATGGGAATGGGCAAAACGCAGTTAAAACCGCGGGGCGCTGCTAGTTACTAGATACGGGTTACAGTCTTAAATTATTGAATTGAATCCAATAGTTATGGAATAAAGTTTCTGGGTTTTATGACTGTAATATATTTATTCACTTACGTACACTTGGTGTAAACAAACAACCGTATCCATAAAATGTATAACAAAGATTAACAGAACAATAATTATCACATCACCTATTACTTAAAACTTCATAATATAAAAATATCTTTACTTTCTACAAACAGGAGCATTATGAGTATAAAACTTTGTCACATAACTTAATGAGTATCAACATCAACTTGATAAAATATTACTTTAGAAACCTATTTTACTATATTGGTCCATCAACTATAAACAACCTCATGCTGACAAAAAAGTGTTTTAGAAAGCAAAGTACTTTAAGTTCTTAAAAGGCGTTCCGGGCACGCATCTATGGTCGATATTGTAACTATCAACAATCGCCATGTCATCTTCGGTCAATTCAAAGTCGAATAAATTGATGTTCTCCTCGATCCGGGACTTGGTGAAGGATTTTGGAATGATTACTATTCCTCGTTGAAGCTGTAACAAGATATATACAGATAAATTAATGATGGCATAGAATCATAGATCCAAAGAAAATATTCTTCAGTTGTAGTGTATAAATAAGTAAATGGTATGTAACATGGAATAGTGTGAACAATTTGGATTTATAAAGGGAAATACGTAATGGAATTTCCTCACTATTTTGATAACTGACTTCTAAAACCAAAATTGTTAATGAACCAATTTCAAAATTCTTTCGATATATGTAAGGGTAAATTTACAGATTAGTCTAGCATTTACAAATTTAAAAATAGGTTTGTTTTCATAAAAACTTGGCAACAAAGCTAGTATTTTGCTTGAAAAAGTTATAAGTAGTTATAAGTTATTGTTAAAAAGGTTCTAAGGAAATCTTCTGAAAGTATACAATGAAATAGATAATCAATGCTTACAACTTACCAAATACTTCAAAGCAACTTGTGCCCTTGTTTTCCCGTACTTGTCAGCGATTTCCCCCAATTTAGGGTCAGTTTTGATAACATCCTTTCCTATGAACTCGGGCCTCGCTTCCGATATCAGTCCTAGAGGAGTGTACGCCACTGGCACTACGTTGTGTTGCTTGCAGAAATCCACCAGTTTGTGCTGAGTTAATGTTGGATTTATCTAGAAAGATATGTGTTTTATAAACTTTTATGTTAAAATTCAATGTGAACAGATGTAAGATTTAAAAAGGAATGTTGGAAGGAATGGAACTTCTATGGAATTGTTCAATTCTTGATTGAAAAAATGGAAAAAATATTATTTTACAAAAATATACATACAGTTTTCCCTTCATTTTTTTAATCATTTCAATCTTACAAACTTAAACTTACCTCAATCTGGTTACACACAGGTTTAATATTTGAGTTTTCAATCAATCTCGTTAGTTGTTCTTCATTAAAGTTCGACACCCCGATAGATCTGGTCAGACCCAGGCGGACTGCCTCTTCCATCCCCTTCCATGTCTCTAGGTAGTCAACAGCGGTGTCATTTCCTGATGCCTGTGGAATAAATACAGTAGGTTGAAATACCTTCAAACATTGTTGCTCTAATTTCAAACAAGCGATTTAAAAGAGGCCTTGATTGGGAATTATCTCAAATATCTTTTGAAAAGAAAGTCTGCAGTACATCAACCATAGCAGATGACACTTCATTTGCTTACTGAAAATGTATACATTTCTCAATTACACTACTACATCTATTACATAGGGATGGTAGAATCTACCCACAAAATATTATCATCATAGCATATTTTTAGTAGGTAGCTTTTTGGCGGAAATTAAATATTAGTGTAGAACAATATGCTTGAGTAATTATAATATTATGTTACTTACACTGACTGACACGGGCCAGTGTATGAGGTAGAGGTCCACATAGTCCAGTTTCAGTCTCGATAAAGACTGTTTCAATGCTGGTAACACATCTTTCTCAGCATGGCAGTCATTCCAAAGCTGAAAATATTTAAAAAAAAGCATAATTTAATATCATACAAATAAAATTTACTTACAAATCAAATCTAATCTAAACCTATATTTTATGTCTAGTGCTATTCCACATTTATTTATATCTACTTATTATACAACATATTTACTTACCACGGATCAAAAGTGCTTGTGTTTACACAAATTAGGTTCACTATAAAAAGGACTGAATGAAAACTGTTGTTGTAGGTGAATTAGTAAACTTAAGCATAAGAATTAGTAACACAAAGAAACATGATAACATTAACCTTCGTAGTGACAAACAGCTCGTCTCTAGTGACCACTCCTTGGTTTATCTTATAGTTGATGCCCTGGCCGACCTCCTCCTCGTTGTTGTAGCACGCCGCGGTGTCGATGTGCCGGTAGCCAGCGTCGATTCCATATTCCACTGCTCGCTTGTAATCTCCAGGGTTGGCTTTCCTCTGAATGAATTAGTTTAAGCATGGGTAAATTCTGGGTTATAACTAACTCTTTACTTGAATAGTACTTCCGTGTAAATAATCGAAGGGCAAATAAATGACAAAAGTTTTCATAATTAACTTACCGCATAAGTTCCGAGCCCAACTATGGGCATTTCTTTACCGTTCGAAAATTTAATTTTATTTGCTGGAGACATGGTAAAAGATTACAGTATTTCGATACTTTCTGTAGTTTTTATTAACTTTTCTTTCGAGAAAAATATTTTTTTATTTTCAGTGAAGACAATATTTTTATCACTAAAAAAAAATTATATCTGATTAAATCTTGCTGTTGCTTTGCTTGACACTTGACAGCCCAGCCAGCTTGACAGTTGGAGGGCAGCTTGGATAGTCAAATTCATTAAATTTAACTTGAAAATGTCAATTTCATCGATGCGACAGCTGTGATGCGATGCGACAGTGTCAAACACAGGTGTCATGTCAAACAAAACATATTCTGTGGACGAAAAATTTTTGGAACTTGTTTCCTCTGTGTTTGGAACGGTATTTTAGTATTTTACGGTATTGCCTAGCCCGCCCAGTCAGTGATCCAATGCAATCCAATGTCTGTGATCCAGTAATCATCTTGTTTCGTGGCCTGTGGTAATCATCAGCACATCATCAGCAACAAACACAGCACAGCACAGTACTCTTTGTTTCCTGGTCTGTGCATTCTACAGCGGACAGCCAGCAAAGCAACAAGCAACCTCCGGGGATAAAAGTACTCTATGCTCTGCTCTGGGGTTAGCACCTTATCCTAATTAGCACCACAGCAGCACCATAGAGTAACTTATATATAGCAGCACACAGCAGTTAGCACGGTGTTAATAAACCGCCTACGTCGCGTTCTTAAACGTTTAATGAAAGCTTTGGAAAAGAAAAATATTTATCTCTGGTAACTGGTAAAAATGTCGTCTGAAACTTTTGATCAAGAAGCAAAACAGACCGTAATAACCTTCTTAGAGTCCGTAGTCCCGAAATCAGATGTTCCCAACATAAAAAGTGAGTTGAAGACAGAGTTTGTACTAGCCAAACTTAAAGGTAAACATTACAAAAAGCAGCCCAGAAAGAAAAAGAAGCAATGTCTTACCAGAAAAGAAAAGAAGGATTTAAGTTTCTACAGACGTCCTGAGGTGTTCGTAAAAAACGGCGCAGGACCAGAAAACAAAGTTGTATATTACAGCGATTTCACTCAAATGAATGAGATTTGGGAAGGATACATGAAACATCTGTTAGAACTTAACAAACCAATACCTGAATGTAACAGTAAAAACTGGGATAGTTTTACTCAAAGTATTTACAAAGGAGATTTCCATGGCAGTATACTTGAAGTTGTACGCTCTAAATGTCCAAGTTATGTAGGAAAAAAGGGTATCTGTATTATGGACACTAGAAACACATTTAAAATAGTAACTAAGGAAAATAAAATGGTAACTATACCCAAAAAGGAATGTGTCTTTGTAATGTATCTAAAATCGTTAAAGATAACTGTATTTGGTAAGCATCTATGTGTACGACCAGCTGAAAGATCCACAAAAAAAGTCAAGGGACATTCTCACCCAGACCTGTAACTATTGATAAATAAAAGTACTGAGCAATAGATTTGAAGATTTTTTAATGAGATAAGTTTGTAAATCTAAGTTTCCTTAGTATAGCTTGACAGTTTTCAATATTTCCTGTACATATTTCTAGATACATCTGCAGTGGTAGTACTCTTGGTGAATTGATTTGCAGAAGTATCTTTCTGGCTGTCACAAGGTCTCCTCTCAAAATGTGACAGACTGCTGCCTTTGCCCAAACAGACACCGCTATCATATCCCTCATTTGATAGGGCAGTACCGAGACCAAGTCATGTATCATAGGTGGATGTAAATGTTCTACTGCATCAGTTATTCTATCTAAATTGATCAAAGCCTCTGCTGCATATATGTGAGCCCAGGCCTTGTGACTGTTAGAGGCTTCTGGCTGGGCCAACAGTTCATTTGCACTTGACAGGGCTGCTAATGGGTCTTGTAAATGCAATAGGACATAGCTCTGTAGTACATATGTGGAGTTTTTCAATTCACATCTCTGTTTCCAACTTATAGGAGGGCCGGGAGGTGCCTGTATCATTGGAGCATTTACATCTGCGGGGGGATCCTGGTTAGGTAACAAAGTCTCCACATTTCTTAAACACAAAACAGCAAACTCTAATGATAATGATGGCATAGCAAATGACTCTCCTGGAGTATGAGCATATTTCTCTTTGCCTTCTTTAGATAGCAGTATTCTCATGTGAGGACCACTTCCTATTTTCTTCATAGTGTATTGTTGAGCTTCATCACTACAGCATTTTTTCACACAACATTCAGCCAAGTGGAGCCATATTCGAGGGTTGTTCGGGTAGTGCCGGGCTGCTTCTACAAAACATTCAAACGCTCCCTCACAACTGTTAGCAGCAAGTAATGCCAACCCTAAGTTGAACACATAAAGAGGCCTGTCTTTACACACTATGAGCCGATCGCTGTCTTCACTCTCCATGGCTCTAAAATGTTCCTTCACTGCATGCTGGAAATATTTTGAAGCCAGAAAAGGTTTTTTGATTGACAAATATATTACACCAAGATTATTGTTGATGGCTGCCCAGATGTCCTCGCCTTGTGATTTCAAGTCATAGTTGTACTTCATTGACTTATACTTGCCTAACATGTCAGATGCTTCATTAACTTCTCCATTTAAGTATAGTTGTTGGGCGAGCACAAACACATTTTCAATAGAATCTGGCTTCAAATTCAATTTATTGTTTTTTTGACCGGTCATTAACTGTGCCCTACTAACAAGTCTTTCATACAACTCACTTACTTCTGATGATTTGAGTTTTTCGCCATGATTTTGGGCTATATCTAAAGTCTTGTCGTAAGTTCTTCTGCACAGACTCGATTCTAGTAAGAGTAAAACAACTTGTTGAAATAACTTCGGGTCTTTGATGTTTTTCAAGGAGAGCAGCTTCTCGAGTATTACAGTACATTGATAGTAGTACCTCGAGTGATACAACAACACTGCATAGTTGTAGACGACGAATGGCGACAACGACTCCTTCAGTTCTATATCTGGGAAGCTCTGACCAGTCAGTTGAGCAATAGATTTCTTGAACTTGCTTACATTTTTCATGTCTTCTACAAAGAATTCTATTACAGCTTTGTTGTGTTGAACTCGATCATTTTTACCTACAATTCCTTCTAGTTCTTTTATATGCTGTAATGCTGATGTATAATCTTTTTTTAGATAACATTGATGAGCTGCAACAGCAGGTTCGTCACGTTCTTTATTATTTGCCATATTCAATAAGACGTGCGTAGGTCACCCTTGATAACTTTCTAGTAATAAATATAATTATAGTAGTCTGAAAAATTTACTTTTCGAATTCAATTTTCATGAAATAATATAATATTTCTTGTTGGAAAATAGGACATGAAATACAACGTCTGTGAAAGACAACAAAAAACAAATTGATTGACTGACTGAAGGAAGAACGAAAATTGAGCGGATGTATTATGAACAATTTTTTTTAATGTCAAAATCAAAATCAAATTAGCGGTTGACAAACAAACAAACTATGACAATGACAACTTATATCTTGCTGCCGGCTATAAACCACAGTTTATTGTTCTTTAGTCGTTCACTTTTTCACAAGTCAATGTTATTTTCCTCAAAGCGACATGCACTATTATAGTAAATCATGGCACACACTGTATAGTAGAGGTCAGTGATGGCACACCATCCCATCCACAAACCAGAAAACAATCCAATCAATCATTTTCCATTTCCACAGAGTACATATTTAACTATAATAATTTCCATAATTAATCTGTCAGTCAGTGTGCTGTGGTCCACAGACCAAGAAACAAGAACTGTGAACTGTGGTTAGTGTGGTTCTGTGGTGTGGTGTGGTTGTGCTGTGCTGTGGACGCTGTGGTGTTTTTTGTGCAAGTTGTGTTCCTGTTTTCCATTTCCATTCCAAATTTTCCAATTTCCATCCATTTCCACCATCTGTGTTTCCTTTCCTGTGGTTTGTTTTCCATTCCATCCATTCAAATCAAATATTAATTTTGTGCTGTGTTCAGAAATGCGGGGGCGGAACCCCAATAATCTTACAAACATCTAAACAAATGATGTTTATAAAAAAGTTCAAATAAAATGTTTTCACACAGAAACAACTCCAACTCAAACCTCTGAAAATATCTTTATGAAAACTATGTCTCAAAACGTCTACAAAAATACGAAGGCGATATAGAAAATGTCTCGAAGATCAATATTTTTATTGTCTGCGGGTGTAGTTCTGTTGTATTTTTCAATAATTTTATTTATGCTGAATCCTCTGCATGGGTCTCGGAGGATGTACTATGGGAACACGTACATGAACCACTTGTCCCGGCCGGTGCTGAACATCAACTGGTGCAAGGAGCTGCAGTACCGGGCGCCTCCCTCCTCGAGCACGGCGGCACTCGTCTCGTATCCCGGCAGTGGGAACACCTGGTTGAGGTACTTGCTGCAACAGGCCACTGGTGAGTTCCTAATCAAGTTTGAAACATACTTTATGATATTCGAGTTTCTTCTTCTTTATCGAATGGATGGTCAACCTGACCAATCCTGGTGTCGGAGTTATTGAGCCGCCAAAAGCCTCTGACATGGCTCATGTAACGACTACTATAAGTAGAAAGTAACCGGGACCAACGGCTTAACATGCCCCTCCAAAGCACGGAATCAACTTACTTTTCGGGCAATCAGGTGATTCAGCCTGTTGTAATACCCTAACCAAACTGAGGACAGTCTCACAAAGAGATTTTTGTGAGATATACCCACCGGGAATCGATCCCAGAACCTCCGGATCGTGAGCCGGGTGCTCAAACCACAAGACCACGGAGGCTGTTTGAGGATATTTGAGCTATTAAAGTATAATTATAAATGTATGAAACAAGACACAGATAGCTTAGGCATTTCTTTAGTTATTTATGTGTTCATAGAGATCTTTAAAACAATCTATAATTATTAATTAATTGTTCTGTTTTTATTTATATGAAACCTTTCCATTCTATAAGAAATAATGCCAATATTAATAAATAAGAAATAAGAATAGTGCAATTGCTTTATCCCCCAACATTCCAGGTATTTACACAGGCTCAATATACATGGATTATGGCCTGAAAATCCACGGTTTCCCTGCAGAGAATGTGACGGATGGCTCTGTTTTGGCTGTGAAGACCCATGAAGGAATTACTTATGATGATGGCACTTACAAATCTGCTGTTCTGTTGATAAGAAACCCTAGAGATGCCATCTTGGTATGAATGATTGAAGTAATGATGGTCTGCTTTTTAAATGTCACATGTAAATTTGTCAAAGAAACATTATTATCTTATTCACTTTACATAAAGTTATCAATCTGTATTGGGACACAGAAGGCAACCACTAACATTACCTGCACCACCAATTTTGTGACTACTTGTGGTCTGTGGTTGTGGTTGTGGTCTGTGGCCCATCAGCAATGGTACCTGTGGCTATATATCTATATGGTAAGGCCAAAATTAGATACTCTTTGGACATTCTTTTTGTCTTAATTCAAAAGTTTCCAAGTTCCACTTTACATTATATACCATAATGATATCTGATACGATACATAATAGCAAATAATAAAGTCTTGACTTTATTTATTCACAGATAGTTGTCCCTTATGTAAAGCTGTGCACCACATATGCAATTATGCATGTCCAATATTCATCTAAGATTAACATGATTTTTTTTCTATTCCTAAGGAGGGATTGCACAAACATTCTTAATTTTATATTGCACCTTGTTTCAAGTTGTGTTCTATTTTTTGAAAAATAAAATACAATTTTGAGTGCGTTTTTGTTTCCTAAACTATTTTAGGTACTAAGTACATTTAAGAATTCTTGTGCAAGTGGCTAAAATGTTTATAAATTTAAATGTTTGTATAGTGAAAAATTAATGTGTGTATAGTGAATGTTTTATTGCTTATTTGGCTGTCATGTAATAACTAACTGTGTTATATTTTCAGTTGTTTTGTTTTGATTTCAGCTGCTTTCTAATTTTATTTTGAAACATTTGTTTATACTCACACACATTGTGTATGCTGAACCTTTAAACATTTATGTTGCAAGTGATGTGAACGGTAAATATGTTTGTCTACTATTTGTTCCACATTCAATTCAACACCTGTTTACTACAATGTGTATTATAGCAGCATACAATCGTTAGTCCCACTATTGTGTGTAAACCTATTTTCTGTAATTTTGTCTACAAATAACTACCCTCAATTGTATTCTCCTCACTTTACCGAAATCTGCTCAACCAATGCCATTCTAGTACCAGAACATTTGTATTTTAGTTAAAAATGTGATTAATGTTGTATGAAATTTATTATCATTAGTTAATTTGCCATCCTCTAGCTAGAACTTGCAAAAATTATAAGGTCAATGATTGTATGAATTATTTCAGGCTGATTACAATAGACTTCACAAAGGCCATATAGGAGTTGCGCCTAAATCGGCATTCCAAAATAAACCTAACGGACAGAAAGGTAAGTGACTTACATACAATGTATTTATTTTATTCTTAAGAGTCCTAAAATGTTAACTCTTGTGGTTGATTGTAGTGATTGTCTAACCAACGACAATTCCATTAGGTAGTCCATATAAGATTCAGGAGACAAGTAAAGCTATAATTTTAATTTCTCTTCACTGTAATGATATCTTTTTCGAGGCATCTTTGTTCTCATCGCCATTTTTCTCTACTTTCAGGTTGGTCCTCCTACGTCTCAAAGCAGCTGAACACATGGAAGTCCCTTCACATGCAGTGGCTCACCCGGTTCAGGGGGCCCATTCACATAGTGTTCTATGAGGTCCTCACCAGAGACACAAGGCGGACCATAGAGGGTATACTGCGCTTTTTGAATCATTCATTCACTCAAGTGAGTATGTTTTTATTATTTATTTATTGAATATTTAGTATAGAGCTTGGGCCGAGGTGTTTTGACAGTGTAATCGAATCGGAACCAGGGATTCTTAGCACTCTTGATCCCAGGGCTGGCAAGATGGTCAATGCCCGCGCTGCCGCTGGAGTCGTACCGCAGAATGCGTACCTTTAAGCTTAGAACTAAGTAATTGATAATGTTTTTTATTTTATTTTTTATTTATTTTTATACTAATCTTAATTCTATGGACATACATGAAACACATCACAGACAAACATATGTTACAAACACTAAAACACAGCCAATTTATCGTAAATAATTTTACACTTATTCAAGCACGTGTGCATGGTGGTATGTATTTCTATATTGTAACAAAGATTTAAAAAATTCGCCCAATTTTAAGCTTGAAATAACATTGTTAATCTTAATTCTAGGATAACTTATTAGTTATTACTATTTCAGGAAGACATCAACTGCACGATGACAAACAAAGAAGGCATATATCGACGTAGAAAAAAACAGGATTTCGATCCTTACACAGAGGACATGTACAAAAGTATTGAAGAAGTTAAGAATATAGTGCTCAATGTAGTAGCGGCCTACCAGAGGACACACGCGGCGACGACCACCGAGGAGAACAAGCTAAGTATAAGAAAACGAAACCTACGTTTTAAGAAGAATAGGATACATAAAAAAGCGAACATAGGCCTATAAGTTTAAACCCCAAATAATAATGTAAAAATACCTCAATAGTCATAAGTTATTGAATCATGTTTGTAAATAAGTCACACAGCTTTAATGAAGAGGATTTTTTAACCGTAGGTATTTAAGCTTTTAGCTAAATCATGTTGATCTCTGTTTAGTATCAACCAATCAAATCGTTTTATTTCGACTCCGTAACTCACTTTGATAGTTCAATAATGGAATGAGATGATTAGTCCACACATGTACACTAGTGCAGTCAATCAAATCACGCCTTTACCGCTTCCATCGTACACAAGGTTTATAATTATTAACTTTGTTCAGCATTCAAAGTCTGGTCTGACCTAGTATGAATACTACATAGTTGAAACGATAAGTTTTTTTGTAATAAGCATAATACGTACTTCCAAAATAAAACCTAGAGCTTTAATAACATTATTGTTATATTAGAAGTTAATAATTTTCTAGTTCTAAGTAGTCCATCGCCGAGCTTATAGGATTGCATATAGTTCCATTTGATGAATTAATTTTATATCTGTTTTAGTATGTAGTCTACAAAATTCGTCCTTAAATTCGTTTGTTATTTCATTTATGATGTAAAATAGGCATTGAAAGATGTAAATCAATGAGTAAGTCGACAAGGAGGCCGCGACACTCATGTTAATTAAATAAATGGACACACGGCAGTAAACGTTATTATTTTCAAAGTCCAAACACTATTTTACTCAATCCATATTTTATATCCAACTATGTATAGCAATATAAAAATAATAGTTGCAGGAAAAACCACGCTGATTATTCATGGTAGAGGTTATTGTTTAATCAAATTAACATCAAGCGAGTACCTATATTATTTTTGTACTGAAATGATGAAGCTGTTTCTTCCCACTTCTTCACTGAAGATATGTAGTATAAGGTAAAGTTTTAATTAAGGAACCAAAGATAGCGCAACATCGTGCTTTACGAAACACGAATACGTATATACGTAAGTGTTAATGAACGTTAACCCTACAGTTAACTTAGACTGATTTGTTTTATGAATGTAATATCAACGAATGAACGAAATCCTAACTTATAGTTCAAATAATAAGGCCTAATCTGCACTTATTAGAATGCACGGTTTTCAGTTTATAATTTCTGATAGATCTAGAAAAAGAATGCCATTAGTAAAAGTACTTATCATTTTAATGTAAGAGTAGTTATAATTGTTGTCGTTCATAGTTTATACAAAATACTTTCTAATAAATGGCATTTGATAATTTTGTAAGTCTTAAGGGATTAATTCGAAGTCATTGTTATACTTAAATTAAGGATTTTATTGTGATAAGCATTTATTTTCAAAGTCCTAATGTTCCTCGCTGTGTAAATACAAATGTGAAATAATTGTATGATCTATAATTTTAATTTAACTATTTATAACTCTGTACTTAAATATTTATTTATTTATTTACCAAAAATGTATTGTTATTTTAAATATTAAATCTGTTATCATACTTAGATGTATCAGTGTTAATTAAATAATTTTGCAGAATTATTTTGTCTTTATTGTGAAGAAGTAACGTACAAGTCGACGGTGTGTCGCATGCTGCTGCTGCTGCAGACTTCAATTGTTTCTATGAATCTCTATGAAAGTGTTTACAAGCGTTACAAGCGTGCAACACTGCGGTCTCTAGGCGCACCTTGCAGTGACCGCAGACTGCAGTACCAATTCCAGAGATTCATAGAAACCTGCAGTGTCTCCGATACGTGGTCACCCGTGTTCCCCTTCTAGAATCATCAATAGACTAACTGGCTGTATATAGGTACAATCAGAGCTAAAGAAGCATTTTACGTGGTACGGGGTTGAGTGGCTTCTCAACTGTAACCGCTTCGATCCGTATAAATAAAATCACGTGGGTATGGAGGGTGAAACATTAAATAAAATGCAACATTAAAACTAAATAATGCTTTATTTCACATCGTGTCAATATTCATTGGTCACAAACAAGTTTTGCACTTCGACATGTAACTCACACGTTACCGAACATCCACAATATAAAATATATGCAATAAACAACAATCCCCTTTTACGAGTAATTTACGAATCCGTTAGAAGCTCCAGCCGACTCCACCGAGCCTCTAAATATGTGGAGTATATCCAGATGGCGCCACCATACTCACATTTTTGAATAGGCCGAGGTTACAAATGATAGGTACCATAAAAATTATCTACTGCTACTTTTACAATTATGTTCGAGAAAGCGGGTTAATATTTATTGAGATATAAATACAATACAAGGGATACAATAATATGACAGTTTATTCGATAGATGTAGGTATGTATATGGTGACGGCCATCTTTCTTATGGACAGTAATTTTTTTATTCGTGTTGTCATAAGTAGAAGTGTCAGAATCATGATATGTACACGATTTCAGAGGCTCGATGAAAGTCAGTGTAGAAAGCAAGTTTATTACATGTATGTACCGTTTGTATTAATCAGTTTATTTATATTGTGTTAACATTCGCAAACAACTATTACTCGCCGGGAGGGCGTTAAAATAATTCAGCCGTAAAATTTAACCTCTAACAACGTGTTATTAAACTCTTAATTATACAAAATTATCATCAATATCACAAATAAAATACAGAAGTCGACGTCCCCTCGCGCGCGGAGCGTTTCGCCGAGGAGCGCTCGTGACACTCGGTCTCTAGGCTCGCACTAATAATTATTGCTTCGTTACGGACGCTTTAAGTTAATTAATTGGTCATTAATTACGTATATTACACACATAACATATACAACGTCGAATAAATGATTTGGCCTCGACTCGACCGTGGCTCCCAGCGCCGCTCCGCGCGCGTCTCCCGATGTCTCAACTAAACCTATGAATCCGTTCGATGTAGCGGCGCGCCGCACTTCACTGTACCGAATGTATTTCATACATTGCAAACTATTGGAAATATTATGTCGAATATACAAAATTAAGTCTTATTCATAACGTAATCAAACTCTATAATCCCCCGGCGGCCGCTCGGCTCGTGACTCGCGGCCGCCGGTCCCGACCAAGTGTGAAACAAAACTTTACTGTACAAAAATAATAATAAAGAACAAAAAAGAGAAACACTATAATACAAAATAAGAGTAATATAATAAAAACAAGTTTTATACAAGTAGTCTCACGTTGTCTGTATACATCACTATACGGGCCAGTTTAACAACCATTATAAAATAAAATAAGTTAACATTATTTACTCGGTGTGAAACCGTTCAAAATATTTATAGTAACGTCACATTATCTCATCACGCACCTCGCACAGTGAACACTACTCGGATACATTCCTCAACTCGACTCGATAATGTACTCTATAAGTACTATAAATATATTGGCGCTCTGAAATTCTAAACAAAATTATTGTAAATTAATTAAATATTACGTTAAAATCAGCCTTTGTATAACATTTTTATATAATTCCCTACCATTTTCCTAACTAGTACCGTTCCGTAAACCGGCCCATCCGCTCCAGCACAGACCGAGACTAGACTCGCAGCGCCCGGGTCAGGAACTTCGACACCTTATATACAACGTCATACACTCCAAGGGGACGAGAGAATCCTAACAAAACGTGTAAAGTTTCACATTATTGTAGCGGCATGACTAGTTCGTATTTAATATATTATTTCATTACACCTATCGTATCAGGCACTACTGTTGTATGATCATTTCATAAGAGCGTTCATGATTTGCGTTCGAGCCGTCGAAAATACGCCCGATCGCCTCGAACTGACATCGAAACATAATTTTATTTGATAAAATTATCGACTAAAACCGGACGTATTTAATCGGGCACGATTCGTTCGACGGGGTTCAGTTACAATCGATCCTTAAAGATACAGCTGCACAGGGTTCGGACCGGGGTGGAAAAGCTGCGTTTTCACTTAGCGTTATGGACAGTTCCGAACATTCGAGCGAGCAAGCGGTCAGAATCGTTCAGAGCGCTAAGGGGTAACGCAGCTTTAAGGCCTCAGCCCCGAACTCGGCGGGGCGGGAGCGGCGGCGGCAGAGTTGCCCATCACAGGGCTCGAAATGATTTCCAGTTGCAAGTCGAAGCACCGCGTTCGGCCAAGTGACGGTCCGCTGCGCCCCCGCAGCCTCGGAGAGGGCCGGCGGGGCGCCGGGCGCCGCGGGGCGGGCGAGGGGCGCGCGCGGGGCGGGCGGTCACCTGTGCGCGCGGCAGCGCCGGCACAGGCGCTCGGCGCGCGGCTCGCGCGTGGCGCAGGCGCCGCAGAAGAGCCCGCCGCAGCGCCGGCAGTGGTGGCGGCGCCGCGCCAGCCAGAAGGGCTGCTGGCAGTGCTGGCAGCGCGCCGCCGCCGCGTCGGGCACCCACACGAGCCCGCGCGCCTCCTCGCCCACCTCCACCTCCGACCCGCTGCCGCTCGAGCTGCCCGCGCTGCCCCCGCTGCCCGCCGCCGACCCGCACTTCTGCACCACCAATACATTCAAGTCAGACAAACTGAAACACGTCCCTTCCGCTCGGTAACTCGATCATTGAATCGGAACGTTCAAAAATAAACTAGAAAAATTTAAGGCGGGCTTATTCGAAACTTTTGGATGTTTTAACAACTGTATCTCTACAGAAATGTAAAAATTGCACAATAAATATTTTTTTTATCAAAATTGAACATATATACTAGAACTTTGTAAAGATAGAAACGTGAATAATAATAATTTTCTCGATTAAAAAAAATCATAAAGATGACACTAAATCGATATTTCAAACGGTTGGTACTAAAAGGTTTCTTTTTGAAATAATGTCAAATTATATTAAATCAGAGTTTTTACTTACAGGTATCGTACTACAAAGATCTTGTACCATTTAAGTTAATAGATATTATCAAAATATAGGGCTTTTTATTTACAAAAAAATTTAAAAAAAAAATATTATTATTTTGTTATTATTCATCCCTGTGAAAGAAAACTATCAAAATCTATCCGTTCAAGCGCTCGCACCGGGCGGCCAGTGCCCGTCAAGACGTCTTCGAGGTTGGACGCACGCCATTTGTCTCCCAAAAATTCCCCCCTCGTTTTATAATTTTAATACAAACGTCGCGCGCTCAAATGCGGGGGCTGAGGTAGCGCGAAATACCTAAACTTCTTGGATAAGCCCGCCTTAAACACCAAATATATTAAAATCAACATATTCCGGCCATTTTAAATAAAACAAGGAAGCGTGACAAAATATTGTGTGTATGTTAAGCGCGAAGCGCATGAGGTAGTGTGTAGGTTACCGGTTCGTGTACGAGCGGCGGCGCGGGCGCGGGCGAGGCGGGCGGGTGTGCGGGCGACGACTGCCGCAGCGCCTCACGCGCCTCGCGCAACTCACTGCTCAGTTGCTCCACGACTCGCTGAAAATAAAAAACGTCAATTAATTAATGATTTCAATACAACTGACAAGGTACGGCAGACCCAAATAATTCACAAGTAATTTCAGATAGCAGATCAAGCAATGTCAATACATTGCTTGATAACCTTACCCAATGGTAAGGTTCATAAAATTAAGGTAACATTAAGGTTAACCTTTGCCCCCGATGATTTTGCTAGGTATATGTTAGAGTAGAAGATCATTATGCTTAAGAACGCCTCCATCCAAAATGATATTTAGAAAAGACAGATTTATATGACGTAGAATAGATAATGATTATAAGTATGTAGTTACCCTCTGGTAGAGTATGATCTGGTGCAGGCGCGCCTGCAGTGGGTCGGGCGCGGGCGGCAGCCCGTCGGGCGGCGCGCCGCGGCCCGCGCCCGCGCCGCACACGCAGCGCACCGCGCCCCTCACCCAGCCCGTGCCTAAGGGACAACACATTACTATATTTTATTCACTGATCACTTATCAGTGTCGTCAAGTCATGTGTCGCGACATTCGCGAGAAACAACCACTTTACTCAATTAGTCGTTATATAAGAATTAATGAAATACACCACGACACTAGTACATTTTAGAGGATTGGTGAGACGCGCACAGGACGTTTACGCTTCACATCTGAACAGAGCATCTCCGGAGCATTTTATCCCGAGCACAACAAGCACACAAGGATAACAAAAAGGATTTATTGCTTTATTTAAATTAATTGTTGAGAATAAAAAGCACGGTTAATCCCGTTGAATCTACTCCTAGCCATATCCCAATGAGTCAAAGTGCCCGTGTAACTTAATGGTGGCGTGTACCGCCTTATTCATAAACGCTCTTTAACTAATACACTGTTATAAAGTATTTTGTCTCTTTTGCTCTTCGGAAAATAGCGTATGTCGGAAAGGGACAAACCATTCAATAGCTAAAATACTGTTAATAAGCTTTTATGAATAAGGCCCTAAGTATATAATGTAGTGAGTGAGTTACCGTTGTGCGCGTGGGCGCAGCAGCAGAGGCGGTGTCGCGGCGAGGCGGGGCACAGCGTGAGCTGCGAGCCGCGGCGCGGCGCCTCGCCCTCCGACTCCGAGCTGCCCGCGCCTGACACACACACACACGCTGTAGCCGACATGCCAACTACACGAACTCGCCTTACTTACGCGCACACATACATATGCCTATTATTTGGATACTGCTTCGTACAGACGCATGCTGACTTGTTAGGTACCTACCTAACTAACCATTAGTTTGGAGAACGTTCACATTTCACACACTACACACGCAGTTCGCTCACCCATGTCATGCCGACCGGCGACCACACCATTCAACTAGTCACACGGACTCACAAGCCAACCACATTAGCACCACATACCTGCCACTATTATGCGAAGTTATGCTCGTCGCACGATGACTACATTCGTACTAGGCCACTTACCTATACTCGCATACACATCATAGTAAGGAAACTAACCTCGACACTAAGACGCTAACATTATATACAAATTTGAGTTCAATGTCACTCCCACACACATGCCGACACACCCTTCAACTCACACTATGTATACTAACCGTTGAGCTCCGCGTCCAACAACTTGGCGTCGTCGATGATCCCGTTGAGCTGCGGGTAGCGCGGCTCGTTGTCGGGCGAGCACTCGTGCGAGTCGCCGCGCTCGCTGGATGACTGGTTGCTGGACTCGGATATGGACCGCCATGTTATACTGATGTTACGCGTCCGACCGGCTTCACGCGCCGCCTGCGGACACACCGACCAATCAATATACAGACAAATTCATGCACGGAGACTTCAACAAAGCTTTAAGCTCGTACTATGGAATGTCAGGCGATAACAGAATCAAAGTGATATCTAACAACTGATAAAGGAATTCGATACTAGAATTTGCTCGTACAACGGGATCTAAGAACGAATGAGCTGCATAATACTTTTTTAAATGTATAAGTAAGCAGTTTATAAGTAGCTGTCTTTAAATAATTTTTCAATGATTTGGGATTCCGGTCTAGTTGAAATAAATAAATAGAGCTAACCTCAGCCATGCCGATGACGTCTGTATAGGTGTCACAGACGAAGACGGGCGGCTCGTCGGGCGTGTCGCCGTCGCCGGGCCGGAGCCCGTTGGCGTCGGGGCTGGCCGCCTCGCCGCTCGGCTCGTCGCCGGGGCCGAGCGGCGCGCCGAGCGCCGAGCCGAGCGGCGAGCCGAGCGCCGCGCCGAGCGGCGGGCACAGCTCGCGCTCTAACGATGACGAGTCGCTGGCGAGGTCGCGCGGCTTGTTCTCGAAGTGGTCGGGGTGTAGGCCGTCCACCTGGAAACATATTTAAATGTCGAATATAGTCTCAAGTCTTTACTGATGTAATTCCTCATCAATATACAAAACTAAACAAACAGGCTGGTTTTTAATCGACAACCAAAAAAAACACGACGTGATGCGACTTTAAGCGATCAATACTTCAACTATGTTAGGACACAGTTATAATGATATTTTGATATTGTCACACCGTTTGACGCATTTGTCACTCACTCTCGACAATGTATAACAAAGATAAGAAATGAAGGAAATTCTTCTAGCGTTATGACATTAGTGGAGATAGCGCATAGATACGTTACCTCATCAGATTCAATAGGTGTTTCTCCGCGCGGCGCCGCGACCGCCAGCACTGGAAGCTCGTCGACGCAGCTATCCGTGAGCGCGGACCGGCATTCTCTCCGCGCCTCGCAGTCGTTTACCACTATTGACAGTTTCCTGGTAGATACAAACATTTTGTTTTAACACAGGTACGTTGTCAAATGTATTTATAAAATACTATTGGACTAATACGTTCCGCCAGTGGGTTTTTTACTTGTCCTGAAATTGTGGGTTGAATTTTGGGAGTACCCCCAGGCTCCACTTTGAGTCCCACACTTTTTAAGGTATTGATTTGCTAAGTTCTTAACATCAAGAACCTTTACTTACATAACATCCATCGCTATATTGGGGTCACTACACCGCCGTTGCGTCATTCTTTTCTCTCCTTCGTTGAGGAGGTTGTCACATGATCTCGTTTTTGTCATTAATCCTGAAATAAACATTTTTCTTCCTCAAACCACAATTCTTTTTTATTTTATGAATTTTCAGACTGAAGTGTCTTTCTGCACTACAAAGGTCTCCCTATCTTCTTTCCACTTATCTCTATTGAGCCCTACATTGGGCCAATTCTTTGTGAAGCAACTAAAAGTGATTATATTGTAATAGTAACCGTTGGTATACTGCGGGCGCGGCAGGTCCTGCGGCGCGCGCGGCTCGTCGTACTCGTCGAGTTGCTCGTCGCGGTCGCAGCCGAACATGCTCGTCCACACTTGCATCGAGCGCACGTTGTAGTCCGGGTATAACACCTGCGGGTATCGACTTGGTTAGATAACACAATGGATTTCAAGATTAGTATTGTTGTTACAGTACAGTAGTTGGTACAATGATAAACTGTTCGTTCTAGGGTGTTTTGTTCGTTTAGGTATTAGTAAGCGATTGAGTGAGTCAAAAAGCATTTTGACAAAACGAGTGAATGACTAAATGCCAAATTAATTTAGTGTAAGCGGTAAAACAACATTTTTGTGTTGATTCATATTTGTCTATGCCTAGAGATTATCAACATTCCTGCGCTTGAACATTGCTCTACGTCCTCTTGATCCAAATATAGTTCATCAATGAGTATGTTTGAATGTTTACCTGTTCAAGATTATGCGGCGAGTAGAGATGGTTCCTATAGGGCGGGTCTCGCAACAGCTCCCACACATGCGCCGTGTCGCGCGCCTCGCGCCGCTCGCGCACGGAGTTGCACAGGAACGTGCCGAACATGCACGAGTGCACGTGCGTGCCCAGCTTTATCTGCAACCACAAAACAAAGACATTACAAATTGAATATAGTGTGGGTAGAGTAGTGTTGCACATCACCAAATACTTGTATTACAGACACAAGGCTGACGACCCATAGGCAAACCGGCTTTAAATAGTATCAAAAGTGGCAGGTACTTACAACTCATACTTTATACAGTAAATACTCTCACAAACTGTACCAACGAGCTTGAGAGCTATAATTTAGACAAAACAATGCAAAATTGAATTGAATAACTGTAATGTGTTGTTATTGTTAGCTCACCAAGTAAGCCTCGTTGAACTCGAAGCTGCAGGGGTACTGCAGCAGCAGCTGGTGCACCCAGTCGAGCCACTGCAGGAAGATGGGCGAGCGCTCGTTGGGCTCCTCGGGCCCGAACTGGTGCCCGCAGCGGTCCGCGAACTTGTGCCCGAAGTCCAGCCACTCGCGCTCGATCAGTACGCGGAAACCCTGCCGACGTGGGTAATATGTCAATTATGTGCACATGGGAGTCATAAGTCTTCATTTTAAATGTATGGTTACTTTCTTTTAGGAGGAATGTACGTGCGTTCGTTACAAATTGTTGTCTTTTGTGAAATTGAGGTATTGACCAATTCCCCCAAAACATCTTCAAAACCTCCAGTTTGTCAAAGATATAGCTACAGCTTTGACAAGCTAGAGGTTTTGACGACTTGCATAGCCTAGTGCCTAGTGTGTGATATATGTGCGTGATTTATATTTTTATAGTGAGTGTGCATGTGTACTATGTGTAGAGTGTTGTGTGTGTGCGTGTGGTGTGTGGTGGTACCTCGAGGGTGCGGTAGTGCGGGTCGAGCAGCAGCTGCGCGGCCGCCACGATCTGCGGCGTGCGGTCCCAGCCGTCGGAGCAGTGCACGAGCACGGGCCGGCCCGCCAGCACGGCGCGGCACACCACGGACGCGGCGCGCCCCACGCCCGACACGTACGCCAGCCACAGCGTGCGCTCCACGCCGCTGTGCCAGCTGACAATATCATGATAACATGCTCAATACCATCATTATGTTTATTATATCATATCAGTTAAGGACTGTCGGCAGAATATCATTCACTGTCGTTAATTTCCTATTCGTTTGTCCCATATTTTTTAAACTAACAAGTTCGTAATTATGATAGCGAGTCAATAACTGATGTGAGTGTTCGGTGCCAAAGATGGCGACAGCACCGTAGCACAGAGACGCCATTTAGGAACTAGAGCTAGACACGTTTATTTTATTTTATACGCGTTTTGAACATGCTACATGCACATATTGGTGCAGTAGGTAAGAAATTGGGAAAGGAGTTTAAAGAAATCAGACCGTTAGTATTCATTCCCATATTTTCAATAGCAAAATTTATTTTATTAGTCTCGTCAACATTCGAAACTGTAATACAGGAAAATATAACATAAACAAGGAAAAAAATACGACTGAAATGACATTTAAAATACCAATTAATTATAGCTGATTGACGTTAATAGCGTAATTCTAAATAAAATGTGAGCAACAGAGGTCGCTAATTGGATCGCGACCAATGTAATGTAACCAAATGTAATGAAGTAAATAAAATGTTATCCTTTATCGCGATAGGACTAGTAAATGTCAGATTTTAATCTAGTACGATTTAATCGATAACAAGTCAGTGTCAATGGTAATAGTGCCGTTATACGCAGACGAAGGCACTACAGACCACAGAGAGCACATGTCAATTATGCGTGTAACATAGTAGTGTCCAACACGAGTGGCAACACGTGACTCCGTATCTTTATGTAATCACATTCTAATACATCGAGTATCGTCACTAATTTTAAGTGTCACACTTTATTGGTCATATAGTTTACCTAATTTGATTTTAGGTGAAATTATTTTGAACAATTTGTATTGATATGAAATTACTCAATATCTTGTGACGAAAATAGACTGTGGGTTAAATCTAAAATTCAATGATCATGTATTTTAAATAAACACAGATCTTAATTTAGGATAGGTTAGTAAGTGTATACAGTGTCGTATCGAGATATGCATGTTCTCAATCGAAATAGTCAGAGACGTGTGCAATCGAAACTCGTCATATTTTTCTTAGTTTTAATATTTGACGGTCAAAGATAGTATCTACTAATACATATATAATAAATATTTATATCGATACTAATACAATAAAGCTGAAGAATTTGTTTGTTTGAACGCGCTTATCTCAGAAACTAACAATCCGATTTGAATAATTATTTTTGTAATTGATAGCCACATTCAATATAGGCTATTTTTCATCCCTAAATCCCCATGGGAATGGACACAACGCGGGTTAAACCGCGGGGCGCTGCTAGTAGTTACATATCAATAAGGAACAGAAATCGGGCACGCGTCCAATGGCGGGATGAACAAAAGCACAAAGGAACTCATACACGTGAGCCGCCCACGCTCACGTGAGTAAACGAGTGTTTACTCGCATCGACCCAAGGAATACTCGACACGAGACGAGAATCAGCGAAAACTAATATCGTTTATACTACTAGGTGTTATTTGTGTTATGATATCTGATATGTTTACACTGAGGTGTTATGTTATTATAAACAAGTATTATTTGATATTGTCCTTGTAGACTAAATATTATTGAAAGGTGACTTATTCGAGTGTGTTATTTCAGTCACATAATATTAGGCCGGCAACATTTTGCTGACCAAGAATTTTTAAGATATCGTGTCTTTTACGGCCGGTCCCAATATACGATCTCAATCCATTTTTACCAATCTGCGATTGAAATTTCAATCCATTTGTTACAAAAAGTGTTTCAATAATCAAACTAAAGATTGCAATGTCAATCCAATAATGCGATCTATCCGTCGGAGGGCACCAATCCATTTTTAACGATTTTCGGATTGGCCTCTGTTCAGAAATGACAGTTGTTGGGTTTCAATAACAAATCTTTGGATTTTGACAAATCCTTTTTCGTCTATCTACGATCCATTTTGGCAATCCTTGATAATTGATGGATTAAGCGCAATCTTTCGAAATAAAAACTGTGATTAAAGGCATTTCTTATAGTAATTTTAGATAAAACATCCTAAAATAATAAAAAATGTCTACAACAATAGTTTCTAGTGATAGTGACAGTGATTTGGAAGTCTTGGAACTTCTTTCAGACTGGGATACTGATGAAAACGAAGGTCCATCAGCACCACGACGATATTGTCGTATTAACCATATACAGTGCCTAACGGATGCTGAATTCACATTCAGATTTGGATTAAACAAAGCTGCTGTAGAGCTGCTTCTGTTACAAATATTACCACATCTTAAGTCACATCAAAACGGTGAGTAAACAATGGCCAAGCTACTGATAGCTAAGCTGCAGAGTGTAAAAACATTGCGAGAGGTGTAGGAAATCATGAACATTAATCAATCATCTTATTATTTACAGAAATAATGGAGTTGCACCGCTTCACCAGCTTCTCTTGACGCTCAGATTTTATGCATTGGGTTCAATGCTGATTTCTGTAGCGGATTTTGTAGGAGTGTCAAAATCTTCTGCCAGCAGAATAGTGCAAAATGTTTCTGAAGCTATAGCCATGCTTTACAACAAATATGTTGTAATGCACCTAAATAGTGTAGATAAGTTACTGAGTTTTACGTTAAGTTACTTTTGTTTGTTTAATTTCAAAAATAAAAGATAATTAATATTAGTAACATGTATTATTGTGTGCCCACCCAAACAATAGGTAGTTTATTGAATTCTAAAGTATAAAGTAGTAAGATGTGTAATGTGCATTCTCAAAAATGTGCATAAGCCATGATGGTTATAAATAGACAATAATTAATAATTTTATCCCTGATTATTCAACCACTGATGTAAAAAATGTTATGGGAGTTTCTTAATCGAGAAAAGCTTTTACAGATTGTAACTTTCACATTTATTATAAACCTTGCCGATCCAACAGGAACCATCAATTTTCATTGAAATCTGTTCAGAAATAAAACATAAAACTCAATAATAGTTACAACAAAAATTTAATACACAAACAAGTTACAACATAAATTTAATACACAAGAAAGCCACATAAAACATTTAGAATATCTTGCTGGGGCTGCACTGCACTTTCCATGGTAATTAATTATTTTAGGTAGTTTTCTTTTCGATTTTAAACAAATAACTTGAAAATAAAAAATGACATGACTGACACTGATACGTCTGTCAAACAAGTTCAGATTACGTTCCGTTCTTAGCATATTGGGATCAAGCGTATCTCTCGGTTTTGCGCTGGTGACTTCATTTAATTTGAAATTTGTCAACAGACGTATTAGTTTTGTGTATAAAACGTATATTTTTTTATAATTGTTGTAAAAATGACTACGTCAAAGCCCAAAAGTTAGCATAACGATCTAAATTATTTATTATGCCTATAACGCATTAAACATGAAGACTGCTTAAAATGGAACGTACGGGAGGGAAGGATCAACCGCCAATCCAATCTGAAAATCGATTGACGTTTGCTATCCGTTGTTATTGGGATGTAGATTCAGACCGATCGGAAGATCGCATTCTATCTTGGATTGAGCCGATCTCCCGATAGAAGATTCGATATTGGGATCCGCCGTAAGAGGGCCCTTCCCGGGCCGTCTATCTCCAACGCGAACATTATTGAAAAGCTTGTTGTTTCAACTAGCGCAATGTCAGAAAAAGAGGCACTGCGAAAAGAGAGAGAAAGCGCCTGAGCGCTCGTTTGGCATTCGATAACTTTCGTCGCTCACTCGGGGTGGACGGTCGTTGACGATATGACGATACGTACGATGAGCCATTCATGATAATATCACAGTATAGTAATACCAGTAATGTAACTCGGCTCTGTTCTTCAGTTAGATACCTACACACGCGCTGAACGCACAGATGCGATAGGGCTGCCCGCCTAAACTATTTTAATTGCATCTTGATATTTATTTACACTTACTTGATATTTTCTTCTAGTTTTTGATTGTGAGTATTTTTTATTCAATCAAATAAAATTAATTTTAAATGAAACATTAAGTGTATAATAAATATGCATGCTGTTTTTTTCATATGTAGATTTAATTATTCCCGGTAATTTATAAAATTTTATCTCTGAATGAGTTAATGAACAACTCAAACAACCAAAAACAGCACAATATAATAGATTAATGCAAAAAACGCTGCTTCAAAAATCATATATAAATTCAAATTCAAATTTATTAATTTAATACCTACTGGAAACTAATTTAAACTGTGATATGGTCTAGTACACGCGCCTCACTACCTCGCTACTACCGATACTCGCTACTCGCTTCACGCACATTGCTATTATTCTAATATTATAAAGATGTAAAGTTTGTAACTTTGTTTGTATAGTTGTTTGTTTGTTTGAATTCTTTCACCTATAGGTAAAGTACTCGTACACTTTAGGTACGGACATAAGCGAGGTATTTTTTTTTTAAAAAGGGATCCGTATTCTAATTGGAATAATGTTACCCAAAAGGTATGAAAAACATGCCCACAAAAATTGGTTATTGGTGTGCGCTGCTAAATCTATTGATGATATATAAAAACATTGTTCGACATAATCAAAGTACTCATTATTGCGTACAAATAAGTTCGAGAGAACATACGTGTGGGATATTATGGAAATAGGTATACAAAAATCAATGCCACTTTTCGTTGTAATTTTATAACTCGTGAACGGGCTGACCTATCCAAACTAAATATTTAGGCTTTGTTCGGACTATTTAGTAGATGGTTTATGTGAAGTTTGCACAAAATCAGTCGAGTGGTTCTTTAATTTCCCCGGGAACGGGCACAACGCGGGTAAAACCGCGGGGCGCAGCTAGTAAATATATCGAAGGCACAATACAATAATACAAAGAACGAAGAACGTTATATACAAAGCGAGCAAACGACCGAACTAGCGAGCTAGCGAGCGAGTGCGCCATTCATAGATAGACTCGTCCCCCGCATACCTCTTTCCGTCACTTGTCAACAAGCAAGGGAGACCGCGGCAACGTTGAACAAAATATAGTGTGCGGAATCTTCATAAAACATGTTCCAGGATATACGTGTTTATTAATAAACCTTGCATGTTTGTAAAATAAATGATTGTTATTTAAAATCTCCATTATATTTACGAGGTTTCTATCATAATATTTTCTTTAATTTTACAATTTATAAGTACAATATGACCGCCCAAAGTTCAGGTAAAATTTGTGTAAAAAAGCCGGTTTTTGGAGGCTTATACTGAATTTATTTCTAAAAATTTTGATTTTCTTTTATGATAGAAACCTAGATATAGTGCATAAGATACTTATTAGCTAAAAAAATTCAAAGAAAGATCTATAACAACGCCGTAATCACGTAACAGCGTTTGTATGAAAAGTAAGACGGGTTGGCCGCTCTTAATACGGCTTTAAATGAAGTTTGGCAGTCATAAGTCAGAAAATGCACTGCTCACGGCTGCCGCAAGTCAACGCAAAGTTACGATTGCCTGTAACTACTTTTAAATGTAGCTTGAATGTGGAAATACCAAAATATTGGGTAGTTACGACGATTCGAGAGGAAGACTCTTCACTAAATTAAAAAACCTCCAGGTTTATTAGATGAGTAACTGTACTGATATCGGTGACACGAGAGGCCTTTGCCCAGCAGTTGGATATTACCGTCAAATACTTAATTAAGTTTGTTACATGAGTAACGCTGACGAGTAACGGCGTGTGTATACTGACTTGGCGTGGTCGGGCGGCTCGGCGGCGAGCGCGCGCAGCTGGTGGAAGCTGCGGCGCACGTGGTGGATGTTGGGCATGCACATGAACTGGATGTCGGCCAGCGGGTAGTACTGCGAGCACTCGCAGCCGCCGCCGCGCGCGCGGTTCGTCACCGCCGACGCGTACGACCGCGCGTCCACTATCAGCAGCTTCACTTGCTGGAAAGGAGTAAGGGTGGCTTTAGATATTGGAAGTTTTAATTGCTGGAAATAATGTGGAAGTGGCTTTAGAATGGTATATCAATTCATTCGACTATGTTCTACTTTACACGTCTACCTCAAGTGACATCACTAGTGAACCCACCTTATGACTATTAGTCTGCGGCCTGTCGTTGGCGCATGCGCTGACGTAGGCCGCCAACAGGCGCTCGTCCTCATTGTTGCGCCAGCCCAGCCAGCCCACTTCCGGCTGGCTGGAGCGGGCGATGACGGCGCCCGTGCCGCGGTGCCGCCACACCACGGCGGGCAGCCGCCGCATGGCGCGGAACCTGCGCCAAACAACTACACTTAGGGAACGAATGTTTGATATTTGAGTAGAAATATTTACTGGACTTTAAGAAGTAAGTTCGAGTAATGATGGCCATCCCAGCATGGCTGACAGACAAAGTTATCCTTTTATAACTTTTATCTTTCATATCTTCTCTTCACATACAAAACGTTAGAGGGACAGATCTATCTGTGTCTCTATAAGACTGAACAGAGATAAAAGAAGGGAGAGATATTGTCTGCCATGTTGACCTGATGACATAGTGTCCTTATGATGAAATGTAACCACTCACCTCGCCACAACGTCGAGCTCCTCGTCGCATATGGTGGCGGGCACGACGAGCAGCGGCGGGTACGACGGACACAGCTTGTAGTCCGCGTTGGCCGCCGTCACCCGCCACGAGCCTTTGGACGTGAAGCCGAGCCGCTCCAACTGGGTGCAACAGGGCAATATGCTTTAGCTTCAAATGCATTCAACAGGGCGATGTTAGGATTGAATTTGAGGTTGTTATGTATGGGAGGCTTTGTAGGCATGAAAAAATTTGTAGGGAAAAAACACATCAACAAAGTTAGAAGGAAACACCGCGATCCAAAACTTAACAATGACGTATGTGATACTAAACGTATACTCACTTCTGGCCCGAACCAGTGTCTATGCGGCGAATTGGATGCCTTGAGCAGCGCGCGGTGGACAGACGAGGGCGGCTGCTCCTTGGCCCAGGCGGCGTACGCGGCCGCGAACGTGTCCTGCACCGCGGTCAGCGGCGCCAGGGCCGCCGTCAGCCGCCGCCACCACTCCACGCACTCGTCGCCCGAACCGAACGAACATCTGCGAAACAACATAGTGTCAAACTTAAAGGTATTTTCGACTGTATGTCATAAACTTTGCTTTTAACGTGGTAAGCATAATGTCAACTTGGAGGTACTTTCGACTTTGTCATATAAAGTGCTTTTAACGTCATAATCCATCATAACAGTGTAAAACTCAAAGCTTGGTGGTATTTTCGACTTTATGTCATAAAATTGCTTTTAGCGTCAAATATACGACACGTGTTGATGCTTAAATTAGGTTGTGATCTAATACCTATGTGATTTTCCTTTCGTTACTTCAAAAATATCAGCTGTATTTATTGCTGGTTAGTAATTCTCCCAAATGTCACAATATAAACCGGTCCGAGTCTTGTATATCAACAATTAATCGGTGTCATTACGTCACCACGCCTTATTTTCACACATAGAGCAATGAAACAAAGTGTGTTACACGCGTTATCAATGTTATTGAAGGAAATTTTTAGTGAAACACTTTCTGTATTGGGGCGGTTGCCACGTCCATTATCTGTCATTCGTCCCAAATCCGGCGCAGCGACAACATTAGCGTCGCTGTCGATCGAGTATTACGAATCGAACACCGAGCGATAACCAGTTAACTTGACCTTTGTATGTTTCATATTGATTGATCTAAAATTGTTATACTTTATTGGTTTTTAAGTGTGACATTTTATTATTAATTTCCTAGATGAATAAATAACGTTGGAGCGAAGACGAGAATAAACGCTTGAATTTTTAAAGGTGATGCGTAAGTGACTCACGTGAGTTGTCTTCCATTCTTGCAGAGCACTATGAGATGCACGAGGTCGCGCGTCTCGAGCGCGTCGATGACGCGCAGCGGCACGGACGAGCCGGGCCCGCTCCGCCGGCGCGGCTGCGCGTGCAGCCGGTAGTTCGACATCGCGATGATGCCTCCGTCCGCCAACCTCCCGACCCACTGCAATACAAAAATATCATACATTAATGCTTTTCTAGAAAATACATATCAAAACAAAAAGTATAAGTATTAGCCTGTTATGTCCCACTGCTGGTCAAAGGCCTCTCAACTCACTGAAGATATTAGTACAGTGAGGAGGATTAGGCGTAATCACCACGCTTGCCCAATGGGGGTTGGTGATCTCAAAACTGAGCCATGTTTGAAAAGTAGAAAACGTATTAAAACAATATTAGTAAAAAAAACATGTACTTAACAAATGGCTTGGGTTTCAGAATAACTGACTTGTTTTGGGTAAAGTCGCTTACAACTTGCTTTAATTAAATTCTGCCTAATCACAACCTATTAATCAACGTTGTACCTTCATTGAAGGAGAAAAAGCTTTACACACATCAAAACAATGTAATCACGTTATCTAATTTCATCTAATTACAAGTGATAGTAGACTCGAGATAATAGACCACACTGTTATTAATACAAGCACATGTGTACTCCTGATACAGGGCGATAACGTATCTCGCACAAAACAAATTGAGGTTGAACTATTTGAATACGATATGCAACTACTGATACTAATTATATTGTAATTGTTAGACACATGTAACTCGTTTACCGGTAATTATTAGTAAATACTTTTCCGTTACAAGGACTTTTGCACTTTGTACTGTACTCATTCCGGTGAACATCGTAAACAAATTCAAATCAGGCAGAATGACTCTACAGAGTCGCTTGTGGTCGATGATCGGCACATGGGTATCACTTTACGAAGGGCTGATTAAAGCTATATCTATCATCCTAGGAAAAATATGGACATTACTTTATCATGGGCTGACTCATGTTATTACTGTCATCTTAGGACACTAGCATTATACTTGAACATATTATGTCTCATATTGATAACATTAACGCAAGTCTCCCTGGTTCCTTCGTGATTGAATCCCACTGCGCAGTTTGAGGGCTACAATAGCTGGACTATGTACTTCGCCTAGTTACTTTGTGCATTTCCTCGGATTGATAACGGTCAGTCAATGCCCTGCAAGGAATGCGAAATGGAACTATGCTAAATAGTAATGTCGCGTCATTCGTCAGGTTAGTTCGTTCAACTCGTGGCGACCCGACGACCTGCGGTTACTATCAATTGATGAGTTATCAATATTGTGGTGAAAATCATTTTGGAAATTCACAAGTGTTTGAACTATTTACGAATCATATCATACCATTACTATTACAGTCCGAACAAGATGATTGTAGCATTATGGGTGTTTAATGTCACAATTATTATGAACATATGGTATAGATATCGTTTTAAATACCTATGTGACGGAGGGTAACTATAAGCCGACGCGTACCACAAATCGAATTTCATTAATCTGGGGAAGCAGTGCAGCCCGTCAGTAATACGATTAATTCTTATGGGGATGTGATTAATGACTTTAGCGGGCGCTATAAATTACTTGAGAGACTTAACATGATTTCATGTGCCAGCCACGAACGAACTTGGCATTTTCTTCTCACACAATAACCTTGCATTTCGCGATGAAAACAAGCAATTGTTGCGTAAACTACGATCTATAGTTTATTTAGAATCCTGAGTACATAAAGGGTTTAGATTCCATTCATCTCATCATTATATCTCAGGCTTTAAGTAAATTAAGATGCCAATACAAGGATATTTTGTAAATATCTGTATGAATTCGCTTCAGCTTCTCTGTGGCATACACTCCCATAATAACCTCACGTTTGATGCATACCTGCACAAATTCCCCACCCTACATAACAACAGACTGTTTGATGTTAGTTTTGTGAACATCTTTACGTATTAATCCCGGATTATGTATGTATATTTGTATTTAAGTGGAACCTCAAACCTACACTAACAAACAGTTTGATGCATACCTGCACAAATTCCCCACATATCGGAGTGAAGGGCACATCAAGGCCGGGCTCGTCGTAGTGCGTGCGCAGGCGCGGGTAGAGGTCCACGGCGCGCACGCGGTGCGGCGGCGGCTCGGGCGGCGGCGGCGCGCGGTACCGCTCCCGGTCGCTCATCTCGCTCGACGATGATGACGCCTGTAGACAATGGAGGACACTGTTAGATAAGAACGTATATGGTATGGTAGCTAGACTTTATCACAAAGTGAACATAGTAAGTAGTCAAGTCAATCGCTGAAAATTTTAAGCATACTCAAACCTTATCCAATGCCAACTTCTATATAATTTTCTAAGTACAAATATGCTTTAAACTGTCCATGGGCTTACTGTGCAAGTTATTTTCTTAGATAACATGGATATATGCATGTAATCTAAGAAAGTTCGATACTGTTGAGATCTTCTTTATCAATATTGGGAAAGGGTTTTCCGATTGATTAAAAGGGATTTCTAAGCCCAATTTTCGTTTATGTTTCATTACGAGGGTTACCTAAGAATAATTTAATTCAAGCCAATAGGTACCTCTCGTTTCCAATAATTCGCGTCAAACCCTCATTCATCTTGAGGGTCGGGTGGCAGGCTATCATCCACCTTACATTACAAGATGGATTTGTTGGAAAGGGGGAACATTTCTTAAAAGAAATCTGACTAGTGATTTTCAAAATATCTTCAAAATTCTAGACACAATCGAGAAACTTGTGGCAGTTACATGTAATATCCTCGACATTCTCGAATCATCTACCTAAAACACGCCTAAAGTAAAAGAAGGCCATACAATTGAACATCACTTAATAATGATTGGTCCGTTTGCCGATAACAGGGAAGTGGATATTCGTATGAGTTTCGAGAAACCGACAGATTAGATCCTGTTGACTAATTTGTAGGTCAATGTAATACATATTCAACGATAAATAAATAAATAAATAGTTTGAATGACGTAATTATTAAAGAATTTCATAGTGAATGAATATTTCATGGAGTCAGTCCCTGATTAATTTATTTTTAAAGTTTGACAATACTTTAAATGAGAATACTTAAATTGATCAGGCTAACTTCTGAGATTGAGTCTATCCAACTCTTTCTATTAACGGCATTGTAATTAATTAGCAACTCTCTATAACTGATGGAGTCCCACGGCTCACGGAGGTCTCTATGTAATTATCAATACAAGACTCACAAATAAGGACACGTCAACATGGACGGTAAACAAATTGTGTGTGCGAGGCGAGTGCTGAGCGCGCAGCCGAGCCGGCTCATTTGATCGCATACCATACACGTACCGTTTAGTGGCACAACTCGTTGGAATTGTTAGAAAGCGACCTTGCGTTACCTAACCAGCGAATACCACAACTCGAGACTGTTAAGTGTTACCCACTGACTCTACTTGTTCAATGCTTGTCATTATCCACTCTGATCAAGCCCCTAACAACTTGGATTTCCCAATATAAGCTGCTTGTTATTCAACCGGCAACGAAGGCCTGTTGATTTTTTTATATTTTCGTAGTTGTAACGCAACCTGTCGAGCACATTTAGAAGTAAACATTTTTATAACCATGAAGTGCCGTGCAGTGTGCATGACCAATATGACAATCATTTGGATGCAATGCTAGTTAGTTTTGTAAGAGGTAAAAGTTTAAAACATGTAAGTGAACAGCATGGTTTGCAGTTTAAAAGTTATGTTTATTGTATAACTAACACAAGAATATTTTTAACGACTACGGATTCAATGGCCTCGGTTATAAAGACTTGCAAAACGTAAATCCAAATAGCTACCATTAACAAATCAGCCGAATGGCAGGTACACGGCACCAGCCCGAGCGCCGGCGCCGGCGTCCATTGGCCGACGTGATTGACCAATGTTCCAATGGTTGATGACAGCAAAAAAATAAAATAGAAAGCCCTTTTAAAATAACATTTGTGTGAAATCTGCGAACAAGTGCCATTGTGCAAACTTTGCTTTTATTCGTTAAATCAGTTTTGTAGACGTGCTTACAACATGAATTGTCAACGGTTTGCGGCAGAAAACCTAAAATGGCTGTTTGGCAGTTATCAGCTTTTTGCATATGGCTGTGGCATAAATAATTCTACTAAAAGAGATTTTTCTTCCAAAGTATATCAAAAGAAATTAAATAACATATCTTAAATATTTTCTTGAATTCTATAAATAAGAAATGATAATTAGCGGCAGCTCACAGTCCAAGGATTAGGCCCTAATTGATGCAGCATTCCAAGCCGATGACGTAATGATTTCTTCGGGCAGTCGGTACACATACATTAACGTGGAGCGCACTCCGTCCGTTACAAGTAGTAACCACGATACTACGGCACCGTGAATCATACGTAACTCATCATAACAAACCAACTTCATTAATAACACTTTAACTTAAATAAACAATTTATTATTGAATAGAATTAGCGCTTTCTGACTTTAACAAGTAATTCAAATGTGCGATACAAAAACTGACTGCTAATCATGTTTAGGTAAGTGTACAAATCAAAATAAAAACAGGTTTTTCATAACACCAGTTTAGCGGAGGTTAAAGTACGATATTAGAGGACTCGAGTCTCAATACAAAATGCTCTGCCGATAATGAATATTTGAAGTTCAACTTGAATACGACACGCCATGGAATTAAGGAATCTTTATTCGATTTTTATTGCTTCTTTTTCATCAGCGATAAAAAGTTTTTTGATTTGTTTTTGTTGCAACTTAGCAGAATATTACCTCTTGATTGCCAAGGAAATCATCTAGGAAGGATGGCCAGTAGTACCTTTGCAATTATGTAGCAATAAATTCTAATTTATGAAACTTCATAGAATTTTATGTATTCGTAGCAATCGTAATGCAAGACAAATAATTAGTATTTATTTGCAAGTTATAATACGGCGTTGATGAAATATGTCAATAATAAATATGTGGCCAATGTAGGCGTCTCGCCCACAGACCGTCCACTGGCGCATTCACCCTAGAGGTTCAACGAACAACCAGCACATTTTGCGCACCAAATATGGAAGCATAAAAAAGACGAATCCTTTTTTACTGTGAACTTTTTATATACTAGCAAGGCTGTTGGACAATAGAGAAAACAGTCGTGACATAATCACGATACTGCAGAAAAACTAGATCGAAATACGATCCTGCTCCCAACTTGCTTTGTGTTATGACGAGATTGTAACGTTACATAGACTACCTGTTGTAATACAAGCGTTGTTTAAACGTGTATTTGAAAACATTACCACTGATTTAACAACTATTAGCTGAGTTTATTGGTCTTTAAAACGTACCTGAAATAGTTTTAGTAATGAACATCCGCTAGTACAGAGAACTCATGAAGTGGTAGTCAAAACGTGGTGCAGAGCGCAGTACGTGTGGGCGTGCGAGCCCCAGCTGACTAACCGACCAACTATGAAACGTTTGCCACATCATTAGCTACCAACAAGGACTCTATTGACATCGATAGATTAATAGTCGATTTTAAGCGTAGGTCGTTTACCTCGGGCACGTGGAAAAAAATATTGGAGTTGGTAACGCGTTTGGCAAACACAAATGTTAACCGAGATATGAATATGCACTGATATATATTAACCAGACTTGTAAAATATAACTACGTAACCTGATAACAATGACAGCGTCGCTTCATGAATGAACGTACACACGAGTCCGTAGCATGTGGACGAACTGTTCCAGGAACCACATTGTGTGCGACTATTTTATTTCATTGAGATACAAAAGGAAATGCCGCTCAGCTATCGTTTTTTTTTATCTACAGCGTCAGAGCTAGACGATCCATTTATACACAATGTAATAAAATAGAGTTAATATTTAATGGTTATACAATTTGTAATTTATAAAGCCACAAAGCTATGGTTGAATTGATACTCTCTTATTTAGTCTATGGATGTTGCACTAAAAGGATTGCTGATGAAATGTATCCATTGTCTCAATAAAGACACGTATGCAAATTCTCGATTAGGAATTGGATGAGGTCATTCCACCTAACCTTTTATGAATGCAATTAATGAACACAAAGAAACTTTTTTCAAATTGCGTTAGTTTTTGTGATTTAATCAACAGAACTAATAGAAATTCCCATTCTCTATCAGACTACAAGGCCTGTCTGTAAAAACAACAAGGTCGTAAGCATGGTAGTAGATAGTGAAGCAATGGCGGATACGGTGGTAGGGGCAAGCCCTCGTTTGCGTAACTCTACCGCGTGACTAATCCAAATGCTGTATAGGAAGATGGTGTATTGAGGCCGCTTAAGGTCGTTGATGCGGGCTGCCATACAGTCTTGCATAGCGTCCGTGTATTGCCAAATTATAACCATTCATATACGGGTATTTGTGGGCTGCCTATCATAATATTGCTCAATTTCCTTTATAAAATCACATTATAACAAAGGTTTATTACATTCGAAATACCTTAATTGCAGCCACATCATTCTATTCCAAGCCAACAAATACAAGTAGCTTTGCACTTATGTTGTAATTGTGAACACAAGGGTCTGTTTCATAACTGAATGATACACTCCATCCATGTCTGTCAGGCGAGTCATTCACCCGGGCGGGGGGCCGCGTTACATTGAAAGGCTCATTCAAGGCTGTCGTTCCTCCACTAGAACATGAAGCCCTGGTACACCCGCCGATAGATTAGAACGAGACAAAGCAACAACAAGTGACGCCGCAGACCGAGTGACCGCGCAGATCATCACAGATAACTTCATTATGAACACCTTGCGAGCTACTCTAAGCGGAGGTGAGGACGACAATCAATGCAAAACATCCGGTCCGGTGCAGGTGGACAATAGTTCTCACAAAGTACCGACTACAATAATATCTCTATTCAATACTTTGCGTTTCATTGGACGCGCAACTTGCAAAGACAATTAAACAGGAAATTGATTGGCTAATAAGAAATTATATGGACAAAAACAACCTTTAGTTTTCATGGCTAAATCATTGGTTTTATTTAAAACCAGTAATATTAAGAATGTTAAATTAAATAATTAAAAAGCAAATGGAACTCGATAGAAAAGAGATAAAAAATCTGACGAAAATTGTAAACGTAATGCACATGTATTTTTGAAACAATGAGCAGACATGATTCTGTAATGAGTCATGGCTCTCATTATGAGGGTGCCAGACATTGTGTCCGAGATTATTGTTGATGCAACTCCACTTGATGCTTATTTCATTTAGACAGACAGACTAATGGAGAGATCTGACAATGATTGGAGACAATCGAGACAAAGAAAGAATCGACGATAACAAGACACATTCAATTGGAGATAAAGAAGTAAACAAAGTCATAATAAAAACGATTTTACTGTTGAATATTAAACGATTCAAGAAATTGCTCTCAATCAATTGTAATAAATTTTTAGTCACAATGTGAAATATTTGAATAACAGTATACACTGAACTGTTATTCTTCAGCATACTACAATATTCCTGATGCAAGCAATTGTGCAAGCTTCGATTATCATAAACTTCACTTTGTATATAAACAAGAAGTTTTATTGGAATAGTTTGACTGCAATGAACATACGTAGCTGGAGGCGTGGGCGTAGTAGGTACTCGTGTCTACACAATTACTCAGTTTCAAGGTAAAGGAGCATACCGTTAATTTCCCTCAAATGATAAAATCAACATTTAATGCTGTAAATAACTTTCTGTTCCAACAGTAATTAGAGTACCTTTGAATTTGGTGGAGTTGAAGTGGGCTGTGTGTGTGAGAGATAACAAACCTGCGAGTACTCGGGCGAGGGAGGTCGCGGCGGGTACTTGGGGGCCATGCGGGCTCCGGCACTGCAGCCCTGCGCGGCAGCCGGCTCATCCTCCGGGTAATAAAGGTGCACGAAATCTTCCGTGTCCAGGAACGTATTGATCAGCATAATACAACACTCACACCGTACAAAACTAACTAATAAATAATTTAACGCAGTCTAACAGATCAGACTTTACGGCCACTAGTCCCTAATACGGTAAGGAAGCACGCCATCGAGATGATTTGTAACACTCCATTGTCTTAGTTCTCATTATATTGTTATTTAACTTATATATTTAATGTTTAATCTAGGTATAATAAGTTAATATTCACTACACATGTAAAAAAATCACATTTGCACCGACTCGAGAACGGACGCACTTATCTAAACAAAAAAGTAATATTTTAGCACTTCGTTATCAAATATTCAAGCGAGGTCTCCTTGTGGTTTATCAGTGACGCCATTACAGCTGTTTAAAGGCCAAACGACGATGAAAACAATTTAAACCAAATCTATGTTGAACAACAGTGAGAGACAGTCACAAAGATATTAATTTTGCTAATCATTCAGGATTAGTGATGTATATGAGGCCAGAAATAATGTTCCCAAGGTTAAACACAAGAAAGATTTCACTTGAACATCTCAAAGTACAAGGGTACGTATTTATGTTCGTGTACTGAGAAGCAATTGAAGGTCTTGCACATCGTCACGATAAACACAACACGACTTGATCGCTGAACCACCGCGTCATAATAATATGGCATCTGTTCAAACGTTATTTCCTATTGTCTTGGAGGTAGTGTATTGTACGAGTAAAGCGAGAGTGTTTTATAGGGAACAAGTATTAGTATTGTTCATAACGGATATGATAGCTGATAGTTCTTATAAATCAGAACCAAAACAAGCATTGATTTAAGGATTATCGTTTGCAAGAAGTGGATCAGTACTACAAGATAAGTACTACCATAGGATCTTGGTAGAGGCGTAGCTTGCTCTATCTATTTACTGTTACAAATCATGGTAAAACGGTTTTATATAGATTGAAATTGAAAAAAAAAAAGATTTAAATAAAAACTATATCTGATTAACTTCCAAGATAATTTATGTATCTTCATTTCTTTATTATTGTTTTAGATACTCCAGAACATCACCGTACCGAACATCCAGAATAGCTCCGTTTGCACAAAAAAAAATTATACTAATATGTATGTACAAACATCCCTTTAATAAAGCAGTACCAGCTATTGTTGTTCTTTTGTTGATTGTCAACAACAGAAGCATTTTATAAGTAAACAAATAAGACGTTATGAATTCATCGCGAGTCAAAGAACTTGGTCATACTTGGGACGGAAATGGAAACGACAGTCACGTCACTTCATTTGGATAGGGACGGACAAACGTTCGTGTTATGAACATTAATGGAATAATGGACACTATAGATAGGCACTATTTAAAAATAATATTCGTGTTATAGTGAAGTACAAAAAATAAAATTCAAAAGAAAATCATGAAACAATTGAATGGAACCAAATAGATTATGTAACTAGGCTAACCTTTCATGATATCAGTATTCATTAACTAACGAACAATGGATAATTTCAATATTTATGACCATCACAAACCTATTTAAAGTTTCATCGGATCTTAATTTAGTGTGATTATGAAAATGGTAAATTCCATTACAAGGGTTTTTGTACAGTGGTAGTCGATGTTTTGTACGGATGGAAAGGGTAATGAACATCCTTCATACAGGTGTTTTTTTAAGAACAGGATATAGCACGTTAATAGGCGTTGGGTGTGAGAGGATAGTAAGAAATATTGTATTGCAAATCTTGTAACATAGAACGGATGGGTGCTCCACTTTCGACGGTGCGCGGCAGCGCGGAATGCGGCCACAGCGGGCGCCACAATCACATAACATCTACTGTTTATGTCGCTCTGGAACGAAACCAACGTAACGCAACAATGACAATTGTTTCGCAAAAATACTATCGATGGAGCCTCTATTGTTTCAAATCTACAGTTTTTAAACTATATCCTTCAAATCAAATTCAATAACCAATCGACAAGGTTGCTTAACGAGTCTAACGCAATAGGCATACGTTCACATACGTTCAAATATTTAAGTTATAACTATAGCTAAAACAACGTGAATACTATGTAATCAATTATGAATACTTATCGCTCGTTTACCGATTGTTCAACAGCATTATGTTAAGCGTATTTTAAATATTCCTATCTAATATACAATAACGATTTCACACGCTTCTAGAGTCTGTATCTATCTATAGGCTGAACAATAGATTGATTGGTGATGCCAGTATGCGAGTGATATCGAGTATCTTGACCGCAATCTACGAAGCTGTCGTAGTTTGCTGACATCTCGTGTTTCAAATGACCCCAATGAATTTCGCGTCTAGCGAAACCAATTTTCTTGCGTTACTTGTCGTGTAATAAACGCTTGGAATCCGATATTTTCGGTCGCATATTGAATGTGTTGGTATGTAATGTTATATTTGCTGCGGTTTTAATTTGCATACCATGTAATGTCACGATTGAATGGAGACAGAAACAATCGAATACATATTAAAGTTTTGATAGATTTGAAATAAATTCAAAATTATACGCAGTAAACTTATTTTGAAATGCAAAGTTAAGGTGTACCGAAAAAGCGAACAGGAAATCACCAGATAAACTAATAACTATTCATGTCAAAACGTATTGTTTACGGTGAATTAATCTTCATAATGTTCAGTTTCATTCATTTTCAATGTACGTCAATAGCGTATTGATTCAAGGTCTGTTCACCCTCTGATGCAAAATGATTTTATAAATAACGCCTCTTAAACAAAATGAGCAGAAAATTACCCTGCGTGATTAATATCAGAAGAAAAAAAGAATTAAAAATAAATGAAACGTCAATATCCTCAGAATACAGCCATTTACTTTCATATAATTGAAACCTGATAATGTAACGATCACTTTTGCAATTCTATCTTAAAAATTATGAACGCATTATCAATTAAATTAATACTTAATAATACAAATTATGTAATAAATTATTTAATTGTTTATTTACTTGAACCAATACATAAATATTGACCTCATAATTGTTTTTCTTACTGTCAATATTACCGCAATAGAACATAATATAAGTGATGGTAATGTACCGTTTCAGTACACAAATAAACACAAAGTGCAGTTATCTGTAAACATTGGTCTAAGTAACAAATCACGTCGGTTTTCACCTTAATCTGTGAAACGACAAGACACGAGCCCTATTCAATATGGCTCTATTATTTACCTTTCCCTAGTAGACGCCCGCGGGTAGAAATCTCGATTTAGTTGCATTACCAAAGCGATAAAGCGTAAATAATTTTAATAGCGCTCTTGGATTACATTTGCTCTCGACATTGTAAACCGAAACAAGAATGATGGAACGCAAGCTATCCTTGCATAAATCATGCTCAAAGCCCGCATCCTTGGAAGGCATAACTTTTTAAAGGTTTATTTTCAAAAGCATTCTTTGAATACGACAATTAAGTATTTATTTACCTAGCAACAAACAGCTTAGAATTTTAAATGATTCTGTAAGTATTTCAAGGCACATACTATTTTAAAGTTATATAGTTACTAGCTGTGCCCTGCGGTTTCACCCGCAGCGCCCCCGTTCCCGTGGGAATTTTGAGATTTTTATTCCCTATAAACCTCACGGAGCCCGAGACCTTTCCAACGAATGCAAAACCGTGGAAATCGGTCCAGCCATCCACGCGTGATGCCGTGACCAAGGAAAACGGGTTTCATTTTTATATTATACTAGCTGTGCCCCGCGGTTTCACCCGCAGCGCCCCCGTTCCCGTGGGAATTTTGAGATTTTTATTCCTTACTTTCTTTTTAAAAAACCTTGTCCTGACAATAAGGAACACATTAAAAAAAGAATCATCCAATTTGGTGCAGTCGTTCTGAAGTTATGCGCTTACCAACAGATTCAACGATTCATTTTTAGGGTTCCGTAGCCAAATGGCAAAAACGGAACCCTTATAGATTCGTCATGTCTGTCTGTCTGTCTGTCCGTCCGTCCGTCCGTCTGTCTGTCCGTATGTCACAGCCTTTTTTCTCCGAAACTATAAGAGCTATGTTGTTGAAACTTAGTGTGTAGATGTATTCTGTGAACCGCATTAATATTTTCACACTAAAATAGAAAAAAAATAAAATTTTAGGGGGGTCTCCCATACTTAGAAATGAAAAAAATATTTTTTTTCATCAAACCCATACGTGTGGGGTATCTATGGATAGGTCTTCAAAAATGGTATTGAGGTTTCTAATATCATTTTTTTCTAAACTGAATAGTTTGCGCGAGAGACTCTTCCAAAGTGGTAAAATGTGTGTCCCCCCCCTGTAACTTCTAAAATAAGAGAATGATAAAACTAAAAAAAATATATGATGTACATAACAATGTAATCTAACACCGAAAATTGGTTTGAACGAGGTCTAGTTAGTAGTTTTTTTTTTACGACATAAATCGTAAACCGCAAAAAAATACTGATTATTCATTCAATAACTCAAATGTAAATAAAAAAACATTTATTTCAAGAACTTCTTTATTATGTTACTCGCTGCTACGGAACCCTTCATGGGCGAGTCCGACTCGCACTTGGCCGCTTTTATATTATATTTATAAATAGATTGTCCAAAACAGTCATGAGTAGTCAAAACCCCTAGTCACCCTAACTTTGGTGAATCATGTTAGATATGAATATAGTGTATGGTGGGTACTAATATAACCTATATACATGTATGTATTATTGTTCCCTACAATTGAAATGACATAAGCAATGTTTTCTATTACATTAGACAAGTACACCGAGTAGTTAATATTGCGGTGCATAAGAATGTAAATGGTCGAAAGCATTTTATGTAATAAAATGGCGGTGTGATTCCACCAATAGCGAACGAGCACGTTGCTCGGAACGTACAAACGAGTCATGTGAGCGAATCCGCCTCCTGGCGCCGTTCGCGTACAAACCATGACCTTCACATGCGTTCATCAACGTAAACATACTATTCATGGCGCATATCAATGCATCAGTAAGAGTGCAATGCAACAAAAACTATTATTATCACAACAGTAAAGGAAATAATAACGGTAACTACAATAACAAGACAATTTTCCTCCATTATAATAAATTAGTAGTTCCATGTAGTGATTATTTTTAGGAAAACTAAGTGCCGGTGAGCAGTTTTGATAAAAACCAAGGCCTACAAAAAATACTTCATCTATGAAGTTAACATTTCGGATTTAATTACAGTCTCATCAAAGCCGCGTTTGGATGAAGTGTGTTTTTTTTATGATTTTAATTACGAATGCAAATGTCGTATGCGTTGTGTAATTTATATGTCGATGCAGATGAGGTTGCAGTTCAAAAACTTCCGCGTTTGCAGAAATATGCAGACACTTCCTTGATGCAGCAACTTTGCCATTTTATAGGACAAGTAACCACGGTGGTGAAAGTAGCCTCAACTTTAATCTCGTCAAATGTCAATTAGTTAATAATACATTAGCGGTACTAATTGAAACGGACATACTTATGACATTCTACTTGCACAAGGTCGTCTAGATATAAATGATCAAGGTCGAATAGTACGAACGAAATCTAATATACAAATATTTTTTTATTTTAACGAATCGATGCACCAGATTAAATGACATTATATAGATATGTCAATGTACAAGTACATTTACATATCATTGGACATTTGCATTGCTCATTAATGAGCTTAACTCGTGATCTTTATTGATTTATGAGTGGGCGAAGAGATTTATAGGGATAAACGTATAGGAAGAGAAAGTAGACTTGGCATGCACTGAGATCACAACGGAAAAGCGTTTGAACATGATGTACTCGCCCATGATACAGGGGAGTCACGTGAATCGTGCAATAAAGGTCGAGAGAAGCATGCTTTGCCAATAGACCGTGATTAATTTTATAATAATGACATAACATGAATACATTGTTATGGTGTTGTTCATGTAAAAATTTAATGCCCATATAATAATGCCGGTAAATTAGTATGGGACTAAGAAATAAAATATAATGAATAACGCTTCTCGTACACGCAAGAAATAATCGAGGCAACTGCGACCCAAATACATACTGATAAAACAACTGACTTTATGATTCGAGCTGATGTAAGGTAGCAGACGAAATCGGGGAGCCGAAAATATAATTAGATTTATTACGTTCAAATCTGAGCCAAAGGGTAACTCTAAGATTTTAAGGAAAATTGTTCATTGTCGAATCATGTTACGTTAATGTTTTGTAAACTGTATTAGTAATTTTTTGGCCCACTTATCAGTTGTATTTGGGGCATTTATTATACACATGGTGAGATAAAAAGTATTCTATTAATAATTGATAATACTATAATCTAATCGATGCGGTTATCATAATTTTTAACTAGATTTAGACGTAATCATAAATATTATTGAGAACGATTACAAAATTAAATTGAAGAGAAGCAAATTTTTAAGATAACCACGTGACTGGCAAAATTGGGTGCGACGGGATTGTAGTAACGATTTTCTTGCAGCCAGCTGAGACGAAGACAGCGTGTAGACTTGCGCAGTAGCTGTGAGGGCCACGTGGTCTCCAATTGATGCTATAGTCAAAATTCACTTGTTCGATCACTTTTCAAAATTTGTCAACTTGTACAACATTATTGTAATTGTATAGATAGACTAAACATCCTTTGTCTTAACAAAACGATGCTGCGATCAAGTATAAAATATCAGATTTGCACGTAGGTATATTTCAAATGATTTTATTTAACAAATTGTTTATCCTATAGCTGAACAGTCATGGTCAGTAAAATAACTTTTAAAGGTCATGAAACGTATTTGATTCAAGTCTAGATAGTAAAGATTCCAAGAATCATACTATGCAATGTCATGGATCTTGCTTTTGGGCATGCGCAAAACGCACTTCTGTGCCACGTGGAAAACTCTCGTTGCATAACCTCTCTCTATAGACTTAGCTGTTTATTGGAATAGACAACTTTCACGCACCATGTACCTACCCTATTAGAGAAGTAATTAACACTACAAATCGCATTTAATTTCCCATTACTACTTCCCTTATTGTGTTATAGAACATGACCACATCAAATAAGTAAGCCAAGACATTTATTAAAAAACACAGTCAAATGTTCTGCGACATAAGTATTCTAATCGCACCTATTAGAACGTTTGACGTGTCGTGTAATAATTAGCATAGATCATAGGTACACAGGGTAAATGAACCATGTTTTGCGTAGAGCAATATTGACAAGTTAGGTAGACTAGTTTTTATAGCAATATTGTTTAGAATTCTTGTATGTTTTCTCTAAAGGTAGTCCAAAGTCGAGTCGACGCATACCAGGAAGTAGGCGCAAAAGTGAATGTCTCCTTCTACGCCTACGGAGCCCTACACAAGTAATTTGAAGGTTTGAATAACCTGATAAAGATATGCATAGCTCCCGCAATAGTAGCCTGATAGGCACCTATTCGTATCGATATATTCTATGGATCAGACTTAATCAGACAGACAGCACATGTCTGGCAGAAAATTATGACTTTTATAACGTCACGTCATATCTATTAAAAGGAGGAAGGTGTGTATCATAACTAAGTTTCCGTATCTCCTCCCATGCGTTATTCTCAAGACATGCACATGTTTTCCGATGTTTTTGTTATTGAATATTGCCGAATTCATTAGCCTCAATTGACCTCGGTCGATAATGTACTTTGAAACAAAGCGAATAAACAATGTTTACTTACTTATATGCAAGGAATTAATAACACGATTCGTTGCAAAATTTGTAGAGATTTAATAAAAAAATTTGATTATCTTGAAATAAACTACTTAAGATGAAATGTCTGATTAAAATTATAATTAAACTGATTAATCTCCCTAATTAAATTCAGTAGTGACATGAAAGGCGAGGAAAAACCCGCCATAATGTAACGTAGACGCCACGAATACGGCAGCGAGTAGAGTAATATGACTACAATTTCTGTAGCACTACGGGAATTATGATAGTCAATATATTATTATTTACACCCTCGCTTTACAATTACAATACAAATGAAACATGTTAAAGCATAACTATCCATAAATACCATATTAGTATGAAACCATGTGCCCAACACGTCGTCGACGCGCCACGGTTTGCCATATTAGAAATTCCAATGCAGACCTTATCGAACCAAACAGTTCTCTGCAGCACTTTACAATATAATCCATTTAAATTTGTCAAAAACTTCGCGAATCCACAAATATGCGAACTGGATGTTGACAAGAGCGCGTATGTGGAGTATATCCATATTATGATGGAGGGACAGCAGTGTCGCATGAAGTATGCGACGGACGCGCGCGGCAGCTGCGGGGCAACTGAGGGCGGCTCAAGGCGAGCACGAGGGGCGCGGGCGGGGCGCGGGGCGCGTGCGACCGCGTGCCGGTACCGAGGAGGGCGGGGAATACCGCCGGCGTCTGAAACACGTCTCACATCACCACCGTCGCTCGGCGCTGCCCGCTCCCGGCCGAGCACAGCCGCCGTCAATGTGCAGCGTCAACGGGCGCGTGCGTGCCGGTCACTGCACCGCCTGCCTCCTTAACACCAGCTACTTCAGCACCTTATAGCCGTCGAATCTCTTACTGCGAAACCAATGTGGTTTCTTTTTCAAAAATCTTTTTTCCGATACCATTATTAACTACGTAACAAATATTTATCAAGATTCGATCTTATGTAAGAATTCATTTGTATTGTAGGAACGCGGTTTAATTTGTATTATTCACTTTTTATTGAACATATTTTTCAATAACTGTGAACAACCAATGCTGCTGATAACAAAAAATTCTTCGGTTTGCAGTTGCCAAGCAATTTCCACAATTTTCCATCCCATTATGAAATACCAACATAAAAATAGTTTTGCTATCAATGCATTACGTGATAATAGTAAGTCTGTTATAACGTTTGTCAATATTAAACAAGGCTATTTTCTTCACAATATTGGAAATACGAATAGTAAATTAACAATGGCGAAACAATACCTAGTGGAACCACTGTTGTTAATTACAGTGATTAGCCATAATTATTGCTTTTGGTCTCTACGAAATCATTCTAATGTACATTGAATTAGAATACTAAAGATTAAAGCACGAGATACTTTTAGCAACTCTACTTTGCGGTCGACCATTTAACCTGTCGCAAAATCACAGGTCGTCGGTACTTAAAGCAACATGTCTGGTGTTGAAATAGAAGTACAAAGGAAGAGAGTATACACATTTATGAACTATATTTTGTAACATTTGTAGTTATGGGGACGATCATAAAACTGAATGCAAATGGGGAAACGATACTGAAAGTATTTGTACGCTTACATTAGTTTTATGTTCTTGGAAGGCGATAAACTTGATATTCACGATAACGTACTTATTGTACTCAAGGTTATTCACATAATCATTGACAAGTGTATTGGTACTTTATTTAAAGTTATAAGAAGAGGATTAGATATTAAAGAAGATAATCTCTACTTGGGAGGTAAAAGAAACAGATATCGCGCAGTCTGTAGGTACCACGTGATTCAAACCCGTATCTAGTTGTTAACTAAATTGTTGGGAAACTTCAATGACTTGCTAATTCGAAAAAGCGGACAAGATGATAGGATCTTGTCTCAAAATTAATAAGTACACGCTAACTCTTTACTAACTCGATGTTCCACTTACGGAGTAACGAGACAGGTAAAGGCTGGATTGCTAAAAGGCGATAGTGAGAAAATGTGGTGCGATGGAAAAATGAAATTGCAAAAATATCGGTATGAAAGTTGGATAGAGAGTAGGCGCGGTTGGAAACAGTGGGAGGAAGCGCACTGCAGCGCCCACACGGGCCTCGGGACACGGCGCCAATGAGATCACTAGACGGCCGACCATTACACACTGATTTCAGCAAATTATTTTTAGGCCACCGAAACAAAAATAGTATTTAACGAGAGAATGGACATAATAAACTGTTTTATTTAGTAATGCAGATAAATATTCATTGACCATATTTTTTTCAAAATCATCTTGTGGAGATTTTCTATTCAGTAAATCTCCCGGCTGATTGAAATTTTGCGGAACCAACTTACAATATGACTACATATTGGTTTGCCCTAGATGACATTACCTACTCAAAAACCTCATAACAAAGTTGATAGTTACAACGAAGGCTGATATAGGTTAGGTTATCAATAGTGGGGAACATTCTTCTGTCACAACAAATGATAACACTCCACATCACTGATTTGTTTTGAATTTTAATTATGAAATCTATTAAAAGACGTTTATTACTCTGCATTTAAATACAGCAGTAACGTGGATAGATATAATTTCTAAATCTATACTAATATTATAAAGCTGAAGAGTTTGTTTTGTTTGTTTGTTTGTTTGTTTAAACGCGCTAATCTCAGAAACTACTGAACCGATTTGAATAATTATTTCACTGTTAGATAGTCTATTTATCGAGGAAGGCTATAGGCTACATTTTATCCCGAAATTCCCACGGGAACGGGCACAACGCGGGTAAAACCGCGGGGCGCTGCTAGTACATCAATATAACTGTAAAAGAGAAAACTCTGTACAAAAGTTGCATAGAAATTGTAATTTTTAAGGAGAAAGTAGATATCTGCCTTGAATAAATATAGTAAAGTATAACATAAAGATCAATTAAATCTTGAAGCATTTAAACGGGCAAGGTCATCCGTTCTGTTCTGCATTTGGTCACCGCATCATTTCCGTTTCTATTTCCGTAAACACGTTTATGTTAACAGCTGATCATGATTATGATATAAACACAGCATCAATTTGAACTCTACCAGCATTGGAAATAAACCCGTAATTGAAGATGGCGAATATAGTTGTAACGACTACATTTCAAGAGTTTTTGCCGAGTTAGGCAACGTCCGCAAAATAGACTAATGGAAACTTGTCATCGCTATGACGATGTTAAACACTAATTAAATATTATTTTCCTTCCTGTGTAAAGAATATCTTATAGGATTTGGATATGATTGGAAATCATCAACTACAAGATGAATGTTCCAAGTTTATAGAAACTTTTACCTTAACAATGTTGGTTGTCAGTCAAAGATGTCCATCAACTTTCCAATTTCCCATAGACATACGAAGTACGTGGTACTTTTCCTAACTTAATACATGTCAAGATTATTTAAGTTTGCGATGCTACGACGTCTATTACATATATTAAGCTTCATCACCATCGTGTTAAACCTCTACTTGGACCACAAATAGAGTCCAATTTACTTCGTCACAAGCCACAATGAAGGATTTGTATACTATTCCCAGTCACACGCAACGATTTGCATAATGTCATTGTTCGTAAAAACTAATGACATTACCTATGACAATGAGATTTTCGCAAGAATAGTGACGAGTTTATAAATACGATTTCCTCAACAAGTTAGCGTTGTCATTCTCAAATCGGCAACGATGTGATTATTTATTGGTTACAAACGCCAGACAACAAAGTTTAATCAATTGACTCAACTAGCCGCTGTAAATCTTTCGCAATCTACAACACTCATCAATCAATTAAAAGTTTACGTTTGTAACGACACTATAATAACCAAGACAAATCTAATTGAATGGTGTCTATTCAATGAAGGAACTTTCTAGTATCAATCATGGACAACTCCCACAACAGCTGATTAACCTAAAAACGCAGACGTGGGTCTATAGAAAGGGATGGCGTGTTGAGAAATACTGTTTGAGTGAACGGGATGGACGACGCAGGAAGGAATAGGAAAGTGCGTGGAGTGCGTCACGTACGCTGCTGACAGAGGCTAAGACAACAGCAACAGTAGGGCAAGGTCGGCGGCGGTGTTTGTTAATGGTTCCTTGGAAAGAATGAAGTTAACAGACACGACGATACTTTATACCTACCATCATTTCATTCATTAACGTTGTGAAATATTTTCCCAGTAAACGTGGCGGCAATCTTTTTCACCCAAAAGGACTGTTCATAAACTATTCCATTACAATGAATATGAAGTTCAATATGTATAAATACAATACATTCAGCTTTTAAGTGGAATGATAATAATCATTGCATCGGTGTCGATGCAATGATTAGCATCGACACCGACTCACTAACAAATTCTTACTTCTTTTAAAATGTGTAGACAACCATAAAAACTCTTGAGGACCGTTTTATTGCCCCGAACAAACACGAAGGTAGTAAAATCAAACAAATAATCATAAAATTGCCGTTCCACAATACCACAATCAGCATTTCATATATAAATATTGATTGATCATCTATTATGCATTTACAGTCGACTATTGCTATAAATGTTATTAAAACGCGTGAATGAACACTATACAAAAATGTCAATAACATCATTAGTGGTTATTGTACTGTCAATAAAATAGTTAGCTTGAGAAAACATACAAATGAGAAAACATGAGAAAACACACAAATGCTTATACTGTCGAAATTATTGTATTTGGTAAAAGTCGAAGTGATCAATAATCTTGTTGAGGCCATTACCGGGGCAGTAAACTAGAGTGTCTATAGAGCGGATTATAATGTAACATTTCCAGAGAATAATGCCGCGCTGTGGGGCTTCGCTCGCGTGGCGCACCGGACCTATTCATGCGTTGATTTAAGGTTGGTTTACACTACATTGCACCGTGTTAATTGTCTTCGGCTATTGTTCCATAATCAAGTGCTCTCCAAACATTGCCAACTCTGACACATGCCAATCACTGTTAGTGTGCGTCCATACTGCGGGCCTAGCGCGGTGGCGACGGCGGGCGCGAAATTTCAAACGTATGAAACGCGTGTAAGTGTCCATACTGAAGTGACTAGGCGGAAGCCTAGCGCGACAAGACCGAGCGACTCCGCGCGCGGTGATTTCAAACGCACCGATCCGCGCGTTGTGTCCACAGTGCGGGCCTAGGCGGCGAGCGACTTAACAAGCGGGTGGCAGGTGTATCAAACCAGTGGTCTTACCGCTCGGCGTTTTGACGTAAAATGGCTTCGATCAACAATACACACTAGATTTCGGGTCAGCGCTTAATAATACGTCTGGGTGCTTAGGGTCTCATTTGAAAAGTGAGCCACTCTTTTATTTAGTTCCCTCGAACCACAGCCAAAAAAGTTGCAAAAATAATGGCCGGAAAAACAATTTAACGGCCGGAGTGTCTTACTTTCTGTGAGTACATGTAGAATAAGTTATATTTTAAGCTTTTAAACAAAATAATATCAAGTTTTGAAAAAAAATACTGATTTGAAGTCACCGCTACAAATGTTTGGCCAACGTTGGCGCAAATTTTGTGAAACAGAACAGCAGAAACATGGAGTAGATTTGTTTTGTAGTAATAATTCATTTATCCGGGGGGCGATTTTTTTTTTATGTCGTGGGGGGGTGGTTGGACTTATAAATTTCGATTTTGTAACTAATCCCGGTAGAGTATTCGCCGCCATCTTGTTTTAAGTTCATTTTTTTTTAGTTTTTCTGAAATAACTCGTTAATTTTCAACTCTAGAGCAAAAATGACAGTAAGTTTGATCATTATTATTTAATATATACGCTAGGATCTATATTTGCAGAGTTATACTATCAAGTTTATCAAAAAAATCGTAATGAAAACAAGTATGTATACTATCAAACCTAGATACCCCAAAACATAAATAATTTTAAGTAAACTTTTACGTGCATGCATATTACAAATTATTTAAGTGTTCAACACGACTCCATTCCATCTGTAGTTCTTCTAAAAGAAACGAAACGAAAGGAAGGTAAACACGGGAATAAAATACTTTATTTGTAGGTCGTTAAGGTTGATTTCACACTAAATGTTGTCTTTTCGTTTCTAAGTGACAGTAGTAATTTTAAATATTTGAAGATTTGCTAGGTATCATGGTTGTAATTAGGTTGAACTTCGAACTGTTTTAAAACTTTTTGGTCAGTTCGGTAGTAAACAAAATAAGCTGTCACACGTAATTCACGAGGACATTTTTTAGCTTTGATTTTGTACGTGACCCGAAACCCGAAATCTAGTTGTGTATTGTTGATCGAAAATTGTTTGCAACCCCTGATATACGTCTGATCGCTACTAGAGCTCGCGCCTCAGTGTGGCCACCTCCGCCGCCGCCGCCGCGTAAGCCACCGCGTAAGTCACCGCGTAAGCCACCGCGCATTCACTGTGGCCGCACACTTACCCAATAACCTACACACGTTTTACACAAACACAAAAAAAAAACTTAGTTACGAAATCTGCTAGTCTTAAAGATTCTTTAAAAACTGTTCAATAATAGAGCAAGGTCACTTTTGATTTTTTCCAGAACTGCCAAGTTCTGATCCAATTTACAAACATGTTGCTGTCTGAAGAGGTATTGTTTCATGCATGGTCTGTGACATTTGAATCATTTCTAAGAAATTAAACGAACTGAATAGTCTTAACGTCCAGTTAAAAATGTCTGTGATAAAAAATATAGTAAGAAGTCCTAAATTGAAGGAGCTCACATATGTAATAAATAAAAGTATTCGTAGGGCATGGGGTGTGTGCGACGCAATAACAAGTGGGCCGTACAAAATGGCGGGCACGCCAACCTTGAACCAGGGCACGGGGGAGCAGTCTGCATCTGATTATCAATTATATTGATTTGGCGGGAACGTGTAGACTAACGAACAGGTGTTCGCGATACCTAAATGTCAAAAACAGAAATTAGATTTGTGCAATAGTGCAGAATAGACATGGTCTCAATTATTTCCTGTACAGCTTTGCTTAGGGTTATAGTTGCCCGGAAAAATAAATTATGAATAGAGTTATAAGTTGTTTTAAAGCTATAAGGCTAGGAAAAATTCTGTGCAATTACTGATAACTCTACCTTCATTAACAGAAAGATTCATTCCACAATTGCATACTTTAAGATACATCATGATAAAAAGAAAATTCTCACGAAGCGTATTCAAACAATCGACTAATTTTTAAAACGTAAATAAGCAATCTTGATGGGGCGCCTCTTGATAACAATATTTAAGACAGGTGCTGATAAGATACGCCTTGTAGGTGGCCAAAATATCAATGGAGGAAATAAAGATACAGCTAATTTCGCGATTCAAACAAGTGTTACATTTATTTATTAAGGCAATTGAGAACAAGGTTATGAAATAAAGATACGCTGAAAATAACATTTGTTTTCCCCGGAGTTGTTTAAAAATAACGTCAAAGGTCGACGCCCTTCACATGGAGTAAACAACATAATCAAGGGCCCGCTGCATGCATTGGTAACCTAAATATGAAGCGCAACAAATAAACTTTGTTTTGTATAATAATTAAGGTATACGACCAAGAAATTCGCTCACATTGATATTACAAAGAGGAAAGGAACAAAAGCAAGAACAAAAACATAATTTCTATTAGAATAGGATAGGTGTTATGGTGGCTTTAAGGAACAAGGACTTTAACTTGACTAACTCTATCAGCAATACTGATGCAGTATTCAATGCTCTGAGTCACGTATCAGAGCACCACGTTAACTTACAATGTGTGCTTTTGTTTTTATTAACACGCTTTTATTAGCTTGGCCTGTATGTATGTATGTATGTATGTATGTATGTATGTACGTATGTAATGAAATCTTTGAACATCATTTTCACCAACTTCCAGAAGTCTGATTAATTTGAAACTTTGCATACGTATCAAGGACCGATGACAATGCAATAATTTAATAACAGTTTCCCATTATTAACACGCTTTTATTAGCTTGGCCTGTATGTACGTACGTAGGTACGAACGTATGTAATGGAATCTTTGAACATCATTTTCACCAACTTCCAGAAGTCTGATTAATTTGAAACTTTGCATACGTATCAAGGACCGATGACAATGCAATAATTTAATAACAGTTTCCCATTATCCTTAATGGATTTGCCAGATTTACTAAAAAAATATTACTTCATATAAAAGACATCAACGGGCACTCGCCGTGGGACGGAACGGGAGTTCTGTTTTATTTTACTAAATGGTACTAGACACTAACAGCGTCCCGTGATGGGCCCGTTCCCGTGGGAATTACGGGATGAAAAGTTGCATATAATGTTATATGGATTTGCCAGATTTACTAAAAAATAAAAAATAAAATTATAGTTTAAAAAAACTAAAAAACACGCTTTTATTGCAAATTGAACTAAAAACTAGAAAATAATTTTTCACCTCAAATCAAAATTATAATAAAATTTAAGTTATTAACACAATGATTCAATTCAGAGTAAAAAAGCGTGGGGTGCATTTTACTGTAGTTCATAACTATCCTCTCATGATGATTGTAATATTAAAAAAAAATATTAAGCACCCCACGCTTTTTACTCTGAATTGAATCATTGTGTTAATAACTTAAATTTTATTATAATTTTGATTTGAGGTGAAAAATTATTTTCTAGTTTTTAGTTCAATTTGCAATAAAAGCGTGTTTTTTAGTTTTTTTAAACTATAATTTTTTATCGACTGGTGCCTGTTGTCTAAGCAATCTAATATCGTTACCTGTATCAACTTTTATACAACGACTAGCAGCGCCCCGTGGTTTTACCCGCGTTGTGCCCGTTCCCGTGGGAATTTCGGGATAAAATGTAGCCTATAGCCTTCCTCGATAAATAGACTATCTAACAATGAAAGAATTATTCAAATCGGTTCAGTAGTTTCTGAGATTAGCGCGTTTAAACAAACAAACAAACAAAACAAACTCTTCAGCTTTATAATATTACTAGCAGCGCCCCGCGGTTTTACCCGCGTTGTACCCGTTCCCGTAGGAATTTCGTGATGAAAAATAGCCTATAACCTTCCCGTTGAATGTGGCTATCTATTACAAAAAGAATTATTCAAATCGGTTCAGTAGTTTCTGAGATTAGCGCGTTTAAACAAACAAACAAACAAAACAAACTCTTCAGCTTTATAATATTAGTATATAGATATACAACGATATACAACGATTTGTTTGTGATGCCTGCCTAGTTATTCGATAATTTGTCTTCATGTTTGGACCTGAATTTTAGATTTAATAAAATTTCCACTAATCATTCTACTCCATTAATGTACTTCTGAAGACATGAATACAGAAGTTGGTCGCCATCTTAAATGTTTAGATAGATAAATACTTTCATATGTTTCCCACAGTCACTGTCATAGAGGTTCCATCTAAAACCAGTATAAAACCTGTGCTGCCGAAGATTTGCATAATTAATTGGCACTTAAATATGTATATCTGCTCGCTTTTATTTTATTTTGATAGTTGACTATAATTGCACATGTTTGAATCGGTACTTTACATTCGGACGAGAAGCCTCCCTTTTAGTAAATGTTTTCAGAACTATAAAATTAGTTATTCGTAGATACTAAATAGCATAAGACACGAACGTAATCATTATTTTCATGTGCATTTTGACGTGATACGTATCTATAAATAGAAACTGCATATTACCTTTAACGACTTTGCTATCCTCATGTTCTATGTATTCCATTGCATACATAGTGAATAAATGCATCTAACAATGATTTACTATCTTGAAGTGAGTTATAAATAGATGTCCATTTAATTATTTTGTTTTGAGTCTATGCATAATAAAATCACTTACAGTTAAATATAGAGTCTGTTATTTACTCAATTATGCAATAAAACCAGTAAATTATCGCGTATTTACACAAGTACGACCAAGTGGCTCGCCCTTGAAGCCACGAAGGTCATTAATGTTTATATTTTGCACAAACTCTAGATAAACTCTAAATCTTATCAATCCATTTGCGAAAGTAGCGACTAGACTCTTCACATCTCAAATTAATGTGAGTTAATAATTATCAATTACGCCGTTTGGCATTCCTAATCTTGGTAATATCATTTATTGTATACTTGTGATAATACTCTCCGCCATGTTCCATAGAACAGGTTACCTTAATCCGATACTCAAAGCCAGAAAATATGCATAGCTCTGGTCTTGCAATGCTTTTCTAAGTAGACAACTTACTTACAACATCGAGATATAATTACATGTCCCTAAGTGGTTTGCACTGAAGGCAGGAGTGCAACATAGTTGCATATTACGGTAACGGACCAGTTTACTAAAAATAACTCCAACTCAATGGCGAAAAGGGCCACAACAAGCCAACTGGCCAACGCAACGATACTCTAACTAAACTGACGCACTCTACACGCAATCAAGCCAATAACGCTAAAATAAACTCAAGAGCCATTGCACCAGAAAAATAAATATTTTGCAATTTTCATAACTGAATGGCATTCAGGTCATAAACAAGTAGGTACTTGATAACTCAGAATGTGAGACAGTCAACTAGAATACAGTTTGTTTATCACTTGTATTTACCAACAATACTGTTGAGGTAAACTGTATTCAGAATACTTGAATACATTTAAAAAATAAAATTGTCGAGAGACGGGATGTATAAATAGTACGGAATGGCGCGATACGGCATTTTGATATGGCTGTGAGTACGCGAAACGAATGCATTTGCCCCGAGGACCGAATGAAAGCGATAGCAAATTACATGATAATGTTTTGTGAAACAGATAACGAAACAGAGTGCAGTGTTATTTTTAAAACATTAATCATGAAACAAAGAATGTTTCATATCTGGTTGATATTTTTGTGGGAAATATTGAGAACGATTTGATGATTCATTTAGACGTTCTTATTAAAACCAACTGTTCGTAACATAAAAATGCATTTATCCAAAACAATCCTCCAGGGCAAAATATAGGCCAGCAGTTTGGTTATAAAGGAAGGAATATAGTGAACGCAAAGTTTACAACTTGTATCTCGGCGACATGCGAGCAGTACGTGTGTTGAAGCCCAGCCAAGGTCGGCGGTGCATCTGCTGTGTGCACGCACTCGTCCCAACCCACAAATTATTTTTACAAACTTTACGTTCACCCTCAACCAGATATGCTCTTTACAGCTGGCCCCTTTGATGTTTTTATGATTCCGTCCACGAACTCAGTTAAAGACCTACTTCAAAAGGACATTAATGAATCCCGAACGAATCAATGGCAATCATATTTAAAAGCATTTCGTGGAAGGTGAACGGATTTTAAGACTGACCGCTTGTATTTTGCAGAGTTTCCAAGCAATCAATTTGCCGTACTAGTTACTTGGGTTACAGATATCGTGTGCTAGACCGGATTTTACAGTAATTTATGATTATCACAATGAAAATGGGAACTCGGTAAGTTTCTTATGAGTGCATCTACCCATAGACGAGTATTATTAGCTGGAGTCGTGCAAACAGTCGTAAATAGAGTTCGTGACCAGACACCGTAATGCCATCGTGTTAACGAATAACGATATATAAAGCATTAATGATTACCATATTATTAGCACCATGATGAGGGTTGCTATGCGCATGTTTACGTGAACAAGTTATAGTTATGATCATAATCATGATGCACAGACACAAAGTTTTCCGTCAACTTGATCATTAAGAAAACCTTGCCTATAAAGTTGTTCCTGATATACCAAGGCTCTAGCTGTAAATTAATTGCGGATTAGAAGTTATATTCTCTGATGACGGTGTACGTATTAAATACAGCTATTTCATATTCCGTTTCTTGCTATTCATTGAGGATATGCGCGTTTTCATCGTAACACCTGTGCTCGAGACATAAAAGCTTATTAATAGAAAGAGCCAATTTCTCACCAAATAAGTTAGCGTGTCGGTTGTTGGCAATGCGATAACATCCAGCATTGTTGACATGAACCTATAAAATAATAAGCTAAACAGGTAACACTCCCACCATGCCTGGGTAATTTTAATGAAAGTCAAATAATTAAATTAAGACGAAGTGGTAAGACCAGAAGCGTAAAACATCGCGAAAGAGTTGTGTTAGAAACAGTTTTTGGATATCAACCGCTAAAATTTATGGAATGATATTCCTACTGTCGTAAAGGTAAAAATATGCTTTGTATTGTTATACACTTCGAAACACGATTAGAGTGATTTGCCTCGATAGAAAAAAATCGTGAAAATCGTAAAAAATCGACATTTTATTGAAATTTTACAGTTTCACGGCGATTGTAAAGAAAAAACAAGTACAAAATTTATATTTTCATAAACCTTACATCAAATCCCATATGGTAGTACAGATGGTTTTTCTCTAAATGGAAGTTAGTTTATTAAATGAAATAAAACATAATTATAGCGCTCGCGTTGACGGTGCTCTAGTCACTCAGTCGGCCGCGGGGCCTTGTTGGGAGTAGACACGTACTGCTTCGTCGCGCACGCTCGCTCTGTACGAACATCGCAAATAATATCTTAGGTGCAGCGCAGACGACAGACTATCCGTGACGCACTTTTTAGTCTGTGAAAATAGAACCTATGTAATTATATGCAGTAACGCACACAACGCGCAAAAAGTCCGGCGCACATAAAATCCGTGTAGCTGACCCGGCGAACTTCGTACCGCCTTAGTGAATGACATTGACATTCGTTACGCGTGTTTTTTTAAATATGCAAAATTAAATGTATATTTTTCAATATTTCTGAGAGATTTTCTTAATATTTTTTTCCGTAAGAACCTTCTAATAATAACAAATACAACAAAAAAAGAATTAATGAAATCGGTCCAGCCATTCACGCGTGATACCGTGACCAAGGAAAACAGGTTTGTCCCACTGCTGGGCAACAATATTTTTAAATGAAATTACCCGAAGGTTCGACACATCTGACCTCCTACATTGACAGTGTCAAATCTTGACATAACTTTGTTCACATAATTGATCTGGGATTTTGAAACATGGTATAGTAATGCAGAATTCCCAACAAATACAATGCCTTCTCAACAAATTCAATGAATTCTCAACAAATTTAACTTTAAAACAAGATGAACAAGAAGACGAACCAGAGGGTTCGCCGCCATCTTGTTTAAAAGTTAATTTTTTTAGTTTTTCTGAAATAACTCGTTAATTTTCAACTTTAGAGCAAAAATGGTCCTATCGAAAGTTGTTGGAAATTTAATTTTCCACAAGTTTGGCCATTATCATTTTTACGCTAGGATCAATATTTGCAGTGTTATACTACCAAGTTTATCCTAGCGTAAAATATTTATTAAATTTTACGAAAAAATTTAACTTTAAAACAAGATGGCGGCGAACCCTCTACCGGGATTAGTTCGAAAATCGAGATTTATACTCCCAACCACACCCCCCCCCCCTGACGTTTAAAAAATAAATCGCTCCCTGGATTTTTTTTTATTTAAATGTCTTCCCCGACTGCGCTAAGATAACAATACCGATATTACCGATAACACGTCAACTCATTCATACTGATGAAAAAGAAATTGGTATCTGTAAAAGACAATACCGATAGCCGATCAAGTGTACGGGGACCCTTATTAGATTTCCAGTGACATAAATTTATAAAAGTGACAGGTCCGCGAACATAAAGCGCGGGGGGAAGATACCTCACCCCTCACAAACGCGATGAGCGTGTTCACACGTCGTCTTAATACAAGCTATATTACTGCTTCGTGCGTGAACAATATTAAGAGTATTTTTGTTTGCGACTAAACTAATAATTTCGGGTTTTCGATTATATTCCACTGATTCGTAAACGAATTGTACTTAGAATATGGAATTTGTTTAGCAAAAAAACTTTAATAGATAACAAGGACTGGAAATAATAACAGTCTTATATTACCCAAGGAGATCGTATTTCAAAGTAAACGTATTTTAGTTAAACTTGACCGGGAAACTGTTCTAAGTTTAAGATAGTATAAACAGAAATGCGCGATAAATTTCACATAGACATTTAGTGTGTTCTCCATTCCCAACCTGTGAGAAGCTAATCAGCATTTTATTCTGGTTGTAAATAATGGTTTAGGTTATGGCGATAGTTCATTCACTGGAGATCATGTTTATGGTTAGAAAATAGAACTAAGCGAGGGAGGGTTCAATAAACTCGGACGTTTCAAGATGTTGCGTTTGATAAACTTGTTAGAAACCGTGCACGAAAAATTATAGCCATACATACAATACAAGTAAATAGCGAGTCATAATTACTGATTCAATCAGTTCAAAATTTCAGACGTTCCATACGTTCCAGTGTACAATGTAATTCGTATATTATTCTGAAACACTACATATTTTCAATAAGGCATCAACTAGCAGCATTGAAACGCATACTAAATTTGAAGAAAATCACCATATACTTAACTACTTTCTAATTAAAATCATAGATAATAACATCTTTAATATTCCAAATTCTAATTAAGAAATTAAATATGTACACACGATTAACATAAGGTTACTACAGTAAATTGAGGATCTAAATAAGTTTCTAAATAGGTTAAGACTAAAAGACAACGCAGTCGGTGCGTTCAAATACTCGTTTACAAAAGACGAAATATCTAGTTTCCAGGAGGTACTGTACTAGTGACATAATGGTTTAAACTTTAAACCGTCTGGCCGGCCAGTATGCAGGAACAAAGATATTTTGTTACACCGTCAATAGAATTCTTCATTTACCCAACTAAACCTCACATTTCAATTCCAGACCGTTGGTTTTACGTAAATACTTTCGAGTGTTACCTTACAATGGGTTGGCGAACTTTCAGTTTACTGCGTATAAAAGAGGATTAAATACATAGTCGTTTAAATAATATGAGATTGCTACAAATTAGTACGTTATCTTACACATTATAAAACAAAGTCCAAAAAAAAACTTCTAAACGAATTTTCATGCGGTTTCGACCAACATACAGATTGATTCAAGAGAAAGGTTTGTGATTGCAGATTTAACTGCTAGGAGTCTTGGTTTGTCTTAAGATACTTTACACAAGATCGTTTCCATATAATTTAAATTCATAATGGCAATACCACACAACCTATGCGAAAGCGTAAATTCGCTTCAGGGTATTAACAAACGTTAACAGTTTGTATAGCCTTTGCGAGTGAGCTAAATTCCTAAGGGGCACTAAACGTGAACAAGATGACGTGATGCAGATAGGCATCTCGGCGTCAACGGCGTAAAGACATATTTCATCGTGTACCCATCTTCAGCAATTAGAAAATAAATGTTCACCAGCCAAGAGGAATGTAACTCGAGCGGACAATTATAACGTCAGGAAAGAGTCGAGATCGATCTACAAAGGCCAGTTTATTCAAAAGATTACGAGCAAGATTACGAATGCAACGTCGTATGAAGAACCATCAAGTAATGAACTCTTTCATTAGCATTTAGATAAGGAAAACATAAAGAAATGTCAGATCAATAAGAGGAAAGTTTAATTATGTTTGAGCTTGAATTTAGGAAACCTTTCAGCATCAAATTAGGATAAAGGCGATTTCAATGTGTTTCTGTGTCAACTATACTTATTTCAGCAGCCTTGCTTACAAGTCACGTGAAATAGGTTTCTAATTCAATTAACTAAATAAATTGTTATTACGTGAAACAAGATTATGACACTCCGCAGAGTAAGTAATTCCTACTTTGCATTACATGATTACAATAATTATCGTGAAAGTGAGTTTTCTTTGCGTCATACGTAAGTAGATGAGTTTAAGTCATATAACCATATAGTTTAAGTCATATGTAAAAATCATTGAGGAAATGTTTGACAGAAAGTCATTGGTCACGAGTTGAGGCAATACGAAAGATAGAGATAAAATAAGAAGAAAAATTTAAAGACATTCTAAGAAAAAACTATACTGGTTATTTTGATTTGTCTGAAGGTCGTTCATGATTTGTTTTGAGTCATGCTGTTTATTTCACTACACCCTCGCACTAAATATTAACGGACATTGGACACTAAGTGGGTCGGCACAATGTCACAGTGATTGGCCCCATTGTCCAGATGGGTGCTATTGGGCAGCTTATGACGGCATCGGGGCATCTAACGGTCGATGATTATGTCAACCGAATATGGATGGATAAGATTCTTCGAGAAAATGTATATGTATCTGGCAATTGGCAATTATGATTATTATTAAGAGCCTGTGGTGTCCCACTGCAAGGCAAAGGTAATTCTACCCCCTTTCCATGATTCCCGGTTCTGTGCGATGGATTGCTAAGTTGAACTTGAAGTCGTCGCGCCATCTCCTGCGGAGCTTCTGCCTGGTTCGACGCCCATTAGTAAGGAAGAAAAGGTTCTTTTTGCCTAAATTTCGTTCGTTCGACAAACATGGCCGGCCAAATTACACTTTAACGTGGCGGCTTTTTGAGTTACATCAGGCTTTTTGGTAATTGTTTTATGTAAAAAGGATTTTCTTAACTCGATTAAATTTCTATTATATTTCCGTCAATGATAAAACTAATTTGACAATAGTGGTTTCGAGTTATGTATAAAACTGTACTTTGTATTTTTCCTCTTTAATCATACTTAATATCTTTTATGAAGTATTTTATTTAATCATTATTTAAGTTTATATAAAACATAATCAATTTTGTAACATTTTGACCTGATATAACTAGCTGAGCTGATAAGAGTGTGTATCAAATACATAAACATTAGTTAGTATTGCTAAATACCTACGATAGCGCCATCTCTGTTAGTATAGTGAAACTAAATTATAGTTAGAGGTCACCATGGTCAACGGCTTTAAGATACCTAATTTGATAAATCTGATAAATTCAAAATTATTGTATAGCAGAGGGTGACACATCTTGCTTGTTAGCCACTGAAAAGACATTAGCTAGTTTCGGTTTATGGAATGACTAGCTGTTTACCGCGGTTCCATCTGCACCATACTCATTCCCATAGGAATTTCATTATAAAAAAATATCCTACATACATCCTTCAGTTATCAAATTATTTATATCAAATTATTAGATTGTTCAAACTTTATAATATTGATTTAGATGACTGTCATACTACAAGTGTGAAGTTGTGTCAGCACCTACATCAAAATTCACATATTATAGGTAGTGTCTGACAGAGACAAAACTATACTAAACTTAAACTTTAGCCAACCATCTCAGACCAGACGCAGACCAGCAAACCATGTCACCCTAGCTTTAATAACAATGTTTTACAATAAATTGCATGGATTTTATGTGGTCATAAATTAAAATATAATTTCCAGCTTTAACTGAAGCCAATAATAAAACGTTTTAAAGCCTTTTAAAGTTTTACATCATTGTAATTTTCATATTACCCATAAAAATCCCAGAATACTTACCGTACCTTCCTTGTTTACAGGGTCGATACAGTCGGTTAAATCAAAGTGTGCAGTAATTTTATACTGTTGTATGTAATTTGCATGTAGAGCCTGTCTAACAATACATTGTATGATGAAAATTTCCAAATCAGAAAATTTTAATCTCTATAATAAAGCTTGTTATTCAGAATTCTTACAAAGTTTTATATTTCAAACATAATTTGAAACCCTACCAATTTGAATAAATGGAAAAATGCAACCTATCAAAGTGATCTGTGAAATGACACTATCAAATTCCTATTTGGTATTACCGAAACCATATAATATCAATTTCAACACAAATAAAACACACAGAGTGGATATTAGATATCAACCCGCATTTCTTACTTTATGTTTAAGTCCATTTTATTGTGGCTCTTAACCAAAAAACATATTAACACAACAATGGGCACTTATGCCCAATAGTGCTCCTAAAATTTTAAGCACCACTTAAGATTTTATGGGGCTATCACACAATTCTTTCACTGGAAATTTAAGGGTGAAAGTACTTTGGCTTGTGCATTAAAATCTAGTTTAATAGTGGATGAGTTCTTTGACATAATGTATTATTTTAGTTGTCTTTTTTCAACTATGGTGGTTGAGTTGAGTTGTGTGGTAGGTATATGCCATGTGGATGAAATTAATACATAGATTAATATATCCAACAACTATAATGATAGGTACCTACCTAATTATTTGTTAGCTGATTTGCTTGCATGAGATTTATCACTCATTAAGCTCGATTATAAAGATAAACTATTTTTATAATGCTACAATATGATCAAAATGTACACACTTTAAAAATATTAAATTAACACACACAAATTGGCAGAAAATGAGATAAAAAGCCTGCAAAACTTTATTTTGACACTGGGGTCAAAGATCAGGATTTGAACATAAGTAAAACATGCTTATTAGTTTTTTATGTGTTACAAATTTTCAAACCAATATCAAACCAGAAAGTCTAAAACACAAAGTGGTGTTCACTTATGTAACACAAGACCAATGAACTCATTTAGTCTACTATGTTTAAGCTAATTAATTTGGGCATGTGAATGTGTGTTGTATTGCCTAATACAGGCATATCAGTGGTAATCGTAATTCGTGGTACAAATCCATTGTCTTTGAAATAGAAATGTAAGAGATTTAATTCAAATGTTTACATGTTTAGTTCATAATTTGGCAATAGCCAGGGTGACTGCAGGATCAGCCTGTGGAATATTGAACAAAGAAGCTAGTAAAAAACTGGTATTCATTAGCTCAAGGTTGACAAAAAGATGTTCCAAGTGGGTACACTACACCTTCATGTCACTGTGAACGAAAATGCGTAGTAATAATCACTTACCTGATTACAATGGAGCGATGCAGTATCCAAGGTAAAACACAGGAATTAAACTATTTATTTATCTGTTTAAGTCCACACTAAAGAGGGAAAAAAGCTACTGATAAGAATAATCTTTCTAAACATTGGAAAATGCAAGACCATCGGAACGAATAACATAGCGTCAACGTCAAACAAAAACATACGAATTCCGACCGACGAAGAGGGTAAAAAGAACAAGTGAGATAGACTGTAATCTATTTAGCTTCAAACTTCATTAAATCGCCTTTTCTTTTACTCTTACCAGAAGATTATTGGTGCAGAAAGAGACCAAACATCCAATTCAATGACATTTAGATAAATAGAAAGAGATAACACCACAAACGTATAATAACTACCCATAGAGTGAAATCAGCTGTTCAATTTTCCAATGAATTTAATTTATCTGTGGTTCCGATACGCCACAGACTATAAAACTTTATAAACTGGTATAAACTATAAGGCTAAACAATTGACTTTACAGACTCAATGTGCTCAGCTGACGCTCAGTATTTACAGAGTTGTATTGTATCAAGCTAATAATAAGCATGCTTATAAGCTAATTGTATAGTGCAGTAGCTTATTTCTTTTAAAGGACATAAACGGTATGTCATGAACATGCCTTACAGCTGTATATTTTCTGTGGTCATAGTTTGATCATTAGACAAGACAAGACAACAGTTTGTTTGACAGTTGACTTTTTCAAAGAATTTTTTCTTGCTCGAGTTGATTGCTCTAATTTTTTAAATTAAATTAATTAATCATAAATACTGTAATAATTGGAATATCAGCCCATAAAATATAGTAAATGATTAATTTGGTTGTATATCTGTACCCTTAAGTAATTATTTTTCGTCAATTTAGTCTACTATCTGTGAGGCTGTGACCACAACAATAACCTTTCGTCATTGTGAAATGCTGCATTGAGTTTAAATTCAACAGAAAATATAAATACACATAAAGTGAATACCATGGCGAAGGAAGAAGACGACGACAACTTGCCTGATAAACATGCGGCTAAAGAATTTTACGCTAAATATGAACCGAAGGAAATCATAGGCAGGTAAGTCTCCTTAGACGACTGAATCACTGGATAACTGCGTGACTCTGAGTTGCGTTTGTGCCAATTTTAAAAGGAATTGGGGAATTATCTTATGTGTACATGGATGTTACTGTTGTTAGGTGTAATGTAAGTCTTCTACGACCTTGGAATTCTAATTATGAACATCCTTATATTATTACCAAAATTATGTATTAGTCATATTTTCGAGTGTTTGAAGCGACACTCTAGTTTAATTTGCTATTGGCAGAAATTTCAATTTGTCAACATTCATGTACCTTATCCTGGTAAGGACCACTTTCTTGTTATGTAATGCAGTTTATTAACATATTTTTTATCTGTTACCACAGAGGTATAAGCTCTACTGTCCGAAGATGCATAGAGAAGGAGACGGGCCGGGAGTATGCCGCAAAGATCATAGATCTCAGTCAGGAATCTCAGGATGGAGTGGACACGCACACCATGAGAGATGCTACCAGGCAGGAGATACAGATTCTGCGGATGGTGGCCGGACACCCTTTTATTAGTGAGTGAGTTGGCTAATAGTCTTGGATAAGAATTGAGGCACATTGTGACCAGATTTTTGTGTAATCAGAAAAGAGAAGTTAGAGAAACAAGCAGATAAATGATTAACTATAAATTAATGAGTGAAAACCAAGTGGAGATTGGCTTCCCCTTTTGATAATCTCCTAACTAAAATTATAATTTGTTTAAATTTGAACAATAAATTTAATTTCTGTAAAAATAACAGGAAAGTACATTTTGTAGAAATAACAATTCAATTGGGTCATACAACACCCAATGTTGTTCACTTCATGTTTGTTTGGTACAAATAATCTATTATATTCATAATATTGTACTTGGAATGTGTATTTGTTATTTGTGATAAACATCACATTCTATTCCATCACAACAATTAGTCATTGTTTATTTGTGCGATCTATTTTGTTTGCTATCTTGATTTTTGTTATAACTTCACAAAAGAAGAAAGGGGATTCTTGTATTATTTGTAGTGTGTTTATATTCGGCAACAATCCAAAAAAATATTACATATGAATTAATTTTGTAAATAGTAATTCAATATGTTTATATATGAATAGTGTTTTAAAAGTTATAGTCATGCCTGCCTATCCAAAAGCAATAGAATCTATATCATTTATTATAATGAAGCTGTAGAGCTTTTTTGCCAATCTCTGAAACTGCCAGTGGAATTTAAAAATTCAAGACAATGTTTATAGGCTGCTTTTTATCACAAGGCAAAAGTTTCTGAGCTTCTACTAGAGAGTCATTGCCCTGATGAACAAATTTGAATAGATTTGAAAATCACTGATGAATAAAATTTGTTAAATAACTTGAAACTAACTCAAAATATGACATCAGTATAAAAAGTCAATATGTGTGCATATTGTTACAGTTGAACTGCAAGACGTATTTGAATCAGAGACATTCATATTCTTGGTGTTTGAACTGTGCAAGAATGGGGAACTGTTTGATTACCTAACATCAGTGGTGACACTTTCCGAGAAGAAAACTAGATATATAATGAGGTGAGTTTATATAATAGATGTTGCTATGTGTACTTAGTTGTCACATAATACTACTGTATTGTTTAGTACACATCATTTGAATAAATTTGTTTTGTTAAGGGTCATTCAACTGTCTGCTTTAAATAGAATTCAATGAGGTAATTTATTAATAAACATTTGTGAAAAACTAGGCAAGAGTGAGTTGTGGAAACACAAAAGAAATATTCAACTGTTTTTATGTACACTTTGCAGATGCAAACTTTAAACAAAAAAATTGTACTTTTGTTAAATTGTCTAGAGAGAATTGTCAAATAATAAATCAATTTATATTAAAATGTTCCACTCCAATGTCATAATTATACAAAAGCCACATTTTTCAGTAAGTTATTAGCTACACTACAAGGTATGAGTAATTAAAAAGTAAAGTGATAATTGTTATTAGCATAGATAAGAGGTAATTGGATTGCCTTCAGCGAAATGACGAGCTTAGCAATGCGGGTGTTTGAATGTAGGTCATTACACATTTAGAATTCGCGTCGTAGTGACTAACGTATTAAGTGGGTCTGTAACAAAACTACAATTATCTCTTACTGATATCAACTATAGAGAAATAAGGGTTTTTGAGTTTTATCTTTATCCGCTCGTGTCTCGCTTCGGTTCTCTTCAGTTGTTTACGATTCCGTAAATCATTTTGTGATCAGAATCAGAAAACTTTCCTTTTGAATCTCCAATTACCTCTTGAAATATGAAAATCTTAGATCAACAATACACAACGTATTGTTGGTCGAAGATGAAAATACATTCAGTTGTTATTAAGAGAACACACCGACTAATATATAGACGCGGCTGAAGACTTTTCTTTATACCATTAAGATACTCATTTTCCCGTTATAATAAATGATGCATGCTTTAAGTAATCAAACTGGAAAATATGATGATGTTAATTGACCTTATAAGTCATTTTTCAACGCCTTTCTTGTCAGACAATAAAAGGACAAAGTTTAATATTAAAAAACAAATGTTATCGTTACAAGTGTTCGAAATACGTAGTTTATATATTGAAGATACTAAGAATAACCTTATTGTTATCAATAATTATCGGACAGATTTAGACCTAACCCTTTGTAGGACTGTGTCGACACTAGACTTCACTTAGTGTAAACTTTTGAAATAAAAGTCAAAGTTAAAAATTACTTAAGTGATACAATCCTTCAATAGTTATTACGACAAGCTTCCTTAAGGGTCTTATTATAGTCTACGTAACGTCTTATTATAGCTGTGCTCTACGGATTTACCTGCACTTGACTATGGATCAACTGCTTAACTGTTATTCTGATTCCTAAGTTGCAATTACACCTTACAAAAAATCTCTCAGGTATATTTCTCGTACCTTCAAACCTTTAGTACCTCTTACCATTAAACTGTAAGACCGGCTTTGTATTCCGTACTGACAAACTAAAACGATTTACTACAATATTATTATTAGTAGAATCTCGAGGCGAGAGCCGGGGTGTGTGTCATTTACGTCACTTATCTGCGTTCGCGTGTATCCAGTACATATTCGCGCATATTCCAATCGTTTCAAGTCCGCAGTTGCGAAGGAACTCTTGCCTTGTGCTGCGCGCCTGGTAATTTACCAGCGGTCTATATAAGATCAATATTTAAAGTTTTGTTTGTTTTTATATTTTGAAATGGCGGTCAGTGTCATCAAACAAGATCAGCAGATAATGGACTCGCTGTGTTTTGTAGAGTATGTTTTGGTTTTATTTGTTTTATCTGTGCTTTAAATAAACCGTGACAATAAATAGTACATTGCGATTTGCGGTGCAAATACTTTTTTTATTTTACAAATAATTTTATAGAAAACATTCATTAATGTTTTTTTTTTGTAATTAGTATTTAAAACAATTTAAATTAATTGGGTAATCAATAAATAACATTAAATTATTAAGTAGCTCGCGGTTTTGTCCGCGTTGATAATTTATTTGCTATTTCAGAACATAATATACATACGCATTTCACACAAATATAAATAGTTATTTTTGCTTCATAAAGTCACAAACTTTCGCATTCATAATATTAGAAGGATATAAATAGTCTAAAGTACTGTTTTTGTATTTCCTGAACATAATTTAAATGGCAAGGAAAGGTCATAAAAACAGTTTATGAGCTATCTTAGCTACAATATTAAGAAAGTTATCTCATTGTCATCTCTATAAAACACTACCATAAATTGTTGTTCTTCTCAAATCAGTATAGCCTTCATTGCCCGTATCAATACAATAAAAAATAAAAAATTGCAATGATCTAATGTAACAAAATGATGTCCTTTGGCGCTAACTAGTTTATCTATGCAATTCAGTCCTGTGGAATTGTCAGTCCCAGTTATTTAATTGTTAGACCATGTCAATTCTATGTAATAGTCGCTTCTTCGCAGTCTTCTGTGACCACGGTTCCTGTAAAGGGGCCGAAACTTCAGATAAAAATCTATACTAATACTAGCAGCGCCCCGCGGTTTTACCCGCGTTGTGCCCGTTCCCGTGGGAATTTTGGGATAAAATGTAGCCTATAGCCTTCCTCGATAAATAGACTAACTAACAGTGAAAGAATTATTCAAATCGGTTCAGTAGTTTCTGAGATTAGCGCGTTTAAACAAACAAACAAACAAACAAAACAAACTCTTCAGCTTTATAATATTAGTATAGATTATAAAGCTGAAGAGTTTGTTTTGTTTGTTTGTTTGTTTGTTTAAACGCGCTAATCTCAGAAACTACTGAACCGATTTGAATAATTCTTTCACTGTTAGTATTAATATTAGTATAGATTATAAAGCTGAAGAGTTTGTTTTGTTTGTTTGTTTGTTTGTTTGTTTAAACGCGCTAATCTCAGAAACTACTGAACCGATTTGAATAATTCTTTCACTGTTAGATAGTCTATTTATCGAGGAAGGCTATAGGCTACATTTTATCCCGGATTTCCTACGGGAACGGGCACAACGCGGGTAAAACCGCGGGGCACTGCTAGTGTAAAATAAAAGCGAAGTGTAAACGTAGTTTCAATTCAAAATAATCGTTAAACCATTTCGAAGGTCTTTAGTTGGCGACTAACCTACACGACGTTAGTGTTTTCTTTAACTTACGCGATTTGAACACATAGTAAATGTACAAAAACGGTTTTTTTCGCAGTAGAAAATTTAAAAAGCAATTAATTTATTTCCCGACGTTTCGAGTGAATTGCACTTCTCGTGGTCGTGGGCCAAAAAACGTCAGGAAATAAAAATTTATTAGTCTACTTGCTAAAAACTACCGCGAAGAAGCCCGTATGAGTACGTTTACTATACACGAAGTTATGTACTTACTCCTAACCCTTTCCGCCTTTTTAATAAACGCTGTGTAACTAAAACACTGTCATAAAGTGTTCTGTCTCTTTTGCTCCTCGGAAAATTGAGTATGTCAGAAAGTGACAAACCATTTGATAACTAAAAATATGTTCTTAATACGCTTTTATAAATATAACCCTCTATGTTTCCAGGCAAGTGCTCGAAGGCGTGCGGTACGTGCACAGCAAGAGCATCGTGCACCGCGACCTCAAACCGGAGAATATCCTGCTCGACGACCAGCTCAACGTCAAGATCACAGACTTCGGCTTCGCTAAAGTGCTCAAACAAGGAGAAAAGCTATTTGGTAAGCAATTGTGTTGTTGTACGATGTTAAATGTATGGGTTAAATGATATAGAGCTTTGTTTTTAAAGAGGTCGGTTGTTTGGTAAAACGGTTAGATTCGGGCTCCGTTCTCAGTGGGTCAGTTTGGAAAAAAATATTGTTACCATGTTAGCTATTTTTGCGGTTTTCGGTTTCACCGGTAGTTTATTGCTCTTTTATTTTTATTTTTATTTTTATTTTATTTTATTTTATTTATTTATGTATTATCAACAGAGTTACAAGATACAAGCAGGTTAATTATAGTTACAGCATTGAGTTACAGGTAACTCTACTTAAAGATAATCACATCATGCACTATGGTTATACTAAAGCACTACTTACTAAATAAATACATAATATAAATACATATTATTCAACAAAACACACGCCTGAATTTAATTGGATCTGAGAACCGCAAGAATCTTGGCCTTAAAGGAGAATAATTTATCATGGAAAATGTCTATTGCCGTGTTTTTCCGTGTCAATTCATTGTAAAGCCGAGTTAAGCCGAGTTTTATCATGAAATCTGTTCCGAATAACGAAAATTTACTAAAGACTTGGGTGCTCTTGCACCAGAACTATGATATGCTATCCTACGCTTGGATACAATTTATCATATCAAACGTAAGCGGAAAGGTACCTTTATATTTGTAGGTCCTTATACTTTTAAAGCTACCTACTGAATTTGAAATTCAATTTGTAACTCAAATCTGAGATATAATGTAGGTTAAATTATAAACATATTTGTATTAAAATTTGTAGGAAAATTAAAGTTTTTTACATCTAGTCCTGTTATAAGGAGACCACAACTACAGTTCGTAACGAAAGCTAGTTCCAATATAAACAGCACGTTACAGTCCGACCACATTGGCTGTTCTGCCTCGGATCCAGTTACATCCAGCCTGCAGACAATAGCCGTGAACGTTATTGTGATAACAGGTTCACATATTGAGGAAGGAACGACTTGATTTCGTTACTGCATCTGTATGTTTACTGTAAATGATCTTTTCTGGCCATGGACATTGTCTGCAGAGATTTTGAACTAGGTTATGGATCAAGTAATCCAATGTCGATATTTTTAAACCGATTTCAACGAAATCATCAACGATTATTATGACCAATCAAGACGGGCTACAAGTCAAAATTAATATGCCTTTTATTCAGGCATGAAATTCAGGCAAAACAACAAAAAAATCGCTCAAAATCATTAATAATATTCCAAAGAAAATGTACTAAGAATGTGGCCCATATGATTCCAGAGCTTTGCGGTACGCCCGGCTACCTGGCCCCCGAGACGTTGAAGGCCAACATGTTCGAAGACGCGCCCGGGTACGGGATGGAAGTCGACGTGTGAGTGACAAAGTTCTATCTTTCTCTATATCTTTGAATTATAGGCTGATTTGTATAATAGTTGGTGCCACCGTGCATCGTTACAGCAATTTTTAATAGCGCTCGTGGCGCAGTCTAACAAAGTGATGGTACCTCAATGAGATTGTAAAGCAACAAGCAGCTCGGTCTCTACTTGGATGCCGATAGAGGCATTTCTATCTGAGCGCTACCGTGCCTCGGAGGGCACGAAATTCGACGGTCCCGATTGTTGCAATCATCAGACTGTATCGAAAGCATAAAACTTACAGTCTTAAAACTCCAACACCAGGGTTTGCCACTAGGCATACTTAGTCAATGAGAACTCTCAAATTGTATACCAAAGTATTAACTGTACCAGCAGCACTGGTTCAGAATAGTTCAGAATAGTAGTAGAACCGGTCTATCTATCGACCCTGTATCTTTCGGGCAAGATACTGTAATCTTTGTTATTGTACTGATTACCTAAATTATAAGTGTGACATTACTCTATGTCTTTTCTATTTTTATCTCGTATAACCATGTTTCTACAACAGCTTTGTGCTGATCAAAAGTAATACTTCTATATGTAATTATGTACCAATGTAAGTATATCTGTTGCATAATTTACGAACATAATGAGTTGTTCCGCGTCACACAGTTGATAACAGACGCAGACTTTGTTACATAACTGATCTCTTGACGAACCGATATGATCTTTGACTCCACTGGATGTATTAATTAACATTTTATAAAGAACTCTTAATCATTGTTTATTAAACCTCAAATGCCATTATTGGTTTTTTTAATTGATAATAATTAACCCACACATGCCCTCCGTATTTAAAGTAGGTTCTACATACAGGTACATTCGTTGAATATAACATTCATATTTTTCGCTTACCATTTATGTATTGGACATTTGGAGGAAAGAAATGGGTCATTATAAGTTTGGCTGTCTGCCTATAGCACCGTAGTCCTAAAATAAAGAACTGATGGATATAATGTCAAATTTGTATCTGCCATCTCTTAGATATGTTTTTGAGATCGGTCTTCGATCGACCCAAGTGGATAGTAGATGTTTATTATTGGATGTAAAACATTGTTGAATGTCTTTACGCATACAATACTAGATAGAAAGTGCATTAAATCAGTTGTTTGATTACTTTCAGATGGGCATGCGGCGTCATTATGTTTACATTGTAAGTTTTATTAGTTAATTTACTGTTACTAGTTTTAATGTTATCACGAACTCACGACCACACCTTCATTATTTCAGTGTCCTCGGTCATGTTGTCACAGTTCTTGTTAAAAATTTGGAGTGAACAGTTAATCCAGATTATAGTTCTGTGAAGTTACTGGTTATCTGGAGCGGCCGATACGTGGCATCGGCTCTTAGATAGTTAGCTCTAAGAACTATGAACAGTTTAAACCTATCATAACTAACTATGATTATGATCCTATGTTAATATGAACATTGTAACCTTAAGTATCCAGCGCTTGGCGCGTAGTTTGAATAAGCGATGTTCATCATTGTGATTGCTAAACAACATGCAACTTAGCCCTACTTGATTGAGTAGACGTGGCATTTCTATGCGCTACCGTGCTTCGGAGGGCACGTGAAATTGTCGGTCCCAGTTTTTACAATCGATAGAGCAAGTCGGAGGTCAGGCTTGCTTAAAAACTCTGATACCAAGTTGGCCACTAACCTACACTAATCCACTTTATAAAAGTAGTAACTGTATGTGTGAGTATTCAAAAGAGCTTCTATGGGGCCAAAACTGAATAAAAATATTTGACTTTGACTCTGTGCTTCTGTTTTCAGACTGGTGGGCTGTCCTCCCTTCTGGCATCGGAAGCAGATGGTGATGTTACGGAACATAATGGAGGGGAAGTACTCCTTCACCAGCCCCGAGTGGGCCGACATATCAGGTAATTAACGAGTAATCTATTCTAGATTTATATTATGAACGTGTAATTTATTCACAAGACTATTCGTAAGACTCTATAATATTCAATATTTCTTTTTTTCACCATGTTGTAAATAAATTGATGACCACATATCATAAAACATAATAAAAAATTGCAGTCTTTATGTTTTTCTACTTAAGTTGATTTCGACTTTCGTGACATTTTTCAGATGACCCAAAAGATCTTATCCGACGGTTGCTAGTAGTTGATCCAAGTGAAAGAATCGGTATCGTACAAGCACTCGAGCACCCGTTCTTCAACACTGTGGTATGTCTCTTTACCCTTCATGCTCTCCTGATACTTGAAATCTTTCAAAGCGTAGAAGCATGATATAAAAATAAGTATTGAAAGCTTATTAATTTATTAAATTTATTTTCTAGACTAGTGACTAATGCAGTATAGCAATTTCTAATTTTCTTTTTTACACTAAGCCTAAGCTGCACTTTTTTATGTGTTAAAGTTGTGTATATCTATGGTGGCCATAAACAACATATATCTTGTCTATGTAACAAAGACCAACTCTTATTATTTTGGAGATATTCAATTTCTGGCTATAATTATGATCACAACCCCCATAGATATACATGATCAAGTAGTTTAGCGTACATAGATACACACTACATGCAATGTTTCCCTAGCTGTGGGACCAGGACATGAAGCCTCTGAAACAGTCGCTGTCGTCCGCCGGCCGCCGGATGTCGCGCATCGACGAGCTCGCCATGGTAATACACGCACGGTTGTGGGCTTAAACATACACACTCACACATACACGCACTCGTATTATGAGCAGGTTCACACATAATTAACGCCACACATGTTACTTGCATATATTCAAACATTTACACACACATACATACATATACTCAAATATTAGCGCCTTCTGGGTGTATAATAGGGTGTGTAAGTGTAGTAGTACACACAAACGCGGGAGTACACTAGTTTTATATTAATTCCATTCTCAGTTATCTCGTGAAACATTTAGTAAATACCAAAAGGGATTAGACTATGATTTGTCACTTTAAAATTATTGACTGAAGATATTATTTCATTCATATAAATGTTGGGATAGTAAATAACAGTCTCGGGGTTACACAGAACAGAAACAGTCACAAAACTACTTACCTAAGCTTGCTTAAAAAACTTATTCATAAACATTTTACAAAATTGTTTAATCAGTGTATACAGTCGGCAAAAGAAAATGCTCCGCGTTTTAGTACTTTGTCGAATTATAAATTGCAAAATTCTCATCGACAATACAATAAACTATGACAATACTGTTGATATACAAGGTTCTTGGTAAACTCAGCATTTATGTTGACTGAATATTAAGAAATGTATATGATTAAGTGTGCACTAATTACTTGTAACGCTTTTTATTACGTTTCGCTTTAATTGTGCATTATTTTAGAATAAGATAACCAATGTGATTAGTACCTACCCATATTTTACAAACATTCCATATTGTGCTGTCCAGTTAATATGTTTTAAATCATTATGAAGAGTATTATTTTAAATTGTGGTAAAAGCATGATGGGGTTTTCAGTAAATGTATGTAAAGTTACGTTGATATTCCATGCTTGAAGATTAAAAGAAAATACCCTATCTATAGTATGTGCATATAGAAGACACACTGCTAATAATTATTGTGAAATCCTTTTCAATATGAATCCTTGTTTTATATCTTTAAATCAGCATTCCATTGAATTTCACCCTCATTTAAAAGACCCTAAAATACCCAAGCATTCTTAATTACGGATCATTTATTTTTGGTGTATTTCATGGAACTTTCTCTAGATATGCCAACAGCTATGTTCAACCCAGTAAGATTTGTTACCTCGCGTTTACAATACGAATGCCAAAATCTGTATAGTTGCATGCGCCGTGGTTGTAAGGCATTAAAAAAACGTACTTGTGAGGTCATAACTATTAAGGAGGGATATAGAAATGAGATTTCTCCTTAAACCGGCAATGGCTGAAAACGGCAAAGGAAATCTTCGATTACGGATCAAATTATTTGACCAACATTTCCCAATTTTCAGGCTATAAAGTGCTCTGGGTTCAACGCTCGCGCCAAGCTCCGCCTCGGATTAGTGGCGGTGCGCGCGGCGGTGCGGCTCCGCCGGCTGCCGCACACCGCCACGCGCCCGCTGCCGCTCTGCGACGCGGCGCGGGACCCCTACACCATGAGGGTGCTCAGGAAGGTAACGGCTGCCTTTACTTCAACTACTATTACTTTCAACCCGTAAACTACTGGAAGATGTGCTCAGAAAATCTTATCAATATTACGGTGGTCTATTACTCGTGAGAATTTTAAAATATAAAGTAGCCTATATTTTAATTAAAATAAAAGTAATAAAAGAAAAAGTTAAATTAGATCCCAATACAGGATGAAGCACTATACTTTGTTGTAAAAGATAATATTGAACATTGTTAGCCTTTGCGTTATAATATTTATTATTAGTATATGCTCTGTTTGTCATATGATATCGTAGAACTCTATCAGCATGACTCTACGTTCTGAGAATTATGTTACCATACGTCATATGTCCTTAAACCTTTCGTATCCTATCCTTATGTTCTCATAGGTGATAGACGGGTGCGCGTTCCGCGTGTACGGGCACTGGGTGAAGAAGGGCGAGGGCCAGAACCGCGCCGCGCTGTTCGAGAACACGCCCAAGACCGAGCTCAAGAGCCTCTACATCACCAACCTCAGCCGGTAGCCAGCCAGGTCAGTCTACACAACTCTCGAAGTTATCTAACTTGAGCCTTAGTTACCCCATCACTATGCATGCCATACATCTGTACTAATATCTGAGACCACGCAAATCTCTGGAACTTCCAGTACGATTTGACTAATTATTTTTGTGTTTGTGCGTACGTTCAAGATGAAGGTTTAGGCTATTATTACCCGAAGTTCCTACGAGCATGGACCGCGGGATACTTCTAGTGTAGGATACGAGAACTCTACTTTTTTTGTACTATTAAGGTGCCTTTCCATCAGACAGAATGGCTTTGGTATCCATTAATCATATAAAATGTAACTCGGCAACGAGTTAGCAAAATTATTAGTGAATTCTGGAGAAGCGCACTCTTATGACTTGATTATTTTAAGGTTCTACTCCGTTTATTTGGTTGCATGTTTTTATTTTCATTTCCACCATACATACATAACTAACAACGACAATAACCTTTTGTCCTTTTCCCAAAAATTCTTTTTGTATTTCCTTAATCTAAGTTTGTGGTGTTTAATGCACGTTTGTGATGTTTTGCTACGCTTGCCTGCACTGCATAAAACTAACAGATACACGAAATTTACTAATAGGTAAGCACGTTTATTATTTTTATAATCTTCCTTTTAACTGTACGTACGGTTAGGGCAAATGCTTAAATTAACCAAAATAGTCGAACAAGGGAAAATTAAGTTTTAATGAATAATACATTGATATCACCAATGTTTTGGTTAAGCGCGAGTCTGTCCTGGCCGTCTACTTGTCTAGTTCTCGGAAGATTAGTATCTAGTTCTCAGTAGATTTGTTATTCAATGAATGAGTTTCCTTAAATGAGAATTCGCTTACATACCATGTGCTTGCTACTACAATAAGAAGATTAAAAGTTTAATTACGTTTAATCTTCTTATTGTAGATTAAATGTTGCCAGTAACAGATATTTTGTGTAACGTAACTAACCTATCTCCTATTTACCTTATTCATAAACGCTTACTAACAGTATTTTAACTATAAAATGGTTTGTCCCTTTCCAATTTACGCTATTCACCAAAGAGGGAAAGAGACAAAACATTTTAAAACAGTGTTTTAGTAAAAGAGCGTTTATGAATAAGCCTGTATATTTTTATTTTTTAGTGGTTACTGTTTGTAGTGTTACAGTTTTTTAACCGTGATAAATGTTAAAGTACATTTATTTAAGTACCTAACCTACACATTAGGTACTCATTTAAAAATAACGTGTATTTATTTTAAAGGCGGACGACACCCAGGCAGCAGCATTGAACCAGAGCTTAGCTTCAAGGCTTCGTGTAGTCAAAGTAGCGCGGTACGTCGCACTGCGCGCTAGTTCAATTGACGATGTATTAACATTGAGTCTAGTGTTATCCTTCACGTCTGTGACCTAGAACAAGTCTAGAGAAAATCCTTTACATCATTGTGATGAAATATTTTTGATATCGAATTTCGTGTGTCACTTTGAATTTTATGTAATTCATAGGAGTTATTTATTTTCAACAGACTTTAAAGAGAATAAAGTTCTGAGTATAATTGTATTTTTGAAAAGAATTACTTACAATTTATTGTTTTGTCTTTCGGTAGGTAGGTATTTTGTCTAACGAGCGAATTTTGACCCATACTTTTGTAGGTTGTAATTGTACACATTGTCCTATACTCGGAATTTTTATTAGATTCCAGATTTGACATTAGCTACTGTCATTTTGTGAAATAATGATACCACATTTATTAGTGTAGTGTAGTGATACGAATATCTTATTTCATTGCGAATCGATATTTTGTATCCGAGATGTATCCGATGTATTTTCTCATTGTTTTTTACTTATTATTAAACTAGATATTTTTTGACACCTTACTTGGAATGAACAGTCTAGCACATTAACCAAAACAAACAACGTTTTTTTTCTGTTTTATTTGTCATGTTCCTTCAAGATCAAATTTTTTTATTTATTTCACACACAATTATAAAAGAAAAGTCTCAGATCGTTAATTAATCGTCAAAACTAAATTATCGGTTCAGAAATATTTAATTTCCTGATATACTTAGTTTACGAGAGTAAAATTATAAACGAGAAGAATCGATCCGGAAATATTCCATTTCCATATCGAATAATTTCGCAACGTCACTATTTAGTATTTGTCATAATGTTGCAACACTGAAATTGTCAAATCTGGAATCTAATTAAAATTTTTAGTATAGGTGTCTGTGACGTACCGACAGTGGTTACGCTAGGTCGAGTCCACCGAGAAAAGACTCTATAGTTATTCGCAGTCAGTTCTGTCTAATTAATATAAACAATGTATCAGTTAATTTATCAATTAGTTATTATATCAGTTAGTTAGGTTCCATATTACAAGCTAACAGCTTAGTTTGGGTCTAATTAACCGTGTGTGATATTTCCGAACACAAAGACGCGTGTCTATACTCATTACAACTACAAGTAGAGTTCAAGGACGCTCGTGAAATAAAACAACTAGGTATTATGCCTAATCCTCACTGTACTAATATTTTCATTGAGATAGGAGCATAAGAAATAAAAAAAGTAAAATTATTTTCTCAATTGAATGTGACTCCTTCCACAGTGGTCCCATTTGAATCCAAATATAGTTTCAAGTCTGTTTTTCCTTCTTAAAAGTATATTATCAGTTTTATAGTCAATATGGTCACATGTAGAGTTAATTTAGTATTATTTAAAGACCTTACTTATAGATGTGTTATTAGTTTTAACCAAATGTTACAGAGTGTTTCGTGTGATAGTGAGATTACATATTGTATTGAGCAATATATTGCAATAATTTATTACAATTCCTGTAGGATTTGTATTGGGTGCCTTCCTCGTTTGGTGCGATGTTTTTATTTATATTTAAATATATGTCACTTTTGGAGTTATGAAGCGATTGAGTGTCCACTGAGGGCTGGTTTTTATATCTTCTGATAAAATAAATATTCTATTCGTTATCGTAGCCAGGCTGAGGTAAAACTCCTCCGAATTGTCAAAAAAGAGAAAGTAAAGTTAAACAGTTACTTATACCGAGAATCATTGCGAATATAAAAATCATGATGCTGACTTACGAAATGTGTCTTATATAAAAATTATCAGAACATTGTAAAATTGGCCCAAATAGTGTTTTATTGAAGAGAAAATGTTTATCCATCTAATAAAGAGAACTTTTATATTGTTAACAAAGAATCTGTTGAATATCTATTTTTTATATCTAAATACATTATGTATTTAGTAGATCAATAGGTACATTCAATACAACTCTGTTTTGCCAAATGTACAAAAGAAATGGAACAATGTTTTAATATACAAGCAATCATGTATAGGATTATTGAATTTTTATAGCAAAGTTTTCTATTTTAATTCTGTTTATAGGAGAAACCTACTACGTATGATTGGTTCAAACGCTTATCGATATGATTAAAGTAATGTATCCTACTTTATTTTGATTAAAATGTATTTGTCTCTGAACCTTATTTCTGTCAGATTGTTTTTCATTAATCTATTTATATTGTAAGTCTAGATAGATCTGATTCTAGACAGCGATGCAGCTTCGTAATATCACATTTTATATAGGTTTAGTAGCATCATGTGTAAATAAAATAATTTAATAGTTATTATTGAGTTTTATTCATACATTCCTTTATTCTTCTACAGATATAGTAAATACAGTATATCTGTGATTCTTCTCTATGTATTGTATGTTTGAACGGAAATAATTGGTAATTCTATTCTGTTTTATCAAATCTCCCTTACCCTTTCCTTGAATCAAAATAAAATATGAAATATTAGTTCTAAAAGTAGTTTGTTAACTTTAAGTATTAAACCTTCAAAATAACAAACTCATTCACTAAAACTAGGTTTTTAATTGAAACCAATATTATAAAAATACACTGTCTTTCTAGTCAACTTTCTAATAAGAATAACTGATGTTTTGTTGAAAAATTCACTTGGCACAAATAAAGGAAATCACACAATTGATTATGTTCTAACTTTGAATATATTGCACTTTAGTCGGTGTTTACTTACGAGGTTAGTTTCCTTTGTGTGAGATGAGTTAATAATAACCTAATCGACAGGCGAGAGCATGAGACGACACCGCGGAGAGGAAGAGAAAGCGGCGATTGAGGAGCCGCAGTGAGAAGCGAGTGCGGCCGGCGGCGCCGGGCGAGGATAAACAAAGGTGTCGCGTGCCGCGTCACCGCCGGGCGGAGGCTTGCATTCGATCGCTGCAATGACATCGATCCAGCGGCCGCGCGCGCCATTGGAGCCGGCGCGCGGTCACGTGACCGCCGCACGCCGCCATTGGCCACGACGCGCCGACACGTGAGGGGCGCGCCGCGCTGCCATTGGGCGCGCGCCGCCGCGGCCACGTGAGCGGCGCGAGTGGCGCGTGGCCAGTCGCGGCGTGACAGCGGGCGCGCTCGTACCGCGCGCCGCGCGACATGAGCCTGCTCGACACGCTGCTCGAGGCGGCGCGGTACATCGAGCTGCAGGAGCGCCGCCGCCGCCCCGGTGAGTACCCCGCCCGCCACCACGGTGCACGGAGCGCCCACCCGCCCGCGGCTCTCCTCGGTATTGAGATCAGTGAAAACGCCGGTGTGTAGTGTAGGAGGCGGGTGTGAGCGGAGGTGTCGCGGTGTGTACGTGGAGCGGGCGAGCCGTGACGCATCGCTCTGGGCGGACGCCGGCTCGTCAGCTGATGGCCCCCGCGCCCCGCGGCCCGCCGCCCGCCGCCCCTGCACTGGTCGCCGACACTTTGTTCCGAGCGAGCCGCGGCTGCACTCGGCCGCACTCGTTACGATGTTTACGTTCCGAATTATCCCTTGTTACGCCGTCTGCGCAGTGAAAGCTGAGCGAGCGCTCGCCGGCTCCGCGCGCCGCGCGCGTGCAGCCTCTAGGTCAACGTACCTGCGCCGCGCCGCTACGGGAAATACGCACGTTCAGATGAGGCCCAAGTACATAATGCACAAAGATTTTCAAATCCGCTGTTTACTTAGGGAAAAACTAGCACAAGGCACGGTTGCGTAACGGTGCGTGAGCCCGGTGCCTCTCGGCCGGCCATTGTTCATTCGCTAGTCGATGAACTCATTGTCTCGTTGTGCATTATCGAAACTGGCGATAAACGGCACGTTTACACACAATTTACTCGCGCACCGTGTCGCCTCCGCCGCCGGCACGCCGCCGCTGCTGCTGTCGCTTATTCAATAACGTTTGCTCCCCCTCGGTGAACATAAAAAACACGATAGAGCGCGATAACGAACCTGCCACCGTTGCAATCGTTTCAACTATTTCGCTACAGCCGAACCGTTTTATAGAACACAATATAGTAGGCATTGTGAAACAACACGTAAATGATAGATAAACACGTGAAAGTGGCACTTACCTAAACTAGGCTAACAATATAGAAACAGTGCTTACATACTGTTGCTCAATACGTGACGATAAGTAGCTAGCTGGCCATAACAATAACTTACTATTTACAATGGTAACCTAAGTTTTATCTGAACACTTAACGAGAAAAGGTCAAGAGGGGACTCAGAAGAATAACAAACATGTATCTTCAGTCATTGTTCACGATCACAGCATAACAAAACATGTGATTTTGTCAGGAATATCTGGAATATATTATGGCGTACACTTCAAGGAAGAAATGTTGTAAAATATTATCCTCGTGTAGCCGAATGTCGGCCTTGTTACCTTATTCGGGCGGAACTTATTTTTTGTTATCCGCATTCGCGACGGAATTCAATTGTGAGCCTGGATCCTGTACAAACCCCTACCTTTCACTTATTTGGGTAGATTCAAACGATCCAAATAAATTATGGCGCATTTGTCTGTGGTAATGATTTCAAAGTATCTTGGGTGAGGATGTGACATGCGGCCGGTCCGCACATGGGAAACAAGTTATTGTCTACATCTCAAGGATACTGAAACGTCGCGCAGCCTGCACACGTACTCGCGTGCGTCATTAATATGTATACCATCAATGTTATTAAGTATCGCCCTATACTATACGATCCTACCGCCCCGAACAAAGACCTCACTCACTGCCGATACTGGCCCTAGAAGCCAGTACACGGAGATGGAATAACCCTTATCAATTACTTGCTATAAATATTTTAGTATATAAAAAATTATAGTTTAAAAAAACTAAAAAACACGCTTTTATTGCAAATTGAACTAAAATCTAGAAAATAATTTTTCACCTCAAATCAAAATTATAATAAAATTTAAGTTAACAACACATGATTCAATTCAGAGTAAAAAGCGTGGGGTGCTTAATATTTTTTTTAAATATTACAATCATCATTGGTATCTATGAGAGGATAGTTATGAACTACAGTAAAATGCACCCCACGCTTTTTTACTCTGAATTGAATCATTGTGTTAATAACTTAAATTTTATTATAATTTTGATTTGAGGTGAAAAATTATTTTCTAGATTTTAGTTCAATTTGCAATAAAAGCGTGTTTTTTAGTTTTTTTAAACTATAATTTTATTTTTTATTTTTTAGTAAATCTGGCAAATCCATATAACATTATATGCAACTTTTCATCCCGTAATTCCCACGGGAACGGGCCCATCACGGGACGCTGTTAGTGTCTAGTACCATTTAGTAAAATAAAACAGAACTCCCGTTCCGTCCCACAGCGAGCGCCCGTTGATGTCTTTTATATGAAGTAATATTTTTTTAGTAAATCTGGCAAATCCATTAAGGATAATGGGAAACTGTTATTAAATTATTGCATTGTCATCGGTCCTTGATACGTATGCAAAGTTTCAAATTAATCAGACTTCTGGAAGTTGGTGAAAATGATGTTCAAAGATTCCATTACATACGTTCGTACGTACGTACGTACATATAGGCCAAGCTAATAAAAGCGTGTTAATAATGGGAAACTGTTATTAAATTATTGCATTGTCATCGGTCCTTGATACGTATGCAAAGTTTCAAATTAATCAGACTTCTGGAAGTTGGTGAAAATGATGTTCAAAGATTTCATTACATACATACAGGCCAAGCTAATAAAAGCGTGTTAAAAATAAGCACTTCGTTTCTGTACTTGACAGTACATTAATACATTCGTTTCATTGTTCTCTTTCTACAACACTAAAATAGCAATCGTATGCTGTGTGTATGTAAAGTTTGAATTGCGTTAGTTTGAGATTAGGTAGCAGAGGAACTTATCTGATACAGCCTTTTGCATAGGATTAAGATGTGCCAGATAGTTGATAATCCTACGCACAGAACCGACTAGAATACTAGACTTGAAGCGTAGAAAGAGATTAGTCTTATTGTAAACTATGTAAAGCTGGATTAAGGAGAAGACAATTTCTGAAAGCTTAAAACTGCTAACGTTATAATGTCAACAGTCACTTATCTCTTCGAATTACCAAGTTTTTATTGCGACGAAAATGTCCCTATAGAAATGCCATTTCGTTTGATTCATCGTCGCAGTGGGAACCCTTTGGAAAGTTAGTGTTGTCGGGCGTGGGGCCGAGCCGAGAGCCGCGTTATCGTGTTTACCCGTAGTTATCAGCGGCGGGCGTTTAGTCGCACTCGCACATGTACCGTTACTAGCAACGTGATCCCGCCCGGCCCTATCTGACAAAGATGTTTTGCAATATCTCCACTCCTACATCTCTATTGCCATCATTTAGCTTTCTTGCTTCATTCGTGAATCTACTACATACAAATATTAATATAAGCACATTCCGAATGCAAAAATTATTTCTTGGCTTTCCAGAAAACGTTCTATTTCTAAGCTCTATTTCTTTCTGTTAACTAACACGCAACATCAGTAGGTATTACTGCGCCATAATAATTATTTACCTGAGATTTATTCAATCAGTCACATAATCCTAGATTAGAGTAAACAGTCGTGAACTTAATATGAACATGATGAATTCATTCATTAGCAAAATTGAACTTTGAGTTTTAATCAATGATTCCGAAGTTCATCCCATTTCGCAATTACATGAAAGCGAACGGGGTTTGCCCCAGAGTGAACTAATTTCATATTATGTTTGTTTAGTGTTAACGTACGGTTTTATTGTGATGTTTAGCTCGTAGTACGAAGAGCCTCGTTCCGTATTATAATTATGTCATAACATAATAGGCCACGCAATGGGCACGTGTCGGATTATGCAAGTACGTTTACGTTGTATGTGTTGTTGTATTATCACGGCTGTGGAGCTACTGTGCTATTGTTAATTAGTAATTACACTGGTTACTCATGCGTCATTCTACTTGCACACGTTTTACCATTTAGGACTATTTGATTGACTACATTCTACATATCGTCAAACAATAATTTCCCTACATTATTACTACACTAAGCTAAGACTATTGTCTTCAGTACCCAGTTCCACTAAGATTTATGTTAATGCCATGTTTCGCCTAAAAGTGACATGTTAGTTTAGCCTTTATGGCACTTTGTCTTAATTAGTAATCCGTTTTGTTTAGTTGGGGATTGAAACTACAAATCAATCAATTATGCATGTGCAATTAAAAAGTACGAGCTCGTGAATCCCTCTGTTGTGGTTCGATATGACTGTATGACTGTATGGTGTATATTTTATTTTATCCATATATTTGTTTGCGTTGTGTTGTGTTCCCGGGTTCCCGGCGTTAAAACCCATTGCGTTACCAATGTGTTTGCACAGTTTTACATTAGACCATTTAGATTAGATTGTACTAACCTTCATAGAGCTTTTTTGAACTTCCGACATATTTGTCCACTAGCAGCGCCCCGCGGTTTTACCCGCGTTGTGCCCGATCCCGTGGGAATTTCAGGATAAAATGTAGCCTATAGCCTTCCTCGATAAATAGACTATCTAACAGTGAAAGAATTATTCAAATCGGTTCAGTAGTTTCTGAGATTAGCGCGTTTAAACAAACAAACAAACAAAACAAACTCTTCAGCTTTATAATATTAGTATAGATTCCAAAACCTTTATTATTATTTATTTATTTTATGCTTGAACAGTTTAATCTAGGCCGTTCAACACTATATGCGACACCAATAAATATGAAACCAATGAAATTGTTAATTGTGTTCACAAAGTACGTGTATGCGTGCTAAAAACTGGTGATTTGTTAAGCACCTAAGTAATTAGTGTGTTGAATCCATTGATTCATTAGGCGGGCCGGTTAATGTGTTGTAGTGGTAGATAGGCGCGGCAAACAATCGCATCATCAAGGCTCGCGTAAGGTCGCCGCGTTCGGTACTCGGCGCGCAGAATGGTGAAAGGGACCGCGTGACCTCGGCATCTGCTACTCGCGACTGCTCTGAGGACGTTCACGCCTCGTACGCCACGCGGCGAGCGGCGCGCGGGCGCGGGGCGAGGCTCCGCTGCCTCACACAACAATACGTTGCAATTCCTATGCACTGCTACCCTCCTGGTACTTGTGCCTCGATAATTTCGAATTCTGTACTCGGTTGCGCAAACTATTTAGACTTGAGAGTGCGATACGCTCCACATTTGTGAACAACAACCATTCGTGTGGATTGATATAAACTTGTTTTCAACATCATTGTTCTACTATATTGTGATACAGATTGATTTCGACGGTTTGTAATTGTAAATAAGTGAGTGATAAATATGCACATACCTACATTATTTTGATTATCAATATTTTAACCACATGAAAGTTACAGTTAAGGTCAATCAATATTTTCTGTCTGTCGACTCCATTGTTTTCTCGTTTTGGTCATTATATTGCCAACATCGTGTAATAATTACGTTCCGTGTCATTATTATATTTTTGTAACTGGATCTATTGTCGCTTTTGTCTTATTGTGGGTTAGAGGTCTTTCGCACTTATATTATCTATACTAATATTATAAAGCTGAAGAGTTTGTTTTGTTTGTTTGTTTGTTTGTTTGTTTGTTTGTTTGTTTGTTTGTTGTTTGTTTGTTTGTTTAAACGCGCTAATCTCAGAAACTACTGAACCGATTTGAATAATTCTTTCACTGTTAGATAGTCTATTTATCGAGGAAGGCTATAGGCTACATTTTATCCCGAAATTCCCACGGGAACGGGCACAACGCGGGTAAAACCGCGGGGCGCTGCTAGTAACTCTATAAAATGGGTGTGGTCTTGTTTTGCACCTACGCTTCATATTTTAGTGTACTCGCCCCGTAGTGTTCACTTTCTGTTTATTTTATTAAAGCTAAGGGGAGAGACTAGTAGCAACAACAGTATATTGCCTATTTATTAGAGGTTGTCAACGGTATTCGATGAACGAACCCCGTTATTTATTAAAATTTCCAATGAGCTGGAATTTTAACGATATATTTTGATTACTAATTCGACACGTGTCTTGTTGAAAATTCTGCATAGGTATATACTCCAGCATTGTCGTATTAGCAGAAAGCACACACGGGTGCCTATGGGATATACTATGTCATTGCATTGCATATCGAGAGGATTACTCACGTCTCTCGTAATGACATAGAGTGAGTTGTATATTTTTCGAGTTAACTAATTATAATTCAGCATATTCGGGCCGTGGAGTGCATAAATCAGGGAGTTTCGCACCACGCACACGGCTCGTATCACACATCCGGTGGGAGATCTCTTCCTACTGTTGCCATGCCTTTGTTTATACATCGTTCAAACGACACATCTTTATTTTCTACGCGTTACTTGATATTTAGCAATGCTAATTCTTCATTTTAAACACAGTTGGTTAGTTGTTTGCTCTTCGGATATTGTAAATTCGGTACGTTTCTCTGACAATATTTAGGCGATGCGAGCCGTAGAAGACAGGATTCATACTTCCAGAAATAGAATCTAGGCATAAGGAGATGGCATCGCATCGCAACAACCTGCAAAACCGGCAGGTGTGGAGGAGGGGGGCGGTGGTGAGAGCGCCGGAGGGGGGTGCGCGATGCACCGAGCCAAGGTCAGGCGGCGCACGCATGCGTCGCGCCCGCTCGCCCCGCGCCCCGCGCCCTGCCTGCGCCCTCTCACTTACACTCCGCCACTCTCCCTGCCGCCCACGCCTCGCCCTCTCACTAGATAGGCCAATGTCAAACCTATTTAGATCATTGGGTCATCTCAGTGCCGGGAATGCATGTCGATCCCAACATACCATAACTTTTGGTTTCAAATGACCTTCCCTGAATTATTTGTCGCTGATCATCGTCAAGTTTGTTGAATGTCTACACACACAGTCCGTGTAGATCAAATGGAAGTCATGCATGATAGATGCATTAGAACTTTTCCGTTTCCTAAATTAATTCTAGTTCACGGTCTAAGTAGATGACGAATGTGTACAACTTCTATTCTTGGCATGATCGTCGATAGTTTGCCATGAAACTCGCCGGTAAAAGGATAAACACAATCATAATATAAGAGTAGAGGCGTGTGTAGTGGAGATAACACGTGCCAGTGGCGCTGCGAGCCGCGTAGGAGGCCGCCGACCAACTGAGCGCCGCTATCTACCTACCATCACAACACAACACTGGCCTGGCACATGCAGAAATCCTATTAGAAAGATTAGAGCGGCTGACGTAAGCGCTGCCAGCTCCGACTCACAGTTCATGGGTAATTGAAATACTTACGTTGTTTTTATTTCATGTTTGAGATCCAAAACTCAATTGAACAAATACAAGTTGCACAACTACAACGTACTAATCTGTTCTACTTTGTCAATCTGTCATACGAACAATGACTCATTTTATCTTATGTGTTTTATTTTACCAAATCTAGGTGAATATTATTTACTCCTCCATAAAGTTTGTAAGATGTGCAAATCGTCACATGCCAGTTGATTAATATTTTCAAAAAGTAGAAATATAATGATCAATAAACATGTGACACGTCATAACTTTATAGGCAGGCTACGTTTACATTGAATTGGCCTCTCAAATCGGCTGCAACGTTCCATTCACCTCATCGCGCGCCGTGCGTCGATGTGGAGGTTCACTGACTTACACTAGCTGGCCATTTCTTTGGAGCAAGTGCCAGGGCTGGCATTTCATCACCTAGTGGCAACAGACTGATGGTTGTTTAAATTCTACGCATGTCCTGGTCGGTGTCGTCGGGGCGACCTCGTTTCGTGGGTGAGGAGGCGAGCGTCGCGCGTGCACCATTATGTAAATGGTGGAGAGCGATGCAGCAGTGAGCGTTGCGCTCGACCGCGTGCGCGCCCCCGCACCCCGCGGCGGCGGCGGCGGTGCGGGGCTCGGAGGTCGCGCACCTCCCGCCGCCTCGCCCTCCTCCGAGCGGCCGCCTCGGCCGAGAGCCGACCGCTCAGTCGTCGAGCGTACCGCGTCGGCGACACTCGGCTCTGCGACCCGTCGCACCCTCGCCAGCCGTTCGCGATAATCGCGTGTGTCGTCTCGTCCACTCCCTCGCGCTTCCGTTTCGGGAGTTCGCCGCCTCTGTTCCGCGGTTGCGTTTGCGACGGTCACGAACGCGATCGACGAGCTGACTACGTTTGTCGAAAATAGCGTACGTTATCATCGCGACCTCGAGCGGCGAGACGAGATAGCGCGAGGTCGGCGGCACCTGGCCGCGCTGCGCTCCACGTGCGTTGCTGCACACTGCGCTGCACCGCTCCCGACGAGGACCCGCGCCCATCGGCTGGACCTCTCTTATCTCCCCGCCCGACCTCGTGCTCTCTTTTCTGCCTGACATTCGAGTCCATTATCTTTCTGATTTATCTTATCAATTCGTCCGCCTCGACATCATTGAAATTTGTATTTATGATTTAAATTTTACGCAACAAATAGGACATTTAATCATCTTAATTTCCTCATCTTCTTATTCTCATAGTTTCCTCAACTTCATAATTATCAATATTCTCTGGGGATTCTGTCTACTGAGGTAACTTTGTGTTGTTCTTTTGAATGTTGTTTGATTTACTAGCGGCATCTCTTGATTCGATACTAGAGATGTTGTAATGCACGTTATTTTGTCATATGGTTAACGTTGTTCGCGTTACATATTAGGTAATAGCCGAGTTATCGTTATCGCTCTGACGAGACACTTGTTTTGTTGCCAAGTCTTGTTGAGACGTGAGAACATTTACCGCAGAATCTGCATTCAGTGTTCTCAATGACGTCCTATAGGTTAATGCACGGGATGTTGCTGTGGACATATGTTAATCTTGAAACTGATCATATGGAAATCGTTTAAAGTTAGCCTTTGGACGGATTATAATTTAAATAAGTAGACACCGAACGGGATTTTATATTTAAACGAACTTGAACGTTGTTGATTGTTATTCGATAAACGATCTTGTTTCTCAAATTAGTTCATGTCCTTATCTTACGTTTGTCGTTTATTCTAGAAAATGACCCGGATTGTTATTATACTACGATAGGACGCAAATTTTAATTTGAACTCAAATTCAACAATACAATACGTATCTTCTGTAAATTCTGTTACAACATAAATTATTATGTAAATAAATACGTATGAAATACATATGTCCATTGTCCGTAAAATATAGTTGCCATGTTGATTTTGGTTTATAATATTTCATATTGTCTAGTGTTTTGTGCCACAAATTTGCCAAATCTAATGAGCTATTTGCATGGTAGTTTTGCCATAGTTTGTGAAGATGTAGGAAAGGCAATTTGGCTTTGCTTTACAAATGAAGATGTTACATAGTAGTGTACAAAATTCATCTTCGAAATTTTAAAATTAGTTTGGCTTCTTCATCTTCGAAATGTAACAGATCTCTTTGATTTACATATTCCTCATTAGATAGTGTTACTTGCTTACATAGTTACTGCAATATTTATTAATTGAATTGTTCTTGCGCAACAAAAAGTGCAAACAAAAGTGTCCTACATTTTTTATTTCGATGCTTAATGCTGTCGTCAGAGTATTCTTCTTTATTGACTATTGATTGGAATAATCGTGTTGGTTTGGATCCAATTAGATCATGTAAAATATTCAATTCGGATATTATTTATAATTCTGTATGAAAATGATAAAACTTTCAATTGTTGTAGGTATCGTGTCGTCGGAATTTGCAGGGTGAACGAATATTCTGATTTTCACTTGATCATAATTTCCTTTAATCCGGGTGGATACTCTTAGTTTTCAATGTATTTATAGTTTTTGGGTCGAACTGTGTCTTGCCATCCGGTGCTTTCAGTTCAGTTTAATGTCTACAAAAACATTTTCAGACTTCTCGTCGCCCAAGTTACAGGACCAACAGTTTTTCTTGTTAAATCTTTTCTAGAAAAGTAATATCCGTTTCAATTGCGAAATAATCACCATCATAGAAGCATTCGACCAATAGGAATAATGGCTCGGCACACAGGCACATAGCTATAGGTACTAGCTAGCTGTTACATAATATAAACACAGACACGTGTCACGGTTGTGTCGGCCATACTCCGCGCATGTGTGTACGCTTACGTTAGTTCCACTCACACTGTCGACATATACCTGGCTTCCCTCATACTTATTAATTTCTACATTTTCTATTTTACCTTCTTGTTGGTATGGTTTTTGCGTTTCTAGGTGGGGTTGTTCGATAACTTGTATTTTAATAAAACGGTCATCATATTTATAATTGTTTGCAAGCAGATGTTGTATAAACGTTTGGTTTGTTATTGCATCGGTCGATATGGTCATTACACTACACTACACGGAGCACGTGTATGTAGTTAACGTTATCGCTGAGTAACCGATAACGTAGCTCACTCCATTTTACTTACACTCGAAACACCTGTTCTCTATTTCACTTTTCTTCAGTTTGTTACATCTTATTTAAATATTCAGATTGTGTTTGCCTCCATTATATCCTGATGCGTCATTATGACACAAGCATTAGTCACTACTTACTCGCTTTCAAACTTGCCAATCTTATTTACTTGTTGCCAGATTTTCCATTTTGCAAAGTTGCCATTTACATTGAGTCGTAATAAGTTCGTTCGTATACATAATGGTCATTGCAACACCTTCGACTATATTCAATGGTTGCAATTGTTTTTTGCGATGGAGCCTTATTGTTTAGTGAAGTTGAGCGAATCCACTATGTCTGCCAATTGAACCGTCTGCGGTACCAGGGCCGCAGATGTGGGTGGAGGTGTCGGTGGTCGAGTGCGGCTGGCAGGCGCGGGGAGGGGGCCGTCGAGTGCACGTGCCTCGAGCTCGCCATGCGCTCGCCTCCCCCCGCACTTGTTGAATGCCTCCTATAATACCCACTCACACCAACTAGTTTTCGCATGCTCTGCCTTGCTCACCCACATATCTTTTCTCACTGTTATTGACTGACACTATTTAATTAGTTTCGTCTGGTTTTCCATTGTACCTACTTCGTTTTATCCTCTACTGTACGACATTCTTATCATATTTTGTCCAAGTAACATTATTACCATGTTTGCTTGCATACCTTGTCTGGGCTCCCCCGTTGGCCGGTACTCTCTGGAAAAACTACGTCACTCTTTGTTATAAGTATCTCGAAAAAGTTGTATATTGTTTGAAACTTTTTTGTTTAAGTACTCTATTAAAATGGTTACGTAGTTGCTGAGTAAATACTCTGCGTCAGAACTCTTCGGAGGAACCCCTACAAATCCAGTCTCTGAACTTTTTCAATGATGTCGATGGATTTCTTCATTTAACAAACTTTTAACAAAGCTTTCAATTCGATCGTCAGTAACTATCTCATTGAGCGCTTTCAAAACTGAGAGGCCTCGCAAATGCAACCACTGAACAACCTATCGCTTTACAGTTTCTTCGGCATTAAACAATGAATAGAAAATGAAAAAATTATAGCATTTAATAATTTATTAGAACTGTATAAAAATGAGCAAGACTCAAGTGAGACAGTGATAATGTGGACCCAAAGGGATACTTAGCAAAAGTTTTGGCCCATTGTAGAATGGGTATACTTATGGAAACCACCGAAGTGAATCTGGGCACTGCCAGCTACCGGAGTCGGCAAGGGGAGGCGCAAGTGTTCGGCGCGATGGGCGCGCCCGGCGAGTACTACGCGGACACGCTCCACACCATCGCCATCAACACGCGGGAGACCGAGTTTGGCAGCATCGTGGAGCCCATCCCGATCACGCTCAAAGCGTACAAGCAGCTCCAAGCGCACGGCCACTCCCTCAACGGTGGCTACGTCTTCCCGCCGCACCACACACTCAGTTCCTTGATTGCCTCTCCGCGACCGGACTTTGGCATACCTTCCACGTCCACTGCCACTCCATACCTGGTCAAAGAGGAAATTAAAGAAGTTCCTAAAGCCAGCGCTAGAGCACCTCCAAAGAAAAAGTGGATCAGAGAGTACTTAGGTAAGATAGTTTATTTATCGTACATACTTTGGTTAACAATAGACAAATGGTTTAGTTCGGCTACATTTTCCAGTTTGTGATTGCATGTGCAACCCGACCTTGTCGTTGACCTCGTATCGTTTTTGCGCGCCACGAGTTGCGTCTTGGGCTGTGACAGCCCAATACTAACACGCCCAACAACGAAAACAATTTGTTGGGTGTCAAGTGGGCTGAGATGTTTTTATAAGTCCGTCGATTATATTCATGGGCTTCACGTTATTTTGAATGCCTAATATTTTTTGCTTCATATCCGTATTCGACGTCGCCGTCTGGACGGTCGTATACCTACTATGTAAAGAATGCTAACGTTATTTTAATTACATATGTATGTATATCAGATTTTACAGCTCCTCTGCAGATACACGGTTTGAAACTCGCTTCAAACTGCGCAGTATTGTTTTATCAATTAAGCGATATCAGTGCTGAAAGCACATTTTCTTAATGGTTTAACAATAATAATAATTTATCATTATTATGTTATGTGTGGAATATTTACGAAGAACTTTTAAGATTTCTATTAAATGTTGATAAATTTAAGATTGTTGTTCAATAAATGGATTCGTTACTATAATAAAATAATTGTGATTCAGTGTCACAAACATTGCGTGGTGGATGAAGGGTCTTAGTCAACGGTCAGCGAGTGTCGAAGGCCGTCCTTTGACGTCGAACTGTATGTATGCGAACCGAACACGGGTGCGAGTGCGGTGCGGACGGTACATATGCGTGCACGCTTCTCTGAGCACGTACCAGCACGCAACGTCTCCACTCTCTTTTCATGACCTTCGCGCGATATCCGACGCCACCTCTAAATATATACACCCACATAGGTACCTATTTGATGAATATTACCAAATTGACTTGCACATAAACATCATGACGAATTGTTAGTAATAGTTGTTTATGCACCTTACTATTCAGCCGATATTACACTAGATACAGTTATACTGAATTACCCGGAAGATCCACGCAGAGGAGTATAAAAAGTGTCGTAAAACCGGGATATTCTATCCTTTGACGAGGGTTCCACAAGTTTGTTTACTTTGGCCTCCACTTCTCGCCGTAAATAGGGCGTCACGTTCACCGATCACCATAACGTATTTTTCGTCAGAATGGAATGAGATCGATCAATGAATACAGCATACGCTTTCACTACATTCAACCCGTCTACGAACTATGTGTGATACATTATGTACGCAACACATTTTGCGTGTTAGAATTTAATATTTGTTGCTCATTTAGTATTGGAAAATAATGATTAGATGCAAAATATTTTAGCCAATTTCTGATGTCTAGTCTAGATAATAAAAATAGTTACAAGGAACAATTAAAAGAAAGAAACGGCAACATGTTTACGTAACGCATGTCGCACACATTGACAGATCGCGTAATCCAATAAAGACTGACGCTATTTAGCCGGGCGGGTGTTGCGTAATCGGCAATACTACCATAGTTTTTATGAGATTAACTGCTTGGACAGGTATCTAAGCAGAGGTTTGTTGGTGTGTCTCGCGCGTGTCAAGGTTGAACACGACCGAGTCCACGCGCCTAGCGCTACTTCCTTGATAGTCCGTAATTAGCGCTATCACCGCCTCGAGCCAAGTTCACATAGCAACCCAAACGCTTACTAATCTGGTTATTGTATCAAAACATTGTTGAATAACATACGTTTAAACACATTTGTTTCTTAAATATCTCGACCACATTTGTTTTCATGAGCGTTATCTTATCGTGTTTTCTTTTGTTTCGCTCATACAAAGCGATTAACTTCATGTACGTCATTACAACCTAATGAAACGTGGATGTCAGATTGTGGACCTTGTGGTACTACGATAAAGTCTATAAGATATGTTTTGTTGGCAGAGTTATCATTGGCCAGCTCCAGCTAGAGTCGCGGACCTATTTGTTCTAGAACCGGCTTCGCTTCGTTAATATGACCTCTAAAGTGGTTTTAATCGAGTGCCGTGCTTCTGCACGCCGGTCTCTTGCAATGTTACGTAATTTGTAATTAGTAATTACCCTGTGACATTTCCTGAACGATAAATAAACTATGCGAGCTATTCGTTTGTGTTTTGTTCTCAGGCGAATTTCTACGATTAGATTGCGATTGATGACATAACAAGGCAAATATTATCGTCGTCCTAGTGGTATCGTCAATTGTACCGTCAGCGTGGCGCAACTCTGCCAAGAACCTAATTATTTATCGAATTCTTTACACGTGTCGCGCGTTTGTCATGTTATGAAGCGTCGTAAAAATGTAGAGCGCACCTCGGGCGTCATATTCGCGAGGTTGTTGACATTGCGATAAAATGTTTATCACATCTAAAAATTACATCGATTTTTTTTGCCAATCAACTGTTGCTAACGATCTGACCTACATCAATACACGGTATTAAATGGCGAGCCCTATTAAAAGTCATACGAGTAGCTTATTGCTTAAATCGACTTATTCTGCTTCGAATTTATTGAACTTTTTACATTGTTGCATCAAAATTAATGCTATAGATTAGTTTCAAGTAACTTAGACAAGAACTAGGTTCTCTGAGAAAAGAGAGAGCGTGAACTAAGAGGTAGGGAAAGGTGTAGTGAAGTGAGTGTAACGATGAGTGGTGCGAGTGGAACGGCGCACATTCCGCGTGTTCCCTTTCCCCGGTGCAGCGACTGCGGCGAGCGCGCCGCGTGACGAGCAGTCACGTGCCTCTTCGACCACCCCCGCGCCTCCCCCACCCTCCCCTCGCCTCGATTCTTTCACACACCCGAAGAAAACCTAGCTCACCCCCCCAAAAGCTCATGCTCCACACACACACACACACACACACACCTCTCCTGCACCCTGCATGTTGCATAGGATTTTACCATTGTTCCCCGACTTGTGAATGTGATTGATTTGTGGCATTTGCCACTGAATTAATACCTATTATTTATGTTGATCAATATTTCTTGATTGGTTTCGATTTTGAAATTAGATCTGATAAGGTTTCATATTACTTTCAATTAATGTTTATCCAACTAAAGTCGAAGTAAGTAATAGATAGACGGATAACTTAACACGTGTACTCAATGACATTACGATGATTCTTGATTCAGGGTTAAATCTCAATCGTATCATTATACCTTCCTGTTCAGTGTTAACAACACATGATTTAATCGTCGGTATCGGCGTATAAGTTAATCAGATAGTTACGCGGTGTTTGTCCAGCCAAGTAGCTGGTTAGTGGAAAGTCATTGATACCGGTTGTCGAGTGAGTGTAGTGCGTTGCTGTTGGTTCGCAGCGCACATGTGACTCGGTCGGCTCGGGCGGGCGTTCCGCGGCGCACCGCAGGGGACCGCTTTCATGATTGTTTGCGTGCTAGCCGATTGTAGGCGCGCGTCGCGCCATGCGCAATCCTACCAGGGTAACATCGCACAACAAGAGCATAAATTATTTACTTGTGTCACCACAATTCACGCTAAACCGGTCACGCGCTCGCCTCTACACGGGTTATCTGCATGGTTTTTACATCGTGCCGAGACCAATACATGTAGCCGATTCAATGTCCGACAATCGAAATCTTTACAATGTAATCGCGTTGATTGTCGTTCCTTCTCTCTTTAAAAACAATTTCTATGTAATTCCAATTACGTAGGTATTTAAATAAGAAACAATAATTTATCATATTATAAACTAATAAAACTGATATGACATAATGTAGGTACCTACTAAGGGAATAAATAGCAAATTAGTTTCCGGTAGAAGTAGTGCATGCACTGGTGTGATGTTATCCCTGACATTCGGAAGTGGGTCATAGAGTAGGTGCGGGTACGTGGCGGAGTCCAAGGTCGCAGGTCGAGGGCCGGCACCTGGCTGCACCCCACGCCCCGCCCGCCCCGCTGCCCCCGGGTCGTGACGCACGCGCCCCCGCCCCCTCCCTGGTTGCATAACCACCCACCGCTCATGCTGCTCTGGTACATACCTGTATCCGACACACAATAAGCCTATTTCAATGTCATGTTTCTTTTTTATGTCACTATCAGGACCCGTAGGTTTGTAACGTGTTTTTATATCAGACGTCTATTAGTACATGATGAAGGTACTTTATATGACATCTACGGATACATTTGAAGACATTATATTAAACTTATTTGCCGGTTCAGTTATGAAAGGGAATTTGGTTGTGAAATAGAAATACAGAACTGTTGTCCCCAACGAAATCAATTTCTCAATCTGTTTTAAATAACATAGGTACTGAATTCGCTTTTTTATTTATTTAAAGAGATTCACTTTTAAAGTATAATTCTATTCCCAACCAAATATAGAACGAATTTTAAGCAAGAACGAACCTAGATAGACCATCACTAGCAAAAATGTCATCCTGCGTATATTAAAATAATGTCCAAACCATCCCTTTAATAAAATATACATATTATTAAGCATGCAACTTATTTATTATCTTATCAGTAACATGTTAATTTAATATTCTAATTTATATTTAAAAAGTTGACTTCAAATTGAAAACTTAAAATTTATAAATTCTTGCCTATTAGGTATTTCTTTGTGTTTTATATAAAGTTAATGTTTCGCAAATAGATGTCCACAAATAGTATTGTGAATGGCTAAAAGACGAATTGAATTCCAAAACTATTCGTATTTCTGCTTGTATAAGTGAGACCGACTCTAGTGACCGGGTTAACACACCTAGTAAAGGGTAAAGCCTAGTTTACATTAGAACATGCGTAGTAGAGTCAGTCAGTAGTCAGTACCTTCTCTATAGTAGCTCTTCCAAACTGAACTAACTCTCTTTGTTTGAACCAAGCTTTAATAACTACTCAAGAACTTTAATTTACCAACGTAAAGTTGTCGTTATAATGTAGCATAGAGCGAGTGAGATGTATTGTTGCAGACCGCAATGTCACAATATGTTTAAATCAGGGAGGGAGTTTGCCCTCTCCCGGCCGCCTCTACCATTACTGAGTTAAACAATTCAAATCGCCACCGAAACGAATGTATAAAACGGTCACTAACATCGCTTTTATGTTATCCTATTGTATCTCTTTCGTATAAAATTGAATTACTGAAAATTATATTGAAATATGTACATTTATAAAGTATCTAATGGTGAACTTGATGTCTGTGGCGTCTCTGAACTTTGCTTCGTTCTTCATTGTAAAGGTATGAGTATACATTGTCGGGGGTTTCATTGAAACTGTTACTATTGTTTGGGCCGGTTTATTCATAATGTTTGAAAGACAAATTAGTGTCAGATTTAATTGTTGCACCAAAATAAAACCAGTGAATTAATAAAATGTATAACTATGTAGCCAAGAAAGGCAGTGTTCTAAGTGATAAAGTTATTACTTAGATTTAGCTTACACGTGCCGATGATTAAATTATCGGAATCTCAAACTGGCTATCTACTCTCAAGTCTCGACATACTAACTCTGTCTCAATAATAAAATAAGTTATTACATTTTATGCAAATGTTCCGAATAGACGAAGTTCCACGCGGACGAATTACGTAACATTGTTTTTCTGTTCACTTTGTTTATTGAAAAACCTAACGTCCATTTGAACAACATAATGTGACTAATTAACAAAGGTTGACGTAAAACACAATCAAATGGCCTACTGAATGCGTTCGTGGTTATGTAAACCGTCATGTTATGTGTATATTCTGATATCAACAATGTTAAACTAATAACGCCGCCAAACGTTTTTATCGGGCGCGGCGCGCGGCGGGCGCTACGTGCTGTATTGTTTTTTCTGGCATCAAGCAGCTGATTTTCGGCGTGGCAACTACTACAAAATGCCAAACAAACTCGAACACGCGCGTAACCACATGTACTGACGTAATTCACCGGTAAAACCACGCCCCCTATTCCGTCTCTCTCATTCCAATCTAAGGTAATATCGGCCTCTCGCTCACCAGTGCAGCGTGACCGATTAATTTACTAGTCATTCTCATACTAACTTAATCTCTTTACGATAAAGTTCAATGTCGCATAACTACACTACGATACCGTATGTCGGGCGCATTGCCGTCCTGCTCGCACAGATAGGTCGTTCCGCTCGTTTCGATTCAGAGAACGCCTGGCGGTTTCTGCGAGCCTGGTATTTTACCGCCACGGATTGCAGCCGCGGACGAGCGGTTGACACGGGTTTGACAAGTGTTGATCACCCGAGACGGGCTTACGTGTACAAATCAGTTATTTCGTTAACGATTCACGCGTTTGATTGATTAAGAGTATAGTTAATGTAATGTATGGGAGCATTGTAAGTGAGCGTTGCGTCTGTTCACAGAGGAGGAGCCCCGGTCGCCGGTGTCGGTGCGAGTGGTGTCGGTGGCGGCGCGCGGCAACGGGCTTGTGCGCGCGGTGTCCCCCGCGCTCGCGCCCGAGCCCGCTCCCGCTCCCGCGCCGCCTGCCCCCGCTCCCGCCCCCGCGCCGGCCCTGGCGCCCCTCGACTTCGCACAAGAACATTCCAGGCCGCGTACTACGAGCAACAACACCCATGGGTATGTTTGCCTGGTACCACACATGTCAAAAACAGCTGGTCGACCGTTTGAACAGTACACTACACAACACAACGGGCCAACCTTTCGCAATGACAAGTGACAACACTGCACTCGACATTGAACGTACTTCTTGTGATATTTAAAGATGCATGGTTGAGACTAGATAAATGACAAGTGTTTATGAGTATCCAATCAATGAAAGAATAATGTTGCTATGGAAATAAATTGATTAAAAAAAAAATGTTTTGATGCATTTTCCTGTAAGTTGGTATTATTGTTTTCTTATCTCCTTTGTGTTTATTTATGAAGTCTATGATACTTGGTCTTCACTTGGAAAACAAATTGATAGCGATATTTCGCTGTACACTAGACACTAGCTATTTCCAACATATATTTTAAGTAAACATTCAACTTTGAATATCTACTTATGTATATGTATTTTTTACACAGTCTCGACCAGTAAAATTACCGAAGCATTGTCTCTAGAAGTACGGCTAATAACAAGATTCATAAATAGAATCTGTTTTCCTTATAAACTAGTCACACTATAACCTTAGGCTCATGTAAATTATCTTCCTATCGTTATTGTAAACATCCGACTCTATATGTCACACATAATGGACTCAAATTAGTTACTGAGTACTATTCAAAATATTTTAGAAACATAAGATATCAATACAACTTAATTATATTTAAATAGCCGGGTCATTTTAGACATAAAAATAGTGATCAAATAAAGAAAATTCCGACAGAGCCAAATCTTCGTAGAGACCTTAGGTTTACCACAAGGAATAAAGTGTCAAAAGTCCCCATCAATCCCATGTGAGCTTCGGGACTTATTCGGGGCCCAATGTCAAAATTTTAGGTATTTTGGATTTTTCTCGAAAACGGTAAGTTTTATCGAAAAAGTACCTGAGAAAATAAAAAAGCTTATAAAATTCTCTATAACTTTAACTCTATCCACTTTTTCCATATTCCCAACCGTTATTGAACTACACGCTCCAGAAATGTAAAAATTAAGGACCTCGGGCAGGTAACTATGGAGCCTGCCCCAATGCTCAACAGTGACATGACCTATGTCATTTGAAAGGTCTTGAAGAGTTGTACAAGTTACTCCTAGACAGTTATATCGAATTCGATGGCCAACTCGGTGTTTTCGACCACCGAACAATTACCACTGGAGGTGCTGTGGAGCCTGGACGGAATGCTCAACAGTGACATGACTTACGCATTTGAAAGCTCTTACAAGTCACTTTTTGATAGTTATGTCGAAATCGACGCCAAACTCGGTGTTTTCGACCACCGAAGAAAAAACACTAGGTGTATGTGCACTAATGTGCAGTTGACACTGATCGTATTGCTCAACAGTGACATGACTAATGTCATTTGAAAGCTCTCACAAGGCACTCCTTGACAGTTATATCGAAATCGACGGCCAACTCGGTGTTTTCGACCACCGAAGTATCGACACTGATCGTATTGCTCAACAGTGACATGACACATATCATTTGAAAGCTCATAAAGAGTTTTATAAGTCACTCTTTGATAGCTATATCGAAATCGCCGTCCAACTTAGTGTTTTCGACCACGGAAGAATGGAGTTGGGCAATGCTATACCGAAGTATCGACCCTGATCCTAATGCTCAACAGTGACATGACCTATGTCATTTGAAAGCTCTTGAAGAGTTGTACGAGTCACTCTTTGACAGTTATATCGAAATCGACCGCCAACGCGGTGTTTTCGACCACCGAAGATCGACACTAGGTGTATGTGCAGTTGACCTTGATGGTATTGCTCAACAGTGACATAACTTATGTCATTTGAAAGCCCCTGAAGAGTTGTCCAAGTCACTCCTTGACATTTATATCGAAATCGACCGCCAATTCGGTGTTTTCGACCACCGAAGAATGGAATTTTCTCAAGGTCCTTTATTAACTAATGTGTACATATATTTTTTTATTTTTGGTCAAAAACACCGAGTTAGCCGTCGATTTCGATATAAATGTCAAGGAGTGACTTGGACAACTCTTCAAGGGCTTTCAAATGACATAAGTTATGTTACTGTTGAGCAATACCATCAGGGTCAACTGCACATACACCCAGTGTCGATTCTTCGATGGTCGAAAACACCGCGTTGGCGGTCGATTTCGATATAAATGTCAAGGAGTGACTTGGACAACTCTTCAGGGGCTTTCAAATGACATAAGTTATGTCACTGTTGAGCAATACCATCAAGGTCAACTGCACATACACCTAGTGTCGATCTTCGATGGTCGAAACACCGCGTTGGCGGTCGATTTCGATATAAGTGTCAAAGAGTGACTTGTACAACTCTTCAAGAGCTTTCAAATGACATAGATCATGTCACTTTTGAGCATTAGGATCAGCGCCGATACTTCGGTATAGCATAGCCCAACTCCATTCTTCGGTGGTCGAAAACACTAAGTTGGACGGCGATTTCGATGTAACTATCAAAGAGTGACTTATAAAACTCTTTATGAGCTTTCAAATGATATGTGTCATGTCACTGTTGAGCAATACGATCAGTGTCGATACTTCGGTGGTCGAAAACACCGAGTTGGCCGTCGATTTCGATATAACTGTCAAGGAGTGCCTTGTGAGAGCTTTCAAATGACATTAGTCATGTCACTGTTGAGCAATACGATCAGTGTCAACTGCACATTAGTGCACATACACCTAGTGTTTTTTCTTCGGTGGTCGAAAACACCGAGTTTGGCGTCGATTTCGACATAACTATCAAAAAGTGACTTGTAAGAGCTTTCAAATGCGTAAGTCATGTCACTGTTGAGCATTCCGTCCAGGCTCCACAGCACCTCCAGTGGTAATTGTTCGGTGGTCGAAAACACCGAGTTGGCCATCGAATTCGATATAACTGTCTAGGAGTAACTTGTACAACTCTTCAAGACCTTTCAAATGACATAGGTCATGTCACTGTTGAGCATTGGGGCAGGCTCCATAGTTACCTGCCCGAGGTCCTTAATTTTTACATTTCTGGAGCGTGTAGTTCAATAACGGTTGGGAATATGGAAAAAGTGGATAGAGTTAAAGTTATAGAGAATTTTATAAGCTTTTTTATTTTCTCAGGTACTTTTTCGATAAAACTTACCGTTTTCGAGAAAAATCCAAAATACCTAAAATTTTGACCTTGGGACCCGAATAAGTCCCGAAGCTCACATGGGATTGATGGGGACTTTTGACACTTTATTCCTTGTGGTAAACCTAAGGTCTCTACGAAGATTTGGCTCTGTCGGAATTTTCTTTATTTCAATTGTCTAAAATGACCCGGCTAAAACCACTAGTAGCATTTTCTTTTTAATATATGTGAAGAATAACAAAAGATATGTAAAAATGTGTGTTAGTGGAGATGACATCAGAGGCACATGTCAACTGAATTGATTAACTGTAACTAGAACATTCTGTATAAAAAAGTTATATCATGTAAAGAGGTCGGCAATGAAAAATTTTATTTTTATGATCGATTATACGTCGCCATCATCTTTGTATGCGTACTAGTGGTTTATATACATTTCTGCCAAGGTTTGGATAACAAACGTGCATTGATTGAATAATCTATAGGGTCCTTGTGCGTATGCATCTTTCATGCGTAAGCGCATCACACTCGCTTTGAAATTGTTATTGCTTCACTTACTATGCAAACTGGTTGAGTTTGTTAGTATGAACTATTATGTTTCTTAGAGCTCCACTTCTCATTGTGCTGGTGACTTCAAAAACCAAAATCAGGATTTTATACTCCGATTTTATGGTTTAAAAAATAGTTATTTAAAAGATAAATTTTCCAAAATTGTAATATAACACTTCAAATTAAAGAACAAAATACAGGTCCATAATATTTAAAAAAAAATACATAATATTTATCATAAATACTAATATTATGAAGATTACTAACCATAGATTTTTCCATGCATCGTTAGGTAATTATTCCATCGACAAGAGCCCAGCTCTTAAGTTTAAAGAGAAGAGGTAATTTTTATCTAGAGATAACTATTAAGAGATAAACATTGTTATGACAGCAGAAATATAATTTAAGAGTTACTCGACGAATATACGCTATTGAAAAATAAGCTGTAATATATACATATATAAAAATGAAACTCATTTTCCTTGGTCAAGGCATCACGCGTGAATGGCTGGACCGATTTCCACGGTTTTGCATTCGTTGAAAAGGTCTCGGGCTCCGTGAGGTTTATAGGGAATAAAAATCCCAAAATTCCCACGGGAACGGGAGCGCTGCGGGTGAAACCGCGGGGCACAGCTAGTTCTTGATAAATATCTACAATCTATACTATAGGTATACGAGACCAGTCTTGCAGAAATCCCTATTATAATTTCAGACTCACTTAAATTAGGTCAACCTAGTACATTAGTAATCTTGGAATAAACATATTTATACACGGTTTATTCAAAATTGATTGACATGCAAGTGTCAGATGGGTCATAGCATAGTCCTCTTATTATTATTCAAGCCGCATTCAATATGCGGTGACCTAAATCTAAGAGCCCACTGCATGCATACACTACTGGCTATCGGATGCATCACATCATTGTACAAGCATCAAGCAAAATATATTGTACATTTTGTTTGTTAGGCAAAACAAAACAAACAAAAACGCCTCCAAAATGTGAATAGTAGTCATGAATAAATCATGAAATTATTTTCTAAGAAGGTTAAATCATTATGAATTTTAATTAGTTTGTGTCACATACAACTTGGACATAACAGATTTGTATTGAAGACTACTAATAATAAAAATAAACTTTTGTTTTCAACTTGATATGTATACATTTTTGATGAAATCCTAGTGATAATCTTGATCAATCAAATTGACACAACTGTTGGTGTCAAATAACAATAAGGTTAATAAATAACACTTGTTATTCAAATCAGTGTCTAGTGGTAATTCGATATTGTAGATAATTAAAGGTAATGCACTAAAATGCCGTCGCATACAGAAATGGTTATGCAATTATATAAATTGTTAATACTTGTTTGAAATTATTACATAACCAATAGGAAGTTGATAACATATTTGTTATGTTTTAAGAATTACAATAATATGGTTTAGTTGCCATGTTGGTAAGAGCTGTACTAGATATTTGAATGCGTCTTGTTTTAGGTTATCGAGTCTGTCTTATGTTTGAAACTTGACCATTATTTCTATGTGAATTGAAAACTAATCAATGTCTAAGTAAAGTCTGAAATCATTACAAATATGTGTGTATCTTATATTATCTAGGAGTTGAGAATAGATGAAATTTACTTCCTAACTTCAATTAAAAATTCATGACAAAAAATCAAGTATTTTATTGACATTTCCATAGTTTGCCACACAAAATTTACTAGCGACATTTTAACGTAAGCATGTGACAAACTGCTCAAAACATATAACACTAACTTACCACACAGTTTATTTGTGACATTTCCACCTACCATATATGTACATTGTGACACAGATCAAGCCAAGTGCCGTCCCCGCCGTCCGTGGGCAGCAACGGTAGCGGCAGCGGCAGCGGGAGCGGCAGCGGCAGCGCGCCGCGCGCCGGCACGCGCGAGGTGCACAACAAGCTGGAGAAGAACCGCCGCGCGCACCTCAAGGAGTGCTTCGAGCTACTCAAGAGACAGCTGCCCGCCACGCCCGACGACAAGAAGACCTCCAACCTCTCCATACTCGGCTCCGCTAATAGATATATTCAGGTACGTCCACAGCTTTACCTGTCCAACAGAATCAACTCAAATTGACCTCAGAACTGGAGCAAGCTCAAGTTTAAAAGTCAGATCCGATACTATTGTAACCTTTGCAGGGTAGTGTCTGCAATGCTAGACAAAGGCCTCTCATGTCACTGAAGATATCAACAGTCAACAGTCTTTTTAAAGTAAATTATACCGAAAAAAGTTAATTTAAATTACACAAAACTTTGAGTCGACAATTATTTTGAGAAATATTTGTTGTAATATAAGCTATTTTCCAAAGAGTTAAGGTTTAGTGAAGATGTGTAGTTAGCATATCATTTGTATTTCAAACAGTTTCGCCGCAGCTTCGATACCTAGCACTGGAATATCTAAATAAAATGTAAATACTTCTTCTTCATAACATTAATTTGAGGCGAAACCTCACAATCTTGGAACTTAGAATAAAATACTTTATCATTCGGTATTATAATGTAAACGATTGTATTGAAAGTCTTTGGCCTTTGGTAACTATGGTGACTTATTCGAAACTATTTTAAATTTTAAAAATATTTATCTGAAAATTCGATTGAAAGAGCGTAGTTTAAATCCTGGTTGAAGTTTGTTGAACTCTGTGAGTGCATAAAACCTATAAAATTGTTTATTTTATAGGTTTTATGAGAGGAGGTAATAAATAACTTTTTGCGTGCCTCCGTCTATCAGTTACTTAGTAATTTAAGACGTGTTGTAGTAGGTACTTAGTGTTAATCTGTGGCATAATTAATAGCTAAGTTTTTATGACGCTTCGCATAAATACGGTATTGATTTGATAGCGATAGATGTCCATTACTTTGAGCGATAGCTTTATTATACTGGTATACGTTTTCTTGTATATAAAAATACATAATATCGCATTCTTACTAAATACGTCCAAGGTTAAATAGTTCTCTTACAAAAATAACTGAGAACTTGAGCATGTGTGGAACCAAACTTCACCCGAACTCGACTTAGATTTTAGTGTCAGAGTTTATCATCCATTTATACCCAGATGCAAACTTATGATACGCGCTACTTCATGTAGTAAATATATTTTAATCCTACGAATATTATAAATGCGAAAGTTTGTGAGGATGGATGTATTTTTGTTTGAACTGTTACTCTTTAACGAAAAAACTACTGGACGGCTTTGGATGAAACTTGACAGTTATATACATCAGAATAACACATAGGATGTGTAACACAACGTGGAGCGCGACTAGTACTCGAAACATTGAAGTTGTAGTATCATATGATTTATGGTATAAGAAATTTCATTAAAAACGTTGTTTGTTAATAAAACGATGTGCGTGTCTATAAAATGTCTAGAAATCCATGAGTATTATAATAATAATAAGAATACATCTACGAGACCGATTATTTATTCATCATTGTAATGTCTACAAGTGTGTCGATGCTAAATGTATGCTCATGTATGTGTGTCGGTGCAGTGCACACGCGCGTCGCTCACGCACCCCGCTCATGTATATTCCGCCATGTAAATAGGCGCGTGACGACAGTACACAAGGACGACTCTTGATATGTATCTGGAATATCACTCACTAGCAGCGCCCCGCGGTTTTACCCGCGTTGTGCCCGTTCCCGTGGGAATTTCGGGATAAAATGTAGCCTATAGCCTTCCTCGATAAATAGACTATCTAATAGTGAAAGAATTATTCAAATCGGTTCAGTAGTTTCTGAGATTAGCGCGTTTAAACAAACAAACAAACAAACAAACAAACAAAACAAACTCTTCAGCTTTATAATATTAGTATAGATTTGAATGTTATGATTTATGTACTGGCACAACCCTCGACTTTTTACCTGATTGTACCCAGTCCTTTGGGAATTTAGGGAACTTATATTTTTAATTTTTTTGGGTGGAACTGAATAACTGAGTTGTTCGATATCATCTGTATATTTAGTGTGAAAGAGCGACATTCATACATAACAAATAATCATCTACACTATCTTTTGCATTTATATACCTAATTACAATAATTTGGATGAATTTTATATTTATTGTACTTTGCAAAAGAAAGAAGAACTTAAATAGTTTTGTCTGTAAATATAAAATCATCAATAGGTTCATAACATTTTATGACTAAAAGCAAAAAGTGGTTACCAATATTAAGTAGGTAATATTTGGAGGTGTGAACTGCTGCCTTTGTTTATTGTTCAGATGACCTAGAATTCTAGAATAACTTAGTGTTTCGGTCGACAAACTACAAGTATTATAATAACAGACGTTATAATTAGTTCTTGTCATCGAAACACTCGTGTTATCGATCCGCAGTGTAACGAAATCGCGTCAATGGTCTGGCAATGTCAAATGTTTCGTAAAGATATTTCGTAATTACATTAAACAATATGGCTTCTTCTTCAACGCACAAAGTGTTGTAAACTTTCTATACAAACGGAGGCCAAATAGAGCTCTCAGACACAATGTGCTTTTAAAGGAAAATTAAAAGTATTGTGTCTATTGTGAAAACTTCTTTTCTATTTGAAAAGCAGTATTCTGAAAAGTTTTGCCAATTGTTGATAAGGGTCGAGACGAGTTTTGAAACTCTGTTACGATGCTAACGTCCTGGTACTTGGTGTACAGGTGCTTCGACGTAAGGAGCGCGAGTGCGAGCATGAAATGGAGCGTCTGGCGCGCGAGAAGATCGCGGCGCAACAACGACTCGCCGCGCTCAAGAGAGAGGTGTCGGTGCGCGCCACCGCCGCCGTGCGCCGCGCCGGTACGTACGACCTCCCGCCAGACATGCCAGCCTGGTACCGCACACCGACATTATTTAATATTTGGCACTGTTGCGTACATATTTCAATACTAAATAATTATTAAATTAACAATTAACCGGCTCCATGCAAATATCGCCGACGTGGACCGATATTAGTGGAATTGTCGGAAAGTTGTTCCGTACGAGGCTCGCATCGTGTATGTAGCGCCACCTGTTGATATTCCGCCGCAGGTAAACTCGGTTCACGGTCAACTTTCAACTGTTTCAAGACTGTTTTATTTGTTTGTAAACATCGAACTAATCGATGTTTTGTAGATGTTATTTTTTGAGATTTGTCCTTTGTTTTCAGAACCAATTTCAGAAGATAAGGATAGGGAAGAACATGTAAATGGACAAGTTTTAGGATTAAGTGTAAGTATCAAATATATGTACATACATATAATATGCTAAATTTATCTTTGTTTAATTCAATTTCTTATTTTATTTGTTCGCTCATTTTCAGTAGAAGTCGTAAAATTAGTGCGCAATATAAAGATATAAATTATTATTAGGTATAATATTGTCAGTATATGACCGTATCGTATAGTGAGTGTGTATGTGTGTGTAGATATCGCCGCCGGGCTCGCCGAGCGCGCTGAGCCTCGGCTCGAAGCTGCGCGCGCTGCCCATTCAGATCGCGCCCACCACCTCGCAGGTATGCTCGCCTGGTACATTGATACAATTTACACACAACTAATCCACGATTAGGATTTAAACTTTTCCTTGTATACTGGCGACATCTAGCGAACGTCTATGGAAACATAGTACAGCGTTTTGATCAAAACAATGTAGATGGCGGTAGTGTTGCTTGTTTTGACGTCTTGTTTTCAAGGCTTATCTCTATACTCGGAATTTTAATTAGATTCCAGATTTGACAATTTCAGTGTTGCAACATTATGACAAGTACTAAATAGTGACGTTGCGAAATTATTCGATATGGAAATGGAATATTTCCGGATCGATTCTTCTCGTTTATAATTTTACTCTCGTAAACTAAGTATATCAGGAAATTAAATATTTCTGAACCGATAATTTAGTTTTGATGATTAATTAACGATCTGAGACTTTTCTTTTACAATTGTGTGTGAAATCAATAAAAAAATGTGATCATGAAGGAACATGACAAATAAAACAGATAGATGTATTATGGTAATAATTATTAAATTAAAACTATAAACGTAACAACAAACACAACGTAACAACACTTTAACAAAAACCCAACAAAATAACAAAATATCGATTCGCAATGAAATAAGATATTCGTATCACTACACTACACTATTATATGTGGTATCATTATTTCACAAAGTGACAGTAGCTAATGTCAAATCTAGAATCGAATTAAAATTCCGAGTATAGTATGTTTGCTTGCGATAAACTTAAAAACTACTTCACAGATTTTAATTTTTTGTTTGTTTGAACGCGCAAATCTCAGAAACTACCAATCCGATTTGAATTATTCCTTAAATAATGTATGGCCACGTTCAACGAGAAGGTTATTGGCTATTTTTCATCCTGAAATTCCCACGGGATAGACCACAAGGCAGGTAATCACCGTATGTTTATCGTCTACCTCTGATTCCAGCAAGTGGTCCGCACGGCGTACGGCGCGCGCCACAACACGCTAACGCTGACCACGCTCGCGCCGGCTGATGGCACGCACCAGGTAACCTATCATGTAAATACCTTTCACATTATTCTCTTTGCTAATAAGTTATTTAATAAAAATATTTGAATTTGACTTTGATACTTATGTTAACAAAAATTACAAGTTTTACGGTGTCACAGCTGGAGAAAAGATAATTAAAAAATATATTTCATCATTCCTTTTTAAGCAAGCGGGGTGATTATGACTGAATTATCTGCATTCAGTGGAGATTCCTTTTGCCTGCAGTGAGACATTACAAACTAACATTTTTCATTAAAACTTATATTGTGTGTGAATAAGAGTATGAACATTTTATTTGATGTTTCATACATTATGTGTTGCTTTCTTAGTAGAATTACTCCCTAAACCTAATCACTAATGTAACAATATTCCTTGTTCCAGAACGGGCACCCGGTTGAAAACGGTGTCAGTAATACAATCAGCACTACACTAGTGCATCCCGCACAGATACACCTACCTATATCACAGGTACGGGAACTTAACAGCACAAATTGAAGGTTTTAGTTTAGGAACAAAGTTGTATAAAAGTCATAATTTTGAAAAGTGTACTGTATTTAATACTAGCGTATACTTTAAACGAGCAACGTTTTGTATATTTGTGTGTAACTGAACTCGGAAACGGCTACCTACGGTGACAAAAAATCGATATAACTTACCTAGCTAAGGTACCCCGTAGTTACTTGTTTTTACCGAATTTCCCCCGCCGATTGTATCCGAGCAGGACGAGCTAGAATAACATTACCGTGCCAATACTGAGTGTAATATGTTTTTGACCCCCGACGCCGAAGAGGGGTGTTATAAGTTCCACGTCGATGTCTGTGTATCTCCTGAGGCACGGTAGTTCTATAACGAATCGACCTATTTCGATTCGGTTTCCTTTATTTGTGAGCGAGTTTCCTTGCGGTGGTTCCTAGTTATGTTTGGTAAACATTGGCCAACTGTTGCTTTTGAATGGGGGGTTTTTAAAATGTATGTTTGTTGTATGTGCAGGTGGTGGGCGGCGGCGGGCTGGTGGTGGGCGGCGCGCTGCAGCTGCTGTCGGGCGTGCGCGTGCTGCAGCCCGCGCGCCGCGCCAACGGTACGCGGCTACGGCTAGCCTCATGCTCCCTGTACCCACACATTCTACTGCTAAAGCCGCACATAATATCTGACAGTTAACGTTATCTCACATTACTTCTAATGCTGATGCTCTGCAAGAGGACATTCAAAACAAAATTTGGCTTTGCAAGCCACATCCGAGATCACGAACGAGCTTAAACCCAAGGTTCGCCATTAACGGACATACCTGTAAAGCTGATATTTTTGCTGAGATTTTTTTTCTGGTTTTCCAGCAAACATCCATATAAGTATATAAATAAGATCAATTCGGCTGCATTAATTTTGGATAAAATCATGACGTTCGTCGGTTGAATGCGTTTCTGCTAAATTATAAACTACTTTATCAGCAACTTAGCACTAATCGAGAAATGTGAAACAGTAAACTGATATTTAACTGGTAGATACATTTGAAATAAGTAATCAAGGACTTTGTCAGCAAGTCGTAAATATATCATGTAGCTTCATTCGATAATAAATAAATAAATTAATAGAATTGAATTGGCATGTCGATGAGAGTTTTCAAATTTCATAATGTACGCTTCCTTACCAAATTATTTATCATTTTCATGGCCTGTTGGTATTTTTTCCTATTTTGTATTGCAGATGTATAACACATGACTTGTTATTTGCAGGTGTGACTAGTATTGATAACAGTAGGATAACTAAACCAGAAAACGGCATCGTGGCCTCCTCATCGGTCACCACCACAGGTCAGTACGCTGAATATTATACAATCAATTTTTTCTCATGTCTGATTTTCCAACGACAATTCTTCCTTCCTTTTGAAGACAGAGAAAGTTTAGTGGTTTAATTGCATTCTCAAACTATCCCCGCGTATGAGGGCCACGTCAAACAAGATGGTTAAATTATAATTATAAGCTGATTTTGATCCCAAAATTCCCACGGGAATGGGTACACACTGTGAGCCGTAGCCGGGTGAACCTTGAGCTGCTATTATGGTGTACATACCTTTGTCTCACCCTGAGTTGTACCCAAACACGACACAAGCAGTTCCTATAATCCCCTTGTCTCCATTAAGTGATAAATCTATATACTCTCTAACAAATATGTACGTATTGTGTTTCAGACGGTAGCGTGGTGGTGAGCGGTTTAACTCCAATAATGGTGACGCAATCTGCGACGCATTTGTTACAAACGCATACACTTACTACGCATAAGGTGAGATAATCAATTTGTAGTTATTAACCAAGTACTTGGTTCTATCATACTCACGCGTTCAGTACAATTATGTTGACGTTAACCGGTCTAACAACTCTGACACCAGGGGTGGTCGCTGAACACGGATAGGGTAGGTACACGATCCTTTACTATATAGGGTGATTGGGCCGGGGTCGAGTCCCACATACCCCGGGTGTGAGCGCTTCCTCCTGTCCCTCGTGTAGGTATAGAAGTGGTCGTGATGATGAATTGTTTGTGCAGGTGGTGGAGTCGGGCGGGGGCGGCGCGGTGGTGCCGCGCGCGTCGTGAGCGCGGCCCGCGGCGCTCGGCCCGCGGCCGCGCCCCCGACCTGCTATCATACATACTAGTGCGACTGGACTCGCCTCCACACCGAGTGTTACTCCCTACTCGCACCCACGGGAAGCTCGCCACTGACCGGTGTACACCAGTGAAGCTTCGGGTACATGTGTACACCTCGTGTTAGTGTCACTTACAATCTGATGAAACATGGTGTGGTGCTCGACTCATCTTTACGCGGCGCTATGTATGAGTACGTTTGTGTTTAAGCAACTTTAATTTGTTTGGCAGTGACGGCAGATGCTCTAATCGTTATTTTTGAATGAAGTAAGGTGTTTTATACCTTAAGCCCTGCGCAAAGATGAATTGAAGTACCACGCTGCAATTCAGTTATACTGATAATGAGGTGTAATGTTGTAAATGTGTGCATACTGTATACATAAAGCATGTGATGAAAGTATGCTTCACTGGAATCGGCAGTGTTGATATTTCGTTGGATACCAGCCCCGCCCCTTGAACTGTAAATAGTGTCAGACACGAGTAACATCCTACGAGCTATGTGTACCTGGTATCTGAGTAGGTTACGCCTATATAATTTAACAGGGATAGCCTTATCGATTACGTGTTAATGTGATTTCATTTGTTAAATTCACAAACTTTATTGTTTCTCGGTGAAATACTGCCTTATTACGTCATATACATATTTTATGGAGGATTTTAACGGTTTAGTGCGGTCGTACCTGACGCGAAGTGGGATCTGAATGATTCAGGCCAGTATTGGCCTTTCAAGACTCGGCGCTCACTTCTTGTATGGGTGGTCGACGTTCTAAACCATTTTAACGACTATATCATAATAATTTAGCATTTTTAGAGCGGTATTTGTCGGTTCAGTTCTTTGAGACGATAATAAAATTATATTTATAAATGTCCCACAAAAACTAACAAATTATTCTAAAGGATTTCATTGAAACAATTATGGCTTTACAACAAAGTTGTTAATATTTTTATACAATTACTTAAAATAGTGTTATTATAGAGACAGTTTGAAATATTCGAAGCAATAACGCGCCAGCCGACCGGTAACTGTTCGTGAGACCGCACCAGCGCATGATCCTTCATTTCAACCGATTTCACACTGTAATCATATCCTTAGCTATCCTCTATGACGCAGGTACCTCATTTTTTGGAAGTGTTCATTTGTGAAAAAGTGTCATATGGACTTGTCACTAAAGTGTACATTCGTACGTATGAATACTTTTTTTAAATTTCACTTAATATCAACATTTAATTCCTCATTTAGTGATCTCTGTGGGTTGTTAGTAACGAACGCGTTACTGGCCGGCTGTATATATAGGTCCAATATGTGTGGATATGATAATTGTACACTATCGATAGCTTTAACTGGAAGCCTATGCATATGACATATTATAAATAAAAACTTTTTACAAGCATTTTATCACATTAAACATTAATTGTTCAACTAGCTTTAACCTGCGCCTTCGTTTGTGTACAATTTATAATATTGTTGAATTATTGTTGATGTAAATATACTATCTTACGTTCCATACAAAGTGTTTGTTGTGTCGGAGGGACGCGCAGACGCGCTTCACGTTTATCATATTAGTTAATGTTATGATGTTGACTATTAATTGTACGTTTTGTTACACTTTTTACAAGTGTTCATAATCATTTATAAATGTCGACTACTTTTTATAATCACAAAGTAAAGTGCATTTTGTCATCTCTGAACAATTTATTTAAGTCTCAAAATTGCTATTATGTAAAACTTATTTATTATTAAAACGACCTCAATTAAAAGTACTGTAATATAAAAAAATTAATTATTTATATTGGCTATAAAGATAACAAATAATGTATAAAACAAAATATATAAGTTGATATTTTTGTACAATTTTATTTGTATTACAAATTACATAGAGATATGGTTTATATAACGATTGGCTGTGACGTTTTAATGTTTTCCTTCATTCATCGGATCATGTGTGCGCGAGACGAGCTAGCTGACCTACTGACTCAATTATAAATTGTTAAATATTGACCGGTCGAGTCTCCATGTCGACTCTGCTCTGCTGAGACCTGTTTGTGAGTATATTGTACAGTGTATTGTATCCAGGAATGTGTTCCAGCAGTTGCTATACGTTTGACGCCTCTGTGAGTCGCTACAGCTCGCGCCAGATATGTTGACCGACCTCTGAAGTAATGAGCGGTCAACATGTTTGACACGAGATGTGACTCCGTTCAAATTTCTTGAGTGATTTAAACTCCGCAGTAGCAGATTTCCGTGTATTTCCTACTACGTAATGTGGGAGGCGGAAGTTAGAACCATCTTGTATTTAGAGGCAAAAATCAAGTCACCATTACTTTGATATAACGTTGTCTCAACGAGCTTAGGCCAGGTCCCGCAACTGAAATATATACCACAGTATTTATTTAACAAATAAATATATAAATTTTGTCACTTTGCCAAAAGTATGTGAGATAATAAAAAAGTGTAAAAATAATATAAATATAAAAGAAGAGAGAAAAATATTTTAATGATAATAAATATTATGAAGCTGAAAATGCTCATGTAAATAAATATATAATGCCTAGTGTATAAAATTATAATAACGTGAGAAATACAACATGAAAAATATTTATGTGTTTTTGTTGTCACTCCTTCACTTACCAAAATTTGAACTTCAAAGACCAACCAAGTATTTCTTAATTAAAATCTTCCTATAATGTAATACACTTACATACAAAAATTAAAGTTAACTGTACTGTAACTATGGAGGATATTGAAGAAACAAGGCTAACCGTAAAATAAATAACTAACTACTACTACAGAGCCATTATCAGGCTTCACTATAAAATATTTGACACTTCCAGTCACATTTCATTGCAGTTAATTGTCTTGTTAAGTTCTTGATTACAACATTGTAATACGGGACCCCTATTCTTGAACTAATCTATTAGCTAACAGTCGCCTGCCAGATCATAACTTAAACTATTTTATGATCACTCGACGACAGTGCAACGACCCGAGTATCTTATCATGGAAAAGTCAAATATTTTGCGTGAAAAAGGAAATATAATAATTGAGGCAACACTCAAGGGCAGATAAGGACCAAATGTAATTGCTTTTTGCGAAAAATCTTTTATAATAAACAAGTGGCAGGTGCGGAAACATATCGTCTGGTGTGACAGACGTTTCCTTCATGTTTCATGTAAATTGTTTTCAGGTGAATTCCGTTACGGATACATTTTCTTTGCAAATCCTTCCGTCACCATATGGCCTTAATGTCACACGACTATGCGATTGCAACATTATAATGCGTTTCAAATGATAATAGGAAAAAAGTAACGTTAGCATACAAACAACAAATAGTAGGTAATGTTAATAACAACTCATAATAATATTGTTTGTTGTTGGTATGTCGACGATACTTTTATTTATCTATTTAGTATATAAAGTTACCTTCAGTTGGTCGAAATTGTATGTATTATTAGTACCAACGCCCAGATAAAAAAAAACAAATACAGAGTTAGGCACGAAAAACTAACAAAATCAAGAATAATCTCTTTGAATTCGGTTAAAAAAAATATTAGAAGTTGTTGAATGTTGAAAATGCGGGGCAAATGTCAGATTTCCAATCCTATTTTCATTTAAAACGGATTATACATATTATTCATAGGACAGTCATATTAATAGTAATTTTAGTGATGTCATTCAGTAATTTGCAGATTTGAAGATTATGTTAAGGAAAAGGCATTGAACACTGAATGATTATCTACCAAAAAAGTAATTTGATGGTCAATAATTAACTCACGAGGACTCGGAAAGTTATGAAACTGTGGGGGCGAACTGTGATTCACGTCTAAATAACCTTAATGTTTATTCCATAAAACATATCTACTTACACAGAACCTATGTTAAAATTACATCATTGCTATCTGAGACTGCCGGGCCGGGTTGGAGATCTCAAAACCGACCATGATTGAAAAGTAATTTAAGAAATACTTAATATGATACTGATAATACCTTCAGTCAGCTGAGTCGGCTAACCCTCGACTGCAACATTTTTGACGCTTATCTGCAGCAGTCAAATACCAAAGTCAAGGATTGTTTTTCACAAACTGGTATTATATAAAAAACAAAAATGTCCAAGGTTTTTGTTATCGATTGCATTTTTGGCGAGCATCCTTTATCAGGAAGTAGCGTGGTGTTTACCCTATGACTGGTCCTCGCTGGCTTTTCGTTATATATACTCGGCGCCCGCCCAAACGCGTTACTACTACTTGTGGTTTCTAGCTGCCTAGTTCTCTAGCTACCATAATATTCTTTAAAAATATTTGTTGTGAACTGAAACGAATTTGAATAACTATTACGTTACAATGAATTTAAAAGTTAAATTAAATCAGTTACTTTTAGTTTTGTCCTTTTTCGCTCTTTGTAAAGCGTTGCCTATTGAAGACGATGCCGTAGAGATCGTGGCCAATGGAATAGACGAGAACAGCGTGGATCCGGAGGTCATCGATTTGACAAGTCTGGGACCTGAAGCGTTCGGCGCGCCCACCGATGAAAGTGGTGAGTTATTTTGTTATTTCATGGTATTCAAATAATGTCTCATTAAAAGCTGAACTTCTATTTCTATTCGCTTCGTTTGGGACGCACGTGGACTGATAAGATGATACTGTTTGAAAACAGTTTTTTTTTTAATTTTCCTTCATTTAATCGTATTGCAACCATTTTTGTCATAATATAAGTGGATAAAGCTCCGGTCGATGGAGCTTATAAAACCATTGCTTGCTGAGTAACATATCTGGCCAGCACAAATTCACTGATCTTGTGGGGTTTGTTTCCTATCCAATTTTTTTCTTTCCATTTGCCATAGGAAACAAACGCTCCTCTTTTATTAACTCAATAATAATGCTTACTATAAACTTCCACTGATCAAGATCAAGATGATCAAGATGAATCAAGATGCAGGCTACGACAATGTGCATGTAGTAAATTTACACACACAAGCGTGTCTCAAAGGCGCTCGTGAAATAAAACTTCTAAGGCCTTATTCATAAACGCTTACAGCATTTTAGCTATCAAATGGCTTGTCCCTTTCCAATATAGGCTATTTTACCAAGACAAAACACATTATAACGCTATTTTAGTTAAATAGTTTTTATGAATAAGGTGGCTAGTGTATAAATAAACACAATAAAGTTATCTACACTAATATTATAAAGAGGAAAACTTTGTTTCGTTGTAATGAATAGGCTCAAAAACTACTGGACCGTTTTAAAAAATTCTTTCACCATTCGAAAGCTACATTATCCACGAGTAACATAGGCTATTTTTCATCCCGAAATTAATAGACAACGCGGGTAAAACCGCGGGGCGCTGCTAGTACATATTTCATAAATTGATAATAAGGTACTATAAATGCGCTTTACCATAAAATACCATAAAACAGGTGCGAAAGTACCTGTTCACGTAAGTAATTGTAAAATGGTGTTAACTAATGAGCTGACTTCTTGTTAACCACTCAATTGGGGTCGTATTATCTCCGTTCTTTATTATGTTGTCAATGTTGTCATGTTCTGCGGCGGCGACATGAAACCTGTCACTATTGGTGATAAAGAACGAATTGACGCCGAGATCCTGCCGCTGATGACCTCGCATCCGGGGCTTTATGGAGTTCTAATCGTCGTTTTATATTACCTGCACTATTATCAATTTACTACTTTTACTTTATAGGCCTTTAAAGTAGCTATTTTGGTTTCGAAATAAATACCTAGGACAGGTTTGAGTAGTTTTATTAGATCGAAAGAGACGATGAAAAAGTTACCATAACATTCACACGAATTGAAAATCTCTTTTTACGATTTTTGAAGAATATTAATAAAAAAGACCTACTTTTATTGAAATTGGTTCAAAATATAGTCACCCCAAGTCATATATGCTATTTCTTACATAATTCCAGGAGTTAGCGTTTCAACATGGAACGAGACTTCCCTGGTGAATCCTGAGGAGATGGGCGAGTACGTCCAGGGAGACATCCTGATCCCGGACCGCCCGAGCTTCAGGAACGGCATCCGGGAGCAGGCTTTAAGGTGGACTAACGGAATAATACCGTACCGTATGGCCGGAGACTTTAGTAAGTTGGGTGTTTTAGAATACGATCCTAACTGAAAACATTTTTTAATCTTTTGGAACCTAACCTCCATGAAAAAGCTAGGTTCTCATCGAGTACCCACTGCCAGAATTTTTTTTTGTATAAACTTTAACGTAACTTTACCTTAACTAACTGCAGACGACAGCCTCCGTGGTCTAGTGGTTTGAGCGCTCGGCTCACGATCCGGAGGTTCCGGGTTCAATTCCCGGTGGGGATATCTCACAAAAATCACTTTGTGAGACTGTCCTCAGTTTGGTTAGGGCATTGCAGGCTGAATCACCTGATTGCCCGAAAAGTAAGATGATTCCGTGCTTCGGAGGGCACGTTAAGCCGTCGGTCCCGGTTACTTTCTACGGATAGTAGTCGTTACATGAGCCATGTCAGAGGCCTTTGGCGGCTCTTTAACTCTGACACCAGGATTGGTCAAGTTGACCATCCACTCGATAAGAAGAAGACTAACTGCAGAAAGAGTTGAATCCTTGAGATAGATGAATTATAGATGAAAGAGTTTAATTAACGTTTAAAGATTTAAAATTTACAAAAATTAGTTAACTGTCAATGTAATTGACGTTTCTAACTACAATATTCGGAGACGGCACTTCAATCGACAATAAACTACATGTGTTTTAGCAAAGAAATATTTAATTAATTCTTCAACTTTGTTTCCAGACCAGGCCCAAACCGACACGATACGGAAGGCGATCGCGGACTACCACCGGCTGACGTGCCTGCGCTTCGTGCCCTACAGCGGCGAGCAGGATTACATCTCCATCGAGAGCAAGAACACGGGCTGCTGGTCCAGTGTCGGCCGGATTGGTAACCCTTCACTTTCACCACATTATTAGGATTTCATACTGCAAAACTCCGGTCCAGTATTTAGCTAACAAAGGACAGCATCCGAGACTTTCATTAAGTCTTCCTTAGTGGTAGTACCTACAGGTGGTAGGGCTCAGAGGGCAGCACAACAGGTGGACCATGTCCATGTTCTTATAAAAGTGATACGATAAAACAAGCTCCAATCGCATTGCAGGCGGTCGTCAAGAAGTCAACCTTCAGATCCCCGGGTGCGTGTCCAAGAAGGGCACGGTGCTGCACGAGCTGCTGCACGCGGTCGGGTTCATGCACGAGCAGAGCCGCCCCGAGCGCGACGACTTCGTGCACGTGCGCTACCAGAACATCAAGTATGGTGAGTGACCAGAAACAAACAGATGGACAATAGACACCATCACGGCACAGCGACGTAGTGCGTTACACTTCTCTATTTCAAGGACACGATACATCATCTTAGGCAAGTCGATACGCTTTCTATGCTAGTCGTTGGATTAGAATGTAAGGGAATTTGAATTCAGATTTTTCCCAGGTATTTTGAAGGTATAAGACGTGATCAAAACTTGTCATTAGTCTAGGACTAGGAGGATAGAGGCGTTACGTGGTTTTACAACTAGTCAGTTATACTAGACCCAATACGTCAGGTCTGCAATTTAAGAAAAGCGTTTGTAGTCAGTCAGTCTGTAGTCAGACATTTACAAAGCTGGATTCCATTAAATATTCTGCTAACTATTCTACCAACCAGATAACTTAACAATTACTTTTTGAACTCTTCAGGAGCTGAGAACAACTTCAAGAAGGCTGACTCCCGGAACGTCGACGGGTACGGCGTCCCGTACGACTACAATAGCGTGATGCACTACTCAGAGTATGCCTTCTCCAGGAACAATCAGAAGACTATCGAATCTAAGGTACTGAAACCTGACAAATTGTTCACTGACCCAAACTAATTCATACCACAAATATAATATAAAACACTAGCAAAGCTCCACGGTTTTAGCAGCATTGTGCCCGTTCCCGTGGATGTGGCGTTCAAACAAACGAAAAACATATTTTTCAGCTTTATAATGTGTTTGAGAATAGATTATACTGACTAGGTACCAATGAGAATTTGACATAGTGAGCGCAATAGATCTGGTCAGATTCTGATCCAAAAAAATGTAAACATGAATTAATTATTGGTCTTCCTTCCTTTAATTATTTTGCAATGACCAGGAAAACTTTGGGATAACATTAACCTATAACCTATGTTTCCATTACAGGTGGGAGGAATCAAGTTGGGTCAACGAGAAGGTCTGAGTCGCGGGGACGTCAGAAAAGTGAACAACATGTACGACTGTAAGAAAGAGTGAGTACATGAGTACGTACGCTATCTGTCTCTTTCGCTCTTGTAGCTTTAAGAAGTGATGAAAGTCCCTAATGTTCAGACTCCCCGTGTATAAAGCGGAAGCGTATCTTCTGGGATGTGTATTCGTGATTATGCTTAGTCTAAGATTGCTTATAACTTTCAATCGAAACTCTTAAATTCTCTGAACAAACTGCCAATGTCACGACTCTACCGCTGTATGACTTCATTTTGAAATTTTCTAGACTTCGTAATTTTGTGACGTTCCATATCCTCTAATGAGTCTTAGAATCCACTCATATTTTAACAACTACTTTTGTTAAACATCCATAATAATGCTTTATTAAATCTTACCCAGGTCTAAAATAACTTGCTTCAATAACTATGTACACACACATAAATATTTCTAGTATGGAATTTCCTAAGTTTCTTATATCTTGTGCTGCTTGAAAACTTTTCATTTATTTTCTCATAATAAGCTTATTAATGTTTGTAATTTCATGGTTTTCCTCAGGGAACCCCAATCGGGCTGGTTCGGCAGTATCTTCAAGGGTCCATACGGCAGAGAAGTCGAATTGAATGCGGTGACAAACGGACACTACGAAATGTATGGCTCATACGCATGATCTGTCGAGATGTAATATTTATACTGTCGCTAGTCTTGTTTTGTATCTTCAGCCAATAAAATGTTTTAAGTGTGCGTACTTTTTGTTTTTGATCTACCTATAGTTTGCCTAAGTATTAAGTATAGAACGTAGTTTACAGTACATGTAAGTAGTTAGCGCGTATGTATTTATTTAAATTAAAACTAGTGATACCTACATCTTAAGTACAAAATACTAGCAATGCCCGAGGATTTTATCCGGTTCCGTTGGGATTTCGAGATAAAAAGTAGTTCCTTCCTCTTGAATCTGGCCATCCAGCACAAAAATAGTTATTTGGATCCAATTGGAACAATGGCACATATATACACTCCAGAGTTAAGCACGTTCAAACAAACAAACATCAAACTGTTCTGATATATAATACTAGCTGCGCCCCGCGGTTTCACCCGCGTTGTACCCGTTCCCGCGGGAATTTCGGGATGAAAAATAGATGTTGGCCGATTCTCAGACCTACTCAATATGCTCACAAAATTTCATGAGAATCGGTCAAGCCGTTTCGGAGGAGTACGCGATCGAACATTGTGACACGAGAATTTTACATATAAGATTAAGATGGTAGTACTTAAAAAAACTCTGTAGTTTGATCAGCTGATTTAATATTTCATCTATCTAATATTTGTAATACAAACAAATGATCGTCGTCTCTCGTCGGCTGTCGTTAGTGTTATTTGGTGAAGTGGTTCCGTTTCGAGCTCTACGGTTTTTCGTAAGTTTCAATTTCGGCGGTAAACAAACATTTCAGGAAGTTATATGATTTGGCACATTTGCAAGTCTCCTCTGAAAAAAAACCGCAATTAGTTAGTAAGATTCTTGCGAGAGTTTCAATCATATTCTGCATAAACATTTCATACCAAGTTTAAGTTGAGACTTAATTTAAGGCGTACAGTGAATTTAAATTATTACACATGTAGATATCTAATCTCAGTACCTATCACTATTGAATATATATGTTAATTTAATTTCATAAGCGCTTTTTAAACTTATACCCATCGATTGAACTGTTTGACGCCCATTTTTGGTTTTAATATGACAAAACAAAGCCTGTAATGTCTCCATACAGGGTAAAGCGTCTCACTTAAAATCACTCAATCGTCAGTGAAATTGCAATGTAACATAAGAAAATTTAAACTAAAAATGAACTAAAAACTAAATATTCATTAGATAAATGCTCTCACGTCTGTCAGCGGCACAACCGTCCGCCATTTCCTTGATGCCCTCCATGGGTCTCCCATTCCTCTTTCCCGCGAAGATGGCCGCCACTCGCTCTGTGTCAAACATGCCTTCTGGAGAGAGCACGGCGATCTTCTCGAGCACACAGCGGAGGTAGCACTGAGAGAAAGAACAGTATACAACTAACTGCTTCGTACCGTTTAGCCTGTGATGGGTCCGCCAGAAAACTAATAAAAAAAACATATACCCTCCTACTTTTGGCTTCACCGTAGTCGGGTAATAAGTACTCGTAGTCAATGTTTAACCTCGGGTCTTTTCTGTAAAGTTTATCTAGGCTTTACATCAATAATGTTAATATATATGTAGATCTAACTAGTATAGCGCCCAATTTCAAGGTGTTCGTGAGATTCTGCCATCCTTGAATAGTGCTTAGGTACAAAACTTTTGGAGCTTACCTTAGGCGTCCTGTCTGTTTCATCAGGAAAACTGCCCGTAGTGTTCAGTGATTCTATAAACGCTGTGAACAGAAAAATAACCATTAATATATTAACAGGGGTCTCATTCCTCTTCTTAAACACTCCGCCCCTCAATTAATGTGTTGTTAAACATTACCAAGGTATATTTTCTGTGATTTTACTCACCCATCTCAGTCCTGAAAGTGTCATTGCACTCCATCATAGCCCCCATCAGGTCCACGTCCATTTTCGCGTCCATCATACTTTTATCCTCAGGCTTTGGAGACGCTTCTGGTGTGGGTGTTGAAGACACCGCCTCCATCTTATTGTTGACATCTTCGTTCGGCTTGCCACAGAAGCAAGTTGCAGTTAATGTTAAACAGAATAGAACGAATCGTAACATTTTGATGCTGCGACGAAAATGTTAGATGTTTGTACTGGATTGGATGGCATTAAATAGGAGATGCGAAAATTAATTTAATCATGAAACAGATGTGCTAAACAGTTTATTTATTGTAAATTTGTTCAATTGAAATTATTAAGTGTTTATGGTAAGTTTTTGTAGACAATACACCAATTAGAATCATTTATTTCAAAGTACATTTGGAGGAAAACAATAATAGTATCCTATGTATACTTGAAAGTACAGACCGCAAAATGTTGAAAACACCTGTGTACATTAACTCACACAAAACACCGCTATTAGCTGATTAGATTCACGTACTTTGACAATTATCTATTACTGATTGAATACACCCGGAAATATTTACATTCATACTTATGTTGTTAAGCGTAATAGGGCAGTTAATCTGAACGGTCACCAGGGTTTGCATCATTAAAACTACATAAAATAGTGGGAAGTAATAAAACAAACATATCATATTGCTCAGAATAAAATAAGTTTATTTGCCATACAACATTGATACAATAAATCAACCTTGCTCCTTCACATTTACCCATGTTTAACCTCGATTGTAACTAAATGTAGGAGCATTCTCCTGTGCATCATAGTTCTGTAGCTGGTCCTCCCTTTCGTTGAAGTACTGGGATCCTTTGTCCCCGTAGCGGTCCCCGGCGTCGCTGTGCAGTGTGGGCGCGGTGTGGTTCGCTCCCTGCAGTTGGTGTCCGTCGTGGTGATGGTCGTAGTGCTCCTGGTTGGCGTGGTGGTGCGCCTCCGCCTTGTCCCTGTCCTCCTGGTACGTGTCATTTATTTCCGAGTGGTACCCGTGCTGTTGATCGTGGTAATGCTCTTTCTCGTGTTCGTAGTCTTCTTTGTTCTTTTCTCTGTAATGTTGTTAAAGGGTATTTTTAAAAGGTAAGTTTTTCAAATAACGAGCAAGATGGTTGTCTTCTTGCTGAAAAAAACTGTTCTTATATTCGAATTTTGGAGTTTGTAGCTCGCCAAGTATGATCGGCGATAACTAGAAACTACAGATGTTTTTTTCTTGTACTTAATTTTCACAATTTACCATTCAACGCGTTATAATTTAGGGGGTTGTAAGGTGATGGATTCGTCTCTTACTCTGACTCTGACTCACCTATCCTCATCCAGCTGGTCGTGTCCTTGTTGCTCCCTGTCCTGGAGCTGGCCCTGCCAGTAGTTCGCTTCCTGGTTCATGACCTCCTGGTACTCGCCGCTCTCGCGGTCCACGGCCTGGTTGGGGACGTCCACCTCCATCGTGTCGGGAGACCGGGCCACCCGGCGAGGAACCACCAGATGAATCCCTGCTGTGGAGGCAGAAATAGGAATACAGAACAAAGGAAGTAACTGGACTGTTAGAATCTTTAAATCTTCGGTAGGAAAAAATTTAGACATGACATGACATCAAACGAAGAGCTTCCATAGAATCATTGTATTTGGAATTCTTACAGAATAATTAACTCAATATAATATTAATAAGTTTTGACAGTAGGTACATATTATGGAGTAAATGTTTAAGGGTATCGGGGTAGAGCCAGACTGCGGCCAGTTTCACCTCGAATCTTTATTTTAACCAAAGTACTTATTACAACTGAATATTTCTGGAATACTTACCAAACAGAGCGAGGAAGATGAGAGAAGCCTTTGTTGCGATCATCTTGAAATGCATACTGTTCACACTTTGCCATTCCTATTTATACGGTGTTAAAGGAATATGTAAGGAGTGAAATTATTTTAATTATAGAGGAGAGGATTCAAATGGAGTTTTGTACAAGGTGCTGTTTGATATGAAACACGCAAACTTGATAGCCCCGTGCGGGCTCGTGCGTGTAGTACTTACAAACTTACCTTTGTTTAATAATGACCTACTTTATTTTTAACATAATTGCAACAAAAAAGATCCTTTTATCCTTGCTCTTATTTTAGATATTTCATAGAAATATTGTCCTATCTAATTAATTCCTGTTAGCAATTAACAATAAAACAAAATAGGCGCTAACATCATAAATTACGAGTCAGTTTAGAAACATGACATTTAGACGCAATTATCTTATTGTACTCGTTTTGTAGAAACATTTTACCATTTTTTGAGTTACGTAGAAAGAAAGTTAAACCGTGAGTATAATTCGTATAATACAAGCAATATTGAGTTTTTTTTCTTCTGAACTTTATAGTACAGAAAAATGTAAGTTATGTTGAATATACAATCCTATTTAGAAAAAGCTATTATGTTCTTGGAAAATTTACTTAACAATTCATTTTTAACATACAGAACACTGGCACTTAAAGCATATCTATTCACATAACATGTATCCATAACTGCATACATATTTCACCGAAACGTTATCTGCTTGCACAAAAAGTGTTACCATTGTGGCATAACATATTCTGACGCCAAAAAACACACCCGAGGACACTAGCGCGTGAAATGGCACACAAATATTACGGAACAGTATTAACATCACTGATTATACATATTGCAGTTGTTTTGTGTGAAGGTAAGTACAAAAATTGGGTTTAAACACGGGTACTTTGTGGATAAAGTTAAGGTCCCATAATTCAAGGCGTTTTAAATTAATCCCTGCAACTTTGCTGGTCCTTTAGACCTACATAATAATATTTTTCCAAATCACCTTTTGAATCTTATACTTCTATTAACTTACTGAGCTCCGAAATTCGATATCGTAGAATATAAGGCTAATGATGTTTAACTAGAGACCCGCAAAGAGCCACATCCAGTTGAAGATTACATAGAAATATTCCGCGGTATCCCTGCATTGTTTGAATATCTTCTAGATGTGCTCACACAGAGGCCGCAAGTTCTGGAAATGAACAAACTGACACCATTCCAATACCCAGCGATACGATATTCCGAACAAAATGAAAGGAAAAGAGAAGCTAATTTTAACCAAGATTATGATAAAGAAGAATTTGATCAACACAACGTTTTAATGAGGTATAAAAAAGACGTTAGTGATTATACAACTGAAGTACAAGAATATGGCAATCGAGTTGTAATTGGAGAAAAAGATAACAAAAGATTTGCCAAAAGGCAGGTAGCAGACACTATGATGAATAACATAGCAACCGTTAAAAAAAGCAGCAAATCTAAACCTAATTTCTTTGATAAAATATCAAAAGCAATAGAGGAGAAGAAGAAAACTAAAGGTGATGCATTTGATGATCGCATTGTAAGGTCTATTGATTGGAGTACATTTTCTTTGGACCCTGAAGAAGTAGAAAAATACGCTTTGAAGGTAGAACAAGCTATTGAAGATAATAATAAGAAACAAAAGGATAAATAAACATTATTTAATTAATAAAATAGTTGTTGTTTTATTAGTTTTCTTAATCATAGTTTTATGAAAATAATGAAATACATTGTTTGGTGTAACTATGACAAGTTGTAAGCGTCTACATTATGTTATATCGCTGTCTATAGTTGCATAATGACCACAAGGTATGTTGTTATACTTCCGAGTATCTGAAAATAAAGAAAGGAATGAGTTTCTTTCATTAAAATGAATACCTTCTTTTTCACATCAAAATAATATAATTTTGAAGAATGGAAGTGGCTGAAAATGATTTTAGTAAGAACATAATTATATCAGTTTATGTCTATGGTGTGTCTGTGTGATAAACGTCTTCCAACATCTTTACACCACTTAAGCTGATTCTCTATAGACTTACAATTTGTATCTCTATGCATTTCGAATTCATAGCTATAACCGTAGAAAATAATAGACAGTGTTCTCACCGTAGCCACAAGCGTCCTAGTTAGTGTGGTCACCTTCATAGGCGAATAGGTGACCTGGTTCAACAGGAGCTGCCTGAAGAATATCTCTATCTCCAGCGATAGCGGGTAAATCAAGTCCGGAGATATCATCAGTTGACTTACCAGCTCTTTTGTTTTATCCATCTAGAAAATGTGAAGGATGTTAAATAAAGTGTTTGTAAAGTGTGTACCATCTAACTATACCCAGATTGCCGCGGCAGCAGTCTGATACAGCATTACGTTGCATGACCTGTGCCATCTAATACAGATGCAATGGAACAGAGGCCTTTATAATTAACTTTTTTACATTAATATACACCCTTATTTTTATATTTTTGTACGATTAGATATAATAAGGTTAAAAATAAGGTTTGATTATACACTACCTCTACACTAGTCGAATGTGAGGGTTCTATCAACATAACCAGGGACAGGACGTGGAAGATACACCACACGAACTGAAGGGCCGTCGTGAAATAACTCATTGTGTTTGCAGGGGATTCAACTAGAAAATTACAATTTATATTTTGGTTAAATCTTGAGACACACAGAAAACTAAAATCCCAAACCAGTGATTGTAATTAACCATGATGTACAAAGTTTAATACTAGCAATGTCAAGGATATAGTGTGACTTGATGGATCTCGTCCAGAACAGCACATAACTTTTACACGTTTACTAGACCAACTATGTTAGTTTGTCAACTAAGTAAGACTTACATTTAGCTAAGCTACTTACTCAAATTACAAAACAGGTAATACGGTGAAATGATCAGATGCAAAAGATAGGACAGCAGCAACAGCAGGATTATGAATCCGAAACTCTTGTCCAAGAGTCTCATCACCTCACAGATAGCCGCGTAGTTCTTACAAATACTATGTATGGGAAGGTGGATCTGCTGACTCTGCATTGTACTTACTGAAGAGAAAATTCATAAATAAAATAAATTATGGCTATAAAACTATGTTTGAACAGAATAAGAGGTGTAGAAACGATCTACCTCACTCTCATCTTACCTAACTCACTTTATTTCATTTTTACTCTGAGAAAGACCGACAAGTCACCGACATAATTTGGTTAAGATTGTTGTAATGATTACCATTAATGATTCTCTTCAATTGTTCGTTAAGTGCTCCAAAGCTAGACTTGACGAGCATCGCCAGCATCATGAACTGCATCTGGATCAGGTGGTTGATCCAGTAGCAGTAGAAGTAGCACAGGTACATGTTGACGATTATCACTGGAACCAGAAACAGCTGTACTTAGTAACTAGCTAGACATACAAATTAAAGGACATCTAATAATAAACATCTGAAGTCAACCAAAAGCGTTGTGTTTTGTATAGTTGTTATACCGAGCAATAAAAAGTAAAGTTTATTATAGTTTATCATATTAGTTTTCAGCACTTTCTCACAACAGTGTTCAGGTTTCCATGACATTCCAAATAGATAGAATACTAAAGTAAGTATTTCGAACTATGTACTCACGTTGCGTGTATTCTAAATTAGTGGCCTGTAACAGCTTGAAGTGGTCGAGCAGCATGATGCTGACCGTCACCAAGCTCCACACCACAAAGAGGAGATACTTGTTCTTCTCGCTAGGCTCGGTCCATTTGTATGTCATCAGCTCCTTATCTATCTACAATGTTATCGATTCCTAGTTCATTTATTTAGAAATATTCATTTACTTACTGGCTTTTACCAAAATTGATAAAGTAAATTATTGACTAGGTTCGTTTTAGATTTCAAGGCTTCCAGTTAGGTATAACTGAGAAGGGATGGGTACTCTCCTTTGTCTTTCATGCCTCACTGCAGAGCAAAGGTCTATCTCAATGAAGATATCAGAGTAGAGATCAGTACAGAGCGGAGGATTGGGCGTAATCACCTTGCTTGTCCACTTATCATACTCAGTACGAGCTAATTTAGAGCGGTATTCACACAAGGAACACTAAAATCTGTTTTTTATTTGCCTTTTACATCATAGTCTATACCCTACGTACATTTTGTAATTGTTTCAAGATGTTTATGATGGACTTCATTCTCTTCGGGGCCCCGAAGGCGCTGGTGAATCCTATGATCGTCATGATGCCCACGTCGAGGATCCACACGACGCGGCGCGCCGTCGTCATGCCCCGCACCGAGTGCTGCGGGTCCAGCAGGAAATCCGCGATCACAGACACTATTGTTATTGCATCTGGAACGTAGGCTCCGGTTTTAGGTGTATCTCGAATTAACAATACCGATCTACATATTATGTAGCCTGCTTGATTAAGAAGCAGAGATATGTTAAAAGAAAGTAAATATCTACTAATGGCTAAATATAAATAAAAAATTGTAATAATCTAATTGTAAATATCTAAATTTTCGTTTAATCTTGGAAAAAGGGATGAAGCCGAAGAGAACATTTTAGTTAATTAAAATTATAGGAGAAGTTAAATAAGCCTTTTGAAAAAGTTTATTAAAAAATTCTTTTATTCATATATTTTCTATCAACACGTATGAATTTTCATAACCTCTAATGATTAAGTGATTACTCAAACCAATAAATACTTACTCATAACAGTGATAAGTACGTACCCGTACTTATTCATTCCCGTTGACAAGTTTATTTTGTACCCGTCACGCACTTTCACTAACTGCAGCGGAGCGATCCCGCAAATACGCGAAACGGATAACACTAGGAACAGGGCTCTAGAATATACCTTTACAGTTGCAGGAACAATTGACATTCTGAACATAGTAATTACTGTGTACAAAACTTAACTTTTTGGAAGATTAATGTTAGGTTTTTTAAATGTCTTTTAACCAACATAAGCGTCACAGGTAGACTGAAGCGAGGCGTGGTTCAATCTTTATATCATAAATGTTTGCAGTGGACAAGGAATCAATATATGTATTTATTTAATTTTTATTAATAGAAGCAATTATTTAAAAGTAAAGCTATAAATGTATGATTCTTTATATCCATTTCTTTATTACAATGTTTTCAATGTATTTGAAATCAGGCACTAAATATCGGTCCGTGATAAACACCTCTCCCAAAGTAGTGTTACGTGTAAGTTGTTAATATTCTTGAATAGATAATGTTGGATAACAAAGATCAACAGCTAAAGGATTGACCACTACCATAAGGTTTGCAACAAAAAACCTGGTCTTTATTACAATAAACATTTTCATGGCAATGTTAATATACTAATTTTACAATTCGTGTACTTAGAACAAATAAATTATCGAAACCCAATCCACTGTAATGAATGTTTACGGCGTTCCTAAATCACACTAAGCAACACAAAATATTTGCCGGCATAAATATGAAATCATGAGCTATTCTTGTCATATAAACATCGATAATGCGCTTATCCATTGGTTTTAACTCTTCGGAAAAGTTAATATTTGATGAGAAAATGTTCGAGTTTTTATTTATTTACGTGGACAAATAATGATGTTTGTTTAGTTATACGTAACATTAATCATTTTCACTGTCGTTTTGTCCTCATTACAGCTTCCATGATTATAAGTTGAAATAAAAAATAAATAATCATAGCAATCAAAATTTTTATTTTATTTTATAATATTTACATTATACTTCATTCGAAGGTTCCTCTGCATTTTCTGTGATATCTTGCTGATTATTTTTCTGTCCGGAATTAGGAAGAAGGCCGGATGCCGACATGGGTCTCATTACAGCTTGGAAGGTTCCTACTACCATAGTGTTGTCACCGAGCTGTCTCTTCGTCAATCTATGCTCTTGAGAAGGTTCCAAATCTAGACTTAAGTCATTATAGACTTCCTCAAGTATTTCTTTTTCTGATTTCTTCAGTTCGACAAAGTCTGGATATTCTTCATTAAGAGTGTTTCTTTCTTGTGAATACATATTGTAGAGCGGTTTCCAATTATCATTGCTGTTGATGAAACGGTCAATTAAGATATTCTTCATGTAATCTATGTTCCTTGTGGGTGCAATGTTATTAACTTGTATCAGTGTGACAGGGTACCCCGAGGCACTATACATGATCAGTAAAATAATCAGCGTCTTAAACATGACTCGTGTTTTCTTCGCGATGTGTCTAATGACAATGGTTCGTTGTGTATTGTGTATTTCTATACGAGTATGCGTGAGGATATGCTATCAATTAGGTTAAATACAGGAAACAAGACCCGATAGATTAGTTACGTGACTTTTTTTGACATAATCTAGTTTGTAAAGTGGAGTCACTAATAAATTATTTCCTACTGAATGCGTATGAATACGCAATGGGAACAATACAAAATAAAGTATAACGTCAATGCTATGAAACATTTCATACGATAACGGTGTAGTTTTAATAACAAGACAACATCTAACAATGAATATGAAAGTTTCAAATAAAATCTCAGCCATTGTTTTCATTTAAGTACCTCCCTACCTAAAAACCAGCAATGTCTATATCACATAAATATTTATAAAAGTGACTTGTTGTTATTACGATGTTTCAATACATCTGAATGTCCATAATCTTGCAAGTCGTCCGGCAGTCCGCTTCCCGCCCGCCCTGTATCTCCACGCCTCACTAACCGCCCAATACTTTTTGCCGCCTAAAGGATACGAAATTCGCTATTAAAATATTTATTAAAATTTACTAAAAATGCTCCTGTGACTTATTTTACTCGAAACATAAGGATTTTGGACAAATGGGTAAGATATATGATTGAACATTTAATTTTTTTTATTTCATATAAAAGAGAAAGCCTAAAACATTTCGTTCGTGCCTATTCAAAATTAGTAAAATACTTTTTGAAATTGTTTTAGGAATGGTCCCGCGTAATTTCGAAGTAACATGTAAGTTATATAAGCTTTTTGTATTTGCAAAGTCGTTGATATCGCTCGAACTAAATATACAAACTCATAAGAAATCCTGAAAACTGTAGGTTATATGTATATGATGCATGCTTAAACAAAACAATAATTTGTGAACTTATGTTCCATATTGTGAAAACTAACAAACATTTTCAGCTTAAATAAACTTTCCCACTTTCGATATCTTTATGATTGCATCGAGACGCGTTGTTCACATTGCAATACATTACGGTGTTGAAATAATTTCATATCAGCATCGTCTATAATCAAATTCCTCTAAGCTTGTGATATGACGTGTGTTTGTATGTAACTCGCATGTTTACTTTTATGTTTATGTTTCTTTATATTATGTTATTTACCTCAAACACGTGGATTCTACTTCAAACAGTGTCATAATTATTATTTATTACATTCCCAGAATATTGTATATCTCTTACTTCTGTATACCAATCAGTCGTTGAATTAGGTAATTGTGAGTAAAGTATACTGCGTGTATGTAAGGAATATTTGGTTTTTGGCTACACCAAATATAAAACACTAGCCGCGCCCCGCGGTTTAACCCGTGTTGTGCCCGTTCCCGTGGGAATTTTAAGTTAAAAAATAGCCTATAACCTTTCTCTTGAGTTTAGCTACCCAATACAAAAATAATTGTTGCGATCGGACGGTAATTCCCTAGATTAATCTGAATATATAAAGAAACTGAATCAAAAATCAAACATTTTTATAATATTAGTTAAAAATTTGACCTGAAAATCTTTCAAATTCGAAATAAACTTCTCTAGAGAACGTAAACATTACCCAATCTGAGGTCAGGTAATTAGTAATCTTACAGATATAGGTACAAAGTTGTCAATGAGCAACAGTTTACGCAGCATAAACCACAACACATACATTTCATACTTATCATCGCAAATGTTTCATGTACATCCCGGAATAGAACCAAATTGAACGGTCAACGGAACGGAGAAGACAGGAAATTATAAGATTGTATAATACTTAATTCGTAGATATACTCATAGGTCTACGTTAACAGCAATATTGTAACATTATCATCAATCTCGTCGGTATTTAAATTGAAGCTAATTAAAGCATGTAATTACATAATTTGCCAGAACATTACTGTTAATTAAATTATCATGTTTTGATAATTACTGTAGCGTGTTGTTGTGGAGCTAGGTCGGTTAAATTTGATGTATGATATAGTTATGATATGCTAGGTACAATTAGCAGGTATAAGCAATGCAATGAATGTATCTGTGTAGTTTTTTTTACGAGAAAATGGAATTTATTACAACTAGGTAAAGGTTAAAAAAATGTTTAGGTGATAAGGATAGTAACCTTTAGAAAAAAACAGTACCTTTGTTTTGAAAGTCTACAACAATCTGTTTCGTATGACACCACATGTGGCGTCTTGAACTTTACCAAGACTTGTCACGAAAACCAACAATATTTATGAAAGAACGCAATCAAAACAACTTCTATGTCCACACTATGTTTATAAAAAACTTATTTTTCCACAAACCTATACTTTTCAATCTTATATTTTTGTGTAGTAAAACATTGATAGAAACTTTGAAAACGGACTTTAACGGTGTCATGTTACGGTAACAATTTCAGTGATCGGTTGACACAGTTCTTGTTAGTTTTGTGAGAGGCACGGTGCGACAGGGGTATGTATTGTGTGTCAATAAAATACGTCAATGGACACACCCGTGTTTTATTGGGCGATAAGTCATCGAGATATTAAATAAAATGTCATGACGATACATTTAAATCGTATTCAACAGTATATAAAATGATTACGAGGGCGGGGGCGGGGGTGGATGGCTTGATTCATTATTTATAATGAATGTGACAGATTGTCCTGTTGTTTACAGTGCAGCGACGCGGCGGAGCCGCGAGGGTGGCCTGTTTGTACTCCGGTTAACGTTTATAGATTTATGTGATAAATTGTAATTATTGTAGCTAACTACATAGGTGAATTATGCGATCCAACATGCACTTCTATAGCAGTAGCGTGTTGGCGATGACGCGACGGTCTGATGTACACAAACACTGTTCATTCATATAGGAAACTAAAATAAAATATGATTTTGAAAGTTCGGAAAACTTGTTAAAAGTAACTGCAAAATGTATCAGTTACCCAAATTATTTTACTCTGGGCAACGCTTGCCAGCCATTAAAGCATTAAAACCAATTGTACTGGAAACCAAAAATACTTTTTATTTCTTAGGATAAGTGCGTCACTATACTTCAACGCCTCATTTAAATGATTGGTGTAGTTTTTCAATTAACACATTAGCCCCCAATTTTTCGATAATCAATCTTCCTAATGGTGTTGTGATTTGGCCACTTAACTTATTGTGTCCTAGTCCGATGACGAAGTCGGAACACAAAACATTAATCCAGTTATTTAAAAAACAAGTGAAAATGAGTTTTACATATTCTAAGAGCAGTGGCTGGTACATGGGGTCTGTGTACATAAGAGAGTTAATAGGTAAGATGATCATATCAAGCAGATTTTTCTTAGTTCATGTAAAAATAACATCTGATTGTAAACAAAATATTTAATTATAAGTTTTGTTTCTAGGCAAAAAGTGTGCACGCAGAACAGCAATTAACTTTCCTATAGGTTCAAGTTATGATTCTATTTTAAAAAGGCCTTATGAATACTTATAAAGTAACGATTCAATAATTCTTTATTTTGTTATCATCACTAAGTAATAATAGTTGTGCAGAGTCAAGTGTTTACGGCGGAATATTTCACACGATACCTGAACTATGATATTGGTTGTAATGTAATGAACAATAATGTATAGATAACATTACGGGTATGTGATAACAGCCCACCAACGAATCAGAGATAACGAGATCATTTACATTTATTGAGCCAAATGCTTTTCATGAAAGGCGGCATGAATTAATTGCATAATTTCACGACGCATTTATGTACAAAATACGGCTGTCGTTGAGGCTGATATATGCCGAGAAAACTGAATTTTGAATATGAAAAAAGGCAGATGACTTTAACATAAAATAATTAAGATAAAAACTAAGTTAATAGATTCATACAAGATAGAGCGAAGCAATTACTGTTACACTTATCTATTTCGTGGATTCACATAATAATCGTAACAGACCTATACTTGCTTTCATTCTGTGAAAAAATAATTGTTTCGAACAGTAGCGATACATCACAGTTTCAGTGTAAAGAAACACCACACGTGTAGGCGTTAATTAAAAGAGAATTGATAGATATGACAAGTTTATGAAGTGTTACCAGCAACAGTTTACAGCACCTGTTAGCTGTACTATAGCATTATCTACTAGTTGGAGTAGGTGAATGATGTAATACTTTAAACTCTTCACTACATAGTATAAAATAAAGTCGTCTCTGTTTCGTATCTGTCTGTTTGTCTGTCTGTATGCTTAAATCTTTAAAATTACGCAACGGATTTTGATGCGGTTTTTTGTAATAGGTAGAGTGATTCAAGAGGAAGGTTTTTAAGTAAAAAAATTCCCGAAATTCCCACGGGAACGGGCACAACGCGGGTAAAACCGCGGGGCGCTGCTAGTTATTAATATTAAATAAACTGCATTTGTATTAACAAGAAAAAAACATCGATTGTCTAATTAAATACCTTTTTGATTGTCAGTAACGATGGTAAATGTTATAGGCGACATACGATTTTTGAATTTTATGATTTTTATTTTCAATTCATTAATATCTAACAACGTTAAATCTGTGCTTAATCGTGTATAACACAAATATTGGATTAGATTTTAACACAGATATAACAACTTAAGTGTCCATTTAACTTGAACTTGAATCTAATTGACACCAAAAATACAACTAAACGTGAGTTTCTTGTTGCAGGTATAGAAACGACGAAAGTGGAGGGAGTGCCCACGGAGGCAGTGTCAGCGGAGTCGGACCCGAGGCCCGACCACAAGACGGTATGCGTCGTGGGCGGCGCTCATGCTTTCATACTAAGAGTAATTTCATTTTACACTTATCTATTTAGTGTATGGGTGCGTTTTCATTGAACCGGAGCCGAGCTCTGCGGAGCTCAATGGACCAATCACAACGCATTACGAATTTGACATAATTTGACAATGTCAATGCCTTGTTGTGTGATTGGTCGACAGAGCTCCGGTCAGATCCGCTCCACTCTAATGCAAACGCACATTAAACCAGTAATTTAGTAATTGGCGCACATTAAAGTTATTCGTTAAGTGTGCGTAGTTTATCACTGTAGTAATCTTCTGTGAGCGTAGCGTAGAAGCATTATGCATGCAGTGGAAAAGAACTGTATTATAATAAAACTGATTGGAAAGTGTTTAAGACAGCACTAACTGTGCCGGGGGTTGCGGCTTCGATCATGATAGTTATAAAATCTAATACCCTCTTGTTACGATTAGCTCGCATGTAGTAATTAAAATGAGCTTTTGCGGAAAGTAAATTAGAACTAGAGGTATTTTTTAAACTTTCTCGATTTGTACACATTATTTATGTATTACTACGGGTTTTATAATAATGCAGTTTTGAGAGGACTGCACCAATTGGAACATTGAGAAATCTGATGTAAAGAAAGTGTTTACTTGCTTAAAAACAAAATCTTTTGCCGCGAAAAACCCTGTAGTAATACGTTAATAACCTACGAAGGGTGGTACGGTTCTGAGACCGAAGTCTGTACAGTTTACGTTTTAGACGTAACGTAGATATATCAGGACTTGTGGTGGCTGTGGTTGTTTAGTTTAATAAACTATTAGGTAAATAAGTATTGATATATTGGCTACTCATGTGGGTGAACTATTGTTTACAACTACGACTTTCAACTAATCATATCAGTGATTGATTGAGAGCCTTCTGAACGAACACACACCCCCCGACGTAAACAACTTTCAACATTATTATATTTGTCTGCTGTACTGATATTGGGTATAGTTGGTACCGAATTCACTTAGGAAAATAGTTTGATGATGTATATGTTCCAAATAACCTCTACTATAAACTTTGTTCTAGTGCATTTACAAGTAGACTCAGCCGTCTTGTAAACTTACCAGTCACGATTTACTGCCACACACAGAGTAACTAATGATTTCTTTAGGGAGTAATTATTTTTGACACGTAATGTATGATGACTTCAATTAGTTAACTGACGATTTAAAGGACGTCTCTGAGTGCGGCAGTTAGTTATATTTCGATTTCATTTAAATTTTTGAGCATCGCAGTTATCAATTCCAAAAATCAAATTGTTCGGTTTCTTGTTTCAGATAGCTTACTCAGATAAAATGTAACAAGGCACTGACATTATATTCTCGTCCTTTTGGTAATAAATCCATATCCATCGATATTATCTGTCAAATGACGTCGCGTAGGCGTCCGACCATTTAGAGCTTCCCATTGAACTTCCAGCTTTATTAGTATTACAATAAAAACCTTTTTCTAAATGGTTATTTTTTGTTGTCGAAAATAATTCTGAGAACGTTGTCATAATCAATATACCTACATCCTCCTACTATGACGTAAACGATCGAGAGAATTTTGGGGGGAAAAAAATTAAAAAGTTTGTTTCTTTGCTTGTTTGAAAGCGCTCTAAAACTACTAAACCGATTTGAATAATTATTTTTGTGTTGTATAGCTTCATTCAACGGGAAGCTATAGACTGTTTTTCAACCTCAATCCTACGAATACGGGCACAATGTGGGTAAAACTGAGGCGCTTGCTTAATATTATGGATATCCATGGTATTACGTATTTTGTGCAGATATCGAGTTTGTTCGGGCTGGCTCCGCTGAAGTTCGAATCGCGCACCAACGGGTTCACAGTCACCCTGTCGAACGCCATGTGCGTCTACAGCTACATACTCGTCACTATACTAGGTACCTACTTTTCATGCTTATTAAAATTTAACAATAAGTTAAGATCCCAACAAGTGGAAACAGAGCGTGGTTTCTTGCGATTGCAACTGTGATCGAAGTTATCATTGCAACGAGCGCTTGTTAACAATTGATTGTTGATGAGGCACTCGTATTATTAAGCAGAACGTATTATTAATGTACAGCTGAAATAATGTCCTTTATAACATTCTTGTAACTTAGTCCTAAGCTATTTTGGAAAATACTTTGTTTATTTATTTTAACCCTTAAACATAACTCTATAGTCTGTAAGTAGTTGATAGTGATACCCCTATTATAAAAGAGAGAACAAATCAAAACTTTTAAATGCATTTTAGAGACAAAATAGTCATGTCGGAAAATCAGGCACCGAATTGTCCATCTCACACAAACACATATTAGGCCAGCTCCCTTACTCTCCATATGTGATGACAATAATTTCCTTTAAATTCAGCAGATCTAACACCATACCCTGTTCTCGTCTAATTCCAGTGATCTGCACCATATTCGGGCTGGTGGCGGAGATCAACGTGGGCATGGAGATGTCAGTGCGGATGACGTCACGCATGTCGCAGGTGGTGTCGACGTGCGACGTGCTGGTGGTGGTGGTGACGGCGGGCGCGGGCGTGTACGGCGCGCCCACGCGCATGCGGACCATGCTCAAGTTTATGGAGAGCGTGTCCTCGGTAAGGCGGTCACGGTTATATCTTACGTATTATAAATCCTAACTAATATTATGAATGCGAAAGTAACTCTGTCTGTCTATCTGTCTGTCTGTTACGCTTTCACGCCAAAACTACTGACAGTACAATGTAACGGGCAACCAAACGCAAACATCAATGAAGCAGTCTAATATTCGTCAACGGCCTTCGACATAGATTTTGAATGTCAAAGTTTAGTAAAAGTTCGTCGTCCGACTATACACCTGTACATGCCCTCTGCATACCTTCACTCGTTATTTTATCGTCCTATTAATTCCTCTAACCCAGGTGGACAACAGCATCGGCGCGCGGTACAGCGTGGTGACGGAGCGCAAGCTGTGCGCGACCCTGCTCGCTATACTCATGTTCTTCACGGTGCTGCTTGCTGATGACTTCTGTTTCTACGCCATGCAGGCCAAGAGGCTTGACCGACAATGTGAGTGCTTTAAGTGTGACAAAAACAATTTGGTTGATTTGGAAGCGATGAACATGATGGACAAAAATCCTGCAGTAGCCTACTTTAGCCTACTGTTGTTATGCAATGTACTTTAGTCTCATCCATACAACACGTTAACAGCTATGATGGATTAAAACCACCTATCCTTATACAAAACGTTTTTTGCTTATTAGTTCGATTATTGCTGTCCTAGTTAGAGATAGCGACAACAGTACTATTCAGGTCTTCCCAGTTTCTCATAAGTAGCTTACCCAAACATCATTATCCCAGGGGACGTAGTACTGAACTACATCGGGTTCTACCTGCTGTGGTACGTGGTGGTGATCCTGGAGCTGCAGTTCGCGTTCACGGCGCTGTCGGTGCGCGCACGCTTTCGAGGGGTCAATGATGCTCTGGCGTTGACGGCTAGACATGTTTGTTTGCCATGTGAGTAGTGTACACTTTATTTTCATGTAACAAAGTATACTTACTCTTACTCTAAGTCTATGGCAGTCTTTTAGTCCCGACAATCTTTACTTTGAATTTTTCGACGCAGTTGAGTTGTGAAGTTAGACAATTGAATTGCCTAAAAATAGTTGCAGGTTCATCCTTTGTCTAGGAGACAAATTATGTGAGTCACGCGAAAAAATCTGCGTGCGAGTTGCGTGATAGATGTCTTGTCTTAAGACTGCTTGGACTAACGTCTACGCAAGCAGACTTCTTACTTTGCCTTTGTCCTTGCAGTACATGCAATCTCCTAAACAGAGAGGATGACGTAACTAGGTTGAACTGGCTTGGCAAACGCATCTGGCTATCCCTAGAATACATTTACAGTACTATTCTTTAAATTAATTTACATGACCTGATTAATGTGTACAAGAATATGCGAATTATGAAGTCAAATCTGACTCAGTGGAAAATGTTACAGTGGAAAAGTCCAGGAGTTCATCTCCGCTGAACATCTACGCTATACGCGTGGCGCCCGCCACCGCGCATCGCTCAGCCAACGTCAGTCTGCTGGTAGACTCCATGATCGGACGAGAACAACCCGTCATCATCAAGAAAACAAGTAAGTTTATCACTTAGAAAAGTAATCAATCTTAGATTTGTTTAAGTCGGTTCTTTAAGTTCTTTACTGAAGATGCCAAGTTCAAGCAGCTTGCCAGGTTGTCAAGTTCATGAGTTAAATTGTCAAGTCCATAAACAATTTAACAAGTATAAAAGTAAATTAGTCAACCATGTTTATGAGCAAGGTGCCAAGTTCAAAAGTCAAGAAGCCAAGTACATAAGTTAGGAAGCCTCGTATATAAATCAGATTGCCAAGTATGATAGTGAAGTAGCCAAGTATGAAAGTGAAGTTGTCAAGTACGAGTATATAATCAGTTTGCCAAGTTCAAAGGTCAAGCAAGTCAAGTTTATAAACAAATTCATATATTTTTTTCCAGAAAATATCTTTTACTATACCATTTTTTCCATCGCAGTCCGTGGCAGCGCGCGGCTAGCTGTATCTCCGTGCGAGGCAGTCCGGCGGCTGGCAGTGCTGCACGGCACCCTGTGCGAGGTGGTGCGTCGTATCGACGATAGCTACGGAGTGCCGCTCATCGCTGTACTCATATCCACGCTGCTGCATCTTATAGTCACTCCCTACTTCCTCATCATGGAGATAAGTTAGTATACTTACCTACCTTTATGGTCAGACATTGATATGGTTTAGTAAATTAGTCGAGGGGGCGAAAAGTAATGCGCGATTTCCCTTAACGCGATTAGCCTTTACGTATATCTCGTAAACGTTCGTATTCACGTATAAATTGATCGTAGATCACTTAAGTGACAGATTATTTTAGTATGTAACTTATATATTATTGTAAAATTAGAGAAACAGATACCGTTTCTCTCGTATCATATTAAGCGAATGAAAAAAATCAATAACACGGTTTTAAATTACTTGAACATTATTGGAATCGAATCACTATTTTTTTAAAAATTAAAACAATTTTTTCTGGAAACTCATATCGATTAATCGAGCCGACAAACAGTATTTTAACCAATTTAATTGATTTACTATTAATTGAAACGTACGTTAATGTCATTATTATTTATTTAACCGGGAACTTACGTACGAAGAAGGCTACTGTCGAGAGTTCCTCAACACGTTACGATGATGAAGGTCACCGTATGTGACCGAAACGTGTTGAGGAACTCTCGACAGTAGCCTCCGTCGTACGTAAGTTCCCGTTTAAATAAATAATAATTTAATTGATTTACAGTTGTATCTACGAATCGAGTTCACTTCCTGGTCCTCCAGTTTCTGTGGTGTCTCACTCACATGCTGCGGATGCTCATCATCGTCGAACCCAGCCACTATACTATAGTCGAGGTGAGTATTCACACAATGGGGTTATTACAGGCCAAAATTTTACTTTAGGAACAAGCGGACGTAGAAAATAATGAATAACTTAAAACATTTATTGTCCATGTATTCATCAGGTAAATTAATCCAACATTAATTAACATAGACGTTTTATAATATCTTCTATTTCATTTCCAAACTCATTTTAATATTTACATCCAGGGCAGAAGAACCGAGAACCTCGTGTGTCGTCTAATGACATCAGCGCCCTCTACCGGCACGCTGCCGTCGCGCTTGGAGCTGTTCTCCCGTCAGCTGTTAATGCAGAGTGTTAGCTACTCGCCTATGGGAATGTGCACTCTCGACAGACCGCTTGTCGCCTCGGTAAGTTTGGGAAACTTTTAACAACTTCAGCGGTTAACCTTCGGGGTTTGTATCCGAGTTGGACAGTGGGTTTGTATCTGAGTCGGCTGTAGTTGGGGTTCGGATCATGTTTTGGTAAAGGTTCGTGTCTTGTTTGTGGTTCAGATAGTAATAATCAGTATAGTATATTGTTATGGTTCAAATACGAAATGTCGTTATGCTGTACACTTTATTTTGAGGATTTTTAATATCATGAGGATTATTATAGTACCTACTTGCAAAATTAGGAGACTTAAATAATTGAAGTAAATTGTAAAATTACGTTTGATATCTTTAGAATACATTCGTTACAAAATCGCGTTTAAAAGCTAAACAAAATTTTTAATATTATCCTCTATATATTGTGAAGTCCATTAAAGCATCACTTAACTAATTGACGTAATTGTTCATATTACATCAAAAATCACTCATTAAATCTACTAAGGAAACATTTGAAGTCTTTAAGTACCGACGTAACATCCCACTTTTAACGTCAAGGAATAAATTAAGAAATATTTTCGGACGCTAGGTACGACCATAGATACGACTATAAATCAAAGGTTCGTTGAGAATCTCTTTATCTTTACAAGTTTATCGTTGAAGTCACATCTCGTATTGTTTCCAGGTCATAGGAGCGGTGACGACGTATCTGGTGATCTTGATTCAGTTCCAAAGATACGACAATTGATACACGACGGAACCAACAATACTGGGAAAGAATAGTCGGCAACTAAAGTGTTTATTATAGTTTTTTACCTAAGTATAAGATATACTATGTATTAACGTAAGTTTATAAAGTATGTGCATTTAAAATGTATACGATTGGATAAACACAAGTTAAACAGACAGAATATTGTCCAAGAATTTATAGCACAGTGATAACCGATCTACGAACGCTCGGATATGCATACTGATTTGAAACCTTACTATAACAGTCTAACTAAGAATTTACATGTAAAGAAATATAGTGAAAAACAGAAATAATAAAGAATATCTTTAAAGTCTAGCCGCCTTGTTCATAAACGCTTATTAACATCATTGTACCTATCAAATGGTTTGTCCCTTTCTATCATACGCTTTACTTACATAGCGGAAAAGAGACAAAAAACTTTAAACAGTGTTTTAGTTAAAGAGACTTTATGAATAAGGCGATAATTTCTTAAGGCCAGGATATCCCAGCCATTTCGGTCACTGTCTCTCTGGGTAGAAAAGAGCGAGAAACACTACGGCGCGGAAATGGTGGTGGTAGAATTTTGCGACTCATTTTTAAGAATTACCACCTTTCGTTGGATTGAATCGAAATTTTACTCCAACAGTATTCAGTCATAGTTTATTTTACATCACTCAAATTAATTTTAGAAATATGCGTTTGAAAGTGTTTAACAAACTAAGTGTGAAAGTAAGGTATAAAAGACCCATCTTTGTGATTTTTTTCTATCGAGGAAATTAATAGTCAACGTGTTTCGGAAACAGTAGTATGATTAAACATATGATCAAGATTAAAAACAAACAAAAATTGTTCTTGTAACGTTAAGACTTTTGGCTAAAAAATTGTTTATAGTAGCCCGTTTTAGGAACTCATAGGCCCTTAATAGTTTAGGAGGAATAGCTCTTAAAATAAATAAGTACTGATAGTTTAAACAGTAGTTGTAATAACTGCTTAGCAGTAACAAGGAAGTATGCACATTATCAAATAATAAACATATTTTAGCGTATCGTTATTTTCATTTCAGTGTCCCAGGCTAACACCAGACAAATATTTAGTTCTCAATTAGGTACAGTCACGGTAACTATTTACTTAACACTTTACTTTACACCTATAAAATAATTGCCATGTTCCATAGCTGGGTAAAGGTCTCATATATCAATTTTGTGTTGTTTCTAAATAAAAATATAGCTGACTAGCATGACCCCGCGGTTTTACCCGCGTAGTACCCGTTCCCGTGAGAATTTCAGAATGAAAAAAACAAGAATATCAAATAGAATAGGTAGTTTCTGAGATTAGCGCGTAACAAGGAAGTATGCACATTATCAAATAATAAACATATTTTAGCGTATCGTTATTTTCATTTCAGTGTCCCAGGCTAACACCAGACAAATATTTAGTTCTCAATTAGGTACAGTCACGGTAACTATTTACTTAACACTTTACTTTACACCTACAAAATAATTGCCATGTTCCATAGCTGGGTAAAGGTCTCATATATCAATTTTGTGTTGTTTCTAAATAAAAATATAGCTGACTAGCATGACCCCGCGGTTTTACCCGCGTAGTACCCGTTCCCGTGAGAATTTCAGAATGAAAAAAACAAGAATATCAAATAGAATAGGTAGTTTCTGAGATTAGCGCGTTCAAACAAACAAAAACAAACTCTTCAGCTTTATTATAATAGTACAGATATAGAGAACATAAAATTATATATGTTTCGAGAGCAATACCGCTGCATTCACACATGAGCATGCATTAAAACTTGGCGGCGGAGTGCGAGTGTGAACCGTAGCAACTTCGCTATTAGATTTTCATCAGCGGCACCAGAACTCTCAGCTGGGAATTACATTTGTTTACTACCACATGTAATTGCTACAGTTTTATGATAGCCTGGTAAATCAGTAAACTTTGTTATGAAAAACAAATTGCTGTAAATTATTGCTTATTTTCTTGGGTAGGTAGCTGATAGATTCGTTTGTCTTCTTTGTTTTGTTCCAGGAATTTTGTGGTGAAATTGCAAAACTAATACGGGTAACTTTTGATATGCTTGTATCTAAAATCAGGGCTTTTCAGTTTATTCGTTGTATGATGAGAGTACCTGTGACTTTTAGTTTCAAATCAGTATTCGTCACTGTCATATCTGTCATATCACCTGTACTTTAAAGAGTTTTTGCTCGCAAGTGTAATCTTATAGTGGAGCACTGTCCTTTATAGCAGACACTAGCAGCGCCCTACTGTTTTACCCGCGTTGTGTCCGTTCTTGTAGGAATTTAAGAATAAAAAATTGCCTATAACCTTCCCGCTAAATGTTGCTTTCCATTACGATAATTATTGAAATCGTATTGGTAGTTTCTGAGATTAGCTATTACAAACAAACAATCAAAGTTATAAACTTTACTTCTTTATAATAGTATTGTCATAACAGACATTATGGCCGAAATAATTGCCATTAATTTATTTGACTAATCCGCATGGATTCGTGTACAATAGAACTAGATCCACATCTGCGGCACCCGTTGTCTCAGTCTGATAGGTGAACCGAGCCACGGTCCTTGAAAGGCGAGATTTCCGATATCCCCGTACAAAGTTATCTCGTCCAACCAATCGGATACTCGCTCAGACTTGACTTAGATAATTTGATATGGGACTTGCCGTCGAAGCTTTCTCTACGGAATGAACATTTTTACACTGGTTCAAGCTTTCAAGTTGATTCCAAGCAATGCGACGGCATTACAACTCAGTGAATGTTGCTTTAAACATTTATTTTGTTTTAGGAGGAGTGTAGATCTGAGAATGGAACCAATTTCGAACTGGTTTTAACTGGTATTAATTGGACAAAATCCACTCCAGTGATTGTTTTCATTAAGTTTAGTAATTGGTACTGTTTGTATTAACATATTTCAATTACCTATATTATGCGAAAAAAAATTCTATTTCTGAGCAAAAACTTCTTTTTCTCTCAAACCTTTGTACGAATTTTAATTTTCCACGTATACACATAGGTTTTTTTCCGAAAGCTTTCATTTAAAATCACGGTTCAGGTATGAAGAATGCACACACGAGTCTGTGCGGGAAAAATGAATGTTCCGTCCGGCGCTATTCAATAAATCCAGTGTTTCATTCTGTTTCTATCGAAATTGGAAAATACAAGTCACTTCGAACAACGAACAGGAAAAAGACCAACGCGAAGCCCCGAAAAGACGCGTTTAATTTTAATTGAAAAGTTTCAATTCATTTTTTCTGTTGGTATTCTTTTTGTACTGAGATTTGGATTTTAATTAAGTTTCATCATATTAAAAGGGGAAATTATGATAACATTTTGTTAGATGATGTAGTTCTCGGCGCCGGCTCTTGATGTTCATCGTCCAAGGTTCCTTCTTCCACAATCTCTCTATTGGGATCTCTTCCTGATTCTTCGATTATATTGAAATTTTTCTTTTATCGATTTACAAAAAGGTTTCCCTATCTCTTTGTGTTTCAAGGATCATGGTATTAAGGAGATTCAAGGATAGATGCTAATTTAGTATGACCCAAATTGGATCAAATATTTGAACATAAAATTATAACATAAGTTGAGACATTATCAAGATTTTAGCGGCAATATACAAGTGTAAACATTCAAAAGTTTTCTTTATTTCTGTCAACCAATTACATGCCCTAGTTCAAAAGTTCCTAGTTCACTCAGGTCAGGTGTATAATACATTATGAAATAGTAAGTTAGTTCGAGAACCAGTTAGCTCTTGATTGGGTGTATGTATAGTATTACTACAATTACTAATGGATATAAATTAACTGAAGTTGAAAACAAAGCGCAGCCGCGGGCGTAAGCGAAACTTGAACAGCTTAAGTCGATGCAAGTTTAATTCGCGCTACACATAGATGGACAGACCGGCCAGTTAGTGTGTACTTTGTGGAGTTACCGCGAACTTTACCACATGAACCTATAGGTCTTAGTGAAACAAAACAAAGTTTTTGCACTATAGAAGTCAAGATTTATATAAGTTTTGGCGACATTAGCTTTTGAGACTCTTTAAAGATTAAGAGTCTGGTTGTACACTATGTGTATAAAATAATTCTATTAAAACAATATTCCTGAACAACACCATATCAAAAATTTGGGATTTAGAGTATTAGAGTGTAAAACCTGATGATATTTCAAAAGAAATAGAAAATACATTAATCTGAAAACACATTAAAAAGACCTTTATTTCATCAAACTAGTTTACCAAATATTCGTCCGTACGTATCGATGCATCTTGCGGTAGATATAATAGATAGTAGAGTTCACTTAGCAGTTCGGTGCCGCGGTTACAGTCCAGAGACCGAGGCTGCACTACACGTACGACTTAAAGACTAATTATTTGCGATACAACGCTTACACTTGCTTAGCTTTGGCTTATAGACTTTATCTTGTATGTTTGTTTTGAGTTCAAATGTTTAATACTGCATCAGTATTCTAAAGTTGTGTTATATATCGAAAGCCAAGTTATAAGATTACAAAAACTCAAGTATGTATTCCGGTTCCGTACATACACCAAAACTACTACGCAAGACTACGCTATTGTGCTACGCACGTAGCAACCGTATTTCGTAGCCTTTTCGTAGCATGCTCGTAGCACACCAGACTACGCGCTGCAATCCGTATTTGCTATACGCCGGAATAGCTTTCTAGAAGACTTATAATTGTTAGTATTTTGTTGTTGTTAAGTTTAGTAAATGTTCAAAGGAGATTATTTTTGATTGATATTCAAGTTTCACTTGTCATTTTAAGTACTTTTTTACTTTTAAGTTTATGTAGATATCATACGGTAGTTGAGGTTATCACAGATAAAAAATAATAATTATGCTAATTACATGGATAGTTTTTGGTGTGATACGCACACCAAAAACTATCCATGTAATTAGCATAATTTTACAAATACATATCGCCGTTAATTCCCATGTAACCCGATGAAACATGACACTACCAGGTAGCCGTCACATCTGTCACGCATGAGTGTCACTTGTGGTCACCATGGCACGGCGTGTCCCGGAGGTCGGCGACTCGTGTCACGAACCGAAGTGCGACACGAATGGACATGGTCTTTGTGACCACGTGGATACATGAACAAGATATCTTTATGTGAGGATTTGTATTTTCGAAAACATTGTTTTTTAACAAACATATTTTCTTAAAGACTATTTTTGAAACAGGCCGGGAAATGTATATTTTGAAAATTAAATTTTTCAACTACATCAAATAAGATTATTTGTGAAACTAATAGGAACAATAGCTTTCTGATAAACGTAACGAAATACTTAAGTATCAGTACTATACTTACTCATATAATAAAGCTGAAGAGTTGAATTTTTTGTTTGTTTGAACGAACGAATATCAGTAAATCGTTCGATTTGAATAATTAATTTTGTAATAGATTGCCAAATTCAACGCAAAGTTTTTCAATTAATTTTCGTCCCGAAATTCCCACAGGAACGCACTAAATGTTTGTAAAACCGCAGGTCGCTGCTAGTGTTTTATAAATTGCCACTAGAAGTTATAAATACAATATGTATTGTGAGCAAATCCAGCTCACCTTTAAGGGAACTATTAAAAAGACGTGCTACATTTTGTTAAAGATTTATGTCGAACATAAAATTCCACATAAAAGACATATTGGTGTCCTGCTGCATGCACTATAAAGAACATTTTATATTTACCGCAAAATTAAAACTGGTGTGTAAAACACACCATACCTATCCATACATATATTGATTTACACTACCCCCAACGAACTTAACATCATTTCATACCAAACAAGACTATGAGTTACATTAACTGTCGCCTGAAAACGGTATTAAATATACACCTTCCAAAATTATACAACAAAATGAGATAGGGTACGTTTATGCGCCTAATAAAAGATGTGTACAGCGACACACATAGTACATTGGTGATATAATAGCGGTATCTATGTTTGTTAGTACGTAGGTTTGAGCCGTTCGGATCGTTCGAGTAAGCGAACACGTACCACTAAAGACATTGTTTATACTTTCACGTTAGTATTCATAGCTCAGTCGGTCCCTCGCGGTTTCACCACATCGGCACACAGTTGGATACAAACAGTAGGACAACTACAATATAATGTTCGATTCAGTCAGTACTGTTAGTGAGTTAAGGGTATATTTACCTTGATTCGTGCGCGGTATTAAAAGTGTTTAAACGGTTTATTTAAGGCAATGTTTCAAATCCATTGTAGTATTATTCAGTATGACCAGATTAGGTCTTCTTTCTTTTGTGAATTGTCGTGCTCTTCCACATGTGTAGCGGGCTAGTAACATTATTAAGTTTTTTAGAGTTTCGTCGAGTTTCGACCAATTACTTTGTGAGTAGTCTATTTGTGTCTGGCTAGGTTTACTTTCTCCTCACCAACACCCAAAAGCCAATGCGCAAGATTTATTATTCTTTACCTATGTACTTAGGAAACCATCATATAAGGGTTTTTAGGTTTCTATTTCTATGGTAATATAAAAGTCTTAGAAAACAAATTTGTGCGATTCAAACGATTAAAGTATTAGAACTGTCCTATTGTTTTGTATTACACTGTGATGAGGATAAGAATAACTATTCAATTTGCGCGCCGCCTCAAGTCACACGACAACTTTAAACTTGCTATTCACGAGGAAAATGACGGTGAATAAACTCTACTACCAGTACACCAAACTATACTCTGTAGACTTCACTGGCTGCAGCATTTGGCTTCGATCGCAAACATATCGCTTAAGTATTTTCGAACACATATTTTAATGAGCACCAAAGTCTTAAGATGTATAGTTTAAAGTTTTTTAATTTTCGAAAATCTGTATTAGCGAAATATCTTAAAGTCACGATTTACAAGAGAATTTCCGATTTGAAGAATATTTATTTCTCACGACAACAATATCATACTTTGGTATCGGAAATCACAAGTTTGTTTGTATTTTTATGTTCTCACAGACAACATCATAATCAAAATTCAATATAGTTAAAGGCAGATTCTCCGGACTTCAGACACGGCTCATCGGGGAATAGATTTTGGTCCCTATTTATACATCTTGAAATACGTAAATTGGTCTCACTGAATTTTATTACAATTCTCTTTTTTATTGCCGTTTAAATAGTGAATTGTTTAAATATCTCATTTATAAAGGACCAGGGATCCATGAATAAAATTCACAGACTATTAAACATTTAATAAGAAACTTTGAAGATTAAGTTTTTATCAAAGCTGTTGTTTTTATTATACTTCGGTACGTTTACTTAAGTCCTTAGAGATATTAAAGGGTGGTGTAGCTAGATTAAAGTTGTCTTGAAATAAGTACACTCGATATTAATAACGTTATTTTATGACATACATGTTCCAGTTAATATAATCGTAATAGTATACGTCTTATACTTTGTCTTTTGCTACACAAAAACAAATGTTTTATGCTTGTATGCCTTGTGAAAGCAACCTAAATATATACTTTTATCCAATTAGTAGAACCATAGAGAAGGTACGTAATTAAAACTTAGCAGTAGTACAATCATACACAGTTTTCAAACAAGGTAAACAAACACCTCAATTTAATTTTATAACTGACCAAGTTTAATTAGAAATAAATGTTTTAGGATCCAGGTACCCGGGGCCCCGCGGACGAGCGACGATAAGGGATCCTTCTCCTAGTAATGCGTTTATGCACGTGATAATCTAATATGAGGACACTCCAGTCTTATTGCCTTCACAGGATGGGAGTGTATTACTTAATTTGCATTGCAAATGAATTGTCATACAGTATGTAATGTGCGATAGCAGAGTACTAAAAGCTTTAAAGGAGAACGCAGAACGTGGACTAACGTCAAAGCAGTCTTTTCAAATCAAGTTCGAAAACAGTGCCTAACTAAGCTTGAACAGAATTTTTGGTTCTGCCAGTCTATTCAAGAAGTATTTCATTCATGTAAGATCTTCGTCGAGAAATAGTTTCAAATAAACGCTGACAACTTACCCGAAGCTTTTCAGAGAAATACATAAATATTTTAAATTCAATATTAAAGCAGAGAAGTTAACTTTCTGAACTAGTTAGCGATATATTTTTACTACTTAGGTATATCTTATTTGTTGAACTGAAAACCCTCAGTTAAAAAGATACAAGTAATCAGATACTTATTAATGGATAATTAGTGTCTTCGGTGTATTTAAAGATGGAATCCATTCTAATTAAAAACCGATCCCAGTTCAATCAATTATCATTAAACATCAGCGACGTAAAGAGAGACAAGCTGAATTAAATATCGAACGTTTCTAAAAAGTAAATAATGGTGGAACCCAACGCAAACATTAAAAGCTTTTACCAAAATTTAAACTCTGTTTAAATCCGTAATGACGTAGGTACGGCGGTTGGCAATGGGTTGGTGTCACTCAGGGTTCTATCATATTAAACTTAAGTTTGATTATTAAACTTTGTCGTATGAATTTTGAAACGAACTTCAGAAGACGTAAGTGATGTTATTACACTTACATAACCAACTGGAAATTAGAAAGTTTGTGTCATTCTACGTACATTGTATTAAGCGTGAGTGCTATACTCCGTCAGAAAGTAGGTAGGTATGGTTAGACCATTAAGTCGGCAGATATGGTGTGGTAATGTAACATTTTATACTAAGAGAACGTAACAGTCTATAAATCCTGAATCATATAAGTTTGAATGCCTAGAGCATGAGAATAGTTACCGACTAAATTGCCAACAAGTGTAGGTACATAGATTCGGTAATAGCATCTACCAAACAATGATCCAGCCAAGCAAGGCCTTCCTTTGAGAACCGGTTAAATCCAGTGTTATCACAACGAAGTTGTCATTGTTACAATTGTTTCGTAAGCGTGACAGGGACGTGTTTAAACTCGGCGTCTGAAAGGGCGAGGGAGCGTTCCGTCCCAAAAGTATTTGCAACAAATCTAATAACAAAATATATAAAAGAAACAAGCAAGTAATAAAGTTTTAATTGGACGGCTCGCAGATACCTCGTTGTTTTGTTATTCCGAGGGTTCTAGGAGAATCGGCTGACCTGAATCTTAGTCTCGTGTTATATCATAACAACCTTCTTAAAACAATCCGTTATAGCCCATAGTTAGACCCGACCCTTGTACCTCTGAACCTTCGATTTAACTTCGCACTCCAATAACAGTAGACTGTCGGCAGGCGTCTTCTGAAAGATGGTACAATTTGTTACACAAATAATTGCTACAGCCGGGTTCGAAATAGACTATGAATGGGAGGAATGAGTCACAATGATGTTAAACTACCGAATATGGATCCGCCTCTAACGATGTCTGCTTTTAGTTATGCTACTCGTACGATTCAATGCCTTATATATTTTAATGATAAAGAGCTTCCTTTTCATATAAAAACCGACTGTAAATTCGACCCTACCACTATTGCTCGTCGGCTAATTTTCCGTTGAGCCGGAAAAAGTGAAGAATAAAATCGGAGATGGTTAAAAGTGCGACGGAAATTAGAGGAATAGGACTTTATTGTCGGTGGGGAAAGAGTAATGCAATGTGGTGAGCGATGCACAGAGGGTTGGAGCCTCCCTCGGACCCGGCTGGCGGCTCAGTCGCGCTCCGCCAGTCGCTGGGGGTAGACGTGTCCGCGCCCGCACCTGCAACTTTAGGAGCCAGTTTTAAATTCAGTGCTTTATTTTTTAAGTTGACCCGACGAGACAAAGAGAGGTTGCAGCTCAGGTGAGTCCGATTAAATATTCATTCTTTTTTTAAACGTTTATTAGCTATTCAAATGCGGGTAGTTCCTTTTTTTTGTTTTACGGCAAAAGTTTGGTAGTTAATCCGCCGGTCTAGGTCCTTAGGATGGACTTATTAAAAAAGTTGAGGTTTAGACTGATATTTAAACAGCCGTCGGAGAGTATTTAAATTACTTTTAGCTCTATCTGCCTCTCATAACTTTTGACTTGCACAATCTTTGGGATGCTTTTAATTTCACGCGTATTTTATTTTACTTACGACCCACGGTTTTATTTCGTGGAAATTATGCGGTTTTACAGAGACCCGCTAACTGTTTTTGTAAACTAATTGTTTCGTGCACGTAACGTTACGTTCCGTAACAATAAGATTAAATCTTTGCCGGTTACCGTATTTACTTGTTACGGCCGTGTCGAAATAGTTTTAAGTCCGTAAATAGGATTATGTGTTTGTTGTATTCTGTTTTTCTACGGCTTAAGAAGGGTCATTCCCGGCTCCAGAAACGGTAACTTAAGGGTTAGATTACATTAATATACTTACCAACATATGTCACACACATTTTATGTTTTTTTTGTTTATTATAGAAACTTACGGTCATAAAACTATTTAATAACGAGGAAGTTTCTATGATATCATGGTAAAGTATGAAGTATTATCCCACAGCTGGACATAGACCTCTCGTCTCACCGAAAATATCAGTTCGGTTAGGAGGACAATACAATGGTACAATTGTACCGAATTAAAAAAAGAAACGTAGTTACCATTGAGATACTTTAGTACGTACGATATATGCGTAGAAATCATGACACGCCGACAAAAAAATAAATTTTCCCTTATTTATTTTCTACATTCTCATCCTAACAAAATAGGAAAGCATAAGTGGTAAGTAAAGGCTTCCCTTATCGTCTTGGGAATTCTACTAATTGCCACTTTTACTCCATCATGTATCCTATATATACCTATAAATGACGATTATTCGAAAGATACAAGTCTTGAATCGATGTGGAACATTTTAAACTACTACAGTTGACAAAATTACTGAGTATTATCTGAAACTTATAAACGATTAAATAGATATCTTTGAAGTGGTAGGCAACTACTTGGGTGATGTTACATACGCAAATAAACTATATAAGTATTAATGAGGTGTAATTAGGTTTTTATTTTCAAAAAAATGCTCTTTCGGCCTTTTTTGTGTTCATGTAGTTGGAATAGTTCTGTAATTTGTATATATTCTTGCCAATACCAAGATAATTTAAATGAAATAAAACCAGGCAAGATCCTCGCTGTACTGCTATTCCGTGAGACGAGAAAACTTTGCCCATCAATGGGAAAATACAGGCTACTTCAGTAAAAAAATAAAATACCAAAACGATAACTGTCTAAGAGTTTTATTTAAAGAATACATAATGAAAGAACAAGTGTACCTTTTGTATCAAAAGTTTAAAGAGAAACCAATAGAACAAAAGATAATGACACGTCACACAGCATTCCCGAGCTCACTGGAGATTACATTACCAGATTAGTTGTTGTTAGTTCAGTGCCTACTGTTTGTAGTGACGCTGCTAATCTGTGACGGCCCGAGATCACCGCTGATGTAACCGTCATTACAGCTGGAATTATCACACAGATAACACACAATGTCTCGAATACATTAGTTTAAAGCTTGGTTTACACAGCTTTAAGTTAGTAAAGCGATGGTAGAGTAGTAACTTTACCTAGGTTTACATGACACTGGCCTTAAGTGGGTAGAGCTAGGAGAGTAACTTTACGAACTAGCTTTACTTAGCGGTAGTGACGTAGTTTGGCTGGGTCATGTTAAGCAACGTGCGGCCGGTTCATACTTGGATTGGTAAACGGTAATAAAATTTTCAACCAAGTCCTTCCGAATTTCGAAGGGAACCTTAATCTGAGGGTAAAATGTAACTGTTGGACCATATTGGAGACTTTTAGGCAGTGTAACATCCCGACATCTGGGTTGCCACTTGCCAAAACGATATTAAACTATTTATATCATTCCTGACTTATATATTAACGCGTTCAAACAAACTCTTCAACTGAATCGTATTAGTATTGATGTCTAATCTAATCATAAATCAATAAAAAAATTCAGCCCAAAACACAAGAATAGATTACTTAAAACAATAGATGTATTGCGACAGAAACAATATATGAAAAGTTGTAGGTCAACAGGATAACGCGATTATATTTCATCGATGTTTGCCTATGTCCTATCTCCTATCTTACTCTCGGAAATTGATTTATTTATCTACGCGACGGTTATCATTACATACGGGTGATACGTGCCTTTGATATTTATGTAGGTAAGACGGAGAACCTACAGAAACATTTGTTTATTGATAGGATTTTTTTAAAAGACGTCAGGTTTGTTAAATAGTGCTCATATTTATCTTTAATGGTTTGGTTCTCGATGTTATGTGTGCTGGGGCTGCCTGTTAAATACATCTATACTAATATTATAAAGAGGTAAAATTTGTAAGTTGGTTTGTTTGTTTGTATGTTCGAGGTAATCTCAGGAATTATCAGTCCGATTTGAATAATTCATTTTGTATTAGATAGCCACATTCAACGGGAAGGTTATAATTTTTCATCCCGAAATTCCCGCAGGAACGGGTACAACGCGGGTAAAACCGCGGGGCGCTGCTAGTATTCACTAAAGGACTTAAATCGACGTTTTCATGTAACTTAAGAGTTCAGACATAGTCGGAATACACTTCAGTTTGGTGACCCAATGCAATATTTTGTGTCATCAATCGTCATAGATAGAGAAAAATAAACGCAACATTGTGACAGCACTTTAATTAAAAAAACTATTGCATAACATTACGACAGTTTTATCTAGCAATAATGTCAAATGTAATTCAATAAACCGTTAGTCTTTTATTTATAGTTTTATCGCAAATCGTAAGCCATGAGTTGAAATAAAATAGATCGTAAAGAAAGTTAATGCTCTAAAGGCCATGTTTCCCGATGTAGGTTATAAAACTGAAGGTACGAAGGTTTTTCATTCTATAGCTATACTATGACTGAGTATATAAACCACGTCAAACAACTTTCCAATATAATTTTCTAAAGTATTAGGACTAACGAAACATTTCACAAACTTTATCGAGACTTCATAACTTTATAATCCAACATGGCTGCTTTGTTTACGCGCCATATTATTTAATTAGTTTTTTTAAACAGAAATGTCATAGATAGACTAACATCAACAGAATATATTATGTATTTACGGTATAGACAAATCGTTCTACTTTAAAATTCATTTTAGACAAAACTGTAGACAACATTTCTTTTTTTAAATTCTTCTTGCAAATGAGGATACGAAAAAAACAAAGTGTAGAGTGAATGCCAAGTGCGTACCACACAGTGGCCGGTCGTTATCCCATTGTGCAGGTCATTTGTTCATTAAACCGAGCCACTTGACCTCTGCAAAACTCATTTTTGCATTATTAACTTATTTCAAACTGTATTTTCGCGTCTTTATAAACACATTTGTATAGCATGCTGTGTTATCATCTTAACTTATAGGAAAATAAACATAATTTTATTACACACATAAACTTTCTATCTACTTTTCTGATAAACAAAGTTATCTTTGAATGAGTAAACGGGTATATATTAAACTAGCAGCGCCCCGCGGCTTTGCCCGCGTTGAGCCCGTTCCCGTAGGAATTTTCGAAAATCCTTTCTTAGTGTGCACTTACGTCACTTGAAGAACCTTCCTGCCAAATTTCATGGTTCTAGGTGTAGCGGTTGAGGCTGTGCGTTGATTATCAGTCAGTCAGGACTTTGAATTTTATTTATATAGATGGTATCACAGGGGTTAAGCTGTTATAACTAGTTACATAAGCTGCATAGTACTTTCCGAGTATAGTTGATATTGTAGCTGTAATATTTGCTAGTTGCTATTAAACAAAGAACGAATAACACCGTTATGATGCCCATTCAACCCCCTTGTTTCGACCTATTTTCGTATTGAATAAGCCGAGTGCCACCACAGTAATACAGTCGCACTCAATGTATACAGGGTGTTCGCTAAGTGCACCTATATCCCGCACACTATGGTATGGAAGCACACAAGTGTAAGTAATGTAAGTTGGATAGTTTAAAAAAAGCTTCGATTTAATAGAAATTAATTAACATTGAATGAACTTACAGATTTGTTTGACGTTTGTGGTACTACCTATATACATCTTTTGGTCATGGTACGCCCCCTGTACTACGCTTTTAAAATCGCTTAATTCGCAAAACAATTTAGAGCTACCTACTGACTCACTTATCTAGTGTGAAACCGTAGAGCGTATTTGAAAAAGGCATTTAAAAAAAATTGATATCCCGAACAATAAACCACAGGCAACTTGTACCTTCTTAAATGTCAAACATTAACGCAGTAGTTAATTAAAAAGTTTTTTTTCTTTGAAACATTTCCTCTTAATTAAAGCTTAACAAATACAGCTAATTGAAACATTAGTTATTATAACAGTCGCTTAAACACAACTTAATTTGTCCGCACAAAGGAATCTTGAAGTATTTTCTAAGTAAATATAATGAAAAAGGAATATTCTTTGTAATAGAAGGAGGTCGTGCATTGTTATGTGAACATTTGAACTCACCTACTGTACTTACTCTCCTTTGTGCTATTGTTGGGGGAATGTATGAAAACTTTAAGAAATATTATATCAAAAGAAAGCCCGTGTTTACTTTGATTCTCCAGCGCTGTATGATAAAAGATTTTCATGATACAAAATTAAAATCTTTTGCCTCTCCAGAGCACTATCTATTCCTGAATACAGAATATATAATAATGTGAAATACTAACATAAGTTATTTGGCAAACATATTCACGCTTTATTGAGTATACGAATATAAAATAACATTTTCATATTTTCCTCTAAAGTTGTATCGCGAGGTACCAGGCAAACATATTTACATAAGAGTTATTTTTCATGTTAAACACGGGGCTATAAAGGTGATGCTACGTTTTATGTTGTCCTGCGCTCTTTGTTGGCGCACGCTGGACAATACGGTGAAAAGATAAAACCTGTGTACGGCGAGCTCCAAATGTTTTTTGTACAAATACAAACAAAACAGATACCTAATTATGTGAAAGGCCGGGTTCACACAATTTTACACTTTTATTTTTGTTGTTGTCGCGAAAAAAATAATTACACTCACGCAGGGCTTCCAAACACTAATTAAAATCAGCAAATACCTGGGTTTGATGTCATTACCAACAGCTGCGTGCAGACATTACACGGAGCCTTTAATAAAATACAAGAGCTCTAATAAAGCAGAGCATCCACATTGATATAGGTTCCTAATTAACTGCCTTTGTAACAACAGCGATCTGAGGCCGGTTAGAGACAGTCGAGAACAATTCTGCGTCTAAAGGACACAAATAGTCGAGGCTTACCTTTTTCTTAATTATTCGATGTATAATGTCAGCCTCCAAATTGTCCTCCAAAGTGGGTTCGTAGCGAAGGTATAATTTATTCGTACGACTCATGGCTGGCGAATTAACAGCGGCGGTGCAAATCGATTGGAACGCAAAGTTTTCTTTCCAACACATTAAAATTCACGAATTCATTGTGTGGGGGAACAAATCGTGCATGAAATTGTTCGTTACAATTTATTAGGAATATTTACGTAAACGTTTTTCTTGACTTCAAAGAATTTAGGTAAAAAACACAGTTCTATCTAGGATACCTTTTTGTTACTTACAAGAAAGGTGTTTTTTCTAGAAACTATTAAGGTAATACATGCTTAATACATACAAAATTTAATACAAACGTCTTTGTTGAATCGTGTTTCAATACTCAAGTTGTAACTACTCACGATAACTCACCACCACAATAACTCAGGAAGCTTTTCCAATTTGCCGTTTGTTTACTCAAATAATCCAGATAAAAACAGTTTCCGTTAAACAAATTAAATTAGAGCGAGAGAATGGTAAGATAACGAGGTCCACGGAACTAGTTGAGATTGAAAACAGACCTTGTTTAATTATAAGCCTTAGACTTTAATTAAATGCGGTTCGAAATGAGTTTTCAATTCACTCTTAATTTTAGCTCGAAAACTTCATTTTTCTCGTACCCTCTTGAAGACAATGATGGTTATAAAAGTCTGGGGAAATTGTCTATTTACTTTAGCTTTTAAACATTTATGATGCCCTGTTGTTATGATTTAGCTGTTTCAATTTAAAAAGGTACTGCAATGGAGGATGTTGTTGCTTGGCTACTTTTCTTTATTAGTTTCATGTTGTTTTGTCTATATTTTAGATACATTTTCATTGCTGGTGGTGTTACGTCGCGTCGCAGAGTTGTGTAAGTCGGAATAAACATGTTGGAAATATTGGAGTGTTATTTCTGTCGCCACCTGCCCTCAGGTCCCAACGTCCTTCATTAAGGGTCCTCACAAATAAAGCCAAGCGGCACTTAATTTCATTTTGTGACGTCACGCTTTTTCTATTTGGACTTCGCATTTTGAAGCCGCGTTTAGGTCTGCCATTGTTCATTTGTAATATTTCCCGTTCAATAGATAATAATTTAGAACGTCTATCAGTGTTTTATTAAAATCTTTGAATGGATGTTTCCGTCAAAAGATTTGTTACTCCAAAAATATGTTTCATATTAAATATTGTCTTTCTACCAGAAGGAACAACAAGCGTTAATGGTCTCTATTTGAATGATAAACATACAGTGTAATTAAGACACTATAGGATATTTTTATTTTTATTCTATTGGAAAAGTTGTTGAAAAAGGATAATCTTGATCATTGCCAAATCTTATAATAGTTTTTCATCGATTTCCTAATGGATAGATTGGCGTCGTAATGAGGTACTGGCAGTGCTGAATAATAACCTATAGAACACAATGCACTGAGGGCAGGTAATACTCCGTCTGTTAATTACGCCAATAAATAACCACTAACAGACACAGTACTACAAATGCAAAGAAACTGCATTTCCTTTGCCAGCAAAGCGGTGCATTCATAGCCCATAACAATAAAAAGCCTTTTGCGCTTGGCAATTCAAGCCATTCCGTTTGTTGGCTGCACTTTTTTTTCGTAGAATAATGCTTTTAAGACGAAGTTGATTCTTTAACGTAAACTTAGGATTTTAATTTAAATATAGTTGTCATACCTATACCAATATACACTTCTACAGATCATTTTTTAGCTCCTGATTGCATATTGATATTTCAGTGAGCCATACAGCTCATCCTTACAGTTATATACGTATTTCAAAAACATCTTTTGTATTGAGTATTCATTCTGTGAAAGGTTGTTTTTTTTTGCTCTGCAGAGCGGCGTTTTCAGACGGTATTCTAAAATAATTATTGCTAAGTTCCTTGGTTTTAAATTAGGAATTAATTTAATAATGGTCCGTTTCATTCTTTTCCTCGTGGATTTTCCTTCTTAATTTAAAGTAAGGAAGTGTTTGGTTACAAACGAAGTGACTACTGTTTAATGGCGTAATTATATTAAGACGTTCGCCTAATGCAGTTGCCTATCTCGTTTTAATCTACTTCGGTTACCTAAGAGAAAGATACTGATACTACCGTAATCTTTAAACTTACGGTCAGCGTATGTTTCATACGGCGAACGACTAAATGTAATCATAATATGAATGTAACGACAGATTAGACACGAGGAGAACGTAATTTTTTTTATTTCAATTTCTTACAGTTGTTTCTTATAGTCAATAGTTTTTTTTAACTTTGCCGACTGCGGTACGACTACCAGTATAAGGTTGACATGTATGATACGAGAGAATATTTCCCGTAAGTGGTTTTAAAATATATGACCCCACACGTGAGTACTTATCTCAAAAACAATATATTACATGTGGATATAATAATTTTCCAGAAGATACGGAGACCATGTTATCTGAATTGCGGTAGCTGTCAGGAATAGGAAGCTGGAGTGTATTTATAAAGCTGGTTTCACACGGGCGGATATTGCACTGCACCGGGTGGATCCGGTTGGAACCGGTTCAGTCAGCGGCGGCCGCAGGATCCGGCTTCCTTTGTTTACTGATTGACAACATATTGATCGCTATTTATTGGTAGTAGTGCAGTTGTATCCGTGTTTAGCCCAATTCCACGTTGAATATCGTAACAAAAATAACTGTCAATGATAATTTGCTGTGAGTTGACTGGTGGAAAACTGTTACTTAAAATATTCCACCAATCAGCCTTCAGTATTTTGTTATCAAGTTTTGTAATCCTTGGTCACTTTCGTCGTCCTAGGGGCAAATGGGTTAGTGTTAACGAGCAATAAAGGTTCCATTCATATAAAGTTGGATAGCTAATGGTGAGCAAAAATTAGGTCGACCTTCTCCAAACAGAAAGCCCTTAAATTGCTAATCAACGCAAAAACAGCAAGCACAAGCAACTATAACTCACTTCTAAAAACTAGATGAGGCAGTCATTAGTCGTTAGTTGTCGTACAATACAAATAGGTGGGCGATGTGTGACCATTTGTCTTCAAGTTGGAGCCTCGTTATGTTCCCGATGGAGCTAATCACCTGAGAGATCGAACTGGCCTCTGCTATGTCAATTTGTTAGTGTAATGTCAGATACATGGTACTAGTCGGCACTTGGGGCACTTGGGAGTGCGTCTAGTGGTATTGTACAGTTAATTTTTGTCGGCAAACATCTCGTCAACTTGTAGTTTGATTATTGGTGATTGGTGTGTATTTTTAACAGGACCTATTTTCATTTACTTATTTTTCCTGTCCTCGTTTGGCTAATTTTACCGCAGACCTCTTTGAATGTTAGTAAGCAGTCTGTTGTTGCTCACTAATGTTCCCTCAAATTCCTGAATGCACGCAGTCTCCAACAGTAAACAACTAAACACTTGGCCATTATTCATGAGATTAACCACTTTATCCGGTCTCCTTGCGTTGGCCACTGCAAATTATACATTATAACTCAAACTAGAGACTCGACTCTAAATCTCAGTAATAAAGCTTAATTTCGCAAACGTATATCAAATCTCAATTATGATTTGGGCATAACTGAGTGTAGATTTTAACGGGTATCAGGGTGGGATAGAGTTCAAATTCGTTTGTGACGTTGAAATTTTGGAATCTCATCTCTTGTGTCCATAATTTCTAATCCGAAATAGGTTAAATATTAAATGCGGGCTTCCACCGGGCGGCGTTTGAATTGTTTACTAGATCATTTACATACATAATCAGGACAGGTGATGTGCCGCGGTCGCACGAATAGTTCACAACATGCGCGGCGACAGCGTTCAAACTATTCGATGACGAATTCTTCTCGTTTTACACTGTTCGATCACTGAATTAACCACATGCATTGCTTACGTGCGTATTCGTAACGTGGGTTATTTTGCGTCATTATTTTTGTATTAACCAATAAGTAGGATTATGAAAAAATATTAAAGCTAAGTTTAGTAAATCACTTTTGATTCAGAATGACGACATTCTTCGAAGGAAGATATTTGAAAACATTGTTCTTTACGAAAGATAACACAACAATATTTCATCTTTGACTTGATATGTGTCAATAATTATAAAGTTTTAAATTAGCGTTAATTACTAACTAACTCAAATGAGTAGTAAATGCATTCAGAACAACCAAAGCCATATAAATCACAAAATTAAACTCGTCATTATGAAACACACACACGCGCACAAGCGAAGCACTCGTACATAAACAACACGTGGGTGTAATGCTATTTCATCATTTACACCGAAACCTCTATGTAATCTGAATGTGCTTATCCAATTTAATAATTTAGCCTTGGAGCGCATAAATTCAGTGTTACGCACATTATTGTACCGCATTTGGTACTAATTCCGTTTGTTCGGAGCTACTCGATGATATTGTATTGATTACAATGCGACGGCTGGGCTCGGTACTCTGGAAGACATAGTATTTTGCAATTTTACATTTTTGATACTTTTTCTTTTACAATATGCTTAAGATGAAATCACTGGTCTTGTCATTAATAAGTATTTGGATACACTGGGTTCTTAAGTTTAAGCGAACACTATACATTTGGAATTGTGACTACGTTTACGGATACACTATCACACAAGTATTCCTTTATACAAGTAACAATCGTCACACATTCACTTTGCATCTTTTGGCAGAGCATGTGTGGCCAAATCCACCTGTCTATTTTTCACCTGATAACCAAGCGATATACTGTATATTTTAATGGTAACTGATATGAAACGATTACTAGACATGTGGCATCAGAGGTTGGTCACCGCGGTGATATTTTTAGTTGATCCGTTAAAAAACTCAGTATAGAAATATCATTAAGCAAAGCTCAATCCTTATTGCTTAACAAGCTTCACATAGTTATGTAACTAATCTTCTATGTTGCTAGGAAACGCGCGTTGATGTATGTTAAAGAATTAGGAAAAATAAAATCTTGTACTCGAGTGATTCGCTTCCTCAACCTCCAATCTGAACTCGGAACAGTTCAATGATTTATTCGTTAAAGCGTAACAGACAGAGTAACATTCACATTTGTAATATCGGTATGAATTATGGAGACTCGTTGGTCTGCCTGTCAGTAAATGGGCAAAAAGCGTAATTTTTCACAGTAAGCCTGGAGTGCGGAGCGGAGTGGTCTCGGATTAGCTGTTTATCTCCGGAGAGACTGTCCGGTTAATGCGAGCAATCACCGGGCCCGCGCCCTAATGCGCTCTCTTTTGTTTTAAAGCGATATTTTAGCGCAGTCGTGTAAATTAGTGAGAGTGAGTAAAAAATTATATAAAAACTACTATTCAGCCTCACATGGAACTTTTATGTATGACAAAATTAACCTTGTCGTATTATATACGGTAACGGACTATTACATACGACCTACTTTACTATCGGGATATGTAATAGTGATTGCTGAAAACAGACAAATTAACTACTCAATCAAACAAATTAACTGCAGAGTATCAATAATTAAAATCAGCAGTTTTATTTAAGTTGAACAGTTGTCGCTGATTCCCTATTATTATCTTGATAATTTTATAGTTTAAATAGGTAACGCTTGTTTAATTCAAACAGATTCAAAATTAATTATTATTTGGATTTGTGAAATTCCAAACACAAGTTTCAATACAAGTTAAATTAAATTGTCAATCTGTTTGTGTTATCTTGATAATCGTTTGATATAAGCTTTTATTTAAATTGTTGTATATGTGTGATTGTGAACAATATAGAAGCCCAAACTAAAGCCCATACTTAGAGGCATCAGATGGTTCCTTAGTAGAGATTTCATGAGTGATTTTGACATGTAATGTATGAAAAATTAAGTCAATTAATTAAGTGTCGATCGAATGGAAGTCTCTGATAATCTAAAAATAATGATCTCTGTAAATTACTTAAATATTAAAAACTAGCAGCGAACCGCGGATTTACCCGCGTTGTGTCCATTCCTGTGGGAATTTCGGGATGAAAAATATCCTATGTTACTCGTGGATAATGTAGCTTTCGAATGGTGAAAGAATTTTTAAAAACGGTCCAGTAGTTTTTGAGCCTATTCATTACAACCAAACAAACAAGTTTTCCCCTTTATAATATTAGTGTAGATTAAAAATCGACGTCTACACAATTAAATTAAATACCGTTGAGTATAGAGTCGTATCCTGATTCGTATCTGATTCCGTAGTTTTTAATCAGCAGATCCCAGTACGATGTAACTGCAGTCGTAAATTAAATCCATCGACCTCCGTTGATTGGCAATAATCAGAGCCAATAGTCGCCGATCGAAGTGTGCATCTTGAAATGGAACCCGGATCGATGATGTGGCCATAATCTATTTAAGTTTCGATTGTGATTCGATTTCGTACTGCTGCGTTTATGAACGGTTTTGATTAAAATGTTTTATACAGTACTAGTTGTAGGCATTTTGATATTTTGGTACAGATTTTACTTTAAGGGATGATAAGGTCTGCTTTTGCCGATTTTACTATCTTTATAACTGAACTTTTTAACGCGCCCTGCGGTTTTACCTGTGTTGTGACCTTTTTGTATTTTTCTCTCTTTTTCAGTATTTTTCTTCTCTATTTACATCTGAAACAAATCTCCAACTCTTGTGAATGAACTGTATTACTTTACAAAGAAACCGAAGTGGCGCACCTAATAAAAAGTATCATTAATGAAAAACGCTCCACAAATCTTTTTATGTGTCCCGTCACAAGATAGGGAGAGGGGAGGAATAAATAACTGGAAACCAGTAATGACTCCGTAAACATGTAAATGACATTAGAAATGCGCGTGTCTGTGTGTCCATTACACGGTCATGAGGCTTGTTACAAATTAGGTTAAGTAACCTTACACCCAAATAAACGTCGTTTTTATTTGAAATTGCTCTGATAAAAGCGGCCGATGTGTTATTATTGAGCTCATTTTTTCCATATTTGCTAATGATAACAGTGAACGTGAATGTTACGATGAAAAAATTGAGACCGATCGGAAAATCTCTCTTAATCTCTTGTTTTAATATCTCTTTTCGGAGATAAGTATTTATTTTATATGAGCCGCTTTGATTTTTTTCATTACTCATTGCCTCTATTTCCGAACCAGTTGTCCTGCAATTAAAACAAACTTGATCCCGCCCCGCTGAAGAATGCCCGACTCCCGCATTAAAATACCGTCATTATTTCCCAAAGTATTGTAACGCCAACTCTAACCAGAATGCGCCAACTCCCAAAGAAAGTTATGAGCAAAATTTAGGAAATTTCGTTACTAAGCCGAAAGTTCTTTTGTGAATTTGAACAACAAGTCGTCAACAATGGCCGGGCACGCTCACTCTTCCACTACTATTTTTATTCCCGGCTTTTGCTTTAAAGCTGACGTACCAAGTCCGAGCTTTGCAATTTGCAACGGGACTTGGTTTCAACGTTTTGTAAAAGAGGATTTTCAATTTTACCTTCACAGTACCGCGCATATCTTTGTACAAGATTGCAATAACGCTGTTACCTTACTGCCTTTTGTTGCCACTCGGTTATGCACATTACTGAATCTCTGCGATGCTCGCTTGCACTTACAACTAGTGCTGGGCGCTTGGCTTCTACATTGTTTGTAACATTTATTAAATTTTAGAACGATCCAAAACTTATGACGACATTATTGTATTAATGTTCTTATGTTTCGAGGTTGGTAATGAGAATCGCAAATGCTTTCATACATTTTCTTGGTATGTTTTATTAATAGGTGAACAAGTGTGTACCCTAGAAAAGGGCATAAACTACATACTTATCTCCGTTTTAAGCGGTGACTCTTTGAGTAATTTTAATCAACCCTGGCATCCCGTAATGTGGGTTTTAAGAGAATATTCCCAGGATTACGGTTTTTGTTTGACCCCGGAAACTAACACACAATAACGTATATACAGGTTATGTATGTGTAGCTGTGCGGTTTTAATCGCGCTGATGTTTATCCTTTGGGGAAATCAGAATAATCCGTTAACCTGTGTTCTCGTCAAAGCTTCCAGGGTATTCGTGCTTTCATATCGGACCTTTACCGTGGAAGGGCAATAGAGTAACTAACATGTTGATATTGATCCTTCAATATATGCCGTCACGTCACGAGTATAATAAAGGAAAGACGAAGTAAATGGTTCTATTTATAGTTCAATTACTATGGCCGTCTCATAAATGTCCACTTTAAAGACACCCAGTTGCCAATTCGAACCACTTAAATCTTTACTTTACAATTTCTATTTACTAAGTGGTGTTCACGGTTCCGTTCCACTGTTTCAGTGAAGAGCAAAATCGTAACCATTGAATCCTATCCTATCCTACTATCCTACTTCCTACTAATATTATAAATGCGAAAGTTTGTGAGGATGGACGTTTGTATGGATGTATGTTTGTTGCTCTTTCACGCAAAAACTACTGAATAGATTTGGATGAAACTTTATATAACACGGGGCGCGGCTAGTGTTTTATAATTTAACTACCGCGGTTTCACCCACGTTGTACCCGTTCCCGCGGGAATTTCGGGATAAAATATATCATCATCCATTCTCACAAACTTTCGCATTAGTAGTAGGATATAATATTACTAGGATATTCTCACACGTCGAAGGTACAATGAACACATATTAAATCTCACAAGACTTCAAGTTACCAACTCCGAAGACCCCTGTCTCGGGATAAATTAATGTACAACATAGAAAAGTTTGTAATTATGACTGACTTGATATAATTACGTTACGAGTTTGCTCAGAATATAATTTAATCAAAGAAAACATTCGTTAGAGATCATGTGTTCATTAACTGGAGTTATTTAAACGTTGTTATTTTGTAAACATTAAATAATTAACTTTGAAAACTTAAATCCTGTTAAGAACTTTTACTTATCGGTTGCCTGGTTGAACTTACATCATTATGAAATACCTTTACCTATAATTAGTTTATACTAGCCATACCTAACGGCTTCACCTGCAGAATCTAATTAAAAAATATGTTTTAACGCAGAAATTAGTTTTAACTAACTTTATTATCTACTACTGCACAAAAAGACAACACAACTACCAATCAATGATCGAATTATGCTCGTATTTCATTCCAATATGATCGAGTGTTTAGTGGAACATTAGTGGGTTGCGGGTTTATTCGTAATTTTCCAGTAATTTGCACAGCGGAGCGGAGTGCTGGCAATTTGCGCCCCCACTATGCTGTCACCGCCAGCTGCCCCGCGTCACTCCGCCGCTCACGATACTCCGATTGATATGCGATGCTCTTTATTGCTCCTCATTCCCGAACCTATTATAAACTCGTTTATATTACGACTGCAGGAAATAGATTCTGATTCAATTATAGTTCTGAACTGGCTTTCGAATATCCGATGATGTATCGTAGTTTTGACTGTGGGCGTTAAGATTAGGCTTAACTTTTAGGATTGTGATTTTAGGTCGTAGGTATAACGTTTCAACGTTTAATAATAATTTCAGAAATATATATATTTATTTCCACTCCTTTTTTTTAAGTCTACAAAAAAGCGGATTTGGTTAGACAAGCAGTCCAAATGAAATTGAATTCAAACCATTTAAATATTCCAAGCATAAAATGAACAAATCAGTAGCTGTGTTGAATTTTCATTGACCTTAATCTTATTATCATCACTCGATACCTTTATTTGATAAAAAAACCTTTTGAAGGGAAGCTGCCTACAAATGATGGCTTTGTCCGCTGCGAAGAACAAAGAAACGGTGAAGGTAGTTCCTGAATTAGATTACGTTTTGGTCCCGCTGGTTACTGGAGCCATTCCGAAATTTATTCCGCGTAGATGTGGGAATAATATCTGGATTCTGTAATCTTGGGGTTTCTGGGCCTATTGAAAAACAGTAAACGTAATAATAATAAATGAAATTCTTTTTATTTCTCCTTGGATGGTCTAAAAAAAAGGAGGCGTTATTTACTATTCAATTGAAAATCAAGGAACGGCTGGAATAAACGGGCCTCTATTGCTTCTATTATTAGATCTTAAATACAGGTCGGCGTATTAATATTAATGAAGATATGAACGCTTCTCTATTCTGTATTGTACGTAAAGGCACATGACCTTATAATAATGCCTCCGTAAATAAATACGACGGTACTAACAAGGCGGCGAGTAAACATTTCCACCGTTTTTGCAGCACTACTCCAATTAGGAGACGGTGTAACTCTAGTTGCTTATGTCTCTATTTGCCTAACTACGGTCGCAGCGCTAGACCAGTTTCATTAGCTATTAATTTGTCCGCGTGCCGCCAAATATGGCTCGACAAATGACAATTTGGTAAATGAAAAATTCATTCGTATTCCGTGCGCGAGTGGCAGGGTCCTACTTCAGCGGTGGGGATTCACATTCGACACTCCACGCTAGTCGGCTAGATATGCCGTAATTTCAGTCCGAAATACGTGAATTTGAACTAAAATAGACTGTATTTTATGCCTCCAACGGTTTACCGTTTAAGTTGCCACGAGCTTTGTGGAGAGATTTACTTGAGCAAGCTTATGCTTAGATTTAAGATAAAGGTACAGAATAGTTTTATTGGTCACGATTTAAATAAATTACCATTTTTGTAACGTGACTGTAACCAAAAATTACTGTAGTTCTGTGTTTTGGTGCACAAATGTCATTTTACATAGAAACGCTAGGAAACGCTTGATGTTTCTACACAAGCTATTAGCAAGAGTAGGTTTCATCAGCTCGGGACGCTCCAGTTACTATAAATTGCACCGAACAGAATGTTGAAGTATATTTTTACTGCAGTCGCCGGAACATTGCTCTCAGAGTGAGTTGTCAATTCGAATTTATTCATTCGATAAGAAAAATGTATGTATACAGTTTGTTGTTTCAGTAAATCCAATCACAATGTACTATTAACGATGCAGAATATGTTTTACTTGTATATTGCATTTTTGGTATCAACATTTCTTTATGAAAGAAATGTATTAAATTTATATGCACTAGTTGCTTTGTTTTCTTTCAAGTTACCTCGTAACGTGCAGTTACATTTCATTGCATGTTTATTTCAGACACATACCGCATTTTTCCAACCTCCACTCGGTCTATCAAACTGAAAGCCAAAAGATTATCCCAAAAATCAGCCGCGCAAGGCCCGCGCCGCGTTGACGGTCATAACAATATATCTCCAGTTAAAATGTCATAATTTCCAACAAAAGGTGGAATAATCTAAAGGCCCTCGTTTATAACCGTAAATATTCTTTCTTGCTCACACACTCGTATAAATCTTCATTATACGCCATCTTGAAAGTGCATTTTCCACGTACGCGGTAATTTTCACCCGTTACAGGCAACATTTATCATCATTCAAGGGTGGCAACACCAAGGAAGATGTATTGTTCGCAAACTATGTTTAACTTTCATGAATAATCGGTCATTTCCGACGAGTTCTGGTATGCAATATCGATTGTAACCGTCGAGGTATTAACGGTTAGTTGGAATAAACTAATGAACTTCAGGTTTTTATACATGTCGCACAATTCTGGAAACTTTTCAAATGGGACATTTGATTAAATATCAGTTGACTTACTAAAGTCGTTATAAAAGCCATTTTGTTCGAAACTAATAAAATAGTTCCATTTATATTTGATCAACGTACATATTTCATATGAAATCCCATTTATTACGGACGATATTAAGAAATATTAATTAATTTTATGCATTATTTTTTTATTAATTTATTTATACAGGGTAGGTTCCCAATAAAAATAATATTTATTTGGGCATAAAATTGATACAGATTATATAATTTCAATCGTAATTATTGAGAACCTGCTTCGGTTTTGTGAAATCGGTTAAAAATTATAAAAATCGCACATGATCTCAACATTTTATTGTTAACTACTGATGTAAGAAAAATTAATACCTCTTAGAGAACAATAAAGTATTCCGGGTCGTAACTTAGAGGAGAAATTAATATTGCAGCATCGTGTCGACAGAGGCTTTGTGTGTAACTTTGTTCAGGTAACAACAGAACAAAGATCGACACTACGCTTGGAAAAAGTCATTTATATAAAAAGTCATTCACCCTTACTCAGACACGTCATATGCTTCCTTAGTAGAGATTTAATGAGTGATATTCACATATTGAACAAGTCCGTCAATTAGTTGACTGTCGATTTAATGGACGTTTCTATGTGCCTGTAGTTAAGATAAGGATTTCATCTTGTTAGAACAGTTTCAACACGAGGAAAGGCACGGAGACAGATGAAACTAAATTAATATACATATAGTTATTATTTGTTTCAACGGGAACTTACGTACAACGGAGGCATACTGTTTAAACATATAATAATGACATTAACGTACGTTTCAATTAATAGTAAAATATACATACAAGTTTGAAATGTATAATTGCTGGTTGAAATTATAGTAGTAACACCAAATGTAAAACTCGTTTGTATTTCTCGATGAGAAGTTGTATTACTTTAACACCACCGCGGGAATACGGGCAATTGTATAATTTATTAAATAAGTGTGAATTCCGGAGCCTCATCACTCGCCAGACACGACATCGCCGAATAATCCGAATTTATATCCCAACTTAACGTAAAATAGTTTTAATTTCTCTACGTGAAATATGATCGTAATTATCTTGATTAATTATTTGAATCGCTTTTTATGATAGTAACGCGTGCCAAGGACATATTTTGTGAGTTTCTTTCATGTTTTTTTAACTAATTTTATAAACCAGGAGGTTTACATATTAGATAATTGTTTTTTTAGTGTTTGTTGCCTGACACATCCTACTATTCGGAGTCGATTCGAAATTCCAATCCTTACTAATATTAATATTATAAATGCGAAAGTAACTCTGTCTGTCTGTCTATCTGTTACGCTTTCACGCCAAAACTACTGAACCGATTTGAATGAAATTTGGTACACAGTTAGTCCAAAGCCTGAGAAAGGACACAGGCTACTTTTTATCGTGAAATTTCTGCGGGAACGGGTACAACGCGGGTGAAACCGCGGGGCGGCTTTCAAAATAATTTAATAATTCTTCCTCTTAAAATGTTATGATTTTGATCAACACGACGTACTGAAACAAGACTACACTAACATTTTATATTGTTTTTATATTCAAGCTTGTATTGTTGAAGCTACTAGTGAAGTGCTTTAAAAAATCAACTAAATTCGGGATTACAGTTTCACCCATACCTAGGTATCGTATAGAGTTATAACTATTTTTCTGTTCGAAATCAATTTTTTATGATTTGAATTTGTGAGTCGTAAATTGTTGTGTGTGACCCGTCGGGAACGTTTATGCCCGCGCGCGACGCAAGTTTGATTTATGCCCGGGCATGCTTCGCGGCGCCGAGCGCTGCCTGCCCAGAATTGTTTGCTCACCACTAGTTCCTTCCATTATTACCATATGATTGACCTACAACTTAAAATAAATGCTACTTGTTTTATAAATAAAAACAAAACCGTTTAACCAAAAATGTAAATAAATTCAACTACAGATGCTACGCCGTAGCAAGCGTAGCATTTCCGCTACGAACTCGTAGCAGCCGCTACAGTTGCTACGTAAAATATTTATTACGCAGATTACATAAAACTCTGGAAAATATCCGTCCTTAGGAATTGCTCAGTTTCTAAAGAAAATCGTTTCTATTTAATATTCTCGATACTCAGTATCTGTGACGGTGCATTGCTCAGAACGGTTCATAAATAAACATAATCAATATTGACGAAGACTTATTTACATAAAGAGAGTTCGTTTTATTTCGTGAATATTTTAAGTTGAAATGAAACCAAATGTATAATTTTGTTCATAATTAATATCAATTCTTTGAAAAATTGTAATTAAACCGGAGACTTTAATAGCGATTTCTTTCATTAGTCGTTGTTAATGGAAAGGATATCACTCGTTCGCTCAGTTCCCTCGTTATTGAAACCATTGATTACTATGTCAAACAACCAAACGTAAAATAACCTGTACAGGTTTAATGGATATATATAAAACGGTAAACATAACGGCGCGTCCTCGCGTGTTGGCATTCAATCGAATCGATAACACCGGACAAAGGCGATAAATCAACGGCAGGAAAAATTAAAATGTGTCAAAATATATCGCACACACTTTTATAAATCAGGCGCGAAAAGGATTTTTAAAATAATAAGTATTTTAAAGTATCGTTTTGAAACGGCTCTCGTTATTGGTTCTCTTATTTATTTTGTTAATAACGTTTTATTTATTGATCGGATAAACTCGGATTGTGACGATAAATCTCAGCGGTTTTGGTTTGTTATTCTTCGTAATGCTTTATGTTTATCTGTGGGTGTACATTTGAAATTGAATAACTGATTGATTCATATTCACTGAATTTTACAAAAAATAATCCGTCCGCAATTTCGTTCGCTGTATTTCGGATTTAGTCAATGGACGTATCAGAATTACAATGGCCAGGCCTACAGTTCACATATTTTCCATTCCATTAGCTATAGTTGTAGTAAATCATGTCTTGGCAAAATACAATTCAAACAATAAGTAGAGTAGAAGTAGTACACATAAATCACAAGAAAGGTCGTTATCTCATCACACACACACGCACGAAACCGCCATCATTAAACATTAAGCAGGTCGATACGTTTTTCTCGTAAACCTATCAAAGTATATTTGGGAGGTCCGAATCGGTTGAACAGTTAGTTGAGCACAAACTGAGGATAAGCCGGACTCTTTGTGCCGGACTCCGATACATACTGCAGTTAGTTGTGTTAATCCCCTTACAAAGGTCTACGGTTTACTAAGAGACGTTCCATTTGTCTTTCTGAATATCACTTATGCAAGAATAAGCAATTCGCCGCATGCTCTGGGCTCTCATTGTGTGGAGGGCGAGCGATGCGAACTCCTTAATGAGTTGCTAGTTGGTGTCGGAGAAGGGGGATTGAACAATTGTGAATTGTTTCTGCTACCTGTGTTCTGACAATGATGTTCTAGAGCACCTAGTTCTGTTGTACTTTAACGTGTTTCTACGCGCCTCTTTCTACACGAAGAAGAGAGTCCATAATTAAGTTTGAAGAACTGCAATTCGGTTTAGAACAATCCATATCAGTAATCCAAGTCATAGAAGGCAACATAAAGGTTGTATGCATCGTCCCCCTCACTAGTTATAAACAAGTCGGTGCAATCTGTCTCGGAGTTCGTATAACCCTTGAACCCGCGCGGCGTCCCATGAGACATTGCACTGTACATTAGGTACGTGCGGTCGACACGAACGATTTATCTATTAGCGAATCAGAGATACCGACCGCTGGCACAATGCCAAACACTTATGCATTCATGGGGTGACTAAACAGGTAGCGTTTGCAGAAAAAAACGGGTGCGTAATGACTGGGGGCTCATCAGACTTTGAGGGATAATACGACTTTCTTTGCTTTGCCATCGCTTTTGAATAGAATAGATGCGTATTTTTTGGTAAATATAAATACAAATAATCTCCAGACAGCCTCTTATTTACGAAGCAATTTCCCGGCCTCAACTGATACATACAGATGTTAAATTCTCTCAATCGACACCAAAAATATTTATTTGACAACAAAAAAATACTCCATTTACAAATAAATAAACCGTTCTGACATTTTCCTCACAATTTCGCAGTATTGCTGAAAATATTGTCACCCCGATTTTATTCTCGTCACCACGATGACATTTCCGAGGGACCATCACGTTATAATAACGTCGGACAGACTCCCTCGAAGGCATCTTGTATGTACATAGATATCGAATACACGCACACAGACCCATGACAATCATATCGCGCTATACCGAATGATACGATTTCCCCTTCCTACTAATATTTCTGTCCGTTTTTGCTCTCTATGGTATTCTTTCACTGCGGTTCTAATTCCTGCCGCCTGAAGTAAAATAGAAAGGATTGTACAAAGCTTTAAGTGCTACAAAAAATGCCATTTATGCACAGGTAAGTATATATTTCCCTTAAAGTTCACTGACCTTAAGTTATCAGACTACTGTATTAGTTAACTCTTCACTTTTTTAAATGAATGTAAGCAGCTTTATTGCGAAAAGTTTGATAATTATCTCGCTGTAATGGTTCCAGCTAGAGTTCGCTAAGTACTGAGTAGTTAAGAAATATAAAAGGTGGATTAAGAACGCTCATTAAAAACTTATTTATATTATTACTGAAGCAGTTTTGGTGCTGTTTGCCTGCGGACTGTACCGACGTGCGGAGTGGCTGAGTGCGCTGCCAGTCTGTCGGGGCGTCTCGCGGGGATCAAACAATAGCTCACACATTAACATTCAGACGGAACACACAATACTAAACTTTAAAACAAATTCAATAAAGAACGCTATATTAAACATTTTAATAGCTCTATAAAATACGCTTAAAACGGCAAAAGTTGCGTTTATTCAAACAAATCGCGATATTTTCATTACAAACAATGAATTTAAGTTGATTTTAAACCTTATTTATTTGTGATTGAGATATTAAACCCAGCCCTTTGAATTTGATTCGCCATGAATTTGGAAACATCGGCTCCGTCGACTCGCACATTAATTGAATTAGGTGTGGAGCGCGCGGCGCCTTGTATTCAAATCGTATTCATTGACTGTTACCTATTTTCGCTATAATTGTTTATCGATAACCTCGTATATTGTGTGTTGTGAGCTCGTGAACACGCTCTGCGAGTCAAAGTATTCTCCATTTCTTCAACCACAATGATTTAATCGAAATGGCGCTCCGCAAATAGTTTAAATAATGAACAAGAGCTGCATTTAACATTCACTCTGACACAAAATCGATCGGAACAAAACCAACGTTTAATTAATAAATTCCGCTCGAAAACTGTCGGTTTTAAACAATGTACAATACAAATCTTAACAAAGCCAAACTCTGTTTCGTCCTTAAAGGAAATACCTCCTTTGAATATTTTATCGACGATTCTTTTGGTTAATTTTAATTGGGCGGTTATGGGATTAGAGTGGTTTGCTGGCTTTATCGTCTTTAGCTTACGGCTTTGTGGTAATCGCGGATTACGTGCCCTGCAATGAAAAGCAGACTATTTTATTATCTACTTATTTTAGGGCGATATCAAATATGTATACTTGTTTCATAACTCTTACAAAAATGTAGTAAAAGTAATTAGTATAATAATTGTAAACCCGGACAAATTCACACACGGTTAATTAGACCCAAAGTAAGCTCTAAGCTTGTGTTATGGAATCTAATTCACTGATACTATTACTTATACATACACAAATACTTTATAAGAATATATAATTGTTAAGTTAAAGTCATATTTGTGCAACGTATTGATTTTGTTTATCCGTAAACAAAATTATACTAAGTATATGAATGTCATGCCACGGACTTAAACTACGAAGTATGTAGTATGTAATCACCTTGTAGCATGCTCCTTGACATAAAGTCTGTCTTTAGTTTACCAGTGCTCGTGTCCACAGAAGATCGAAGTATCATACTTACGAAACTAACTTCTCTTTTTCATGACTCTGTCGGTACGACAAACTTTCAGCTGCAGACAGCGGTCGTATGCTCTCTCCAGTACCTTAAAAGTCAAATATTTTGCTAATACCTAAAATAAAATGTGCTATGAATAAGTGTGTTTCTGTGACTCTTTTTCTTCACAGCATAAATACACCCAAAAGGCCTACCACGAATAACGCTTTCACATGGGTGCCACACGAGTTTTAAAAGGTATCAAATTTAGCAGACATTTGCTACGAAAAATGTGTAAGCACGCGTCTATGTATGTGTGGGTCTGTTTTCGTTCGAACTTCTTCGTTGGCCTTGTACCCAAATATTTAATGAATATCATTGATATAAAGAAAATAGTGATTTGTAAGTAATTAAGGTTAACCATGTCAGTTTAGATATATATTACTATGAAATTATTTCCGTTGATTTGTAAAGTTCGTGTCTACAAGCAGGCATTTATGAAATTACATCGACCCTTGTCTGAAAGTTTAGAGATAGGTCCGCCGTCTGCGGATTATGAAATTGGTCCATTTTTTGCGGTTTCGTATAGCGTGGTAAAGTGAGTTATGGGATTCTGCTTCTTCGGTTTATTACATACATTTGTATTACGGTAGAAGAAAAAGTAAGATCCTATTTAGCGCGGTGACCTTGAAAACAATGAACTCTGAACTTTGCGGCCAACATTTCTAAAACAGAGAGACCATACATGTCCTAGTGGAGATACCTACATATGTGAGCGAGTAAACCCACGATCAACAGCTAGTTACATCTAATAATAACAACAAAACAAACCGGAAACAAACTAATCGCTTCCCTTTATCCTGCATATTAAAAATTCGCAGAGTTTCAGCGCGAGCCGAACGCGGCGGACTTTTTAATTTAATTCGCAAACATTTTAATTATATTTGTGGATAATTAAGATTGTTCCGTTTCTGGGTCACGCGCGGTCCTGTAATGATGTGAAGCACTTAGGGACACCTGTGACCCTGCTTATGGCCTACCTATCGGTTTAGGCGTGTGATTTATGGTAATCAGTTATCCATAATTGTGCGCTCGATAGCTTAATGGCATTCCCGTATTGAAACCGGGATCCGACCCTTAATTAGATAACAGTGCATGTACCGTAAAATGTACTACGTTGTCATATCCATTAATACAGTTGTTGAGTAGTTTAAACCCTATAATTATTGTGAATGTTATATTCGTTGTCATCAACATACTTTGTCGCATTTTATTAAAGCCTGCGTATTAATAACCCACAACAAGCTCTGTGATTAAATAACTATCATGAGACCACAACGTTAAACAAATGGAACGACCGCGTGTTCTATCTATTAATTAAATATTTATCCGATTTATCCCGTTATGGATCCTACTCATACTCGTGGATACCCGTATCTACATATTTAATAAGTATGGCCGTAGTAGGGGGATGAAACTGATATTATCGCAGATTGTAAATTATGTTCGTATGAATAATTTTAGCTACGCCTAATAGTTACCTTCACGTAGGGTCGTAAGTAATTGATTTTAAAGTTATACTTGTTTGTAAATCAGGTGGGGCGGGCAGGTGGTGAAAGTTTTCGGTTATAAATAACACAATTTGCTGAGTTAACTCGGGTATCGATTAGATACATATTTGATTAAAGAACAACTCTCTACTGTGACTTATTAACTAACACGAGGCTAATACGAGCTTACTTACTAATATAAGGATTAATGACAAGATAGGATAGTATGTGCAGTTATAGTATACTCGTAGTGGTTCCACCAGCGATATCCAATAGATGACACCAGTGTGGAAATGTTGTAGATCGTGCTTACGATTTATTTTATCAGATTTAGTAGGGTCGTGCCCATACATTTTAGTAGTCAGGAATAGTAGATAACAACCATTATTGAAGTTCAAAGAGCATAGGAAAAAATCAAATACGAAGAATCTAGAATACGTAGGCTGTCTATAGGTAAACTCCAACACCAAAATTGGCCCCTAACCTACGCAAACTTACTTATTAAGTACAAAATAATGAGTAATAATAAAACAACAAATTAAAAATTGAGACTGCAATAACCGAACTATAAACGACATCAGAATCTTTCAGGAATAAATAAGAATAGGACGAAAAGTTCAAAAGGAAATTGAATCATAAATCATTTTTAATGCAGTTACTTGAAGGTTCGTGAAGCCAGCAGAGTTCAGTCTGGCTCACAAAGACGTCTTGGGAACGCATCTGCAGTATCCACTGAGCCGGAGCACGAACTTTGCCTTTGACAACATTCAAATACAGCTTTCTTTGTTTAACTACTCGATCTTTACTAACTTCAAAGTAATTTAGCGCAAAATCTCATTATAAATTGTAATCTTAATTTATGTGTCGCTCTTTCCTTTGTCCAGACTTTTATAGGTGTTCGTGTAACAAATTAGGAAGAAAACATCTTCGAAACAACGTAATGACTACTACGGTTGGATGTACCTGTTAACTTGTTCCCAAAAGAAGTTGTTCGTAGAATACCTGACCAACATGTTTACGAGCGCAGAAACTAGGACATCCTTGAAACAAACAACTGAAAGATATTTAGAGCGCTGCTATCAAAACACATAATACATAATTTTCCAAGTTTATCGATGGTCGACAGGTGTAAAAATATCCTGATCATAAAGGCGTGTGCACACAAGCGGGCCTGTCACGCATGAGCGCTGATCAAACACGATTGTGAGCCGAAGCGTGCGCGCCCGGGCCTTTGTACCTCCGTCCTTACACCAACACTTTTTAATTTTCTAAATGGCCTCATTTGTACACATGGGTTTTAATTAATATATGTGTTTGAAGAAGGTATTAATTGTGTAAAATATAGTCTTATCGATGGAGCAGTAGAGATATTTTTAGCTTTTGATTAAATTACACAATAGGAAGCCGTTTCATACTATTGAGAATGTTGTCAAAGGTGAAAATATGCTTTATTTACAGCTTTTCGTGACGCTAACATATTTTTCCTATATTTAGTTCCTCACTGCGCCGATTACTTCAGAGACTTTACAGGCCTTTGCTCAGCATTGGTACATTATATTACAATCCTTGTATTTCTATAGAAAACACTTACTATCCATTCACTTGAGTAATATAACGAGATACACTCAAATACGTGCAATAAAGGTTAAACATGCTCTCATAATAATAGATGAGAAATAAAAGGTTGCGGTGTTATCTGTGCGTCGTAAAACATGAATGAAAGGTCATTCCCCGATACCCCATTAACTTGAAGTGCTTTAGATAACTCGACGAAGATTATAAACGAACAATTTTACATGTAATTAGTTCTAACCTTTATGTTATACACTACTTCAATTGCATTGTAGTGCTTTTATAGAAAGTTGTGTCTCAATGTAAGGCAAATGTGTCTTAAGGCTAGATTACACCGGGGCAACACTGTGCGGCATTGCGGCATGCCACAAGGCCGCATGCTACAAAGTCAAAAATGTCGCACATTGTGGCAAGAACCGTGCGGCATGGCAACACCTTGCGTCACGTGGCAGACTGTCGCATCGTGTATCCGGGCACAATGGATTCCATTTTGACGCACGAAAAATGTCGCATGGAATCCATTGTGCCCTTGCCACAATGTGCGACATTTTTGACTTTGTAGCATGCGGCCTTGTGGCATGCCGCAATTCCGCACAGTGTTGCCCCGGTGTAATCTAGCCTTTAATACTGAAAATATTGCTATTAGTCATTACTACGCTTCCCTAATATGAATTATTTAAATAAGCCATTTTCACAATGAAGTCAAGCTACAAATAAAGTTCATTATTTAAGTTCTTCATCGTATTTGTATTTATGAGAAACCAACAATCTTACTCCAATTTGAAAATAGAACGTCTCATCCAAAAAGTCAGAGAACCAAAGAAATGTTAATACAAAACAATATCCTAACAGAAATCAATAGTTTCTAATACTAAATAAGTATTTTGAACAGATGCTAGTTTCGGTATCCAACCGAAATCCCCTTCAAATACTTGAAAACGAATCGTTAATATGTATAAACCTTTCCTAAACACTAAACATATTCTGAGTTATGTGAATATTATTCAAACTCCAGTTTTGTATGAAAATGTGACATTATTTACATTTGCGATCTGTTTTTCGTCTTTATGTAAATGTAAGTAGTTCAAGGAACGGTTTAATACTTTTGGTCGTCATTTAGTCGGGAAATAAAGGTAAAAAGCTAAATACAAACACCCCCGGAGAAGTTATACCTTATGTCATAATGTTTAGTCCTCAGATGATACATAATTAGACCACTTGTTAATTGGCACAGGTGTTATATTACCCAAGGAAACATAGATAGATAAACACTTGTAGACATTAGATAGATATATATATATATATATATACTAGCTGCGCCCCGCGGTTTCACCCGCGTTGTACCCGTTCCCGCGGGAATTTGGGGATGAAAAATAGATGTTGGCCGATTCTCAGACCTACTCAATATGCTCACAAAATTTTATGAGAATCGGTCAAGCCGTTTCGGAGGAGTACGCGAACGAACATTGTGACACGAGAATTTTATATATAAGATAGACAGGTAGGCTAAACACCCAAAGATAGATAGATAGATGGATAGGTAGAGAGATTGTTAAACACAAAGATACATAGATAGATAACCACTTATAATATCCCAAGAGAAATAATGTCCAAGAGGTCACAATGTCCAGAAGCTAAGCTATAAATGCCACTAGCCAATTAATTACCACTTAGTAAATCAGCCATTTTGACACTCGGACCAAAATCCTCCGTGACCCTTTTACCTGATCCTAAAGTTAGTATATATTGATGGGCAGGTCTATTAAATAGCTGTCAATGATTTCGCAATAGTATTAGAACTAAAACAAACACGTTCACAGATTAAAGTGAAGTATACAGATCAAATCTATACTAATATTATAAAGAGGTAAAATTTGTAAGTTTGTTTGTATGTTCGAGGTAATCTCAGGAATTATCAGTCCGATTTGAATAATTCTTTTTGTAATAGATAGCCACATTCAATGGCAAGGTTATAGGCTATTTTTCATCTCGAAATTCCCACGGGAACGGGTACAACGCGGGTAAAACCGCGGAGCGCTACTATATCATATACGGAACATACAACATATGTGTCTATCTTTTACATTTTGTTAACAGTAACTCCCAACACCCTTGAAAGTGTAACTAAGTTTCTCTCACATTTGCTCATTAATAATGTTATGTATTAAGTTAGTCCACTAAACCCGTGTTATATCCAACACATTGTGACACACGCCTAACATTCAAAGTTTTCTACTAAACTTCAACTTTATAACCTCGAGACCTATAAAATATTACAAAGTTACAGACAATGACAAAGTTATAGGTGTTAAAAATACACATAAAATACTTTTTAAAACAACTCCTTGTTTCTATCGGTAAAACATAAAGCCGTTAGTACGAAACAACGTGTAAAGAAGTTAGGGTGAAGTTACAAATAACTAAGACCATTAATGAAACGGCTTCTGTGCTCCATAAAAATAAATTTCCCGTCACCGCGCGTGTGATATGAATATAACACAACAGTTGGTGTGATTCAGATCATTTATCACGTCGAGTAGCTCTGTGGTGGTTCTCCGACAGGCTGAAGTGCGATCTCGAACGCTTGGCTTTTTCTTCACGGAAGTACACTCGTGCTAATGACGTCATATCGTCTTTGTTTAAGGTTATTACTGGAATTTCTTCGAGTCTTTATATATTAATAATCATACCGTGTGTTTCATCATTTAGTAGCTTATTTAGTTTCTAGAGGTTCACGTGTGTATTCATCCCACGCACCAAGCTAATCGAAAAAAAGTAATAATACTATTCTGTATCATGAATCCAGTTGGAATAATGTTCATACTAGTTTCTCAGCTTTAAGCGAATAATCTTTTATAATATATATTTTTCTTTATATAATTAATGTCACGTTTTTCATCAATACCTGAGTACTGAAAATCTATATTTTACTATCTGCACAAGTAACTAATATTCAATACTATTTGCAGTAATATAACGAATTTAACAATAATACCTTGTTAGTTAATGTGAAGTATTACCTAAATTCAAAAGGGCTATTTAAAGTCCAGAATAGATTTATCAGATATCGAAAGTATATCTCCGGTGGGAAATAGCCTTGCGGTTCGATCACCCCGCCGCCATATTGGAAAATACATCTCTTTGAAAACCCAACCCAACCAGTCCCATTTAAAATAGAATTATTTATAAAACTACTATTTGATTTAAAAATGCCAGTTGCTTACCATGAGTGGATATGGCTAAAGGTGACTTTCGATTTAAGAATAGACTGCTAGCTGGTGACATGAAGATAAAATAGCTTTATATATTTTTAGTGTTTTTTAAATGTCCTAATTTACGATTCTACCGATCATGATCTAGTATAATAAGACAATAATCCATTACATTAAACATCTTCAAAGGGCCTCTACAATTTGGATCTGTATCCCCTCGCATGCCTCTCAAAAAGATCGGGCTTGTCGCGTGACACTACACAAAGAAGAAACACTACAATAAATATACTATTTCGTCATTGTAAGTACAACTTATACGCGTCAATCGAATCTAACAGACAGACACTCCGGACAGTTCACAATAAATTCTGCCGCATCCATCTACAAAATACTTATTATGTTTGAATTGAACAAATAAATTGTCTGTCCGTACGCAGTAGTTAACAAACGACTGCAATTTGTTTCAGTTGCCTTAATTACTACAAAAGTTGAAAACACTGGAAATAGAGATATTGTATAAATGCATCGTGTATATTGTCCCAAACTCAATCTACAAAGTTGCTTTATGCAAAACAATCGTCCATAAATATGGTGCACTTGCGGTGCGGAGCGTAACCGTCGCGTTTTCAGCCTAACGAGATCCCCTACCGTTCTACACAAACTCACTGCAATCACGAAGATGATTTTGGTCTTTGTATTAGAGAGCATTTTAAAAATTACTGAGGCACGATGTGTAGGGGATAATGCCCATGTTTTTAATTACGGCACTGCGCAGTTCCATACAGGTTAGGTAATATATGGGCCTTATTTGTAAAAGTTTGATGTGCCCCAATCCGGTATGAAAGTTATAATAAATCATTGCACAAAACTTGCTGCGCATCAGCAGTCATTTAATTAAATTGCCAATTACTATTCCCATATAAAAAATCCTTTCACAAAGCACTCGAGTCTAGTTGTGTGCGAGTGAGTGAGTGAGTGAACGCACCAGTGGTACGGCATCTGAATCTATGTCGAGTGGGGAACCACTCGTTCGTTCTTCACTCCTCTCCGCAGAGCGATACTATTGCAATGGCGGTCCAGAAAGCCCCTTTGTTCACAACCTTTTTGCTAGAAAACGTTACATTTTTTGAATTTCGAATAACCTAATAGGACTCATTCTATTTTATGCCAGTGATGTGCTCGTGATAACAGCGGTAATTAGTTCGCCTACGAGCCTACCTATGTAGAGATTTGATGTGGCTTTCATCTTCTCTGTATATAAATTGAGTGAGTACTCGCTTTGAATAGTAATGTTCGGTTCAACGTATCTTATTTTGTTTATTTTGAATGGATAAGTTGGATAATGTAGGCACTCCGAGGATGAGTGGTTTAGTTGGGAGTTTTATAAACATATGAGTTTCAGTAGGGTTGGGACGTATTGAATGTAGGCTTTTAGGAAATATGAAGTGTAGGTATGTGTGGGTGTGGTTATGATGTGAGTCTAACAACACATCTATACTTTCTGAAATGACACAGTTTTTAACCCCCGACGCAAAAAGACGCGTATTATAAGTTTAAAGTGTTTGTTTATAGCAACGTAGCTTTTAAAGGGCTGGACCGATTATGGTGCTGTTTTCTTGTTTGAAAGCTGACATGATTAAGATAATTCTCAGCTACAATTCAGTGTGTCATGTTTAATATATTTTTACCATCCTATTATAGTTTCAGAAAATGGACTCGTTACCTTAATGAAGGGTCGTTTTAAGTGATAAGTAAGGATGTGTCATAAGTAAGTTAACCTAACTTTCCCCGTATCTTTACTTGTAAGTAAGTTTGTAAATCAAGAGTTGTCCGGTGACCCGGCTGTCCGGCGCTACATACGACCGTCTGACCGGATGGCGCGACGTCGGGCTCTTACCCGCCCCGGTCGGAGGAAATTGCACTTTTGCAATAACTCCAATGCACAATTTATAACGCCCATCAAGAGTTTCCTTTTGTACCCATAACTTATGACCGGGTTCCGACTTCTGATACGTATAAAGGATATGTTCTGTGTACTTTCTGCTTTATATAGGGTTCTGGGTTTTACTTAGGTAAATTGTAGTCTATTTTCATGGGGATCCACTATAGCTTATAGTACGTGCTAGCGGCGCTTTACGATTGCGATTGAATCCATTCCGGTGGCATTTTCCTCATTTTTATTCATAAAGGTAGCATTCTGAGTCATTTTGAGACTGCAGACCGCATCGCAGCTGCAGGCTAGAATATTAGTCAGTAAAATTGGTATCGCCTTTCTGTTAGACCGCCTAGTAAAAAAAGAAACTGAAAAAACCAAAACCAGAGTTTGGCTACCAACCTAGTCGAAATTAATGAATGAATGCCTTTCTATTACAATTTATACAACATTATTTCAAAGTTCGTGTGTCTCTTATGCGTGTAAGTACTTATTTATATTGTAAAAATATATTAAAGAAATGTGCCTAAAAGAAATTGGAAACTAAATAACATATATCAAGGTACATTACATCAAAGGGCTCGGTTAATAAAGTCGTCTGAATATACACATTAAGGCGAGGAATTCTAGACATGTCTCACCTTGTTACAGTCTATATTGTTCGCTTCCCACGACCTTCTTAATAAACTCTCGACTTTCAAAATGTTCAAACTACAGTTTCATACAATATGGAAGCGCTCATAATCTCCTCCACCTACCAAAACATCGGGGAATATATTCTTGCGGCGTCTTAACTCGCATTTTTGGTATGAAAGAGGGTTCGGAACATAATAAGCTCGGGTGAAAATATTTCGTACGCAAACCTCGTTCCCTGCTTTCAATTTTAACGTTGTTTAAGGCGTACCCCAATACAAATAAGTTAACCGAAGTACTTAAGTAAAGAAAATTGTTTTTCTTAAGGAAACCCCGCACTTTGTTGGGACGAATTAATAAGTATTTAGATTTAATATCACGTTATTGGGATTTGATGTTTTAAATAGATTAAGAATAGGAAAAGATGTGAGGCTATACTTTGTGTTTTAACAAGATAAACCAAAATAAAAATCCTTTAACCTTCAAGCATTTATACTGCTCACTGAATATTAAAACTTTGAGTGCTCTGTAAGACAAAATGCAATAGATATTCAGTTTGAAACATGCTTTGTTCTAATTGGTCCGGGATACAAGTCTTAAGAGGCGAGAAAAGTTTAAAACGTTCATTAAGATGTTTTAATTACACGGGGCGCAATAACTCGTAAGCCGCAAGTCTAATCATTAATAATTATTCATGTAATATCTAAACCTTCTCTCTGCATATTCACAGTAGTGTCAAAGAGATGTCTTAGTAATTCTACAAATAAGTTAGAGTTGATTGGAGGCGGCCCTCGGCAAAGTCACGTTCACTACCAACAGAGGAACTGAGGGAGGGCCCTTTGATCGTCACCGGAGGCGCTTGGAAACAATTCATAATAGAGCTAGGATGTTCATAATTAAACTATGTACACAATTCGATAGATAACCTTGAATCATGAATAGTTTACTCACGTGTATACTTCGTAGAAAATACTTTTATTTACTGTGTAGATTAATTATAATTGGTAATGTAAATGGTATGGGGAGTTATGTAGAAATATCTACTCATTTATTAATACTAATTTTATTGACACAAGGAGCTCGAGACCTAAAATATTCATTATTCGAGTAAGTTAGTGGCCAACTCTCCTGTTGGAGTTTTAAGACCTCCTAAAGTCCTCTAACATGGTCAAACGATTGAATCATCCGATGCTAACGTGCTTAAAAATTGTATCACTATTACATGACTATTATGTCTTTAACACTTATAAGTAGGCAGTTAGTACAAGAATGACATAAAAGATCCCACGTGTTACTTTTGTTATGCTAAGATACTTTTCACATTCAATTACAAAGTAAATATGTACAGCTCTACATTCTTTAATTAAACAATAAACAAATGACTCTTAATTAAATCTAGTAAAATCGTTCAAAAGGCATTCTCCGTTTCCGTTTCTCGTTGGAAACAAAACTCAATTATTGGAGTGACGTGCGCATGTGATGGAGCAAACGTACTTTGACAAAGGTTTACTCTAGAATACATAAAATCAGGCACACCTGCTCTCCGGACCCGGAGGAAACATTCTTACGTCGTGGAATATAATCAATAACATGATATAAGCATTTGTGATGATATTGTAAACGAGTGACTGGCTGTTACCGTTTTAAGTAAATTCCGAAGAACAATATCCAATCAAGATGTACGTGACAATTAAGTAAAAATCTACCTTTATATTATGCTATTCAATTGTATTACAACAAATACTTTTCCGTTTGGTGGGACTGGAAAAAAGATTTAGATATACAAGTATATTTCTTATGAAGGTTTTATTGTTGGTGAATTTGTGTTAAGAAATGTGTCTAAGTGCAACTAATAAGGGTACGTGCGGTATAAATATCATGTTACCTGTTACCTACACATGTAAAGGAAGAGATCTATTTAAAGGAGGCTGTAAGTAGGTAAGGGACGCCCGTACCTGCCCCGGGAGAGCCCATTCAAAATATAATTCTTTCATCTATCGACTATTTTTGTTCCCCGAACTTAGCAACGTTTGATCTAACAAAAGCAGTATAGCTTCTATGTACTATAAATAGTATATTGTCAATATTTCAGTACCTTTAGCTTTTGTCATATTATGTACCGACTTGGATAGGTGTATCAGTTAGTATTTTTAGTATTCCTTTGTCCGAAACGTGTAGGTTTTTTAAGTTTACAGTATTATAATATAACTACGCCCGCCCACGAGATGCGTGTTAATACAAAATATATGACTCACAAAATATTATATTATCAAGTGGCCTGTGTGATGAGAGGCCTTATCTCGCCGAAGATATCAGTACAGCCAGTTATATCAATAACTATTAAAAAGTCTTCCGAAATTTTGCACAGCTATTATTTCATATATTGGTAATTCACCGTTCTTGTCAAATCTATAGCAATACTGAAAGAACATTAACTTTAAAAGCTTTTCAATCTAAGATTTTTCATTGATCCAAAATGTTTACACTTTAAAGATACAGCCGCCGTATTTGCGGCTTCATCCCGCATTAAAAGACTCCCTGATAAGTAATTTAATTTAACGTCAAGTCCCTTCTATTTGCAGAGCTCGCCTCTTCCGCAAACTTACCTAATACACAGATGAAACGCGGACAAGTGCGAGTCGAGATCTTAACACCGACTCACTGAAGTTTTAGGGATCGAACCACGATTAAAAATCCCATATTGTCCCAAGGATACACACTGACTTATACTAAAACGATTTTGTTTTTTGTTTGTTTCAACCGGGTTAATCTCAGAAACTACCAATTCGATTTGAATAATTATATTTGTAATAGATGCCCCATTCAACGGAAAGTTTATAAGTTATTTATCATGCCGAAATTCCGTTGAGAACGGGCACAACGCGGGTAAAACTATGGGACGCTCCTAGTGTATAGATAACTTTAAATAAGCGAACATGCATAAATCATATCATAAAGAACCTTCAGACGAATCTACCTGCTCCCAATTGATATTCGTAACAATTCTATTTGTCGCCAGACATTGATTGATTCGTCGCGGGCTCAATGGGGCCGAAGGAAATCGGTACCTCTCACCTTTAGGCGCCCCTGAAACTTTTATTTGCCATTGAGTATTTTAATGACAGATTGATCAAGATTGAGCTGATCCTGTAATAGAGTAAACAGTAAATAGAATCTGTGGTTTTGGAGGGGCTAGGGTCTGTGGACCGACCGGAACACAGACCCTCTCACAGGGTCTGTGGACCGACCGGATCACCGACCCTCTCACTCACGAACACTGGACAAGCAACATAGATTTAGAAAAGCTAGTAAGAAATAAAACTAATTTAATTAATAATAAAAAGTGTTTATCATGTTCCAACCATCAATACATGGCGCAGTCGACGGAAGATCAAGAAAATAACATTATAAAAACACAATTACAAAGAAAACATCTTAGATCGCTGTAGATTTTTTGTGATATGAGCAAAGAAGAAGGAGACAACATGGGACCAGGATCTATCGAATTCCGGATGCCGGAGCCCCTAAAGCTGAGCTCGGGCTCAGAATTGTTACCTGAATGGGCAAAATTTAAACAACGATTCCAGATATTTCTGACAGCGGCGGGTTTTGACAAAATATCCGAGGTACGAAAAGCTGCCATTTTGTTGAACAGCGTGGGGCATGAAGCGCAAGAATTATATTTAAATGTACTAAAACGTGAGGATACTACAAAATATAAACAAATAATTGACCTCTTCGATAAGTATTTCGCTCCCAAACAGAATGAGGTTATTAACATGTTCAATTTTAATCAAAGAAAACAAGAAGATGGCGAAAATTTTGACTTATTTTACACAGATCTAAGGAAACTTGTAAAAAATTGCAATTTCAAGGAGCAAGAAGACAGAATGTTAAGAGATCGAATCGTTCTTGGCGTGGAAGATAAAAAACTGCAACGGAAGCTGCTAGAAATTAAAGATTTGACGTTGGAAACTGCAGTGGACATGTGCAGAGCATCTGAATTATCAAGAAACATGTGTGTGCTGATGCAACGACCGACTTTAGCAGTCGATGTAGTACAGGAGGCTTCTTCATCAAATATTATTCAGCAGAAACATTCCCAGGAACAGCAGACTAAAGCTAAGTATTTTGCAAATATTAGGAACTTATATAAATGTAAAAAATGTAACACAACACATGGGCCAAGGAGCTGTCCAGCTTTTGGTAAGCTATGCAGTAACTGTAACAAGCCAAACCATTTTAAAGTGGGATGTAAATTCTTGAAAGATGTTAGCTCGGTTAACATTAATCATAGCATAGATGATAACCATGTTCATGATTTGTGACTAGTAAAGGTGTGTCACAGTATTAATAATGATAAAAACAATAATAATGACTGGATAATAACATTGCAAACAGAAAATAAAAAGGTAGATTTCAAATGTGATACAGGAGCTCAAGTAAATGCAATTTCATTAAAAGATTTTAAGAAAATTGTCGATGATGATACACCTAAGTGGTCTGAGACAAAAATAGTTTTAGAAGCTTTCGGGGGAAAACATATATTCCCATTAGGAAAAGTTAACTTAGATGTCACATGTAATGATAAAACAAATAACACAGAATTTTTAATAATAAAAGAAAATGTAAGACCGATACTGGGATTACCTTCATTAAGGGATTTAGAAATTTTAAAGAATGTATGTAGCATCAAAACTAAAGATATGATTATCCATAAATATTCTGAACTTTTTCAGGGTGTCGGGCAATTTAAGATGCCGCTGGAACTACGCACTCAGCCTGACGCCAAACCAATTGTGAAACCTCCTCGCAGGATTCCCCATGCGTTGAGGGACAGATTGGCAGCAAGATTAAAACAGTTAGTAGAACAGCAAATTATTGAGAAAGTTGAACATCCGGAAAGTTTTGTAAGTCATTTAGTCATTGTTGAAAAAGCTGATAAGACTCTAAGAGTATGTTTGGATCCAAAAGAACTTAATAATGTCCTTGTAAGAGAATGTCATCTAATTCCAACTTTGGAGGAAATTGTAACAAAAATTGCCAATAAGTCAGTATTTACAGTATTGGATTTCTCGGATGGATTTTATAATATAAAATTAACAGAAAATTCATCAAAACTATGTACATTTAGCACACCCTTTGGATGTTATAGATTTTTAAGATTACCATTTGGATTAAGTGTAGCATCTGAGGTTTTTCAAAAATATAGTGAAATGACCTTTGGGGACATTCCAGGAGTTGTGATATATTGTGACGATTTACTAATATGTGCTAATGATGAAATAGAACATGACAAAATCTTAGCACAGGTATTAGAACGTGCTAGAAAATGTAACATCAGATTTAATAAGAAAAAATTTCAATATAAGTTAAATGAAGTTAAATATTTTGGACATGTCTTTTCGAAGGACGGCATGAGAATTGATTCAGATAGGATAAAAGCAATTGTAGAATTAAAAAGTCCAAAAAATAAAAAAGAGTTGCAAATTGTACTAGGAATGGTAAATTATCTACGTAGGTTTGTAGCAGGGCTAGCGGACATGGCAACACCTTTGCAAATTCTGCTAAAAAAGGATGTTGAATGGTTATGGACTGACGTCCATGAAAAGGCATTTAATAATATTAAAAAATGTGTGAGTCAGGCACCAGTATTACAGAATTTTAATAGTAAATTACCCATAACAATTCAGTGTGATGCTTCTAAGGATGGATTAGGTTGTTGTTTAATGCAAAATGGTATGCCGGTCAGTTATGCATCAAGAAGTTTAACTTCAGCAGAGAAAAACTTTGCACAAATCGAAAAGGAGTTGTTAAGTGTTGTTTGGGCCACTAAAAAATTTCATTATTATATCTATGGAAGAAAATGTAAAATTTTGAATGATCATAAGCCTTTAGAAACATTGTTAAAAAAAGGCATTCACGAGATACCATCTACGCGATTACAAAGATTAAAATTAAAGTTATTAAAGTATGATATTGATTTTAAGTATCTTAAAGGTAGGTTGATGCATGTGGCAGATTACCTATCCCGGTCTTTTCTTGATGAGACTGACAATGATGACAATTACATGTATGAAGTTGTTCACTGTATAGGCTTATCATCCTATTTGCAATGTTCTGATAAAGTAAAAGAAGAATTAAGATCTGAAACCATGAAAGATAGCGAGTTGTATGATCTGTTAGAATATTGCAAAAAGGGTTGGCCGGAAAAGATTGTTAACATACCAGATCATATCAAATATTATTTCAAGTTTAGACAAGATATATCAATTGATAACAATTTAATATTCATGAATGATAGATTAATAATTCCAAAAACATTAAGATTGTCAATGATTAAAAAACTACATGAGGGACATTTAGGTATCACTAAAATGAAGCAAAAAGCAAGGCAGTTGTACTATTGGCCAAAAATAGATGTACATATAGAAGATTATGTGAGAAAATGTTCTATATGTCAAACTTATCAAAATAACAATGTAAAAGAACCATTAATGTCACATAAAGTACCAGACTTGCCATTCTGTAAGATAGGAGTAGACATAATGGACTTTAGAAGGAATTGCTATTTAATAGTATATGATTACACAACAAAATGGTTGGACATAAAATTGTTGTCTAATAAATCTGCTAATAGTATCATAAATTGCTTAATAGATGTATTTTCACAAATGGGGGTCCCATCTGTGATAATATCAGACCATGTGCCATTTGACTCTAGAGAATGTAAGAAATTTGCAGAAGAGTGGGGATTCCAATTCATTTATTCTAGCCCTAGATATCCTCAATCAAATGGGATGGCGGAACGGGGCGTACAAATTGCAAAGAAAATGTTAATTAAATGCTTTGAGGATAAAACAGATTTTAGAATAGCATTACTTCAATATAGGTCTTATCCTGTGTCAGGGACCAATTTTTCACCTTCTCAATTATTGATGAATAGAAACTTAAGAACTAAGATACCTGTAACATATGAATATTTGAAACCCAGAATAAATTTAAATGTTGACAAACAATTTAATTATGTAAAGAAGAGAAATGAGAAAATGTATAACCAAAATGTAAGATTTAAACAAAGCTTTGCAGTCGGGCAAGACATATGGTATAAAAAAGATCCTAAGATTAATAAATGGTTGAAAGGTAAAATTGTTAGTAACAATAACTTTAGATCTTATGATATTCTGGATGACATTGAACAATGTATGTACAACAGGACTTCATATCATATTAGATCTCAATAATTTGTTGTTCTCAATGCAAGGCTGTTTGCGAGTTTCAGTTAGTTAGATATTATGATAAGTAGATATATAATAAGAAAACACTAATGTTTAGAGAATCTCTAGTGTTATGCTAAGTAGATATATAATAAAAGATACTAATGTTTAGAGATATTAGATATTATAATAAGTAGATACATATGTTATAAGAAAACACTAATGTTAGCCATGGTACTTATAAATGTAAAAAATGTTTTTTTTTTTTCGGTTTTGTTTTATATAAAAAGGGGATGATGTAATAGAGTAAACAGTAAATAGAATCTGTGGTTTTGGAGGGGCTAGGGTCTGTGGACCGACCGGAACACAGACCCTCTCACAGGGTCTGTGGACCGACCGGATCACCGACCCTCTCACTCACGAACACTGGACAAGCAACATAGATTTAGAAAAGCTAGTAAGAAATAAAACTAATTTAATTAATAATAAAAAGTGTTTATCATGTTCCAACCATCAATACAGATCCGGGCTTGATAACTATTTTATTTGTCACGTCACGTACTTTAATAGGAGTTAGACGTACGTTAGAACGGAGTCAACAGTCACAACAATTTTAGACTAACTTCAAAAGACAAAGACTAGAATGTAGAACCAACTTGTTCGACGCGATCGAACTGTGTTTAAACTTAAGTTAGTCTTTAAAAAGATTAGTCTTACAAACGAAATGTCTTTATGTGTAATAAATAAATCTTTAGCTAATCTTTTTTGTGCGCCCCATATTTTGGTGCACCTTAAAACTGTACGTACAGCTGCTGTAGCCTGCCGGCCCTCAAAATAGTATTTACTTGGTATACTAATTAAAGCTGAAGAGTTCAATTTTTTGTTTTGATTGTTATTATTTGTAAAAGATAGTCACAATGAGAACGCTAAAGACAATTTTTGATCCCGAAACTCCCGCAGAACCTAGGACAAAGTGGGTTAAAACGCGGAGCATAGCGGAATTAAGTTATAATGTAAAATATGAAAAACGTGAATCACAGAAGAGTAAATATTTTCAACCGGACCGCAACCAGGACGAAACAACAGACCGGGAACGAGACACGTAACTGTTGCGATGTATGAAAGTAATTACCATGTAATATTTGCTCCTGTCTCACACAAATTTAAATTAAATAAACGCTTATCACTTGTTGGTACTTCACCTCACTTTCATGATCAAGTTCGGTTCAATCTTGGCAACCGATTTCCTGGATCACCTGGAACCGAACAAAATGCTTACTTATATTGTAAAAATTAGGTAGTAAGTACATGACTTAAGAAGCTTAGATATTTAAGTGAAGATTCATGTACGAGTGTAAAGTAAGTAAGTAACGATGAGACTACATTTTTTGATGTCCGCTTTTATCTTGCATTATAATCTGACGGGTTGCTAACTTAAATTAGTAAACGTTGATTTCAAAATGAAATATTAATTTCAGAATAAATTTCTCAAATTAATATTTCATTTTGAATGAGTCTGAAGCCCTCTTAACCTGGAAAAATATTGTATTTAGCGCTGACTTACCCTTAATTAGCCTTCTTCACTCAATTGAAACAGGAGAGACTGTTGAGAATATAGCAAAAGAAGCTAATCTCAAATTTTTTACAGTTTATTAGAATAACCCTAGTATGTAAAGCCTGTTTGAATGTTTTTATATATAAAAGTAAATAAGTACATAGTGACCAACTCTGGCGTCGACGTTTTTAGACCGCCTAAAGACCTCCGAAACGGTCTTTAGATTGAAACAACGAACACTGACAATATAATTTTTTGTTTTCATAGTAGTTAGATACATGCAAGTAAGTATCAGTATATTGATTACAAGATAATTACAAGTTCACACAATGTTATTGCTTTAATAACCATAGCTTCTGGTCCGAAGTCCAAACGAGCCCAACGCAAATACATTAAGGTTCATATTTATAGCTCTCGCGGGGAAAAAGTCGGCTGAATAGTAAATGTGCGAGTACAATAGCAATTTCTATTTATTACTAACATCGATCATCCTGTATAGTGTCAGGGCGCAATCTGGTGACCATGATGGATCCCGAGCTCATACAGATAAATCGTATTTGCGGAATATACTTTATACAGACACTTTTATTACTTCAGGAAGCCATTGTTGTTTTTATGCTCGTATAAAAAGTCACACGAATTGTTACTAGTTTTTGAAGTCGGTTACTTAAATTAATTACTTATCGATACGTGTGATTGTGATTCAGTTGACAACTCAATCGAAATTTGTTAATCAAAAATTCAACGAATCTCCTCTTATTAAGGTTTTAAGTCATTTGGACAGATTGAGCGAAAACTGCAAGCTGGTGGTGGAGGAAGATGTCCATGTCTGTTAAATTGACAACCTAAATAAACTTTAGATAACGTTAACTTTTTTAAATTCCCTTTACAACTGTAACGACTGTCGGTAACTTCTAATATCCACAGTAATATTTCATGTGGTGACAAGATCACGTCGGAACTTCTGAACAAATATTCAAACATCATAAGTGAACAATTCAGTCACAAACATATGAATAAATCCGCGCCCCAGTTCATACGCGAGTTGAAGTGATAACTTTTAATGGAATTTCAAACAGGAAAAAACTTCGGACCGTGTTTGTTTTTGGGGATGAAAATGTGCAATGATATTACAAGATATTTGTCTTCAAAGGGTGGAATTGTGGGTCCCATTTTCTGTTATTGGATTTCGATTTCATGGGGTTCTGAAATTACTTTATGGTCAATGTATTAAATGAAAACGAATTGAAATGTCACATCACAGTTCTAATTTTAAATATATGTAAGTGTAGGGCCACATCTGCGGAACGTACGGCGCCGAACCTTCCGCTCTATGACACATCAGTAGAAATTACGCCGCGTACTGATGTGTCATAGATAACTTGAAATACACTACGAGCGTATTTAGCGGAAGGTTCGGCGCCGTACGTTCCGCAGATGTGGCCCTACACTAAGGTAAAGAGAAAAACATTTTTGTTTTCTTAAATATTTTACAGTCGTACCTTAAATTCAGACTGGCTAAACATTTCTAAAACAAAGAAACCACGAAAGAAGTTTGTCTATTTAAAGTAATGTTACAAAAAATCCTATTCCCCAAATTGTGGTGTTTCAGTCAACAGTACTGAAATAATAAGATAAAAAGCACAATATTCGTTACAAAAAGCCTCCTCGGGGTCCGTGGCGAGCTTATCTTAATTTAGTTTTTCTTCCCTCGCGCGGATCGCACGATAACGGGAATCATTTCGGGAAACACTCTTGTTGTTTATAGAATAGATCCCATACACACTTTGTTCACATCACACTATTCGCTCAAGGAAAATAACCTCCGAAAATTCACATAACATGACACTTAATGGGGTCTCATATATTGTACCCATTATGCTAGTAAAATATGTCGAAGAATTTGATATTTTCCAGCGAATGAGGAAAAAATGTTATTATTGCTCAGAGTTGAGCAGAAGCTTCGTGTGTTAACACATTTCTTTGTCTTGTTTTTCAAGTTCAGTACATAGTTTACGACAAACGACGTTTAATTAAGAAGTCCCGAACACATTTAGGATACAATTTCTACGATCAAAAAGTTATCATACTACTTCGCTAAGAGCGAAGTATGTTCCGAAGTAAAGTAAATAAATTCTACAAGTTAGGGCATCTAGATTCCTAGGTTGCTCCAGGAACTAGTTTCAAACGATAAATTATTCTTTGAGAGTCGGTGTGGAATTTAGACAGGGGCGCTCTGACTCTTTGTAATTTAATAGCAGGTTGTAGCGTCAGCACGAAAGTGAGCACTTGCCGAGTTTGTTATGAACGAATCAGGCGCAGTTGTTGATAGTTTGAAGTTAAGTGTAGTTAGCGCTTTAGTTTTATTTGTACTTAAAGTATTTACTTGAGCGTCGCGACGCTGCGGACATGCAAGTGCATTTTTTATTTATTTTAGTAGCAACGTCACGTGGTTTTACCATCGTTGTGTCCGGTCCCGTAAGAATTAAGGATAAAAATAGCCATTCCGTTAAATGTGGCTATTATACTAAAATAATTATTCAAGTCAGGTTGATAGTTCAAACAAAAAAAAGATCAAAAATCAAACTCTAGCTTTAGCCGTATTAATGGTACTGTAACTATGAATACCATTGTAATAAAGTTGTGCTAGTTAATCGCAGTCTAGATCAATCACAATAGCAGGTCTTTTGTAATAGCATGTCTGAAAATAGTTGTGTACTAGATAACTCAGTCATGAAGGCTCGTGCATCACTGCGCACCTGTCGCCTGTCAACTCTAATTATAATAATTACGTTTGCTCCATGATTTACTTGAATACAAAGTGGGTTGATTAATAATTATGATACGTGTATGGAATGGTATTAGTAATGAATCATTAGGTAATTCTATACAACCATACTGACTAATGTAAATACCTACTATTGAACGCAAAAAGAGGAGTATTTATTTTATGTATGTAGATGTGGGATGTCACGACATAACAACAGTCATGATAGCGATTGGCTGGGTTTTTTGTAAAAAGAACACAAACTAAAAACACAAAATTATTCGCTAGACACTGAAACTACTCCGTATTTTGTTTGCATAAATAAATATTTAAGTTTGTAATATGTTGTTTGATCTTAAATCATAAATTCCTATCAAAATTCATGAGAGCAACATGATCAATATTCCCGTTCCAGATCACCTACTCCAATAACTTCAGATGCCATATCAATATGTGAATCAAATATTTTTCTGTCGTTACAAATTGACCCAGTTCCCGTGAGCCTAATCTATCTGAATTGAGCTCCGTCCGACTTGAATTGAACCGGTCAAACGAACACCCATTACTTGATAAATGTTAAAATATGCGAAAGATGTACCTCATTTATGAATATTCATGAGGACTTTTTGCTGAGTTACTAAGTCAGAGTTACTTTAGAATAAATTCAGGTGAGGGTGGTAACTGTCGGGGGCTGCTGGGTAAATTAAATGGGTATAATGGTTACAGAGAAGAAAAAGTACTTGGCAGAAAACATTACCACTCGACTTTTGGAGGACGGCCGGCTAGTTTGGATTTTCTAGAGCGTTCAAGATTTTCCAACGTCAAGCGTTAATAAGCGAAGTGAAGTTTGCCACACTGACTCAACGTACGATTTAACGGAGCATCATCCAATCGGGCTTGGGGTAATGCTTTCTATTGGGTACTGCAAATAGTTTATGAGGTACTGCTATCTGCCGTGGACTACAAATATTTTATGAAAATAAAGAATTATTAAGATAATCATTTTACTTGTTATAAAATTGAAGTGGTATTGGCTAAGAGATGCTTACGTATTTATACAAGTTATGGGCCCATAAAGTTGTACATAGAATTGCAGGAAATATAAGTGCAAAAAAGACCATTGAAGACGATTGATTACACTCACTGAAGACGTATATCATCTCAAACAAAAGTTTAGCTCAGTAGTACTAGTGTACTACTAATTATTTTACGGGTATTCAATGTTTACTTGGATCCGGAATGGGAACCTACTAATGAACTATGTAGACCAACATTAATTAAATTATGGTATCCTAAAATAACTATGTAACTAATCTTAAGATGCCTTCGCAAACTAATTCTGAAAATGTCCATGAAAACTTTGCCAAAGTTTCGGAAGTGAGAAACAAGTTGCTTTAACGCGACCCTTGCCATTTACATTTAGCTTTAGAACGTCCGCCCAACAAACAGGCGTGAAACATCTTTCGTATAGTTTGTAAACAATTCAGAGACTTAAAACTCACAACTCAAACAAATTAATGATTACAAAGTAAAGAAGCTCACTGCAAGCCAAAGGCCTCGCAAAATTATGTCAGTTTAATCAAAAGGATACCTATTCCTCTACATATCCTTAGCACTTAGATAATCTGCAATACATTTCCGTAGTATGCTCTCGGATCACTGCCACTGCCAAGATGCCATAACGCATAACAAATGACAGGTATTATGATGATATCCAAGCATTCGTACTTCACTGTTTAATCCGCCTGCAGGCCATTCAGACATCGAGCCAAACTATTACAATTGCAAATACAGCCGACATATTGAACCGTAAACTAGGAAATTTGCACCAACTAGTAACTTAAACAGCAATATTAGTCAACCCAAATGTGAGATCAGTCAGAAACTAAACGATCCGAAACTTAGGGGGTGAATGTTTGTAAACTGCAAATCAATAGATTTGCAGTTTACAAACATTTTGTGATGCATAGCATTTTGTGACGCATAGTTCAATGTAGATTTTTAGAAATGCTTTTTGGAGGACCGGCAATGCTGGAGTTAGTTTCTCATAAAAACGGAATCAAGAACGATGTGATGTAATTGTCATAGAAAATAACACAGAAAGGTCGTTTCTTGTTTTTTCATGACACACGCTATCGCTTTCATCATGCGAGGATTCTTTACTGCACGCAGTACAGTGCGGCTAGGCTTTAGACTAAAGATATCTAGAATTATTTCCACAACCAGATGGCCCTTTCATTCGAACTAGGCAGGGCCCATCCTTTCCCAGAGATAATAAACGAGACATATCATGCACGTAATACGTGAAAAATATGGTTGGTTATAGCAACATATTGCGCGGGAAGGTCATCGGTCGGCGGCATGTTCCGGCGCGCATTTCCCCAGGGCGTTAGGCACGCACGATATATTACCTACGGAAGCAAACACTGATACCAGATACCCTACTAATGGGTTCCAACTCGCACGGTTCTCGAATTTTATCACCCATCGTCTGTACCTCAGGATTACACGAGCTTCGCTTCTGTAATACACTTTTTATTTTCGAAAAGTTTCGTAGTCATATCTAAGTTAATTACTGAATTTCCGTGAAAGTGTTAGACTGGATAGAAGTGCCTAACTAGGTACTTATTTATTAGGTTACTGGATACAATTGGTTTGAATTTTTAGATACAATCAACTTAACTCTATCGCAGACTATAGTCCTGTCTGTAAACTGACTTGTTTGACGAAGCCTAGTCTATGTTTAACGGAGTCTTAACAACTGTTAATATGATAATGAAATAGACGTAGTTTTATATCGAGTCGAAGACTATTAGTGCTACATACAGTCCCCAACTCAATTAAATCGATTACTTACACGTTTGAACATCAAATGATTTACCGGAACACATCACAATGATCATATCCGCAAGTTATTTGCACTTTAAGCAATTACAGTTTACTAATTGCCATAATTATAGTTAATTTAATGTGATGAAATCAGTGCGGCAATCAATCAGTGTAATTTAGATGATTACTTACAATAAGTTTACCTAAATATATACTGAAGTGTTGCGCCATTTACGCATCTAATATGTGGTGTGGTGGTATGAATTTTGAACAGAAGAGTACCTACAAAATGTCATAATATGACATTCTCTGTGAAGCGTCTTTATGACACGTTTCCTAAGAATGAAGAATGGTAAGACATCATCTTTCCAATCCGTTATTCTTTCAACATTCACATCTCCATTTCAACAAAGATAAAATTAATGTTCTAATGACGGGTGACAAATGGTAGGGTGTCGTGAGTAAAAAATGTAAATTTCCTTACATTTTCAAAGCTCAGAAGCGGATGGGTGTAATGCATATTTTAAATTCCGTATCACGTGTCGATAAGCACATTTGCATATGTTAGCATTTATGGAATATCCTTATTATACTTTATGCTCTCCAAGCACTCTGCGGACGTGAAATTCCTTAGGGCATGACAGATTTCAATGAGTATCTGTATTTACGGCTGAGTGCAGTAGATTGTTTAGTGAAAATTTAGATTCCTTCTTCCATTCATTGAATGCATTGATCTAGCTGGAGAAAGAATTAGAATATACAAATATTATACCATCTATTCAGCTGTTAATTCTTAGAGAAATAATTAATTTTATTTAGTAAAAATAACACTTTTATGTTATTGCATTTTATGTCAAAACATTGTCTCAAGTAAAGTGTAATACTCGTTTAAGCTAAATCTAAAACAATTGAATACATTATACATTCAGGAAGGCACCGGAGGCTGTCTACTAGTCGTGTTGCGAAACAATCGCATGATGCATGAAAAGGAGCTCGACCATTTATCTTTTTGAAAGGAAGTGTAGTTGTGCTCTGTGATGGATGGTGACTCTAACTTTATCCGATTATACTTCGTGATGTCTGTCCTATAACTTATGATTTAGATGAGGGGGTAGAGTTTTATTTGCAGCTCAGTTGGAAACTTAGTTTAGTAATGACAACTAAAATTAAGCGTAGCGTAGCAGCAGTTGCCGTCGACCGAAACGTTGAGGTTTGAATTATATTTATTTAATGTTATTTTCGCGATTTAATCCTGTTAATATTATTGTTGAACGTACTTACTGGAAAGAAGAGAAAAGTACTTACTGCGTAATCTCTATTTCGTAGTGTCAACAATATACCTAACATGACAATAATAAATAGTTCTCTGATCTCTAAGTTTCTACGTCTCTCAACTCAACTCGCTGAAGCACAGGGCAGTGAGACACGTTATAGTTATAACGTTAGTATATACATAGTTATAACGATGAAAGAGTGATATTTTCAGAGGTGAGAGGCCTGTGCCCTCCAGTAGGGCATTACAAGTCGACTTCACTATTTAGTTAGAGCTTAAACAAAAAATATTTTCTAGCAAAACAAAACAAGCTTATTTAGCAGAACTTTCTTAAAGAAAATTTCAGTCTACACCTAATTTTCCTGTCTATTCCAACAAGCACTCGAGTTTACGTTAAGAAAAATGTTCTTATTCAAGCCACTTTGCTACGTTTTCTTCGGAAAATGCCTACGTAATGAAACATTTACACGAAGCTATGGTTAGTACAAACAGGTAGCGCGGCAAAGCGGCATTTTCACGGCTGGATGCATTGATCCACTTCAATTAGGGCGACAGACGGAAAATTTGTTCGTCACCTAAATGCATCGTTCGTGAAAAACGTGTGGGGACTAATAAATAGTGCAACTATTTATGCTCTAACAATTTAAATATTTTTTTAAAAGTTTTAGTTGAGAATGCTCATAGTTCTAGTATAGATGTCTCGAAACCTTCAGCTCATCTGGTGCTGGTCAGTAGTTGTTCTAGTGAAGCGGTCTTTAGTTCTTTTTGTGCAGTTACACATAATCTATACAGATAGACCGCATGCTTCTACGATAGCTCTCCATGCACCGTAGCACGTATGGATTACGTACTCCAATATAGATAGATACATAATAGTAATCAGTCCACCCCAGCCCTCTCTTCATCGATCTAACAGCAATTTACTCTATCCCCTGCCGGTGACTGCCCACAATGGCATTTAATTCGTAATTATACCAGGAGCGCATACCCTCTCAGGAGATCAATCAATCCAATCTGTATCGCTCGCACGCCGCCGCGCCGCCGGGCAAGGTGCTAAGTGCTAAGAGCTTATCTCAGCGTTGCGGTAAAGCGATGTAGTCACGCCCGGGTGCGTTGACGCGCCGCTAATTAGCGCAGTAGACGGAAAATTAGCTCGTGTACACCCGCCCTGTGTGTGCAACTAACCGTAATTACCTTTGATGTGCCTAGACTGATATTAAACTCGAGGTGCAGTACGTTAAATTAATATTTCGCTTTATATATTATATCCAGCTATCCCAGCTTCCATTTTATTACCATGAACCCGTTCGAGTAATGGCTTTTATATTAAAATGTGCTGCAACAGGACTGTTCTAGCAAACACAATTTCATTTAAATGAGTAGAGTACATAATAAAACGGAATCTGAATCAAAAACTATACCATGATTTATCTAAATTATGTATGCTTCCAGCGCCTCTGTCGGTGATTCATGTAATTGTTTTACGATACGATCAGGTATTTTGACCATTTCATGCATTAGTCGCGTATGTAGTTATTTCATCACTAGCGGCGCCCCGCGGTTTTACCCGCGTTGTGCCTGTTCCCGTAGGAATTCCAGGATGAAAAATAGCCTATAACCTTCCCGTTGAATGTGGCTATACATTACAAAAAGAATTTTTCAAATCGGTTCAGTAGTTCCTGAGATTAGCGCGTTTAAACAAACAAACAAACAAACAAACAAAACAAACTCTTCAGCTTTATAATATTAGTATAGATATCGACAAACGATATCTTATCATTGATAAGGCCAAGGCACATCATTATGTCGGCAATGAACAGTGAAAATTGCATGAATTTTCAATAATATTTGAAATTATCGAGCATTTCAGTTTGCTAGCAAATCTACGATATGAGCACGAGCCACGACATATACATATATTTAAATACAGAATCTATTTTTTGAAGTCGGTTAAAAAAGTAAGAATACATTTATCAAGTGATGATGTGATGTCTCGAGTACCAGGAGAGCAGCGCATCTCAGGAGTCGCATCAATCACCAGGAGCGCGGCTCGTCGCGTAATAGATAAATTATCTTACCAACATGCACCTACATTCACTTTGTTACGTCACTGTGAACAAAAATGTGTAGGTAGATTTAACGAGTTAATATTTTGTTGTTAGTGGTTTGTAACTCTTTACTGTAAAATACTAATATTTAGCTTTCTCAAAAAAAAATGTTGTAAAGGTATCTTCTCACGTTGTAGTTCTAGGTATCTTATCACACGAATTGAAAACCTCCTCCTTTAGTTTTTGAAGTCGGTTAAAAAGTAAAAGATAAACATATTGTTCCCTTCCATGTTGTAGGAGTAAGTATACACAATGGGGTACCAAAATATCTTCTTTCTCTACTGGTTCCGAGTTAAAATGCGTAGAGAACGACTAAATGCTATAATTATTTACGTTACAAGATGAATTGCCCGCGTCGGTTGTGTGGCTCAACGTTTTAAGAAGTAAATTGTGAACGTGCTCATACATATTCAGTCGGAAACACACATGGCGTATTCTTGTAAAAAATCCTTAGATGAAAAAGCGCAGGTACGCCTCTGTCTATTTACATTGTGCGTATCTTATAATACAGAATTTACAAAACAGGAATATTATCTACACACTTTTAAGTATTGTTTCATTGTGCTGTTGTACAATGTACGTATTTATTAACCTAGATAAAAATACCAATCGTCTGACATCATATGACATTTTGATATAGGTTAAAACTAAATTCATTTCTTCTTAATTCTAAAGACCTCCGACATGGTCTAACGATTGTACACAACAACTGGGACCGACTGCTGAAGAACGGTAGCGCTCACACAAAAACGCAAAATCAGCCACCCTTCAAATAGATGCCAAGCTGCACGTTGGTTTAAAATCGCAATGAACTAAAATCGCTACAGATATAAATAAATTAATGTTAATATAGGTATCTCGAACAGAACAGTTAACTGTTAAATAAATCCTCCGCCTTCTGCAACTCGCAAAACAATACAAAAAACGTAAAAGTTTCAGGCCTCATTATTATATCGAGATTAGACAAAAATGGTAATGTTTATTTAAAACAAAATATATTTCCATAACTTAAAGCCGGTTCGGATTTGATCCAGCTGAGTAGAGTTATAACAAACAACGCTAGCTGTCAACGGCATACAAAATCTCTGGGTGATGACCCAGCGGTATTCCATCGACAAACGCTTAATAAATTGCTTTTACCCGAATGATTTATTTCGGTTAGCCTATTTTGTTTTTGTTTTCTGAGTGTACAACCCAATAACTATGATTGGTATGTTTACTTGGATCATATTTTCGTTATAGTATATGAAGAAATACTTTTTGATCTAATCTTTCTTTAGGCATTTTGTTACAAGGTCCAGGTCTCAAAATATAATAAGATATGTCTACAACTTCAGCAATTTGTGTGTAAGCAAACATCTGTCATGAAAGTCTGTACAGCCGTTCTGTCCTTGAGTTATATTTGGTGTGTAAATGACATAAATACCTACATAGTGTTTTTTTTGTTCCAGATTATAAAGATGGGGCGCAGTTACTTAGGATTGCTTCTTCTGGTTCTGATCTCAAGCGCTTACGGGCAGACTGGTAAGCCAATAGGTACTGTACTGCACTTAATCAAATTACTTAGATTTCTTTGTCGATGCTTGAGCTTCGCTTTCGATCTAGGGGAGTGGACGCATCAGCCAAAATGTCACCCGACATTTCAGAACTGCAGGAACAAATAGCATCGGAATATTTTTTTATTTACTTTTCCAATTGTGTCTTAAAAATAAACATACCTGGCCTGTCATTAGATTGTAGCATCCCGAGAACGATAGCCATGATTTCGGTCTACTTGTTCCATCCCCGTGTTCAAATTCTACTGGAATAGCAGCTGTTGCAATTATACGCGTGACTACAACGCTAACCAGTAAAATATTTCCAACTTATTCTACTAATCAGAAACGGAAGCCCCAACGAGCGCGACCACCAAGGCTCCACTATCCACCACCGTGGTGACCACCACGGGCTGGGAGGCGGAGACGCTGAACGAAGGCCAGGCCATCCAGAAGGCGCTGCAATACCTGCTGCAACACCGCCAAACAGATTGGGGCTGGGGCAATGATACGCACCATGTGATGCTTACTCTGCAGGTAAATAGCGTTGTAAATGTCTATTCGTCCTTTGTAGCTAGCTAGAGTAATGGTATTATTCAATAATAATGAAAAGTCTTAATGCCTTTGGGTGGTGAAATGAATGTTGTAACAGAAGGTCTGTTATTTACAGCTAGCTAATAACACTGGAAAAGAAATAGAGCAACAAGGATTGGAGATGCAATTGTCAGCCAAACAGATGGAGATCGAGATACTGCTCATGATGTCCAAGTCAGTACCAAGTGTAGCATCCATTACTAAACTAAGCCCAATACTATACAACTGTCTATATTTGCTTTACACAGTGATGGTCCTGCATTAATTACACATGAAATTTTCAGCACTACAATGTTCTTTGATTGACCAGTTAAGCCAACTGCGCTTCACTAGAAACGTAGAAACGATCTTTTTAGGTTTAACTAGTTTAGCAAGATGTTTAATGGGCGGTTTTAATACCCTAAACTATCTTCATTAATAACCTTCTAATTTCAGACACCACGAGTCCCCGCCCCCTCTCGGGCGCCTGGCTGCCTACACCCTCGCCCTGGGTGCCCTCTGCAAGGACCCTCGCTCGTTCCACGGGCGAGACCTGGTCGCCGCCCTTCTTCATCGAGAACCACCCCATGACCTGGAGTTCGCATACGCGACCCTCGCAGCTTGTTCTTCAGCCGCCCATGTGCGGCGCAGGCATATCCGCAGACTTCTGGATATCGCTAATGCGGCAGCTGATCATAGTCTTGGTGAGTTTATTCTTCACAACAATCTTGGTGCCTCATTATTATCTCGGTTAGGTTGGCGAACCCTAGTGATGGAGGTTATGGGCCGTACTAAAGTCTCAGACATTTTTCACTACATACTTAAAATAGAGTAGGTTTGAAGATTAATTTATTCATTCCTGTACGTCTTCTGTCAGACACCATATCGATGGTGATCCTCGCGCTGCGATGCGTGGTTCAAGACCATCGTCACCGCAGCCTCATCCACTTCGTCCGTCGACCCATGGCGGGACTGGCTCGCCAGCAACATCCCGATGGCAGCTTCGGAACTCTTACTACTACTGCCTTGGCTATTCAGGTAAGAGACTGCATGGTGGAAGACTTCATCGTGAACTTATTTTATTAAAAAGTATTAGGAATGTTATTTTGCAATCAATTTCATCACCTTGCTTCAATTTCCCAGGCTTTAGAAGACTCCGAGTCTGGCCCCGGTGCGCACCAGCACTGGAGCCTGCCGTCAGCTCGGCGCTGGTTGCTGGAACGCCAGAACGCCGACGGAGGCTGGGGCGACGTTGCCAACACTGCAGCCGCTGTTGCCGCTCTTACTCCCGCCTCGCTTGCGGCTGTGCGACCACCTCATTGCAGCGATAAGCTGTTGGATAGCAAGAACGAACCTTACGGTATGTATCGATTTTAGTTTAGTTCAATTTATCTTTAATCTTTAGAAATTTCGAATCAATATCTAAGTTGTTGGTTGATTCAAATAACATCTGTGCATAACTCTGATGTTAGGTAACTCTGATGTTAGGATGTCCTTGGTATTGTCCAACCGAGGTTATAGATGTACTTCAGTCACAGCTATTAAGATTAATATTTACACCTGTTATAATTAGAACTAATGGCGGTAGTTCTCAGTAAGATATCTCAAACTGTTAGAACTGAATGTCGTAGATAACGGCGGCGACGGCACGGTGAAGCTGGCCTATCAGTCGGGGCACACCAGCAACGACTCCGACGCGAGGAACGTCTCCTTCACGTACACGCTCTGGCTCGGAACTAACGTCACTGAGAACTTCACGCTGCACATGATTGCTCCAAGGTAAGTTCATCATATCATTTATAACTAATAACAAAGGCTTGAGTTTTATACTTCTAAAGCTAGTAAGGCTTTTAGTAGTCCGTGTATTCGTCGGTATATAAACTGAAAACACCCGTCCTAGCATTGCATTTCATATCCAGGTATTCAATTCCGAAGTTTCCCAACTCTGCTTTTTCTTTCAAAACTTTTTCAACTTTTCATATCCATTCCAGGAACGTGTCATTCTACCACGTAATGCAAATGGCTGCTGAACAGAATCCCAAGTTCAAATTCGAAGCGAGCGAGTGGCCCAACGGCCACTATGTGCACACCCTGGCTGGGCACAAGGAGGAGCCCATGGGCTACCACTACTGGCTGCTGTACCGGCTGCCCGAGACTCCGGACCCCACCAGCCCACCCGGCAATCAGCTGGTTGCTCCCGTTGGTAAGGGACACATTTCATGTTTTCAATATGCCATACACCACAGCCTATGTGGTACGAGTACAATGAAACGTAGAGAACTGAACCAGAAAAAGAGAAACCACGTTATTCAACTAAGTGGCATAATGGCGTATCCCATATCATGAGTCCTTAATAATAGCCTTAATGCGGGCTTCAAGTTTGGGATTTGCTTTGAACGACTCTGCTCGAAGCCGTATGTATTAGTGATGCAACGGAACTGGCATAACGGAAGCAGAAACGGAAACAGATGTCAAAAGTAAATCTTAACGGAAGCGGAAACGGAAACGGAAGCGGAAACGGAAGCGTTAACACTATGAAAAAAAGCACAATTTTACATTAAATTTTTTGAAAAATTTAATTTGTACTTTAGTAGTCAAAATTAAACAGCGGCAAGTTATATTTAATAAAGAGTAACTTGGCCGCTTTTTCACCTTTCAGCCTATTTCGATGATCTTCATATAATTAAACCAGCTCCGCTAAATAATTGCTCGCTGGCTACACTGCTGGGGGGAGCTGATAAGTATTGGCGAACTATTGGCAAAATATGGGGATATTTGTGCGCATTTCCATTCCACCACATAAGAGGATCCTCATGAAGAGGTAGTCTTTTTTCTTTCGCTCTCTCCCCGCTTCCGTTAAGAGTTCTGTTATAAAGTTTGCGGAACCAGAAGCAGAAACAGAAGTGAAAAAACATGCGGAACTTCTGCAGTTGCGGAAGCGGAAGCAGAGTTCTGTTGCAACACTAGTATGTATATACTTGCTATAGCAATTACTAAAACCTACTTATCTTCTTTCAGGAGTCGACGATCTCCTTGTGGAAGACGGAGAACATTATCTGTTTTGGTACAAGAAACTGTAATCGAATTAAATCTCCAAAAAACTATCGAACTGCTTCCAAATATGAGTTGGATGCAGGAAATGGATAGTTCTTGTTCTTAGTTTCAAAATTAGAGATATTTGTTTTATATTTTTCAAGAAAAGAGCAAGAAAATTACTTTCTGATAAGACCTTTTGTACACGAGCAATGTACTATCTTTTGGATATTAAAATATCGGAGATTTGCGTAGCTTAATCTAACCAACATAAAGCGTACTAAGTTGGTAGACCAACCCAATTATGCCAAAAGCCAGCTCGAACAAGTTTGCAAAACCCATTTCAAACTATGGTTCAAGTAAATCGGCGACGATCAGCGCCTTCCTAAATTATACACCTGTGCTCCTTAAGACCTCACTTCCTAACTGATTCCATACAAAGTACTAGGAATTAATGAGATTTGTAGAAACAATTTTGAAGTAGAAACCTAACTAAGTCCATTCAAATGTTCTTATACTTAAAATGAACGTGCTACATTTCAAAAAGTATACCTTATGAACACACCTTAATTTTCCACTAGCGTAGATAAATTGTGCGAAAATCACTTAAATAAATAAACTACAACTCTATAGATTACTTAGGAATAGTATTTGAATTGTCTTCGTAGACATGAAACATACCAAAGATCTTTTTATTTATGTAGGTATATTACGTCTTGGTCTAAAATCGACTTTTGTGTAAATATTTTGTATTATTTGAAGTGTGAAATAATGGTACTAACGACACTGACGCATATTTCAAGTAGTCGTTCTGAAACTACATGTTCAACGTACTATTATTTCATGATTCATTTAACAATGTAGTCTCTATTATTAAAAGATTAGCTCAGTGTTTACTTAAATATACTTTTTAATAAATAATTACGCGCAATACTTTATAATATCGATATTATTATATCTGTATTGTTATTAATTTTGAGTACATACATATCGAAACCACATTTTATATTTACTATTTTACTTGTTTTATTAAATTTCAGATATTTACATCCAGTTGTTGTAATACTTTGACAAAATCATTTTTTGTTTGTTTTAATATTTGAAATAGTGAAAGTACTCAACATTAATGACAATACTGTATCTAGGTAGGTTCAGCAATATTTTGCATGCGTTAGTTACTGCGTGTAAAATAGCTATTAGACAGTTTACAATTCGTGTTACAATATGCATTTTAAACATTCAATAATATAGGTATTCTATGTGAGGTTGATGGTAATTTATTTTTTTAATAAATTGGTATAAAAGTTGTATGGTTGAACTGGCAATTAATACTGATCAGCCAGAATTTTACGTGAAGGCAGATAATCGAAACTTAAAATTCTAACTCCCATGTACTTCATATTAAATATTGTTTTATGTTTTTTTACAACATATTTAAGTCTTCTGCTTACTGGGAGCAAGTTTTGACCCAGGAGTGGTTGTCCCACTGCATGGCCAATACTCGCTAATAAACTATATTTGTACGTAAACGCATAAAGTATTTTGTTCAAATCCGTTGCCCTCAAAGATATAATATGTTTTTCACGGATTACCATCGACTCTCGACTATTTACTATAAATTGTTGTATGTAATCAAAACCATAGAAATTAATCATCTTAGACGAGACTGAGCGACTCAAGCGTTATCTCTAAACGTTAGTTATAACATTTTTATTGTACCTTATTGGATGGTTCTTAATAAATCGTACAATTTTATAAGTGTTTCAATTTTCTACCTCTTACCTTAACAAATCATTGATTACGATAAATAGTCATTGTTTTACGAATGGCCATTGTTTGAAAATACTATCATAGTTATTTTTTTTATAAAATTATTTAATAAATATAAAAAAGTTAGGTTCAGCGTTGAAATAAAAAAACCTGATATAATTCACTTTATAATATAATCACCAACCAATTTGTAAAGGAATCACATCAATCATTAAATAAAATACAAATATATTCATTAAACAAACATCATATGTTTCACGACAATTCAAATAGATCACAATACTTTAAAGGTACATAGAAACTATATACATTCAAATAAAATTATATAACATGCTGCAATTTGGAGTGCACATTTTGCAATAATTAAAAAACATTAAGACAATTAGGAAAAATTAAATATCTTGTAATAAAAATTGTTTTAGCCACCATTTTGATAATTATAAATGGCGTCACAAGATGGCGTCGAACTGTCCAAGAAAAATAAGTCAATATTGATGATTAAAAAGATATCACTTCTATGTACATTATAACATCAATAATAAAATATTTCAACAGATTTTAGAATTGTTCTCACGTCTAACATATAGAGCACTATAGGTGTTCACTATGTACACAATAAATATATTGCACGAGGCTATATAATAATAAATATCAATTAGTTTTGTGCATCGAGAAGGCTGTCTTTGCAATTAAGCTTCCTTATGTCTAAGTGCTTTTACGTCAAATACAATAAAAAACAATGTTGTGTGGGTATATTTCAAAATGTCACATCAATTCATTTAATATTAATCTTAATTTGAACTCAATGTCTATTATTATAAGAAAAAAATTAGTTATGTCCAAAAATGTAGTAGCAATATTATATAAAAGTTTTTTGATTGATAGTGGTGCTTTGAGCAAAGTAAGGGATTTAGGCAACATTCATTCGCTCAAAAAAAAATCTTCGATCAACAATACACAACTAGATGTCGGGTCGGCGCAAAAAATACGTCTCAGTGAATAACGCCTCATTTGAAAAGTGAGGCGTTATTTTCACTTATTTTATTCATAAGATTTGCTACTTTATTGCTAGGTGTCATGGTTGTAATTAGGTTAAACTTCGAACTGTTTTAAAACTTGTGTTTCAGTTCGGTAGTAAACAAAATAAGCTGTCACACGCGTCATTCACGCGGACAGTATTTAGCTTTGATTTTGTACGTGACCCGATATCTAGTTGTGTATTGTTGATCGAAGGAAAAAATCTTAAACTATTTTCGTATGCGAGTGAATATATAGCCTAAAATCTCCAACCACAACTTTGCCATTTTTACATAAGAAATTATTGTATATTTTCAAATGCAATAAATCGAATACAACCTTAGATTTTATATGTATCAAAACACATATCAATAATACGTGATTTAAAAAACCTGTAATATTCTTAATACGTCAATTACACCAACCGAAACCATAGATTAAGAGCTATCTACACAGGGGAATATGGCGCTGGAAAATATCTATACATTTACACATTTTGCATATTATTTAGTAACATTCATAGTCCCGTCGAAATTAGGCATTTTTCTGGACACATACGTAAACAAACACAGAATCACTATTCAATGTCACTTGACACATTCGCCTGTGTAAACATCGCCTAAAGGTCGAATCCTATATTTACTGTGCGTCACAAAAATGGGCATTCTAAAAGTTTTGTAATTACTATTTTATAAGACAGTTTAATTTTGAGGAAGTTAATGCTATTTAAGCTATCATTATCGTTTCGTATAGGTATGTGGCCATTCCTGTAAGAATTTCTAGACCATCGCGGAGCGTAGCTGAATCTACCAATCACAGCGCATTGAAATTGCAAAAATCTCTCCGTAATGCAACGTGATTGGTAAATTGAGCTTCGCACTGCCCCGTTTCGCTTTACCCGAATCCTATGGATACGTTTCCATCGACGTGGAACGAAGCTGTGCGGAGCTCAGCTGACCAATCACCATTACGAAAAGATTTTGACAATGTCAATGCAATGTTTGACAATCCCAATGCGGTACTTATCCTTCCATTTTTGGAATTTTGTGTTTCAAAATTGTATGGGAGGTTCAGTTTGAATACCGTTTAGACAGCTTTTAATAATGACATAATATGTATATAACTTAAAGTAAATTTGAATAATCGTTTCTGTGATGAACAGTAATTAAAGGTCATTCCTCAAGTGTTAATAAACACTTTACACTAATGGTAATATTTATTACAAAAACTTTACTGATAATAAATTAAAAAAATATTATTACTATTATGATAATTATCACCGTGGGACCGCAGAGGTAATAGTTACGTGTTGCGTGTATTTAAAAATAGAATTTGCTACCGGAGACGTCAGTTTACAGGACGTCGCTTACTTCACCAGTGTATGTTACAGGACGCTCAGTTCACTAGTGTGTCGGTTGTTTTCACTAGGAGGCCGCGGCCATATTGTTCATAACGGTTGTGTAAGCGAGCCCGAGCGCCCACGACACTTCGTGCCCGTTCACTTTCTTGAACAACTGAAACATAATTAAATGTTAGTAAATAAGGTATCAAGGAAGCTGACGTCAAAAGTGTAATTTTATATTGGTATACGTTATACACTTTTGTAAGCCAGACTACTCTAACTCAATATAATCTCAATCTTACAGACACTCAATCTTACAGAGTAACTCAATCTTACAGACACAGACAAGTTTTTTGTCAAGAAAGTTATGTGAGAAATTATTTTCCCGATCTTCAGTTTTCTAGAACATTCCAAGCATCTTGAGAGAGGCTTAAAGCCTTAAAAAGGCTTGAAATAATTACTTTTACGTTACTTTCGAGTAAATTAGTGCTATTTTAGTTACAAAAAAACAGAGTGGATATCTGACCGATATGGGCTCGTCTTGCTTGATGTTGTAGCCGGCGTGCAGCAGCGTGGAGACGTACACGAGGTCGATGCAGGCGAAGGGCTGCTCCACGTTGGAGGCCGAGCACGCCGCCTGCGCCGCCTGCTCGTACGCGGCGATCGTCACCGTGCCGCCCTTCATCACGTCTGCCACGCAACGGGGTTATCATGGGGAATCACAACTTCATGGACGGTCCGCATTTCAATGGATTTTGTCATATGACGAGAAATTTGAAATATAGTTATATATAGTAGGTTACTAAATTTCATGAATTCCGTGTTTCGAACTTAGGAAAGTGTATAGTGTGTGGCAAATTATAATATTGATCGTAATGTGTGTAGTTTCAGAAAAATACGTGAATATCGTATCATCAAAGCTTTGTTTATATTTTTGGTCTACTAAGAAAGAATTGACTATAGTTACCGATGAGGCCGGCGTCGGCCGCGACGTCATAGAAGTAGCTCATAGCGGCCACGGCGCCGCGCGGCGCGGCGGGCGGCGCGGCGCCCAGCCCCACCAGCACGTAGCGCCGCACCAGCGCGCCGCACGCCGCCACCGCCGCCGCGCGACCCGCCGGCCCCGCGCGAGGAGCGCCACTGCACACATCACACAAGTATTTGTTAAAAACAAGAAAAGCCGATACTCTCTCAAAGGTGTCAAGGAACACCCGGATGGAACGAAGTTTATTTATTATCAACAAAAATAATCGTCACGACACCACACTGTTTAATGCGAAATAGAAAGACGAAACGAAAATATCTGGCTTGCTTTCTATAAGAGAGAGAGAGAGAGACAGACAGAGAAACATGCGCGAGAGAGACAGACAGAGAAACATGCGGGCGGCCGCGCATGTTTTTATCGGCGGATCCCAATATCGAATCTTCTATCGGGAGATCGGCTCAATCCAAGATAGAATGCGATCTTCCGATCGGTCTGAATCTACATCCCAATAACAACGGATAGCAAACGTCAATCGATTTTCAGATTGGATTGGCGGTTGATCCTTCCCTCCCGTACGTTCCATTTTAAGCAGTCTTCATGTTTAATGCGTTATACGGCGGATCCCAATATCGAATCTTCTATCGGGAGATCGGCTCAATCCAAGATAGAATGCGATCTTCCGATCGGTCTGAATCTACATCCCAATAACAACGGATAGCAAACGTCAATCGATTTTCAGATTGGATTGGCGGTTGATCCTTCCCTCCCGTACGTTCCATTTTAAGCAGTCTTCATGTTTAATGCGTTATAGGCATAATAAATAATTTAGATCGTTATGCTAACTTTTGGGCTTTGACGTAGTCATTTTTACAACAATTATAAAAAAATATACGTTTTATACACAAAACTAATACGACTTTTGACAAATTTCAAATTAAATGTAGTCACCAGCGCAAAACCGAGAGATACGCTCGATCCCAATATGCTAAGAACGGAACGTAATCTGAACTGTTTGACAGACGTATCAGTGTCAGTCATGTCATTTTTTATTTTCAAGTTATTTGTTTAAAATCGAAAAGAAAACTACCTAAAATAATTAATTACCATGGAAAGTGCAGTGCATAAACCCCAGCAAGATATTCTAAATGTTTTATGTGGCTTTCTTGTGTATTAAATTTATGTTGTAACTTGTTTGAGTAATAAATTTTTGTTGTAACTATTATTGAGTTTTATGTTTTATTTCTGAACAGATTTCAATGAAAATTGATGGTTCCTGTTGGATCGGCAAGGTTTATAATAAATGTGAAAGTTACAATCTGTAAAAGCTTTTCTCGATTAAGAAACTCCCATGACATTTTTTACATCAGTCGTTGTAAAATCAGGGATAAAATTATTATGTCTATTTATAACCATCATGGCTTATGCACATTTTTGAGAATGCACATTACACATCTTACTACTTTATACTTTAGAATTCAATAAACTACCTATTGTTTGGGTGGGCACACAATAATACATGTTACTAATATTAATTATCTTTTATTTTAGAAATTAAACAAACAAAAGTAACTTAACGTAAAACTCAACTAGATAACTGAAAAATTACACTTAAAACTGAATTATTAAATATAGTAGCATCATGTGCAGAGCCAGGCCACCGAGCCACATCATTCATCAGTTTTAAATCAGCATCACAGACAGCTTGGACATTCAATGAAAAGTAACCCTTTCGATTTCGAAACTCTTCACCAATAGTTTGATCTGAAAAATAATGTTAAAAGTACATAAGTCTATGCCAAAATAATAAAATGATTTGATTATTAGCCTTGAGTTACTTGGAGACTGTATGCGTATGTGGGTGCAGTCAATTGCACCTAGTACACGTGGAAATTGACCGTATTGGTAAAACTTATCTACACTATTTAGGTGCATTACAACATATTAGTTGTAAAGCATGGCTATAGCTTCAGAAACATTTTGCACTATTCTGCTGGCAGAAGATTTTGACACTCCTACAAAATCCGGTACAGAAATCAGCATTGAACCCAATGCATAAAATCTGAGCGTCAAGAGAAGCTGTTGAAGCGGTGCAACTCCATTATTTCTGTAAATAATAAGATGATTGATTAATGTTCATGCTTTCCTACACCTCTCGCAATGTCTTTACACTCTGCAGCTTTAGCTATCAGTAGCTTGGCCATTGTTTACTTACCGTTTTGATGTGACTTTAAGATGTGGTAATATTTCTAACAGAAGCAGCTCTACCGCAGCTTTGTTTAATCTAAATCTGAATGTGAATTCAGCATCCGTTAGGCACTGTATGTGGTTAATACGACAATATCGTCGTGGTGCTGATGGACCTTCGTTTTCATCAGTATCCCAGTCTGAAAGAAGTTCCAAGACTTCCAAATCACTGTCACTATCACTAGAAACTATTGTTGTAGAGATTTTTTATTATTTTAGGATGTTTTATCTAAAATTACTATAAGAAATGCCTTTAATCACAGTTTTTATTTCGAAAGATTGCGCTTAATCCATCAATTATCAAGGATTGCCAAAATGGATCGTAGATAGACGAAAAAGGATTTGTCAAAATCCAAAGATTTGTTATTGAAACCCAACAACTGTCATTTCTGAACAGAGGCCGATCCGAAAACCGTTAAAAATGGATTGGTGCCCTCCGACGGATAGATCGCATTATTGGATTGACATTGCAATCTGTAGTTTGGTTATTGAAACACTTTTTGTAACAAATGGATTGAAATTTCAATCGCAGATTGGTAAAAATGGATTGAGATCGTATATTGGGACCGGCCGATAGGCATAATAAATAATTTAGATCGTTATGCTAACTTTTGGGCTTTGACGTAGTCATTTTTACAACAATTATAAAAAAATATACGTTTTATACACAAAACTAATACGTCTTTTGACAAATTTCAAATTAAATGAAGTCACCAGCGCAAAACCAAGAGATACGCTTGATCCCAATATGCTAAGAACGGAACGTAATCTGAACTTGTTTGACAGACGTATCAGTGTCAGTCATGTCATTTTTTATTTTCATTTTATTTGTTTAAAATCGAAAAGAAAACTACCTAAAATAATTAATTACCATGGAAAGTGCAGTGCATAAAACCCAGCAAGATATTCTAAATGTTTTATGTGGCTTTCTTGTGTATTAAATTTATGTTGTAACTTGTTTGTGTATTAAATTATTGTTGTAACTATTATTGAGTTTTATGTTTTATTTCTGAACAGATTTCAATGAAAATTGATGGTTCCTGTTGGATCGGCAAGGTTTATAATAAATGTGAAAGTTACAATCTGTAAAAGCTTTTCTCGATTAAGAAACTCCCATAACATTTTTTACATCAGTGGTTGAAAATCAGGGATAAAATTACACATCTCACTAGGTACTTTATACTTTTAGAATTCATTAAACTACCTAAATAATAATGTTAAAAGTACATAATAAGTCTATGTCAAAATAATAAAATTATTATGAAGGTAGCTTACATCCAGAAATAACCTAAAAGGCTAATTTTTATCCCACAAAATTGATGGTTCCTGTTGGATCGGGAGGATTATAATAAATGTGAAAGTTACAATCTGTAACCATAAGCTTTTCTGTATTAAGAAACTCCCATAACATTTTTTACATCAGTCGTTGAAAAATCAGGGATAAAATTATTAATTATTGTCTATTTTTAACCATCATGGCTTATGCACATTTTTGAGAATGCACATTACACATCTTACTACTTTATACTTTAGAATTCAATAAACTACCTATTGTTTGGGTGGGCACACAATAATACATGTTACTAATATTAATTATCTTTTATTTTTGAAATTAAACAAACAAAAGTAACTTAACGTAAAACTCAGTAACTTATCTACACTATTTAGGTGCATTACAACATATTTGTTGTAAAGCATGGCTATAGCTTCAGAAACATTTTTCACTATTCTGCTGGCAGAAGATTTTGACACTCCCACAAAATCCGCTACAGAAATCAGCATTGAACCCAATGCATAAAATCTGAGCGTCAAGAGAAGCTGGTGAAGCGGTGCAACTCCATTATTTCATTATTTAAGATGTGGTAATATTTCTAACAGAAGCAGCTCTACCGCAGCTTTGTTTAATCTAAATCTGAATGTGAATTCAGCATCCGTTAGGCACTGTATATGGTTAATACGACAATATCGTCGTGGTGCTGATGGACCTTCGTTTTCATCAGTATCCCAGTCTGAAAGAAGTTCCAAGACTTCCAAATCACTGTCACTATCACTAGAAACTATTGTTGTAGACATTTTTTATTATTTTAGGATGTTTTATCTAAAATTACTATAAGAAATGCCTTTAATCACAGTTTTTATTTCGAAAGATTGCGCTTAATCCATCAATTATCAAGGATTGCCAAAATGGATCATAGATAGACGAAAAAGGATTTGTCAAAATCCAAAGATTTGTTATTGAAACCCAACAACTGTCATTTCTGAACAGAGGCCGATCCGAAAACCGTTAAAAATGGATTGGTGCCCTCCGACGGATAGATCGCATTATTGGATTGACATTGCAATCTGTAGTTTGGTTATTGAAACACTTTTTGTAACAAATGGATTGAAATTTCAATCGCAGATTGGTAAAAATGGATTGAGATCGTATATTGGGACCGGCCGTATGTCTGTCTCTCTCTCTATTATAGAAAGCAAGCCAGATTTAAAAATTCGTCTTGTCGTAAAAGATGTCCAAACATCTTTCCTCTCCTGATTTCTATCGTCTTTAGTATTGCTCTCTTTTCCCCTATCAGATTCAGCACTTCCTCGTTGCTTTTCTTTTCCGTCCAGCTTATTATTTCCATTCGCCTCCAGCACCACATTTCAAACGCCTCTAGCCTTTCCCTATCCCTTTGGATCATGGTCCATGTTTCGCTGCCGTAAAGAGCTATACTCCATATAAACGTTTTTATAAGTTGTTTTTTGATGGATCGAGATATTTTGTTTTTAAATAGATGTTTTTTGGTGTTAAATGCTGCTTTGGCCATGGATATGCGGGTTATGATGTCTGTAGAGCTTCTGGAATCGTTTGTGATGATGCTACCTAAGTATCTGAATTTATTAACTTCTTCGATTTTGTTATTGTTGAGTGTGATTTGATTATTGGTTGAAGGGTTCCGGGTTATTGTCATAGTTTTTGTTTTGTTTATGTTATTTTTTAGTCCTATGTCATTGAATGCCAAATTTATTGCTGTTATTAGTTTTTCTAGTTGTTCTTTTGTTTCTGCTAGGGCTGCGATGTCGGCGGCGAAACGGATGGTGTAGATTTTTTCGCCGTTGACTCTTATACCTCCTTCTCCATACTCTGCTATGGCATTGATGGCGCTTTCTAACTTTTTATGGAGTTAATGGAAATGACAAATAAAAGAGTAAACGAGTATTTGACTTTATTAAATCATTATCGAATAAAGAGACTATGTTTGCAGAATCTCAAGAAAAGTTTTTACTTTATCGTTACTCCACTCTGTCGCCATAGTACGTATAGAAAAAAACGTGCGATTTTGAGGCAAATCCGTCGTAATAAACAAATACGTCCGAACCCGTTGCGCTCTCGACGCACACTGACAATACGTAGTGTGGCCGCTTCATGGCCTTAACTCTCGCATTAATCTCTTTGATGTACCGCCACTCGAGCTATCGCATACGCCAAATGGCATTGTTAATGCCATTGTCAAATTATCACGTATAGTCGTGGCTACACCAATGGTTAATGTCCATTATCGCTATAATTAATGGCATATCTCGTAAGTGTGGCCCGGGCATAAGTGAGAACGCCAAGCCGCGTTTACACTGAGTGCTTTGAACAGTTTAAAAAAATCAATGTGTTCAGCTTTATAATATTAGTACAGACTGGTAGGGATAAGTGCGTCGTCTCACCTGATATAGTACTGTTTGTTGGCATACGTCCACGGCTCCCTCTGTATGATGGGCTCCACGCACTGCGAGGTGTACTCGGAGCTGTCATTACCGCCCGCTTCTAATGTGAAGATGCCGTACCGCGCCGCTAATAGCCCGAGGTTTAGGTAACTGAAATGTTATATTGGTTTTAAGGCTATTTGTTTTGTTTGGGTGATAAACTATATGTTTACGAACTAGTAACAACTAAAATGATGACAGGGTCACTACGTCCGGTCCCCGTCACTACGTCCGGTCCCCGTCACTACGTCCGGTCCCCGTCACTACGTCCGGTCCCCGTCACTACGTCCAGTCCCCATCCCTACGTCCAGTCCCCGTCACTCCGTCCAGTCCCCGTGACTCGTCCGGTCCCCGTCACTCGTCCGGTACCTGTGCGTGTAGAGCGTGACGTTGTCTCCGGCCGGCACGACGTACTGGTCGACGGCGGGGTACTTGTCGCCGTCGGCGTCGCTCAGCTGGTACGTGATCTGCGTCGACCCGCCGCCCAGGTCCAGCGCCGCCATCGTCTCGCCGTCCATTAGATCTACCGACAACAGTCTTAGTATAAGTTCCTAGTAAGGAAGGCGTGTGAGGCACTTTACGCAATACAAATATAATGGTAGTAGCAGTTGTATTAGCCTGTAATGTCCTACTGCTGAGCAAAGGCCTCTCATCTGACCGGAAATATCAGTACAGTGAGAAGGATGTTTGTAGAAAGCATTGGTAGGTACTCGTTGAGATTTATAACATTCTTACTTTCGCTCTACTTAGCTTGGCTTTACTTAAGAGCTAGAGCAGCTCTAAAGTAAAGTCTATCTTTATCAGGGATGTTAGGGAGCTCCATATACGTAACCGAAACTATCGGATATCCGATATAAAAAAAATATCCGTAACCGAATCCAAAATAAAAGTTTCGGATAATATCGGATAGGGGCGGAGCCTAATTGAGACACGTTATGACAAGTTGTTTTGATCGGCCGGGCGCAGCCGACACACAATCCACCCGCATTGTTTGTTTTCTTCTGTTAAATTCATAACATCCCACCATAACATCCCTACTCTATATTCTACTCTGTCTATATCTACCCTATATTGTACTAATCTAGATAAAAGATGAACTCACTGTGCAGTAAATTGAGCGTGTACCAGATGAAGATCCCTTCGTCGGAGCCGTCCATGATCTCCACGCTGTGCGCGCTCGTGTCGTAGCCCAGTCTGGAACACATTACGTTAACATTGAAACTTAGTTCTAATAGAGAACTGGCTAACTGCTGCTGTCAGAGGTAGTCACCACATATAAATGCCCAATCACAATGCTTGCATCGATTTTGCTTTACGATTTTCATCTTTGCGATTGGCCAATTCGCAGACCGCGTCGCTACCGCCACAATCACGTTGACTTCGTGACTTTTGCGTGTCAAAGACAAGTAAGGGAGAATTAGCCTGTAATATCCCATTGTTGGGCAAAGGCCTTTGCCACGACCTCTCATTGGAGGAAGCTTTAAAAAGACAGGACTTTGACTTGACTGAGATGTGATGATGTGTGACTGAGATTTCAAAGATGGTCGACGTTGCTCACTTGCTGATCGCCTGCGCGACGTGTGATATGAGCAGCTGCGCCTTGTCCGCGGGCAGCAGGCGCAGGCCCGCCGTGGCGCGCACGATCAGCGGCGTGGACTTCCGCTTCTCCGGCGGCGTCAGGAACTCGGCCTTCTTTATTAATTGCACTATTGTCTCCGCACCCTGGGGACACACAATATTTGACTCTATACTCTATTTTTTCTTACGAGTCTTAAAATGTGGACTAATGTCGCCAATTTTCCAGCCGAAGTCGATTACTCCTGAAGAGGAAAAAGTTTTTAGTCCATCTTTAACTTATCTCTAAACGTTTTTCCTCTTCAGGAGGAGATATTATTTGATGCAGGAATACATGTGCCCGTAAAACGTGTGTCAGCTTCGAGCATGTGTACTACAACCTTTAAACGTTATATGACAACAATTTGATATTCAAAAAATACTTTAGCTGTATAATAATTGTGGACGAAAGTTATATACTACAACTTTATTCATATGAATAATCGGAGTAATTTACCTTAGCCGGGTCGTCCGCGTAGGATGATAACCCAGGTTTGGATTGCTCGAAGTATTCTTCAACTAAATCTAAGTTTGCTGGACCAAATACTGAAATAGGAAAAACAAAACAATATCACTTTTTGTACGGGAATAAACTGCTGTAACTCATTAAAAGTATTAATGACACCAATATACTAAGCAATGTTTGAGAGTCATTGCATTAATGATTATATTCAGCTTGATGTGTCACACAGGCCTCTCTTTCCACGTATCCAAGCATGAGCATGGTGGAAATTGTTTTAGATCATTATTGTTTTTAGTGGATGTTACAATCACCCATCAACGTTGAATGCCTTCGTCGTCAAAAGTTAAAACGTCCAACATCAAATCGACCTAGGTATAACTTAAGTAATATAACGCTGCGATAAGTGTACTAACTACCTTTTTGTTCAAACCACCAGTTGCTGCAATCTGGTCCAAATTTTAAATTATTTAAAGTTTACCTCATTGAAATGATAAGAAGAAGAATGTACCTGTAAATGGCACTCTGAACTTGTACGCGAGCACCCTGGAGCCCGAAGACCCCGCGTCTATGATGACTGCGTGATGCGTCACACTGACGTACCCCAGACTCTTGGCGAGCCCGTCCAGCCATAGCGACTGGTTCGCGAACAACCCTGTCACACACATTAAATACGCAGTCAAACATCTGTACATAGTATACTAACAATTTATTGGAGGAAAAATGGATAACATGACCAGACCATAGAAAAAATGAGTCATGACCAACTAGATTTTGACGAAAAGTCAGAGCATGTTATACAATCTCATATCGAGAGTAGAGTACAATTTCAGACCTGTAATTAAAAAGTTATGGAATGAACAAATTTATAGATATGTGATAACTCATTTGGATGTTAGAAAGAACTCATTCCAATTACAAGTAAATTTTACTGATGTCAATGCAGTAAGGATAAAAATAAAACATAGTATTTAGAACACTGCTGATTTCTTTAAGTTTACGAATAAAACAAACATAAAAAGATTATGCAAAACTTTAGTTATCTTATCCTTAAAACCATAAATAGTCATCGCTATCACTAGACTAGACATTAGTTACATAGTTTTAACATTAAAAACGTTACTCTAAATATCAACGAAGGAAGTAGAGAGCCTCTTATCAACATTTGATAACGCATTCAATTAATTCCGTGAGCGTTTTACAGCGACAATCAAAGTAGTTTTAACTCTAGTGCATAGAGGTAAAACTACGGTAGGTACGTAAATTAAAAATATAACGCGAACTATTTGGTACAGTTTCTCTGAGAAACATACCTAGATAATACAGGTCGAGTTCTGTACTATGTTGTACACTAAATTCCTCAGTTATATGGTACTGGTTGTATGTACCCGTTACCGTCGTAATTATGGGATAGAAAATAGCCAGTCTTTCCCATTGAATGTGGCTATCTATTACAATACTGGTAGATCCTGATATTGTCGTGTATATAAGTATAGAATTTTAAACATGACCCTTAATCATGCATACTAATACAATAGATTCCAGTAACATAACAACTCCTGATCAGCGTTAAAGTATGTATAACATAATTTAGAATACATCCAGTTAAAAAATCGTTATTTATAAACGGACATAATTGTATGTACCTAAATAAGATGAAGCATGGCGATCTTTTAATGTTAATTAACATCGAAGTAAAGCCCCCAATTTCGACAAAAAATGAACACTAAATCACTGTATGTATGGTTCTTTTTTGACTGAATATCCTTTGACTAGTCATTAGTGTTATTATACTGATACCTGCAATCAAAACGCAAAATTTCGTCGCATGTGACATCACAATGAATCCTTGTACAACTGCACTATATTTCTGCAACCCACACTCACGAACTTTGAACAAGAACTGTTTATCATCTGTACAATGTATTGTTTAAATAATTTCGTACCATTTAATCGATTTCACGCCAAAATAACTAACAATGGAACCTGTTCTGATTACGTTAACTAGCCTAATTATACAACATGTTAGGGGTCGGTCATTTGCTGTGACGGTTATAGTCATGTAAGTTCGTAATCTATACTAATATTATAAAGAGGTAAAATTTGTAATCTATACTTCTATACTAATATTATAGAGAGGATTTTTTTTTAAGTTTGTTTGTTTGTATGTTCGAGCTAATCTCGGGAATTACCAGTCCGATTTTAATAATTATTTTTGTAATTGATAGACACATTCAACGGGAAGGTTATAGGCTATTATATTTTATATTTTATCCCCAAATTCCCACGGTAACGGGCCCATGCGGGTAAAACCGCGGGGCGCTGCTAGTTTAATATAATACAATTGTTTACTTTCGAGGGTTCTTCATAAGAAATAGATTATTCTATAATCCTATAAAATACGAATTATTACTGAATTAGTGTTTGTTATCCTTTCACGTAAAAACGATTAAAGTTTTGGATGTAACTTTACTTTATTGTACATGAAAATAACAGGATAGGGATAAATAAACGGATACATTTTTTATACCAAAATTCCCGCGGTAACGGATTCTTTACGAGCGCTAAAATTCAAACAATCATGTATGGTTTTTCAACAAAGATTACTTCTGTTTTCTTAAGTTAAAGCGAACACTACTCATTTTGAATTGAAACTAACGTTTGGACTTCGCTTTTATTTTACATTTTTATCAGACGTTTCGGCCGCAATAGATAATGTATATAAACTACCTGCAGGCGAAATGGATAGATCTTAGAAATAAGTCTGGATTTATACTTTCAACTATCGGTTTAAAACTATATGAACGCATCCTTAGTTAAGTAAAAACTGTTTCATACGTGTTCAGTAACATAATGACGTCACCAACAACTTACGACAGTTTTGTGTGTAATTAAACGAAATAAGAACCAATTAGAGGCCCTTTGATGATTAATGTAATGGATAACAACTGCAAGGACACACTCCTGATCACGACAGTACAGGAAGTAAAGGAAGGACTCTATAGCACGAGATAAAAGAATAAAAAAAACTAAAAAACACGCTTTTATTGCAAATTGAACTAAAAACTAGAAAATAATTTTTCACCTCAAATCAAAATTATAATAAAATTTAAGTTATTAACACAATGATTCAATTCAGAGTAAAAAGCGTGGGGTGCTTAATATTTTTTTTAAATATTACAATCATCATTGGTATCTATGAGAGGATAGTTATGAACTACAGTAAAATGCACCCCACGCTTTTTTACTCTGAATTGAATCATTGTGTTAATAACTTAAATTTTATTATAATTTTGATTTGAGGTGAAAAATTATTTTCTAGTTTTTAGTTCAATTTGCAATAAAAGCGTGTTTTTTAGTTTTTTTTAAACTATAATTTTATTTTTTATTTTTTAGTAAATCTGGCAAATCCATATAACATTATATGCAACTTTTCATCCCGTAATTCCCACGGGAACGGGCCCATCACGGGACGCTGTTAGTGTCTAGTACCATTTAGTAAAATAAAACAGAACTCCCGTTCCGTCCCACAGCGAGCGCCCGTTGATGTCTTTTATATGAAGTAATATTTTTTTAGTAAATTTGGCAAATCCATTAAGGATAATGGGAAACTGTTATTAAATTATTGCATTGTCATCGGTCCTTGATACGTATGCAAAGTTTCAAATTAATCAGACTTCTGGAAGTTGGTGAAAATGATGTTCAAAGATTCCATTACATACGTTCGTACGTACGTACGTACATACAGGCCAAGCTAATAAAAGCGTGTTAATAATGGGAAACTGTTATTAAATTATTGCATTGTCATCGGTCCTTGATACGTATGCAAAGTTTCAAATTAATCAGAATTCTGGAAGTTGGTGAAAATGATGTTCAAAGATTTCATTACATACGTACATACATACATACATACATACATACAGGCCAAGCTAATAAAAGCGTGTTAAAAAAGACGACATTATTTTTAAGAAATACACTCCCAAAGAGTGTATTTTAGAAATAAATGAACATTTTATCGATAAACTGCTTATTTTTTTGTAATCAATATCATAAGTACAAAATTACTTTTCAGACACCTTGTAGGTACTAGATAAGTAAAATTTCTGCGTTTAACAGAGTTAATGCTAGTTTAATCTAACGCTCACATTAAGCCAAGTTATAATGCGAATATAGTAATTTTGAAAATGACTGGTTATATCTAGGGATTATAACTATAACTAACCAATAAACTAATTATAACCCAGTTTGGAAATCCGTCACACAGAAGCCTGAATCATGAAAGAGGAGTGAGGACTTTGCCCAGCAGTGGGGCACTATGGGCTTAAAAATAATAACTACTGGTTTCTTAAGTTTAAGTGAACACTACTCATTTTGAATTGAAACTACGTTTACGGACACACTTCGCTTTTATTTTTATCATAACTAGGTACTTTGATAAAGATATTTCTTCATTAATTCTTCTTCTTCTTCTTCGTTAATTGATTGAATATCAAGCGAACAACAAAATAATTCTCGAAAACATTCTTAAAACGGAATGTTTCACAAACTCGTATTTCATAACAAAATTCCATGTTGGGTAAAAATGCAACAACATAAAGAAACAAACAAGTGTTTGTTTAAAGAGGTACTTCGAATGTAAATTGTTTGTGGCTATTTAAAATTCTGTATTTCAAAACGACTGTAGTAAAAGTTTGCTTTCAAACTATTATCCATCTCATTTCATCTATCCATACTGATTAAAATATGTTTGTATATGATACCCACATTTAAAGGTCTACTTTTTATCACAAAATTCATATACAAAAGTGGTTACAACACCGGAACCACAACCCGAGATAAATCAGCTTATGAATTTATGGTTTTGATTTTTTAAATGAATGTGGGTGTGAATAAGCATGCAGAGGTCCTCGGTAGATTACAGTTTACATAAAACTGCTTTGATTATTAGTGGAAAGTCTAGCAACCTGGAATAGTGGTTCAGCAAAGTACTGAACTATGTTTATCATATATGATGTTACTTTTACCATGGATGAATTAGTTATACACTGAAATGTTAGAGATTTTTTCTATCATTCCCACAATTATAGCTTGACTCATGGGGACTATACTTATGACATATATCAATAGCGGCACTCGCGGGTTCGCGAATTTCAGGGTGAAGATAACCTTGCTGTTTAATGTGGCTATTCATTACGAACATTATTATTCAAATCGGAATGGTACTTTTTAATATTAGCCCTTACAAACAAACAAATTTAGAAATTTTACCTCTTTATAATAATAAGAATGAATAAAAAATAAGCCAGGCCTCAACTAAATAGAAATCATATTTGGAAAGTCAGTATTGCCATTTTAATATGGAAGCACAAGACACAGAATCCATTTTCAGAAATGCCTTTTTTGTCTAAAATATTTAGGCACTTTTACCCTTATGTTGTGTTACCCGTATGTTCCATAATGCCCTGAACCTTAAAAATATAATACACAATCTTGATCAACTTACACATTTCTATTAAATACTTAACATAGCAGAATTTATGTAGGTAATTATGGTATTATACTATTCTATAAGAAAACTGAATAACAGAAATGAGATAGGTTTCATAAAAATTAATTAATGACTGATGTTTAAATAAAAAAAATGATAATAAATATTTGTTTTTATCTAATGTGAGTATGGCCTTTACACATGGACAAAGTAATACAAAGTTATCTAAAATCCTAGTGATATTATAAATGTGAAACTTTGTCAGGAAGCTGATTTTTGACCTTTTGCTACAACTTTGCAAGTAATAAATCAGCCTCTGGACTTCCACAAATACCTACATCCATAGATATTTATGAGACACAATAATGCATTCAATATGGCCTGGACTGTTAGAATGTTTGCATTAATCAATATTGAGAGTCTCACAATATTACTACAACGGTACAGAGATGGTATTATGTGTTTGTGGTAAGAGGATATGCATTTGTTTGAGAAAATCAATAAATGTTGCCATTTATTATTTATTTGTATTCATATTGATTTTATGAGAAGATGCCTATACCTCGTCATCTAATTCTAATTAAGTATGCAGTGTAAGACACTACACACCTCAGAACTTGACAAACTGGATTATTAAAGTACTATTTAAGTATGATTAAATACATTTGTAAACTTACCTAGGAAGTATGTGGCAAATAAAACCAATATAATTAATAGTATGAAGACTTTCTTCAGCTTCCTGGGTTTGATACTGGATCTGCTCCTAACATTGATATGTGGACTAGCTGTATCATCTTTTAACTGCAACAAACAAGAAGTGTTGATTAGTGTTTTGTAACACAATACTTCTCTGCATAGAAAATGCACAAGTTCCCTACTTTAAGTATTAAAATTCAACTTAACTATAGGTGATAGATAGTTTTAATATTAATGATGCATCTGGATAAATATATAACTACAGGTGACTCCTAATAAGACGTCAAACGACGTCCGACCATACCAGGGTGTTTTCTTACCTCTAAATATCTGTAAGTACTGAATTTTCCCATGACGAGTAGCAATAAACATCACAACCAGATCGAACTTAATTTACAACGGTTTTATTTATATTAACCACATAGCCACTGATAAATTATAATATGTTTTATCTTTTAAAAATGTCTATATAAATCGAACAAATCCGAATGTATTTTTTGTCTAGTTACACTTCATTCATAGTATTTTTTCTATAGAATTTATTTATTTCGCTATCATTGTTATTTACATTTTATTATGATTTTGTAGCTCCAATCCAAATCAATGTTGCTCAACTTCTCCAGCCCTTTTCGAGTTTTTGCCCTCTCAATCTCAATTCAATTCTCAACTCAACTCAACGTCAACAGCACGCACAGGTCAACACCTTCGTTCGTAACTACTTTTGAAGTTTTGTTTTGATTGACATAACTCATGACTACGACTGAGAATGACACTGACAGACATGACATGACGCATTAAAAGTAATGTCGTAATCCGCTGTCAATGTCACCTTTGCAACGTACGTCAAACAAATTAAAAATAACCACAGAAACAGAATTAAATTAAACGTTGATTGCTGTGGTCGATTGTTTAAAGTGATGTGCTCAGTCCTAGTCGATCGATTAATTCAAAAAATGGAGTTTTCAAGAGGAATGAAAACGTAAATAAAACTTAAAATAACAGTTTGCTTAACTTGTGTAGTTTTTGTTTATCCTTACTTTACTTACGTTTAACATTGTGATTTAAACAAAATTTCTGTCGTCTGCGATGGGCCTAAATATATCAATGTTTGCTACAAAAAACAAAGAGGTCTTACCTATAGAACAAGTTTTACGCAAAACTAAAATTATTGTAGCAATAATTAGGAGGTTTCAGCGGATGATAATAAACTAAAATTGAGACCGAGACCGTGCCGAGACTAACTTTATAAGAACCTTCTTGGTTCTTTCAGAAAATAAATGAAAATCCAAAATCTTAATTTACCACACGACGTACTTTTCGGTGGGTAAGTAATTTTAACGTTAATAATCTATAATTAAATTATTGTAGTGAACGCGTTCGATCGTCATGTTGTAATGTAACTCACCCAACCCATGAATGAAATGATCACCGATAGCTAATTAAAATAGCATGCTTAGGTACCTACCCAAAATATAACCTAACTTAAATGCAATTTAACTTAATTAAAATACCTACCTACGTAGTACTTATTGTATTAAAATCCTACAAAATTAATAAATAAAAACGATTCTTACTCTTCTTTGGCGTACATTCATTTTTGATGTTTATTTATTCCAGTTATTAAATCACGGCTTACTAGTTTCTGTAATAACCTTGACTTACACAAACTCAGAAGGAAACGCGAGTTAGAAGCACTTATTAGTTTACTAATGTCACAAATTATTCGAGGACACTTAACAATCGCGATAGTTCTCAGCAGACGTACACTCGTATTTATGAGAGACGGCGAACTAAACACGTACTAAAGTTGATTTCCCTAGTCATACTACCTAAATTGCTTTGTTACAACGAACTCCTTTAGATTATTAAATAAATAGATAACTTATTGAGCGAGCGAGATAGATAACGAAATGAAACCAAGTACTTTGATAATTTATTATAAAAACTTGCTTCTAAATTACGAATGACCCTGAGTTATAAAAACAGTAAAACTAAGATTAAAATTATGTAAGTAACTACGAGCATTATAAATTATAATAAATTGACCCCTATGACAGTACAGGGAATTATTCAATTTAATGAGTTTTGAATCATCCTAGTGCAATGACAATAAAAATATACCTAATATATAATTACATTTCGTTTCCTCACAATGCATAATTATTGCATTACTCTCCGGTTATAGGTAGGTATGTACTTATCGAAATAATAATATCGTTGAGTCTTCGAACTAAAACAGATATAGGTGATCTATAAGGCTGCCTAACTCTAAGAACCGATTACGACCACTGTATGCTATCTTTCATAAATCTTGCATAGGTAGTTAGGTAGGATCCTACTTAGATCTTCTTTTCAATGTTCGATTGTTATTTATCCATATCTACACCTACATTCGGCAAGCGCGATGTTAATTATGGGAAATTTCAATTTCACAGCTTTTAAGGTATGAAGCGAAATTAAATTGAACTGTTAATATTTTAACCTTGACTTAAATATTAAAAGTTAGGTACCTACCAAGGTAGTGATTCTATTCAATGAATGATTGATTAGATTCATCATGAGTCATCATTTTTGTAGTTTTTAAATAGATAATAATTTATTGTTTATCATGATGACACAATCGTTAGACTGCCAAGTGCCAACTCATAAATCCAATACCTAACTCAATGCTTGGAACAGCTATTTTAAAGTTTAAAAGCTGAAATAGTACTCTAGATAACTAACTTGCGATGTATTATTAATGATAACATAATACAAGTATCTAATATGCAAATCTTATTTTGACATCTGTTTAAGTAACGTAATATTTGATTTTTAAACTTACAAGTAAAATTATTAGCAAGATAGTTTTTTTTTTCAAATATGCATAATCAAGTGATTTTAAGCATTGTGTACCTACCTAAAATAAAAAATTTAACACGAGTAATCCGTTACAGAACAATGAATATGAAACTCCAAGAAAAACTTCAAGGATTTGGCGTTGGACGTAAAAAAGTTAATGATTCTGCATTTATCGATGATGGACCGCCTGTAAGGTTAGGCGTGTATGATGCAGATGATGAAAACCTCTGCCATAACATGTAAGTTAAGTACACTTAAATTGAGAAAACATAACAAGTTCAGTATTTTTTATAGTGAAATTCATGAGTACCTACTCATCATTATGTACCCACTTATTACATAAGGTTTTATTGGGCCGCACTTACGGGATTTAATGAATTCCGTATTTTTTGTAGAATTAAAACAATTTATTAATTGCCAATTAGACCCTATAACACAATAATTTAATTCAAAAGTTACTGATGTAAATTGTGCTGAGCTTATTAATATAAATATAGTTAATGTTAGTTTACGCTGCGTGACCTATTTTATTAATAAATAGGTAAAAATAATAATAAGTGATTTCCTTTTTCAGTGTAAATACGGTATGCAGCGTACCAGGGTGCAAGTATTCGGCGGAATCCCTGCTCGAGTTTGAAAATCATTACAACTCTTCCCATAGATACACGTGTTCACAATGCAAAAAAATATTACCATCACCCCATCTACTAGATTTACACGTACAAGAAAACCATGATTCTTATTTTGCAGTAATGGCGGAAAGAAAGCCTTCGGTAATTAATATGCTTTTACTTTTGAGTCTTTTGAACTTATTTTTAACTACCTACTACAAAATAATTCGAAACGAAAAATAATTAGTTTCAAAAAAAGCTAAAAGCTACCGCAGAAAAACTGTTAACAGGCTTATTTCTTTTTCAGTATTGTTGCCTAATCGAAGAATGTAAAGAAAAGTTCATGAATCAAGATGAGAGATTTGAACATTGTGTCCGGTCACACAGACTTCCGAAAGACTTTAGATTTGAACAAAAGCCTAAAACTAAACGACGTAAAAAAGGCAATAAAGGCTCCACATCAAAAGAAGAAATGGATGTTGATGACACTAATACTAATAAGACTAAGGATAATTTATTTCTACTCAAAAATAGTAAAACCAAAATGTTTCAGAAGTACTCTGGACGGAAGTTTACCGATAGTAAGAAGAGTTCTGGAACGGACGTCAATATGGAAACTTTAGTGGACGATTTGAAGCAAAGTTTGCCTGAATAAAACCAAAATATTTTCAACATACTTTATTTACTTTTTTTAACTGCAACAGTATTATAATATGGCTGTTTGCCAACATCGAATTGTTTTGACCTAAATCATATTACACTTCGAGACCTACCTCGTCGACGATATTGTCAAAAACTGAGACAAATAACCGAAATAATCTCGATTTACGCACCAAAATAATTTACATGTTAAAAATTAACTGACAGACAAAATCACACTGTACTCATACAACTGAATAAATAGTTACATATTTGGATACTCTATAAGCCCATGTGAAGCTTTACTTGGCTTTGCCTTGTGCAGCAACAGCCTCCATGGCCTTCTTCACTGTTTCCTCGTCGCCAAGGAATACCATGGAATTAACTGGTTTCAGGTTCTCGTCCAATTCGTAAACAAATGGAATGCCGGTTGGCAGATTCAACTCCATGATAGCTGCGTCACTGAGACCTAATTTGATAAAATATAATTGTTAGTATCGGCATTGTGCCTATTCCAGACTAACAGGCATCGTAAAAAATATCGTAAAAAAGTGCCCAAGTTCACAGTACAAACAATTTTGGGGAACCTGGTGTAATGTACCTACCAGTGTTAAATCTTGGAAGATCACCATTCTCCAAAAGCACCTTAATCTTGCCTTAATCGTGATGAAATATCATTTCCAACAAGATCAACTTTTTTATCAACACAAGCATCATGATTTCCCCCCCTAAACTTAACCAAAATTCTGGGTCCACCACTGCTAACATTACTGTGAAATAAACTATTTCAAATACAATAATTACCATCCAAGTGTTTTACAATTCCTCTAAGGCTGTTTCCATGAGCAGCAATGATTATACTCTTGTCCTCTTTGATCTGAAATCGATACATTCACGGATTACAGTAACCATATTTTTTTGTGAAAATTTCTCAAACACCAATTACCATCTTACCTGAGGCACAATTACTTCGTTCCAGTATGGCAAAGTCCTCTCAATGGTAAGCTTTAAACTTTCAAACATCGGGAACTCTTCGGGTTTCGGATCACCGGCGTAGCGTGGGTCGTTGACAATAGTTTCGTAGTATGGATGATCCTTTTCCATTGCGGGAGGTGGAACGTCAAAACTGCGGCGCCAGATTTGAACCTAAAATAAGTTTAAAACACTTAAAGCGGTTCAATTTGATTGCATAAAATTGCAAGAAATTGTATACCTACTGTAGGTACCTAAGTATAGGTATAAATAAATATTATAAGAATCACTAACCTGAGCTTCACCATATTTAGCGGCAGTTTCAGCTTTGTTGAGACCAGTGAGACCACCGTAGTGTCTTTCATTGAGACGCCAAGTTTTATTGATGGGAATATCAGCTTGACCAATTTCCTCGAGAATCGAGTTCAATGTAACTTGGGCCCGCTTCAAAACTGATGTGTGAGCGACATCAAACTTATAACCTTCAGCTTTCAATGCTTTACCCGCCGATAAAGCCTCCTCGCGTCCTGTAATGTGTGATATTCCCTTTTAAATGTCTAATAAGTGTATTAATAAATGATATTGCAATAAGTTAAATAAAGGTTAAACAAAATCTATTTATGTGCCTACCTTTCTCACTGAGATCGGCATCAAACCAGCCACAAAACAGGTTCTTCTGATTCCATTCGCTTTCGCCATGGCGAATCATAACTATTTTGTACTTTGCAGGCATTATTATAGTTTTAAAATTTCGCACAAATTTCGGCACAATTAGCACTTGAGTCCTAGTTGCAACTGACTGACGTAAATGACCTTTTTGACCTCTTTTTCAAGTTCGTCGAGGTTGTCACTCATTATCACAGATAAACATAATCAAACATTGTGCAATCGATTACCAAGTGAAGCAAACAGTTAGCCGATATCGACTACAATACAATCGATGAACTATGATGATCCGAATGGAATTAGCAAGCAACCAATCATCCACCTGAATTTTACCACAGAATTTGACTTGAGTTGAGATTTGACACTTGCCATTTGCCAAGAATGCCAATTCAATTTGTTGACAGAAAATAAATTGAAAAGCTTGATTGAAGTGTGGAAGTGTGGTGTTGATTTGTTGTGTTTTTCAATTTGCAATATTAAATAAATTGGAAAATCCAAGTTTACTCAATTGTATTTATGTAGGCCGATAGTTTTTGAAATGATTATTTTCCTTTTGCTCAGTTACCGACCTTGAATTTTGGTCCTTGTGGCGGACTTCAAAAAATTTGTGTTTGTATTGAACTTTTGTGCTCGGTTCAAAAATATTTTTAGCAAAAATGGCACCTAGAAAAAACTGTGACTCTTCTAACAAAATAACCAAGAAGAAAATAATTAAGGCAAAGGTGGAGAAACCAAAACTAAAGACACCTACTACAATAACAGTGAAAATACCTTTCGCCCCTGGTAAGATTTTTGCCGATTCGTAATATTTGCAAACAATGCGCTCTCCAGATACCTATATTAAATTACGCATGTATCTCCTAAATACATAACATAACCTTCAAAGTATTGTATTTACAGACCCTGTTAACTCCACTGTAAAAGCACTAGCAAGAAAAATAAGTCTTCAACAGAAAATCGATTTAGCTAATGAAGGTACCTACTATTCTAATCTTTCGTATTTTCTATCAAAATATATGAATTTTTGTTAATAATATTAATCATTACCTTGTTGGTTTCATTTTACTTATAGTAGCCCTCCAACAACTTCGTAAAGATGTTGTGATACAGGAAGAGCCTCCGCCTCAAGTCAAGCCTGTAGGAAGGAAGAAGGCTGTTAAAAAACCACAAGCTATGAAAAAGACAATGGATGTGAAGAAACCAGTGACAGTAAAAAAAACAAGGGCTGTGAAAAAGACACCATCTGCCAAAAATAATCCAGCAAAGATAGTGTCAAATTTCTTTGCTAGTGATACAACATGCTCTACATCAAATGAAGGTAAAATTATTCATTAGTCACTGTTCTGTGTGTCTGCATTCTAGATCCCATATGAAATTTGAGGTAAAGAAAGTAAGTTCGAGTAGGATGCTCGCCAACCCTGGTGTCGGAGTTTTTAGACAACCTAAAGGCTTCCGACATGGGCTAATGATTGAAACAACCGGGACGGGTAATTTAGCCCTCAGATAGAAATGCCACTATCAGCCACACATCCAAGTAGGGGTTGAGCTACACATTGCTTAACAATTGCAATGATCTCTCATCGCTTAGTCCAGTGATGGGCAAAGTACGGCCCGCGGGCCAACTCCGGCTCGCGAAGGTATTTTAATCCGGCCCGCCAGAGGTCCATCGACATGGACAACACACGATATGGAGTATGGCCCGCTATAAGTAGTTACGTTTTGACGGTCAAGAAATATAAAGTAGATTTTACTTAGTAGATTAATAGAGTTACCATAGCAGGGCCTTCGAATAAAAGTTAAATTTAATTACTATTTATGTTTAAATACTAATGTTTTTATTATCATTATGATTAAAAGCTTTCACTCAAAATGCATTTTTTCTATAATTCTGGCCCTCCTCTAGATTTTTTTTAACTTTGTGGCCCCCCATTAAAATAGTTTCCCCACCACTGGCTTAGTCAAACAACACCGAGAGTGCTACAAATCACTACATAGTATAAAACAAAGTCGCTATTTTTGTCTGTTTGTTTGTCTGTTTGTCTGTATGCTTAAATCTAACTTAAAATTACGCAACGGATTTTGATGCGGTTTTTTGTAATAGGTAGAGTGATTCAGGAGGAAGGTTTTTATGTAAAAAAATTCTCGAAATTCCCACGGGAACGGGCACAACGCGGGTAAAACCGCGGGGCGCTGCTAGTTTAATATAAAACATTAAATTTTCAAACAATTCTTTCAATCTGAATCTTTAACCTCAGATTCACTACTGTTGCTATTTTTCACAAATATTATATATTTTCAGTGCCTATAAAAAGTCTAGCTGATTCAACAATGAAAATAAAAAAAAATATTGTGAAAACAAATTCAGGTTTAATGAAGAAACCTCAAAATACTAAAGTAGTGAAAAAGAAAGTAGCATTGAAGAGAAAGGGGAAACCTGTGAAGGCACCTGATGTAGTTCCACTTCCTTCAGAAGTTACAATTAGGAATGAAACTGACAGTATGCCCAATAAGAAGGCAGAGTTAATACACTCTCGTACTAACTCCCTGAATAGCAACTCTAGTCTCTCATGGACGAGGGACATATCGTCGTCCAGCACAACTACCTGCTTAACTGTCTCTTCAAACGAAGTCGTGAGATTTGATAAAAAAATGCCAATTGTGCAACTGACTACCATTGAAGATATAATACAACAAAAAAATACCATACCCAGCTCTTCAGAATCTGAACAATCGGATGGAAAAAGTGACAACCAATTTTCAGATTCTTTAATTGACAATTTAGCAGTACAAAACTCTTTAAATCTAAGTGTTTCCTCAGTAACTGATAAAATGACAGATGAACCACTGTCTGTACTTCTCGGTCAATTACAGAGCACTAGGAAATGTATAGATGATCAGTTTGCCTCCTGGATCGGGTCCAAGAATTTAATGGTAGAAGATATAAACCATGAGAAGTACACAAATATCCTTAAGAGAATGCCTTCTGAACGTAGGGTTGTAGAAGAGTGCAATAAGCTTTTAGAGATTTTGAATGACAATGGGTTTGATAATAAAATAAACAGAGATAAACGTGATGTATATATTCTTAAACCTGACAATATAAGTACATATGACAAAGATATAGATATTTACAAGACTCCTGCCTTTCAGACTCAGATTTGTAGTCCAACTGTAGATTCAGACCTGGCCACCTTAGACAGTGACACAATATGCGAGAACAATATCAACTACACCTCATTTGAAACATTCAAGAGCGCCGATGCCGACCTCGACCCTGACCCTGATGGTGACGTTCTGTCAATTTTCGCGGAAAGTATTGACTTAGACTCATGTAGATTTAATAGCTCCACCCAAGCTTTGACGCCAATGAGTGGTTGTCATGAAGAGTACATACCCAAAAAAATCAATAACAATGTAGAACAATACACCTATTGCCCAACAGCAATACCACCTGACACCCAGAAAATACTTTCCTGTGAAAAACAAAAGGCTGATTCCACTGTTACCATGGATACTGCAAGTAACCACCCACAGCCAGAGAGTACGTTAGAGAACAATTATACCCCCTCAATAGGACTCCATAGACAAGGGGAAATAGGACTCTACAGACAATTCTTGAACAATTTCAATAAGGCACATACATCAACTCAACCTGCGTTGATCTCATGTGTATTTAAACCAATGCAGGGTGTACAAAGCATGCTGTTTAAAAATGTTTGTCAGTTCTTCATTGATGGCAAATGCACCACAATTAACTGTAGGTATCGCCACCAGATGCCAGACCCTGCATCCACTAAAGAACTGTTGACAACTTTTAGTGATGACACTTTCATACAAGAATACATGCTTATTAGAAACAGCCACAGTTTAAGGCGAAAGTATGGAATGTATTTCGTAATTGAATGCATTAACCGGCGACTGACAAGAGTGCTTGTGGAAATGGGAATAGACTTTCTTATGAAGACAGATTTCAATTCTGTTGAGGATAGAGAGTTGAAAAACGCTATACTAGAGTTGACCTTGATGCATCTCAACACGGTCAACTTGGAGTTCTGCAAGGACTTGTTGCGGTCCAAAGTGTTCTGCAAGGACCGCACTCTGTTATTCTACGAAGTGTTGCTCCAAGTGATTGCAGACACGCAGAACTTCGCGCGGTTCAAAATTGTTTTCGTTAAGTTGGTGCATATGGTGGTGCAAGACAAGGGCTCATTCGATTTGGAAGTCGTGAAAAAGATAATGGAGCGAGTGTGCATACTGCCTTGCGACGAGAGTTTGGCGCATGCGATGATGCTCGCCATACAGCTTACGGACCGGAAAATATTTGAGAACACCAACTTAGCAAAGTTCGAAGTTCTGTTGCGCAACTTGGGTGAAAATGTGTTGGACAGCTTTTTAAGGATGAAAGAATATTGCAAATCTCCACTCTCCCCTCAACAAGACATGTTGAATACCACGCCCTTAGCGCATGTAAATTTACCCGAAGCTGCCAGTTTTGATATTTTGGTAAGTTAGTTAAAACTTGCATAATATTAATATTGAGATGAATGAGTATGCTAGTCCCACATATCACTCATTAATCATATCTCCATTAAAGTATATCCTTTGCAATGCAAAGTACCTCCAGGCCGATGATGAATTGAAATATATTTTGCAGAACAACCCCGCAAAAGGCATTAAAAACCAAGCAATCACAAGGACTGTGGACTTCAAGCGGCCGCAAGCCAGCACGCCTATGAGACGGTTTCCGTCGAAAATGCCGCACCGACTCGTGAACAACTACCACAGCTGGCGCGCCCCGCGGCCGCCGTACCCGCGCATGATGCGGCCTCCCATGCGCCACGGCAGACCTCCCTGGCATATGGGGTTCATAAGACATGCCAACGAACGACATATCACGATCCAACCACCCGTATGTATATCTGAACTGTAATTAACACGCTTTTATTAGCTTGGCCTGTATGTACCCAACCAGCAAAAACTAGGCTTACAACAATCTCAAGACTACTGTATTTTTGCTCTTACATCACTCCTATATAATCGTATAAGCCTGAGTTTGGGCACTAATTATAAGCATATTTAGTTTAATATCGTTCTAATATCAGTCTAATTGAATACAGTTTGCACTTACTGAAATATAGCCAAAATTAATTTAAGCCGACTTAGGCTAATATTGCTTTTACGTAAGTATCTTGTAAGCATGCATAGGCTTATATTGGTCTAAGGTTAGAATCTTTTGAGGCAATTCAAGCTCATTATGATTTTTCGTCAAATCAAACTTAAAAGTTCGTGTGAGTGTTGGTTTCAAAGTTACAAAGGAAGAAAAAACAATTAATAAATGAAAACAAATTTAAGTTGCTGTGAAGTTAATGTTATACTAAAGTGCCGTAATTATCAAGTGCGTGTATTTAAGTATTACGTTAAATAATCGTATTGGAAAATATTATTTACTGTTAAGTAGACCTCTTTTTACGCTTCAAAATTCATGCGCCTTGTTAAATTAGGTATTTTATGTTCTCGTTTAATTATTTTATTTGTTAATTTGTATTGATAGTGTCGCCATTAGTATAGCTGCATTTTACAAGCGCACTATTAGACTATTGTAAGATTGTTTACTCTAATTTTAGCATTCGGTATACTAAAGATAACTCCATATTGGAATAAATTAGGGTTCCTCGCAATTTAACATAAAACCTTAAAACGACAGGGAGAAAAAAAAATTAACTTAATCTTAGGCTATACGGAGTTACGGACACGAAGACAGCGCACGCGGCGCGGGCGGCGGCGGTGGCGGCGCGCGGCGCGGGGAGCGGCGTAGTCAATCGAGCGGTGCCCGCGCGTCTGCATTGACGTAGTGTTGTGAATTTTATTATTTTAGTGTCGTTTCAAAATAAAAGATGTTTTCAAAATAAAAGATGTTTTTGTAATCCATTATTTAATAGGTATTATCAAAACTTAAAAATTTGAAATAAAATATAGCCAGCAAAATTACTCATAAGACTATTATAATTAGTATTCCCAAAATTTATCTAAGATCAAACGCTCTTTTATGGGTCTTGTCTTTTGTATCACTACATCACTATCACTACATAGTATAAAATAAAGTCGTCACTTTTTCGTGTCTGTCTGTTTGTCTGTCTGTCTGTATGCTTAAATCTTTAAAATTACGCAACGGATTTTGATGCGGTTTTTTGTAATAGGTAGAGTGATTCAAGAGGAAGGTTTTTATGTAAACAAATTCCCGAAATTCCAACGGGAACGGACACAACGCGGGTAAAACCGCGGGGCGCTGCTAGTTGTAAATATGTTGATCCAAAATCACTCTAATATCATACTTTTATCCAGTGCTATTGATCTTATAATAGTTTCAAATAAGATCAGAAATGCACGTACTCACAGTACTCTTATGCAATGCTGATATTAGTCTGACATCTTACAATAGCATTTAGCAAGTCTATTATAAAATCAAACGAGCTTAGAAAATACGCATATAAGAGCAAGTTTTCTCAAGTGCAACTAGTCTTAGTAAATGCTCTTATAGGAGTAAGTGGCTTACAATAGCATAGTAATGTCTCTTCTATACATATATGAGACTTGGTTATGAGACTGAGCGTTCTTGAGGCCATACCGGCTTGTCTAAAATGTAATTAGGATCGATGGCATGTTCTAAAACAATTATAAGAGCGCTTAAAGCCTACCACTCTTATAAAGTGCGAGTTCTGAGCCTGTTTTGCTGGTTGGGTATGTATGTATGTATGTACGTATGTAATGAAATCTTTGAACATCATTTTCACCAACTTCCAGAATTCTGATTAATTTGAAACTTTGCATACGTATCAAGGACCGATGACAATGCAATAATTTAATAACAGTTTCCCATTATTAACACGCTTCTATTAGCTTGGCCTGTATGTACGTACGTACTTACGAACGTATGTAATGGAATCTTTGAACATCATTTTCACCAACTTCCAGAAGTCTGATTAATTTGAAACTTTGCATACGTATCAAAGACCGATGACAATGCAATAATTTAATAACAGTTTCCCATTATTAACACGCTTCTATTAGCTTGGCCTGTATGTACGTACGTACTTACGAACGTATGTAATGGAATCTTTGAACATCATTTTCACCAACTTCCAGAAGTCTGATTAATTTGAAACTTTGCATACGTATCAAAGACCGATGACAATGCAATAATTTAATAACAGTTTCCCATTAACCTTAATGGATTTGCCAGATTTACTAAAAAAATATTACTTCATATAAAAGACATCAACGGGCGCTCGCTGTGGGACGGAACGGGAGTTCTGTTTTATTTTACTAAATGGTACTAGACACTAACAGCGTCCCGTGATGGGCCCGTTCCCGTGGGAATTACGGGATGAAAAGTTGCATATAATGTTATATGGATTTGCCAGATTTACTAAAAAATAAAAAATAAAATTATAGTTTAAAAAAACTAAAAAACACGCTTTTATTGCAAATTGAACTAAAAACTAGAAAATAATTTTTCACCTCAAATGAAAATTATAATAAAAGTTATTAACACAATGATTCAATTCAGAGTAAAAAAGCGTGGGGTGCATTTTACTGTAGTTCATAACTATCCTCTCATAGATACCAATGATGATTGTAATATTTAAAAAAAATATTAAGCACCCCACGCTTTTTACTCTGAATTGAATCATTGTGTTAATAACTTTTATTATAATTTTCATTTGAGGTGAAAAATTATTTTCTAGTTTTTAGTTCAATTTGCAATAAAAGCGTGTTTTTTAGTTTTTTTAAACTATAATTTTTTTACTAATCTATCCCTACTTCTTTTTTAAAAGAATGTTCTAGTTCTATTTTAAGTGCGAAAGATTAACTGTCTGTTACGATTTCACGAGCTGATTTTAATCATCACTACGTAGTATAAAACAAAGTCGCTATCCTGTCTGTCTGTCTGTCCCTATGTATGCTTAGATCTTTAAAACTACAAAATATACTACATACACTTCTAGACTGAAAACTCTGTTGTGTACAAAATACTAACAAGAACCCATTTATTTTTCAGCTGTACTATCGAAGACAAGAACCGGAGTTTTAAGGATAAACATTAGTATAAGATTAGGTACAGCCCTCCGAAGGCATTTAAGTATCGTTACTATCTGCCCTTAAGATTGCACTACTCACCTAGTGAGGAAGACTTAAAATTAATGGCATTTGATAAATGAGAAAGAGTAAGACCTCCCATTATAGGGCTTTATCCCATTGGGATTATAGGTATTATAGGGAGTAGAATGCGTCTTGATATGTTCCTTGCTACAGTTATAGTATGGAGTGAGTATGATGACTTCACACTTACAATGTGTGATACTTAAGCCATGTTTAAAAATATGCTAATGCGAAATCTTCGCGTTGATTGGGAGATTTTTATACATTACTAGCTGACCTGGTAAACATTGTTTTGCCATATAAAAATTAAGGGATGGACTACCCTTAACATTAAAAATATGATTGTAATTAACAATCGTACCATAGTATGGTTTATTGTTAGTGCTTAAGTAAAATTACAAAGCTGTGCCAATGTTGTGTTTTCGATAAAAATATTTCTGCAAGTTGTCTGTTAGGAATTAAAAATTCCGGAATCACAAAATAATTGTAAGTAAAGTTTTTATTAACAAAAAGAAACATTTTTAGTACCTAATTTGGTTTCTTAGTTTTTATGTCATAACATTGTGCTACCAATGAAAATTATTAATTTTTAAATAAGTTCGGACATTAACTCGTTTGTCAATATAGTTTGTTCCCGCCTGTTACCAAAATTATTGTGTACTAAGATACGCATTTTTATACGCAAATATGCAACTCTGACGAGCTTGTTTTTAGTGATACTGTAGACTTAAAAGTTTTGTTACAAAAATGTTGTTTTTTACTTTAAATATTTTGTTATAAATGTTTAGTGTTAGCGGATGCCTCAGATTTATGATGTTATTATTTAGAAACCTTAATTTGTTTAATTTTTTTTGTCAAAGGTGGGTCAGAGTGGACCATTTTGATTATAAATATTGTAGAATTTATTTTGGCCAAACTAACCTTACAATGTGATTAAAAGGAAAAGCAAATTAATAAGTAGAGCAAAGAAAAGCCAAGTTCTTGACTATCCGCTGTGACCCACCAGTGAGGCTGTTGTTAGGGCATTCAGGAAGTATTTCTTAGTCATCCCACCTAAAATTAGAGTAAACTGCACTACCCACGGCCTCTTCCAACAGTATGGTTACGAATACAGGTATCCGAAGCTACGCTACCGTGGGTAGTGGGGCATGAATTCCTTTGTCATTGACGTCTCGGTCGCTCATACCAATAGAATTTACGTTATATAGATTACTAGCAGCGCCCCGCGGTTTTACCCGCGTTGTGCCCGTTCCCGTGGGGATTTCGGGATATAAATATCCTAACTTTTTCTCTTGAATGTGGTTATCTAATACTTAATTATTCAAATCGGACGGTAGTTCCTGAGATTAGAGCATCAAACAAACGAAAAATCGAACTCTTCAGCTTTATTATATTAGTAGATAGCAGCAAACTGCACTGCTAACTTCAGCGCCGCCTGCTAGAACTATGGATGATCTAATTGGCCAGTATGTTACGCTACCGATGCGATGACGTCAGCGACAGTGGAATTCAGGCATAACAGATTACTAACAAATGTTTAAGTTTTTAAATTGTAGACTTAGAACAATACAAGTGATTGGTGTTCTTAATTAAGAAATGAATGTATTAAGAACTTGTGATAACCGTATTGTCAGTACATTGTTAAAATACGCCATGACTTGGTAAATAAAATAAACAGTTTATTTTTCAAGTATATACTTGTATCCATTAAATACCACTAAGTAGTCTTTAAAAATAACCTTTTAAGGCCTGAAACTACGTTAAGGGGGCGCCCGCGCGGTCTCATACAAAAGTGAACCGTCGCGTGCGCCCGCTTAACGCAGTTTCGGCCTTAAGGTGATGTGAGTCCAGCGCTTAGCTACTACAGAGGTGGTGAGGTGCGGGGCCTGCGGTCCGACCGCGGGCGATCTCCCGCTCGCGCGTAGTTTGCGCGCTAAGTTTGAATATGTCACTCATTGAGATGCCACAGTGTAGTGACTATAGTAAAAAAAGCCTATCAAGCAAAACTAATCGTAGATATTACGAAGGTTGGTATTATATTGTAGGTAGCCTTGGGAAAAATAACTAAAAAGAGATAAAAGGTTTTAAAAAAATATCGGTCTTAACACTAAGTGAAATCATTTTTGGGTAAGGCCGCCAAAATTGTCAATTATATCACAAAAGTAACACAACAGATTTTGTGTTACCGTCACACAAATGTAATCCAAAAGTAACACATCTTTTGGGTAAAGCTAGTTTCATACTGGTGAAATTAATAACCAAAAATAATACAAGATATTTTTTTTGAATGGGCGGACTGCAGTGCTATTGGAGTAATGAAATACGATTTTTAAATAATGTACTTGCGTACCTTGAATAATAAAATTGAAAAAAAACATAACAAATCAATGAATTAAATAATAAAAAGAATACAAAGTTATTTTAACAATAAATGTTCTGACTTTTCTTTAACTTTTCGCGATATCTTCTCTGTCGTTCTGCGGCAGTTAACGGCATTGTCTATAAAAAATGGACAGTTACTATACGCCCATAAATAGATTATATTATAATTGAATAGAAGAAAACAATTGACTGCTGAATACATTAGTAAAACATACTAAATTAGTTCGGTGCTAAAGAGCCTTTCGTGCAAGTTTAAGAGGAAATGCGATCAGACATTCGACTGAATTTCCTAAGTAGAAAGTCATAATTCAAGGTTTAATACAAAATCACACTCAGATACATTAATTACAAAATTCAGTTCAAATACCACTATGCATGCGGTTTTATAGATCTACTGTGTTACGTAACACATACTTTTGTGTTACAATAACACAAATGCAACACAAAAGTGACACAAATGTAACACAAGCGTAATACAAATGCAACACAAAAGCAAAATTTTTACTACAATTTTAGGCTATATTTCGGTTATTTATTACTATTAGGTACTAATGGGCGATTTAAAAGATACTTTTGACCTTATCCTCCACAAATATAATATAACAACATTAAAATAACTGTTTCTTACCTCAGAAATCACATTAAATCATTTTTTTATTTCCACACAAACGATAACGTGACGCGCACTTTAGGCTTCTTCACTGGCGAATAAATATAGCTGCCTTTTTTTTACAATTATTTTCGGTAACTGTGTTGCCATATTAATACTGTATTTTGCACTTTGGCTCTTTAAATAGTAGCTTTGGGGTAAAAAATCGTCACACAAATAAATCGTAACACAAAAGCAAAGCAATTTTTTTATTTTAAAATATCGGTAAAACTAATCAGTTACAGGATTTTCGCAACACTATTATTATTTTAGCAGGGGCATATCATGTAATTTTTTGACGGTAAAGATATAACTTAGATATATTCTACGATTTATTGAATCTTTTAACCAAATGATGCTGGGAAAAAAAACGACAAAAAGTCACACAAAAAAATTGACAATTTTGGCGGCCTTACCCTTTTATTATCTAATATTACGAGCAGAAATATTTTAAAGTGGCGGTGATCATACACGTTTTAACAAACAACAGTAAAGTACACATAACTGAAAAATATGAATATCTACGTATTGTTAGGTTTCAGTGGCGCCACCTTCAAAAGTAAAAACAAATAAATATATTGTATCATACCTCTTATTATCACTCCTTTTATTTAGGACTAGCTGACCCGGCAAACTTCGTACCGCTTTAGCGTAGCAATGATGCACTACTTTCCGAACAAACAATGCTCTTTCAATATAATCTATGGCTGTGAATGACATTGACATTCGTTACGCGTGTTTTTTTAAAAATGCAAAATTAAATGTATATTTTTCAATATTTCTGAGAAATTTTCTTAATATTTTTTTCCGTAAGAACCTTCTACTAATAATAACAAATACAACAAAAAAAGAATTAGTGAAATCGGTCCAGCCATTCACGCGTGATGCGACGACAACAAAAAACGGGTTTCATTTTTATATATATAGATTAGGCAGATAATATAAATTTCCACCGGCCGGTTTGTGATAATATACTTAATAATTATAATAATACTAGCTTTTGCCCGCGGCTTCGCTCGCGTGGAATTTAGTTTGCCGCTTTAAGTTTCGTTACAGATCGTTTAAAACATTTGTTTATCGTAGCAATCTCCGCATCGTTGCAAACTCCCACCTCCGCATCGACAAGAGGAGACAAGTCTTGTCCTATACTAAAAATTTTAATTAGATTCCAGATTTGACAATTTCAGTGTTGCAACATTATGACAAATACTAAATAGTGACGTTGCGAAATTATTCGATATGGAAATGGAATATTTCCGGATCGATTCTTCTCGTTTATAATTTTACTCTCGTAAACTAAGTATATCAGGAAATTAAATATTTCTGAACCGATAATTTAGTTTTGACGATTAATTAACGATCTGAGACTTTTCTTTTATAATTGTGTGTGAAATAAATAAAAAAATGTGATCATGAAGGAACATGACAAATAAAACAGAAAAAAAAACGTTGTTTGTTTTGGTTAATGTGCTAGATTGTTCATTCCAAGTAATTATATATTGGTGTCAAAAAAAAGCTTATATAATCTAGTTTAATAATAAGTAAAAAACAATGAGAAAATACATCGGATACATCTCGGATACAAAATATCGATTCGCAATGAAATAAGATATTCGTATCACTACACTACACTATTATATGTGGTAATATTATTTCACAAAATGACAGTAGCTAATGTCAAATCTGGAATCTAATAAAAATTCCGAGTATAGGTATCCCCACTACCAACATTGCAGCTGTATAGTTGATCTGCTGATATTCTTATACTGTGACACAACATATTTTTTTGTTTTTTTTTTCAAAGCAAAAATCTACTTAATCTATATACTCCGGTCAATTTAGAAATTCGAGGTTACATAAAGTCCAAACAAGCTGAAAATCAGGAAAATTGTTCAAAACATAATTATAAACAATGTCTAAAAGTTCCCCATCATTCCCGTGTATGGAATATTTTAATTCAAGGTCAAAGGTAAAAAAAAGTGTTTTTCGCAATTTTCAGCAAAACGGTAAGATTTATCATAAAAGTACCTGAGAAAATAAAAAAGCTTATAAAATTCTCTATAACTTTAATTCTATCCACTTTTTCCACATTCCAAACCGTTACCGTACAACTCTTTAATACCTTTCAAATGACATAGGTCATGTCACTGTTGAGCATTGGGGCAGGCTCCATAGTTACCTGCCCGAGGTCCTTAATTTTTACTTTTCCGGAACGTGTAGTTCAATAACGGTTGGAATATGGAAAAAGTGGATACAATTAAAGTTATAGAGAATTTTATAAGCTTTTTTATTTTCTCTGGTACTTTTATGATCAAACTTACCGTTTTGCTGAAAATCGCGAAATACTCATTTTTTTACCTTTGACCTTGAATAAAAAAAATTCCATACACGGGAATGATGGGGAACTTTAAGACATTGTTTATAATTATGTTTTGAACAATTTTCCTGATTTTCAGCTTGTTGGGACTTTATGTAACATTACTCTAAATTTTTGGTTTAAATTGACCGGATTATTATTCAGACAGTTCTTATTTATATTAAAACCTTATTTTCACGCAACCGTCATAGTTCAAATTTATTACTGCGAAAAAAGTTTTAAATTTTGCATCTCCGCGCTCCAGCAAATTTTGGCATAGGTCCGTCCTCCACAAGCGCTTGAGCGCGACGCGACTGATCACGCCCCGCGTCACCCGCAACACGGCAAATTCTCGAAATTTGTTAGGTATTTTGAAATTGTGTTTAAGAATGTAATGAAAGGTTACAAAAAAATACCTAATGCCCTAGCTCATGCTACGACCTATATTATAGTTGTTTTTCTTTGGGAAAAATCTGTTTATTTTAGCCAAATAATTATTTTTAAATTAATAAAAGAGGCAACTTTGTGATTTTTTTCTATCGAGGGAAATTAATCTAATCGTGTACTGAAATACCTTTGCCACTAGAATATATCCTCAACTTTAATATTATAGTTTTTTAGAATCAAAATTGTGACAATTTATATGAAAATAGTTGGATGGAAAAACCGCGTTTTGCGAGTTGCTGGACTCACGTCACCTTAAGGGGCTTAAATAGGTTCACTTGAATAAAACCCAATTTCAGTATAAAAAGAAGATGAATATAATTACGGTAAAATATACCTTAAATTACTATAATAAGGTTAAATACCTACTTAGCATGATAAATTTGCAAAATATGAGATTACTTACAGATCAAATTACATGTACATAAGCAGTGGTCGATATTGATACATAAAGAGATTACTTTGTCAAAAAAGGGTAAAAATGGTTTGACTGATAACATAACTATACTAATCGTCGCCTGTGGAAAAATATTCAAATAGGGCCCCAAAATAAATGTAGCTAGGGGCCCCAAAATACCACAGACGAAACTGTGATATTTTGCCGTGCCTGTGGTTTCCCCACAGTGTAGCTACGCGGGCGGGTTATACAATTAAAAGTAGTAGTTAAGCAAATCTAGAACAATGTATGCTGCAGTATAATTGGACGGATATCAAGTGTCTTTCTTTTATATTAATCAATGAGCCATACGATGAGCAGTTACAAACGAGCCATGGGAACAACTTCTTTACTAACAATCTCAAATTTACTGCAGGCAGTCTCTTATTCAACTACATATTTATGAGACCAGAGTAAGTAACTAATACATATCAGAATTAATTCGACAGCACATCAGATCCACATTTCCACAAATTAAATATTACAAGTATTTAATGTAATAATTAAGAGAATTCATTAAAAAAACAGTTCTCACATACGATGAACTTAGTGAATTAGTTATACATATTATAGTATGTTTGTGATCTATAATTATATTCTAAGTCCATTGATATACTGTAACATTATAAGCTAAGTAGGTTTCTTAAAGCCAAACAATATCCTAGAAAATAAATATAAACCTATAAATACTTAAAATATCATTTGAAATCATGTAAAATCATAGTAATTCGATTAGCCTCAAACATTACAACATAACTTCACGTACACTTAGTTACCAACATTACAAATACGAAGCACACCACAAGTTAGTTCGTCCCCTTACATAATAATACTATAATATTGTCACAGCAATAAGCGTATTTATCAATATTTTAATTGCTATAATTGTTAAATCGACTACCTTATTCCATTGAAGCTTAATTTCGAATCGCACACGATTTAAAAACTTAAATGCATCAATCACCAACAAAAACTTAATATTCATAATCGATATTTTATTTTAAAATTACCGATTTGATATCACGACATCGATCAAGGCAAGCCTTAAGTAGCATTAAGTTTTACTAAGTTACAGAACAATTACATCGTAACATAACCATTAAAAATAGTGCTGTTGACATAATTTGTATTCCACTGTATGCAACGAGGCATAAATTATTTTCTGATTATAAATCTTATTCATAAGAAAAAATATTTATAAATAGAATAACTGATAACAGTGAATACATAGTAATTGTTATTTAACATTAGCATTTAATTTGGCGTTTATAATACTGGATATGATACGATAATACATTTTGAAATACAGTCAATAATCTCAGTCACACAGTTATATTAGAGGCAGGGACCTAGGTGGGTTCACAACACGCTACTTTCTGCGGAGATAAGTTTGGCAGTATTGATACAAGATCAAAATCTCAATTCACAGAATATAGCGCGCTTTTCATTGATATACTTAAAACTAAATTGAATTGAAGTAAATAGTATTGTAGGTAAAATATCGTTAATAAACTAATTACTTCAAATGAAATAGCTCTAGCATATCAATGCATGGTCTACTTAGTAAGTCAGTCAAAACTTGGAATATAGCACCAATCGCATACACATCACTTGCATTCCTAGTAAGCTATCTTAGATTAAGCGGTGGGATATATATTGTGCGTTTCATCGTCTGCTTTATTGCATTCAGTGAAAGAGAGCGCGGGGACGTTTCTTGGCTAGGATGTGCCACGAGTGAGTCACTCCTTTGCGGCGTTTCGGCGACAATCTGAAACACAATAATTAACATTGACTTATATAATGGCTTGTTAGAATCACTTCTTTAACAGCATTTGTGGACAGTGTCAACATCACAGCAGAAATATTTATAACAGCATGAACAGTGCAGAATAAATGCATCTTACAAAATTGGGGCCGTTCACAAAATACGTCACGCTATAATCAACTTTTTTTCACCCCCTCCCCCCCCATTGTCACGCTGTGTCACACTTTCTGTGACCCCCATGTATATTTCGTCACAAAAACTAAGACCCCCCCCTGAATAATGATAAAAATTGAGAAAAAAGTATTTATTGAAAAAAATATTTAAAATATTTTAATGAACGGCGAACATCACGTTGCCGTAGACCCCCCCGTCCCTCCTTGTCACATCTTGTCACACTCAGCAAACCCCCTCCCCCCCTTGAACGCGAACGTATTTTGTGAACGGCCCCATTGCCAATACACAGTAATTACATTATGAGTTGACATGATAATTATATTAGTTAGAGTGATAATTGATTGCCAAGTTGTATCACAGAACTGCACGTCGGCAGTTTGTGGTAAAACTTTCTGTAAGCTTTGTATTAATATAGCAACTATGAGTGCTGAGCGAAAACAACTATGGAAATGTCCAGAATGTTGTGCTGCACAGAAAAAGGGCGGAGACAACAGTTTCACGCCTGTTCGACTCGAATCTGAAAATATCACCAACCGAAAGAAATCTGATTCGCCGGGGTCCGAAATGGTTCAGCTCACAGAACAGCTACGTCTACTAACATCGGAGTTCTCTTCAGTAAAAAATAAGTTGGATGACTTAACTAAGTCAATTTCATTTACCAATGAAAGATTAGATGAAATTGTTGTGAAATGGAAGGAGGCAGAAGAACGGCTTAAAATCCTAGAGAAGCGAGAGCAAGAAGTGGAATTTTTACAAGACACGGTTCTAAGTCTGAAACAAGAGCTTTCAACACAAGCACAGCACAACCTCAAAAACGAGATCGAAATAGTGGGTATTCCTGAAACATTATCGGAAAACTTATATCATACGGTTCTATTAGCTGCAAAAAAGGTGGGAATGGACTTAGATGAAAGAGATATAGATTGGGTCAGCCGTGTAGGACCGCGTCGACCACCAGTGACAACAGCTCTACCAGAGGATGGAGCCAAAATGCCCCGCCCAATCGTAGTTCGTCTTCTTCGTCGAACAAAACGAGATCACCTTCTTAAAGCCACAAAATCAAGAAAGAATCTGAGTAGTGCTGACCTCGAGATATCCGGCTCTCCTCAAAGGGTATTCTTCAACGAGCGTTTGACTAAGGAGAACAGAGTTCTATTTCGAGACGCTCGACTCAGAACCAAGCAACATGGATACGCTTTCTGCTGGAGTACACAGGGTGCCATCTTCGTCCGGCAGCGAGAAGGAAAGCCAGCTATACCCATACGATCCTACAAAGACCTTGATAAGCTTATCCCTACTAATGAACCTCCTAATTGTGGTTAGTTATGCCATTTATTTCATTTGTTTTTCCAAAAATAGTGAAACACAGTGTATACACTCATCTCTTACTGATGATAAATTAAGAAATTTCACCGACGAACTAGGTACAGAATTAGAAGCGATAAATATAAAGTGTGTAACAGTAAGTGACTCAACTAGAATTAAAGAATTTATTGCGCCAAACCATAATTTTAAGTTATTATCAATAAACATTAGAAGCATTCATAAAAATTTTGACACTCTACAAGTAGCTTTACAGGGTATGGGTATCTCTTTTGATATGATAGTTTTGACGGAATGCTGGCTAAATGAGTCACTCATTATTCCACAAATGCCGGGTTACAGCTCTTACCAAACAATGAAATACTTAAACCAAAATAGTGGTGTAGTCATTTATGTAAAAGACATATGGAACCCAATAGTCTCAGAACCAACAATACACGGTGCCGTAGGCTTGACAATTACCATACCTAAAATTATTCGCGTACTCGGTGTATATCGCTCTCCATCTTTTAGAGATATAGATTTTTACCTTAATTCATTAGAAACGTATATTAACGAATTTGGCAACAACCATCTTCCATTTGCGCTTGTTGGCGATATAAACGTAAACATAATGAATACAATAAGCAACCAACAAACTTCAGAATACCAGTGTTTTATGGCTGAAAATGCCCTCCTTCCCGCGATAACTCAACCTACAAGAGAATCTTCATGCATAGATCATATTTATGTTAAAGATATAAGTTTTCAGGACGTAGTTGGTATTGTATGTCATTCTGACGTAACTGACCATTATCCAGTCATAGCTAGTATGAACCTTGCTAACGTAAATAAACCTAAAAATCGCCAATCCAATCGGTTTGTTACAAAAAGGGTCTACGTTGCCATCAAAAAAGCTCTAAGTGAAATTGACTGGTCTTTTGTCTGCGATATCGACGATGTCAATAAAGCAAATGAATTGTTCATTAATAAATTCACGGAGGTTGTTGAAAGATACTCAGAAGAAATTAAAATTAGTAGAAGTAAATACAACTTGAAGCCCTGGATAACCCCAGGCTTAATAAAATGTATGCGTGTTCGTGACCAACTACACTTAAAATCTAAAAATGATCCAGACAACAAAATTATTAGGATCACCTACACCCGTTATCATAACTTTCTCACAACCCTATTACGTAAACTAAAACAAGAATATGAAGAGAGAGAATTAATAGAAAATAGAAAAAACCCCCGAAAACTTTGGAAATCTATAAAAAATATCTGCCACCTTACTCGTCATAACAAGCAGCCAAGTGAATTACTAACATTAAACGGCAGTGAGAGCATGCAACAATCCGCTGATTGTACAAACCATCATTTCGCTACAGTAGGGCAAAAGTTAGCAGATAAAATCCTCTCAAAATTAAATAAAAATGAATCGGACCTTGCAAAAAAAGTTAAAGTCTGTAACTCACCTGCATCTTCATTTTTCATGGCTCCAACTGATTACGAGGAAGTTGGAAAATTAATTATGAGTTTAGAAAATGGTAAGGCTCCCGGTATTGATGGTTTCGGTAATTCACTAATAAAAGCAACGAAAAATGAGATCATAAAACCACTTACACACATTTTAAACTCGAGCATCTTAAACGGCATCTTTCCAGATGTTTGGAAGATTGCCTCGGTCTGTCCTATTTACAAAAGCGGACCAAGGGACTCTGTTGAAAACTACAGACCAATATCATTGCTGGGGACATTCTCAAAAATTCTTGAAAAACTTGTAAATAAACGCCTTGTTGATTATCTTGAATCTCAACATCTAATTTCGGAAAATCAATTTGGCTTTCGCAGAGGGAAAAGCACAGAAGATGCGGTTGCGCTGCTCACAAATACAGTATCATCACTCTTAGATAAAAAACAATGTTGTGTTTGTGTGTTTTTAGATCTGGCGAAAGCCTTTGACACAGTCTCAATCTCGATACTTTTAAATAAACTAGAGAGCATGGGAATTCGAGGAATAGCCTTAAACTGGTTCAGAAGCTATTTAACCGAAAGGAGACAGTGTGTTAAGATAAATCAGACGACCAGTTCACAACAACACATACACTTTGGTGTCCCTCAGGGCAGCATCCTTGGACCCACGTTATTTCTCCTTTACATTAACAGTATTCATAAAATTCCAATTGAAAACGCCAGTATTATCTGTTATGCTGACGACACGGCGGTAGTCTTCCACGGACCCTCTTGGTCAAATGTGTGCTCGGCTACTGAGACAGGCATGACCTTGATTTCACAATGGCTAGAGCAGAATCTTCTAACTTTAAACAAAAAGAAAACTACGTATTTATGCTTCCACAAGACGTCTGCTTCAGAACCAGGTGAAATCAATATTAAAATACACCACCAGACGTGCCCTAGTCAACTCTGCTCATGTGATACGCTAACCCGTGCAAAAAGCACAAAATATCTAGGAGTTCATATTGATGAAAATCTGTCATTCAAAATACACATTGAAGCTCTTTCAGCAAGAATTAGAAAGGTTATAAGCGTGATGAAAAGTCTAAGGGATGTTGCAAACAAAAATACCCTTAAATCAGTGTATTATGCGCTCTGTCAATCAATAATAACTTATTGTATAACATGCTGGGGTAATGCCACCAAAACCTTTATGATTCAGGCTGAAAGAGCTCAGAGATCAGTCCTCAAAGTCATGCTTAAAAAACCGTATAGATATCCCACGCACAGTCTGTATAAAGAAGCTGATGTGTTAAGTGTGAGAAAGCTATATGTATTGAAAACCACATTGTTAACACACCGTTTGATTTTAAACTCTCCTAGCAGTTATGAATATTTATTTAGTAGAAGATTATATAGATTGAATGTTCCTAGGGTTAATACTAGTTTTGGACAGCGTTTTGGCGTTTTTGCGAGAACGTTCGTTTATAATAAAGTAGTCAAATATTGTGATATTAAAAATAAGAAATTACACGAAGTAAAAAATATTGTCAACAAATGGCTTATTGCACTTAGTTATGATGATCTCGAAACTACTTTAAATACTCCAGTAGCTTAGTACCTAGTCAGTAAGTCATTATTTTTGAGTTCCTATTATTGTTTGCTACTTACTTTTAATTTTAATATGTACTACGTTGTTTTGTTTTTTTTTTTTTCTTATAAATTTTTATTGTTCTTTTTTTCCTGTCATACTTAAAATTTTATTTTATTTTATTTTCAACCAACTTCATTTAAACCTATGTTACATTTTATGCCTACTGAGAAAATATTTCTATGTCAAAGATTAACGAGATACAATACATGTCTTCTCGATACAGGCTTGCCTAGTGAGAAGACATATAGACATTCAAATTTGTTACTCCATCGACAAATTGTACATGTTTTATGCTGTAAGTACTAAGAATATTTTTATAATTTAATCTAATTTTAAGCTTTATCTGTAAGTGCATTTTGTTCGAAAATAAATATTTTTCATTTTTCATTTTTTTCAGAAATGCATGTCTCTTTGTAATAAATAAGTTAAACTTGCCCATGATCAGGAGTGTCAGGCATGTAGGGAGACATCCTGAAGTCCCGACTGTGTGGAGTCTCGATGCCGAATGGACTGTAGAGCTTCGCTGGACTGCAACCAAGGACCTGAAATGCATGGTTTCTGTAAGTTACTTGATAGTGAATGTTCATGGTTTTCTGTGTCCTGATTAATAAATTAATGGAAGACTTTAAGTAATTTAGTGCATAAGGATGATGTTTATTATTCACACTCAAACATTTAAATGCTTTTTAATTCAGTTCGACATGGACTAGAAACTAGTTAGTTAGTTTAAAACTTGGAATTAGAATGATATAATATTTTTTAAGTAAGGAGTTGACAAAGAAGGACTCATTTATTTACAAAAATACCTTGCTTCATGAGTCGCTAGTTTTTTCTACATGTTATTGAGAGTCAGTTGTTCTACCTGTTTTTTCTTCATGACCGGAGTAGTTGGAGCCCGACTCGGAGATCCAGTCTCGGTCAGTCGATGTCTGCGACGACCACTCAGTCTGAAATGCTGTGTCAAAGATACTGGTGAATAAACATACAGAAACTTCTTATGTGAGCCCCGTACAGAGTAATAACGATAGAGAATTATTTTAGAAGCAGTGTAGTTGAATTCTAAGGTTGAAGAAAAGGTAATATCTGATAGGTATTAAATAAATTCCGTAAAATTATTACACAATGAACACCACACAAAGCACACCAAAATGGGATCTTTTTTAAATTTCTAATAGGCAAGATAGGGACTTTTACTTTGTTTGTTTGCATTTTACCTGGTTAGAAGTTAGACAAGAAGTCCTTAGTACTTAATAAAAAAAGAACAAAAGTGTAAAACAGACGATTCATTCGTACCTGCGATAAATTCCCGAAAGTGTTTCTCACGCTACGAAAAGTTCTGGATATCTTGTCCGCCCCAGACTGTAAGGCACGGCGAGAGTTCGCAAACGAACTCGTTTTGAATAAATTCTTGTTATAACATCCATCCACGTTCTTAAAACTCTCCCGTGTCGGCGAATCGATAGCCAGATCTTTCGCAAAAGGATCCTTCATTTTGTGATAATTGATACGCACCGCACTATGCTAGTTATTACAATAAAACTACAAATATTCGATATAGAATATAAAAAACTACACTTTCATACACATTTTGAGAAAAATCGCGTAAAATAAAAATCAATTATTAGGTCGAAAGTCCGTTGGTTGCCGTTGTGCGCTTTGTTGATTTTTTTCAAACGGATGTGACGCTTGTGACTTTTCTTTTGAAAGTGACGTCATGGACTATTAGGTGTTGCCATTTATTTAAAAACTACCAAATTTTACCGATATACAATAATTGCCAATGTTTATGCCACTTCCATGGGTGCATGGAAGTAATATTGTGCCGCGATGTAAAGGTGGTCGCTCATTTATCAAGATCATGTTCATCATCGTCCTCCGTGACGTGCCCGTCAATGTCGAACTATATAAGTTACTCTATGTGTCGAACCTTGGGTTAAAGCTCCTCATATTACTATTGAGCCTTCTTGGTATGAATGAATCATGTTCACCTAATATAGTATAGGTCAGTGCCTAATATCCATTGTTTTATGAGAAAGGCTCCAACTTCAAAAAGTTTTTACTTACTTACTTTTTATCTGAGCCCTGCCATACTTATGAGAGCATGTTGAGCTGTTGGTCCTAGTAGTTTCAATCGTTAGACCATGTCAGAAACCTTTAGATGGTCTATAAACTTGGGACACTTAAAATATGGGATTCTTAAAATAGGGCAAACATTTTTTTTAAACTGAAATAACATAACTATAATAAAACTAATTTATTTTAACTAAACAACAATAAATATATGAATCCATTAACCCCGTTGATGCATGTAGTAATCAATTGCTGTTGAAAATGCTGCAAAACCTGCTGCTCCAACTACTCCAGCTTTAAGACCACCTGAAAAATACAAGGTTTAAAATAAAAAAGACTGCAGACTGTATATAAAAAAACTTTAAAAATGTATCTTATTTGATTGTTTAAAACTGTAACTAAGTGTACTGGCTGTGGGATTTCAAAAATGTGTTGTACATCTTAGCTTTAAGAGGGAGACAACTTGTCATCTCAAAGATAAATACAATGAGTTACACTGCTGGTATTGTTAGTTCTTATAAATGGTGTTAATATTTTTTACATACCCCTAAGTCCAATCAACCCCCCAGTTATTCCACCTGCATAGGTTCCGTTTTTCCAATCAGATTTCCCTCTCGCGGTCTCTATGCAGCACTCAACACCTGAGAACACTGCTCCGAGCATGGCAAAGTTTTTTGCGTAACTCAACATTGATGTTTTCATTTCTCTTAGTATTTCTCTGGCTGTTTGATTTTGTTGTGCCATTGGATCTGATACATTTGGCATTAGTGATGATGTGAAGAGACCAACGGCTGCCCCAAGACCATAGCCTGGAATATTTCATTTAAAATATTATAGGGTTCTTCATTTACACTCAAGAGTCTTTTGGTAAAACAATTTTCTTACCTATAATACAACTAGTCAAAGATTTAAAAGGGCAGCTTTCTACGGTGGCTTCAATCATTTTCTCTTCGTTTGTTTTGATAATAACGGGTCCTAATATCCTTGGTATTATAATGTTATCTCTCCATCTCTGTTGATTACCAACTAAATATTTGGCCAAGGAGTCGTAGTCACTTTTTTCCATAAACTTCTCTAGATCAGGATCTGCCGGAGGTCTCGCGTAATTTGCCATGGTGAAGTGTTTCCTAATTTACTCGTTATGATGGCTTTGATAGCGAAAATCAATATAATTCATTGAATGTTTTTGAAACCATCAACTTAACCTAAAAATAAACCGTACAAAACTGACTGACATTTTCTTTTCTACAGTAAAAGCAAAGCAAAGCAAATGTCACTGGTATGACAATTTTGTTTTGATTTTGACATTCATCTGTATTTGACATTCACAACTAAGATCAGTCATGTCTGTCATGTACATGTGTGATGAATGAATGGATGGGATGGATGGACAAATGTAAACAAACAAAGCCTTGCCTCAGCTGAGAAAGAAAATATTTCTTTAATTCTAAACAATACAGAAAAATATATACCTATCAAGGCGTGCTATTACAATGTCTGACTCTTCAGATGAGGAAGATTTATCAAGGTTCAGAGATGCTGTTGATACAAGTTTTACAACGTTTTTATACAAAAAAGTGACTACAAGCCATGTGCAAGGTAAATAGGAAGAAATAACGTATTTTTTCCGTACTTACTCCTAATTGCAGACTATTAGAAGTTAAATAAATTAGCTAATACTATTTTGATCAAATATTTTTCATACTTTTCACAATTAAATATACTCTATTTGAAAAGTATAACCAAAAAGTTACATTACAGAAACACCGAAGCCGAAATCTGAACGATATTTAGAAATATCCTCTCACTACAATGACGTGAAGGTTCCAGAGAAGATGCAACAGCAAATAGGGGCAAAAATATCGGCAATTATCAATAGGAATACAGAGTTTGTTGATTTGAAACAAACAGTTAAATTAAAGTGAGTATCACTGGACTTACCATACAGCATACAGTGCATACTGTGCCTAATCTTCATGTTTCTTGCAAGTTTTACTAAAAATCTTTTAATCCAATACTAGGTTAAGTAACTGTTGATAATGTAGAATAAGAAATATAACATAGTTAATTAAGTACTTACACATTTTTAGGGTTCTGTACCCAAAGAGTAAAATCGGGACCCGGTTACTGAGACTGCGCCATCCGTCCGTCCGTCTTTTTATATTTATATACTGGTTGTGGATTTGCAGAAAATCAAAAAAAGTGGGTGGAGTAAAGTTATTCAAAGACTCTGATGAATATTTGAAGTATGAAGACAATATTGATTCCTACATTGATATATACAGCTTGGAACTGAAGAAACTAAAAAAAGAACACAAAGTGTCTGCTCAAAATGAATCTAATGGTGCCGGTAAGAGAGTTCATAGTTATTTAATTTAGAAAAAAATCAGTTTACATTAAGTTTTTGAAATTTAAAAATCAACAGTTAATATGGCAATAAACACAAAGGCACAGGTGAAAATGAATAATAAAACAATACAACCAAAACAAACTGTCCCTTAGACTACAATCAGTTGTGTAAAGTGTGGATAATGCCTAATCCTCTTTACTGTACTTACATCTTCAGTGATATGAGAGCTAACCACCACTATTCTAAGTAATTCCCTCTAACTTCACTCACACTTCACTCAACTGCCTTTCCTCTGGAGAGGGGCATCGGTGAAGCATTCTGATACTATTACTACAGCTGTTGATAAATAAGCTTCTCTATTCTAGATGTTGGGAAATCAGTAGCAGAGTGCTCAGAGACAACTGACACTAATGAACTGGATATACCAAAAAAATTGCAGAAAAAAATCGGGGCCAAGCTCTCTGATATTATTAGTAGAAATATTGAATTTATTGAAGTGGAACCAACTTCGAAGACTAAGTAAGTAATTATGGCTGTTGTTCCTGACAATTATAGAAAATTTTGCATTCAAGAGGATGTATGGCTACTAAACTACTTTTATACAAAAAGGATTACTTACTGGTTTTTTAGGTTTAAGGGATAAAGAATTTAAACTATGTTTTAGGATACCTTTACATTTTTATCTTACATTTCGACCTCCAATTTGAAATAACTTCACCCCCAAAATACCCTGAAATCGTCTTACTGCTACTACTGCTAGTTCTTTTATATGTATCTATAAATAAAGAACATTGTGTTATACATAATCATAAATCACTGAACCAAAACTGAAATGTTAAGCCGTCGGTCCCGGTTACTTTTTACCGGATAGTAGCTGTTACATGAGCCATTTCAGAGCCCTTTGGCGGCTCAATACTTAACTCTGACACCAGGATTGGTCAGGTTGACCATCCACTTGATGAAGAAGAAGAAGATGGAACCAAAGGCTTACATGTTTTATTTATGTTTCAGAAAAATTAAAGTAAAAGGTATGAAATTATTCAAAGATTCAAAATGTCTTCTTGCATGTGAAGAGGTAAAGGACACTTACACTGAAGTACACAATAATATGTCGAAGAATTTACAGAGGAAGAGGAGAATAATTGATTCCACGGACCATCAACTTAATGAATATGGTGAGAATCTATCTATACTATGTATATAGTATGTATAATCAAGCTAAGTAGTTTTTTGTTTGTTTGAACGCGCTATTCTCAGAAACTACCAATCTGATTTGAATATTTTTTGTATTGGATAGCCACATTCAATGGGAGGGTTATATAAGTTATATTATAGGTTATTTTTCTTCATTTAATTTCGAAATTCCCATGGGAACGTCTTTACTAATTAAGCTTGTTTGCTTTTTGAACAAGCTTCTCTGGAACTGCTAGTCTGATTCCAATAATATTGTTTGTGTTAGATAGCCAGATTTAAGAGGAATGTTAAAGGCTATGTCAATGTTATCCCAAAATTACCACGGGACTGAGTACACTGTTATTTATTTATTTATACATCTTATATCACTCAGTGTTTAACTTAGTGATGCTAGTTATTCGCGATTGTTAAGTCACACAGGGTATACCCATCCAGCTATGCTATAGCATAGCTGGATGTTATCGAATCAAAGTAGGATATTAACCAAGTCAAGGAGTCATAAATATGTCAATTGTTTTCAGATAAAATGGTAGCTGCATCAATAAGTGGAGATTACGTATTGTCGAAAAAGGAAACCAAATTGTGGAAATCACGAAGGAAAGAAAAGGTCTTCCGGTACAAGAAAAGTGGCAAGAGTAAAGTGTTAACCGCTTTAGAATAAGCAAATAAAAATACATATTAAAATAACATGAAACATTTTATTTACAAGTAACTTAACCTATAATAAATATGTACAAAAATCTGCTCAAATTGTCATTCCTTGATTTTATTTGATTTCGTTTATATAGTTTGTGTGTGTAGTAGGTTCCTATTTTAAATATATAACGTGGTTTAACAAAAAATAAGGGTTTAATTAGATAGATGGCGCTGATGTTACGTGCATCTTTTACAAACAAAAAAAATATCGAAACTTTACATGTGGTTCTGTAAGAGCTATATTTTATTGTATTTTGAGAATCGTGTTAAGAGGGTATTATTCCAATGACCATTGAATAAATTAAACAACAATGTACTTGTCTAACATTAACTTAATACTACATACATACTTAACATACTAATTTTCTGTTACAAGACTATTTATTTATCGTCTTGTTGGCAAGATGAACGGACATATAATTGTACGCTGAAATGGCTCTAACTAAAGGAACTGATTCTACATTCCTAACTTTGATCTACAATAGATCTAACTAAAGCTTATGAAACTAAGATCTAAAGCTAGGAAAATGTGAAGTTATAGTTGTCTGGGTTATTTAAAGGACCAAAATGGAAGATTATGTTCTATTTCTATTTATAATAGAATTGCTATTGCCTTGAATTGGTTTAGCAGACTTATGTTCGATTTGTACTAAACAAAGTCATCACGTTCTGCACTTTTCTGTACCTAACTGTATATCTAATTCATGCTCGACGTTGAAAATCAAAAAAACTTTTTCAGCCAGCACAGATAGACTTATCTCCAAGTTGTAGGTACATTCTGTCTTATTGTACTCTCAATTTGGTGGTTCTATAAATGAATATTTGTCTCTGGTTCCTGTCTACAGTTTGCTTGCGTCTCTCTGTATGCTCCTGTTGACTTGTCTAGCCGTCATGTCGTTTTCGAACGCCCTGTTGTCTACGCCGTTGGTGATGGCGTTTCCGTTGGTGGGTTGCTCCACCGGACCGTCCATTAAGAACATTGTGAGGAAGAACAGGATACTGCCTGTTGGTGCGAATAGAAATAATGTTAGTTACATCTATTGAGCACAAAAGACGAAGTCTTCATACTAAGGGCATTAGTCATAAACACTTAACATCGTCCGACATACTCTATTTTACCAAGAGCAAAAGAGACAAAACTTTTTATATCAGTGTTTTAATAAAAGAGCGTTCATAAATTAGTCTGTATTTAATAAATAATTGAAATTGTCATATGCAAATGTGTGCTGGGCACCTATAAAAAGGGACTGTTATAGGGGTTCCGTTTAAAAACAAATCCCATTTTTCACTTCGGTTCCCTGTCTTCGCACTTCAGCTTCGAACCATTTAGGGTATGATGCCCTAAATAGTTCGAAGCTCGTAAAAAACACCAAAACCTAAGATTCTCATACTCTATATTTCATCTTAACAACTTACTGATCCCGTAGAAGCCAGCGTAGAAGATCATGATGGCCTCCCTGTAGCCGATGGCCTTGGACACGGGGTCGACGAGTATGGGCAGGTTGCCGCCCACGTTGTTCATCACGAACAGGAACACGCCCACCGTGGTGGAGCGCACCGACAGCGGCACGATCTCCACCAGGATCGCGAACACTATGCCGAACCACATCTCCGCTGGAATAAACAACGAAAATTGATTTTTTGTAACAATTTTTCTTCTTTGGGTTCACTAGTTTGGGAGATACGACACACAGACACATTTTGTCCTCACTTTAAATATAAGCATCTTAAATTGTTTACCCGCTCAAATCGGTAGGTAGGCAAATCCCCAAAAAAAAAGGCCCACAGGAACTTTCGCAATTGCTGTGGCGACCATTTTAAACTGATTCAACGATTACACATACTAATAACACCAGTTTGAATCTTCGAACTTACCGAAGAAGTATGAAATGGCGAGAGTGATCATGGCCCAGAGCGGGCCGAACACCACCGACCCGAAGGCGGGCAGCGTCGCGATCAGCTGCGACAGAGCCAGGATCAGCACACGGGACCGGATGCCCATCTTAGCTACGAACCTGAGGGAAGAGATGAGGTTAAAAAATTGCACCTCACGAGTTGTGGAAAGAAATTAGCATATTTTGAATATTTTGAATCATCTATGTTTTTAAGTAGACTCTTACGACCAAAGCCAGGCGCACTATGAAATTTGAGAAAGAAGTACCTATTGTCTTCACGTCTTTGCTTTTATGGAGCCAAAACTGAATATTCGATTTGTACTCACTTGTCCGAGATGATGCCTCCAACAACAACGCCGATAGATCCAATGCCGACAGTGACGGCGAACAGCCACCAGCCGAGGTCCACGTCGGGGAAGTAGTCGCGGTAGTACAGATCAGCGTTGTACGCGAAACACATACCACCTGGAGACGATTGAGATCGATAAATTCATAAATCGAGTATACTTGACTTCCTAGGCATGGACCAAAAGTGTAGAATGTTGATTTTTCATGTGAAATCTCGTACAGTTTGATCGAACGATTAAGATAGAAAGAAAAACGATTGACACTTGTATAGGGAAGCTGGTTAGGTATTCGATATGTTGGCTCTCAGTAGGTACTTTAATGATAAGGTATGACCTAACTTTCACTTACGCTTTTACTTTAATCATATTACTTATTAATGACTTCACGTTGGTAGTCGAATATACCAAGTTATTTAAATTACCCAAAGTTACATTAAACAATAATAAATACCTAAACTCTATAGTCACAGTTTGAAGAACATATTTTCTTGTCATTGAATTTGTAGAAAAAATGCGATAATCATCGTCCCGCGTTTGCGGAAGGGTTTAACAATAATATTAATTTCCGTCGTGTCCGCTAAGGTCTTTTAATTTATCCGTGCCTACTAATTCTGTCTTAGAGTGTCCTTGTCTTTCGCGACATTATCACTGCAGCGTGACTGGCAGGATACGGGGCACAACGTCACAATACACTTATTAAAAACAGAATTACTCAATCATAAACTTTATGCAGTTCACATAAGGCTAACTACTTATTTTCTCAAGTTATTTAATAAGTTTGTTGTAAGGGAGCTTTTGTAGTAAGGTAGGTGCGTTTATGTACTTGTCTTGGTCGAGTTGAGTCATTGAATCAGGATTTTGTCACAGTTTTTATCTTATTGTAGTTCATTTAACATACATATTTGTTCAATAAAAGTTCAGAGTTAAATTGAACTCTATTTGGTGCTTTACAAGTACCTATGTAAATTGAACCAGGAAATAAATATGTACATTATTGGGTACTAGACCCAATAAATACTGGTAGTTGATAAATACTGGTGGATGTTTTTTGTGGATTGTTGTTTGTTTAAATATCTTTGGAAGTACTCGTATGAGGCTAATTTTTCTGTATATTCAGTGTAGCTTAGCCACCTTCAATTTGAATATTATAGCCACATCATAGAGGAACATATAGGCTTCATCACGGACGAGCGAAGCACTTATTGCTTCTCTATTTCGTGGGCTACATTTATCCCAACATACATCTAACCACGGGATCTGTGATAATATCTACTGATAGAACTGCCGATCAATGCTACTAAGCAACTAATTATCAATGCAACTCACCGCAATGTCTGATGGAAGCAGCGATGCACAGCATCAGGATTCGCGGCTGCGCGATCACGTGCCAGATGGTCACTTGAGGAACTTTCTTGCCGGACTCCAGCGAGGCGTCGTTGGACTTGGTGTTACCTGTTCATACAGTGGAATTAATAAACGCTTAACAGCAATTTAGATATGAAATGGTTTATCCCTTTCCGACATACGCTATTATCTAAAGAGCAAAAGAGACCAAACACTTGTTTTAGTTATAGAGCGATTATGAATAAGACGGTTAGCTAATTAGCAAATACAGTATTAGCCACTTGTCTATGGATGCTGGTATACGTGGAATTAGGAATACAAAAGCTACCTAAACTACGTAGTTAAGTAATTGTCAACCCCTTACCTTCCTCCCCAATAGTGGTTCTCTCTGGCTCCCTAAGCGTCAGGAGTGTGAGAATCGCAATGATGATTCCGACGACGCCCGCGCTGTAGTAGCAGAGACGCCAGCTCTGTTCGATAAATAATGGAACTGATTTAAAAAAATGATCCGTCATCCGGACATTATGTTTATAAATCCGTATTTAAAGAAACAAAACAATAATATATCGCTCATGAAACATTATGGCCGTTACATATATGAAAAAACCTCAACTCACCAATCCCCAAGCATTCACTTCCGGTACATATCTTCCAACAGGGAAAGCGATACCATATCCTCCATAAATTCCCCAGTTGAAGATCGACAGCACTAGCGCCCTCTGGTGCTCCGGGAACAAGTCCGTCAGTATCCCTGTAGCTAGCGGGTTGCACCCGGACTCTCCCGCCGCCATTATCATCCGAAGTAAAACGAGATGCCAGTATTCTGTGACGGTCCCCATCAGCAAGATGGCGATTACGAACACTACCGTACATACAGAGAGAACACGAGCTCGGTTGAACCTGTGGAAGTGTTTGTAAGTAAGTCAATTGAATGCATTCCATTTTAAGCAAGATTCACTTTTGGATCACCTCGATTGATGAAGATAACAAGGATTCGTAGTTATAACACAACTTTCATACAAAAGACATCAACGCGCTCTTCTTAAAATGATGAACTCGCTTTAACTTGATAGGCAAAACCAATATGAATTGTAGCCAAAGTCGAAAGATTTTTGACACTAAGGGGAGAAAAAGCTTCTTATGTATAAAAACTCGAAAAGAAAAACTACTTCACAAAAATATATTTTTTTATCTTTGTCTTTAGATCCTTGTACGGTAAAAAAGAGCAATGGAAAAAAATAGTATGTTAGTACGTTTCGTATCTCACTGACCTATCAGCCACAATTCCCAGTATGACTCCGACCACAGTGAAGACAGCCATGAAGGCGGGCCCGGCCAGCACCTGGTAGTCTATGCCTAGACCGTTGTAGCCCCACTCGCAGTACCGCGTCCCATTGAGGGTCAGGGACTCGCACCTGTACAGACAAGATGCATTCATTAACAAATATTTGTAATACGTTATCCAGGGAATATCTGAGTCAAGTCTGTGAAATAAATGATAATCTGACTTGTTAGTATACAATTACTAGGTAAAAATATTTTATATGGTGTCAATTTCCTAAAGATTCGTGTATATATCTGGATTGTTCGTTGAAAACTTGTGTATGGTGTTAATTTAAAATAGTGGGCCGTTTATCTTGAAGTATAGTAGGTATCTTTAGTGCGAGTTAATGTCTAGGTATCCACTTAATACAAGCACAGCGACAAAGTTAACAACTTCCTTGTATTGTAAAAACCAATAATAAGCGGCTAGCTTTTTTACTAGTCATTTGATACTTCGATCAATCTAGGTTTTATAATGTAGCCTGGATTTGAAATTGTTGCGTGCACGAATGATATCGTGTTTTACGTACACTTTTGTATTTCGTTTTTTGCTTGTTTTCTGACAACTAATTTTTATAGCGAGGAGATCTTAGTATCTAAGATTTTGAAGCATTTAAAGTCCTCTGTCGTAGTACTATGGTTTTCTTTCAAGTTCTTTGTCAATTTGAACGCTTGCAACGTCTAGGTACTTTTACAACAATAAAAGCTTAAGATCTTACATTTCAGTGGAGTTGACTTTCTCGCAGATGACCGGCAGTTGACTCAGGCTCAGGTAAGTGGCGTTGAGCATGCAGGACTTGTCGCCATAGTGCAGGTCTTCCGCAGTCACCTTGGAAGTTGTTCCTGTTGAAAAATCACATATAGGTAAATAAATAAGTTTCTCGTAAGTACGTCGCTCTTCCGTGAGTTGTTCTTAAGTAACCGCTAACATACTTAACTATTGGCTAACCCTAGTGTCGAAGTTTAGGACAGTCGGTAGTCTTTCGATATGGGCTAAAGATTGACCCGGGACCGATAATTTGAAGAGTCCTCCGAAGACTCCGAAGCACAGATATAATTGCGACTATCGACCATCCATCCAAATATTTATCTAAAGACCCAGCTGCATGTTGATTAAATGATATTGAAACGAAATGGCATTGTGTTAACATCGCTAAGTCAAACTTTGACACGAGCGCTATAGTGCAGTTGTTCTTAGCTTGCAACGTGCGGTGATCGCAACGGTATATATACGCTTATTATGTGATGTAGAAATTTAAAGCATTTAAACCAATTATTGAAATAAATGGTAAAGAATTAAGTATAAGGGTAAAGAAAAGGGTAGTCGGCGGCATTGGGCGACCGACTGTAGCTGTAGCAGGTGTTCAGATTCGACGGATAGACTTCTAACGATAGTCTACTATAAGTTCGGCGACTGCGTGCGGCGGCGCATTAACATTCGCCTGTATTGTACCACTGCAGGACAAAGGCGTTATATTCAATTACAATAGTCCAAATGAAAATATTTCCGAATCGTTAACGAATCCGTTGCATTGCGTGATATGACGCAACCAGTTACATAATAATCATTTTGACCGTGACTTTGTTTGTCTAGAGGCCTATTAATTTAAACTTACTAGTTTTTGTAGCAGTTAACTTTTTTGGAAAATCAACTTCTCAAATTTTAATTTACATAATATATTAATTTATATTGGTAGGCTCATGTGATGTAATGCATATTATTATTATTATTTATTAATGTGTATTGCGTAAATCACAATGGATATAATATACCATTACAAAGTACTTCCTCTGATACCTATAGCTTTTGGATCCTATAGCCTTTCCCAATTGCTTTTTTATTATTATTATTTGTTATAAGACACTAAATTTATGTAATTTGGTGTTCTTAAAATCAATCTTAAAAGTTCTCATTTTATTTTAACCGAAACTAACTTTGCCGAAGTTGTATAAATGTGTTTACTGTTATTGCTGGTGTCTGAAAACTAGCGTTCTACTGAGGGGTCTGAGTAGAACATTCGCTGAGACGCCTCCCATTGCTACACTATTTTTTAGCTTTAAGTAAAACGAGAATGTTGTTCTCCTATTTTTTTGTGACCATAAATTTTATTTTATTTTAATTTTTTTATTGCTTCGCCGATGTTTAATTTACCCAATGTTACGTTTGACCGAAGCAACAAAGACCGCGATTTATCGATGTAACAATTCAAGAGGTTTTAATAAAATTACATGAAGTAAGTATATAACACAAGTTTTATCTATGTAAATAAGTCTTAGACTCCTTGAGAAATATTTCTTGTATTTATTACAATACTTATGTTAATACGGACACGATCATGCGCGGGCGACGCATGTAATAAATTGACCTACCAACATAATCGACCTTCATCTGTCGTTGATGATTTATGTGAAGTGAGCAATATTAGCAAAACATGCGGTACGGAACTAGAAGCATGCGTTCTATGGAAGCTATAGAGGCCAATTTGTCACTGTGTAATGTGTAATGAAACTAAGTATTGCGGTTTTCCTCTGCAATAAGATTTTATATGGGAGAATTGTTATTCGAAAATATAATTCATACTTAATACAGCTGAACAGTTTGTATAGTAAATACACACGCTTCTAATGACATGAGATATTATTTTTCTTTAAGATAGTTGCATTAATGAAGAAGATTTAATATCGAATTTTTGATACCGTTTTAGTCCCTAAATTCTCAAAGTACGTTTATTTACTTACATAACTTACGTGCTGCTAGAAAGTTAGTTCCAATAGGTTATTGGCCAACCCTGGTGTAGGAATTTTAGACCGCCTAAAGACCTCTGACATGGTCTAACGATTGAAACAACCGTGACCGACAATTTTAGCCCTCCAAAGCACGGTAGCGCTCAGATAGAAATGCCACTATCGGCCACCCATCCAAGTAGGAGCTTCACGTTGCTTAACAATCGCAATGAACTAATATCGCTTAGTCAAACTACGACACGAGCGCTACGATGTGCTGCCAGTGTACTTTATAGATGCCTACTTAATTAATTTAATTCGAGTATTCACTTCATATTAGATTCTTTCTTTTTACTACGAGTATTTGTCAATGAAAAACTTCTCAAGTGAAAAGACTCTTCCTCCAAATAAGTATGATCAACTCACCGATGAGGTAATGGCCGAGCTCCCCGAGGATGTACCCCACGGAGACCAGCCCCAGCACGTACCACTTGTAGAAGGGTTGCAGCCTCGCAAAGATGCCGCCGTGGAACATTGTGCCGTCTGAAAGGAAAAACAAAACATATTGTCAAAACTAATAATATAAGGAGTATGAAGATTTTTTTGTGTAAATACTCACCCCACATATATTCATAAGAACGGTTATAGCTACTTGCTATTCCAAAAAACCTATCTATAATCTTAATTCGCTACATTTTGTGCCACTTCACCAGTCATATAAAAATACAAGCCCATATATTCAGATCGAATTTCCAATCAATGCTTATTGACTATAGTAATATTACTTATTATGTCCTAGTATAATTCCATATTTTCAAGACTAAAGGGTCACGCAGTTACTTATTTTTATTAGTATAAACAAGACTTAATTAATCCCCTAACATGCTTAAATACATATGTTAATGTATCTATCGTTGAGTATGTTTTAAGTGTCAATAATTATAAGAGTAGGTGCATAATAGGCCTGCTCATAATTTTCTTAATGTATGAGAAAATAATGCTAATTATTTCGTAAAGTAGTCAAACGTTCGTGACATAGTTTTTGAAGACGTAATATAATTTTTGATTAAATTTTGGTTATTGGTTAATCGGTATAAATGTGATAAATTAATACCATGAGGAAGATTACAAGCTGGAAGCCGGAGGGCTCAATAGACAGCCAGCATCACACATGATATATTGCAAGTGCTTGCTTCGGGGAAAATTCTCAATGAAGCTACATTTCCGATCTAAAGAATCTGATATTCATTAATAACCGGTTTTTAACTAGACAAAAATGCAGTGGGTACGCATCTTAATGTACAGTCATCAAAATGATACGCACTTTAGTACTTTGTCAAATTATAAATTCAAAAATTCTCATTGTTATATAAGTAGTTAATGTAGAAGTTTGAATGTGGTAAGGTTCTTAGCATGCTCGGCGAGTCGACTTATCCTTCACCGACTAATAATAAGTTAAACAGATATTTTATACGAATAGTCCTACGCTACATAATGGTGTTGTTATTGAACTATCACCCAGACCCATTTTGGCGTAAAAAACAACAATGACCCAGTTGTCATCATAACAATGAATTATAATTAAACTGAATGAAAAGCGCTTCATGTTGCGTGCCTGTGCTCTATTGTTAGAGGTTCAGAGGTTCAGCTCTAGGGAATCAAGATTTACGATAAAAACACATAATACTGCGAATTTACAGATAAAGTTTGATTTACGGCTGGTTAATAAAGCGTTTTTAAATCTAATTATTAACGGCAATAATTGGATTTAAAATAGTTTTGTTACAGGTAAGTCCTTAGATAGTTAATCATGGTTTTTTAAATCTGTTAATTTAGTACGGTTTGCTTGGAGACTTGGAAGCCGTTACCACGTCTTAAAGGAAACTTATAGTCTACTAGTAATTTAGTGCAATGGCGGAGTATCGTCCTATTCTATCTACTAAGGACCTTTATTCATAAACGCATATCAACAGCATTTTATCTATGAAATGGTTTATCCCTTTCCGACATTCGCTATTTTCCCAAGAGCAAATGAGACAAAACACTCAGTGTTTTAATTAAAGATCATTTATGAATAAAGCGGTACCTCTCCCACTTATATATACTAATGTAAACTAACCTTAATTAATAAACCTTTATTCTCCAGTCACTCGACAATTAAACGACCAGTTACTACGTGTAAATACTAAGTATTTACATATCTGCTGTGTTTACGCAGTAATTGAAACAATAAGAAGTATTGAAGTATCGACAATGACCGCAGTTAACCTTGCACTTGTCTAGTTCGTACTCGACTTTACATTTCAACCAAATGAAATGGAGATTATTAATTGGTATAAATAGCACTAAGTGCTTCCGGAATTCAGGAGTGGAGAAAAGTTCTAGAAATAGGTAATTTACTTCCCCACTGAGAGATGGCCATTAAATCGACACTAAACGAAGTATAAAATATTTCATCAAGTGTTAATTTGTGAATGAACGTTTCTGAGAGCAGAAGTAAGTATCTATTGATTTATCTAGAAACCACATTCTCCAAGGTGCACAAGTAGCGACAGCTTGTGTCAGTATTGATATAGCTAGACCCCAAGTATCCTGCTAACATACAAGAGGCTGGCTCGGGAAGCTGTCTTCAGGCATAAAAGGAAAAAATAACTCTAGCTCTCCCAAGCCTGTTTCAAATAAAAGCAAAACGTTCCAGACGTAGGCAACTAGTTATTACAGGCTCGAGTTACTGCCTTCGACTACACACAGTAGGTCAAAATATTTTTTTCCCGTCCTTACTAAGTGCTAAGTTCCTTTGTATTTATGAAGTCGAGCTAATCAAAACAGCAGCCTTGAGGGATCGACACTAACTGATACCAACTAACTATTATCGAAACTATGACAGCCTTCATCAATTCTATTCTATAGTTTTAACGTTCTGCATCGATTGATGTTCGTTAAACTTTGTTTGTATTATGTTTTTTCTTCATTTATTATGCTCTAGTAAGCAGCAAAAAAACCTTGGTTATTTCTGTGGGAACGAGGAAGGATTGATCTGGTTGGATGGGGACAGATGCGAAAATTAAATTTTATTCAAGAAAAAATCTGCCTTGACAATGATTAAAAGTACGTATATTAACGCGACTTAACTACTGCACGGCCTTTATACTATTTGCAGGCTGTTATTTACTTATCTATATAATATCACTTTCTTGAAATACCAGTATAATATGTTTTTCACATTCATGTTTCCTAATATTTTCGCTTATTTTCCGACGAAATCTGTCTATCAAAAGTAATTAAGTTATTAACTTAATTGCTTATGAACTTTTTGTGGATATGGTAGCAAAATTATAGTCCTTACTTTGATTAAATACTGTTCTCAAAACTACAATAAAAACATTTTAAGCGGAATTCTATCGCACTCAATGACTGTTAACAAAGTTATTTTTATCTCGCATGTTTTTACTTCTTAAAGTTAATTCGATGTTTTTTACGCGTCATTGTATGTGAAAGTCATCGTGAGCAATTACTGAAGGACCTTGAAGGATAAATGTAAATGGTTCATTAGTTCTGGCTCTCCTGTCAACCACGACACTGTAGGTATCGACATAAAATTCAGAACAAATAGGTATAGTGAGGGTATAGTCTACAAACAAGTGAAGTGTGGAGCATTCAAAATTACACCACATGTTCGTATTAGTTACCAAGTGCGTAGTTCGGATTACGATGAAGCATGGTCCACGGGTGTACAGATTACACAGTACAGATTAAACGGCTTCACGGCTTGAAAGCCCTACCATAAGTTTATATTTGCCCTCAGATATAGGCTTGTAAGAGTAGATAACAGATAAGTGCGAACAGTCAATTTGTAATATTATAACTCACGCACATGATCGTCTTTCCTTAAGGTAACTTTTAAATCATCATAAATTTAAGAGCAAGGCTCTTGTCGTCAGTACGATGCAGTCTGCATCTACTAGTACTATTCAGTGCAAGCTCCTTCCCATCTCTATACGACAAGACAGACACTTTTTCTTTAATCTGGTTCATGTAACTGATGGTAGGCCTTCCCCTACCTCGCTTTCCTTCAACTTTACCTTCCAATGAAATTATTTAGGTAACTTAACTTTTAAATAAGGTTAAAAATTACATATATAGGAAGATACATAAGTATACTAAAATTGACATAACCTTCACTAACTAAGCTGCAAGTCATTACATCGTCACATATTTGGTCTACTTTGCACAAACATTCATTAATTTACCTCGCGGGCTTCCCCTATGCATTGTCATCTTTAGCAACCACTATCGATGTTTTATTACATTGACTTAATAAGGTTCTGTGGTTTATACGAATCAGAATTGGATTATTGTCCTTCCTTCGTCGATATTTTTCCATTTATTACTCAAGTCGATTGCTGATTTTATGCACCACAGTCACCTCTATTTCAACGAAATTTAAGTTGGACTAGAAAAAATGACTTCAAAATTATTATCATATGAATAAATGAACAAGGCCATCTTTAAAAAAATATAAAAAATAGTCTTTAAAATGGCTATTAATTTTAAGAAAATAATAAATCCGACGCGAGCGCAGATAGAAACAGCTTAGATAGCGCGTTCAAGCATAGATACACCAAACTTTTCGCCTTTATTCTATTATCTATACTAATATTATAAAGAGGTAAAGCCACATTCAGGTTATCCTTTTTCGGTTATCCTTTCGGTTATCCTTTTTCGGTTTTTCGGAACGGTACAACGCGGGTAAAACCGCAGAGTGCTGCTAATTAATTAAAGACAGTGATCGTAATATGCATTAATGATATAAATAGTTATAAGCAGGTCGGTTATCTAGATATACGTGACTACGACGCGCTCGATGCTAGCTGACCTATTAATGCATTGAGGCTTCTAATTCTAATACAACACTTTGACGCGAGGAATTTACCAAACAGGCAATTGTGGGAGAATATTTAATAGCAAAATAATGAACGTTATGCGTAAGTAAAAAAGGCAAATTACTTTAATTCTGTAGATAAAGTTATAAATTACAATAATATACATTTTTAGGTATGATGTCGAATTTTTCAATATTGTACAAATCATTCCGGGTTGGTAAGATTAACTGTTACTTTCTCCACGATCTCATTTGTAATCATAAAAAAAAAATTCAATGCATTTTTCATCTCTAAATTCATATAATTTTCAGCGCATGAACGGCACATAACTCAGACGGGCCTTGACACACATCCGCGGATCATATTACGTGTCTCCGCCGATGATACTTCATTAACATTATATGAAACTGCTATTTACTGCCATTATTAACTGAAACATATCTATGAATCATCATTACTACCGCAATGACGTCAAATGTTTGTTTATAGATGGTTAACTACCTATGTAATGAAGAGTTAAAAAACTTGATTAGAAAAATCTTTGGCGAGTTTTGAAGTACATTCTTCCCCCTAAAATATGTCTTTAAGGGGTAGTAAAATAATATAAGTAATGAGAATAATAAAAATACTTAGGTATTTATCAAATACCTAATGGAAAGTGAAGCAAGACAAACTCACAAAACTAACTGCCGCACTCAGACACGTCTTTAAAATCAACACTTAACTAATGAACGTAACTTTTCATACATTTCATGTCAAAATCACTCATTAAATCACTACTAAGCATTTGAAGACTCTGAATACTGACGTAAGTAACAGTAGGTATATATAGATAGTTGCATAAATGCACGTGTTTTAAAGCGCATAATTCTTATGCGCTTGTGGGTCAGAATATACGGGAAACGAGCAATTAATATCGTGACTCGATGCAATCAGCCATTGTAAATATTTACTAGGCGTTATTAAAATAAGGCCTCGTCTACAACACCGCAAGAATGACTACGATTTGTATCACCTCTCTTGCTAATGTTTGTCGTGCGTGTGAGTTTATCAAACGTAATAATCAGTAGGTTTACAACATTGAGTTATATGTTACATACATATACTAACGCAATAGTTTACAAGTAATAACTTAAACTTTGGTCAATAACATATACTATTGTCATTGCTTTATTCTACGACTAGCTGTTGCTCGCGGTTTCACCCGCATTTTCCACGTTCCCTTATCAATTTTAGGATGAAAGTACCTTATTCATAGCTGGGTCTTCAGATCTTCGGTTGAGCAGGTTACATACTAACATACATCCACTTTATAAGTTAGGATTGCTCGTGACATACTCTGTTACAAAACGAAAGGCATGTTGGCAGACGCATGTAGTTTGACTAGACATAGCTATTTACACGCGACTTAATAGGTACATCTTATCACGACTGATAATTATGACACAATTGATAATTATCTATGCGCATATTTCTTACGTAACTCTTAGATGAGCGATGATTGTTATTGTTGACTCAAGATTTCTGAGTCCTTATCCTGAACTTTATCGGAATCAGTTATTTGAATAGTCATAACTTTTTTAGCGGTCTATAGAAGTTTTAATTGAAACTTAAATATATTGACTAACAGTGACTCCTGGTTTTACCCGACTTGTGCTCATACTGGTTAGTAAGAATTTCAGGATGTAAAGTAGTCAATTACCTTTATATTGAATTTACGTACAAAAGTATTGTTTTAAATCCCCCCGATAGGCCAAGAGCATGTTCAATCGAACAATTAACAAAAATAAAACTCTATGAATTGGTAGATTAATTTCAACATCTGCAAAAAAAAGTAAGCCCTTGTAGGTACCTATTACAATATTGGAGTGCCAAGGCCAAAGGTTGATTAATATAAGTTCAAAAGATACACACGCCTATTAAAAATGTCCATAAAATGTTTATGAGTTCATGAGTATAAAATGAAATATTACTTCCTAGAGCTTTGAACAATGTGGGTAAAGTCCGAATTAATTAAATACATACTTATGTGTCACTTCCTCTGGCAGCCAGTCGATAGCATTCCGTTTGTCTCTGACCTTACGAGTGGCAAAATTTGCACCACACTGTGAAGGTTTGTTTGAACAAACAATTACCTGCCTGTCATATGTAGGAGTGAGCTTATTTAATACTTCGTAATTCCATTTAATAACTATCGAAAGTAAGGAGTTTACATTGTTGATAAATATCGAAATTTCTGCGAGGTTTCAAGCCGTGACAAAGTAATCCTATAGACAAAAGTTTGAAAGACAAGTGTTAATATTGTTTTCTTTAAAACTCGTAGGGCCGCAGCTTGTTTTTACGCCGAAACTATCAAGGAAGCAAAAAAAAACTAAAATTAAATTACATGAAGTTTCCTCATAAAGAACTTTTATGTGGGTGAATTTAATTTACTAAGTTATGAGGAGTAACGACTATAACTTTTTAATGTTTATTTGTATTCTGATTAAATATCCTTCTTGTTAACTTTAATGGCCATTCATAAGTTAATAAATAACCGGACAGAAGGCTGAAACTATAAAAGTTCAATTAGCCTTTCTTATTGATCGTGACAAATCGTGGATTAGATAATAAAACCTTCTCAAGGTAATTTTAATTAATTTTCCGCCCAGCCTTACAAGCCGGTTTACAATTGTCACATTATATTACAAGTCCAAAGCCACCGGCCCCATAATTGTACACCATCAATTAAAAATATAATCAATCGTCCTTGAAATATTTTTCCGTCATTAGGCGCGCGTACTAAAGTTTTTCTTTACCATGGCCATCGGGATTCCAATCGTTCAACGCTTATTGGTGAAAATTTTGAGAAGAAATTTGCGAGAAAACCGTAGATCGGTTAATTAAAAATATACATTTCACGGAAATGTGTTATTTTCTTAGCGAGTACCAATAACAACTTGATTTAAGAGCAGCACTTTCAACGTGAATCGAGATGAATATCCGTCAACAAGACTTTCATATATTTAAATATAAGTGTAACTACTATCAAAATAATAACCTACTCTTTAAAAGTGCGTGAGTACACCACGGAAGAGGGAAGCACTTACTGCGAAACTCTATTTCGTGTACTATACAAAACAATAGGTACATAAAACAAAAAGACATTTCTGAAAATGTTTGCGTAACTCTAAAGTGACTGCATAACGGAAAGAGACTGATTTAACTGAGATGAATCATCTCCAATTTTCTATTACTAGTTTTACTTGTACAACTTTTCAGACAGCAAACAATTAACTAATTAAAACTAATTCGCGAACAATGTGTGTTCATGTTTATTTCAATCATATAGGCTTGAGAATTCAAGTGACATGCCTAAAATGTGCCGCCTGCCTGAATATACCAACAAATATTTTGTCGAACATAGACCATTTGAATGAAGGGTAATATAAACACTAATTACAACATATTAAATATAAAATAGTGATAAATATGTTTGTTGGTACTAACAAAGTTTTGTTCCCACAATAAACCTTCATCTAAGTACAAAGTGTTGAATAAATAATATTTAAAATCGAATGCGTTACCCTCGCAAAATGAAAAAAACCGGATTAGTTACGACTTCCTTATATCAATTTATTACTACCTCATCTTTTTGGATGTCATATTACCATTAAACAAATATTAAAATTTTCAAAAATGTATTTATACTGCGCATGTATTAATTTGGCATTTAGATTTATCTTACCTACCTCGTAATTATCTAAACTTCCTAGTCAATTTCGAGAATTTAATTAAATAAAAATATTTAAATTCCATTGTTTTCAGAATCTAGATAAAAGAGTATGCACTAGAATTAATTATATTTACTTATTGTAAAAAGTAATATGCAATGCAACTGTATAAGCACAAAAAACCTCAAGATTCAAAATGTCCATACGAATAATTTACGTGTAAAGTATAATACCTATTCAGTTTAAGTATTGTGTATGTAATGCTTAATGCGTGTGAGATGACCTTAAACTTCACGCGTAAAAATATTTATTAACAAATTATGTCAATATCAGTGAAAGGTAGTCAAGTCAATCAACAGGCGAAAAACAATTGAAATGAATAAATGGGTCACACGAACCTCTCTCACGAACTATAAAGGACCTTATCAGCATCGATATAGGGCACACTTTTTGTAAAACGTAAAAAACCGGCCAAGTGCGAGCCGGACTCGCACGGAGGGTTCCGTACTTTAAAATCGGAAAAAATCACGTTTATTATATGGGAGCCCCCCTTGAATATTTTTTTTTAGTATTTGTTGTTATAGCGGCAATAGAAATACATCATCTGTGTAAATTTCAACTGTCTAGCTATCACCGTTCTTGAGCTTGGTGACAGACGGACGGACAGCGAAGTCTCAGTAATAGGGTCCCGGTTTTACCCTTTGGGTACGGAACCCTAAAAAGGACTGTAATGTCCCTCCACTGAGCAATTGCATCTCATCTCACTGAAGATCTCAACACAATCCTCGTCATTGTAAGACGTAATTATATACCACACTTACATAATACGGGTTGGCGATCTCACGACTGAATTCGTCTAATAGTGCCTTTGATTTTGGTTTTGTTTATCATTTTTAAAATGTCAGTTAATTTAATCACATTCAACACATCAAACCTCGGTATTTCATCTAATAGTGCTTTAATATTTAAATTAAATGAGGTTTGTTTAACATTGTGTTTTATTCAGTGCATCTTAATTTAATGCTATAATGATGAACTTTTTTCGTAGGTAAAATAAAAATGCTGTTTTTATTCAAGGGTAATAATTAGAACTGTTGAGGTATAAACAGTAATTTATTTATTTATTTGATGGAAGTCCAACACCTATTTAAACTTAAAAAATTCAAATTCAAATTCAGTACCATGAAGCCAATTACAGGACCTCACGTATAGAATGAGTAATTCAGTTTGAAATTAATACGAATAAATGTTTTTTTCACTTTCTGACACGCCTTTTTCCGAAGAGCAAAAGAGACAAAACACAGTGTAACAGTGTTTTAGTTACATCGTGTTTATTAATAAGGCACATTATTTTTAGTTGTAGTTATTGCAGGGTGTTGTTTGGTTTTAATTAAAATATTAATAACATTGTAAACTATGACATTAATTAAACAATATCTATTACTTCGTTAATTGCTTATTGTTTTATCCTTTTATTAATTTTATGAGTCAATTTATCCTTTGCAGTATTTTTCCGTAGATTCATTTATACCTCCTTAATCATTACATGTTATAAAAACAAAGTCCCCGGCCGCGTCTGTCTGTCTGTTCGCGATAAACTCAAATACTACTGCATGGATTTTAATATGGTTTTTTTAAATAGGTAGAGTGATTCAAGAGGAGTTTGCACGTATAAAAATTCCCGGTAAATTCCCACGGGGACGGGGACAACGTGGGTAAGACCGCGGGGCGCATATTGTACACATAGAGGATTTGATATAAACGCATGTTTATGCTTCCATCATATTCTTTTGAATCAGTAGATTGTTCGCTTCTACAACTAATATAATAAATTCGTAAATTCATATATATATGAAGTCTAAATATGACAAAGTATTCTTACCAAGTCGACTGATACAAATGCTGAGAACCTAAGAACCTTGTCAAACTCAAATTCCAATAATTACTACTTAAATGACACTGTGAATTTTCAAATATATAATTTGTTAAAGTACTACAGTGCGTAGCATTTTGGTTTGCCGACTGTACGGCTTTAGGTATCCCGCGGACCTAGGTATCAACAGCTGCATTTCTAGTGCGTGAAGAATAGGTTCCGGTTTAGGTTATTAACTACATTCTACAAGTACTAAACACCTAGGTATATACCAAGCTCACACATTTGATACCTGTATCTGAGTTTAGTGATTAGGTATTCAAATCATGGTTAATTTCGTTGGTAATAAGCTTAAGTCTGCGTGCGTTTACGGTCAAGGTAACTTGGTTAAAATATCTTTGTTTTAGACACGTTTCAGGTCGTAGATTAGGTACTTTATGGTGCCTAACATGCCTGGATAGTTATGAGATATTTTAGATTACGTGTGTAAATTGTTAATATTTAGGTTTATTGTTACAAAGTCGGTTATTATTGTTAAAGAAAATAGAGAAAAGAAATGTCCTATAATTATAATTTATCAACAAAATTAAACTTTTAACTAGTAATAGACGTACAAAACAACATAATTCGACGCAATGTTACCGAAGAATCCTTAAGGAACTGAACGGCTGAAAAGCACCCCTTGCACATCATCCTAGTAGGTAATAATATTTCTGACTAAAATATTTTGAAATACTAGTGAAATATTCAACTAAGCATAATGCTTTAAGTACGTTGAGATGACTCTTGGGCCCTAGCGGTAACCACTCCACTTCAGGTCTGTGAAGTATCGTGTTCGATTCACGCCCGCTGCGAGCTTAACTTAGTTATTTTGGTGTTAAGTTCGTATAGTATACGTTTTGAAATTTTTTTTTGATACGATTATTGATACGGAGGTTATTGATAAGGAGGTAAGGAGTAGATAAGGAGGTTATTGATAGGTATAGGTCTCCGGGAATAATTGGGAAAGATACCTAAGATCCTGGGAAAGTTGATAAAAAATACAGAAGAAAATTAAACTCACCAAGAAGGTTGGTCACTCGTGCAAAAAGTCACAAATATTTGCAGCCGCCACACAGAACCCGCAAAACAAGGCGCGCGAAATTCAAACTTCGAAAGTACGCTTCGAACTTTAATTGAATTTCGAACTCGACTTTTTAATTTGATATTTTTAACCTGTACAACCTCTATGGTTTACAAATAGGTTGTAGCGGTGACGCGTGCGCCGCTCTTAGGTCCGCGACAACAACTAAGCTGCATTGCTTCCCTACCAGCCTTGAAAGCTACTGAAAGCCCCGCCCGAGCATTCTTTACGTTAATTAGATCACCTCGGGTCTTGAATAGGATGACCATAGATTCAAATGACATTGAGTACCGTAAAAAGTTTAAGTTAGAGCATTATCTTCGGCTTCGTTTGTCGCAGAACACTGAAGACTGTAATGACAAAATGACTATTCCATTTTCGGATGGAATATTTAATTATGTTTGACTACGTGCATAAGTGTTGCAAATGATATGAGTTATAGTTATAGAGTACCTATGAGTTATAGAGTATCCCACAGGTACTCTATAACACATAGGTAATGCATATATCTCGGAAGTAACAACGCTATATGTTTACACTCGCGCACTGCCTCCTTCTCTACTCACTTATCTGATAGGTATCTTGCCAAAACATCTGAGGACTTAGTCTGTGGATATGAGGCTGAGGACAAGAAAATTCAACAATATAACGTACCAAAGAAAACATACCTACAAATGACACTCGTAAAACACAACCCTCTATCTGTTAGGTCGGTTAAGGAAAATACCGATTAGAACGAAAATAAAACAACCAATAAGTCACTTTCTCAAGCTGCAAGTTCAAGGGCTCCCACGAAAGAATTCTACAATGTACAGTCGGTGACAATGGTGAGCACTTTTTTATCCGATAAAAGATTTGAAAATCTGTATTAAAACAGTTTGTATATGTTTTATGTATGTAAGTCGGTATTAAAAATCTATATAAATAAAATTCAAAGTCCTGACTGACTGACTGATAATCAACGCACAGCCTCAACCGCTACACCTAGAAACATGAAATTTGGCAGGAATGTTCTTCAAGTGACGTAAGTGCACACTAAGAAAGGATTTTCGAAAATTCCAAAGCCGCGGGGCGCTGCTAGTGTTTGTATATGAGAAGGTTCTAATAATGTCCAATATATATTTTCATGTCATTAAGTAAACCCTCACAGCGTATTCACCTGCGCAGGTAAACCCAAGCGTGAGACAAGTACATACAACTAAAGTGTAGTATAAGGGCCTTACCAATAAACGCCAATTAACGTCATTTTAGCTATAAAGTGGTTTGTCCTTTTCTGACAAACGTTATTTCCCAATGAGCGAAAGAGATGAAACACTTTCACCACAGGTAGAGTCGGCTGGTATAACCTATCATACATACAAGAATCGGAACAATACCGGGAAACCCCATATCATAGGAGTCATTCACCAAAGTTTTCCGTTCGTGTGCCGCTGTCATCAAGTTACGTAGAATCTAGGAAAATAAGTTGGAATTCTGAATAGTTGTTTCTTTCACATTGTTCTTATGGGGACAAGGTTGAGGTCGTTGAAACTAATCGACGTGTTTTTGAATTCCTCCGATTAATTAAGATATTTGTCCTGATTAATTGATTATTTGAACTGAAATAAATTTTTTTTTTAAATTTTTTTTTGTTATTTTGTTTTTTGCTGTTTTAAAAATGCGTCTCTTTAAACTTAGACAATTGCGCTTCCATTTGTCTATGCTCTACGAGGTAACTAAACTTGTATAGAAGTGGCGATCATTACGAATTCGTTTTAGTTGTCTGCTGTCAAAATGTAATTAGTACCTATATGAAGCATTTCCTAAAGCCAGGGTCGCCAAACTCACTCACTACAACATTAACCACATAATTATGTTATTAAGTCTACTCCTGTGGGCATCATTTGTCAAAACCAGCGACTACCATTAATCGACTATAGATGAGGTCATTTTGAAAATGTTTGAATATATACTACTACTACTCCTATTACAGTAGACACTACTGCTCTACAATAACTTAGCAATAAAGTGGTGATAATGGACTTAACGCCTTAATCATGAACGATATATATAACTTAAGCAGTCATTTAAAGTGTTTTGTCTGCTTCGCTCTTTGGCAAATAGCGTATGTCGGAAAGGGATAAACCATTTGATAGTAAGATGATTCCGTGCTTCGGAGGGCACGTTAAGCCGTCGGTCCCGGTTACTTTCCACAGATAGTAGTAGTTACTTGAGCCATGTCGGAGGCCTTTGGCGGCTCAATATCTCTGACACCAGGATTGGTCAGGTTGGCCATCCACTCGATGAAGAAGAAGAAGATTTGATAGTTTATGAATAAGGCACTTGACGCACGGAAGACCTTCCATTACTACCTATCACTTGTTGTAAGGAGGTACTTTCTTCCGTGCAACGGACAACCAGATCCACTGAAAGAGTTATTATAATTCTTATTACTGATTTGAAGGCCGGAGTATCAGCAGGAAGGTATTTAGAATTAAAACTCTTTGCATAATCAATGAGTTCTGTCAACAAAGTTAACGATTCATAATGCACCTGAGAATAATTAAAATCATGAATCAACTATTTTATAAATATTTATCTAGGTTCTAGATACCTATTATTATCCTAGGTCTTTAGGTAAATACCTACTGACCATCTAGCTAGGTAGATACACTTAGTAGTCATTTAGGTTATTTATATTTTAGGTTTTAAGTATAGTAATGAAGTATTATCAGTGATGTTAACGACCAATAAAATGAATCGAAAACCCTTAAAAGGATAAAACCAATCCAAGAAACAGTTATTAAAACATTACTTCTAAATGAATTGCTCTTAATTCCTATAAATAGCTCAACTATTTGCGATATTAAATTAAACCATTTACAATGCGACGTATCAAATATGTTGGTATGTTTTATACTGTCCGTGCTTACTTACTCCGAGACGATAAATTCTAAGCATCTAACAATTATTGTAAGAAACATGTCATTGTCAATGACATTGGCATTTGATTAGTTATTAGTTATTACTACCGGTTTATACCGCCCAGGAGTCAGTAGTGGGTTCAGTAAAGGTAACTCTTAAATTAACCTAAAAAGTATCCATTCAGGGATGAGAAACCCACGTTAATGAGTAAAGTATTTTCGTGTTCCGTGACTTCTAACTGAGAATATAATCACTGCATTTACTTAACTTAACCTAACCCTAATTATGGAAAGTTGATACCTACTTTCATTGTTCTCTAAAATATTTTTTATACCAAAAGGCGATGGAGCGCAGTATCTTGGGTGTCAAGTTAACGGACAGAATACGAATCACCGAACTGCGCTCCCGCACCATAATCATCGACGTAGGTCTTAAAGCTGCTGAGCTCAAATGGAATTGGGTAGGGCATGTCTGCCGCAGCGCAGGCCTGGTGAGTCTTGGGCAAAAATGGCCACTATGTGGAACCCAAACTCTAGCAGAAGACGGAGATGGCGAGACGAGCTTGACATGTACTTGTTCGGTTGGTGTCAAGAAGCTCTTGATGGAGCTGAATGGAAGAAATCGGGGAGGCCTTTGCCCAACAATAGGACACTTAAGGCTTTAATAATAATACAAAAAAATATATTCATAATTTGGAATAAAAGTGTATAATCTCGATTCAAGAAAAGTGTTGTAAGACGTATAATATTATATACCTAGTTGTTTAATAAAGTCTAATATGCATATGGTATTAAATGTTTGCTTTTAGTACCTAGGTAATTTCCTCAAACATATCTAGATAAAATCTTTAAGCATTCGGTCTACCGCAGTGTTGCCTTATAACAGCTATAAAAGGGTATAATAAAAATAATCGGATCATTGTTATTAATTGTAGTTACGTACGAGTCCATTACCGCCCTTTAGAGGACGACGGCGCGGATTCTTTGAACAATTAATGACTACAATAAAATATAGAGCATTTCCTTACTTCCATATACGATAGGAATACAAAGGAAATGTATAATAATAGTGCCTTGTACAGTTGTTTTTAACCTACTTTAAAAAGGAGTTCTCGATTCGTGTGTATTTATGTTGTAGGTACGTTTAAATATACGATCGATGGGTGGCCGATAGAGGCATTTCTATCTGAGCGCTACAATGCTTCGGTGGGCACTTAAGATTGTTGGTCCCGGTTGTTCACCGTCACACTATGTCAGAGGCCTGAAGGCCGTTCCGAAACTCCGACACTATGATTGCCCACATAGCTACTCGAACTTCCTTATATTACTGAGGTACTTTCGTGTTCCATTCTCTAGACCTCTACCGACTGACTGCACTGCAAGACAAAGGCTATGTTTTTGACCCCTGACGTAAAAATAGGTGTGTTATAAATTTGACCATTATGTATCAAGTAATAATACTGGCGTTCGGTGTGTATGTGTGTTTGTCTGTGGCACTGAAACTCATAAACAGGTAAACTGACTTGAATGCGGGATTTTTCATGATTGAATGAATGAATCGCATTCGAATGTTTCGTGAATAAAAAATGTTCAAGTAGGTACTTATTTAAAAGTGTCTTAGTGTCTTTCATTTGAACTTCAATTTAACTATTAAAATAATTTCGCAATATACAACATTTTTGAGTTTTGTATTTGAATAAATTAATTACCTAATTCAAGGTTCCTTGCAAACGGTTTAAAATTTTAAATGATGCCACTAATATTTCATCAGTTTCCAAAATGGTTTTTTAAAAATAAATTTTAAATAGCTTCCGGGGTAATTTGATTTTCATATTAATATACCTACTAACCTAACCCACAAGCTTATTGTGCCATTATTGATACAATTATTATGTTATAGAGAAGATATCGCCAGTTATAGTATTTTTGTGCGAGTCAAAAGATACCTACTTTTTGACCGAATTTGAAAAAGGAGGAGGACCTAACGATTCTTCCTAATGTACCTTTTTTATTCAAATATTTATATACCTCATACCCCCATTGTTCATAATCTATGTTAAATAATTTTGTCAGAATATTAAAGGGTATGAATGTAGTAAGTGGTCCCAATATTTAATAATTTTTCAAAAAAACTTAGTTTCAATTACCTATTCGGTTTTCGCATAAAACTTATTATTCGCGGTTCCATTAATTCTTAAAACATTTAAGGTATACCTGTTTGTTTCTAGTCTCATTTGACCTTCTAGAAGCCCAATCAGTCCCTTCATAAATGATTGACCTTCCTGTTGGGAACTCCCAGAGCTCAATTCTCTACACAAGACTCCAAGAATCCACCTGTGCGGAGATAAACAAGTTTAATGAAAAACAAACTGCAAAACCCAGGATAAAACCACCTGTACTCTACTTTAATCTATACTAATATTATAACGAGGTAAAATTTGTAAGTTTGTTTGTTTGTATGTTCGAGCTAATCTCGGGAATTACCAATCCGATACGAATAATTATTTTTGTAATAGATAGCCACATTAAACGGGAAGATTTTAGGCTATTTTTCATCCCGAAATTCCCATGGAAACGGGCACAACGCGGGTAAAACCGCGGGGCGCTGCAAGTTTAAAATAAACTACTGAGGATATGACCAGAAACTGCTTAAGTCATTTTTAATTGTTAAAATTGGGGGTTTTTCTACGTTTTACTTGGAAATAATGATTGCGCGATTTATATGTTCCTTCCTTATATTCTGGGCTCAATTCAGTGAGCTAGGCTTTGTCCAGCATTGGGCTCATTTATTCATTACTTTAGTGACATATTTTGAATTCTAACCAGCTTATTCATAAACGCTCAACAACTCATTTATAAAGTGTTTTGACTACTTTGATCTTTGGAAAATAGAGTATGTCCGAAAGGGTCAATTCATTTGATAGCTCAATTGCTTTTAATAATCTTTTATGAATCGTTTAGGAGTGATCCTAAGGCCTGAAACTACGTTAAGCGGGCACCCGCTCGTGACGGGCCCGTCGCGTTTCCACAGAGTCCACTCGCGTAGACACGGAAACATTCTTTGAAAATGTTAGAAGATAAAAATGTTTGGGTTTTACCGAACACAAGGTGAGAAGTGTTTACTAATATATTCTTCCCACTCCACTATTTTCAAAACCGTCGTCAAATCATCATCGCTTTTCGAAAAGCAGTTGACCGGTTACATTTTAGTTAATAAATAAACTACTTACAAATTGATCAAAGATATTAATTTCTCAAAGTAATGTAGAACCCGTTTGTTCTTGAGGTTGCGTTTTAAATACTCGATTGAATGTCGCGTGCCGGTCACGAAATTGTACCGGAAGCAGGCTCTAGGCAATGACTGAGTCCTATAGTTTAGTGATCTAACACCTTTGTTAGAGGTTGGTTATTATTTATCAATACAGTACAGTTATTTCCTATTTTAATTGTTAGATTTAATATCAATGTTAAGATAAGAGCCGCGTGGTGAAGGCTGTTTCCTTTTCTGATAGCAGAAGCAGCGACTTTATCCACTAGGTTTATGTAGAGGGATGAAACACTATCAATTGTTATTTATGTCAATTTTAATGTAATGTATGATGATTATCCACAGCTAGTCTCAAAAACCAATCTGAAAAAGCTTTGTAAGAATCATCAAACCTAGTTTTGTCATTGTTTGTAAGTGTGTGAATAAATGAAAAAATCTTATAATTTTTTTGACGCCAAAATTTGACATTAATTTACTTAGATACAATGTCAAAACTGGATCTGCTAGCATAGATAGGTTATTGGGATCGGCCGTTAGTGATCTAGCATGATCTTACTTGTGAATAATAATGGCTGGAAGATTTTAGATGGAAAGGAATTGCAACTATATTTTGCCGAATTCGGTAGCGAGTACTAGTTGCCAGAGTTGTCATCTATAAATAGTGGATATTCGCCGAAACTAAGCAGTGACGGGTAAAGTAATCAATCAGACGCAGATACCTGAAGGCTGTTCGCGATAAATTGAACTTTCACTATCGACTTCCTTCTGTTTTTGCTGATTGTCCACTTATACGGGTTATTAGCATACGCGACCTTCGACACGAAACATTATATATTTACAATTAATGGCTAAATTGTCTCGTTTATGGTAATTTATTGATTCTTGCTGTTTCATTTTTTTTCAAACGTTGTGATTACGCCTAATAAAAGTTTATATAAGTCTTTTGTGACTACTATCTGCACTAATCTTATAGATAAAAATTAAACGTAGGTATTGAATTTCTTGCAGAAGGACGTGAAATGAGTCTGCTGTCAGAATACTAAACGTTTATGGAAACTACACGGATCCGTGAGTACCGTGACGGATCTCTTTAATATTCCGGATCTAGCGAACGAAAAGGTAAACATTGATAGAGGTATAGCTATTTTTTTTTAAACTTGAGAGGTGTCAAGGAACACCCAGATGGAACGAAGTTCAATGCGAAATAGAAAGACCAAACGAAAATATCTGGCTTGCTTTATATGAATAAGAGAAAGAGAGAGACAGAACGGCGTGCGCATGTTTCTCTGTCTGTCTCTCTCTAACGCAAAAAGTGTCGTTACAACTTTTCGTCTTAATTTTTTCCGTCTAGCCCCCTTTCGCAACGCGCGATAAGGAACTTCGTTCTAAATGTATGTAAAGTACTTATACAAATGTGTCTATATACCTATATTTTGTAATTTATTCGTCGATAACTGTTAAAACAGTCACTGTGCTCAGTAAGCACCTACTTGATACAAAAGGTGATATCCATATAGGCTTGATACAAACACGTAATCCAACATACATGTTATGTACCTGTCTTATTGTAGAGTAAACCAATAACTTTTCTCATATCAAAAGGCAGTACTGGATACTATTGTCGAATTAAATCAAAACCACATTGTACATGTACATATACGTACATATTTCTTTATTTAATTAGAATATTCGCGTGCAGCTAAAACTATTCAACATGTTACTACTTAATATGTATTAATTTTATATTTATAGACAAAAACGCCCAAAGGCAAATAAAATATATATTTCATGAGCTCCCAAGTTCAAGAGCAATCAAAGAGTGAACGCTTGTCAGTGGCTCGTGACAAGTTATCCTAGTCGCCGAGGCTTCAGTGCGGACAACCTTGGATTACTCGTGACAATAATACCAGATATCAATTGTCATTTGTTTTTAAATTAAATTTAATTATAATTAAATATTTAATTAAATTTAGACAGATAGTAGCTGCGCCCCGTAGAACCGGTCTCCGCAGTAATGTTGGAATAAAACATAGCCGAAGTCCAAGCTGTCTCTGTACAAAATTTCATCAAAATTGGTTCAGTGGATTAGGCCTGAAAGTGTAACAGACATACAGCTCAAAATTGGTTCAGTGCATTAGGCCTAAAAGCGTAACAGACATACCTACAGCGTTTCGCAATTATATTGTTAGTAATTGGATATCTTATTCGTGCCAAAAAGGTTCTTGATAAATTGTCAAATACTTATTATGAATAAGAATTTCTAAACTCCGATGGCAACATTAGTCATACCTAAATAAATAAATGAATTAGGTACTTACAACATGTTTTTTCGTTCCGACGTATGCTCGTATTAACCTTATTTTAGTTTGTGTTAATATTTAATTATGGAAGTTAAGGAGCTAAGTACCCTCCGTTATTCGATTTACCTGATGCACAATTGAACAATAATCATATACATAAATACAATCTTGTAAACATTTCAAAATCTTGTTAATCTTAAGAACTCCACGGAGCAGTATGGAGTGTCGAAAGTTAAGACTGTTGTGTGTGACAGGTTGAAGATATTAATTCTGCTGAATGTTACCTAAATATGTTCATAAACATTTCATTTCACGATTAAAATCCGGATCTTATAGTCTTACAGTACGGGCTATTATCCTGTCGGTACTTAACATTGAGTTATATGTACTAAGTACATATAAATGGTACTTAAGACTTTTTAATTTATGGTCTTTGGCTATTTAATAGTCTATGGCATCTATGGCTCAAATTCCAAGTTATTTTCACCCCCAGAATTCCATTCTTTACCAATAAATAGTAAAGTAATTAAGGACATATAGATATAAATTACTCATTTCATTACAATACAAGTTATAGATCCGTGATCATAAATTACGTCCCAGTTACTTGGTAGGTACTTCCGATAAAACCGATCATTAGCATCGTAAACCAAAGTATCAGTTGTATTCATATCAGCTAAATATTGTAAAAAATCAATCGTTTCCTTGTCTCGTATCGATATTGGTTGGTTCTATGAAGGTACAGTCGGCCAAGAAAGTGGTCTACCACTTTTGACAAAAGTTTCTGCGAGATGTAACGATCGCTAAGGTTGACTTTTCTATGCACAATTATGTTATGACGTTTTGTCTGTTATCTGAGATGCCTGACATTTGACATCATTGGGTGACTTAGTTGGACCTCTATTATTAAATGAAAATTGACCTTGTTGTTTCATGACGTTCAAATGAATCTCAACCGTAGGGTGGTAGACCACATTTTTGGCTGACCGTACCTAGTCACTAGCACTACGCTATGAATGAACCTTATCTTATTCTTGCTTCAAATCGCACTTCGGTCGTTGCTATTGTCTTTTTGGTAGGTGCAATGAATATTTTTTTCTTTTACCTATATCGTCCCACAGCTGGGCAAAGGTCTCCCCCAAACGCTTTCAACGCTCCCTATCATTCGCGGTCTCCCACCAGTCTGCCCCCAGATACTTTTTAGGGTTCCGCACCCAAAGGGTAAAAACGGGACCCTATTACTGAGACTTCGCTGTCCGTCTGTCACCAGGTTGTATCTCAAGAACGGTGATAGCTGAAATTTTCACAGACGATGTATTTCTATTGCCGCTATAAAAACAAATACTAAAAATAAAATAAAATAAATATTCAAGGGGGGCTCCCTTACAACAAACGTGATTTTTGCCGTTTTTTAAAGTACGGAACCCTCCGTGAGTCCGACTCGCACTTGGCCGGTTTTTACTAGTCAGGAATGTATTTTGCTGCACGAGTTACATAATTATGTATTTGTTTTTATTACGTGAACCGCTACGAACCTTTCTGTTGATTTGAGATTTGCTACGAATCTTTTATGTGCTGCTACGAGATGTGCTGAAAAAAATTAAATAGTTTTTGGTGATATTTATAAACAAACTATTTTTAATTCTATCTAAGTTTGAACTGAGTTTTCATGTTATCCTGAATAAGGCTGGTAAAGAAACATCTTCCTAATAGTAGTAGTATTGACGTGAGTGTTCGCCACGTTGCGTGTTGTGTGGAGCTCCGATGCGCGCTCGGTTGTGAACTAAAGCTTAGTAGACCGCACGCCATGCCTCTATGAACTCACTAAATCCAGTTTTAACTTTTTACCGACTTCAAAAAAGGACGAAGTTCTTTAGCCGGCTTTAAATATGCTACTAAACTATATAACTGTACAAAAAGTAAATATAATAAAAAGTAAATATCAGTAGTAACTATAAATTTAAAAAAGTATTTATGAACTAAAATATTCATATCAGGTTATCATACGAAAAAAGACACATGCAATGATAACCTTTATGCATTCTGTGTAGATAAAACTTGTTCATATTTTCTAATAGGTTTGAATTATAACATTGCTACAATGATAACCGTGATATTTGATTAGGTTTTAAATGGCACCCAGAACTCGCAACCAACAACTAGGTACAACATGTCTGTGCCTGTTTATTGTTCTCTCCGGGTAAGAATAGGACACCTTTACCACGCCGTAACAAATAAAGATTACATTTGTTTACTTTTGATAAAAACGACTTGAATCCTGGTACTCCGATTACATAATAAAAGATAATATTCTATTATATTATGTAGTAATTATACAATTTAAGTCTCCTACAATCGACTGGCGAAGTCTCAATGGTCTCTCTTCAGGACCCTCTGTTCCCATCCTTCCCTGGAGCAACACTTCAACATGATTGGTCCATCCGACTGGGTGACGATCGCTCTCGGCTCCATCTTCAGCTCAGTTGGCATCCCCTCGGCCAACTCCACTCTGTACTTCTTCAGGAATGTCGCCAAACCAGCCAGTACTTGCATCTTGGCAAATCTTTTGCCTGTAATTGAAATTGATAGAGTTGAAGAGAGAGAAGAGATCACCTTTGGTACGACGATTACGATTACGAGTTGGTAAAATGTTTGGTATTTGACGTACGTGACATAGCCGCTGACTTCGACTAAACTCTCCCAATCTAAACGAACGTCTAGAAATAGCTTTCATAAAATGTTAATTAATACCTTTAGCCCTTACCTATACAATATCTTCCACCTTCCCCAAACGCCATATAAGTGTGTGGTACAAGATTCTGTTGGTTTTCCGGCAAAAACCGTTCCGGTTTGTACTTATCTGGCTCAGGGAAATATTCTGGATTTCGATGGAAGTAATGTACTGGGACGTGCACCCTGAGGCCTTTCTCCAACTTGAGGCCTGTCGGGAACGTGTAGTCATCGACCACTTCTCGGGTTGTGACCCCTATCACTGGATACAGTCGCAAAGCCTCCTCAATGCATGCGTTTAAGTATGGCAGTTCACTGATACACTCATACGTCAACTTGTTGCTGGTAGATTTGAAGTACGTCGCGACTTCGTCGAAGGCCTTTTGTTGCGCTTCTGGGTTCTTTGCCAACTCAAACAGAGTAAAGCTGGTAGTAGTAGCCGTCGTTTCGAACCCTCCAGCGAACAGCGCCACGCATTGAGCTATCAGGACCTCATCAGTCACCTCCACTTCAATCTTCTTATTTCCACCGGTCTTTATATTGTCAATGCTGTCCCCAACTAAGTATTTATCTTTCTTCAGATTCAGTATGAGATCAACGAAGTCTTTCCGAGATGAAGGTTTATAATCTCGGCTTTGAAACACGTTTGTTAATAAATTGTTGAAGAATGTGCTAATTCCTTGTGGGAATACTTTGAGTCCTACTCCATAAAATAGGGCCGGCCAGATCGCTCTCACTACGTTTTTGATACCTCTATAGTCAGAGTTCTCGAATATTTTCGTTCCTGTCACGTAAAATAGGTTGTTTTCTGTTGTGCTCTTCATAGTGTAGGTGTCAACGCCGAACACGCAGGACCCGATGCATTCCATGGCGAACCTGATGATAATGGACCTTATTTCTAGGACATCACATTTATCCACTTCGGAATCAAGCATATCTTCGAAGACGTACGAACACTTTTCGATTAAATAGAACATATTCTTCATTTTTGCTGATGAGAAGAGCGGGGTCATGTTTTGCCTGAAGATCTTCCACTGGTTGCCGCCCGAGAAGAATAGGTTCTGTGTGATGGTCTCCCGGTGCGTGTACTTCGTCACCTCCCTCCCGCTGAAGTAGTAGAAGTCCTTCGTCATCACCAGCTTCACCAACTCCGGATCCAGGATCACCAACGTCGGCTCAGTGCCATAGAACGCTCCAAAATACGGTAACTTTTTGTATTTATGACACATTCTTTCCACCACATCTCCTATACATTCTTTAAGGGTGATAAACTCTCGATAATTCCCAAACACTGGCACTGGCTTTTCAAATGGGACATTCTTTTTCTTCCAGTAATCAAATTTGTATGTGGAAAGGTAATATAAACATAGTAAGAGCACTAAGATTAGCAGAGTAAGTATTAAAAACATCTTTGGTTGAAAATCGACCACAAACTAAACTACAAATAGATTTGCATCGACCTTTATAATGTACCAAACTTATTATTACATCAATTAAATGTTATTTTGACTTATAATGGTCTCGGTTTTGTCTGACTAATGATATGCTTAGTAAATGGCATTGAATGTGTTAAAGATAACATACAATCGAGTGGAAGGGTCTCCTATATTTGGTTATTTGAATATTTCTAAATAATAGTAACTCACACGATTTGCATACATCATATTTTTTTTGTAAATACTTATAATTATTTTTTCATAATTAATTTTTTTTTCTTCATATTTTTTCCATTTATTTGTATTCATATGTATTTGTCTAATTATACAAATACAATAGATTTAACATAGGTTGCTGTAGGAAATGAGTAATGACTATTTTCTGAAGCTTCGTGTCCATTGGGCCACTGAGTTATACATGCACGAAATAGAGATGTGTAGTAAGTATTTCAGTGTTCCGTGGTGTGTACTATTGTATGCCCAACTCTACCGGTAAAGTAGTTTACGAGTAATTTGAGTGTAATAATCAAGCAGACAAACCGGCACACGAACAAACACACGAGTGATTATATAGATCCTATAGGTTTTTCCTTTTTGAGGAACCCTAAAAAAAAGTAAAATACAATGCGTAAATTAGTTTAAGTAGATACGGCGGAATAGTTTCTCCGTAAATAATGTTTTTTTTACATTCATTTGTAGTTCTTATCTAATTATTAGAATTTAATTAAAACAATACATAGGTCATTCACTCTAAAATGTGGCCCACAAACATCGGTACCTACTTCCATGTTTTGTATATATTCATTAGGTACTGACGATAACGCACGCCACGAAATGTTGATATCACACTAGCATTACCCGCGGTTTATCTGCCTCCTAACAGTTCCTGTGGGAACTTTGTAATAAAAAGGAACCTTCTTTAAACCCTTATTTTTTAATATAAATACCCAATTCAAAAATAATAATTCAAATCCGACTGGTAAGTCCCCAGATAAGCCCAAACATAGAAACATAATTACAAATTGTATCTGTTTATAAAATTGGTATAGGTAAGTTTAGATTAACCGCCTTATTCATAAACACCTAAAAAACTGTTATAAAGTGTTCTCTCTTTCTCCTTAACAAATAGCGTATGTTGGAAAGGGACAACCATTTTATTGGTAAAACGTTAACAAGCGTTTTTTCACCATTCAATACATATCTAGTGGTTGTATGTATGGATGGATATATAATTTTTTGTACCATGTTTATACCTGTTTTATCTGACTATAAAATAAGTTTTAAAAAATGCGGATGTTTTTAATAAAATATATTCGATTTGTACGTCCAGACGATTTTTTGTGCGAAGTGATAATTACAATTAAGTAACTAATGGATAGTTACTTAATTGTTATTAGGATGTAAGTTTGTTAAGGATGTTTGGAAGCGTTTGGACCTTAGCCCAACAGTGGGACCAAATATATCAAATAAAATATAAACTTGTTTGTTATAATATTATTCCTAAGCGGCTAGTGCTGGTGAACAACTTATACCTACTAGTTAAATTGGCAATTGAATAAATTGAAAACCACATTGTTAAAAGTTTGAAGTAAGTAGAAAAGAATAATAAAGATAACGTATATTAAGGTGCAAATACAGTAAGTCGATCGTCGCATACAACAAGCGATGATCGCAGCAGAGTGTTGCATTTGGCGAACTACAGTGAATTTGTCAACTAATTTAATGTGTTAGTATACAGCGAACATCATAGTGTGATGGCGCCATTGTTATTTATTGACCAAGTACACAATGGTATTCGGTAACTGCTGCAGGAGGCGAACACGATCGCCTTATTCAATTAAACCATCAGGAATTTCGAGTTTAATCCACAAGTTATAAAACACCAGCAGATCGGTCAAAGCGTCTTGTATCTGAGCCCTCCCTAAGGGTCATCTTAAGGGTTATCCCTTCACCGTTTATCGGCTGAGCGACGATAGTCCTCGGCTCTAAGGTTATTTCAGAGGCCGTGCCCGGGGCCAGCTCCAGGTTGAAACTCTTCAGCACCGTAATGAGGCCAGGCATCATCTGCATCTTGGCGAAACGACTACCTGTAAAAATATGAAGTTAAAATCTAATTAGTTAAAGCTGTTAATGTTGAAGCTGTTAAGGATAGAAGTTGAAGTTATTGTAGATGTATTGCATGAAAATGACAGCAACTAAATTGAAGTAGACTAGATAACCGAAATCTTGAACCAAATCGAGGTTATTAGTTTAAGAACCAAAACACTTGGGTAGTGCGGAATGACTTATTGTTTTATAACATTGTTTATGACGTGATATTTATAAACATACCTAAACAAGTCCTGGGTCCTTCTCCGAAAGGAATGTAAGTATAGGGCTTGATGTTCGCTTTGTTCTCAGGCAAAAACCGCTCCGGAATGTATCGGTTAGGCTCCGGGAAGTGTTGAGGGTTGCGATGGAGAGCATACGTCGGGATGTGAACCCTCATGCCTTTTTCTAGCAAAAGCCCAGAAGGGAGCACGTAATTTTCTATCACCTCTCTGGTCAATATCCCTAAGACAGGGTACAGTCTCATCGCTTCCTCGATACACGCGTCCAAATACGGCAACTCTTGAAGGCCTTCGTAGGACAACTTATTATTGTGACGTATCATGAACTGATCCACTTCTTCTTGAGCTCGTCTCTGAGCGTCCTGGTTCTTCGCCAACTCATACATCGTAAAGCTCAGCGTGGAGGCAGACGTTTCAAAACCCGCGCCAAACAACAACACAAACTGAGCGACAAGCAACTCATCGTCAATTACTATTTGAACCTTTTTCCCTTCACCCTTAAACTTGTTCAAGCTGTCACCTGATATGTACTCGTCTTTTTTGAAACCAAGAATGAAGTCTACAAAATCATTCCTCGACGTTGGCTTGTATCCTCTTCCCTTAAAGATACCGACTAAGAGATTGTGGAAAAATGTATCCAATTTGTTTGGGAACACTTTGAATCCGGCTCTGTAAAACCAGGCTGGCCACATAGCGCGAGCGATCAATTTTAACCCTCGGTATGTGTTGTTTCCCAGAATCAAGTTTCCAATCATAACGAAAGGATTCTCTTCATTCGTCTTCTCTAGTGATTTGGTGTCCAATCCGAAGATGCAGGATCCTATACAGCCGATGGTGTACTTGGTCATCAACAACTTTATCTCCATTTCTTTTATTAATGTCGGGTCTTCATCGAGTGTGTCTTCCAATGAGTGTGCACATTTTTCTATTAAGTAGAACATGTTTTTCATCTTAGCTGATGAGAAGAGAGGAGTCATATTCTGTCGAACGACCTTCCAGCGGTCTCCGCCGGAGAAGAACATGTTCTTCGTCACGGTCTCCTTGTTCGAGTAGTCGTTGCCTTCTCGGCCGCTGAAGTAGTAGAAATCCTTCGTTAACACCAGTTTGATCAGTTCCGGATCTTGAATGACGAGTGCAGGCTCTGACCCGTAGAAAGTTCCGAAGTACGGAGCTGTCGAGAACTGTTCACACAACTTTTGAGACACATATCCAGAATATTTCTTGAGCGTAATATAATCGGCATAGTTGCCAAATATTAGCACAGGTTTCTTATGAGGCACGTCCCGGATTTTCCAATAATTTAACTTTGAACATAGTATATTATAGATGCCATATAAAACGTACGCAAGAAGCGTCAAACACGTGAATACGAGAATCATGTTCAAACTGTTTGGGATCTAACATGTGTTTGATAATGATCAGTAAACGACGACGGTATTTATTAGGTACGAACAATCGCTGGCCACCGCTCCACCTACTGATAGCAAAAAAGTGCCGGTTGATATTTCGATAGATATACCTACATACATACATAATTTGCTTGGTTGACTTTAATTTGGCTAAAATTGTAATGGAATGACACGCAATCTTATGTTTATGATGGTTTATCAATTTTATCATACTTGTTATTGTAATAAAATAATTATAAAATTATAATACTTATTTTGTATCTATTTTTCCATAACTACCTTATTATTTTTTCTTAGCGACTAATCCATCTAATTATTTTGCCTTACGTTTGTATTTATTCAAATAAGAATATGAAACCGTTTATTACCTGCATGCAGTGTGTAAGTGATTTATTTACTAACACTCAGTTTTATTTAGACGGTTAGAAATATTGATTCTATTTTACTACAGTGTAATTATTGATTCTTTTTTATTTAATCATCGAATGACCCTTGTAATGTTTTCCCAATTATTGGCAATGATTTGACCCTTACGACGTATTATCGGTAAGTAGTAGCATTTATAATAATCTGTGTAAACAAAGTTAATAATTACTTTAAGAACACGTCTACTAAATCGACGTAGTTACATTCAGTTATAATTTTATTCTAAAGTTAAATGCAAAAATAGGGAAAATGTGATTTTTTAATTCTGTAGTACTTAGTTAGGTATGGGAAACTCTTGGCAACTTAGAGAAGTAATCATATAATATGGGAAGATAAGATAAGAGAAGATGTACTTTACTCAACATTTTCGTAGGCCGAGTGTATAATGAGATACAAGATAGGTTCCGACTACAGACTTTCTTCAGTTTTGCGTATGACAACCTTTTGAATATATGACCAAGTGAAAATGGAGAGAAAGGTGAAGCAAAAAAAAATCATTATAGTTCTGATGAATACAACTTGAGTATATCTCATATTCCGAACATCTGTTAGCTGATAGACCCTACATTCAATATATGTATACCTTTATTCACAAACGAAATGACACAAACAGATATGTAGATAAAGGCCAGTACAGAATGGTTTTAGCTGTCAACATACGAACTAATCAACATTCAGAGGCCGTGACCGAAAGTGCTATACATACGTACTTATTGACTACAATATTATATCGTATGTACCCAGCTTCAGACACCAAGAGATATTAGCGCATGCGCCCTGGGGCGACCTCCCCAACTTGTAGGACATCCACAAATTGATACAGAATCTGAGGGACAAATCTATTTAATCAATTAGCAACAGGTACAATTAAATTCATAGTGCAATGTCTCCTGCGGTAGAATGTTTTCCTAATATGAAATCTGACTCGTGTTCTTTTTTATTGCATGACCTTTACTTTTGCGCAGTTCGGGTCGAACTCCGTAAAACTAGTAAGGTAAGTATTATAAAAACTAAATACCTAACACAAAAAGAATAAGTATTATTGTTTTTATATATAATGGTATGTGAAAAAGATTTCGAATATTTTCATACAATAATTTCCTAAAAAATTGTATCTTGGACACCCTACCAACACACCCTCTCGAGGTACTTGCAACCCTAGATAGCGACTTTAGCTAGAACGAAGCTTCAACAATATTTGTTTAGTTATTAATTAAACGATTTATCATTATTTGAATCAAACGAGTACATATCCACGTGACTCAGTGCATTAAGTACATCATATCATTGTATATTGTGAATGAAAAGTGATTTCAATGTATTTTTGTATCGCTCTATATTAGTGAAGGATTGCAGTGTTCAATGTCATCCAGATTGGTTGAATGAGATGGTTTAAAACGTGCAAGGTTTGTATAAGATAATTATTGGAATTGATAAGCTTAATATAGTAGAATGCAGAATGCAGTTGTGATTTTTGAGGAAATATGTATGGGTATATATAACCAGAATATGCTAAAAATATTTCACCATAGTGGTAAAAGCTGTCACTATAATTAAGACGTATTTTATGTACCCAAGCTACGTACGTTTGTATTTACTCTCAAAAGAAGTTGGCTATGCTTTGAGAAAACGCTGCATCCACTGTAAAATAATAATTCATTCGGTTATAATATGGCTAATTAATTTATAGATACAGAAACTTGACTGTTGTTTAATTGACAATGATAATCGAATCGAAAACCTAAAACTACTCCAAAATGAAAACCTCGTTTAGCAGTAATTTTGCTGGCGCTTAACTTTCAAGAGCACACTTTCTTCACTTCGTTGTAGATGTAGGTACGGAGATAAATCCAATCTGAAAAAAACATTATTGGGTTAATAATTTCAAATAATTTTAGTCCTATTGTAGTAAAGAAATCAGCACAAACCGACACCACTTTTAAACATAGTACGCTATTAATTAACCAACATACTTTTTAAACTTTCACGATTTGTACTCATGACTCTATCATGTATCATCCCGTGACCACGAGTGGTGTAATCCGCTCGAAACGTCGGTTATGTATTTTAATAAATACGTTAATATTGTAACGCGATACAGACCCGGTTCATTGAGCACAATTAACCAAGTTTTCCAATTGGTAGCCAACAGTTAGCCAGTGACTTTCAAACATTATGATGTGATTTCAGAGATTGTTGCGAGTTTGTGAGTCGTGTGATGGTAAGTCGGGCAGGCAGGCGCGTGTATGGGCAGTCTACCGGACCTGACGGAGCGGTCGCGCCCTCCGCCCCGCACCGCCATCCGCACCACCTCCGACCCTCACCGGCACCGCACCATCATTACACAGGTACGAATTCCAATTATTGCAGAACAATCCAGGGTCCATCCAATCCATTGATGCTAGGGAAATATTTAAAATTTTTTCTTTATTGTCCCAGATTCCTGTTAGCACTATATACAAAAAAGAATGGCCGTGGAGGAAAACCAAGACTCCGACGCGAGCAGTGGTGAGCGCGGGCGGCGGGCGGCGGCGCGACTCGGCCGCGTCGTCGGTGGGCGCGGCGTCGGTGCGGCGCCTGCTTGCGCGCCAGCCTCCCAAGCTGCCGCGCCACCTCGTGCGCCGGTTCACGCTGCTCTGCTTCTCGACGGGGCTGTGCGCCACGGCGCTGATCCCGTTCACGGCGTACGCGGGTGCAGAGGCGGGCGCGCTGCCGCTCGCTGTGATGCACACGGTGGCGGCCGTGGTGGCGCCCTTCTCGCCACTCATCCTGCAGAAGACAGGCGCGCGCGTGGTGATCGCGCTGGCGCACCTGCTGGTGTGCGTGCTTCTGACGGCGCACACGGTGGCCACGCCGCTCTCGGTGCTGCTGGCACTGTATGGGCTGTGCGGGGTGACGCTGTCGCCAATGTCGATGGCGCTGTCGGCGGCGGCTACGACACTCGCCCAGTCGGCCGGCGACGAGGCGCGCCGCAAGGTGGCGCTGAGGCGCGCGCTGCGGGCGCTGCGGGGCGCGCAGGACGTGGGCATGGTGTGCGGCACCATGCTGCTGGGTGCCGCGCTGCTCATCTGGCCCGAAGACCGCACGCCGCCGCAACTCACGCCAGCCCCGACCAACGTCACCATACCGAGGTGGCCGCCTTCTGAAGAATACTTTTTAGAAGACGATTACGAGGTACAAAAAGTGCAACTATTCAAGTACAACTATTAAAGTACAATTACAAATAGATTTCGCTTTAACTGAGAGACGAATTGCTGATGTTTTTGAATGTCTAGGAGAGGATGTGTGGGGCGGCCGGGTGCCCGGCGACGCAGTCAGTGTTGGGCATGGCGCTGTCGGCGGCGGGGCGGCGCGTGCTGGTGGGTGCGTGGGCGGCGCTGGCGCTGGCGGGCGCCGCTCTGGCGCTGTACGGCGCCACGTCCACGCCGGCGCCGCCGCCCGACGCGCGCTCCGTACTGCGCGATCCGCGTGCGCTGCTGGGAGCGCCTATGGGGCTCTTTATAGGATTGCAACAGGGATTTATTTATACTTCTTACATTAAGGTTCGTTTTGTCGTTTGTCGTGTCGATTCTTACTGTCATCATTGGGGGTAGAAGCATTATAAGTATGTATTGTGCGTTATAGTGGTACGGGGTGTGCGTGGACGGGTGGTGGTGCGCGTGGCGCGCGCTGTGCGGCACGGGCGCGTTGCAGGCGCTGGCGGCGGGCACCTTGAGCATGGCGGCGGCGCGGGGGCGGCGCGGCGCGCTGGCGGCGGGCGGCGGCGCGGCGCATGCTTCGCTCGTACTGGCGCTCCTACGTTGGCGCGCCGCGCGCACCGACCTCGCGTTGCCCGCGCTCGCCGCCGCCGCCTGGGGCGCCTGCGCTGCACTCTGGGACGTCTTACAGGCACGTATTCCTTCGGAATCCCGATCTCCTACTACTGCCCTGGACTTACTTTTAATCCACAATAACTTAAAATTACTTAAATGCACTATAATGCACCAGCATCTAGACTAGTACTAAACTACCTATAATTCTATTTGTGACGCAGTTTATAAGACTGAACGAACTCCCAATAGTGAAGTAATCGTTGGCTTGTCCCAGGCGGGCGCGTGCATCGGCGGCGCGGGGTGGCGCGGGCCGTGGGCCGTGGTGGTGACGGCGCGGCACGCCGGGCTGGCACTCGCGTGCGCCGCGCGCCACACGCTCTGCGTGCGCGCCCAGCTCGCCGCGCTCGCCGTCTCGCTCGTCACTGCACTCGCTTCACATGCGCTCCTTGAACTGCGGTTGCGAAGAGGTACTTACCGACGTACCTGCATTACATACAACAATGGAGGTGCCTTTATCGTATGCAAATAGGTCCATAGGTTTCACTAAGGATATCACTCATTACAAATAAGAGATTTACGCTTGAATATGACTATGGATACCACTAATAAAGCTGCTGTTACTAACTAAACTAATCTCGTAAATCGAACTCCAGTATAGTGAGGCAAATAGCTTTTATTGAATTGCTCTGATGATTGTTCCAGGAGAAGCAAACAGGCATCGTTCCTAGCGAAGACCCACGGCGACGCAGCTGGCGCCCCTCGGAGCCGCCGCCGACGACGGCGAGGGGCCCGACGTCGCCTGCCACGTCATCGCCTAGTCATGACGAAACGACACAAACTCGTGACCAAATACTTTACGACTTTTACTAAAAGTATTAGATAATGTATGGTCATGCGATGGCGAATCACGTCAAACTCCGACGAACTGTATGACGTCATAACGGAACACGACAGAATCGTGACAAAACACGGATTCATGAAAAGTTAAAAGTATATTATAAACTCGTCACAAAACATGTTTCAACGAACTGTACTAAAAGTTGTAAAAGTCATGTCATGACGAAAAACTCGTGATAAAACGCGGCTTTGTGTGAATACTGTGCAAGATGAGGTAGATAAGTGTGCGTGTGGCAAGACGCGACTGTTCGGTCAATTAGTAACGATTTGGATGGCGCAGACTTATGTTACTTACGATCTGCAAGGTTAGCGGTTCACCATTTTACGTGAGATGTAAAGGTACCAATCTACCTTGTTCTGTGATTATGAGTAGTACTTCGAGACTTTGTATTGCACCAACATAGAATTAAATCTCTCCTTAAATTGGTCAAACGTAATCTTTGCAGATTTGCATTGTTGTTGAAGGTTATCAATAAATGTGGAATAGTATCTCAATTTCTGATAATGATATATTTATAAGGATGTTAATTATTGATATAGTCGATAATATCGGTGTTACAATTGAGGCGTTATAAGAATAGGCTAGGCGAGACTTCACTGAGCTTTACTAAATTTACTTAAGTGAATTAAGTATTTATATGTAATTGACTGTAAGCTCCTGGTCTATTTACTAAAAGGTCCGAAACATGGTCGTCTTCTCTTTTACAATTAAAGGCCTCTACCCATTACACCGTATCATACCATGACCGTGCTATGAAAGTGTCAGGCAAAAAAGTATTCTTTGTATTGAAAAGACTATGCTCACTAGACCGTTCCGTCACCAACCAACAACGTCGACTATTCTCGATGAGAATATTTTGCCAGTTGTACGGGTACGTACAAATGCTAAGCTGTGCTGAATGATAGACGCGTATATAGATATAGGAATTTATTGATAATAGATTATTTCAGTTATTTAAGGGCTAAGATGAGTTTTAATGAGTGCGATGGATCTGCTGGCTAATACTGCACTGACTCGTGTCAATCGCTCGGTCTGCGTGGAGCGCCGACTTGTGCGACCTACTTGAGCCAAATTGCTTAGGCCTAGTTAAGCAGATTTGTGCTGTTGCTAAGGTGTTCGATAAGTATCGAACATACTCCCGAGGGAGAGCTGGGAGATGCGGTGAAATGAGGTGTAACAATACTTATATGAGGTTAGTTATTACATCGATGAGCCAATGTTTTTCTTAAGTTTAGTGAGGGTTAGAACAATATATGAGCTCGTACTCTTACTTGATTTTACTAATATAATACGTTAATCCTTATCTATGGTGAAAATAGATTGTCTTTTATTTAGGGGGGAGGTAGGTCTATCCTTTTTGATACGTAAGCTAGACCAACGCTTGGTCTCACACGCACTACGCGTATACGCAGTCTCAGGCACAGTTAGATTTCGCGCACAAGCACTGACACTGATGTTCTCACTGGTGTGGTGTGTCACTGGCGCCTGCGCCGCGGGGGAGGGCGCGGGCGCGGGGTCGCGCACAAACTCCACAATGGCGCGTGGGGCCGCCTCGGCCCGACCTGCTCGCCTGCTTCTCCTCCATAGCAACCCTAGGAGTGCTGCTAGGATTGCGACTACGGCTAGTAACCCGTACGATACAACGTAGTGGTGTACGTCATGAGGGGTAAGGATCACGTCTTGCTGAGCTGCTTCCTTCATGGTTGAGATTTGATCACCGAGATGCTGAAGGGTATCGTTTAAGTCATCTTTATAGTCTTTTAACTCGGAAGATGATGTTATATTGGTTATACTGTGATGTTGTATTGGAGCTATGTTAACTAGCGCTAAGTCGGGTTTAATTGATATTGTATTATGTTGCTGATAAGAGTAAAGCGTTACGTCACGACCTTTAGCTGTGCATTGTTTATCCAAGTGAATGAGCCCGGCCTTGCTGAGTTGGCGGTTTCGTGTTTCATCGCTGCATATTATTGTCATAGAGTAGGTGTCACATATGAAGTATAGGTATGATGATAAATCGTGCAATTGGACCCATTTGTTATGACAGGGTTCTTTCTTTGTTTCGCATCTATTCGTATTTCCTACTTTGCAAAATACTTCTTCCTGGTCTAAATGCTTGATTGGAACTTCCAGTTGACAGAGGTAAGTTTCGCCTTGGCGTTGGCACCCTTCAATGTCCTCTCTACTGGCTGTTACGTAGGAGTCTCTAATGAGATTGGTTGCCACATACTCAGTGATGGGAATTATAGAGATCATTTCCTTTTTGACTTGAAGAGGTACGGGGAATAGTCGATATATCTGGAAGCTATCTCTGCTGATTAATGGCACCGTGATTTCAAATATAAAGTACTCAGTATTCATTCTCGCCTTGACTTTTAGTAAATCGTATATTGCATAAAAGTTGGAATGTAAGCTGTCGATGGGTAACGTCAATTCTTTGGATATTTGACTTGATGCAATTTGTAGTTCGTTGCTGAGCTGGCTTGGAGTTAAGAGATGGAAATTTACTTTACCATGATAGATATCCGTCATTGTGTCAATCAATGAATCCTGTATACGTTTTAAGTTCTGAATCAGATTAGTGGACGCTAAAGCTGTGAGTGTAAACTCTTGTATTATAGCTGTTATCTCTTGTTCTCTATGAAATCGCCTCGCTGTTTGCTCTATATTATTTAGGTGTTTATTTATAAGTTTGTGTTGTATATCAATCATTTTCTCTGTTCTTTTTAGTATATTGTACTCTGTTTCTACGACTGATGTTTGATTTTTCCAAAGTAGTCCATCGAAATGTTACATTTTTTAGGTCTAACCTTGCGTTTTTTAGAGGACGCAATTTTATTTTTTTGATGTGTAGGGGGGGTCAGTGTAAAGCTAAAAACAAGTTTGTGGGGTCGCCACCCTTGTCCCACGGCTGCCATCTTGAAAATAGGGGTTGAAATGGTTTTTACGATATATCTCTTAAACTATTAATTTTATTTAAAAAAATTGTTAACTGTTTTGTTGCAAATTAAATTCTCTACAACTTTGGTCCACTAACTTTTTGTCGTAGAACTATAAATAAAAAGTTATAAGTGAAAATGTTCAGAAATTCGAGAAAAAAAAATCTATTTTTCGATGTAACTTTTGTTTAAAGCATTTTACGAGAAAATGATATCAGACTATTTTTGTAGATCGTTTTTTGAGGAACAACTTTTACAAACAACATTTTTTTATTAAGTCAATAGCTAAGGTTTTAGAGTGCTCCGAAGTGAGTACAACTATACCTTTATTATACAAGCCCGTTGGCACAGTCCAGTGAGAGCGCTTACTGTGTCGGGGGTTGTGGGTTCATCACGCCCGGAGTCAACAATATGTGCAGACATAGTTGTTGGCGACGATGTCTGGGTGTTAATTATATGTATTATATGCTTATAAAATATTTGTGTATGTATAAGTAGTGTAATTAGATTCCATAATACAAGCTTGGAGCTTACTTTGGGTCTAATTAACCGTGTGTGAATCTGTCCAGGTATATTTATTTATTATTATTTATTTATACGTGTGTACTAATAATGTTTCATCAGTTATGTTTTTTTTTAATTTATTTTGTTTTTTAATTTTTTTTCATTAAAAAGGAAAGGGTGAATAATTACTAAGCCACGACTGGACCTGATGGTAGACTTGGAAAGTATGAAAACGAGCTGTGTATATAAAAAACTATTACACCCCGACGCCGACATTAACACCCTTTCCTTCTCCAGTTCTCCCACTGATATTAAATTCAGAAAGCCGATCAGATGCTGAGCCGCAGCCTGGTCCATCGAAAAGACTGAGGACGGAGTAGTTATAATTTAGAAAATCACCGTGGATTATGCCTATTGGGGATACTACGTAAAAAAAACGCGCCTCCAGACTCTAGCTCGTGGGTAGTGGGGAAAAGAGTATATAATTAATTATTAATAATTTTGCAAAATTTATAATAAAAAAATTTAAACAACAAAATAAATAAAAAAAACAATAATTGATGACACATTATTAGTACACACGTATAAATAAATAATAATAAATAAATATACCTGGACAGATTCACACACGGTTAATTAGACCCAAAGAAAGCTCCAAGCTTGTATTATGGAATCTAATTACACTACTTATACATACACAAATATTTTATAAGCATATAATACATATAATTAACACCCAGACATCGTCGCCAACAACTATGTCTGCACATATTGTTGACTCCGGGCGTGATGAACCCACAACCCCCGACACAGTAAGCGCTCTCACTGGACTGTGCCAACGGGCTTGTATAATAAAGGTATAGTTGTACTCACTTCGGAGCACTCTAAAACCTTAGCTATTGACTTAATAAAAAAATGTTGTTTGTAAAAGTTGTTCCTCAAAAAACGATCTACAAAAATAGTCTGATATCATTTTCTCGTAAAATGCTTTAAACAAAAGTTACATCGAAAAATAGATTTTTTTTTCTCGAATTTCTGAACATTTTCACTTATAACTTTTTATTTATAGTTCTACGACAAAAAATTAGTGGACCAAAGTTGTAGAGAATTTAATTTGCAACAAAACTGTTAACAATTTTTTTAAATAAAATTAATAGTTTAAGAGATATATCGTAAAAACCATTTCAACCCCTATTTTCAAGATGGCGGCCGTGGGACAAGGGTGGCGACCCCACAAACTTGTTTTTAGCTTTACACTGACCCCCCCTACACATCAAAAAAATAAAATTGCGTCCTCTAAAAAACGCAACCCCAAATGTAACTTTTCGATGGACTAAAGCTGTAGAAGATGTTTTTGGTTACTGTTCACAAGTTCTATGTCGCGTTGATATTGATCTGCGAAGCTTTGGTCCAGTACACCAAACAATGTATTTGCTACTGAGCCCACAGCGTTTATCAAGCCGCGGCGAGTCCTCGATTGCGTTCCGAAATGCTGATTTAGCAACAGCTGATTATAATGCCGTAGTTCGCTATAGTCGTGTAATATTTGTGTTAATATTATATTACACTGTGACGATTCTTTGATTTTGTTGCATGTTTTTTCTAAATACTGAATGAAAGTGTTAGCAGCTTTATCTCCTTGCCAATAAGGTTGCATATCGTAGTACGAGACGATTGTCCATTTATCTCTTATTATATTCATCTTTCCGATTGTATCGTAAAAAAGAGATTTATTTCTGGTGAGTTGGGTTATATTGCTAGTGTGAGCATCGCCTGGCAACAACATATTCATAAATAATAACAAAGATAGCGCCAAGCTAATAATTGTCGGACATGATTTTTCTCTTACTCGCCGTTTGGTACATGATAGGGTTTGCTTGGTATCCGGATATGGATCGCTTGACGGATTGATAGGCAGAATCGATAGTTTAATTACGGGACGCTTAATGAGCCCGTTTTTTGTCTTAAGGGTTACTACCCTAGCCAAACCGTCATTTCCCGGATGTACTTCAACTACTCGGCCGACTGGGAACCTTCCCGCTATGAAATTGTCTTCATGTATGGTTACCATGTCGCCGATTTTTATGTCGATTTTTACTTTTCTCTAGGTATTCCAGGAAATCCTTCAATGTTGATAGTTCTCGCGAGTTTGACAATGTTTCAATATATTCGGAGTACGACTCGCTATCCAGTTTTTGCGATAGTATGTACACGATGAGTGGGTCCCAGGTTGAAATATCAATACCTAGGTTCTTTACAGCGTGAATACTCTCTAACGTGACGTCATGTAGTCGCTTGATCGCTCCGAACGATTGTTGTTGAATGTTGGGAAGGTTATAAAAGGAACTTATGTGTGTGTTAAAAATTTGCCTCTTGTTATTGAATCTATTAGTTAATATTTCCCAACACGTGTCGTAATTGTCGGAGCTGATAGGAAGATGTTGAATCAAGCGTTCGGCTTCACCTTTCACTTTGCTCTTCAAGAATTGCATCTTCTGCGCATTTGAAAGTGAAGTGTTATTATGAATAGCTTCATTGAACAAATCTTTAAACGATGTCCACTGGTGAAAGCTTCCTGTGAATACCGGGACGTCCATTTGCGGGGTAGATTTTTCTCTATACGATGTTGACCACATTTTGGAATTGATAGTTTTTCTCAGACAGTTGTACGTAGACTCATGCTTGTTGTAGTTATATTCGTACGCTTCATCTTCTTCTAATTCTAACATTATATCCCAGTGACAGTTATCCACTACTGTCCAGCGAGTTTGTAGGACGCGCAGTGCATCTTCGAACTCCCACTTGTCCCGTAGGGTTTCTACATCGATGCTATCTACCGCTCTCGTAAATGCTTTGAAATTGATGCGTTGTTTTCGCAGAATTTCATCTAACTTACTGTACGTGCCCCTCGCCGTCTCGTGCCGCGAGCTGGCGACGGGCGCGGTTGCTGCTGATGCTGGTTTCTTTTGCTCTCCACTAGCCGACGGGCCTGTCGCTGCTAGGGTGGTGGGACTTTCTTTACGCTCAGAAATTCCCGATTGGTCGTCTTGTTGTAACTCATCGTGACACCTAACTATTAAATCTTTAGCTGACTGATACGTTTGTTTAATTCTCTCAAACTCACAATCGACAAAGTACTTATGTCCCCTACTTTCGTAAGGTAAAAGTTTTTCATCATTATGCTGATACTCTCTCCAATACAACTCTAAAACCTCTAACTTTTTCTTACAATAGTCAGTAGTTTTACGCTCTTTACTGTCCTTTTTAAAATTAATAACGATCTTCCGAATGTTCTCTGCTAACTCGGTTTGTTGGAAATAAAGAGTTTCCATATTTAAGAAGTAAGTAATTCGTTAATAAAAGGAACGCTCTTACTTGAAAGCCGCTTATCCTACGGCTGCTATGTAGTTGGGGGTTGCTGACGCTGCTGGAACCTGGCGAGTCACTCGCCTGCTACAATTAGATTAGGGACAGCCTCTCGCCTGCTTAGGTGCTGCTGCTGCTCGACGGGCGATCTTCTTGTCCACTTTGTGCTTCGAAACTTCTCTCAAAGTCTTTGGCAATGTATTACCATACACCAATTCTCCGGAACTCAGAACGCGTAACACGAATGACACGTTACACTGGCACGTATGTTCGCGTTGCAGTTAAAGTATGTCACTCGCGAATATGTCCCGCTCTTCCCGGATGGCTCGAAGGACCAATATGTACGGGTACGTACAAATGCTAAGCTGTGCTGAATGATAGACGCGTATATAGATATAGGAATTTATTGATAATAGATTATTTCAGTTATTTAAGGGCTAAGATGAGTTTTAATGAGTGCGATGGATCTGCTGGCTAATACTGCACTGACTCGTGTCAATCGCTCGGTCTGCGTGGAGCGCCGACTTGTGCGACCTACTTGAGCCAAATTGCTTAGGCCTAGTTAAGCAGATTTGTGCTGTTGCTAAGGTGTTCGATAAGTATCGAACACCAGTGCTGACACGTTCATAGCACGGTTATGGTTTGATACGGTGTCATGGGTAGAGACCTTAAGGGTGCCTTTTCAGAGCTATGCTAGACGTAGCAAGGCGACGTTGCTGTACTACGTTTCATTTGATTGATGGATACCGAACGTAGCAATTGTGGTAGCAATCGTAGCCTCGTAGCATAGTTCTGATGGAAAGACATCTTAAAAAGTTCTTTTTAAATTCATCTTCAACGAGTACTTGACGAAACTTTGTATTTTACTTTCATTAACGTATAGATTACTTCCTCTATTACTCACGGAGACGATAAAAAGCACAGCTTACGTAGGAGCGTGGTAAAATGTTGTAGGTATGTGGTACATATAACAGTACAATAGGGTACATTTGGATCACTTGGATCACTTGAATCAATTGGATCACTTGGATCATTTGGATCACTTGGATCACTTGGTACCTTTAATTACACGTCGCCAATCTTCTTAATATTAATTATCTCTTCAGAAATAAAGATAATAAAATGTTCATTCAACTCAACCTTAATCCAGGGTTTAAAATAAATGTATTTAGCGTAAGATGGTACAGATTAAGTAAACTTTTTTATATAATTGATGAGAAATATATGACAATTATATGATCAAATTGAAAATGAATATAAAAATGTGTTAATATTGTATTTTTATCGTAATTAATAATAAGACACTATTGTTGTTTTAGAAGTTATGCTATTTATCGGATTGCAGTCTTACTTACACTTTTTCACTCGCATTTTATAAAGAAATGTATTTCGGATTAGAACAATAAATGAATTAAATAATTACTATAATTGTAAGTTTCTCACGGAAAACGTTGCTGGTTCATGTTATTATAATTAAAACGAATTTTATCAATGAATGTGTTAGATATGTTGTATCCACGGGCAAAATAAAATTATGTTGACTGAATATCCTGTGTTTTAGTTTACTTCAGAATTACTATTGAGGCTTAGTTACTATATGGTTAAGTCTTATAATCTTATATATAAAATTCTCGTGTCACAGTGTTCGTTCGCGTACTCCTCCGAAACGGCTTGACCGATTCTCATGAAATTTTGTGAGCATATTGAGTAGGTCTGAGAATCGGCCAACATCTATTTTTCATCCCGAAATTCCCGCGGGAACGGGTACAACGCGGGTGAAACCGCGGGGCGCAGCTAGTAATATATAAATACCTTTATAATAAATCTAATATATAAAATTCTCGTGTCACAATGTTCGTTCCCATACTCCTCCGAAACGGCTTGACCGATTCTCATGAAATTTTGTGTGCCTATCGGGTAGGCCTGAGAATCGGACAACATCTATTTTTCATCCCGAAATTCCCGCGAGAACGGGTACAACGCGGGTGAAACCGCGGGGCGCAGCTAGTATTTATATAGGATTGTCATCCAACTGAATAGCTGAATCAACCATAGATGTAGGTGCGTAGCGAAAAAAATTCTAAATCTATGGAATCAACCTTCATTCAACTTTTAGTACCTATTCACTGAATAGTGATCATAACTTAATTATCCGTTAGTAAAGTATCATCCAATCAAGTAAGTTGTAAGGTATTCAAATAAAACATGTCCAATATTTTAACATTAACACATTAATTTATTTATCATTTATATTCTAAGACTAGAACCCTATTACATATCGTCGTCACTCACTACAAGAAGCTCAACATAATAACAACTCAGCACTTCGGCCAATCACACGGCGCTAGTGATGTGAAAACGCTTGTAGTAACGGTACTCATAATCAGTACTTATAATAACAGTTAGTAACGGAACGTTACTGTGCAATCGTGAAAACAGCAGGTTGGACCGACGACTACGAAACAGGGCATACATACATAGATTACAAATATTTAAGATATTGTATATGGGTTAATCACAACAACATACAAACATTTACTATTATTGTCTGCAATAATTAGGTTTCATCCGCGTTTCTCGCGGTCATACAATGTACCCCTTACATTACCTTCACTCCGATCTCTTTGTCTTTCTAAGAATAAAAGAAAGAGACATATATATAACGTTTTCTAATAGCTTATTTTCTTTTAATACATCCAGTCCAACATATAAGCATGTAATTGGCAAATTAATGTTAAAGTATAAAAATAAACATAGGTAAAATTATAAATAAAAGAAATATAATGAAAACAAAATTTTGTCTTTATTGATAGTCTATTCGTAAAATTATCTAAATAGCATTACACAATTAGAGCACATAATTACGAAAAAAATATATACAACTTATGAATTAAAAGTGTTACAAAGGGAAAGCGCACGAATATTTGATTTCAACACTGGCTTGGTTCCTTCATCATCGATCAGAGTGCAGGGCCGTGCGCGCCCACTGTACAGAATGATCGCGGACACATACACATTCAGATTCTATTGTCTCCAAATTATTTGTGACTATAAATAATTCATTACAAAAATCGAAAATTTCGAACAATTAAATATCGTGAATAAATAAAAACAATAATGTTATTAAATAACAATTAAGTAGGAACTGAGTACGCTCTAAATCTACAAATAAATAAAATAAATCAAAATAATAAAATAACAAACAAAACGGACACAATTACAATTTAATGTTACACGTATCAACCCAAATCATTAACTTATTTTGACGACCATTATTGAAACTTATGAGATTAAAAATGTATTACAAAATGCATTCTTCAAATCCTTGAATATTTGTATGAAATACGCTTCAAAATGTAAATTATTTACGTCACTATTTAGGCTCCTTCTACAGTTAACTTAACTGTTCCCGAGTAACGAGAACTCGGTCCGAAATCGTTATTCGTTGCAAACAGTTGCCGAAAACGACGTAACGAAGAGCTTGTAACAGGTTCATAGTTCCCATCACTTTATACGTTGATAATATTTAAATTGTTATTCGATTTTAAGGTATCAATAAATAAGTTAAACACTTTTTTCTCCATGATTTCGTTAATCATTAACAATAATTGATATAAACATAGTGGCATTGACCGTGATACTTTCAATAATATTTCATTCACATCCGAACACTGTAAGTGTTTGAATTCATATAAAATACCTTCATATCTTTCGATGTAATATTTACAAAGGAATTAAAATGTAGTAGATACCTTATTTTGTATATTGGATCGTAAACTCCGTCTTTCGTATTTCTGTTGTTGATATCATTGGATGTTGATATCCTGTTTCACTTATAAAAGGACGTATGCAATGACTATTCAATTTAAACACCTACATACATTTCATTTCATATCAATAACAGCGATCTAAAAATTTAACACTATAGTAATTATAAGCGTCGTGAAATTATAACCAAGAATAATCAAATATAAATACTGTATCAAGCATGATCAAATCTATAAATAAAGTAATGGTTTGTAATCTTATTGCGTCTTCTTAGTTGGGTTTCAGAATGTGTTAGCCGAATAACGATAAAATAACGACAAATGTAACGTTACTGACGTCAGAAACGAGTTGGTGTCGGTAATAACTGTTATTGCTAATTGTTTTACAACGTTATCGTTATTGATCTAACATATTAAGACCGTTATTTTATATCGCCCTGCGAAAGAATTGACGCATAAACTACCGAACAGACTAGCTGCAATCACCAACATTAAGGAAAAATGCTTATTGACTAACTATACTTCAATTCAATTCACTTCGTGATATGAACAACCGATTCCTCATAATACTGAGTAATACAAAGGACTGCCCGCCCGGCCACGCGAGCGGGGACGACGCGCGCTCTCAGTCTCCACGGTCAATACGCATTTTTCTCAGATCATTGATACGACCGATCCGCAAAGGAAATTGGACTACGACACACGATTTTTATAGATCGTTTAGACGGGCGTGTAGGTGCCGTTCGGTTTGTAGAAGAGTTGTCCGGTGAAGGCGCGGCGCAGGATCTCCTTGAGCAGCAGCTTCTTCTCCTTCTTGATCTTGACGAGGAAGCCGCGGTTCTCGTTGGCGCGCCGCGACAGGTACGGCAGCACCTCGACCACGGGCCCGTACGGCACGTACTTGTACGCCGAGTAGCCGGCCTGGCCCAGCGGGAACGTGATGTGGTCGCACATGCCCAGCAGCTGCCCGAAGCACACCACCTTGTCGGAGGGCTGGATGTTGTGCTCCTTCATCAGCTGGATGGCGTACCGCACCGTGTCCTCGTTGTGCGACGCCACCATGATGCCCACGTGGTCCTTGCCGTTGGGCTGCAAGTCATTCATTTTATTATTACCGTACTTGACCAGAAATGTAGCCACGTGCTATGATGGGTATCAATTTCTACCGAACTAACGGGCTAACGAGGACCTCATCAAGACAATAAAATTATGGAGGAGTCTTCGATTCCCTATTTAATCAAAGTATGAGCTTACCGTGACTCTGGACAGGATCTCCTTGAGACACTTGTGGAAGGAGACGGTGGTCGCCTCGACGCTCTCGCACGTCGGGTCCTCGTAGCCCATGGCAGCAGCTCGGGCGCGTTCCTGTAATAAATAAATCAAGTTAAATGAATCGCTTACCTATTGCACAAGCATTGTATATGGTCTAAGGATTGTAAAACATAAGAATGACCTAAGCACGATAACGCTCGGATAGAAAATAACCTATTCAGGTAGTGGCTTGCCGCACAATAAGAAAGGAGGAACGATTACCGCACTCAAATAAACTATACCTAATTCACCATATCGTATAAAATACTGCAAACAAGGTCAAAGTAACGATCCGATAAACTTAACAGTATCGTCGTCAAAAGTAAAGTAGGTCCGAGTAGGTACCAGTAGGTGTATAAGACACTGTACCTGCTCGATGTACGCGCCGCGCACGAGCTTGGCACCCCAGTAGAAGTTCTGCCGCTGCGCCTGCTCCAGGTCGGTGAGGATCTCGTTGTAGGTGTTCTTCAGGTAGGTTTGGTACGTGTTGAACACCAGGTACTTGTCCTGAACGAAAAACATAATGTTTATTAAGAAGATGGTGAAATTGGGAAAATAATAAGAAGCTAAGGAGAAGGTTGAACGTTAAAAATTAGATCCGATTTGTGGACCACTCAAATGGAAAGTGGACCCTCAAACTTTAAAATATTTACTGTACTGTATGTTGGTTGGTACATCATATTAGGATTATAACTTTAACGTTACATTTCGAAGACTTTGTCTTTTCAAACGTTCTCATAAAGTTTGTGTTGGTTGCATGGTATGATTGTAGCAGTCAAGTACGAGGTAACAAGAAATATTTAGGCAAAAGTGACATTAAATATAAAAACGACCGAACCTTATTATATCTCCTCATCATTTCCAAACAGATCCTAGAAATGGCCGGCTGGAAGTAAGTTTGTTCCGCATCAATCATGATCCTGACGTCGACTTCGTTCGCCATCTTGATGATGTGGTTGAGTCTGCGCAGCATGTTGCGGAACATCTCCTCTTCCTTGGTGGAGATCTGCGAGATGAGGCGCCTCATCTGTCCTGTCTTCGGGTCCGGCACTCGGAATGAATCCGACAGATTCATGTCCTCGTCCAGAATGTTGGACCACGGGAACAAGTGCACGATACTGGAATATGAAGTTGGGTTTTCAAGGAATTTTTTGGTGTTATTTGAGGTCAGGTTTTTAATAGGTTACATTGGGTTTTGGGTAAGCATAGTATTTTTTTCAATGTTATTGGGGGAGAATCCGAAACTGTAACTTTTTTGGGTCACAAATACAATATTATAGCTTATGTTATGAACTATTTTCATGTTTCTATTACTAATATGAATGGAGATGGACAATCATGTCGCAAGTATTAAGCGCACATAACGTAACACGGACTAAATTAATGAGCTATTAGCGCCATGACAGTTTGTAGCTGAAGTTATAGCCCTATTGATTTTACTAGCGATGTTTACGAGACAACGCTTACAACTTTTATATAGATGTCGCCACTGACCGGTCCCATGGGAATATGTGGAGGACACTGAAATATCACGGCTGGTAAAACATCAACAAGAGAACAGTTTTCGTTATATTTTAATTATCGTTTATATCGCAGTGGGATAAGTAATACCGGCATTTTTTTTGCCCACTTAGTGATCACCAGAGTAAATAAAGTTATTGCCCTATGAGCCTATGACAAAACTTATGATAGTCCTTTAGGCTGCATTTATACTGAGGTGAAGATTCATTCTGCAAAGCTCCACCTCATTGAAAACGCTACTATATGCTAAAATCAATGATTAGGTACCAAAAGAGTGTAGTGAGTAGATTGAATACTAACCCTTCCTTGTCCGAGGTGATCTGTTTCATGAACTCCTGCACCTGCGGCTTGCTGGAGTGGTCTCCGAAGTACCTCTGCAGGTCCTCGATAGTCTTGTGGTGGGTGAGCACGTTGCCCGTGCCCCCTACTATTTGTTGCATGTAGTTACGTGCGCGCATGATCACTTCTGACAGTTGCAACTGTGGAGCGAGAAACGTTTGTAGGGGACTTGGCAGTGTTTACTCGAATGGCTGAATCGATTTGTCAATGCTTTATTAAAGATATTTACTTATCATCATATGGAAGAGTCAATTTGGTCAATTATTTCTTATAGCCTGTTTTCTAAGAATTCGATGAAACAGTCTTGAATTTAGATTAAAGGGCCGATGTAGGTCAAGTCTACATAATATGTATATACTAAAAAATTTAATTAGATTCCAGATTTGACAATTTCAGTGTTGCAACATTATGACAAATACTAAATAGTGACGTTGCGAAATTATTCGATATGGAAATGGAATATTTCCGGATCGATTCTTCTCGTTTATAATTTTACTCTCGTAAACTAAGTATATCAGGAAATTAAATATTTCTGAACCGATAATTTAGTTTTGACGATTAATTAACGATCTGAGACTTTTCTTTTATAATTGTGTGTGAAATAAATAAAAAAATGTGATCATGAAGGAACATGACAAATAAAACAGAAAAAAAAACGTTGTTTGTTTTGGTTAATGTGCTAGACTGTTCATTCCAAGTAATTATATATTGGTGTCAAAAAAAAGCTTATATAATCTAGTTTAATAATAAGTAAAAAACAATGAGAAAATACATCGGATACATCTCGGATACAAAATATCGATTCGCAATGAAATAAGATATTCGTATCACTACACTACACTATTATATGTGGTATCATTATTTCACAAAATGACAGTAGCTAATGTCAAATCTGGAATCTAATAAAAATTCCGAGTATAGAAGAACTTACAAGTAACTGCGGCCGCCCGAGAGCTGTCAGTTTGATAGCCATCAGCCCCGTGCTTTTCGTCACACCTGGAATAACGAGATCAGAACTATAAGATCACTAACGTTCGACACTTTGAGCTTCGAGAGCTTCCGAGAATAAAACAAATATTAATCATATAAATTGCTGCTTCTGCTTGCCAAATTGTATAGGCCCACCCCAATAAATCTGGAAACTAACATAAGCGTATTGTAAAAAAAGGTACACACTAGCGCCACCTATTAGATTGCGGGTACCACCGCGCGGTACAGCTTGTATAAAATGAATTTCATTAACGATAAAACTATGTCATACAAGAATCCTCAAGGTATGCTCTAAATCCCGGTTAATTTTCTATTTAAATAATGACCGACAGGTTTTGGCAGAGAGTACAAATATTACCGCTGCGACGAGGAAAGAATATTATATAATATGACGTTAAAAATAGCGCTAGGAGCATTGGCTCTTGGTGTATGTTGGCGTAAGAAAATTGTCTCTTAAATCTAGGTACTAATTGATCACAGAATGATAGGAATTACACAAGTATAAAATAAATGAGGTAACCTTTTATATTAAACTAGCGACCCGCCCTCGCTTCGCTTCGGGTAATCAAGATTTCATGTAGGAAAATCGGGATAAAACATTGCGTGTCTCCCGCAGGAATATACACAATCAAAATTCGTCGTTCGTAGTTCGTAGGTAGGTATATCCCCGCGCGCTTTGACCGCACGAAACAGTAAGTAGCCATAAGAGACCCGCCATCGAGCATTACTATTTTGTAAGCAGCGCCCCGCGGTTTTACCCGCGTTGTGGCCGTTCCCGTGGGAATTTCGGGAATTTTTTTACATAAAAACCTTCCTCTTGAATCACTCTACCTATTACAAAAAAACCGCATCAAAATCCGTTGCGTAATTTTAAAGATTTAAGCATACAGACAAACAGACAAACAGACACGAAACAGAGACGACTTTATTTTATACTATGTAGTGATATTTCTCATCATAACTCTGAAACTAACTGTCCGATTTTAATAATTTAAAGAGGTACACAAAGAAACATAATTAACCTTGATTGTAGAGCCATTTATTTTGATGTAGATTCATATCATCATATGAATATCATCAACTTAAAATTACACTCCTTTTTTAACTAATTAATTTTAACTTAAAACGGTTATTGTGTCTTAACTATAATAGTTAGACATATGCCCTCGCGAACTTATTTGTTCGCAATGATATGTACTTTGATTGTGTAGAACATTGTTTTTGTGTATCATCAATAGATTTAGTAGCGCACGCCAATAACCAATTTTTTTAGGCATGTTTTTCATACCTTGGGTTACATATACCCGCGTTGTGCCCGTTCCCGTGGGAATTTCGGGAATAAATATAGCCTATGTCACTCAGGGATAGTGTAGCTTTCGAATGGTGAAAGATTTTTTTAATTCGGTGCAGTAGTTTCAGAGCCTATTCGAAACAAACAAACAAACAAACAAACAAAAAATCAAACCTTTCCTCTTTATAATATTAGTATAGATAGTATAGATTATGTGAATGTAATTAACTCGTAAACGTTATTAGTACCTATTCTAATTGTCATAGAGTACATTTTGCCTGCCTGAGCACAATGTGTAATAAATTACAACTTATTATCAAAAAGTATCACGTTGATACATCATACATTTATTGAAACAATACACTGCGCTTTTTAATACCTACCTTGTTTACTTTTCGGCTCATTTGCTGCAAGGCTTAGACAATGTATAGAGTTTAAATAAGCTAAATAATTCTTATTAAAAAATCATAATCACTCGCTTACAACTCCAACTCTTTTGACCGACTAGTAATGTTCTTATTGCAACAACAAGGATATAAAGAACCTCTCATATTACTGATTATATCGATATAATGAGACATAAGGTTTATGCTTTATACCCCGAACAAATTCACACAGAGTTAATTAGCTAGTATTATGGAGGCTTAAGTTCAGATCTATGTAATTAACCTTTTGTGAACTTGTTCCGAGTACAGTATCAGAATACCTATTGGTACTACTGTACGTTCTAAATGACAAAGCAAGTACCAAATCTCCAAGTGATCGTGTACTCACCGGCGACAGCATCAATACTCTTGACGAAGGCCTCCATGTTCTTCTCGCAGGAGGCCTCGTTGAGGTAGAAGTAGGTTCTGGCGCTGGTGACCTTGTACCGGCGGTCGGCGAACCGCTGCTCCACGTGGTACTGCTTCAGTTGGCCCTCCTCCTGGTTGTCACCGCACGCGGAAATTGAAGCACTGGAATTATAGGATTAAGGTTCAGTCACTCGACCGTTTCGGCCTCATACGGTCACCTTCCTGAGGAGTTAGAGCGATCCGCCTCCGACTGCGTGTGTAGCTTGAAATGCCCTTGAGTTATGGAGGCTTCAGATTAGGTAACAATGGACATATGAGAATCTCTAGTGGTGGTCACGTGATCATGTCATTTTTTCATCATCATCACTACATATTATAATACGAAGTCCCCAGCCGCGTCTGTGCGTTTTTTTATAGTAGAAACTTATTGGAAGTCGCAATTTGTATAAGGATGCCTTTTCACCCAAGTTATGCTAAGTTTGGCTTACCGATCATGTCAAACGTAACATAGCATAGCTAAGGGGCCTTTGGAACTACCTCGCGTACGATCGAAGAAGTTTGTAGTAGTAACACTTTTACTATCGCTAAACAATCAGAGCGTGACTGCCCATAGTAAATACACGAGTGCAATAGTCCAAGAGATTTCAAACCAACTTCAATAGGTATACGAGGGTGGTCCGATAAGTACTTAGCCTCACCACCCGATGGCGTGACTATCGCAAGAAAAATTTACTATCGTGTAGTACATTCCTGTAGACGGCTACTGTAGAAATTTCATCCAAATTGGACGCGTAGTTTTTTTTTGACCGCGTGTGGAAGCGGGCTTGTCCGCGGATATTATTCTAGCAAAATGGAAAAAGAGCAATATCGGTCGATCATTCGATTCTTGTTTTTGGAAGGGAAATCGCGCAGCGAAATCAAAGAGCGCTTGGATACTGTGTACGGTGACTCTTCTCCTTCGATGGCGATCGTCAAAAATTGGTTTAACGAGTTCCAGCGTGGTCGCACGACGGTTTTTGATGAGTCACGCCCACGTGCCCCAAAAACGGCTACTACGGAGGATAATGTGACAAAAATCCACGATCTCGTATTGGCAGACCGCCGATTTAAGGTGCGCGAGTTAGCTGAGACAGTAGGCATCTCAAAAGACCGCGTAGGTCATATCCTGCATGAAATTTTGGGCATGAGAAAGCTGTCGGCGAGATGGCTGCCGCGTTTGCTCACTCTGCACAACAAGCGCAACCGTGAGGCCACTTCAAAGCAGTGTTTGACGCTGTTCAAGCGCAATCCAAAGGAGTTTCTGCGTCGTTTCGTGACCGTTGACGAAACATGGATCCACTGGTACACGCCAGAGAACAAGGAACAGTCGAAACAGTGGACTTCACCCGGCGAACGTGCTCCGAAGAAGGCGAAGACTGTTCAATCGGCCGGAAAGGTGATGGCCACTGTTTTCTGGGATTCACAAGGTGTGATCTTCATCGACTACCTAGAGAAGGGCAAAACGATCACAGGGCTGTACTATGCTGAATTATTGGGCCGATTCGACGCCGAATTGCAGAAAAAACGACCCCATTTGGCGAAGAAAAAAGTGCTCTTCACCGCACAACGCACCGGCTCACAACTCCGCCCTCGCCATGGCCAAATTGGTCAAATTGGGCTACGAAATGCTGCCCCATCCACCGTATTCTCCAGATTTAGCCCCCTGCGATTTCTTTTTGTCTCCTAACTTGAAAAAGTCACTCGCCGGGCAGAAATTTGAGTCGAATGAGGAGGTCATCGCCGCCACAAAAGCCTATTTTGCCGACCTCGAGAAAACGTATTTTTTAGACGGGTTAAAGAAGTTGGAGAATCGCTGGATCAAGTGTATCGAGCTAAAAGGAGACTATGTTGAGAAATAATATGCCACTTTTCCAAAATCACCGTTTTTTTTTTGTAGGCTAAGTACTTATCGGACCACCCTCGTAAATAAATCAGAAGATTTTACGCACTAAAACTAAGTGGTAGGTACCCATAAACCATACGTAACCAAAGCATGCGTCAAAAATTTGATTGGAATAATTTGTTACTATGTTTCCGTAAGAAACTTATCGTCAAAGTTGCCTATAACCTTCTTCGCGAATCACTCGTCTTATCAGTAAAACCGGCATATAAATTTTGTCTTTTAACGGTTTTTAAGTTTATCACGAAAATATATACAGAGAGTCGCTTCGTGTTTTATAATATGTAAGGACTTACTAAATATAGATCCAGCTTATAAGCTATCTAAATATAGAAACATTTCCTAGCCTCTTGAAACCCTGAAAGTCAGTCCGTCCGTTGACCCGCCCTCGATCACGGATGATTAATGAACCAAACGTTACCTTGAATCGAAGCAAACTTTCACTATCTCGATAGCTGATCATTTTGGCACGTGCTAAAATGCCTCCCACGTAACTAACTATGTAATAACAACTTAATTCATAACGAAATAGGATTCAAATTGGTTTATATGATGAGTGTTCACGTGTCGACGACATCAGAAAAGTTTAGACAGATCCAGGTCACCTGAATGTTATTCTGGACACTATATTGTGGTACTACCGCCTTTCTTTGTACAATATATAAGTGTTAGTATTGAAATCTAGAGAAATATTTTTTAAATATTAAAGAAATCAAAGTAATCAATTGGATTAATTAATTTTCTTAAAGGGAATTACTGCAGTTACATGACCATCTGACGGTTCGGTCTAAGAAAATCAATACAAGAGACCCATGCAGGTAGGTTAGGAATGTATTAAAATAGTCCAGTTCAATCCACTGTTATTGATGTTTAGTCCAATAATAAATTCTCTCATTAATTTGCAAGCACCACACAGGTGCAACTGTTTACTTTTCCAATGGTATAATTCTAATTCAGTATTTAGAGTCCATTCCTGATTGGCTAGATGCCCTAGACCAGACAATAATGTTTCACTTTCAAATTCAGCTGATTGTTCTCTTTGTATCTATGATATAGTTACTACCAAATGTAAACAGTCAGTGTTCACACGATATGTGAGAGTACAATCGAGATTTAGTTTGAATAGATAACAATAGGAGACCACAAGAATGAAAAAAGAAGTTTACTTTTAGAAAAGTTTTACAAATGTGGCGCCATCTGCGTATAGTGTATAACTTTGGGGAATAATACTTAAACATATAAATTATTCATATATGTATTCTGCACATTTTCCTGTTATCCCCAGTGAAGCGTGAAGGCTTTTGCCCAGCAGTGGGACATGACAGGGTAATACTTACTTTAAAATCAAACGTAGCCTACGTTTGATTTTACCTAGGTAAGAAAGTATTACATTTACGCACGTTTTTAACTAAAACGATATACCCAAAGACAGATATAATAGAAAAAATCTTGTTTAGTCTATGTATCTACTTGCAATACCTAGCTACGCCTTACCTTTAATGTTTCTAGTTCTCTCTATGAATGTTTTAGTTCAGTTGACGTGACGAAGATTGATTGTTCAACGGAACGTCATTAATTGCCACGAGATTACGAGCTATTGTCCCCTTTATTAAAACCTATGCCACTAAAAAACGTCTCAAATCTATGTCAATGGCATAGGGGTGGTAATTGATTGCAGTCGTTATTTTGTTTTCTACCTAATTAGGCAGGTTTATTTTTGTTTCATTTATATGACGTCCGTAGGACGTCACTATTCGATGAAGCCTTGTCAATCAAACGATGGTTCCTTTCAGATTTGTTAATAACGATCAAAATAGATACATACCAGTTTTACTTGCTCGCTTCTTTATTCATTGAAAGAGCGACATAAAATGTTCATAATAGTTCAGGGTACCAATTGAATACGAGGGTTTGCACTGAAACTACCTTTACGGAAAGTACATTTGTATCTGCGATAAAAAATTAGCTAGGAAACTATTTACTTGATAAAGTCAATAAAAAAATATATAATAAAAATAAAAATAAAATATAAATCAAACAGTACTAAGTAATGAAATACGGATCCAATACAAACGTAAACGATACAAGTGTTTATTACGTACTCGTAGTTAACTATTGACGATTAGTAGAAACTACAAGTGATGATGTAATAAATTTTCTTAAATACCAACATAATAAACTGATAAACCAAATAATCGTAACCTAGTCAACGCCAGTTCTTGCATGTTTTTCGGATTGTGCTTTAAAAGCTCCATTAACTTTTCACTTGTTAAACTTCCTCTGAAAAACGAACGAATGAAATGACGAATCGTTACTAGCGATTTCTACGTTTCGTCTCTCACTGACAAATGAAAAAACAACAAACATTTGTAGAAACTATTCTGTAAGTTTTTCGGATCTGATTACTGCTTTCCATTGTTTTCAAATCGGCTCAAAGTCCTTGTCTCAACAATCAACGTAATATCTGACTGAGCTCGACCATTTGGTCTCAAAGCTATGGTTTCCGTGATATTAGTTAATAGAGAGCAACATTATCATAATAAAGATGTCGTGCTCTGTAAAAACCGTATTATTGTACGAGTACATACACACATGCAAAATCGTATATAAATGATGTTCGGTAGCCTCCAGCCATTGTCCTAACGTTCACATTGTGTTCCCGAGAACAGACACTTTGTAACCACACGTATTCATAACTATTTTATGATCTCTACACACGTGGCTAGAAACACATTTAGCTACTAGAACTTAAATATATAATATTATTCTTCGTGTTTCTAGATATGCAACAAATGAGGTTTTATGTCATTTTTTAATGTCGAAGCTGTGATAAAGTGAAGATTAGAAATACCAAGGAAATTGCTGACAATATGAGATATTGTCATCACACTATGGCTATGGCCTAAGTAATGTATGAACAATATTATCTTTACCTGACTTCTCGCTTCTCTGCCTCTTCTTGTGACAGATCCTCTTCTACCGAGTAATCCAGGATGGACTTGACGCCAAACGAACGCAGTCTGGGAAAAACATTAAACAATGAGTAGCCTGCAGTGTCTAGCTTGTCGATGGTACTATTTTCTAGCACAGTATAGTAATCGCTTCATCGTGGTAGCTTTTCGGTTCTTACCCAATAGTTTTGACAGCAGTTTTAGTGGTTAATATTGAATGGAGCTTTACATAATGGTGATAGTGTATGTCATAATTTAATTTTAAGAAAACACTATAATCATTTTATTTCTTACATTCAAATACTTAATTATAACTAAGAAACAATTCTAAGTACTTCAGGTTATTAATCAAGATTATTCCTAGAGATCCAGCCACCAAAAGGAGAAAGAAATACTAAGATATATAATTATATTGACTATAGGTCAACAAGAGGCCTACCTATCAATGGTGGGTTTGATTTTGTTCTGGTCCTCGCCGGCCACGAACTGCCCGTAGAAGGTGGCCTTCATGATAGCCTCGAACATGCGCTGGCCCACCACCTGCCGCAGCCGCTTCATCAGCTGGAACACCATCACGAACACACTTTAGACCAGGATCACAGACACATCTTACTGTCTATTAATTTATAGTTTAGATTAACAGTACCAGAAACCACGTACAGACGGACAATGCATTATGCATATATTGCACTTGCTACCTATTTTAATTCATCATACTTTGTTTATAATATACGCTAGCATTACCCTACCGTGTGTTACCGCATTGTATTCAACGCCGTGGGAAAATCGGGATGATAAGTAGTTTAGGTATACCGTATCAGTAACCTTAGAAGGAAGGAAGGAAGTAATATTCAAGACTTCCTAGTCTTGTACATGGCTTTCAAACATCAGACAGCTAATGAGATTAACGAAACTAAAAAGATTAAAATATGAGAGTAAAAACTTTTACTCTTATATACGGCGTTAATCTTTTTACCCTTCACTAAAGGGATGAAACTCTTCAGCTGTATTATATAAGTAACACATGTGTTTTATATGCTGAAATAAGCAATGGGCTATTACCCACAAGACGCTGTTAGTAAAAAATTATGTTAGCTGAGTTGACAGTTGTATTACTGTATCTTATGATAGTATGAGGGTATCGCGTAGGTTTTAATCTATCAAGATATAGAATTTCAATCATTAATCCTGCCTGTTAACGTTTATTTTTGAACTAGCAGCGCCCCGCGGTTTTACCCGCGTTGTACCCGTTCCCGTAGGAATTTCGGGATGAAAAATAGCCTATAACCTTCCCGTTGAATGTGGCTATCTATTACATAAATAATTATTCAAATCGGTTCAGTAGTTTCTGAGATTAGCGCGTTTAAACAAACAAACAAACAAACAAACAAACAAACAAACAAACAAACAAACAAAACAAACTCTTCAGCTTTATAATATTAGTATAGATAGTCATTGAATTGAACGACACACAACGTCTGTACGAACCTAACTTAAACACCCTTAACTACTTTATATAATGTTTTTAAAGGTTGAAGCGAACACTACTTATTTTGTATGAAAGTTACATTTACGGATACACTTACGGTTACGGATAAAGAGGCTCGAACATCACAAAAAAATGTAAAATAAAAACGAAGTGTATCCGTACCTAAACGTAGTTTCAATTCAATACCTCTAGATTAATCGTTAACATTGTCCACTATATCCCATGAACAGCTGCGAGTTACTGTCCGAGCAACAGGTTGCCTTGACTCCATGGGGTGAACAACTCGCGCAAGGACGAGCACTGTCACACCCTTGATGTCAAATGAGGGGCCCACTTAGTTAAGGCAGCGTTCTCTGGTTTTCAGTAGTATCGGTCCATACGTGTCTTTCAATTCCAGCCAAGCTATCAACTCGAATCATTTATTTAAATACCACAAGGTTAATTAGACCCAAACTAAGCTCTATGTTATGTTGTTGATATTCCACGTTTGAAATTATTGGTGAATACCACCATATTACGTCTGTGATATGATCGCTATGTTATTGCTACGCTATATGGATGATTGGTGGGTAGGTACCAAAGCATTACATAACTCTGGCCAGACACCCATAACCCAATATACTCTATGCGCTACGTACGCCCGATGTAGTGTAGAACGTAGCGAATCGTCACCGCAGTAATTCGTAATAAAACAGCGCAAAACGCTTCACAACCCTAACGAATCTACACTAATATAATAAAGCTGAAAGGTTGATTTGTTTGAACGCTGCTACAAATCAGATATGAATAATTATTTTCGTAATGGATAGCCACATTCAACGGGAAGGTTAGGGGATTTTAGGATAAAACCGCGGGGATCATGATATTCCTTAAAAGTCATCAATAAACATCTTCATTATTGATAAAGTTAATATTAGTTCATCTTATTAGTGATGTGATAATAAATCTGCTAAGCATAACTACAAACGCATCTAAATAGTGTAACCAAATAGCTATAGTTAAGGATGTGTGATGTAGATTGAATTCATATTCCGAATTCCGATGGTACAGTCGAATCGAAATATTGTAACGGTCGTTAGTTTACAACATAACTCGCGTGATTGTAAAATGTCGACAGATTGTGAACTGTACCAAAATATTAAAATTTAACGCTATTTCTTTCAATAAACAGATTATTAACTATCAGAACATACCTAATTCGTTAAACTGTACCAATCTCGCTTGTCAGATTTTAAACTAACGGCGTTTATTGTTCTCTGGTGACAATTATACATATATTCACCTTAATTTGGTGATAAAGTGATATATATGGATCCGACTGTACATGTTTGCACAGTTCACAGTCGAGGTAACGTCGTTTCGGCATTGACATTGAAGCCGCGAAGCCGCAAGGACAAACGAAGGTGAAATATTTCAACCTCTCTACTTGGTAACAGCGCGGAGGTAATAGTCTATCGAAATAGCCGTAAAACCTAGCCAGTTGTATAGGTAAATCAATGTTGATTGATGCGTTTACTTTAATGACTTGAATAAATCGGGACGGGAGGTTTAACAGAGACAGTCTGTAAACAAAAAAAACGCTCAGTTTTCACATGCTTGGCAATCTATAACAATAATCCTCCTCACCTTCGGCGACACGACAGGCCTTTGCCTAATACTTTACTTTTTAATCTATTTCACAATCTACAAAAAATTCTGGCTAACTAAAGTAGTGTGGAGGAATACCTAGTCGCAAACACTACATTTGTCTAATGTGGGTAATCAAATCATAATCAATAAAAGCACTAGAGGACGACCTAAAACCGTGTTGTCTGCAGGCTAGTCGGTGTTTCTCGAGCCTTTGCCATTGAATGACATAATAGCAAGCATGCTGGTACGTAAGTGACATCCCGTTTATTCCCCTCCTAGCGTGTCAGGACTCTGTCATAAATATCGTACAACATCGTACACCAATTGACGATTTCTTTGAATGGCCATAAAATATCAAGTATACAATGAACTAGCTGTTCCGCGCGTCGGTACCACCCGCGATCCAATAGATGACGTTAGTGTAAACAATTTTTAGATCACTCTTACGTTTTTCTCCCAGATTTAGTGGGGTTGCCTCCCACATATTGTTGAGCATGAACAAATACTCCTCATTATTAAATTATTATTAATGGATTATCGGATAAATAACTTAACGTTTTCTTAGTTAAATAAGTAAATTGCGGGCCGGCATTGAAATTGTTTCTAACGATAGCCATGTCGACAATGCTAAGGTATGAACTTCTATTAAATGTAAGCGAACCAAATATTTGTAAGTAAGTCCACCGACCTTGAATAGAAAACCGTCTCGTAGGAACACGTGCTTCTGAAATTCTTGTTATTTTTAGCTACCCGTTTGGGGACAGCTGATGTAGGGCTTCTTCGAATCAATTGTTTGGTGAGTCAGAGTGATTAGTGAACTGTTATCATGTACAGTCGAGATAACAAAAGGACCTTATTCCAAGGAAATAAGGCATATATCCCTTTATTTTATAGGCAATTGTACTGAAAGGTACTCCGAAAATCAATAGAAACCCAATGATATTAAAGTTTTACGAGTGTAGGCACGGAATGTATTGTCTATTCTGTTGCTAGGTCATAAATAAATACATAGGTAACCTAGGTTGTTACGTCTACGGTATCTTTACGAGATTAGCTATAGGTACTCGTACATCACAACATTTTTATGGCCGTTGCTCATGGCCGATGAAGAGAAAAAATCTTTAATTAGAAGTTTTTTTTATTTAACCTCCCCGTTGAATGTGGCTCCATAACATGAATAATGATTTAAATCGGTTTGGAAGTGCCTGAGATTAGCGCGTTCAAACAAACAAAAAAATTAAATAAAACAAACTTCAGCTTTATTATATTGATATAGAATATATTTTATTTATATAAAATGCGGTGTATTAAACCTATAAAGAAAAAAGAAGCAAAAAGAAGCAGAATACATTCTTTTCAATATTTTCTGTGTGCATCGATCGACGCATGCGGCCTTGACTGTAAAATATATTCATCTGCACAACAACGTCTTTAGGTACCTACCGTACTTTAGTTATTCACTTCGTTAAGTAAACAGCCTTATTTCAATTAGGTGCATAAAGTATTGAGGCAATAATTACCATAACACCGAGAAAAAATAAAGTCGAATACACGATAGGTTCTGGAAACAGTTCAATTCAATAGTCATTATAACCTCCATATACAACACTAGCCGTGCCCTGCGGTTTTACCCGAGTTGAGGTAGTTCCTGTACGAATTTTGGGATAAATAATAGCATATAGCCTAACCTAACCTTCCTTTTGAATGTAGCCAAATTCGAATTCGAATCGGACAGCTACTAGTTCCCGAGATAAGTCGTAGCATACAAACTTACAAATGTTGCTTCTATAATATTAGTATCTATTCTCTTCAAATGTACAGCGTCAGAAATAATTGTAAAGTGAAGAATTCGTTACTGTAGATTACTTTTTCAGTTTTCATAAAATAGTGTCGTGGCCTCAATACGTTGTGTCTCAAGACGACTATTCTTCAGTTATTGTTTAAAGCTGAATATAATAGTTGGTCGTTCATAGTCGTTCGGTCCGCCTAATGTTGGTTCGAATTAGATGGCCGGGCTCAGCGGATTACCTAATACCACCTACAAGGTCACACTCGAACAATGATTATACCTACGCACACACGTATAGGAGACTCAACTCGTGTACGATACACAAACCATCATTATTTTTCATGAATCTCTGACAATTACAAAAACTTTGCCAAAATTACTATTAAGTGAGCACCACAGAATATCGCTTGTGTACCTAACTATGTATATATTTTTTGTGATGATCCGGGTAATTCTGCTAATGTTTTAGCTCTCCTAAACTGCCAGCAAAGATAATTACGTGTGGAAGTTTTTATATTGTAAATAAACTTACTTATATAAGTACTAACTTATATCCATGCGTGAGTAACTTTATATGTTGCATTTAGCCTTTAGAACGACTGAATCGATTTGAATGAATTTCGGTATAAGGGTACTATTTACCCCGAAATTCTCACGGAAACCGGGAATTTCGGAGCAATCTGTAATTGGTTAATCACTATTAAACTATTATAAAGTAACTCATTCTTAAGTTAGCTGAACTCTTAGAATTTAGAACGTTTCATCGTTCTAAATTCCAAACTTTAAAAACCCAATAACGTACTGAGGAATACCAAAACAAAATACTTCAAACATCAAAAAGAGCCACATGCGGGAAATCACAAGTATACCCAAACCTACAAAATACTATAAATGAATCAATCGGTAATTATCTCATAGGACGTAACAGCCCATTGTGAACCACTTGTATTGTATCTACCTACGTATAAGTATAGTATTTTATTGTTCTGAGCGGAGAACACTCGACAGCGAGATTTGACGCATCACGACATCGATACAATAAGTATGTATTTGTTACGTAGTATGTAAATGGAAAGTACGTTAATTATTTACTTACGTAGCTCGAGACTACACGTTTAATATTCTATTCTATCACCTAAGTACTACTATTAATTAGTAACTACTTAAGCACTTAGCATGACGCCTAGCTTGAGCGAATCGATGAATAGAAGATAGCAGTACTTCGGTGATAGGTGCGAGATGTATCTAGGTGTTTTGTTTACGTGACTTTTTGAGAAAAAAAGATACATCAGTTATAGCATGGATGGATGACAGTCGTACATGTAAGGGAGAGTTTGAACCATACCCCACCCCGCGCTTGTCTGGTTTGGATGAATAGTCAAAATCTAAGCCTAGGTGAACGAAAGTGAATGAACCTTTCATTCAAGATGTTAATGAAGCCTTTTGATATTGGTATACATTTCTTGGTACTTGATGTACGAGTAATAGTAAAAGTAAGCGTTCAAATCGAGAAATTTCAGACATGATTATCGTCAAACCAAGACATGCCAAATATTTTCGTATTTTTTTCAGTCCCCTTGTCAAAGACCCGTTATTAAAGAACATCTACGCTGTAAATGTCTTCAACTTCCTAGACACACCCTAATTTCCTTTCATCTTGCCAAAATAATTCCTGCCAAAAATATGTAAAACAAATGACAGACGTATGTGTCATATATCCTAAATGCAATTAGCGACTGTTTCTTGTCCATATTACCGCTGTTACTAAGGCAAATTCGTTAACGCCTTTGCTTTAAAATCTAGATATATTAATGTAGATATATGGTTAATACGTCAGTCTTTGACGTTGTAAGCAATTTTTGTGTAAGTAAGCATTTAGCTGTATTTCTTTTGTCTAATAAAACCTTCACAGAAGTAGACATAACTTTATGATAATGTTATTAAACATTAGGTCTTGATCTAGGAAAAGATTCTGACTCAAAACTAGTCAGTTCTATGAACACCTAATTGTAGTTATTCAGTGTCCCTGAAAAGTTCTTGAAACAAGAAAAACCGGTTCCGAAAAATATTTATACAGCTGAATGCATCAATGTTAACCATTACGACTTCAGTTACACTCGGCAATATAACGATCGTAACCATGGTTTCCTGCAGAGTTAGTTCAATGTGATCTGACTACATAAATAAAGGTTACTTTTCAAAATGCTTCCGTCTTTTAATTTTGAGGTTGAAATATCGATATTCCTACGCACCTCCAGCAACGGGACATTAAATTTGCTATCGATGAGGAGTCATAAAACGAAGGCGAAGCCACGTAATTTTATAACCAACTCCATACACCCTAATTTGGCATTCCCCCATCGAAATCGATCTTCCTCGCCGTCGAAAATAATGGTAATGCAGTTTTACCAGTTTGGTAACGTTCGGGGATCCATCCAGGACGTACAAAAAGCAATATAGACTTAAAGTGTCCAACTTATGGCATATTTTCCTTTGCAACACCATGTACAATGTGCAAGAATTGTTAAAATTCTTCCGACATTTGCCAACCAGTTTATTCGCTTCCGTTGTAAAAGTTCAATGACTGAAAATTATGACATGTTCTTTTACTACTTGTCAAGTGTTAGTGAGTCCAATGACATCCAATGAATACCTAATCCTTGTTTGTCGCTATGGAAGTGGGCAAATAGGCTTCAATTCAGAGATTGGGTAAAAAAACAGTCATAATCATAAAATCATGATAAAGCAATAGAATTGCTATGTGTTCAGCAGTTAACACTATCTCAGACCTCGGTTCATATCCACTTTTATCCAGTTTTGGTTAGCTTCACGTCAAATTAGCCTCTTCTTTCCTCTTTGGCTTATTTGTATTACAATATAAAAAAAATCTGTTCACGTATTTTAAATATTTCAACGAATGTCGAATAAAACAAATCCTGAAGTGGAATTAACAAACTTAGTACCTACGAATGTACTACAAATGTAAGTTTAATAGTTAATTTAATTTGAAATGATTGTGGATATTTCATTGGTTTTTACGTTACCTACTTACAAATTTGAATATGTATAGCCTACTTTTAAATTATTTTAATATTCAAGTTTGCATCAATTGCTTTCAATGATGGCAAAACGATTCATCAGCCTATGGTTAGTCATTTTATTTTGAATTGCTAGTTCTAATTAGGTCTAGGTAACTTAGTAAGACGTTAAGTGGCTAAAACATGATACCTTCCTTAGAATCCTTAAAAATCTATAATTATCGAGCAAGTGCATAGAAGAGCCCATTTAAATACAAATAAATCAAACATTCGTATACAATTTAACATAATCATGTCATAAAGTACCCATACAATGCGTTGTATCAATATTTAAAAGAATCCCAAAAGTCTAATCAGGTGGAATAAAAACTGTCTGTTGTAATCATGTCTCGGCGTCTGAAAGTCTCAGATAATAACCACACAGATTACAGACAAGCATATCTTTCATTGACAACTACAACCAACAAATGTACCTAGAGTAATTTAAGCTAAAACTCATTATCTGATAAGATTTATCCTTAAGAGAAGCCTTTAAGATCCAGTTAATAATTCAGTTAAAGCAGCCACTACACTACATCCATAACTACACCTGTGTGCTGCTGTTATAATATAAGGAGGCACCTACTTATTGAAATTTCGAACTGGGGTTAGCCTATAGGTAATCTATCTAGGTATACTATAACAATAAAGCTGAGTCTTTATGTTCGTTTGTTTGTCGCGCTAATAGCTATTTCTTCATTCCTGTTCGAATATGACGGCCATATTATCATTCAAGAGGAAGGTTAAAAGGAAGGCGTTGAGATCTGGAAGGAGGAAGTTGAGGAATAATAGAATTAACTGACTCAAGTTTTTATTATTCCACTAACAGCGTCCTGCGGTTTCACCGGTGCTATGCCCATTCCTGTAGGAATTTCGGGATGAAAAATAGCCTATACCTAACCTTCCCGTTGAATGTGACTATCCATTACAATAATAATTATTCAAATCGGTTTGGTAGTTTCTGATGATAGCGGGTTGCAAACAAACAAAAAAAACCACCTTTATAGTATTGATTAACTCTGCGACAAACATGCCTAAAGTAAATAAAATTCCATTAGTTTCATTAAACAGTGACCATTTTCCCTCAACGGTGATCAAACATCCCTGCCCTTAAAATTCTTTCCACCCTTAGTTCCAAAGTGTGCTAGACACGACGGTCGAGGGAGTTGGAATAATGAATATTTATGAATTTTATTAGCAATCGATTTTTGAATTACTTAACAATGTGGTTCAACGACTTCAACGTACCTAGAAACGTAGGGATCTGTGATCTTATTATCTACATTCGTATTAGTCACAATGATGGCCTATAAATCCTTTTCCAAATTAGAACATACTTATAAATTAATCCTCTTCAATTTCCGTACATTTTTAGATCGTTCAAACTAAATCTCTTCTGCAGCACGGTTTTAGGACTAAGTATGTTCCTTACAAATGGGTAAGTATCTACGTACGTAGCTACATCCTACTTACGTCAGCCATAAATCTACGCCACTCGATAAAATTGCACAACTTCTCGCCACAAATCGTGATCGTCCAATAAAGTCCAAAAACTGTGTTAATTCTATTAACAATTTGTTCCTACTTAAGAGCAATTAGCGTATTGAGAAATGTCACAGAATTGTTCCTAAAATAAGAAATCTTGTAGAGTAATGCGGTGTCTAGAGATTATCTTATTTAGAGGTTAATTTATACTACCTACTTAATATTATAAAGCTGCAGAATTTGTGTTACCAAACCGATTCGAATAATTCTTTTTGTAATGGATAGCCACGATCAACGAAAAGGTTATATGCTATTTTTTATCCCGAAATTCCTACGGGAACGGGCATAACGCGAGTAAAACCGCGGGGCGCTGCTAGTTACCTATAAACAAACTGATCAACCTTTAAGTAAAATACCTAACTGTTCATGAGATGGCTAGTCTAGTATTATCAACAAGGTACTTACTTGAATTGAGAATAGTAATCGAAATTGAATATCTTATCCAAGACTACTAAAGCAATATAGTGGCTCGGTAGCCACAACAATAATGCTACCTACTTAACTGCTTATTAAGTAGGTACCTACCCACGTACATAATATGCTGATAACACCTTAGATGAGGTTGAAACTAAAATGCAGAAAAACCTAACACTAAAAAACGTAACCTAGAACATTGTTTTAGCGCTGTAAAAATAGCTAGTCCCATTATAGTTTACCTCTGATTGAGGAAAATAGATTTTATTATTTAGTTGAGGACTTCAAAACTCTTCATCAAATATCTAAGTTGGTAGTATGGAATTTAACTACGTAGGTACTTAAACCCAGTCAGGCTGAACTAAAGACTAATAATAGTAAACAATCCCTTGGAATTTCATATGATATCTAACTACCTATGTAACCACTATTAAAACTGGTCATATAAGACATTGTTTAATGAGAAATTGGCAAACCATCCATCAATGAAAACACGCTACATGTTTAGATTTATCTGAAAGTACTGAATGCAATCAAACCGACTTCAACAAACAATAAACTGTAGGTAATAGGTACTTATATCAGCCGTCAGGTTATAGTGGGGGTAATTTACGACCCGCTATGAGACGGTATTGAACTTGGACTACGGAACACCGACGGCGTCATCTTTATTGCATTTCGAACTACCGGCAGGTTTCAGTTGCGGTATGACGTCTGGTTCCAGTCTGGGTAGCCACCCTCACCCTCGCTCACCCCTGTCGCGGCGCATGCGCCCTCATCGTCGAGGAAAATCTACGCCATTCATTTCCTATTTCATTAGGTAACCACCTCGCCACGGACCCCCCCGACCCGACACACCAGTATCGATTGCAAGCGAGCCAACTTTTCACAAAAAACGTTAAAATCTCTGTACGAAACCCGTTCGTCAATCTCCTACCTACATGCGAGACGTATAGTTAGTCGAAGGACGCAAAGCGGAGTTTTTCAAGCTATTTCTGAACGGTTGCCGGCGTGTAAACATTGTTATGCAGGCATCCGTTATGTAACGCATCAGATCAGCTGGTACTCACCATGTCGTTGTTCTCGACGAGCCAGTTGACGGAGCAGATCTGGTAGACGAGGTACGCCCGCACCAGCTCGCTCGTCTTCTTGCTCTTGAACGCATCTTTGGGGCTGTTGAAGGAGAGGTCGAGATCGTCGCGCGCCGAGCTCGCGGGCGACGAGGTGGACAGCACCCGCACGCCTCTTGGCGCGTTCACCGCCAGCCGCCTGAGCAGAGCCATGGTCGAAGCTCCGCGGGTATTGTTCAACACGAGACGACACGACACGCGCCCGCCGCGAACCGCTCACAACTGACACTGACGTCCGCTCGATACAGACTTGTCTGCGCGCGCACCCGATCCAATTTTAAATCCGGCCAAGCGTCGCGGAGGTGTGTCTTTGGTCGGCGCCGCCATTGGCCGTCGGCGGCGACAGCACGCGAGCACACGCGAGCGCGCGGCTGCCTGCACCGGGCTGGTGCGACCTCGCCGCCTGGCGCTCTGCACTCGCATTTCATACTAGCACACCACGTGGCACCATGACCACCACAACCCGGCACACTAGCTGTCCACACCGGCACCGCAGCGCACCACGTTTCGGTTACGTAACCGGGAAGTTCTTTGGTGCGGTTACGTAAACGCACCGGCTAGGGTTCAAGCACCTAACTTGACCTAAAAAGCCTACGATCGTAGCAAGACAGCGAAATGACGAGTACTGCTATTATTTTATTGTTGGAATTGAGCCAAAATTGGTCATTATTCAAATACACCGACATGTGGAAAAAATCTATTAGTCGAGTACGCGCACACCGTGAAGATATTTTAAAATGTTGATTCAGTACAGAGCAATTTAGCCGCAGTAAAACATAGGTCGTACTTTGATTTGGAAATAATTAAACACGTTAATATAAAATGATGATTATTCATTCTAGCAACATAAACAAAACGCACTTTGACGTCACAAAGGCACCTCCTCATATTACTAAACTGTCGTGAATGCTGATAATAGCAAGATTTCATTCCTTCAAAACTTATTTAGTGCACAATAAAGCCCCAAATAATTTATCTCATTTCATGCTGTATCTTCAGTCATATCAACCTAAAACCTTTTGCTTAAGGTTTGAGTTATAATTATTAGAATATTAAATCTGACATCAAAAGATGACTAAGATGACGATAAAGATAAGCTATTTATGGATTTAACTGCATTATGTCAACTACTGATATCAAACTTATAAATAAGTAGGTAACATTTCCAACATAATCACTTGAATGTGTCATCTGAAAATAACCACTTAATATGAAGTGGATCATTCAACTTTCTATCTAATTTAATTGGAAATACATTCAATTGTGTGGGGAAACCAATCTTGAAATAGGTATTCCGTTTTTCCTTCTCTGAAATTGCTAATACGCATTAATAAAATAATTAAAAATAAATTAAAACAAACTGGATGCTATTTCGGTTATAAGAGTAAAGATGATTTCAGCTGATTGAACTTGAGAAGAGAAGAACAAAGGGTAGATTAGAAGAGGGAGATTAGAGAGGACTTCTGCCCCGACGACGGTTTATTAAAGTTATAATTTTCCACCAATCAACTCACAGTAGTCAGTCGCACTTGGGCTCCGTCTTCGTGGTGTTCTTTTTAGGAATCACTTTATTAATATTATTACGAAGGCTTTCCATAATATTTTATTTTCCCACTCTTTCTTTCTATGTTTCGCCACATTATATTTACGAGAAGGATATTGATCTAAAATAAAACATAGTCTTCTATTTATGCCTCATTTATTGGCAAGGAAAATAATGTTATATTTCTTTTTAAATGGAAATCAATATATCGGCGAAAAGCATGTCCACTAATACTAAATATTATATATTCAATAATATATAGTTGACTATACCATGATCACTGTAAATAGTTTACGTAAATATATAAATCTTATAATTTCCATAATATATAATATGTTTTATAGTTTTTAATTATATTCAAATACAAATATCAAAATAATAACCTTACTACATAATGAGAACGAAAATACTTTAATAAAATTAAATATTATTCTTAATTAAAAAAGGCATCAATAAATCACGAATGATTTCGGATTAGACATTTATAAAGACTATGGGGAAGACATTTACAACCTACAGTTTTACTTTTAATGCAAAATTAATTTTAATTTAAATAATGATAATAATTTAATTGATATAAAATAACATTACGTCAAAATGAAATCTAATTAATTTACACGCTTTTTGATCGTGTATGGGCAAATTGGGCAACATACTTGAGCTCAAGTAATAACATAATTTCCGAGCTATTATTATTTTTAAAGCTTGTCTGTGACTTCAACATGGCTCAAGTTTGAGATCATTACGAAAATATATTCTCACTGACAGCTTCAGCGAGCGAGACTTTAGCCCTGCAGTGGGATTTGGATCTCTAAATATCAGGCAATACATTGTGTTGTAGTCACAAGCCCATCATTGAGCACTAAGGGCCGAATTCCTGTACTGATGCCGCGCGTATGTATATAACATGATACTGTGACGCTGACATCGCGTAGTATCGCACTACGGATGTTTTCTTTGGCGCCGATAGCCAGTGTCCTACGCAACTGGCTTCACCAACAAAGGAACTCAAGCCTATAAATAACAAATTCCGATATATCCTTACAAACGAAATATTATGCATTATAAATTGGTGTTCTATATCTAAGGCCATCATTCCTTCCTATTTAAAGTGATCATGGACTATCTATATAATGTTATGGTAAAAGAAACACATCTAAATATGTAATATCTTACATATAGGTATCTATCTTATAAAATAATATGAACTTAAACTAATGTATCGTAACCGCTAGTATGTACAATAAACGTTTTTATTATTATCATATTTCAATATAAAAAAAATATCTTGTGATTTTTAGAAACTCCAATTGGTAATTTTATAAATAAACATAATATGTATTTAAGAACTACAGTTAAACGCAGTGGTACAGTAGGCGGCTGAATCATTGCAATATGACGTCACACAGACTAATCCATTCACAATGGGTTTTTTCAGCTATAAAAACCGCTTACTGTAGGTACGTTCAGTTTACATTGACCATTGAGACAACTCATTATGATTTTTCCTTATATTTCTATAAGTGTTCATTATAATTCGTGGATTTATGAAAATATTATTAATCATTTAAACTTTAAATGATTAATAATATAAATCTATACTAATATTATAAAGCTGAAGAGTTTGTTTTGTTTGTTTGTTTGTTTAAACGCGCTAATCTCAGAAACTACTGAACCGATTTGAATAATTCTTTCACTGTTAGATAGTCTATTTATCGAGGAAGGCTATAGGCTACATTTTATCCCGAAATTCCCACGGGAACGGGCACAACGCGGGTAAAACCGCGGGGCGCTGCTAGTCCATTATAAATCTATTGACCAATCAGAATGCTTGTGGAAAATCCACTTTTCTGCCTTTCTTTCTACCTATCTAAAGGCGAAATGTAATGAGTTGCCTCATTGAAATCAAAACGCACACGGCCGGCATGGCACAATTTACATAAACATAGCATCGATTAGTTCCTAATGTGTGCGTAGTTACACTGTTACAGTAGCAAGGCTCTGGCTCTCAGAAGACATTTGATGAAATCAATTTGGATTAGATTTAATTTATTTTTCTTCTGGAGTAAGCCAATACATGCCATAATATCAGTTTTAATCTGTTGAAATATTATTGTCGATCGAATTAATTCAATTACAATATTTAATTTATTCGCCCCTAGCATAAGCTTGGATAACAGCTATTTCCCATAGGCAGAATGTTTAGATTAGTAGTAATTTTTTGAAATTTTATTATTAAGTTCAATTCATCAAAAAATAATTCTTATATTTGCAAATCAAAGTCAAGCGTACGCATTTTCAGTTAAATAACCCGCCTAAATTTGATATGTTTACAAAAGGACATTACTACTTTAACTAGTCGATTAACATCACTACTTCTGCTAGGGGTCGAGCCTTGCCGTTACAGGCATTCATGTGTTGACATCACGACATAACATTTATTTGAACACATATTTTTCATAACATAGCTTATATACACGTTTCAAATGTCACAAGTGTACTTTTAATTAATAAATACATGATTTTAACAAGAAAGTAATAATAAAAGCTGCTCTAAGACTACTAAGGGTTTTGCAAACGGAAACCAACGTTATAGCACTATACTACCAACTTTATGGTTATATAGTCGTATTGTACAGTCGAGGAAATTGAATGTTAATCAAGGTACACAGCATTCTCAAATGAGCCGGATTATAATTTTTTGACAACACCATGTTCGATGTTTTCTCGTATTATGCGAACAAACCAAGGAAACTGTGAAAATACTAAACATGTTTCTTCCACTGTACTGATCACTCAATATGATTCATGTACGAAGAACCCTTAGGTGTCATTTAAAAAACGTTAACAATGAATGTACTTCAACTAAAGCGTAAATTACATAACATCTCCATACTATTTTTATGCCCAAAAGATCATATAAAATTGTGTATGAGCCCGTTACAAAACACAAATTTATGTAATAAAATGTTACGTGCGTGGAACATATTATTACTTAATTAAACCGGGCTTCGGTTCGGAGCGAGACGCAGTCAGTAGCGGATCACTCAAACTCTTGAAGAAGGTACCGTATTTCGCGTATGTGGCCGAAAGGGTCGATTATACCGTACATACATACACTTAATTGCCAGTTTAAATAAGTAATAATAAAACACAACTTTTAAAGAGTTTTATGTAACAAAATTGTAGATATGTTTTAAAAGGTAACTGATCGAATTTAAATAAAAATCAAGGCGTACAGGTTGTTGGTATAATGACAACTAAACATAGCAAGGAAATGTTATGCAAAGCACCCTTCAAATATTGCTTACCATTGAATGAAACATTTTCTTTAGAAGGTATTGAACTACGCACGTTATAAATGAGATTCCTCCCCGATAGCATCTCCGATAAACTATAAAAAAAACTATTGATATATTACTCGAAAGATATCATACTGCTATTATATAATTAGCTAATTTCTGCTATTATCTGAATAATTAAGTGCTATTGTAAGTTCATCGTATCGATTATAAAATAATTTTAATAGATACTAAAAGTAAACTGTTTTTATTGACTTATTTGATTGTAATATTCAATTGAAAATAAATTACTAAAAACCTAAACATATATCAATACGAGAACAGCAGTTGTAAGTTAATATGAAAACAAGATCATTAACAAATATGAAAACAAGATCATTAAAAAATAGAGCCGTCCGTTAAAATTGAGGTCCTTGAAATAGGATGATAATTGGGACATTTTTCCTGAAAATTTGCAGATAGAAAAGACTATAATTTCTCAATTTAATTTTGGAAAATAAATCTAATAAATTCGTGTATGTTCCTCCCGCCTCGGAAGAGATAAATGCCAAATATCAGTTGGAATAATAAACTTAAACTAAACGTTACGGAGATAATCAGTATATGTCGATAAATAAGGGCTTCCATTTTGATGACGTCACTGAAAATGTATCCGTAAAAATATTGTGTGAATAATTTAGTACCGACGAGTTCCCACCGTACATCACTTCAGTTAGAACGTTGCGCCCAGAGATCACCGCGCGCGTATATACAAAGCCCAACTCTCGGCATGCGTCATATCCAAACCTGTACAAAAATAACGAAGTCACGCGATACTATATGTATATATTCCTTATATACAAGACGTCTTGGTGTTACCAATTATTTATCATTATGATATTTCTATTTATTACTATTACACAACTTTTGATTACAAACTATAGTATAAAATTTGACTTACACTCAACATATTCGGCTATATAAAAAATTGTAAATAAATCATAATAATTAATTATATAGACGCGACATAGTTACACACACACATTTATAGTTAAATATAGGCACAGATGAACTTGTCGAGTGCCCTTACAAGCGACTAACACTACTTATATAGTAGGCGAGGGGTTGCATTCCTACAATGTATAGCGATTCAAAAGAATCCTCACGTTTGGAACTATCACTCAAAGTATAAACTAATACAAAACATTGGGATTTCACCGAGATGCGGCCAATATTGGTCGCTGACGCCTGGCAAGAGCGTTTGGCTGTACCTCTTAGTCTATGTTATACAGGGTGGCTTTTTAAAGAGCTCAGTATGGGCAATGCTGAAATTACATGAGATACGAAATTTTGCATTTTTTTTCGTAAAACTTGAAATAAAAAACTAGTTTTGAACAAAACATGTGACATCATTTCTTAACTCTTGCTTTTAAATAGCATTCTTAGGTTTTCTTAGCATAAAATACATCATTATAGTTATCATTTGGCATTACAAAAATATAAGGTGTAATTTTTTATATTTTTCCAATACCCCGGCCGTGGCAAGCGTATTAATAAATCATAAATACAATTTTTATTGTCACTAAAATAGGTGAAAAGTTTTCAAAGAAAACTGTATCTCTTATAGTTACAAATAAAAAAAAACACCCTGTATATCGGCGGCATAGAGAACATACATAGACAACCTATGTTCTCTAAACCATACTTTTCATAGACAACTTTAGTCAGAGCTCAGCTTACAGACGTCAGCGCGACACTATCTCCACCCGATTCATGAATAGAAAAGAATTCGATTGTTATAAATAATACAACTTCATAGATAAGACAACGCTATATTGAAACTCTGTTTTGTATAGCGCTATCTCTTCCAACTCAAGTTATATCAAAAAGATTTAACAACCAGTTGCGCAGACGAATTTAAAAATTTAAAGTTGTTTTTAAAAGTTCCTTCAAAACTGTACCGCGAAATAACTTTTAAAGTCCCCTTTAAAAAATTAAGTTGATTTGTACATCTGTTGTTTGATTACTAATCCGCGTTATGATAACTATAATTGATTACCTACCATATTATTTATTGAAACAGCTACCATTTGGGACATAGTTACCTGCCTTCAACAATACGATACTTTTTAATTACTCTTTAAAACGATTGGTTACATAAAAAACTACGTTTTACTCATACTGTCTCTATATGATCTAAAGTTTAGTATTTAATCTACTTTGCAATGTTTGTATTAATAAAATTCAAATTAAATTAGATCTTGCATTAGGTTGCTTCATTTGAACCGCGCACTATCGGCGCCTGCGCTCATTGTATTGTCGTTATCATGTTCTTTTAAACACTTAAATAATAACGAGTAAGCTAATAAAATAGGATTACAATATGTAAAAATTATTTGTGTAAAAAAATCTTGAGTTAATCTATGATCGAACGACTAATATTGCAATACCGAGACTGATCACTAACTCGGTTGATAGTTCGTAATATAAGACGATTTTAGAATTGTTTCATATGATACTGGTAGCTAACTGTATCAACAACTCTGATATATCTACATCTGATCATTTACTTCATTTCGATAAAACATATGAACCGAACCATCCTATCTAAATTACGCTTCAGAAGCAGGCAGAATTTCGTACATTGACTGATCACTATTTCTCTCTGTCACCCCCATGTAAATGATACTGACATCTCGCACACACAAAATGCCTTTAGAGTGACACGTCTGTATAATTATGCGCGTGCGACAGAGACAAATATTTAAAGTCAGCATACGCTATTGTTCTTGCTTGTGAAGCATCCTTTACTAACGAATACAATCAACTACCAGCTCTATACATTTTCGTAAACGCTAATAAACTCGTAAACATTATCACAAAATTAAATCCATCAAAAAATTTGTCCAACTTAGTACCATCATTACAATCGGCACGTCATTTTGGTCACAAACAATGCATCGTACTTACGTAAAATATTTGAACACTACAAATTTCGAATTAACGACCTAGAATTATTAGGAAATAATCACATGTACCTATCATATGGTACACTAAAGTTCTTTACACCTCCGTCGAAGCACTTTCTAGAGGTTTCTGTCGGCGACGCCCTTAGTCTTAATGTTATCGTTAGCTCAGCGAGTCTTGGTAGCTGAGCTGAAGGCTTGTCTGCAATAGAAAACACGTAATTAACTTTTATCTACACTAATGTTGTAACATTCTACTTATGTTTCCAATACTTGACTTATAATTACTACTGTTATAGCGCAGACAACTAAAACACTCAATTTAAGCAATTGCACATGATGTTATAATATCCACATCGATATCGTAAAATCTCATTATAACATCGCGCCCTGCGCGGCGCGCGCAGCTGCGCTCTCATTGGTTAGATTTTAATGGCGGCAAGTTCACTGTGACAATACACGTACGCGTGAATTTAATGTTTCGCAATGTGTTTTGTTTTTAAAATTTTGTTTGATTCATTGCATTAGTGAAGATAAAGTAGTGTATGCAACTGCATATAACACGGCTATTAAAACACTCGTTACTATTATGAAACTCGCTGCGCTCGTTTCATAAACTCACACTCGTGTTTTAATACCCTTCTTTATATGACAGTTGCATAAACTACTATTACATCGTAAATTGTAGTATACAGAGTGGAAATGCAGTTTGGACTACATTATATTTATTGACCTAAGTATAGGTTTACCCAAAGCGGTAAGTATAATGACATAATAACACGTCTACACACTGGCATAACATCACGATGCGTGCCGCAGCTACAGTCTGGTACAGTATACTGTAAGCGGTACCTAGTCGGAGTCGGTGTCGTTGACGCTGGAGCGCAGCTTGGACAGCGTGCGGCGCGCGGCCGGCGTGTCGTCCTCCTCGTCCGACGAGATCACGATGCGCTGCCGCGGCTTCACGCCCGTCGCGCCGCGAGTCATTCGCCGAGGTACTCGACCTTCCTTGTCTGGAATATGACCGTTTGTTTAAGGTTTAACGATAGTTTTTAATGAAAGAAGCTACTTTGTTTGCTATATACAGTGCCGAAAATCAGACTCTAAACGCTTCGACGCTTCGAGCCGAGCAATAACGTCTACATTTCAATATTCGCGTATTCTAATCTCGAAAACTACTCAATGAATTTTCATGCTGTATTCACGAGGAATTCAAAAACGTCCAGACGGAATGGTAACGGATTGTTGATTAACGGAGGTCGGTAGTGAAGTGTAAAGTGTGTTGTGGCCACCTTCGTTGTCGTCGTCCTTCTCTTTGTGCTTGGCGCGCGCCTCCTTGCGCGCGAGCTTCTCCTGCTCCTTCTTGTCGAGCTTGGCGCGCTTGATGGCCTGGCACTTCTCCAGCGACGGCTTGCCCTCCAGCCCCGCCTCGGTCAGCAGGTCCAGCATCTTTTGGACACGCTCCTTGTTCTTCGTACAACCTGCAACGTTTGATACTGTGTGAATTCGATGTCAAATAAATAATGCGAAGTTTTGGTTTATGAAATTGTTCAGGATGCGCCAATTATTTTTTAATGGTTTTTTAATCCACAAATGTGAGAAGTGAGAAGAATCCTCAAAAAGCTCGGTTATATTTTTGAGCTCTAAAACCAGCGCGCACACAAACAAAGATACGATACGGTATAAAACTTATCAGTGGAGATTTCCTACGAAAAAGTCAGTGTGTCTAGGAATATTTAGTAGGTGACATAGTGTCGCGTGCGTACCTTCGACGAGCTTCTTGTAGTCGAAGCGTATGCCGGCAGCCTTGCAGTACTTCTTCATCTCAGTGATGCCGGGCTCGCGCAGCTCGGGCGGCACGGGCGGGCGGCCGCGCTTGCCCGGCGCGGCGGGCGCGGCGGCCGCGGCGGCCGGCGGCGCGCCCGGCGCCCGCGCCGAGTTCTTCGAGCCCTTCGGCCGCCCCGGACCGCGCTTCAGCGGCTGCTCCTGCCCGAGACAGTTGATGCAGTGACGGTTGCATGGGTGTCATTTATTTGGTAAGTATTAGATAGATCGACGTGAAAGTTTTAAGAGCTTTCAATTGATCTATACCCTGTAGCTTAAATAAATGTTAAATATATTTTACGATTTTTTGAAAATTTCACTGCATTCAAAGCAAGTTATGTGTGAAGGGATCAATTTCAGCGCTTTATACCTCGTCATCGTCTTCCGAATCGCTGCCCGACGACCCCGACGAGTCGTCTGATGATGAAGAGTCTACCGTCGTCACCTAAATAATAAAAAAACAATGTCATCAATGTGCAGTAACACGTCAGTTCAATTCAATTTCAGTTGACTTGAATGTCAGTAAAGCATCGTAGGAGCGCGCGGCACCTCGTTCCCGGGCGGGCGCGCGTGGGTGGCGCGCTGCGCGTGCAGCTTGGCGGCCGCCGCCTTCTGCGCCGCGATGTGCGCCGCGTGCGCCGCCAGCCGCTCGCGCTCCGCGTTGGCGTCGTAGTAGTTGAACAGCACGCTCGTCGACACCGGCACGTCGCCGAAGTACACCTCGTTCGGGATGTGCGACGAGTCCAGGCACTCGTCGCTCCATCGCCTACAAAATACATACATATTTATACTCATCGCTTAGATAATATACAAACTTTGTATGACACTTTGGACTGTATGTATATTGAGTTGTTTAAGCGACAATTATTTGTGTCACGGTCTGTTTGACATGATGGAGTTGAATATGACTAAATTAATGACAATATTCAGTAATGAATACTACTATTTTAACCAACTGAATCTCTACATGAATTCCGTCAAGTAGAAAATAATCAGATGACAACTGGTCATGTGACGAATGTGATGATGACACTGCCTTACCTTCTGAACTGTATCCCCGAGAAGTCTTTCCGGAAGGGTCGCACGGCGTACTGGTAGCCGGTGGCGCGCGGGCGGCCCTGCGGCAGCGGCGCGCGCGGCGCGGGCGGCCGCGGCGCCGGCGCGGCCGCCGCCAGCGGCGCCTTCGGCTTGTTCGTCGAGCCTTTGGGACGCCCGCGCTTCTTGGGCTGCGGGACATTAACACGCTATAATACAACCGATGAACGGGCCTAGTGGACCTTTGGTCAGGGTGTTACTGTCATGTAAGCAGTGTCGCAGTAAAAAGAAAAATTTAAGGGTAATAATTGGTTCCAATTTTGACTACTGGTTAGATTAGTTTGAACCACAGAACACATAAACAGAGGTTAGAAAGGCGATGTGGGCGGGGCAGGCGCGCCAAGGATATGAGCGAACGCTCATATTTGTACGACAACGCGATAAGCTATAAAATGTGCATCAGTGTGCGTGCATGCGCATGATTGGTTCCGTTTGAAATCGCGTGATGGCGCGGCGCTAAGATAGGCTAGATTTGAAATTGCAAATATGTGCGTAAGCTTCATATTTATTACGCACAGATGCACTGGCGGTGAAAGGTGGGGCGGATTCGGCGACACCGGTTTTCATACGAACGGCGCATGATCGCCATTCTAACCTCTGTTTATGTGTTCTGTGGTTTGAACACTGCATTTTACCAACCAACCATAAAGTACAATGCCTTTGAGACAGCTTCTTGCTGTATATTTTATACTTCAATTCAATTGTTGTTTGATGGCTTCTGCTGACATTACGTCGCAATATATCTTATATTTATCACTTGGACTTTTCTACAATGCAATAGATTGTCAATTAAGTGGATTAGGCCACCAGTAAGTAAATAAAATCAATAATACCTCAGAGCCTGGCATTGATATTTTCCCCGGCATTGTACCAGACTTGGGCAAGTCTGGACTACTAAATGGTTTTCTTTCTTCATCACTGAAATAAATATATTTTTTAGCCACATTTTTATCTAAACTTCAAGAACAAATATCAGCTTTTCTCTATGGAAATCAATGAAGTAAAGCAAACCTGTTACCTCTTTTCAGGCGGTTTGTGTAATATGTTAGGTTCTAAAACACGATGGCCGTCCACTCCTCCTTCTGAGGCACCCTCGGGCTTCGACGCTTCTGCAACAATCGATATCAGTTAAAATCAATTTTAAAGAAAACTTTCAATCAATAATAAATAATTGAAATAATATTTGAAACTCACCGGCAGGTTTATCACCTGCTTTATCTGCACCTATGTTAGCTTGAATATCATCTGCAAAAAGCCATATCATAATATAATAATTGCTAAGAACATTCATTTAATTTGTTTATCAGCTAGTCCCGCGCCGTGATTCCACCCGCGATCCCATAGATGGTCCCATAGGCGCTGGTGTGAATATTCTGTAGAATCACGCTAACATTATTTTCCCAGAGATCCCACCCATACATTTTACTAAACAGGAATAAATCTTTCCTTTATAACATTTGTGAAGATATCAATAAGACCCGTCTTTTCGCATAGGGGTAAATAAAAAAGGTAACATTATAATAAGAGTATTATCATGCCTAGTTATTACGTTCAAGCCTATCTCAAATCACACCAAATCGAAACCATGAAATAACATTAGCCATGCTGTGATTTGCTAGGCCTTAAGAACACCAACACTAACCTACACCAAGATTGTTTTTCATCACATAAATAATTTCATTATTTTTCCCATTTTCTTTGATAATACAATCAACATGTTTGTGAAGTAGGTATTGAATGTACTAACCTTTGTGTTGATGGTCAATTATTGGTTTCTGTGTCACATCTAATGCTTTATGTACTACATCTGTAAATTAAATCACATAATTAAATATGAACAAATTGCTTTAAACTACTTATATTACATTTATTTTATTATTTTCAGCCTGTATCGCTAGCCTCTGAGCCTGGCCTCAAAGGCTTTGTTTCGGGCCAGTTGGGCAAGTGCATATCCAACTATGTTTTAGGAAGACAATAAATACATACCAATAGGCTTGTCAATTCCAGGTCTGTGTGGTAAATCGTCTGGCTTAAAAATATCCGTTTTTATTTTTATTTTTGGCTGGTCTAAATCACCTCCCTGTAGAAAAAATAGATAAAAAATCAATAAACCTTCCATGACTATTCCTATTGGACCTCATTTGTCAAAGATTATTCAACATAAGATAAGTCAACTTACCATCATCTCTTCAGGATGAGGTCTTTTATGAACATCAGTGGGTTCAAGTTTGATCTCGGGCTTCAAATGTTTGATGTCGAGGGGCTTCTGAGTGTCGAGGGGCGGCAGCAGGTGCGGCTGCGGCGGCCACGCCGGCTTGTGGACGCCGACGTCACCGTAGCCTTGTACTGAAATGTAGGCATTATCGGGATAAGTCTAGGACTGATTCAGAATGGGATGTGACTGCCAATGTATCCAAGAAATTCTAGTTGGAAGGATTTTCCACAAAATATTGGTCTTGTTTTCATAAGATAAATAAGAGATGGCAAAATTAATTTAGTCTGATTACAAAGAAATTCAGTATGTGATAGGTAATTCAATATTACTGCTATAATCTATGCCCAGCAGTGAGAATAAACACCACTGCTACTGTCAATTAGCCAATAACTAATCAAAGATAATAAAATGTAGTTACCCATATGTGACTGTGGTATGTGCAACTGTGGTTGCTGCTGTGGGAACGGCTGGTGGTGTGGATAGTTCTGATGAGCTGGTGGGGCATAGGACAGATTCTGTGGGGCATAGCTCCCAGGAGCCGGGGGACCATATGCTGCAAACGCGTCCGGAGGTGGGTAGTGGGTGTTGTACGCCCCTGCATAAGGCTGGTATGGTATTTGATGACCATTGTCTAAAAGATAAAAAACTATTTGATGCAAAAACTTTTTCAAAATAAAATTATTAGATTATGCTTGTAAAAAACAAGCTCATGAACACTGTAAATTAGTCCTATTTTACATTTATTTGATCTATCATATCAAATAATTAGCACATCCTATAGATAAAATACTCATTAGAAATTCTGCTTATAGAAACATAATTATTTATTGGCATAGAGTAGAGCCGGTTTGGATAATAATTCCAGAGAAATATAATATCATCTTAATTATTGAAATCATCAATTAAACTGCCAATAATTGTTTTATGTTGAATATCAATTCCAAACAATAAATAATTATCCTGTAATTTCATTGTGAAGAAGCATTAATTGAACATTGTAATAAATTGCTGATAACAAATAAAACAAAATAAAATGTTTTGTTTACAAACATTGGGGGGTTTTCTTTATGCATCCAATTTCATTGCTTCATTGATTGTCATTAGAAAAGAACATTTTGTGAATGAATTAAGTAATATTTTCCACTGAATTCTAATAACAATGAAACTTTATGTATCTACTCTTTGTTTTGATTACAACTTTACTCATGAGCGCCAAAATAGCGCCAATTCAACAATTTAAACAGAAAAATAACTCTATAATAAAGTGTAATTCAAGTAGGTGTGAAGGGTGGCCAAGATTACATTATAAATAAGCTCACCTATATAGTTGAGTGGCAAACCGTTCCCCTGGACCACTCCGTGGCCCGGTTCACCTTCCATACGCAACCTCTTCTGATTCATTGCTCTTTCCGCCTCATAATTCATCTTGACTAAAACAATAATCACATACAAAACACAAACACGATATCACACATTTCCTACGTCGCGTACGAAGCGGAATAGCACCTAATACACATTCTCTCTTATTGTGACGGACGCCAACCGGACGCCAGCACAAAACACAGGTTATAATGCCTAGCAAAAGCAAACACAAGCGTACCTTTGTTGGTCAATGATTGTTATTGATTTTAGTTAAAAGACGCACATAGAGCGTGATCCACGATGTTTTGGTACATAATAAAGCACAATATTGAGTTAAATAAACTGTTGCATACAATTTATGCATCAAATTATCGGCAGTGACAGAAAAATTAGAAAAAAACACAAGTGAAGCGGAGCTCTCGTATTTTTTTTCTCATTCTTTCGATAGTATTTTTTTACAAGCATACCAGTTCTAAAATTTCTTTTTCTACCATTTAACTAATATTATTAGTACCTACTTCTAATATTAGGACATTCTTCTATTATTAGATTTATTTTATAATATTTAAAAAAAGCATAATTAAACAAACTAAAATTAGTAAAATGATTTATTGAGTTTGTTACAAAAGGATTGTAGTAGCGAAAGAAATATTACAATATATGGGCACACTCGTGGCACACTCATAGTATACTAAGTATTACCTCCATGACCACTAACACAGACGGCTAAATCAAACTGCATTCAATTTCCTCGTCACACAGGCACCATTTAAAATATTATTATGGTTCAGCTAATTTTTTTTTAGCTAAATCTCACTCTAAAATAATTTACTCCTGTGATTTACTCCTCACCTTCACTCCAGCCGCCCAAGGAATTAATAATGCCCCAGCCACACTGCGACAAACAACATGACACGATAAGACACGAAATAGAGTAAGTAGGTACTTCGCTTTTCCGTGAGACAAGTTATAATACTATATTTTGATTGGATTAGAAAGGATTGGATGATGACAAGCATAAGTCAATGTGACAAGCCCGCTGGCAAGGGTGGTGGTTTGCGGTTCGATTCCCGCCCGGAATCAACAAGATCAACAATATGAATTGTGAGCGACGAAGGCTCTGAGTGTCTATATATTCATATAAAATGTCTTTTGAATGTATATGTAAAAATCAGTTAATTAGATTCCTTAAGTCCTTAAGTTAGGTCTAATTAACCATGTGTAAGGCCCATCGCCGACGACAGACTATCCGTGACGCACTTTTTGTCTGTGAAAATAGAACCTATGTAATTATATGCAGTAACGCACGCACACGACGCGCAAAAAGTCCGGCGCACAAAAAATCCGTGAATTCGGGCAGACCGCACCGCGCCGCGCCGCGCCGCTCCGCGCAAAAAGTGTGTGAAAAAAATTGATGATCTTTCCGAAGGTATATGATGTACCCAAAATGTTTTGTTTCTTCTTTTTTTTCTGTACTTCATGTACATAATGATACTTCGCGATCTCTGCACGATTTCCATAGCATCTACGTCCCTACAGCTCTGCCGACAGAATCACAGATTACTAAATAGTTACTACGTGAAAGATGTGCGTCGTGTGCGTTGAGTGTGAAAAATCCGCGACCGACTTTTTGCGCGCCATGCAGACTTTTTGTGCGCCGCAGACTCGATCGCACAAATAGTCTGTCGTCTGCGATGGGCCTAAATGTGTCCAGTAAATCTTCATTAAAATTATTGGATTTGGTACCAACCAACTGTGTTTCATAGCCCTCTTGCTCTTGCATCACATTCACATCACACACATTAACATTGCTTGCTTGCATCACAGCATTGCATTGTTGCTTGCTCAGTTGCTTGCTGTCACTTGTTTTTAGGGTTCCGTAGCCAAATGGCAAAAACGGAACCCTTATAGATTCGTCATGTCTGTCTGTCTGTCTGTCCGTCCGTCTGTCCGTCTGTCCGTCTGTCTGTCCGTATGTCACAGCCTTTTTTCTCCGAAACTATAAGAGCTATGTTGTTGAAACTTAGTGTGTATATGTATTCTGTGAACCGCATTAATATTTTCACACTAAAATAGAAAAAAAATAAAATTTTAGGGGGGTCTCCCATACATAGAAATGAAAAAAATATTTTTTTTTTCATCAAACCCATACGTGTGGGGTATCTATGGATAGGTCTTCAAAAATGGTATTGAGGTTTCTAATATCATTTTTTTCTAAACTGAATAGTTTGCGCGAGAGACTCTTCCAAAGTGGTAAAATGTGTGTCCCCCCCCCCTGTAACTTCTAAAATAAGAGAATGATAAAACTAAAAAAAATATAATTATGATGTACATAACAATGTAATCTAACACCGAAAATTGGTTTGAACGAGGTCTAGTTAGTAGTTTTTTTTTTACGACATAAATCGTAAACCGCAAAAAAATACTGATTATTCATTCAATAACTCAAATGTAAATAAAAAAACATTTATTTCAAGAACTTCTTTATTATGTTACTCGCTGCTACGGAACCCTTCATGGGCGAGTCCGACTCGCACTTGGCCGCTTTTTTTATCAAACTCTGTCAAACAAAATAAAATAATGTGGAATCAAAAGAATGAACGAATATAAGATAGAAATCTGTCCTGTCTGTGAGTGAGTGAGGTGAGTGATGGAAAGAAAAAGAAATGAAGAAAGAAAGAAAAGAAACACAAGAAAGAAAAGTGCTTGGTGCTTGTTTTGTTGAATAAATGCCGCAACGTGATTATTATTGTATTTTTTGTCGTAGTATGTATTAAGACAAGTAGTGTTTTGTCGAGTTGTGCATAGTGTAATTGCACATTTTCAAAGCAGGTGAGGTGTCAGCGAACTCATAACATAAATTGTCGAAGATTCAGTTGGCCTAACGAACATTTTGATGGTGAGTCCGAGTATCACAATTCTATCTGTTTTAGTTTTACTAAGCTAAGTAGTTTATGATTTATTCCACTATTATTATGTATTTACTGTTTTTAAAACTAATTTTAATTCATCTTTCAGTCAGTATCGTTTAATTTACTTTTGTCACTCATGTTCATAGAACAATAGTTCGAAACATTAACATGCGATAACGAATAGTTTTGTTAGAACTATTTTAAACAAACATCATCAATTCTAAAACTCTTTTAGTATGAATACGAGCTTGGTTTTGTCTCAGTATTATACTGAGCTATGTTTAGGGCCACAATGTGGCTAAGTATGAGCTAAGTGCAATGTATGACCCAAACCAATCTTAAAATCGACACTTGTTCAGTTTATGATTGGTTCCAGCAGAGACCTTTTTGTTAATGTGTATACTGTATAGTCACATCTATACACATAATAATATAACAATGTGGACTCACAGGAATATTGCATAATAATGTCATCATAATTATAAAATTGGCATAATCAATGTACAATCAGTAAAGTTGGTGGTTAACAACCTATGATTTAGGGTATATTGAATATACCTAATGTAAGTGTAATATAGTAACACTGGAGAATATCCCTGTATAATTTCTAAATAAAAGTGAGTATTTCAGGTAGATTTCCGGTTGAACCTGGTGTCAGATTTTAGACCACATAAAGGTTTTTCTAAGCATCATGTAACTTCTATCATGGTTTAAGGCTTGAACAAGCGGGACTGACAATTATAAGTTCCCCTTTGAAGCATGTAGCTAGAAATAAGCCAGATATATATTTTTAAATATACCTTTATGAAAAATTTACTTTACTGATCTTTTTTTTTACTTAACCTCATGCTGTCCCACTGCTGGGCAAAAGAATTAAAATTAACACCTTAAACAACTCATTATTTTTCCTGTTTCTACAATCATGACATGTCACAAAAGAAATATTTTATTGGTTTCAGAAAATGGCTGTGAATGATTTATGTTCCATAGACGAGTTTGTGTTGTGAGTAAATTCATCATACTGTTAACAATACTTTCGTCTAAATAAGCATTGTTTAATCACCATGTTATCTCTATTAGTATATGTAATAATTTAAAAACTGTGTGTTATTTTTACTAAAAGCATGAGGGCTTTTATAAACGCTTATTAACAGAACTTTAGCTATTAAATGGTTTGCCCCTTTCCGACATACGCTATTTGCCAAAAAGCGAAAGAGACAAAACACTTTAAAACACTGTTTTAGTTAAATATTGTTTATGAATAAGGCGGTAAATCTTGAATGCTGTTTTATCTATACCACTCTATTAATCTTAATGAAACTAGATAGTTGAAATCATTCTCAGATTATCCTGTAATTCCTAAAATGGGTAAAACATAGGGTTTGTGGAATCATTATTTCATAATGCTATTAATGTCAAAGTAAAATTATCTTTTTTTAATTATTTTCAGTGACACAGACATCGTTCTGGATCCAAATGTCTTTCATGATATGAATTCTTTGCCAGATGTGAGTATAATTCCTCTTTAATCATTTAAGATGGTGTGTTTGACCAGATCCAGAACTTTTTTATTTATATGCACATTAATTAAGATAATACAAGGCAAAAGTTTTTTAATTTCGTTTTGATAATAATTTTATCCTCATGTAATGTTCATGAATATTCTAGCTGGATGGATTTATCAACCCAAATATCCATCACTAGCAGCGCTCCGCGGTTTTACTCGCGTTGTGCCCGTTCCCATACGAATTTCCAAAAAATTGCCTATAGCCTTCCTCGATAAGTGGATTGTCCAACACTGAAAGAATTTTTTAAATCGTACCAGTAGTACCTGAGATTAGCGCGTTCAAACAAACAAACTCTGCAGCTTCATAATATTAGCATAGATTATCAAAAAGATACACAACCCATTGTTTTGATTACAGATCAAAGATCCTCTGTCACCCACCGGTCCTCCTGATAGACAATGTTACAAGGGCCAATACAACTTCAGTGTCGAAGTCAACAGTTCCGATGTTAACAAGAAGAAGTATTTGGTAAGACAATGAAAGGACCACAAGTTCATTGTAATTCTATGTCACTAGCAGCCTCCCACAGATTTTCCTGATCCTGTAGAATCTCAAGATATTAATTCTTTCTTGAATTACTCTGTATATTGGTGAAAACATAATGAATGAATATCCGTTTAGTTTTTGAGACAGTCAATTGACAATACTTTGACAATCAACAGACTGACAAATTTTCGGGAATTTGTTTTATAAGATGTACATATATACACAGAGATACCTATCTATACTAATATTATAAAGCTGAAGAGTTTGTTTTGTTTGTTTGTTTGTTTGTTTGTTTGTTTGTTTGTTTGTTTAAACGCGCTAATCTCAGAAACTACTGAACCGATTTGAATAATTCTTTCACTGTTAGATAGTCTATTTATCGAGGAAGGCTATAGGCTACATTTTATCCCGAAATTCCCACGGGAACGGGCACAACGCGGGTAAAACCGCGGGGCGCTGCTAGTTCTAAATAAAGTATCATAACTACCACAGCTCAATTTTGTTTCCCAAGCCCTAAGAATCTAATTTCCTTCCCCCAGTACTCGCACGCTCTCAACCGCATCTACGTGGACATGGAGTGCGACTTCAGCATCCACTTCAACTGGCAGAACAGTGCGGAACGCCCCGCGCCGCTCACTATGTACGTGCGGGCCACTGTCGTGTTCTGGGACACGGCGCAGGCCGAGAAACGGGTCGAGCGGTGTCTGCAGCATTTTCATATGAATTACAGTATGTTGATGGTTGAATCCTTCTTTGTATAAGTGGGACAGATGTGTTAATTATTCAGAATAATTTTACTAATTTTAGCCTGCCCAATCAATGGGATGATTTGTTGGACTTAAACACTTATATTATAATCGATATACTAAGCCTATAATGTCCGGCATAGACTATACAAGGAAATTCATTATTATTTTTTGGTTCACAGTCAAAACACACTACTGATTTTATTTGAATTAATATTGTTGTTTCTTAATGACTACCATACTTATCAATTCACACAAAACAATTTTGAAACATTACAATCCTAATTGAGTACCAATAAAATTTCTAACACAGAACTACCAGAGACCTACCGTTCGTTGTCTGCCGAAGAGCTGAGTGCAGTGATGAAGAACGTGCTCCATTCGTCGCGGCCGCTCGGCACGGCGGGCGTCACGTACTGCGGCAACCCCGACGCGCCCGACTCGTGGCTCTCCGTGGTGGTGGAGCTCACTAAAACCGGCCCGCAGCCCGTGGCTCACGCGTACAAGTTCGTTTGCAAGAATTCCTGCGCGAACGGCATCAACAGACGATCTATCGCTATCATTTTTACCTTGGAAAATGAGCAGTAAGTTTGAGTTACTTGTAGAGAGTGTAATTATAAAATCACTAGACGCACCCGGCGGTGTTACCTGCGTTGTACCCGTTCCCGCGGGAATTTCGGGATAAAATGTATCCCATGTATTAGTCTGATGTATAACCTATATTACTGTAAAGTTTCATCCAAATACGTCCAGTAGTTTTTTCGTGAAAGATTAACAAACATACATAAGGATGGCCTCACAAACTTTTGCATTTATAATATTGGTGGGAAGTAGTATAATTCCACTCTCATTGTTGTTTAACCATGCGAATGTTATATTATGTTGTTTATGCTTTTAAAATGTTTACTACGGTGATTATGCATAATTAATTCCTGGTTAGTAATTTTGTAGTTCTTCTTTTAGCTTCTAACATAAACCAAGAACACAGGAACCAAAAGAATATTATCATTAGATACCCCATCAATAATTTTGTCCAGTGGTCAAGTGTACGGTCGCGAGATGGTCGGCGCCCGCGTGTGCGCGTGCCCGCGGCGCGACATTCTCAAGGACGAGGCGGCGGAGGGCGTGCAGAAGACGCCCGCCGGCAAGCGGCCGCTGGCGCCGCCCCCCACGCTCACCAAGAAGATCAAGATAGAACAAACCGCGGGATTGGGGGACCCGCATGAAGTTATCACCTTGCCGCAGGTACCATTTCACATTTTGGTGTTTATTAGTAGCCCCCTTATGACACTGTGACAAGTACTACCTTAGCACCTGATGAGCTACGACACGCGGCAAGACAAGTTTTGTCTCCGTTTTTATCTTATCTAAAAATATTTCTTGCTCTTTCTCCCTCTGACAAATATACTCAAGAGATATTGTCTTTGGCGTGCAAAATACAGGTCTAATATCTTATATATAAAATTCTCGAGTCACAGTGTTCGTTCGCGTACTCCTCCGAAACGGCTCGACCGATTCTCATGAAATTTTGTGAGCATATTGAGTAGGTCTGAGAATCGGCCAACGTCTATTCGTCTATTTTTCATCCCGAAATTCCCGCGGGAACGGGTACAACGCGGGTGAAACAGCGGGGCGCAGCTAGTAATATATATATTTTACAGCTCCAAGTGGTGGGAGGTCGCGCCATGGTCACCGGTCTGGAAGTGATGCTCAATATGATGCAGCAGAGCTTGGATACCACTACCAACACCGCGCTCGCCGCCACCTACTTGTCATATATCACCAAGTTACGGACCGACATCGAAGAGATTAAGAACAAGATGGGCATACAGTTATAAGAGAAATAAGGTGAAATACGTGTACTTACTCTCTTGTATCAACAGCTACGATTGTTAAATGTGTTAACTCTTAAAACAAATCACCAAATAGTGTGTCACTTGTTAGTTACTCTTGTCGAAGTTACGCAAATTTCAGGTGAGATGCAAGGTGTTTCAATTTTGCATTTCCCCCTTACCTGCTCATACTATCCTTGCCAACAGTATTGATTATAAGCTCTACTTTATGCCTTTATTTTGATTTGTGGCAGCAATGAAACGAAATTAACTGGGTTGAAATAAAATACAATGCACCTTAACAAATTGTCCCCACCAAAAATAAAAGTTAAGACTGGTGTATATTTTTAACACCCTGTATTGAGTATATTATTCTTTTGAGTGATTTATATTAAGATTTAAGGTTCTTTCTTGGCTCCAAAGCATTATTGAATGATAGAAGTTAATTTTTTTTTCCCATCTGCAATAATGACAATTATGGGTATTGCAATAATTCCCAAATTCCACTGAAACATGTTCATTAGTTATCCAATACATTTTTCATTGATGGCTTAGATTTAAGTGAGAAGTATTGTAACAAAAAGTACATTTATCAGCCAAATATGGTGACTATAGTTTACTATGGAGGTACTACTTTGTAGAAAACTACCTGATTTATTTTTACTTTACTATTACACTTAAGTTTTGTACTGAATTCCCAGTAATAAGTTTTAAAAGTCTAACCTAGGTTAAGAAGTAATTAGGTAAGAATAAGTATTTTTATAATGTTTTTGATAAATATTCTTTTTTTGTGGATAAAGTGTAATTTGATTGGCTATAGGTCATAACAACAGATACATATTTATACAGTATTTTTATACAAGTATACACTATACAGTACAGTTCTTAATATTTTTACTACTTGGCCAATATAACTATTGTGCCCTGCCTTTTCGATCTTGTAATATTTTTTGTTCTCCCATTGAATATGTCAATGTTACATTTTATCATGTTCATATTAACAAAATTTTAGAATTTTAATATTGTTGTAATGATTGGTGCTCATTTAAGAGTTTTATATGTCCAATAACATTAAGATAAGCTTATTTTATGTTATGCGGCGGTCATATTTGAATTCAATATGGCGGACCCGCCATATTGTTTTGTGATTGACTTGACCAGTTAGAATTTTTATTTCTATCAGTTACTGTTGTTTTAACAGTAACAATACCTTGGCATAACGAAACCACACGTGCCTTTTACTCCAGTGTGTTAGTGCCTTAATATAAACACAAAACATTAATCTCTTCGTGGAAGCATACTGATTAATTCGAGATTTTGTTTTACCCACCTATATTTTTGTGTGTATGTTGACATAAACATAGATTGTTAGTAGAAAAGTTGAATTATAATAATCATACCAATTACTAACGAGAACCATAAGAAGAAACGTTTTTAGGAATTTATCAAAAAATGTTACAGTTATAAGCTCAACTTTATTAAAATTTGGTTACTAAAACTATTGTATTAGGTTTGCTTTAGTATAAGATAATACAAAACTTAACTATTCATAAGTATGATTTTGATGTTAGATTTTTACCTTATTGCGTGGGCAAAAGGGTTATGTTTTAATTGCATTTGTTGATTTAAGTTTTAATTAGTGCATTAAACATTCGTCTTCCTTGAAATTGATTTGAAATTAATGTTTTAGTATAGATTTATTGAGAACTATCTCGGTACCCAGCTTTAGTATTTCAGATGATATGTGAAATTAATTTGTTGATGCTGTAGAATGTAGGTGATTGTCATACACCATGTTTACATCTCTGATGTAATTTTGTTCACTATTGCGAAATATTGATACTGAAAATGTTGCTTTGATTCCGCCTTATTACATTTTTTAAAATAAAATTTTAAATAAACTATTGGTTATTATTCCCAACGCCTTAGTGATCTAGTGGTATGTGCACTCACCGAGACAGATCCTAGATTGAATTTCCGAGTTGAGAAAATGTGTTCTTAATTTTTAAACATGAACTGGGTTTGAGATCACCAACCCCCCTTTGGCAAGCATGATGATTATGCCTAATCCTCCTCACTGGACTAATATCTTCAGTGAGATGAGAGGCCTTTGCCCAGCTGTGGGACATTACATGCTATTCCATTGAGAATAAATCATACTCAATAATGCAGCATGACATAAAAAACGAATCTAAAGAATAAACAATAAAAAGATGTATGTAGTGTAGTTACTTAGTCTTTTATTTACAACAGCTTTAGATGACCAGTTACTTTGTCTACAATTTCTTTAGGTGCCGGCCCCACTCCCAATACAGTGATAGAATTAGGAGCTATCTGAGTCCTTCCCGCATCTCTTATCATTGAAGTTATAAGACCCAACTTCTTAGCATTCGCGGCTATTTGTTTGATTTCATCTACAGAGTCAGTTTTGACAGCAACTTTGGCTTGTCCAGTGTATTGCCAAATCTTTAAACTGTCGGGGTCCTTCTTTTGAGCTTTTTCGAATGCCCCGACGGCCGCGTGACTGCATTGTGCAGCTATTTTGCCTTTACTCATATTCAGGTCTGTTCTTACTACTAGAACCATTTTATATTCAGAGTTTGAAGCGAACTGAAACAAACATTATGAAGATAGGTTATATGTTATAATAATGTTGGGTAGATATATTTTGTTGAATAAAAGTCCAGTGAGGTGTGAAAATAACTGTTTTACCTACCTTTTTAGCAACCGTCCGAGCCTCAGAAACTGATCCAAAATACTTTTTGAGCATGAAAATTGATAATCCCACACATAAGCCACAACTTAAACCAGTGAAGAAACTATGGTTTAACTCCATTTTCTTTGAGGTAGAAATGATTCCAGTATTTATTTATAGTTTTTTAATTAATATCTTCTTTTGTAGTTCTTTAAAAATAAAATTTCTGCGAACTTTGAGCTATAGGAAAAATATTTAAATAAATGCATGGGTTTGGGTTTGGGAACTTTCAATTCAATCAATTTCAACTTGTGCTTTTATCTTTGGGTTCTGACTTCAGGATAACTGACGGGAGATGAATTAAATAAATAAATGTCGAATGTCAAAGTCAAAGCAAAGAGGTAAAATGAACGTCAATTGCTTGTCAGATAACATTATTTTATTGGAAAAGAGGTCAGTGTTGGAAATTAAGGAAATAATATAACACGGCAATCTGTGGTTATCCGATTGTGTAGAAAGAAAGAGGGTTATCCATGATATCATCCACCCTTTCAAACTTCGATCAACAATTCAAAGCTCTGAGCTGAGCAGGGATTTCGTTTATTATGTAACGAAATCCCTGAAGCAAAGGCCAATGACATTCATTATAATATTCCTGAAAAATAAAGGTCAGTGACCTTTATTTGATGACCGTCGACTATCCAGTCACTGATTTTTTTATTTTTTACCAACAAGAAATATCTATTATGACATTTATGACTAAAGGAATATTAGTCTAGAAAAAAATAGTTAAAAATATTGAAGTTTTTTTGGTCTGACACGCGCTTTCCCAGTTTTTATTAACTTTGAGCCACACCATAGCCACACCAGTAATAAAGTGCAGTATAAGTCCGTGGAATGCTTATAGCAGATTCTCAATAAATGACGTCATATTACATAAATAAATAAATATTCATATGCATTTATTTACGTCATGTGAAAACTATTGAATGTTAATTTAGTAAGGGTCGCTTCTAGGATAAAGCGTAGATTCAAATAGGGTTGCGGAATGGGGCACTGCATCACGGAAGACTTGCGGAAGACCAACATGCCCACTATGCTATAATCATACTTTAATCTCTATTCCGCGCAAGTGGTGAAGTTCGGTTGCTGAGCAACCAATGAAATGTTTATTATTTATTTACGTGTCTGTGTTCTGATATCCACCTTGTTAAACCAACCGTAAAAGTTAATCTTCACACAAATCACATCAAAAAAATCAATATACAGTTTTCTGATTATCAGTTTGAGATTCATTTTATTTCAGGAGTCTCTTTAAATAACGTTACTTAGATAACGGTTATCACCATGAAGAAGTGCAAAGATCTAGCACCCATAGCCTTGCCCCATGGGCCTCCGGTGGAATGTACACCGGAGTATTACAAATCTCTCATGGAAAGTGCCAATATGGTGCCGTAAGTATGCCATCAAATGCCATGCTCCTCAAATCCTAGGCCAACAGATACCTTGAAGTATGGCTTTAGACTACCTACTTCTTTAGGGTACCTACTCATTTGAATTAGGCCAATATTATAATAAAGAGGTTAATTATAAGCCTCGTGTCGTGCCTAGCTACTACTTTTTATAGCCACTATCCGGTATGGGACGTCGCCCGGCCGACCCCTCAAGTTCTTATGGAGCAAGCGCGCCGCGAACTCATGGAAGCTGACGAGAAGTTGGCGCAGAAGCGAGTCGAGGAGCAGAAGAATCGAGCCGCCATGGACACTAAATGGGCCGACCTGCGCACCAAGGAGATGCTGCTCAAAGAGTCCTTCATTAGCTTTAACAAGGTTTACATTTGAATAAATTCTGAACCTAGGTCTGGAATCCTTAGGTCCAAATAAATGTTGTAATTAATAAGTACATGCCTACGACAGTCTTCCGTGTGTTATTATCTCGGGTTTATACGGCATAGACTTACAATATGGATACGGGATACGGAGCTAACAATCACAGTAATGAGACAAACAAATAATTATTATTATCTGGTTTGAAACACAGACTGAATTCATTTAACATCATGTTTGACAGTTCATCCGTGAGAACCAAGAGAAGCGCGACCGTGCTGAACGTAAGATGCAAGCCGACAATGAAGTTCTGGACCGGAAGACGCGTGAGACGGAGGCCATGCGGCAGCGCGTGCTGGAGATGGAGGAGGTCAAGCAGATGATGGAGAAGCAGGTCAAGGACTACACCATCTATGAGGTAAGCGGGCAAGTAACGTACCTATGCAGTAATAAGTTTGGTGCTTCAGAAATGTAGGCAACATTCTATAACAACACAAGGGCGGTCAGGGGGTATCAGTGTGCAGCTGTCCATCTTCTCCCTCCCTCGGTCACTATACCACCAACTTTGCTCCCTCCTACAACAGGACGCCCATGTAAAACTGTTATTGAAACTGATCCCTCAATATCGCTTTCTAAAATTGCGTGTCGTAGAAAGTGTAGTAATCTTTAACCTTACAGGACTATTTGATGGCTGTAGTCCACACGTATCCTGAATTCAAGCAGCCTTTGGACGTCCTGAATAGATACGAGGCACTGGGTATTTAACTTTTCATTCTCACAATTTTAGTAGTCTATATTAGATACTAATATTAAATAATGTTTTGGCATATAGCGGCAGCAAAAAACACTCTAGCTGAGCGTCAGGAACGAGACTTGGAGATGTTGGAGAGCGCTCGACAGGAGATCGCGGCTCTCACCGAGGAGAAGAAGCTATTCCTCATGGGGCTAAACAACACGCTCGCCAACTTGAGGGTAATTTAAAAACCGCTAAAAGGTAATTTAAAAACCAACGAAGTGGGTCACACCCTCGGTCCAAATCTTTCAAACATGAACAGCAATCCGAACGGTAGTAACGGATGGTGGTATTTAGAGTAACCCACCAGTTGCAGCGGGAATGTATATGATTAAGAAAGAAATCTGAATATACCTACCTTCCTAGTTACCTAATCTTTCTCATTATTTTAGTGGCGTTACGACAAAGTCAGGAACCGTGTCATCAAATGGGAACTGGCGCTAAACCGGCTAAAGGAAACGGCTGCTCGTCGCCATGTTGAATTGTGCCACGTGCGCAGCGCCATCTGGAGCCTGTACGTGAAGATATGCAAGCAGAAGGGCATCGTCATCGACGTGCCGGTGGACGACTTCGAGCAGCAGCTCGTGGTCATCATGAGGGCGCTGCTGGAGTTGCGTAGGATTTACAGGATCGCACAGCGCAGGTCTAAGGAGAAGTAAGTGTGGGACAGTTCAAGTGACTGCTTTTTAACTTTAAATACCTATAATATATCCTTCAGTACCTACAGATATTCTTAGTTTATCTATTCAAGAACAATGATTAAATTTATCTATTTGTTCGCAGGGACGGTGAATCAACAAACACCAACTAATGGGTTTTGTACCCTAGACTATTCTTCCCTTTGCCAAAACAATAAAAAATATACTTTAACTTATTACCTTACTTTCTTTGTTACGTTATGTTTGTTGTAAACTTATTTTTAATGTTATTGTGTGAAATAAACGTTCCTATTCTACTTAAATAGATTATTTTATATTTAAAGCCTTCAATGATAAGATTGATAAGCTAAAATGATCTTCCTGAGACAAATACTGGATCCGCGTCTGGATACAATTGTAGGTAGTTAATACATTTAATCGAGGAGGCGATGGCGAGACGAGCTCGACACCTTCACGAAAGATTGGCCCAATCTAGCACTCAATAGAGAAAAGTGGAAAGAGGGTAGGGAGGCCTTTGCCCTGCAGTGGGACAAGACAGGCTGAAAATAAATAAATAATACATTTGTAAGTAGGTACTTAGCTAATTGGATTCGTATAATTTAGGCGTTTATTTGAACAAGTCGAGAAGTAATTAAAAGTTGTACTTGAAGGCTTTTACCGTCAATCACGACGTTAGTCCGTAATTAATCGTCTACAGAACAATTATATTGGCAAAGTTCTCAACTTGTTAAAAGATCTTAGGGAATATTCAGATTGGAGTTAATTTGTACTCTCTTTTGTGTAATAATAGAGCATAATTTTATTTTATCTAACTTTGGGATTCCTTTAACTGTGTGCCAGCTGCAAGGTATAATTTTAATTCGTATGTAGCCGTTTAGACGGTACATATCCACTTATTAATTGAACATCCATTAAACAGTGTAAAACGTACTTTACTTTTAAAACTTTTCTAAAGACACTTAACGCTTATTACCATACATAAGTAGACACTATTTAAACTAACTCCAATTAACTTTCGCATTTGACCCCTTTCCTTGTAAAAGATAACATCATGGCTACTGAAAGAACTGGTATCAAATATATGGACTACGTCGAGTTACCACTGAAAATGGGCGCTTGTTGGGAATGGTTTCCTAAAGCGACGAAAGAATATCAGATCATAATAAACAACGTTTATCAGTGCCTAGTACTCTTCGTTATCACAGACTTGGCTGCCATTTTAGGCGTCTACCTCTACACAGAATGGCAGGACATCATGACAAGTTTAGACAAAATAGCAGATACTTTGCCTCTGCTTGTGTCTGTAGTTATCGTTGCGTATTACGTAATTTACCAGAATGAATTGTACGAGTTAATGGAATATATGAATAGGAACTTTTGCTACCATTCGGCTCGAGGGTTGACTAACATGACGATGGAGACGAGCTACAACATGGCTAAGAAGTTTGCTAAGATTTATACAGCGTGCACTATGTTTAGCGTTACTATGTATGCTACGTTACCTGTGCTGACTCATTGTAAGTTTTACTCTTTTTCAGTACTCACTCTCTTTACATTGTAAATATTTTTATCAGTAAGTACCTACTTACTCAAATTTTCAGGAGCCTACCGTAATCCACTAAGAAACTCAGTCTTGTCTCACTAAGGGCTATCCTTTTACATTTGTCTCCTTTCAAGTAGTCTTTTATGTCTAAGGTCTACTCTAAAATGCAACTTTATAACTACTTCGAACTTCGATACAAAGCGTAGGTACTCACGGTTTTTTCCAGTTTGGACCAAAGAACCGATTCAGAACTGGATTTACATGGATGTGACTCAAGCGCCATTCTATCAGTTTTCGTTCCTCCACTGTTTGTTTGCGCAGTGGTTCGTCGGGTTGGCTATGGGACAGTTTGGTATGAGAAATAACACTATTTAAACTATCACGATCTTAACATATTGTAAACACGTTGGTCAACGGGCTTACGTGAAACAAAAAGTATCACAACTACAGTGGTTATAAGTGGACTGAACCGGACTGCGAGCGTTGTTGACGCAATCTACCCACCACATCATCCCAAGTGTAGGTTAACTATACATAATTCTATTGTATGATACCTAACGAGTTATAGTAGCAGAAAGTTTGAATTTCTGCAGTCCCGTCTTCTCAAATGTAAACAATGTATTCTAGGAGTATTCTTCGCTGCCAACTCAATACTGATCTGCGGTCAGTTGGATCTCCTTTGCTGCAGTCTTCGCAACGCGCGGTACACAGCGCTGCTTCAACAAGGAGTCCAACACCAGGCTGTTGCATCTCGCCACGGCGATATAATAGATGACGAACTTCATAACTACATCTATAATACAGCTAAAATGGTCGACTCGCCTTATCATTATGACCAGAAAGTCGTAAGTTTTGAATTTTTATGAATAAACTAATAGACAGGAGTTTTTAAAATGCCACTGAAATGGCTGCCTATGTTGCAGGTAAACCGTTTTACGGAAAGAAAGACGCAATTCGGTAAGACCTCTTTAGTTAATATGTAATGGATGTATTCTGTATCATCATAACTCAATAATATCCTTCAAAAATCCATTCACCCAGAGGTCTACAGTTCAGAATACGACAGCGCCACTACGAGCGCTCTCAGGGAGTGCGCGCAGATGTGTCAGGTGATCATCCGTTATAAGGATACCTTCGAGAGGTTCGTCTCGCCACTCCTGGTGCTGAGGGTGGTGCAAGTCACTCTATACCTGTGCACGTTGCTGTATGCTGCTACTGCGGTAGGTTAACCGTAAAGTAATAGTAGAAAAGTGCATAAAAAGCGAAGTCGAGAGAAAACGATGTAGGTATGTACTGGAAAATGGTGGAAGGGTGGGGCCCATGTAGGTGTCCGCTTCATTATAATTTAGCTTTATTTAGTTGTTAAAATCTCATTGGGATTGACTCAATTCCTATAGCTACCATCACTGCCTACTTTCAGAAATTCGACATGGTTACAGTGGAGTACCTCGTAGCTGTTGCATTGGACATCTTCGTCTATTGCTACTACGGACATCAGATTATTTGGCAGGTTGGTGCGGAAAATGTAATAATAATGGTTGCTGCTGAAATTAGCTGTTTTGTGTTCGCAGGTCCAGTCAAGAGTACCTACCGATAGAGTACCGCTGACCGACTGTCAGCTGATATTCCATTCTGCACAGCACCCAAGCGATGGAGCGGGCGATGTTCAGAGCTACCATTTCAGCTATATCAGTTTTACTAGTTTGACCTTACTTACCCTTAATATTGTCTTCTCCGTTACGTAATTCCTATACTTTGTCTATCAATAGGCCGACCGCGTGTCCACAGCAGCGTATCAAAGCGCGTGGCACACAATGGGCGCGGCCCCGCGGCGCGTGCTGCTCAACATACTGCTCGCGAACAAGCGGCCCGTCGTGGTTAGAGCCGGGATGTTCCTCCCGATGGATCTGACCACCTTTGTCGTGGTAAGGATTCCCACAATCGTTCTTATTGTCTATATTATGTTTACTTTGTTCTCGTATGTATTTATATCAAGTGAACCAATTCGATGCGATGAGAACTAAGGTGTTTTTTTAACTGAATTCAAAAAAGGAGGTTTCTCTATTCGACCCTATATATGCTTTTCAGATAATCAAGACATCATTCTCTTATTACACTCTGCTAGTTAATGTAAATGAAGAGAAATAATGAACAGAACCAAACCTTAGACATTAGGCCATGAAGTAGACATGCTGAGTTATATATTATTATTTATTTTAGAGTTATATATTATAAATAAGTGCACTAATCTAGAACAAATAAATAAAACCATAAAATATTAAGAAGTATTTTTATTTAAGAAATTAATATACAATTTCATACATCAGTAGATCATTGAATGTTCGGCATCGGCCGTGCGGATCAGTCTAACACATTCAATAGCAATTCAATAAATCAAATCTGGCGCTTGTCGCATATTGGCGCTATTTTGCGATTGCGATGTTAAATGGTAACACTCGGTGGAGCTGAGTCGTGGCGGTTCTGGGCGGTTTGTTTCAAGTACCGTTTGGTACACGTCGGGATAACCCATGTATTAAATACTAGGGGAGTTGAGGTTATATTGATGATATCTAGTTGTTAAAAGTTATACATAAAATAGTAGTCGATATTAATATCGATTTGTCGCGTACAATCAAAAGCCAGAACCGCGACGTCGCGGCCCGATGTCCAACGTCCGCAGAACACTCGCACGAAGCATCTACTCTACACTCCGACCGCAGTGGGGACGGTACATTATTACTATTTGTTTCATTTTGTTCATTCAACTACGCTGTTATATTATTTTATGCTTACTACTTATTCATTATTATTATATAGAGTTTATTCATTTTCACCAAATTACAATTATTTTTTGTCATCATTAATTTTAAATGTGAATCCCGAGGTTTCTACTTTGATTGTTGTACGACCATTTTTTAATTTCACATTAATTTAAACTTAATTACTAGAATATTTATTCAATACAGACATTATAGTCAATGAAATCAATAATTTCGTTCTGGCGATAGTATTTCGTACATTAATTGTGAACGTACTATCTGTAATTAGATAAATAAACATGTCGTGTAAGAGCGTTATCGGTCAAAGTAGAAACGGCCCGATAACTTACACAATAACAGTTGAATAATGAATACAACAAGCATACAGAGACCCTCACACACACTCGCACAGGACTACCCGAGCCGAATCTAAACTGCCATTAAGCTTACTATTTTATTACAATAAAAAATCAATATTACTAATTGCAACACTGGCAGTTAAACCTCTATACTATGGAAATAAAAATGAATCTCCTAAAATGAGTAGGAATATTTTAAACATTTGACACGCGTTTCAATTCTAGTGTTACCATAAGTTTAATAATATTTGTATACGTTTTATAACATGGCAAGTCTGAATAATTTACAATGTGAAGTATGTGTTGTGTCGAATAGGCCATGTGAACTATGGGACGATGAGTAATGGACGCCGGTCACAATCGTCCAGCAATCATGAAACTATACCTGACGCCGGCTGACACATCGGACCGATCCGTCAGAGAGCGCAACACGCCACTTTTAATACTTGATTGTAAACAAATCCATAATTTATAAAATCATACAAAATATGCAGTCTAAATTAAATAAACCACGAAGCGTTCTCTTTGACAGCCGGCGAGACTATTCAATGTTTGTATCAATGAAGCTAGAACTATGCCTAAAGCGTTATTTACGGCCAATGTAAACTTTACTCGTAACTGTTACAAAACTATTCTATCCGATAGGTACGTATTAAAACTGTCAAAAGGTTCACTCCGTCCGACGATCTGATCAAATCACACGACTATTTGATAAACTTATATTATTACAACGTTAACTAATATCCGGATACATTACATGGAAACTAAATTACTGCATGTCAGTAAGAACTCTAACAATAATCACACATGCACAAAACAGTGACACTTTAGTCCGATACGGTGTCTATATTGTAACAATAAATTAATGATTATGAGATGATTCTTATAATGAGAGTACGTTATTACTACAAATCAATCAATTACATTAGGACACATGTGCGTATCATATAACTGTGCATTCGGTCAGATTGAACGCAGAAAAAGTTGTATAATGTTACAACATAAATGATTAGGCTAGTGACAAATAGTTGCCAGTAGTGTCATTTAACTTAGTGAAGTGACATTTAGCCGTAACGTAATGACATTTGATCATAGAGTAGTGACATTTCATCATAGTGTAGTGGCAATTGTTCCCAATGTAGTGATTGTTTTATAGCATAATACATGTAATGATAGGTGGTATGATTCGATCAGTTAGTCATCAACATGTGGAGACAGAGCGGCGGCGGCGGCTCCGGCGACTCCTCGCACGATCAACTGCACAAACACAACGCAATCAGAACTGGCACACAACACTATGTTAATCATTACACTAGGTTCATTGGGCACACGAACAAAATGTTTCTAATGTTGTGTCGTTCGGGCAGACGAAATGTATGACAGAATAAAGGGATAACGTAAATAAACGTACAAGGTTCTATTGCATAGCTTGCTAGGCATAGTACTGTCATGAATATGATGAGGATAGGATTGGATGACGATTGTTGATCATCGAGCAGTATAGTTTACCATAATTTAAAGGACATATAGGCATCATTCTTCATTTTATCATTCGGTAGCGTAACATGCCAGTCATTGACAGTAGTGAACGATCATCTTATCTTTGGCCCAATCTAAAAGTGTTTCCATTCTCGGTATGTCCGAAGCGTTACATTTGACTGTCGTTCACTTGAGCCTACAACTTATTCGAAGACATTCAAATCATCATTCACAGTAACACACATTGATGGCATCTATGGCTGTGATCCTTGGCCGTCTTGGGCGTAATGGTTGTTGTCGTATTCAGTTCTTTCCTGACCGTCAACCCTGACATCTGTCGTCCGTATCTATGTTAATATCATTCGATCACTGAAAGTCCATAAGTTTCATGGCCAAGGACGAACGAAATCAGTACTGACCGTCAGGAAAGCACTGAATACGGCTTATAGAGGTAATTCTCGTACGAGTATGAATGTGTTAGTACGAGCAACAGTTAGGTGACGTCACACATCACACTGATACCTTTGACTTGCCGGCATCATACATCTCTGCGACACAAAATTGTTATGTAAGCTTTGCGATAACTTGTCAAGAAATATCTAAAGGACACACTTGAGCGAAGTACCTCCGTTGTTTACTTAAATGCATTGATATAAATAGCTACTGATTGGAACTATCTCATAAAAATTAATGATTGTGTTTTTGTTTAGGGGCCTTGCTGTACTCGAGGTGGTCACTTCAATACTAGTGATACGTTTACAATTTACTTTCACATACTTTAGCCAGATCAGACGACAAAATAACCAGTATTCACTAACATTACTTCGAGGAAAATTGCTCCTTAGATTTCGAATCCCGATTTCTACACGTTTTATAGTTATTTGTACTGCATTTAAAAGCTAAAAAATGTTAGTGAATACTGGTTTCAGCAACCTGTTTAGTTGCCAAATATACCATTATCAAGTTAAGAGACCTAATCTTAGTATTGTACTGTTTCGAGTCCTAGTTTTAGTGTTGTACTATGTATTGCTTCCTAGTCTAGTACGTGTACGTGCTAGTGTTGTACTACTTTACGTATGATGCAGTGGTGTCGAGTGACTCACTTCTTTTTGTTCTTGGGCTGCGCGCGCGGCGGCGTGTTGGGGCGGCCCATGTTGAGGCCCGAGTACAGCTTGCGCTTGTCCGCCGGCTTCAGTATTTGGAACGAGCACATCAGCGTCTCGTCCACTGACATCAGTGCACCTGGAATGTACAGTGTTACGATTAATATAATTCATAACATGTTAAACGACGTTTAAATTCAATGAGTAGTAGTGGCGGTCTCCAGTGTCTACGCCGCGTTCAATGTTACATCTGATGCAATGCTTGTACCTTTAGTTTTACGACTACTTCGAAATATGTAGTTGAGAATTTAAACCAATTCAATTCCATGAATCCTAGGAAAAATTACAAATTTAATGTCTGAATCTGAATATAATGTCGAATAGTCTTTTTCCGTATTAGATACATGTATTGTAATGGTTCATATCAACAGCTGATGTCATTCTAATGATCGTTAAAATTTCTGTCATAAAAAGTGTACATTTGCTGCAAGTATGTTTGTTCACCCTACTAATATTATAAATGCGAAAGTAAGTGAGGAAGTATGGAAGGATTATATGTATACACCGCGGATAACACCGCGGGGTGCGGCTAGTTCATACATATTAAAGTCAGCTAGCTAGCCATAGTTAGAAATACTAGTCCAAAGAACGTTACCGGCGTTATCGAACTCGCCGCAGTAGTTGGGCGCGGAGAAGAGCGTGACGAGCTGCCTCTTGGCGAAGAATTCGTAGCCGTCCTCCACGACCTGGTGCGCGCGGCAGATCAGGTCGAACTCGTGCTTCGACAGGAACTTGCCCACCACCTGCAAGAGTAAGGCAAATAAAGTAACATGAACCAGTGGCCAACACTGATGTCGGATATTTTAGATCTTTTATGGCTTCTGGTATAGTATGGCTAATAACCACAATTTAAAGTCTGAAGCACGGCAGCGTTTATATATACATTCTTGTATTTCTCAGTTACATGTTGCTTATCAATGACAAAGCATATACGAGTATACAGCCCGTTGGGTCGCAGTCGTCTAAGCAGAATTAAGCTTGCCCAATAATGTGTCTGAGAAGATCTCAAATCCGAGCCAACTTTAAAAAGTATTAAAATATGTTAATAAATTCAATACCACTATATGCCCATGTATGGTTTGTTTGTACGATTATTCCCCAGACATCAAATCTTTTGAATGAATTTATAGCATCAGTATAAAACCTAGATAGGTCTTATGTTAAAATACAAATGAAGTCCTTGATTATGTGTAATGAGAATGCAATAAATAATGAATATGTAAGACGCCGGCGCCATACTGACAGGCGCAAGTAACTGTATCTGTGTTTACAAAGTGTTGATAAGTGTATACAGGGTGAGGGTTAATAAGAACGCAAATGAGACCATCGTACATGTTTATGACGTTATCATCGTTTTATCTCCATGATTAATATACATATTTGTAGTATTTAAAAAAAAAAGTATGATATGATATATAATATTAATTCTGATGCCTATACATTGTCGAAATGTCATAATTACTGGCACTATTACAAAATAAATAATAAGAATATTTGTATTAGTTATCTAATCAAGTTCTTGTAATTTACACTTTCAAATTAATCAATTGTGAACAGTACTTTTAGCGGGGGATCTGTGGATGTTATATATGTTAATTTTAAATAATGTCTATCACAAAAAAATGTTGTTATGGTATGGTACAAAAATACTATAGCAAAAAAATGTGAGGCTCAAAATAGTGATAAAATAATACTGTGTCAGAAGTTTGTTGGATTAAAAGAAGTGTCCTTTAGAGTATAATGATAACGTAAGATATGATATATCAAAGTTAAAAGGGTCAGATTTGCATATAAACAAACAACATAATTATTTATGTCTTTACTTCAGTGCTCCACAATATAAAATCAATTTATACTAAGCCGAATTCTATAAAGCTGTCGGCTAAGTCTTCTAGTTTCTTCTTGTACACCATCGCCGTCTCTGGATTTAAAACGTTTAACAGTTGCAATTTTTCTGCAGACATTTCTTCTTTGTAAGACTCTTTCAGTTTAAGGGCATCTTCGTTATTCTTCGTGATTATGTTGGCCATCAAAGCACCCATGGCTAATAAGTATTTACCGTATCTTTTGAGGTCTGCGTCTAAATGGTCTCTAGAGTAAAGGAAATTTGCTTTAAGACCGTAATGCTGCAAAGACTTCTCGAACTCATCGTAGTAATAGTCGATGAATCCGTAGAAGTGTTGGTGTCGCTGCTCGTGGTCGGTGCTGTTGAATAGGAAGTACATGATATCGTACACGGGGCTGCTCTCGTATGCCAGCTGGTAGTCAATGATGGCTAATTCCAAAGGCAATTCGTTCTGAAAAGAGGTAACATATAAATAACTGTTCCAGTAGATGTGAGAAATAGCTAGAATATCCTGGTAGCCACGTGATGCAATGAAGTTGCCTTGCATACCACAAAATATATCATTAGGCATTACATGAAAGCTTTTTTTTCCTAATTCAAATGCTACCAAGATTTGATCACAATCAATCAATAAGTTCAACTCACTTCCATTCTAAACATGATGTTGTTGGTCCATCCGTCGCCCTGTCTGATGACAGCATGTTTTGAATCCTTCGCTGCTTTCATAACTTTTGCTGCCAAGTTATTCATATTACTGAGAGTACCCTTGAAAGCGATCTTATGTGCATTCTCCTGCACAGTTTGAAGAACCGTCGTTTCCATAAAATCAAAGTACTGCTTAGACATTTCGTTCTTGGGACCACTAAACACATTTTCGAACTTATTTTTCAGGGCAGAATAAGTTTGCGGCTCTTGATGCTTCAATACAAAAGACAGAGAATGGAATATTGCAAAGTTTTTTTAGAACTAATCTGACGCATTCGTTGTTCAATTTCTTAAATCTATCGAGCATCACAAATTGTGACTCGTTGAGATCTTCCAGTACGATGACCTCTTCTGCTTCTTCGACTAAGGAGCCGTAGCACTCCGGGAAACGGTACAAATCATCTCCTTGAAGATCTGCATCTATTTGAAGTTGTCTGAATTTGGGCAGCACTTCGGTGTAGATACAATGTTCATTTCTGAAAGACGGCCCAGTGTTTGCGGTAAGTCTTAACAAGGGGTCTCTTGGAGCAAACTTCACGATCATTTTGAGTACTTTCTCGTCATTATTAACTGCTATTCTCTTGACACTTGCCATATAGTTATCCCCAGCTGCCCCAACAGTTTCCAAGGTAACATCCGGTCCTTTAATTCCTCTCTTGTGCAAGACTTCTTCAATATAATCGAGTTGACGTGGTGAAGGGTCTCCTACGTCTCCTTTAAAATTGTACCGACCCATTTCGAATTTGAACAAATGAACGTATATTGATCGGTTTACTTTATATAGAACCACCGAATCAGATAATGTTCCGTTTTGTTGATAAGGTTTTATATATTGTTAAATATTATCTTGACCGTAATTTGAAATAATGATTACGAATGATAATACATATATGTGAATCATGCCATCGACAATTACAACATAGCCACGTGTCCCATCATCGGGTCAGGTAAATTCTCTGTGAGGAAATCACGATAACATAACCATTAGACCTAATTTAATACTTGTAAAAAACATTTTCAATGGACTCACATTTATGAAGATTATATCTTACGCACAAATACAAAAGGTCGAAAAACCATACACCTACGCGAGGTAAAGCTAGAAATGTTTATAATTATTATTTACCGTTTATTATCTGGGTAATGTCGCTTGAATATGTAATCTAGGCGTCAGGTCATGACTGTGACCACTCACCTATCTTATACAGGGCGATATTATTAAGAACATCAATAGGCATTAATTTCTTATTGCATTGGAACATCGCGAACGCCCTAGCTAGATGACATTACGAACAATGCTCTTTCAAATATGCTGCGTTGGATTAATTCACGAGAATTAGGTCGACTTTCTTTTCAAAATATATTTTTGCATCCCACTGTGTATACAGTGTATTGAGACGGACCGTCGACCTTTGGATTCCGTCTATCACAGTTCCTTCCTTCTAGAATGAGACTGTTTACTTAGACCCGATCAAGGAGACGTCTTATCGTGCACGTGCACAATGTATGCGGTACGTGTGAATAATAATATAATGAGTGTCTGCGTGTGAAACTAGATCAATGTGGCTATAGTTTATGTAATGATTTATACTGGACAATTGAACTCAATCAACACTTTTATGTAGACGATTGATTGACATCGTATCGGGGCGTATTTTATCTGTTGCAGACATCTTACAATAAACGATAAAATAAAATGGTTCGGATTTGAGATCTTCTTGGCAACAGTCAAATGATTTCCGTTAAACCTCATCATATATCACCAGAGGTTTTTGCCCTATAGCATCTATATATACTTTATCAAAGGAAATACTACATTACATGACGGAGTATTTTGGCTGTTTGGTATTTTCATGACTAGTAAGAATTTCATTGCGGTAGTTGAATGGACTTGAGTACAATACAGACAATACATAGTATGTAACAGTGGTGTGTGTATTAATCCTCTTCATTTTATACTCAAAATTAAGTATTAAAAGTATTTTATTCACAAGTCGATAGTGTATCGTGTTGGTACCTCAGTGCCGAAGGTGAAGCTGACGCCGCGGTCGTTCTCGCCCCAGCCGGCGGTGTCCTTGTCGGGGTCGGACCACAGCAGGTCGCACAGCAGGCCCTGGTCCGGCACGTCCGTCGGCCGCATGATCCGCCGGATCTGCTCCATGGCTTGCAGGTCGGGCGACAGCCCGCCGTGGCAGCAGAATATCTTCTCGTCCACTGGAACAACCCAACGAATTATTGAACAAATCTGTCATATTCAAGAGCGTTTGTATAATTAAAATGACGGTTGCCGATGTATCCGTGGGCTCTGATGGTAATTGTTGATCAACACTACTCAGCAATCGAATATACTGTCTAGGTAATATTTTACTATTGTTTGTGGGTCAGTTGGTAATATAAATACATCCACTAAGTAAGATAGTTACGTAACTAAAATATAGATAATTGAAGTAATAAAGAGTATCTCGCAAAATAATCTAAATGCTCCGAAACTAGCTCCGAGTTCATCTGAAACTTGGATATTGCGTAAGCCAGTTCACAAACTTTCATGTTATTCCGACACAACTTACATAAACCAGGGCCAGTGTCGAAAAATAAAACTGTTTTAACATGTTTTATAAGTAACTAGCTGTGCCCTGCGGTTTCACCCGCAGCGCCCCCGTTCCCGTGGGAATTTTGAGATTTTTATTCCCTATAACCCTCACGCAGCCCGAGACCTTTCCAACGAATGCAAAACCGTGGAAATCGGTCCAGCCATTCACGCGTGATGCCTTGACCAAGGAAAACGGGTTTCATTATTATATATATAGATTTAATTTTATAAGTTACTAGCAGCGCCCCGCGGCTTTACCCGCGTTGTGCCCGTTCCTGTGGGAATTTCGGGATGAGAAGTAGCCTATAACCTTCCCGTTGAATGTGGCTATCTATTACAAAATGAATTATTCAAATCGGACTGATAATTCCTGAGATTACCTCGAACATACAAACAAACAAACTTACAAATTTAACCTCTTTATAATATTAGTATAGATTGTTGTGTTATTTCAGCAGTGGATGTCTGGGTGACGCATTGCACGAAATGTTTTGAAAACATTGCTTTTAAAAATGCAATAAAGTTAACGAAACCATATTAACGGAGTTAATTGTCGCCAGAAATAGGGAGCCAATGTTGACACAGATAGCAAGGTACAAGGTTTCGCTCATTCCAAGTGGTGCGGATAACAACGTTACCCTGAATGAGATTTCGAGTGCACTCTTCACGAAATTGGGCGGAACGGGTCTGAATAGCCCAAGTGTTTGCGTCGTTTGTTCTCATAACATTGCCCGAGGAACAATTTAAAAGTCCATACAAAATGAAATGTTAAACAAAAGCCATACATTACTGAGTTCAAGGTGAAAGCGAGAATCAAGACCGTATAGATCATCCTCATATTTCACATTGAATGTCAGAGCAAGGTTTTGTTCCAAGAATTTATCAAAAAATGTCTCGTTTGAAAATACTTCTATTACAAAGGTTTATTGAGAGGGATCGCGTTTTTTATTACAGTACTTTATCAGGTAATGTAGGTTTGAGACGAAATATGACCAAATTAGTTTGCGATTTGCCAAATGGAATTGTAAATAACGCTACCGAAGCGTGAATAGTTGATAAACTATTTTAGGAGGATTACCGTTGTGGGCAGCATTCAGAAAGGCTTCCTTGAAGTACCGGTGTAGAAACGAGAAACTTTGATAGTGCGTGATTTGTAGAAGTTTACGTAGTTCAGAACTAGACCGAACCTGTTCCAGCCGTTAGTTGCTCAACGATCGGAACTATTGATTACACCCAGTGGTAATGCTCTTGACATTTCTTACAGGGTTTGTTTACACAGACATTTCATAGCCATAACATAATCTCAGAATAGATGAATCTTTTGATAAGAAATGATTAGAAATTCGTAGAGATACATTCTGTGTACTAAGTATCGGGAATTTGTCAATAAAACAAAAAATACAAATTATTCATCTAAATTTATTTTATCGCCTTCAAAGTAGGCCCCATCGCTTGCAATACAACATCTCCAACGCTTCACCCAGTCTTCCATACATTTTTCATAGGCTATTTGCGGTATGGCCTTTAGCTCATTCAGCGAATTTTCTTTTATGACTTCTATCGACTCAAAACGTTTTCCTCGAAGTGGTAATTTTAACTTGGGAAATAAAAAAAAGTCAGACGGAGCCATATCAGGTGAATACGGTGCTTGGTCGAGAACTTTTGTTGATTTTTTCGCTAAAAACTCTTTCACTATAATGGCTGTGTGTGATGGTGCATTATCATGGTGCAGCATCCATAAGTTGTGTTGCCACATATCTGGACGTTTTCGGCGGATACTCTCACGCAAACGCTTCATGACGCCTAAATAATATTCTTTATTCACTGTTTCTCCCTCAGGAAGGAATTCGGAGTGAACCACACCACTAGTCAAAAAAAACTGTCAGCATCACCTTGATTTTGGAGCGACTTTGCCGCGGTTTTTTGGGTTTCGGCTCGTTTTCGAGACGCCATTCTGAAGACTGTTGGCTTGTTTGCATGTCGTACTCATAAACCCATGTCTCGTCGCCAGTTATTATACGTTTCATAAAGGTCGGATCCGTGGAAGCTCGGGAAACCATGTCTTCAGCGACATGCTTTCGCTGCGCTTTTTGTACAAAATTGAGCTCTTTCGGAACTAGTCGAGCGGCGACGCGTTTCATGCCTACAATGTCAATGAGAATGTTGTGGACGGACTTAAAAGATATGTTCACCTCACTAGCCAACTCTCTCAGACTCATACGTCGATTTTCGAGCACTAGCTTCTTGATTGTGTCGATTTTTTCTTTGGTCGTAGCGGTTGAAGGTCTACCAGAACGAGGCAAGTCTACTACTACTTCTCGGCCTTCTTTAAAAGCCTTATACCATTCATAAGCCCTTGTTTTCGATATACACGATTCGCCGTAGGTATTTCGCAACATTTTTAGTGATTCACCACATGAAATATCATTCGAAACACAAAATTTAAGGCACACTCTTTGTTCAACAATATTTTCCATTGTAAAAATCGCCGAGAACTCAAAACTATGACCAACAAAAAGTGTAGTTTTAAACAAATTAAATGACAGATCCCGCTCAAATTTTGCGCGCTAAATCAGTACAGTGCTACCAACATGCAGTAAAAAAATTAGAACGACCTCTTTTACGCAGGTCTTTTTATTGACATATTCCCGATACTTTTTACACAGAGTAGTATATAATTATTCTTAGAAATTAAAAAGTGATAAAGCAAGAGTCACCTTAAAATCCGGCAGAAAGAAGTGACACGTTAAAATATAACCATAAAATGACTACCGAAAATCCGTTTTGGCAGTGTTACAGAAAAGTTAAACAAAATACGAATTTGTATGTAAAAGCACAACAGAGTACACTAACGATTGCGTCAGGTTAGTTGTTGTCGGTTTTGGCTGGATGCCAGATATTCAGCCGTCGAATTTCCATCCAAGTCGATTTAATATGTGTAGCAGAGCGTTGGGTTTTCACCTTTGAAGCCTTGTAAAAGGATAACTATTTCTGAAAGACTTAATTTGCTTTGAAAAGTAATCAGCTTTTATTACAGTTATATATTTAATTACGTTTTTGTAGTGTAAGTACCTAAATATAATAAAACTAGCAACACCCCGCGGTTTTACCCGCGTTGTGCCCGTTCCCGTAGGGATTTTGTGATGAAAAATAGCCTATAACCTTCCCGTTGAACGTGGCTATCTATTACAAGATAATTATTCGAATCGGATTGTTGGTTTCTGAGAGGTTAAAACAAACAAACAAACTCTGCAGCTTTATAATATTATTAGTATTAGTATCACAGAGCATAGAAGCACCGCCGGGCCGTCCGAGTGCTTCTATGCTCTATGATTAGTAAGTAAAGATACGGTTACTAATACGTTATGACTTCATGTACTCTGGAGTCATTTCTTGACTAATCAAAATATTTCGGAATAGGACAATTTATATATCACTTCCGGTTGGATACTGTACTAGATAGACGTGTTTTACTTCGCTCTGATTTTATAATTAGTTTAAAAGTGTAAAAGTGCACAAGTGAAAAGTTTGAAGTGCATCTAATGGACTATACATTCTGGTGAGACTGCTCCATATTCTTGCGTCACTATCACCATCACTGCATGTGCTTAAAATCTGAAATTATTAGCACTTGCACCATCCATTACATTAAAACAATAGCGTGAATATCCGGTTACAAAGTTTTTTGAAAACTTAACTGCAATTTTCAACAACTTTACATTACACATTCATTCAAAATAAATAAACAGCCGTACGTCATATTGACAGCTGTTTGGCAGTTGACGGATGACAGTTGAACAACATCTGACATTTCATAGCCTCAATCAATCAGTCGACCACAGATAGCAAAATACCTGTTTAAGGCTACTACGCACAAAAATGTCCAAGGCTAACGGAACTTGTGCAGGCTGTAGAACAAAGATAGCGGGGAAATATTACCTAAACTGTTCCATCTGCAATTCAAGATTCGATCTACTGTGTGCGAACGTCTCCGATAAACGGTACAATTTAATGGATATTGCTCAAAAACAGAAATGGCGTTGTCAGGGATGTTTAATAAATCTACCCAAGGGAGACAACACTCCAATTCGGTCGACGACCTTGAACATGAGCTCCGGGGATGACACTCATCTGCCAGCCCAACAAACTTCTAGCGACACTAACGTAACAAAACGCTCTAAAAGAACTGCATCTCCAATAGAGCAGACGTCCTCAAAGGAAGATTTACGGGTTATCATCAGAGAGGAATTCGAACTAATGAGACAGTCTCTTATTGAGGATTTGCATTCCAAGCTGAAGAACATGGTCAGGCAGGAGCTTCTCTCACTTAGGAATGACCTCTCATCTCTGGAAGAGGGCTTAAAGTTTATTAATAATGAACATGAAACCATAAAAAAGGATTTTCATAAGCAAAGCGACATCATCTGTAACTTAGAGAAAGAAAACTCTAACCTCAATAATACCATCCAAGACTTATCTGCCAGGCTTCAATCTATGGAGATAATTAACAGATCGTGCAATTTGGAAGTACAATGCGTCCCTGAACATAGAAATGAAAATATTGTCACCATTATTACCCAACTCTCCAAAGCTGTATCCTGCGAAATCAAGAAAGACGACATTCATCACTGCACTCGTGTAGCTAAAACCAATAAGGATGACAACAGGCCTCGTGCTATCATCGTCAAACTAGCTACTCCTTCGTGATTCTCTGTTGGCTGGTGTGATCAAATTTAATAAGTCGAACCCTAAGGATAAAATCAACACCGGCCACCTGGGCATCGGCGGCAACTCAAAACCAGTCTACGTTGTGGAACATCTCTCTCCTGTCAATAGGAAACTGCACGCCGCTGCGCGTCAAAAAGCCAAACTTCTGGGTTACAAATTTGTCTGGACGAAACAAGGTCGCGTTTTTATGCGAAAAACGGAAACCTCCGACTTTGTTTTTGTTAAAAACCAATACACCCTTGATAACTTAAAATAAAACATAATTTCTAACGTTATTATTTAGTATTTATCCGTTTAAAATTCAACTTGCAAATATATTACCAAAATACTAGAGGACTTAGAACCAAGACACGCGAATTTTACAGTAACCTATCCTTATGCAATTATGATGTTATTATATTAACCGAAACGTGGTTGAATAGCAGCATATTCGATAACGAATTGTTTGATGATCGCTACATCGTTTACAGAAGAGATCGCGAGAGTACTGGTTTTCACAAGAACAAGGATGGTGGTGGAGTGTTAATAGCTGTCAATAAAAAGTTTAGTTCCCATCGTCTATATGAGAATGAAAGTCTTTGCGAGGATCTTTGGATCTACGTTAAGATGTCCCCCAAGAACTCTGTTTGTTTTTGCGCTGTTTATCTACCGCCACCGGTTAGTTTTAATATTTTAGATAATTTTATTGATAAGATGAATAGTGTTATTGAAAATACTGACAATGTTTATATAGTAGGGGACTTTAATGTTAACTGCATTGATTGGCCTGATCCTAATTCTTGTAAATTGCCGTCGAATAATGGTTCTTCTATTGGCAATATGTTGCTAGACTTCCTAGCTTTAAATGATTTGTCACAATTTAATCTTGTACCAAATAACAAAAATAAAATTCTGGACCTAGTCTTAAGTAATAAGCATAATGTCAATGTCAATTCATCAAACATTTCATTAGTTGGCATCGATCCCTATCATGTACCGTTGGATATATCCATAAATACCGAGGCTGGCTCTGAATTGGGTCCCAATAAGTCTGCTATGCGCCGAAATTTTTTGAAGGCTGATTACGATAACATTATTGCTCGGCTAGATGAAATTGACTGGGTAAAAGAGCTTAATATATATTCTGATATTGATGAAATGGTTTCAAGGTTTTATGCTATCCTCGATAATATAATTCGCATTCATGTCCCCTTTAGCTTTATCCGCACTAATAGATACCCTAAATGGTTTTCAAAAGAATTAATCAAATTAAATAAAGAGCGATTAAAAACCCTACATAGATTTAAAATTTACGAAAACCCTTTAGATGATATTTCTCTTAAAATATTAACTAGAAGATGAAAATTATTAGCTACCAAATGTTATAATGACTACTTAACTAAAATAGAAGAAAATATTAATGAAAATCCTAAATATTTCTGGTCTTACATAAAACATAAACGGGAGAAAACAAATCAATATCCAGATAAAATGCATCTCAACGATAAGTGGGCCTCTAATGGCACTGATATATGCAACCTTTTCGCTAATCACTTCTATTCATCTTTCAATAATAACCACCATCAGTCGCAAACCGTGAATAATATTGACTTCACTAGTAACAGCAATAACGCATTAAACACCATTTATATATCAAAAAGAAAGATTTTTAATTATTTAAAAAGAATGGACCCTAATAAAGGTGCAGGTCCTGACGGTATTCCCTCACTTTTTGTCGTCAAATGTGCGTCTTCTTTAACCCTTCCTCTTTACATAATTTACAACCACTCATTAGATTCTGGTACTTTTCCGTCTCTTTGGAAAACTGCAAAAGTTATACCTTTGCACAAAAACAATGACCGGTCCCTTATAACGAATTATAGACCAATATCGATATTATCTGTATTCAGTAAGGTCTTCGAAGCACTGCTCTATCCTACGCTTCAATTCCATACTAAAAGATTATTTACTGACAGCCAACATGGTTTCATTCGTCGTAGGTCATGTTGCTCTAATCTTGTAGCCTTTCATAATTACATAGTTAATGCAGTAGACGCGGGTCATCAAGTCGACGCAATCTACACAGACTTCTGTAAAGCGTTCGATAAAGTTTGTCATATTTTGTTAATATTAAAACTTAAAAGATTCGGCATCAACGGCAAATTAATTAAGTGGTTCCAATCCTACCTGTTTAATCGGATTCAGTATGTTGTTTTGAAGGGTTTTAGATCATTTAACTATACTGCACAATCAGGAGTACCTCAGGGGTCTCATCTGGGTCCCTGGCTTTTTAATATCTTTGTTAACGATATTGTAACAGTTTTAAAACATTGTTTGTATTTTCTTTTTGCTGATGACCTTAAATTTTGCAGAATAATTAAAGACAGCCATGATCATGAACTGTTACAACAAGATTTGATAAATCTACTCAACTGGTGCAACAATAATAGAATGAACCTGAACATTTCAAAATGTAATGTCATGTTTTTCTCCCGAAAACACAACATAATTGACCCACTCTACTTTTTAAACGGCTCTTCGCTTACTAAACTTAATTCAATACGCGACTTGGGAGTTATCATGGACACCAAATTAACATTTACTCATCATCTTGATAATATAATAGCCAAATCTTCTAAAATGCTTGGTTTTTTAATTCGCAATATCCAAAGGTTTAAGAATCCCTCTACTAAAATAACTCTTTACAATGCTTATGTCAGAAGTCATCTTGACTATTGCAGTGTAGTTTGGTCACCGTATTATACGGTACATCAGCTACGTATAGAGAGAATACAAAAACGATTTATGCGCCATCTATCGCACAGTTGTGGTTTGCTGAAGAAATTGCCATCTTATGACGACAAACTTCAGCACTTTGGAATGCTCAGTTTAGTTGATAGGAGAAAATTATCTGACTTGGTATTTTTATTTAAAGTTCTTCGTAATTATATAGACTGCCCTGCTTTACTTGAATCCTTCAGTTTGAAAGTACCTGTCCATTTACCTCGCCACCCAATAAAACTACTTGTTCCTCCCTCGTCCCGAACCAACCTTAAATTTAACTCTCCCATCGCCAGGTTGTCTAGAACCTACAATTCACTCGACCAATCTGTGGATATATTCAACGATAGTCTCACTTCATTCAAACACAAATTCATAAAATGTAGTATTCATATTTAGTTATTTAGTTCTAAAAGTGCCATAGTATAAATCTATATATTTTTATTCACATTTTCAGATTATATTCAGATCTTATTAAAGTTAAAATTGCATGTATTTTTTTAAATTAGTATTGTTAATTTCATTTTTATTGTTATTTGTACTTGTTTTTTTTGTCTCTTTTTACCTTTATGTCTTAATAAGTTAATTTTTCTTTTTAGTTTATAAGTATTTTTAATAAGTTAAGCACGCTGTGGCGCCTAAAAAAAGTGCATTTATATTTTAATTTTATGTTATGTGTAGTATTGTATGTGTATAGTGTAACTTTTACTGAGTGTCCTAAATAAATAAATAAATAAATAAATAAATAAATATCATGGTTGGAATCTTAAACATACACAAACATTACAAAATCAAACAAGTGAAGGTACAATGAAACAGTAAGTCTAATGAATCTAATGATTCATACGATTTCGATCAACGTAACGTTATAATCTACCTCATTGCAGTGCACATGCCCGGCGCTGACATTCACGTGTTTCCCAAGTTAAGAACACGTGAGGCCACGGCTAATACCACAAATAATTGCTAATGGATTAATCTCTATGTCCTTTTCAATAAAGACGTTATTGGCTCGACTAGTTTCGTTTCATGGTGCCGCCTATAATTTAGAGCACCAACATCCGCACGGCGCTCAATAACGTTAAATAAGGTAGTTTACTTCATCTGTAGGTAATTGACGTTTACCTAACGTATTAGACTACAATTTGTAGTATTTTACAGTTAGTGGAAATGCTCTATATTAGCAATGTTTATGTTTGCTAAAGAAACCTATTATTACGGTATTCAAAACAATTTCATATCATGTCAACGAGCGTGTTATTGTCCTGAATTTCAAAAACACATTTTTGATTTATATATGTCTGAATACACAACACAAGTGTCACATTATTCGAATTAATTTCGTTGTGTCATTTCCACAGTCGCGAGGTTGACATTCAGAATATGTGTGATATTAAAGTAAGCAGTGAAGGCGGTGTACTTATCATTGAATTGTACGACTTCTTTGTTTGCTTTCACGAGAAGATATTAAATTATAATAAAGATATAATAAAACATTTCTTGAGTTTGAAATCAGAACACAGAATAATTTACACATATTCGTGTTACTTGTGGTTTCTTAGGAAAGGAATGAAATTTGTTGCTTTTAAAAGTATAGTTAAATATAGAGCTAGTTCGTGAAAGCACGCTACAAGTGTTGTAGACAATCCACATTTAGGTGGTAAGGAAACAAGTGAGTGACGTGCATGGGCGCGGCGGTGTGGGGGTTGCTCGGCGTTCTTACGTGCCGGCTCCACACCACTCATTATAATGACGCCACCAACCTTGATACTGGCTGCATCAAAAATAGAATCAACACTACTGCTAAAACTTTCCGCCTTGTTTTTTGAACTGCTTTCAAAAGGAAGTGTTTTAGTAAACTTAATGTTAGTGTTTTAGGATTTAGATTACGTAACATCCCTATAGTATGCAGTACGCTCCTAGCGACCGATGTGGACATTTACTTTTGATTTGTTACGCCGTTGTTAAATTAACAATTTGATAAGACAAAAGAAATTGCGTTATATTAAAATTACGTAAATTTGTATAGAACCGTCGGCTTTGAAATACAGATTTTGAAACTAAATTAAGAATATGTAAAAGGAGAGGGTCTCCAAGGTGAATTGAGCCGCACTGCGACGTCAAACATTCCAATTTTAGGTCTAAGGGTAAAAGTTTAGTTATTGATTTTAAAGCCTCTCTCTACGTTCGTCGTAAAAGTATCCTTGTCCCAAAACAATGTCACTTTATTTGATTAAATAAACTAGAAATATATATTTGAGCTAGATAAGATAGCAAAGTACAATAGATAAGTGAAACAATGTACGTGTAGGAAGCCAAATACCGCATCAAGGTGAGATAATGACAATGAGGATTGGACCTACTACCAACGTGCAAACAAAAAATCCGCTAGGTTCAACAACCTTGTACGAAAGGCAAATTACTAAATATGTAACAAAATGCTTATTCAAACAAGTGTAGGTACAATATATCAACAAACGTTCAACTGTATCTCTGCACAGCTTTTGGAGGCCGAAACATGTCGAAAATTAACACAGAGGATTTAATTAAGGTAGCGCCGGCGGAAGGTCGTGAAACGTTAACAATTCTGTTTGTAATGAAAATTCGACGTATTAACACTAGAGCGGGCGTGTTATACCCATTATATATGCGAATGTTTCAATTCCATCTTTATCTAAAGCGTATAATAGAAACAAAGATAGCTCCGGTGAACGTCTGGGTCGTTTCCTCAGGATGTTCCTTCAGTGAATTGATATGCACATTGTACGTATGTATATACTCATATCATAACACGAGTTAACAAAGATATATAGCATAAATAGAAAACTACAATAAGAGACGCAGTGCTACTTTCTACAGACTTTTATCAATATTTAGAAACAATATAACGTACATTATTGATGTCTGATAAAGCGGTGATTGCAAAAATAGCACGATTATTTATTTTAACAAGATAGGTCTTTTGATGTCGTCGCTCCTCCTCTCTTTATTTTAAATACCATAATACACAATTTCTGGAGTATTTCTGGCTCCTTGTCATGCGCAACGAAATTAAGCTTTCAATTTACTGTAGGGAGATGCTCTAAATACGTTTCGAAATTCAGGTTTATTGATACTTACGACGAACTTTGATGTTGAGCGATCGGAGAACTCTTATTCGAAACCTTGGGAAGATAAATATCGAAAGGTGCATGAACGTGAGTGGACATCAAATAAAACTTGTTTAAACCAAATTGCATAACGACGTTAGATGTGAAACGTTGATCGCGTGTCGTCGTCCTAACGTTACATAACACATATTCAACAGTAATGTCAAGTGGAGCCGCGTGGGCGGGCGACCCACCCCCTACCATTTGCTACACAAACCTGTAGTTTGTTTTGCTTGCGACCCAGTTTACTAAACTCGACGTTAATAACCCTACAACTAGACAACACTGCCTCGCTCCTTTCTAACTAACTTTATCAAAATTGTCCCGAGCCGAACAATTCTACATAGTTGGTTAGAGACGATAGATACTCGCGTTCCAATATAAATTGTCTAGTCTAGACGGAATACGATATTATCGTCTGTTGTCTTCAGTACATAGAACTCAACGGTGAAGGAACCACATTATTGTAAATGAACATACTTTGTTCAATATTGTAATTCACATAAATCATTGGACTCGTAAAAAACGCAATATCATATTAAATAGAAGTTTTATATACAGCGTCGTCCTCTATCGTCGTAATTTTTGTCCATTGGGGCTAACAATATTTATGCTTTTATCATAAAAGTTTTGATATTGGCCTCATGAGCACTTACACGATAAGCTAATCAAATTACTAGCTTTTTCCGAACGAGAACCCCGAATGGATTTCTGCACACATTTGAAACCACGTAGTATATTGCATTCCCGAGCCAAGTCCATTTCCCTCGAGTCACCTTCAAAGGTTGTAGGGCGACTCCTTGGCAGTAAAACGTGCAGGACCCGAGTCACACCCGACACAAGGGCGTCTCAATGATCTTGAAAAATAGTTTCAGACGACGTGTATTAATTAAAAGCACTCATATATAAAGTCTCGTCTTAAATTCAACTTCAAAAGCAATAGTGCACTTGAGCACGTAGCAATTTAGTAAGAAGATGAGCTTTTGGACTTGATTTTCGATTACGTCAATCAAATATCCATCTAAATTGTGATGGAAATAGGAACCGATAGTTCGCGATCATTATAGAAACCGTTAAATAACCATATTTGGATATTTACGATGCCCTTATCGGAAGCATACATAACATTGAGCTTCCCCATAAACTAGTTCCAATTTAGGTATGTTTGTATCGTTTGTATTTGCATACGTTATCTCTTGTATCAGCGAGGTCGTTTCGAAAACCCTTTATATAACTAGTATTAACATGTATGGTGGTTTACGGGTGCACCTGTTGTCCCACTGAGCTCGTTATAGGTCAATAGCTATCGTTTTGCAATCCTATTGCCACATAACATCGATTTTGTATCAAAACCGTTCAACTGTAACCTGCCCATTGTACAAATAAAACGGATTTAGAATAATCACTTTTCCAGTAATAGATTTAATCAATGTTTAGAAACATAAGATAATGTAATAAGATAAACAGTACCCGTTTTTTCAGAGCTGTGTAGGGTAACAGAACTGCGTCTGCAGCTATTGTTTTAAATACCGCAACAGTTCAACGGTTTGTATTCAAATATGATTCAGAAGATAAGTTCTTTAAAACACGAATAACGGTGTCACAATGTTCAATAGTTAGACATCTTGCTCGGACTGTACTACGACTAGCAAATCCCGTTAGATTGCGTCTGTCTGCGAGTCATTATGTGGTAAAGTAATGACGCTGATAACAATGCGTCGGCATTAACACCTGCATTGTAAGTATAACTGGGTAACTGAGACACCTGCCTATAGTTGGCTAGGGGCCAGATGTCGCTAGACGACGTGTCGACCCCTATGTATTGGAATTCACACATCAAACCAACTACATTTTAGTTTGGTACCAACACAGTACAGGAATGTCTCTTTTAGCAGACTATTTTATACAAATATAGCAGCGCCCCGCGGTTTTACCCGCGTTGTGCCCGTTCCCGTGGGAATTTCGGGATAAAATGTAGCCTATAGCCTTCCTCGATAAATAGACTATCTAACAGTGAAAGAATTATTCAAATCGGTTCAGTAGTTTCTGAGATTAGCGCGTTTAAACAAACAAACAAACAAAACAAACTCTTCAGCTTTATAATATTAGTATAGATATGCTCTGTTGAACATCTTTAAGTTGCTTTCGATTAAAATTCAAATGAATAAACGAATTATTTCTAATTCATTTAGCATCCCCGCACTCCAAGCTCCACAACAAAGTGATGTTTTCCTCTTAACGAGAATATAATTACATGTTTTCACAAAAAAAAAGTAAAAACATTTTTCCAAACACGGCTTTTTAGGGTTCCGTAGCCAAATGGCAAAAACGGAACCCTTATAGATTCGTCATGTCTGTCTGTCTGTCTGTCTGTCTGTCCGTCTGTCCGTCTGTCTGTCCGTATGTCACAGCCTTTTTTCTCCGAAACTATAAGAGCTATGTTGTTGAAACTTAGTGTGTAGATGTATTCTGTGAACCGCATTAATATTTTCACACTAAAATAGAAAAAAAATAAAATTTTAGGGGGGTCTCCCATACTTAGAAATGAAAAAAATATTTTTTTTTTTCATCAAACCCATACGTGTGGGGTATCTATGGATAGGTCTTCAAAAATGGTATTGAGGTTTCTAATATCATTTTTTTCTAAACTGAATAGTTTGCGCGAGAGACTCTTCCAAAGTGGTAAAATGTGTGTCCCCCCCCCTGTAACTTCTAAAATAAGAGAATGATAAAACTAAAAAAAATATATGATGTACATAACAATGTAATCTAACACCGAAAATTGGTTTGAACGAGGTCTAGTTAGTAGTTTTTTTTTACGACATAAATCGTAAACCGCAAAAAAATACTGATTATTCATTCAATAACTCAAATGTAAATAAAAAAACATTTATTTCAAGAACTTCTTTATTATGTTACTCGCTGCTACGGAACCCTTCATGGGCGAGTCCGACTCGCACTTGGCCGCTTTTTTGTTTATAACTTTTTTACATTTTTGCGAATTAGGTCGAATAATATGGAAATATTATTTTGTTTGTGTTGTAAGGGAAACATTTGGAAAAACAACAATTGAACGGGCCTGGACCAAACAGTATGTGTTTATCAACGAATTTGTTGAATATGGATCCGAGGATATCACGTATTTATAAAGTGTTATTTCAGGTCGGTCGGTTTATTTCAGGTAAAATATAGTTGTAGCTCATAATTTCACTGCGTGGGTGAAAGTAAATATTGTGCTAACGAAAACCCCGCGTTTATTATTATATGAACACTCATTATTTCAAACATACCTAGGTAGTTATATTAAATGTATGTTCTCAAGGACGTAGCTTTTTGTATCGTGTAAGAAACGTGTTACATGACAACATCGTTTATATTAATTTGTTCAAGATTCATAAATATTAAGGAAGGCGCACGCGAGTGACGTCACAGCCGACACCGTGATTCAATTGAGCACGTGTTTCAAATTTACAGACAGTGGAGCCTTGAACCGATGACGACCGATCATGAAACAAATTCAATTAAAAAATAAACAGCACTTCAGTCTATTTCTGAGATTCGTATAACTCTACTTATAAATATATATTTTAGTATTACGGCAAGATTAAACATTTGTTGGTATTCGCAGCTACCGACCAAGGAAACGGTTTACAATGCCTGACGCAGACTTTAAAATTTTCACGACAAACGTATGGGGTATACGTTTGTAGTACGTAAGGGCGCTCCTTTGAGGCCTCATTCCTACCCATTAAATGTATGTATTTTGAAAGGAAGTGTAATAAATACTCAATATCGTGCATATAATAGTGAAGGTCTCCACTTCCATTGCGGGAAATGCTTAAACGATTACATCGGGCTGTAAAACATGCAGCGACCTTGTGCGACGTACCACCCAGGCACCTCGTTAACACACCCTGCCTGTGTCAATCTCAACCGGTATTTATGTTCGCCATTATCTATTAGATTACTGATAACGATATTACGTGATTACTTAACTGTTTATAATATGTTGATTATAATAGTTTTGATACATTATTAATAAGATGGTACGGAATTTCCTTGTCATAAATTATGGTAAGTTTTATCAAAACTTTATCAATCTAAAACTCAAAGAAGTGATACAGATAATATTCAAGTCATGAATCGATTGTTTGGTTCTAATGATATCGACACTTGTGTCTTGTGTCTACAGAGACAATTTAAATAGAAACAATCTTGAATTGAATGCTTGTTTGCAAGAATATAATTTAATTTCTTCTCACGACCGGCTAATCCGTCGGAACAACCATTATAATCATTTCGAGGCTGAACATCTTCCTTGGTTACTTCCTTATGTATTGATGGTACGAAGAAGCCCCGTATTGTTATTCAAACAAGTGTTAGTAATTGTGAACCAGTCACTGCTTTCTCTGCGTTTATGGCCATTACGCAACATCATTAAGGATGTATACGTAATCTTTAGCATTCTTCTGATTTGTCTGTGATCTTTAGTCTTTATTAAAAAGGATTTCGTTAGGATGCTTTAAAGTTCATTCGAAAATCTGTTTACTAGGCTCCGCACCTTTAAAGCTTAGAAGATGATGAGTATGGGTGCTAAATTCTAGGTAAGTAGTATCTTACCATGCCCAGGCAGCATCCGTAACAGCGTTTAGTTGTATGAAATGTGATTACCATCAAATATAGATGCAATATAGACCAATTGACATACTAATGCATCTGATCTGACTAACCAAAATGTATTTGCGTCGATAGTGGCGTATTGGTTACTTTTTTGCAAAGTACTACATCTTTGCATAACAGTTTTACAAAGTGAATCATCTAGCAACGTACAGCGTTCTGGGCTACAAACATACACTGGTAATCAATTTCTCGCTCACGTGTACAGCAATGGTATTAAGATTATTTCTATCATGTTACATCAATTTGGTTTGCAAAGTCATTCAATAGAGCATTTATTTGTGAATTCTATTTAGGCACCTTACGAGAAGTAGCCATCAAAAGGTATACATTTCTTGAAATTCCTTCACAAAATTAACCGAGATTATCCTTTATTGTGAAACGGTGTGACTATCGAGGTCAATTGGAGCGAACGAACTGAATAACACTTTTTATCCTTTTCATGTATTTTCGCTCCCAAGTTATTTGAACCGTTCCATAATTCAGGCAAATTGGGTCCTGCGACATTGTATTTTTTATCAGAATATGAATTATGTCTCTGTGAGCTTCGTGGATTTTTCTCGACTTTCATGAGAAAGTTCAATGGATCATAAATTATTAAGAAGTCTTGGAATGTCCTACTTTTCCACATTATTTCAATTCTGTGTCCCCAAGTTATTAAGTTCTATATTCTTTGAAGACTGGAATGAAGGTAAAGCTTTCCATTTATTAAAATCAAACGGTATAAAGGTCGTCGACCGCACATTCACGGAAAATTGCACTGCAGTTACTTTGCATGGTGCAGCGAGCGTCTCTATGGATACAGTATTATAATATTCGAATCAAACCATATTGGAAACTAGCGGCTATGTTAGGATATATTATTCTTAACTTGAATAATCGATATAGGTTCCTGAGCTTCATCATTAAATTAAATTACCTACTTATAACTTTACGTTACTCACTCTCTGAAGTTAGTTCCTACGTACAATGGAAGGTAATAAATAAACTTATCTAAATCAACAATTAACGTACACTCGGCCAATTAGCTGAGTATGTGTTGAGAAAACAAAATATCTTACTGCGTTAGTGAAAGTGACACACTATTATTTATATTAGACTTAAAAACAATTGTTCAATTAATATAAAAATTATATGGATGGTAGACGGGAAATATATGAAGGCAACTGTTTTATAGTTACAATGTACTATTTATCTATGCTAATATTATAAAGAGGTAAAATTTGTAAGTTTGTTTGTTTGTATGTTCGAGGTATTCTCAGGAATTATCAGTCCGATTTGAATAATTATTTTTGTAATAGATAGCCACATTCAACGGGAAGGCTATAGGCTATTTTTTCATCCCGAAATTCCAACCGGAACGGGTACAACGCGGGTAAAACCGCGGGGCACTGCTAGTATACAATACATACGTCTTGAAGACATTGTTTGGAGTTTAGGACATAAGTTAATCTCGGTAGCTTGAGGATAAGATAAGCCACGTTGAGGTAAGGAATAAATCAATCAGTTGAAGATAATGTCTCTTCATTGCGCTAGGTATACGCGCATATTCTGTAAAGTACAACTGTTCTGTAAACTACGAGTATACTTAATGCACAAGACAATGCCCAAACCTATACCTCTCAGGTTACAGGTACAGGTTTAATAAGCCTTAGTTAAATGACGTATCAATTACTCTGGTTTACAAAATGATTGATGAAACAGTCTCGGTGCAGTGAAACCTGTTCAATATTCATATCGCCGCCTGTTGATCGGTATCGTGTCTAGATTTCTACTATCATAATTGATTATAATTTCTTGTCCATTGTCATCACACACACTCATATAACAATTAAGATTGTTTTGATATGATGATTTACTTTCGAGCTCGGGCCAAATAAAATATTCAGAGTACTGTACGCTAAGGGCTAATTCAATAACAGCATTTTAGCTGTCAAATGGTTTATCCCTTTCCGATATACGCTATTTGTCAAGGAGTAAAAAAGACAAAACACTTTGTATCAGTGTTTAAGCTATTAAGCGTGTATGAATAATGCGGTAAGTGTTTACAGATAAGTTAGGTCGGATTCGTAAACATTTGAGCAACCATGCATCAGTGACAAGTCCAATCTACCTAATAGAAAGGTAATGAGCTTGTGATGCATAGGCATAAGACGTAATTTTATAGCTTCACTTTGTTGTTCTCGCGTTATGAATTTTAATTAGGTTTGAGTTTCAAGATGTTAATTAAGTGCATTATGTTATTGTTTTTATTAACTAGTTGATGGTTTAATCATTGAGGTATTAAATTATCTGAGTTAGAATGTATCTGAGCAATAAAGTTCTATTATACCTATAACTTGACCATATGGTCCAAAAGTACAAGTCCATAAAATGCATCATACTTTAGTCTCTAAAGAGAATCTATACGGTTTACGTACAGCTCAATTCAGCTAACAACTTTTACGCTACGATAACTCCAAGATAAGCCGAAGTGCGTCTTAAAAGAATACGTGTAACGTGTAAATATAGCGTATCTTCGGCCTTCGGGTTGCGGTCGCCCTCAACTGATTATTTATTTATACCGTCTTCTCTCGCATGTATCAATGTACGATCATAAATAGGACATTCCGTACATTTTTGTACTTTCCATACGTCATATTTTAGGGCGTTTCTCTTGTACAAAACGTTACCGTAGTTTCGTTGAAAATATCAATGAAATAGCAGATCTATTACACAAGACGTATCTAAGTTGACATTCAACGATGCGGATTAAAAGCTTCATTCATTGAACATGACTAGCAGTTACCATATAAGCGAACCTTGGATAGAAAGTAGATAAACTATCTGGGTAGTTCCTTGATACACGGTGTGTATCGGCCTAACGAGCATACCGCTTTAAACGGTTAGGTTTGAGAAGAAACCGTTTAGTATTGTTGCGCTTTCATCGTAGGGAAATCCAACAAAAATAAGGTGATAAAAGTATTATGCAATTTTCTTTAACATTTCTTTCCGGTTGAGGTAATCATCAATTTTTGCGTTGGTGGTCAAATTTCTAGATCGCTTCCGTAACCACGAAGTTATCAAAATCAATTGGCAAGCAGGATCCCGCCGAATTACCCATTTAAAGAATGAAAGAAAAAGCCTAAACTCTCCTCTTCAGCGTGGCTATAATAAATTTCCTTTTGTATGGATAAAACCAGACATTATCGTGTTCAAAGCTTTATTATACTAGCATGGATAGATACTGTAATCAACAACACTAGAATAGCAACTCGCTACTGCAACAAGTATGAATGCAGATAAAAGAGCCGTGTTTTGGAGCCAGCAGTGCATTCTGCCCAGTGAACAACCCAATGAGCGAGCTAATCGGATAATCTCCGAAGCGGGAATGCCGAGCAAAACGGGAACATGGGCATCGAAAAAATATTACTACATGTTCCACTGAATTCAACTTTATCGAACGATTTGAAATCAGTTTTGTTGACAAAAAATACCTAACTCACTGTTATCAGTATTGTTCTGTTAGATATGATTACATTTTTAAACGATAATGTGAACTATGTATGTTTATAAGTTATTATCCTTTATTGATGCAGACATGCTTGACTTGCAGATCGACGGTATTTGCAGGCTTCGCTTGCGGCAAGCCGGGTTGTGTGAGTACACCGGTAATAATAAGTGAAATTTCTCTAGGACAACCGTATACATATATGAAAAAATACATTTCAATACAGTTTATAAAAAAATGTACCCACCATTTTCGTAGCTATAATCCAACATATTTTGTAAATCAATCTTATAGATATGAAAAACAGTGCATATATTTCAAACACAAGTTATAATTCTTCACTACGGATATAACGAAATTCGTTTCATAGGCTAGTTACAAGTATCAATTTACCCTGGAGATAATATGAAAGTCTCAAAGTAAACGCGATGCTATAAATCTTATGGACAGCTACTTTCACCTACCGACTAAGTACAGAGAGCATTTAACACGTTTAGATAAATAATAGTCTTCTCTAGAGATAGTTCTTTGATTAATCCTGTGATGAGGCCTGGCTAATATTTTAGGCAGAGAATATTATACAACATACGTATATGTACAGTTCTCTGGTAGTATAACGTAGCTTCATGGTGATTCAATATTTAAGGAAAATGTTGTAGAATTTTGTAGATTGTGTGTGTTGTAGTTAATATGGTTTCTAGAATCATAAATCAAGGTATTTTTGATCTTGTATGAGTAGGTATAAAGCATATTTTTGCTGTGTTTATGAGACAAATAAACTTAAATATTTTGTACATTTATTAATGTTAAAACTCACCTATCGCAGCTACAGGTAAGCAGTTAAAGCAGTCTGTGAATGTTTTCCATAATTTGATGTTGTACCTCCTTTTGCATTCGTCGTAGAATCTGTTGACAAAACGTTTAGTATAATAACGACCTGCAACAGTCCATAGTGAGTACATTACTGCATTGAAGAATGCATGATAACAAACTGGGCAGGTAGTTTCTACTTAGATTGTTATACGGTTATCTGGTTGTGAATCTAGCAATAGAGGGACGACCAATATCTTCTTTGTGACAAGATAATTTCATTAGTGGGCTATGTAAATTTGCGTCAGCAGTCTATAGCTATCACTACGCATAGTGGCCTTGCAGACCAAAGGAAGAACCATTAGGGCCCGCCTTGACCCACATAGCGCCCGGGATGCTAAGCGAACCACCGACATTACGGAGGTCAATTTCAAGGGTAAGAGCCAAGTCACTGACCGGTGACCAATCAGAAGGCAACGTTCAAACGAAATGTTACGTTCGGAAAGGTTAGCATGGATTATTAACTTATAACGTGTTACCTAAAGTTTATATTAACCAGATTATTCTGTTAATTCTGACCCATTTTCTAAATCCCAGCTCCGAAACTCTTAATACTCTAGATAAGCCCTAAGATCAAAGGGGAGTGATCTCTCCTAATCTCCACTACTTAGATATGTAAGCAATTTATCAAGTTGTTTGTACACTTTAACAATATACGTAGGTACATGGAAGATACCGGTTACATGTAAATTAACTCGGCGTATCAAACTAATCAAGGTACGTCCAACGCGGCTGGCGATTATCCAAATTCGCTTTCAACTTAATGAACATGATAAAACACCCATGGGCATTCTCGTAACTGACGTGACATCAACTTTGAATGGCAAATAAAAAGCCTACATTTCATACTCTGTGACAGTTTATAACGAGCCACTGATGACATAAAACTTTTATTACATTTTCATAAACATTGAAAAGTGTTGCGACGGTTAAATATTGCGTAATTCAGTCAAAAGGTTACAAAATTATATAATTAGCATTATAAAATTGAGAAAACTAGCAATTGTGTATTACATACTTTTGGGTACATGAGAAATCCTTACAACCGTACTCAATCGCATGATACTAAAGTAAATAGAGATCCGTTATTGTATTTAACTCACGTACCGTAAAGGATTCTCGGGATTGTTGCCCTGGACGTCCCAAACGTATATAGAAAAGGACAAGTGTCTACTACATCTTGCATTACAACTAATGGAAATACCAAGCTACGTTCAAGCGTTCAATAAACTAACATTGGGTACTATTACTAACTAGCAGCGCCCCGCGGTTTTACCCGCGTTGTGCCCGTTCCCGTGGGAATTTCGGGAATTTTTTTACATAAAAACCTTCCTCTTGAATCACTCTACCTATTACAAAAAAACGCATCAAAATCCGTTGCATAATTTTAAAGATTTAAGCATACAGACAAACAGACAAACAGACACGAAACAGAGACGACTTTATTTTATACTTACTATGTAGTGATACACAATCTATTGAAAAATATTTGTTTCGCTTTATGATTAATCAGCGATGTCAATCGAATGTATTCCGATCCGCCTTATCCGTAGATACCAGATGATGTCATTTATGATAATTTTGTCAACAAAGATTTACTTTTGTTTCCTACTTTGTTTTAGTACGTAAATTGCGCGTAATAATATTGTATAAGATGAAATGATATTACATTTACTAGTAGCAAGTGGTAGGTACTAATAGTTAGTGTTTGGAGTAAGCAGTTGAGTTGAAAAATAACGAGAAATAACAATAAATCCTTCATAAGAAAATCAGTACATTAAAATAGTTTACCCAGTATGTAAGCGAATAAATCGTCTTCAAACTAAGGCTAACTAAAAGTATTGCTTGGTGATATTGTAATTAAAATTCCTGCCTACATGATTCATGGTTGACTCACACTCGAATTACAAAAAACTTAAAAGGGTTGCATGTATTTAAAATGGTTGTTTCGATGCGACTGCCGATAGCCACTCATCCGATACATAAAACATCGCATTTTAGGGTCTTCAATTCAAATTGGGTGCATTTTGGGGAAATACTTTGACGTTAATCGTAGGGGTACGGAAAGGATGGAAGCATTTCTTAAAAAATATTTTATTTCATTGGTTTGATGAATAATGTTAATTAATATTTATTGGTGGTATGCACCAATATTACTATACAAATCATCATAACAAATCCGTTGAGAATAAAAATAAGTTATATACCTAACTAGCTGTGCCCCGCGGTTTCACCCGCAGCGCCCCCGTTCCCGTGGGAATTTCCTGAATTTTCTTTGCTATAAACCTCACGGAGCCCGAGACCTTTCCAACGAATGCAAAACCGTGGAAATCGGTTCGTGCGTTCTGGAGTTATAGCGTCAGGGAGGAAAACCCGACTTATTTTTATATAGTAGATTTTAATTGTAACCTAACTATTTTACTGTATACCAAATGCAATTAGGTATATTTAACTACCAAAAGGGTAAAAAATTACTTTACTTAACATGGAAAATGTTCGTATTTGATGAACCAAATATCAAGATGGGTATTCTAAAGTTTACAATTACGAGTCTGTGACCATTAATGCAAAGCTGATACGAATTGTTTACCAATCAAATATGCGGTATTAACTACCTAACTATCTATACAAAATTAGGTATTTATAGTTATTCATAATGAAGACACAGTAGTCTGTGTTCTTCGATGCGTGACGAGACCCCTCGCATCCTACTAGTCCTTTGTTTAAAACCATTGTTTCGTGTGAAAACCACTGGGTATAAATAACATCTTTCACATTTGATTGTATTCAAATATCCCAGTAAATTGTACTGTACTAGAGAGTAAGTAGAGAATATAATGCTATTTTGAGGCAAGATAATTTTTACTTAATTTTAGGTAGATTCATCAATAGGTTGTTACTGTTTAGTTAATTTTAAATTAAATGTATTTTAGATGTGTAAAGAACTAATTTATCTTTCAACATTTTTATCATCATAGAACAAATATGAATTACTGCAATTGTTAGTAGTTACTCTCACAACTCTTTAAAGACATTAGAATTTTGTGCTTATACAATAGGCTTGTTTCCACTAAGAATGAATCGGATGGCTTTTAGTTTCTAATGATTAACCATGATAATTAGTAAATAAATAATCAACTTTGCTATTAAAATAATAAAAGATTAATAATATTTTTGGAAAATAAAATCGACAAAATGAGGCGTTTAATCACGTGACATTAAACACTAATCAGAGAAGCGTGACGTCACATTTCGGATAAAACTACGATGTATAGTAGATTTCTAATTTTTTGGCAATTCATGTTAACAAACCTTTGATTTTACGACATTCACGTATTTATCTTAAACTACACACTCAATAGTTTGCCACACACTATACACTTTTTCCTAAGTTCTAAACACGGAATTCATGAATTTTATTAATTTTCAACATCATATTTTAACAAAAAGAAAAAAGTGAGGTTGTGAAAATACAGATAGTAAAATGCAATTTTTTTGATTATGGCTATAGTGATGAGCAAAGCAAGCAAAAAAATATAACAGAGTATGAAATCAACTAAGTGATTGAACTTTTTCAACTCACAAAAAGGCAAATTAAAATAAATCATCGTATTACTTTGAAAACTCACGACATTATTTTTAATTTAATATACTAGCAACGTACGTTAATATACTAGCGCTAAAGCGATTATATTTTTGTTGTATGTTCAGTTTTGAGATAATTAAGCGGTATTGCCACTGTCGGTTAACTAAGAACTGTCATTATGCTGGCAAGACAGGCCGATACCTAGTCAGCCGCCATGCTTCGTTCGTCATTCGTCTCGTTTGCTTGATGTCGTACGTTACGGGTGCTCCTCTATGTTCGATTTCCTAAAAAACTTGGCTTTCTCTCTGGACTTCGATTTGTTTAGTGATTTGGTGTGTTATTTATTAGTAGGATAGGATGGGATAGGATAGTCGGATATTATACGACTGACAGCAATTCGCGGTTTTTTATCAGCGTTGTATCTGCGTGATTAAAAGAAAAACTTAAAAACCCGACTGATTAACTTAATTAATGTATAAACCAATGAACAGATACTATGTCAGCCATTAAGCAACTTCTGAATTTATATCAGTCATATTTTAATATAGAATATAACTATCACTGCTATAAAAATTATTATGAACTCCTACCTCCGTGGCTAATGTATCAATCTTTACCTCTATATTATCTTTGTTCAGAAAATCGGCCATATTTATTTGTACATACGTCTCGCCAATGCGAAAGAAATCGACTATACATTGTGGAATTAGTTGATAATGACTTTCTTCGTATTTTTTATTGTTTGGAACGTATATGAATTATTTGTCGTTGTACTTTTACATTGGGGCACTATACAGTATTTATAATACGAGATATTCATTATTTATTAAAAAACACAATTGACTTTCATACACAAACACGGCTGTTCTGCGAAATGTGACGTCATTCAAGACGGCATGACAGTCTTGGCCTTTTTCGCGGTCAATTTCAATTTCATTTCTTAAAACTCAAAATACAAACGTAAAAAAACTATTTTTCTTAAAATAATATATTTTTGGGGTGAAATAGATGCTAAGCTATAGTTTTAAACTAATTTCCAAATTTTGTCAACTAGCCTATTACCTAATCAATAATTACCTACTTGTTGGCTGGAAAAATATCAAATAGAAACAAACACAACCTAGGTAAATATATTTTGTATTAACTACAATTTCTTTTCAACTTTTATTTCAACATATTTTTCACCTGATATGTCAAAACAGAAATCATGATGATTAATCCATATTGAGTAGAATTCAAAATGAATACCATTTGCTTTAACCTTTTGTTTGCCAGGATTCCACACACAATAGAAAATCAATTGTGTCTGGCTTGGATCTGCATATGAGGAGTTAAATCTAAGAAAGAATCCATTACACAAAAGGATAATTAATAAATTGGAGACTCACCCATAAATCCTATTAATGCTAGCGCACTCATGGTTACCACGTAAAAGGAAGAAGTTCTCTGGATATTTGATCTTGTACGCTAATAAGAGACATATAGTCTCCAGAGACTGTTTGCCGCGGTCCACATAGTCTCCCAGGAACAGGTAGTTTGACTCTGGTGGGAATCCTCCATACTCAAACAGCCTTAGTAAGTCATAGTACTGACCGTGGATGTCACCTGCAGGGCAAAGTGGTATTGGTCAGTTTTGATGTAAAATATCTCATGTAATAGACAGGTAATGTCATCTACTAGTATGGTGATCCATTTATATTTAGAAAGGCTCGAAGGTTCAGTTGTTTCAATATGGGAAAAACACAGACGTTAACTGACAGTGCATGGGAAAAATATTATTGCTATTTTAGAGATTAAAGCAAAGCTTCAGTACATTTTTGGCTTAATTCGGTAAAAATTGTATTGACATTGATTTTTATTTTGGTGTGTAGAATAAACAGTCACAAATCATGTTACCTATTTACATCTTTTGTAATTTAAAAGTTAAACCTTTCTCCATATTAAATTTAATTTAAATCAGTTCTTTAGTTTAGTTGTGCTTGCGTAACACAGACAGACAGAGTTACTGTCACATTTATAATGTCAGTAAAAATAAGTAAAAGTAACAAAAAATCAAGTAAAAGCTTGCAATTAAAAAGTTAGTGTTGTTTTAACATTTCTCTGCATCCAATAGCAATAATAGCTGGAGAGCTAGTGAACCCTGGGAGTAACGGTCTCCCTGTAAGGTTAGAAATTTGTATACTTACGATTTATGACATGCTAAGAGCAATAGCCATGACCTGGCAGGCGTCAGCCCTGCACGTCATCAGCCCCTTTATTTTTTGGACTGTTATGTAAATTGAGTTTCAAAACTTGTTTCTGTAAATTTGAAAATTTAATAGGATAAAGTTTATTTATTGTACATCTTAAAAAAAAATTGACAGGCGATTACAATAAGCAGAAGTATATGACAGATCAATTAGAAAACGTACAGTTGATGAGGTAAAATAAACTTTATCCTGTATACTTACAATTTTTATATGTTTTCAAGTAAACGTCTCAGAGTAAATATGTACAATGCCAGGCGGTTTTGAACAGCATAAGACCTTGACAGGCGAGGGGACAGCTGCTAAGGGCGTGCAAATAAGAAATGTTACATGAACGCATACAGTAAATGCAATGTATTTTATTGGGTTTTATGCAATCTACATTATTTTTAACATTCATTTTCTTCAGCATCATCCGAAATTTCCTTTGAAATTTTTGAAAAGTTCCTTGCTACGTACAACACAAATAATCCTAAAGTGTTTATGAAAAAAGTAGTAAGCTATGATTCATCGAATTTACCACCCTGCAAACGTGAACTACATCAACAATTATTGAGAACTGCCTACATTACAAATATATGGCGAAATTGTAATTTAAAAGAACCAACAATTCTTACACCTGAAAATAACGGTTGGAACTTAAATGATAGTTGTTACGAATTTAATTGGTTTGAGGGGAATACGGTTCCATCTTCTATATACGACATACTTTTACAAGGACCTGCTGATACTGCCACAGCACAATCGACTGAAACTGAGGAATGCATTTCAGGTAACATACTATTTTATTCCGCAACATTTAATACGCAGTCCTACGTAATTGAGCTTGATATTTAATTCTTAACAACCTTATGTTGTAACATTCTACTTATGTTTCCAATACTTGACTTATAATTACTACTGTTATAGCGCAGACAACTAAAACACTCAATTTAAGCAATTGCACATGATGGTATAATATCCACATCGATATCGTAAAATCTCATTATAACATCGCGCCCTGCGCGGCGCGCGCCCTGCGGCCCTGCGCGCGCAGCTGCGCTCTCAATGGTTAGATTTTAATGGCGGCAAGTTCACTGTGACAATACACGTACGCGTGAATTTAATGTTTCGCAATGTGTTTTGTTTTTAAAATTTTGTTTGATTCATTGCATTAGTGAAGATAAAGTAGTGTATGCAACTGCATATAACACGGGTATTAAAACACTCGTTACTATTATGAAACTCGCTGCGCTCGTTTCATAAACTCACACTCGTGTTTTAATACCCTTCTTTATATGACAGTTGCATAAACTACTATTAAGCTATTACATAGCTTCTATCGCGGGCCTTGAGCGCGGGGACCGAATCCAGAAATTCCGCAACGAAAAAACCTAACGTTCCTCAAACATTAGGTACGTATATGCCCAGAACACAACGTTAGCGCGATGCAGACATTCAGCACACTAACGCCATCTAGTGATATAAAAAATAACTATGCAAAAGCTTTACCGCGGCAGTCCCCGAGTGCCACACGTCTTTTTTTTTTACTATTTTCAGATGAGGAAAACATTGTTGAAGAATCAGATGATGATGAAAACAGTGATAGCGAAATTTCGGATGATGCTGAAGAAAATAAATGTTAAAAATAATGTAGATTGCATAAAACCCAATAAAATACATTGCATTTACTGTATGCGTTCATGTAACATTTCTTATTTGCACGCCCTTAGCAGCTGTCCCATCGCCTGTCAAGGTCTTATGCTGTTCAAAACCGCCTGGCATTGTACATATTTACTCTGAGACGTTTACTTGAAAACATATAAAATTTTTAAGTATACAGGATAAAGTTTATTTTACCTCATCAACTGTACGTTTTCTAATTGATCTGTCATATACTTCTGCTTATTGTAATCGCCTGTCATTTTTTTTTAAAGATGTACAATAAATAAACTTTATCCTATTAAATTTTCAAATTTACAGAAACAAGTTTTGAAACTCAATTTACTTAACAGTCCAAAAAATAAAGGGGCTGATGACGTGCAGGGCTGACGCCTGCCAGGTCATGGCTATTGCTCTTAGCATGTCATAAATCGTAAGTATACAAATTTCTAACCTTACAGGGAGACCGTTACTCCCAGGGTTCACTAGCTCTTGGACTATAATTAAATATTATCAAGTGAAATATAAACATGCTGTTGTTAAGAACAGATAGGTACATAAACTATTAGCAACTAATTATTACTAAGTTTTATGCAATTTACTTAGTTATTCACTTGTGAGCTGTAACTAATCAGTATTGAAACTGTATGTTGGTGATGAGAACACCTAGCTCCATTAGTAAGTTGTATTATATCAATAACAAATGAGACTCCAAATGATATTGTAAACAAACCTTTTGAGTGCCAGTCAATGTTGTAATTTGAAACCGATAAACAAAACAAAACTTAATAGGTACCTACATACCTATCTACATAAAAGAATGAGTCATTTTATGGACACTTATTTGATTACATCAATCAAGTAACATGGGACAGGAGATTACTGTATTTATTTTAAACAGTTTTATGTTATTGTGTTACTCTATGGCTGTTCCAAAAATGGTCAAAGCTTATATTTTATTAATGTGATACAGATGCTAGAGAATAGATAGTTTGATGGTTACCCTTAATACAAATTGAGATATCTGATATCTGTAATTTGGATTGTAATCATGAGTAATATAACAGTCTAATAAGTTGCAAGTATCTGTGAACCTGCTGTCAGTCTGATATTGTAAGGTTTCTAATGTGAGAAGGTTTGTTGTTTTGCTTCATTAGATTATTCACATTCTACATGAATACAAATAATTGGAAACAATATTTTTAAGTACGGAAGAGGCAGTCGTTTAGTTAAGTTTGTGTCAAGACTAGAACATAAAGAAAGTTATTGTTTTATCTAGTTTACTGGTAACATAATATTTTGAAGGATATAAAATAACCGGCCTGTACTTACCGCATATTTTAAGTGGGGCTTCAAGTTCCAATAATATAGGTTGTGACAAGAATATTTCCCGTGATTTCAAACATAGCCCTTTGATCTCTATTTCGGTTAACTGAACATTCATACCAGGCTTTTCGCCTCTCACTGAAAATAAACGTAAACATATCACTGACACGAATTTACACAAATAAACCACTTTTAAATTCCACTATTTGTAAAAACACAAATTTCTATTGAACACTGGATTTTGTTTATTTCAACAATATCAACAATTACCTTTTAGTAATTTTTTTATTACATTATCGATGTTTAACTCATCTGTATCTCTGTCTGCCATCGGATTAAATGTTTGTGTACGGAATATGACTAAATAGAGTAGTTAAAAGATCAAGGATTATTAAGATTTTTGCCGATTAGAAGAAAGGTATCGCCTATTTCAATTCTCGGCTAAAATGAAATTTCCAATGGCGGAGACATAACACACACACACTCACACACACACAAACAAGGGAGGGAAACACATCATCAGTCAGTTCAGTGTTGACAGCTACCGAAACGAGAATACCACAATTCACAGAATGATAATAGTATAAATTGTATTATTGCGGTATTATGCCTTGATTAAAATAATAATTTATTACGTTTGCATTATGTTAAGCATGGATATTATCCTATTTTGATGGATACTACTCAATTTGTACCATAAAGCCTCGTTTTCATGGTAAACATTTGTTGAGCAACAGTTGATAAACATTGTTGATGAAACGGGGCGAATGTTGATTAAACTTTGTTTAAATCGATAAAGGTTGTCCACACGCCAGTCTGCGTTTAAATGTTGCCCGAGGAGTTTAAATGTTTATTTTATCATTGCTCCATACAACTGCCATGTTTATAAACTGTTGCAAACTCGTCCACACGCGTCAACATTTGTTGCTAAACTGATGTTTACGCTCGTCGGGCGACAACTTGTCAACATGCCGTTGTCAACTCTGCAACACGCAGTGTTGCCAGCAACATGTTGACAGCAACTCTGCAACGCGTTGATTCAACTCTGTTGCTAAACAAATGTTTACCATGAATACGGGGCTTAACTATAACGTAGGCCAACTACAATTGATTTATTTTTATGTTTTAAGTGTATCAGTGTGTTGCACTATATTACATTCATCCATATTATCAGTAATTACCTAAAAATGAATATTAATATTGTTATCATTTATTTAATAATATTTAGATATTTTACATATTTAGTCATGCGACCTGAGTCCGGCCCTGTTGTATTCACCAGAATAGCTGACTGAGCGTCTGGCTCGAATACCCGGTAGCGATAAGACGGTCATTGTGGGCGGCCTGCGAGCCCAGTAGAACTTTAAGTTAGATTTTAATTTCATTCCTTTGTACGTTACTCAATAATAAACTTGTCTTGAAATATTAAATTTTAATTTTTAAAAAGTCGCCCCGAAGCTCCCAAAGTAAAACTGGCGCAGCCGGTAGGATACCGTGTAAACCGTGTTGCTTAGTGAAAAACTCCAAAAATCGGGTTTTGGGCAAACTGTGTTCGGTATCCTCGAACCAAAGAAAATAAGTTTTCCGGGACGGGCAACAAGATATTAGTGAACTGCAGAGGAATCACCACTGGAGGATTATGGCTGGCTTGTGAGTAGTCCAAATTCACTATTCCTTTTCCATTCATATTCTATTCCTATTTAATTAACTAGATTGTAGAGGTTCAAAATCACCTCATAATTATTAGTTAACTTTTAGGGTAATTGCACAGAAAATAGGCAATTATCTATAGCGTACATCGTGTACAATTTTATTTTAATAAGTTAAATTAAGTTAAATTGTAAAATGACTCAACCACAACTGGTGTCAATTCCACAAGAAATTTCATCTATTATACCTAAGTTCGATGGAGATGAAAGGCTCCTAAATTTATATATTAAGAAGTGTGAATATGTTATAAGGTGTTATAGACGGGAAAACAATCCGGCGCAGGATTTATATGTGTTTCATGTAGTGTCGAGCAAATTAATTGGCAAAGCGGCCCACTTAATTAGTGAGCGCCCAGACATAGAATCCTGGACCGAATTAAAATCTGTATTAACCCAACATTTCGGAGATCCGCGTTCGGAAGAATGTATAGCCATCCAACTAGAGACATTAAAAATTAATACTAACGAATCTTATCTAGATTTCTGTAACAGAATTCAACAGGTTAAGAGCTCTTTATTGGCAAAAGTTAATTTAATCACCGATGATCACATTAGGAGAAGTAAAATCACTATTTACGACAATATGGCACTTAATGTATTTTTATATAATTTACCGGAAGATCTTATTCGTATAGTGAGACTTAAGGGTACTAACACACTGGAAGATGCCCTCAGGATTGTTCTGGAAGAAGTCAATTTTAAATTTCAATACGAGTCGCGCAATAGAATAATGAGACCTTTAATGAATAAAAACCCTTCACAGCCTTCAGCTATTACGAGTAACCCTTATGTAGAGAAGTTTGGTCTTAAACCATTCTTTACCACTAACTCACAACAAAATCAGGGCTTCAGATTTGGTATACCGAATCAAATACGCCCTCATGTTCAGCAACAGCCTAATCAACAATTCAAATTTGGAATGCAACATAATCAGTTTAGACCTCAAGGTTTTACTAATCAGCCTAAATTTGTGAACCCACAAGTTCCTCAAGGTTATAGACCTTCGTTTGGACAATCTTTTAGACCAAATGTCAACCCTCAGACTCAATTTAAATTCGGGATACCCCCAACACATCAGAATAAACCAAAGGTAGACACCGATGTTACTATGCGTACAGCATTACCGAATCGAAATCAGGCTCACCATAACGAGTTACACGTAAACTCACCCTATGAGACAGATCAAGACTATTACGAGCAGGACGTAGTCATAGATGACTACCTGTATGACGGTAACTGTGGAGTACCGGAATACACACATGAGGTAAATAACGAGACAGTGGAAAATTTTTACCAGATAGCCTCGGATATGGATCGACCGAATTGATTAATTTAAATTGCGAAAATGTTGCAAAACTTCCGTACATTTACTTACCAGAAATCAACGCTAAGTTTATGATTGATACAGGCAGCTCTCGTTCCTTTATCAGCCCTAAAAAGGCGAATGAATATTACAACCAATATAAATTCCCAGCTCCATTTGAGGTAATAAGTACACATGCTCGAAGCTTACATAATGAGGCAATTTACGCCCCACTTCCTGAAACATTTAAATCTATAGTTTCACACACATTTTATATTTACGAAGTAGACAAAGACTATGACGGACTTATAGGATCTGATCTATTATCACAACTTAACGCTAACATTGACATGAAAAATTTGATTTTAAAGACTTGCGATGCTGAAATCCCTTTCGTATATAATCCTCAAGTTACAATTAAATTAGAACCACGTACCGAGACTAAAGTTACTTTACCGACAAATCTTGCTAATGGTACTGGAATTATTAATTACCATATATTTGAACCTGGTGTTAGAATGCCTTCTGCACTTGTTAATTGTAAAAATGGTCATGCTGAAACATTTATACAAAACAGTTTAGAAACACCTGTTTGTTTTACAATAAACAAATTAGTTTCAGTTACTCCATACACACCTGATAAATGTGAAGTTAATGCTAATACGGTACCTGATAACGACCTTGACATCGATGACCATTTAATAGAAAACCTAGAGAAATTAAGACTTGAACACATGAACACTGAGGAAAAGAAAGGAAAAGCAAAGAAAAAGCCAGATAGTCCAATTTCTATTTCATCAGAATCGGAAAAACCCATATCACTTTCATCGGACTCTGAGCGTACCGTTAGCATCCCCAAACGTTTGCGCTCACCCTTTCCAATCACTGAATTTTCAAGCGGAACTGTTACTGCCTCTGAGTCAGAATTACACGTAGGATCAGAAACAGTACACTCTGCACATAATATGGATTCTACAGGAATTCCAATATTAAAGGAATCAATAGATACCAAACCAAACCAAATTTTGGTATATACTTGGTTCAGAGATCAAATAGCAGTTAAAAATATTTCTAATATTAAACAGAAAATATTGGAAGTACACTTACCATTAGAAAGACCTGATTTAATAAAAGACTTTTTGAAAAGATACATTCGTACAAAAATTAAATATTTTATCTATTTCGAAGACCCACAGCATAGGTTAGAATTTACTAATGCTGTTTTAACACTTTTTAAAAAGGGAACCGTTAATATATTAGAATGTACTGAGCGAGTAGTTTACGTAGAAAATGAGGACGAACAGAAAGCAATTGTAGAAAAATATCATGTAGGTAAAAACTGCCACCGGGGTATCAAAGAAACTGTAGCACACATAAAGCGCACGTATTTTTGGCACAATATGGACATAACGGTAGCAGCAATCATTAATGCATGTGAACCGTGCAAAAAGTTAAAATATGACAGAAAACCACTCAAACCTAAGATTCAATTAACACAAACCCAAAACAAACCCTTCCAAGAGATATTTATAGATTTATTCACAATTGAAAGTAAAACATTTTTAACAATTATTGACGCTTTTAGTAAACTTGGTCAAGCTTTCGAGATTCCTAACAAATCTGCCCCAGAAGTAGTCAGAGCACTTATCAAATACTTTTCTTTCTATGGATGCCCAAGTAAACTAAGTTCCGATTCAGGATCAGAATTTAACAACGCACTTATTAAGGAACTTCTAGATTTTTATAAAATAGAGTTACATCTAGGAACCCCAAACAACCCTAATTCAATGGGTTTAATTGAGAAATTTCACTCTACTATAATAGAGACATATAGACTGGCTAAGTACGAGCAAAAGTTAACAGACGCTTCATCAATTATGACCTTTGCTGTATTAGCCTATAACCATAGTATCCATTCAGTAACAGGTTTTACACCTTTTGAGGTGGTATTCGGCCATACCGAATCAGCAAGCCCCTTTAACGTAAATTTCGACAAAGAATATATGCAAGTACTTATTCGAGATCATAAGAAAAGGACTAAATATCTTTACAAATACTTAACTGATAAAATGTTGCAATTAAAAGAAAATGTTCAAAATAAGCGCGGCGGTGAGACCGATTTTAATATTCAACTAGATGATGACATCTTTTATAGAGGAACGAATGTAAGAAGAGGTAAAGATAAACCTAGATATAACAAAGGTAAAGTTATAGGTGAAGTAGATAGAAATGTAGTGACAATAGCAACAAAGAATCGCGTATCTAGGATCCCCATTAAAGATGTTAAACGTCCTCCACAGAATCGGCACAGTCCTGTGGCTGGTCCTAGCCGCAGCAACCCAGGCCCTTCAGCTGCACCCCCTTGAAGGAAATCCAGGTGTTTTGCCTATAAAGGAAGGAACAGCTGTTAAAAGTTCTGAAAAATGGACAATTATTAAAAGATTAGATTTAAATTTAATTTGCGACGATATAAACATTAATATAGCTAGATTAAGTGACCTTAATAGAATTATAAGAGGTAATTCCGTTACAGATAATCAAATATTTTCTGATTATAAAATACAAACCGAATTTGTTATGAACTTAACTATAAATAAGATTAAACAAATAGTTCCTAGATATAGAACCAAAAGAGGTCTTGTCAACCCACTGGGTTCGATTATTAAACTTATTTCTGGAAACCTAGATAACGAAGATGCGATTAAATACGATAAGCTTATAGAAAATACTCAGTTAAAACAAGAATTTTTGAGTAAGAAACTGACCCTGGTCTCCGAAGTAGTTAAAAACTTATATAACACCACACACAAAATTAGAGAAAATGTTATACAAATTGATCTTAGAATGAAAGAGTTTCAGAATGGTATAGATAAAGCAAAAGAAACAGAAAAGATTCATTATTTGAATAATATAATAATTAATGTGTATTCTATGATTTTACACAATTTTCAAATTATAATTATAAAGCTAAATGAAGTAGAAACAGCAATGTCATTCAGTAAGCTTGAAACCCTACACCATTCTATAATAAACTCTGATACCTTGTTAATTTTACTAAAAGAAATTGAACTTACTGAAAGATTAATTTTCCCTGCTGAGCCTGAAAATCTTGTGAAAATTGAACAATACATTAATGTAAAATCTTTTATCAAAGAAAACCAGTTAACATTTGTAATGGAAATTCCATTAGTATGTAAAGAAACATATACTTACTATAAATTGTATCCTATCCCTATTATCCATGATCATATGACATACATTATCCTTCCTAAATATCCTTACCTCATAGTGAAAGGACTTATCTCCGAGCCGCTAGCCAAACCGTGCCAGCGAACAGATAACAACAAATTCGTCTGCTTCGAAGATTACCTTGATAAAATAAATGAAGATCCGTGCATCTCCGAATTGATGCAATTCGCCAAAAACATCTCTTCCTGTACGTTGATACCTGTCAAATACAAAGGTGTCCTTGTCCAGCGCTTACAAAATAATAAATGGATTGTATTTTCTGAAGGAAAGACAATAATTCGCAGTTTTTGTCAAAACGAAGTAAACCAAGAGAATATCCAAGGAACATACATCGTTACTACAGAAGATACATGTGAAGTGAAAATAGACAAATACTCACTAAAATCACGCCCTCATCGGATAACAAATTTGAACTACGAAAAACTGCCAACTGTAAACCTACCGCACATCAGCGAGATAAAGGCGGAACAGAGAAAACCAGTAGAACTAGAAGAAATGAATCTGGATAACATACAAGAAATAACGAATTCCGTAAAGTTCGATACCAATAGTGAAAGTGAAATAGTGAGAGTCAATAGTGTCAGTGTTTGGACCATTGGGTTATATTTTATTATAGCAGTTTTTGCAGGAGTTATGTTTTATATTAAATTAATAAAATTAGGTTATAAATGTAACTTTCGAAATTCTCCGAATCAGGTAAATTCGGATAATCTCGAATCTCAGGGGGGAGAAGTCATGCGACCTGAGTCCGGCCCTGTTGTATTCACCAGAATAGCTGACTGAGCGTCTGGCTCGAATACCCGGTAGCGATAAGACGGTCATTGTGGGCGGCCTGCGAGCCCAGTAGAACTTTAAGTTAGATTTTAATTTCATTCCTTTGTACGTTACTCAATAATAAACTTGTCTTGAAATATTAAATTTTAATTTTTAAAAAGTCGCCCCGAAGCTCCCAAAGTAAAACTATTTATAGGCATATTTTATTATGATGGCAGCACTAACCGGTTGCCACTTTTTAAATTTGTTACTTGGTATTGCCAGTCCCTTGGAATTGAAAAATACCACATAAAGTAGTTTGCCGTGCCATGGAGTATAAAAAAGCTTGTACCAAGAGTCTGAGTAAAAGGTAAAGGTCGGTTCATTATCAATAAGGGAAAATGCGTCGAGTCGAGCGTGATATTTAATTTGTGTAAAATAATTTTAAATTTTACTAAAATTTTGGGCTTCATACTTTCGATTGGTATAGAATTTATCTAATAATGAAATGTTTTTTTTTTTTTTTAAATTATTAATTAAACATACTCTGGACTGAAATTTGCTAGTCAACCCATATGCATTATATTTATTGACATATTAAATTGAATATAAAATACGTTTCATTAAATAAGTATCTCGGTGAAGGTCGTTGTATAGCGGGATCTTATACTATTATGTAAAAAATTAAAATACATACTCCTAACCAAAAATTTAGGTAGGCACTCATAAGTACAAAAAGATAAAAGACAAAATAAACATGTCAAATATTTTTTAATAATCTACCTTATCATCTAAATCATTTTTGAATCATCATCCTATGGTAAAGAAAAAACAAATAATTACAAAAATGGCGTTGGCAAATAATTTGGATGTTCTAGCTCGTATAATAATATAGGTAATATAAGGATTAAAAAATACGACGAAACGCTTCGAGAAAAGGTATTGACTCCTTTTTCATGGGTGCTACCGTGGCTCCAAATCCTATGACCTCTACAAATACGACATTACGAAAAAAAAACACAATTGTGTCTGGTATTTTCTAGCCATCTCATAAAGGATAGCGATGGTCTATGCCCGTAGTATTTTTCGATGTCGCTGACGAGGCTGAAGGGGACACGATGTATGGGGATAAAGGGCATACACTAAGCAAATGTTCTGTGTGTAAGGTGCTTAATCTTTCTTGGTATCTCGGAATGGATGACGTTTCCTGAAAACAAAGATAATTTTATTATAGCTTATATTTTATGTTAAAGCTGTTTAATTAATTTAAATTATGTTTGGCTATCAATAGGAGTAAACATACGATGGTATAGTAAGTGTGTATATTCCGAAGATGGTGTTAACTTCTTCCAGGTGGAATATTTCTTCTACGTAAGCCCTGTCTGCAGGCACGGCTGGAGTCTCGAACAACAAGTTCATTATGTAATCCTCCACGCAGCTAAAATCATAAAATAACAGCATTAAGAATGTACGTACCTATATAGAATTATTTATTTACTTATCGTTAAAATTCGGGTATACTTAACCTAAACTAGCAACACTACAGTATTGACATTCCCGCATTGACACGGAAACTAGTCAATGTTGCCGCGTACAAAAATATGTATTAAAAAAGCAAAATGATTATCAAAGTGATGATGACGTTTACGTAAACTTACTAAGCACAAGGTTGGTAAGGCACAAGCTTTTCAATTCTGTTTGGCAAGAGTGGCTCCACATATGGATCAGCTACTAGTTTAGTCGCTACTGCTGGTTCTGCCCCTTTGCGTCCTTTAGGTGTTGGCGCCGGAGGCTGTTATTAACAGAAATTATTATTAGGTACCTACTAACATTTTGAAACGCGGTATATAATTAATTTCAAATATTATTGATTGTTTTACACAATTATACGCGATAGTGGGGTATAAGAATCATACCTTAACAGCCCCATAGGCAACTTGGATCAGACTTTTGACTTCTGCTTCCAGGATTTTCAGGAACTTGGAAACATTCCATCTGGTCACCTCCTTGTGGTTTCCAAGTAGACATAGTAATGGGGTAATATCACATTTTGCCAATCTGATGGAGGAAGCGATCGAGATATTAGGTACCTACGTCTTAAAGTACGTATGTAACTAGAAGGCAAGATCAAGATATAACTAGGAACGCGTATCGTTAAACTACCCGTTATTCATTTGAAGTTAGGGATGTCCCAAACTAGAATTAGGATCCTCGGAGTGAGTGACAAATTTCTGAACATAATGTGTCCAGGAAAATTTGTACTCACTCCAAGGAAAAACCTTCGTCCTCTGCGTAAAATATCAATAAGAGATTATATTAAAACGTGCAGAATTATTTTACTCCATCCGAGATGCCTTTACCTGGAGAGGTCATCGATCCCTTTTAGCAGTTTGAGTATAATGGCGTCGGCCTGTTGGTTCTGCTCTAGTTTAAGCTGCGTGGTGGCGGTCTGCGCCTCCAGTGTTTGGTTCAGCTCAGCCAAGGCGCGTACTTCAGCTTCTTGTCGAGCTTCGTTTATGTCACGCTGATCCACTACGGAATATGGCCATTTTGAATCAAACTAGACTAGGCATATACTTACGGGTTCATTGTTGGAATACTTTTTGATACTTTTAGGTTGGCTCCAATCGAAATTTTGTCCATTCGCCAAGCGCAGACTTTGCTATGGTTTTTTTAAACTCTTATTGTATTCGTGTTCTTAACTGCCATACCCAGAGGCGTCTATTAAATTAAAAATTTGCTAATTGACATTCTTATTTAACCTGTGGTTCCCCACTGCTAGGCAAATCTCTCAATTATTTTACACGTCAAAAATAACTTGTAAATAAACTCTCCTAAGGAATCAAGTGCCGTCTGTACGGGCGGCAGAGAGAGGCAAAGTGAGTATGTAGGTGTGTTAAATTTACTGATTCTCTGGCGGATGAGCTCCAGCTCTCGCCGCAGGATGATGGACTCCTGCAGCACCTCGCACAGCAGCACAAAGCATGAGAAGTTCTCAATCTCCAAGTTCTTGAACCTTCGTATTATGTTGCTCACGTTTTCGGTGCCGGCATATTTCTGGGATCAAATATAGGTCATTTTAGATGGCATAACTACCAGGTACCTGGTACCAGGTACCAGGTAACTACTAGGTACCTCAGGCAGATAAGATTTTGGTTTTAAAACAGTTAGGTTCCGATAGTCCATTTTATAGAGGTAATGAGGTAATAATACAGGTACTTATGTAGACTCCCATAGGAGGTAACGGAGCTACATAATATATACTATAGGTATATAGATACATAAGATGGTACGCCTCGGTGGTCTAGTGGTATGTGCACTCGCCTACCAATACTGAGTCTCGGGTTCAATTCCCGGGTCGAACGAAAACATGTTTCCTACTTTTCAAACATGGCTCGGGTTTGAGATTACCAACCCGCTTTGGGCAAGCGTGGTGATTACGCCTATTCCTCCTCACTGTACTGATATCTTCAGTGAGATGAGAGGCCTTTGCCCAGCAGTGGGACATTGCAGGCTAATACTTTACTTTTAAGATGCATCAATGACGTTACAAAAGTACATAATTACCTGCGCTTGCTACAGACAACACAATATAATTGCCCATCAATTTTTAAATAATTTCCCATAATCAATAACAATTATTGTTTCAAGTCTAATAAACCATTTAATTCATTGTCTCTGCAGTTAATTGATTACGAAAAAAGATTTTAAACGTTTTCTCTTTATTTACGTCACCGTACTGAAAACTATCATTAAATGAATAACCGATGATAGGAACTGAATGATTTTGAATCTCGCTATTGTTATAATCATCGACATTATACCCAATCGATATCCAGATTTAATTGGTCTGCTTATTAAAAGTATGCAAAGTACAACTAACCTACTTATTAAAAGTACGCAAAGTACGAACTGTTTAAATCTTCTAACATGTATGAGTCTGCCCATGTTTCAATCTACTAACAAATATGCAGTCGAGCAGCTGGTCGTGCCTCGCGATCTCCTGCTCGCAGCGCTGGATTTCCTCCTGGTACTTGATTTCCTCAATCTCGTCCGCCTCACAGATCCTGCGGGAACCCTTCACTCGGAGGAATTCCTCTAGTTTCGCTAGATGATTTAGTTCCCCTTCGTATGATTGCATTTCCTGGAAGCATACCACTTTAGCTGTAATTTTTTTTAATTTTCATTCGTCGAATTTTATTTGTTGTTAAATAAGTCAACTTGTATATAGACTCGTAAGTATCTACTTGAGTCAATGACTGATTACAGACCGGATAACTCTTTCGCTCAAACGGGGATCGCTAGACGTGATTTGGGCCGCAGCTAGTTAGTAAATAACCTGGTTTTACTAGACAGAATTTCAAAGAGATCATCTACTTTGCCAATGAAATCGTGGGGCATGTAGAACTAGAGCATAAAGCGCAAATATCTGCACGAATACAAACCGATATATCCCTATTGAGTTGGAACAGGCCCTTCCATTTGAGCGCCTCCAGCTTGCGGCAGCACTCGTCGCGGCTGCCAAACGCGTTGGTCGCGATCTCGAAGATGTCCATCAAGTACTCTTTGCCTTTCATCAGCTTGCCGATGATGCGGTTCCATTGGATGTTGAAGTCGTTTCTGTTACAAAGACACTTAGATATAACACATTTAGAGATGACCTTTAAATCGACATGGTGCGGCGTAGTAAACTGAAAAACCCTACAATACTTGTGATGTACTCCAATATTGCTACTTTGATTAAGTCATAATAAGCACGGTATAAGCGTACGCCGTAGTACTTAGTGCTCGCGGCGGGGTTTCGCTAAGCGATGTTAATGTTCATTGCTATTGTTAGGCAACGAGCAGATCGGCCTCTACTTGGATGGCTGGCTGTTAGTAGCAGTTCTATCTGTGCGTTACCGTGTTTCAGAAGGCACAGATGTTTCAATCGTTGGAATTGAGGCGGTTTAAAAACTCCGGCACTAGGGTTGGGCACTGACCTACTAGCACTTATTTACTTTTTTGCTGCATACCTCTCAACGAGCAGTCTGTGTATCTCCTCCCGGACGTGCTTGTTGTTGGTGTTGACGATGCAGAACCTCTTGGTGGCCAGGTCCAGTCTGTTCTCCATGCGGCGGAGGCGGTTGTTGGCATCCTCGATCATTGTCAACTCCTATGGGAGCGGAAATACGAGGGTAGGAGGGAGGAAGAACCGGTGGTGTAATGATATTAGTAATGCTGGGGCCACACCTATGCCATATGCCATAGAATATGACATTAGCCGTAGGTATAGCCACGACTATGCGTCATAATTTGACAATAGCATTGACAATGCCATTTGGCGTATGCGATAGCTCGAGTGGCGGTACATCAAAGAGATTAATGCGAGAGTTAAATGCATGAAGCGGCCACACTACGTATTGTCAGTGTGCGTCGAGAGCGCAACGGGTTTGGACGTATTTGCTTATTACGACGGATTTGCCTCAAAATCGCACGTTTTTGTCTATACGTACTATGGCGACAGAGTGGAGTAACAACAAAATTATTACTTTTCTTGAGATTCTGCAAACATGGTCTCTTTATTCGATAATGATTTAATAAAGTCAAATAATATAAATTAACTCTCATGAAATATAGAGCTCTGTCGACGTCCATCTTGCCTGAATTGAAGTAAATTCAATGCCGTTGTCAATGTCAATTTTTTCCAATAAATGAACATTGACATTGACAGTTTAAGTGTAGCCACCCACTATATTGCATTGAAAATTATTGCATTCAATGGGCATTGACATTGAGCGTAAGTGTGGCCCCAGCATAATAAATATTAGAATTATCAATGAGGCGTCCGGGAACCAGCGTTCTACTGTTCTTGGTCTCAATAGAACATCAGCTGAGATGCCTCCCATTGCTACATTTACTATAGTGATTATCTTTTTATTATTTTTCGGGGCAATAAAATTACTTATATTCTATTTATATAATGATAGGTACATACCACGGTGTTGATGTTGATGTCAGATTTGATATGATGATTGATGTTTGAAAAGAACTGATGATTTTGAATTTAAACGTAGTTACTATTTTTATTGAATTGAATTTAATATGTGATCTGAAACAAATATTACGATGCCAGACAGACGTCGCGGAAAACAGCCCAAATAATACCTATGTTTCAAGAATCGATTTCATAGAATGTGTGAATACCTAGGTAGGTACATAAAGGTGACGACTCCATTTGTGCAAAAAAATTGTCATGTGCTTTTTCAACTTTTCTGTTGAATTTCGCGTGACTTCAGTCAGGGGCAAAAAAATACAACCTTGCGACACCCAGTAATGGACGTAACCCAGTCGTGGACATGAACCTAGCTATGAAAACTTATAATAAATGTTGAATCTTGGATCTTTCGCTCGCTCTTTCATTGAGTTAAAGAGCGAGCCAGGACGTGTTCGCCAACATTCAGAGCACTTAATGAATATGTGACGTTGATCATTATTTGTGAGCATAACGGTGACGTGGCTTTGACGTAGAAAACTCCCATCCCTTTGATGACTTTAAAGCACTCACATCAGACTCCGAAGGGATTTTCTTCATCAGTTCTACAATCTGCTTTTGTGCCAGGTAGTTGAGGCAGTCGAGCTCAGCCAGCTGTGCGCGCTCGTCTCGTAGCTCCGTCTCCAGATGCTCGTACTCCACGATGGACTGGCACGTACCCTTCTTCAGGTGCGAGTCGCGGAGAGCATGCTGGCCTTTGCTGGCAAGCTACGTTGAAGGGTCGGAAGTTAATAAGTAATGGTAGGGTAAGTTAAGGAATTGTACTTTATGACTTGTCTACATATTGACTGGCTTGCATACTTTAATACTAAGTACGTACCGAAATTATGCAAATACGTCCCAAGTATTCGGAGGTAAGAACATTAAATTAAAAGTATTGCTCAATAAGAATTATCAAGTAGTACTCACTCTTCAGACATCTTCAGAGGGGAGTGACTCCCTATAGTAGGCCATTCAATTCCGATCAGAATTGGATTTAGATGACGCGAGAGCACTTTACTCGTACTTTGTTTGCTTAAGATACATTTGGGCCCGATGCCGATTATGCTATTCTATTTTAAAAGTGTTTAGGTAAGTTCGGGCCTCATTCAGATACTTTTCTATTGTAATATGTTGAGTACTAACTTTGATGCAGAGCAATGTCTCCTTGAGCTCGTGCGCCAGGATACCGAGCTGCTTCTCCTGCGGCGCCAGCTGAGGGATGCCGCCGGCGCGCTTCTCTACGCTGCATTCCGGGTTCAGTTTCTTGAACTGGGAGGAACAAAGTTTTGATGTCACCACGTTTTCATAAGTACCTTAGTAGTATAACCAATTACTTTAGCAAAATAATTAACTTTAGCTGAGAAAATAGCTTCTTATATACTAATATAATAAAGCTGAAGAGTTTGTTTTTTTGGATTTTTGTATTTTGTTTGTTGAATTCGCTAATCTCAATCGACGAATCCAATTTAAATATTTCTTTTGTAATAAATAAACACATTCAACGGGATGTTCGTTGGCTATTTTTCATCCCCAAAATCCCATAGGGACCAGTACAAGCCGGTTAGAACCGTGCTGAGTGCTGCTAGTATAAAATATTCTGTCCAGCCGAAATAACGGGCGGTTATTTTGTTGTTGATCAGGAGGTGGCCAAATTGGCCAATCATAGTGCTTGAAGCGATTTTGTCTTAATGATTTTTTCTCCGACTGAACTGACAACTCCTCAAACTTACTAGGCGCTGAACATTGCTGTACTCCGCCTCGGGGTCTATGGTTTTCTGTTCCACCTGCGTCGGCATCTTGGTAGTCAAAACTCACCGACAAATATAATAATGTAACCTATCAAATATCACAATAAAACTATAACTAAACGCTTTAAGTAAACAGATTTGATAAAATTTATTTTAATCTAAAAATGTCACCTAATGTGAAAAAAGGAAAAATTATAATTATTATGTCATGATGATTCTGCCTGAAGTTCTGTAGTTTTTTTTCATATCAAGAAGTTTCTTGGATTGAGGTGAAATAACTGCAGGTAGTTTATTAAAGAAAAAAAATATTTTTTTATAAAGCCTAGTTCACACTATTAGGCTATGTTCAGATGACTGAATGATGACGCGCGTTTTCAAATCGCGCGCTTAGACATCCTTTCTTGCTCCACGACTCCGTAATCACCCTGTATACCTAGCAACCGTTCACATGCGCGCGCGTCGCGTCAGCGAGCGTCAACGCGGCGCTCAGAGAAAAAGTTTCTAGACGCAGACAATCGCGCGTTGACGCGCGTTACATGTGAACATAGACTAATGGTAGTTGGCAGAGCAGAGTTAGCAGTTAAAGCAGAGTTGTGACTTATATTTGTTTCTGTAGAGAGCGTCTTCAACCATCAAGAAATTCAGATTTAACAAGATGACCCTCTTAATATTATTATCATTTCATTTTAATGTCATAAGAAGGGAATAAATAAGTAGACTAATGAATTTTAATGTAATTGTTTATTTCACAAACAAATATTTATTACAACATAATCTATTATAGTCATTTATTAAGTTCTTACATTATTTTACATTACAAATATTTTAAGTACTCAAAAGTGCTATTAAGTACACTTGTGTTTAATATAACATGGATGGATGAGTTAGTGGATGACAGCAAAATAATAATCAGTTAATGAAATGAAATTATTAAGTAATTATTTTTTATTTTATTTTACTACGACTTTAGGTACTTTACAATGAAAAAACTTTGAGAACATTTTAGTGTTAACAGAGGGTTAAACGTTAAACGTCATTTTTTAGACAATTTGTATTTAATAACATTGTAATTAAAACAATCGTAACAAAATAAATTGCAGCAAAATTTGACATGGAATGACTAAACATAACTCTGTTTGTGCATAAAAATAAATTATTTTAATTTAATAAAATTATAGTTGATATTATGCATTACAACTTGCAATATTGTTATTGCTTTTTAATGCAAATGAGGTCTTATCGTTCTTGTTGCATTATTTTTCAAATCCTGTTGTTTCAAATCCGATTTCAACTGTGTAACTAATCCGGTTATGTTTATTTATTTTCATTAATTATCCAACTCTTCACTGAGTTACCTGCTATTCTTTTACAAAAATATCTCTAAGAATAGACACAAGACAAAAGATAAATAAAGTTTAAGGCACAGACGTAGTTTAAAAAGACAGAAAACATTTTGTAAAAATATGGAATAGCGAATTAATGATTCGTAATATTAATTATTATGTATTAAGTAATTATGTAAAGACTGGTTACAATATAGAATGTAAATATAATTTCCTAATTAATAAATATAAAATTCAAACAAACACTAAGGCTGCAGTGAGCTTTGTCTTGAGCTTATAACAACGTGTATACGTGACTTTATCTAAGTCTAAGGCAACCTATACACTGTCAATCCGGCGAGCGATTAATCAATCAATATAATGATCGCAATCCAGATTGCATATGTGGTAAGACCCTAAATTTTACAGTTTTGCGTGAAATATCAGTATCATATTATTTTGGGTAGGTATTTTGATTTTTTTACAATATTTGTTATGATTGCAGTATTTAATAATACAATTTTTAAAATTATACAAGTGGTATTCAGGCAACCTTGTAATTTGCAATCCATTTATAACAACACAGAGATATGTAATATGACTATGCCTATGTAGTAATAGTAAATATTTCAACTAAATGTTTGTTATCTGACGTACATTATGTTTAGCTCGTAAATAAATAAAATATTCGACAATTATACGAAAAGGCACTTCGTGTAATAAGCTCGGCAGGTACTCTCGGTACTAAGGCACACCTCGTCAATACAATATTTGTTGCCCGACAATAGTTTCTATAAGACTCTATTTATACTCTGCATTGCAGCAGATCACATCCTTTTCGTATCTATTTAAATTGTAAATTATATGGCTTATTGTAACTACTTATAATGATCCCAGTAAGCTGATGTATAGTTTGTTCAATTTCCTACTAGTTTGTAAGCACCTTTATAATTTGTATAGCGAGTCCGGTGGTACATAGTGCTTGCTAGTTCTTCTTATAGAATAGACTCTACCCGTAATGATCATTGCTATGTACTTACCTAATTGAAATGGGATATGTTTTATTATCTTTCTCGATATTTAATAGGAATTTCTTTCAAATACAATAAACAATATTTTTCGTTTTAGTTGAAGTTCTACGGAGGTCTTATAACTTTAAGCACAAGATACCTACGTAGTATTGTAATGAAATTAATAGTAACAGCAGGCAATACAATACTGAACAAACTATACATTACATTTTATAATATTAAATGATATTTATTAAATCTATAACTATGATAAATTTAACTTAAGTGCACCAAACGTTATCACACGTAGTGAATTGATTTGTTTACATTTATAATCTCAATAATTAAAAAGTGTTATTTACAAAGCAACGGAGAGGTTAGTAGGTACGGTATTAGAGCGATAGAATGATGTTAACTATATAAAATTACATTTCATAAAGCGTTGTCGCAGAGACATATCATTACTGTCTTTAATGCTACGGAATGTTCAAAAGTACTTATTTAAAAAGATATTAAAATTGGCAGTCGCGTACAATATGAGACGGCTCTGCCACAACGCTCGGTCCTAGCAATAAAATTGATGTACTTTCGATAACTATTCGTAATCGTTAAATTATTATCGTCAATAGACGTATATATTACTCTTGGATTTAACTTGAATCTGTAATACCAAATCCTACCTAACCAATCCCGTGTTTCAACCAAATATCTGAAGATGTTCGTAATAATTCATTATAACATTACAAAATAATAATAAACTAACTATCAATGCTCTAACTACGATGCTAAGTATCACTGCAAACGTGTATATATCGCATGGCTTCCCGTACAGGGACGCGGCGTAGACGAGAAACGCGGCGAGAGTTTGCACATCGAAGAAGATAGATGCCGCTAGTGTCGCTTTACCGTTACACAGGAGAACGAGGTTCAGGATCGCCGAGAAGGTGGTCGGGTCGTAGGTCTTGATGGCGATCAAGTAGATGAGGAGTGGTAGGGTGGAGTCGACGGGGCGCGCCAAGAGTGCGGTACTACAGATCACCTGTGAAAAAATCCTAGTATCCTGGAGGCGCGCGTGGGCGCGACCGGCTCCGGCAGCTTTCTTCTCTTCTCGGAGGTGAGCTTGTGCTTCATCTGCTCGTCGATCAGCTCTTGCATGTCCATCTGAAACACGGAGCGGTTGTTAAAGCTTTCACTTAAGAAAATAGGTGTAAAGGGTAACTATATCTGTTTAGCATTTTCTATTCCTCATTCATTTGGTTTCCCTTTGCCACAGCACACCAAAACGAGGTAAGGATAGATATATTTTTGAGTGGCGTCTTATGTTATATTTATTCAAAGAATAGGAATAGCTGTATGAAACCAATGGAGTATCAAAAGTGCCTTGTCAAACGTAGCACCGTAGCATAGTTCTGCCAGAAGCCCTAAGGATCATAATGTTGTCTCTGAGTGCTCACCTGCCACTGCTCCAGCTGCTGCCCCAGGTCCACCTTCTGCCGCACCGCCTCGTACAGCTGGCTGTTTGCCTGCATCAGCTCCACGCGGGTTTTCGCCAGGGCCACCTGGAAAGTAGCACAAAATTCCATTTTAATACATTTCATTTTCTACTGCTATGGATGAGTTCTGAACTGTTTTGCTACGATAAGAAGAATGCATGGTATCTTCTTATTTCTCGACTCAAACTCGAATATTTCTATTCATTTAAAGGTCTCAGAGAGGCTCTTTTGATCGTTCTTCCAATTCGGATGAACGTTAGCATATATTAAGGGTCGAGAGACGGCTGGGTATTTGTTAAAGTGATATAATCGTCACCTCAGACGCCTTCTTCCTCTGTATAGCCTCGTCTCTCTCCTGGCGCGCGCGCGTCACCGCCTCATCGTGCTGCAGGCTGCTGTAGTTGGCGTCGTTCAGCAACTTGTCGCGCTCCTCGGCCGCTGAGCGGAGTTCCACCTCAGCTACTGACAGCTGAAAACAAAAAAAGTACAGTTGAGAATAAGGTGTTGGACGCAAATGGTATGTGTAATGTGGCATGCTTTACAAAAATACTTCCTTGGTCGTAGTACTCTGTAGTTAATAACTACTACGAGCTACGAAGATCTACGGACTACGAACGTAGTGTAAATAAGTAAGTAACCTTAACTGCATTACATACAATATACCCGGATAAATTCACACACGGTTAATTAGATCCAAAGTAAGCTCTAAGCTTGTGTTATGGAATCTAACTCACTGACACATATATTGTTGACTCCAGCCGGGAATCGAACCCGCAACCTATACCATTATGACGTAAGAATATTGGGTATAATACAAGAAATTATTTTATTATGGAAAACAATTAAGTAGATACTCTGCCCGATTTCCCACACCACCGTAACAGTAAAACAGTAACATACAGTAAAACCTTAATCCCATAACAACTTCCATATGCACAAGAAGTAAACGCTGCATCACTTAGACACGGTTCTAAATTGTAATTCATCGATTTCTCCATGATCTCTCACGGTCCCTTTCCACATTAATGAACGAACATCTTCCGTAGGTTACGAGGAACTCTAAGAAACAACTATTGTCTCCGCGCTGTCGTAACGATACACAAAACACAAAGCTATTGTAATGTTACGCAGAACTTATATTCATTAGTACTTTTTATTAGCATATAATAATGGCAATAATGCGGTACATGGACTATTTAATGTAGGTTTAGGCTAGTCATGTTGCGGCTTCAAACAGATCAGTGAAATACACAACACTATAATACTATTAAAAAGAAAAAACTTATTTTAAGTCGACAGCAACACATCTAAAAGGCGATGTTTCACTATACAGTATTTGAGTTATAAAATGTACTTGGTAAAAGGCATGTTATACAAATGATATACAAATCCCTTCTATTCAAACACCACAATGAACCGTCAAAAGGTAAATCTCATCGCATGTCCCACACTCATTAACTCTAATCCAACGTGTGAACACCGCCTAATGGACCAAGAGCCCGCGAACCCCAGACCTTCGTTATTTTATAAAAGCTGAAAGTTTGTCAGCGCATGCTCCCACACACAGGTAAGAACGATGGACTATTATGAAGTTTGGGTTATGGTGGCTTTGGCAGGTATACGGTACTAAATGTCAATGGTCGAAAACACCAAGTTGGCCATCGATTTCGATATCACCGTCAAAGGGTGACTTGTACAACTCCTCAAGAGCTTTCAAATGACATAGGTCATGTCACTGTTGAGCATTAGGATCAGCGTCCATGGCATAGGCCAACTCCAATCTTCGGTGGTCGAAAACACCAAGTTGGCCGTCGATTTCGATGTCACCGTCAAAGGGTGACTTGTACAACTTGTCAAGAGCTTTCAAATGACATAGGTCATGTCACTTAGGATCAGCGTCCATAGCATAGGTCAACTCCAATCTTCAATGGTCGAAAACACCAAGTTGGCCGTCGATTTCGATATCACCGTCAAAGGGTGACTTATACAACTTGTCAAGAGCTTTCAAATGATATAGGTCATGTCACTGTTGAGCATTAGGATCAGCGTCCATAGCATAGGTCAACTCCAATCTTCAATGGTCGAAAACACCAAGTTGGCCGTCGATTTCGATATCACCGTCAAAGGGTGACTTGTACAACTCTTCAAGAGCTTTCAAATGACATATGTCATGTCACAAATGACACTTAATTATTTGATGAATTTAGATCGGTATTTTACACACCTTTAGTACCGTATACCTGCCAAAGCCACCATAACCCAAACTTCATAATAGTCCATCGTTCTTACCTGTGTGTGGGAGCATGCGCTGACAAACTTTCAGCTTTTATAAAATGACGAAAGTCTGGGGTTCACGGGCTCTAGGTCTATAATGAAATAATGATTGTTATTAAAGGAAAAACTGAGTTTTACTCTAAAGTAACAGTCACGTACGTACCAAGCACTTCGTAAACAATGATTTTTATCGGCTGATTAATCGATTATGAAGATGAATAATCGTGATATCGGTTCGTGGTTCAATCAACTAGTCGGAGAGAAAGCTTGATATTTTCTCAGTTCTGTTTCCCGAGGTCAAAAGTCAGTAAATGTAACCAAACTCCTTAACCTCAGCCATGTTACAGGTTAGGTAGATAATAATCTCTCTGATTTGGATTGAGTGATCAAAACTTATATGAAACTAAGCCCTACCAACACTGGGTCTTTTATTATTTAAAAGACAAAGTACCAGATAAAGCTGCCGCACTTTAATGAAGGCTATAGACCTCGAAACGTTATAACAAGATACAAAACCTTTTAAGAAAACATCTTGAGAGATAAATGTCAACAAAGAATTCGCTTTAAAAATTCAGACAGCGAATGCTCTAAAAACTGAAATAATTGACGATCGAGACGTTGTTTTCGTCATCACGTGCTTACGTCACCACTGCACCAAACACCATGAGTCGAGTATATATTGTTATAGTCGTAATTTGTGCCGTTGGGGTCGACGGCCGCCGTGACGTCACGTGGGTCACGCTACGCCGCGGTACGGTCTAGTATTCTAGATCCCTCATTAAGATTAGGTTTCAGTACTACCTTAGTTATTTTCTGTAGTAGATTGAAGGTTTATTTTTTGAACTAGTTACTTATTAAGACTTAACTGTATTCTTTCGAAATAACTTTAGGTGGCCAATTCATTTTGTTACATTACACAGGTTAAGTTATACAGGTAAGTATGTAAATGGGCAAAACAATATCTTTATGGACTTTTCTTATAGCAAGTTCTAATCTAACCAAACCCTAGAAAGCCTTACAATTAGATAATGTATTGTTTCATGTTTGTATACGAGAAATAGGTAGTACTATTACTGTACCCAACAATAGCAAATCTCTAATTTCTTTACAAAATTCTTTTAATATTTCCCATCTTTTGTTTGTCTCGATAATTTTCTCAACCATCAAGAATATGTAGAAACAAAACATCGAAACGAGCGCATTGTCTGACATAATTCCTGACTACCTTATTTGTAACAGACACTCATTGTATATTGTTTCTCCGCTGTTGAGGTCAAACATATATGGATATACCTTAATTGCACTTAAGGACCAAGTATTAGAGGCTTGATTGAGTGGGTGTGAGCGTGGGAAGGGATTCAAACTTAGTCATGTCCACTCTATGAGTAACAAGTGAATATTGTGTAAATATTATTAAGACAGCTTACTGTGCTTACTGATCTTTCTGAGCTTTGGTGACGGATACTGAAATAATATTTACGACTATTTCATTATTACTTCCGCAACCAGATATACTTAAAGAAAGGTTAAGTTAATAAAAGTTAAGTATCAGCTTGTAATATCCCAATGATGGGCAAAGCTTTCTCATCTCACAGTGTGATATCAGTACAGTGGTACAGTGAGGAGGAGAAGGCGTAGAGAAAATAATATAAAGGAAATTATATAAGAGGTTTTATTCAATTGATTCATACTTTACTACAATCTGCCTACCCTTATCCCAGGCCTATTCGTTAAAGTCGATGCAACATAATTTTTCCTCTTTCCACTATCACTCGTCATCTGGCAGTCACTTTAAATAAATCATCTTTCATATCATTCAATGTTTAGTCTCATATCATTTCATACAATGTTTAGTCTTCTTCAACTGAAACAACTTAACAATTTCTTTCAGTTTTGAAATAAGAAAAGACGTAATTTGAACTCGAAGCTTTTATATGCAGACAATCTGCTTATAACCCTCCCTTTATCTTGCAAACTAAAGCTACCATTTCAATTTATCTTTAGCACAGATCCTGGTCATAAATAACTGACAACAGCCCACATAATTTATTACTCAATTCTTCTTTTAAGGCTAGTAGAACCGGCGGTGTTATAGACGTGTCCTAATAAGCGAGGGAACTCGAGGGGACTCGGCCATTTATGATAATCCTAAATCTTGTTACCACTCACATGTCACGTACTAACCACATTGTCCTTGAATTGAATTTACGTGTTTCGACATCGGTCTTTTGTTTTTCATTAATGGTCGTGATGCGGAATGATTATTGTTTTATTTAATTAGTTTGGTAGTTGCTATGGGTACGCATAAGCGTATGATAATATATCTTTAGTATTTGTGTTGTGGAATCATTAGGGACGATACTTCTTCTTTTGAAAATAGAACGGCATAATATACATGTTTTGTAAAAAATTTAAGCATTGAACATTGAACTAATTAACTGCGAAATCCTTGGTACTGAAAACAAATGAATATCGCAACCCATTAAGTCCGAAATTGCCCACACCTTTATCTGTACAAATGTGTTAACCAACCAACATACGCAAGGTTGTTTTCACTCCTAAATAGAGTTCGATTATCGTATATCGATTCCAATGTATCGATAGAACGGTAAAATGGAAATTGAATACATAGTGTTCAGTGTTCACGGACGCAGCGAGTACCGTTCGTACCGTTAATTCAATAAGTTGATTCGGGAGTAAGGCGCAACTGGGGTAGCCATGATGTAACAAAATAATTAACATTGCTTGTAGCTCTAATATATTTAATATTCGACTCTGATATATCGCCCCACTGTTTGGTAAAAACCGAAATGTCTAACAAAATTAATTAACTATCTTTATCTTTCAGTCCTTCCAAACAGTAACTTATAAAAATAAGTCGTATTATTACGGAAACTGTAATCATAAAATCATTTCAAATCCACACTATGTATCAATTGCCGACTGTAAATCAATAAAACCTATTACAATTATAAATACACATGTACCTATGTAATACACATGAAACCCCACCTACATATCAAGTATTGAATGAAAATCAATAAAGTCTAGGTATTGGAATTATAAATATACCGATGAAATAACAGGCTGAATAAATTATTAGCACAGTGTTGAATGACGTCAATATTGTCCTTCAAATCACCTTCAGTGAATAATATCCCGAAGTCTCCTTCACTGATGGTCACTGTACTTGCTAAGGGTGACGTTTAACCACTGAATCATTGTATTGACGCTGTGGTCAGGTACGATGCCGACTGGCGTCAACAACCGCGTTCAAACAGTTAACATTTGTGTTAGTTATTTGCAGATTGTTTGCTGAAGTACTGTCTACGTTATAACAGCAAGATGTCAATACAAGAAGCTTCACCTCATTTTACTAAAGAACATAATATACTGTTTATCACTATACCCCGACCTCCCTGGGTGGCCTTACTAAGGGTAGTTTTCTATTGAAGCGGACCGGAGCTGTGCGTAGCTCAACTGACCAATCACAATGCGTTACGAAAAGATATTGACAATGTTAAATGCACTGTGATTGGTAGGGCGCCGTACCTCTCCGCTCTGCGTACAGGGATACTCACCGTATTATGAATTACGGCTTACAAGACTTGTGGACGGACAAGGCAGGTAAAACCACTAATCAGCTGGCTTTATTGATCAGATACCCTTGCCAACATTTTCAAATACTACAAGCACTTCAACTCACCTTAGAAGACAAGTCGGCAATGATCTCGTTCTTCTCGTCTATCTGTCTCTCTCGCTCCAGCGCCCTCTTCGCATGCGCCGCAATGGAGTCCCTGACGCGCGAGCCCTCGAGCGTCGCGTACGCGGCGACGGCGTCAGCGCACGCCGCGGTTAACGCTCCGCGTTGGAGCAACTCTCCTTCCTCTCCTTCGAGTGATGTTAGCGATAGGTCGGAGTGGAGTCCTGCAATGTGGAAAGGGCAGTTATATTTGGGTCTTTTAGGGATCTTTTTTGGAGCGATAGTGCAGTGGCGAAAAGTACAGTTTTCACTTAGGGAAATCATTACCTTTTTACAAAAAGTGTTTGTTTAACCTTAGATAACACATCACTTTCCTTAGATGAAGACCTAGATATAGTAACAATCGTCATTTTTTTAAAAGACGAGGCGACCAGTAGTTATTTGATTAATATAATTACACTATGATATTGGTTAGTTATTGACTGTACTACCAAACTGAGATAAATACAGAGTTTACTACCAAAAAACCCTACAATAAGGTCTTCCACTGAAAAAACGGACCGGTCTTTAGATCATGATGATTGATGCACGAATATCAGTTTCAGACGAATTGCAACTGAGGAACTTACTATGGAAACCATGCATCATTCGAACTACTTCATGTTTGGTGAAGTGGTATGTGTTAAAGCCAAAGTGAAGTTTGCTTTGCACTAGAGACGGATCTACTTAATGTCAGTTTGAATTTATGCGCAATCAATATAAACTATATATTAAAATACTGCCAGGATGTTCACATGGCTTCAGAAATATTAGCTAATTGATTGATTTCCATATTTGATGTCTACCTTATGCATAAGTCAGAGGTCAGAGATCTGAGATCTCGAAAGGTTAGAGGAAGTGAAGGTATTACCTGTGACAGGAAAACTAATATCGACTCGCTAAGATGAAGAAGACAGGAAAACTAACTTGTTAGAATTATGATTATACAGATTTGCAGTTTGCATAAGAACACGAGTTGATGTTTTGATAAAAATATTTATTCTCAACTAGCAGCACCCCGCGGTTTTAACCGCGTTGTGCCCGTTCCAAAGGGAATTTTTATCCATATAAACCATCCTCTTGAATCGCTCTATCTATTTAAAAAATCGCGTCAAAATCCGTTGCGTAGGTTTAAAGATTTAAGCATACACAGGGACAGACAGACAGCGGAAAGTGACATTGTTTTGAACTATGCAGTAATTTATGCCAAGCAAATTCAAGAACCAATTTAGTGTTGTATGGAATACATCCAGTCATTCAACGGAATACCCTATCATTAATCACATGCGCCGGTCATAACATGAATAAATGGCCACATGAAGAAAACTTATTACGTTAAGTATCTTGGATTACACGCGTTGCCTCGTTAGATGAACGATCGTCTTACTGCCCTGAGAATAAGGTTAATATTAGAAGAATTCTAAACTAATAGCTCCGGCTGTTTTGCTGGTTCATTTTAGAAGTACTTTCGCTCTCGTTGACTTTCCCAAGAATCTCGATTACAATATAAATAAAGCTTTGTCCGAACATAATTGTACAATTAAAGGTACTTATTTGTTCACGTACTTGTAAATAAACAAAACGTGCCCAGCTGTTTCACTTGCGTTGATGTCTATTGTAGGGAAGGAATGAGAGACGTATTTAAATAAGCTTACGAGGTTAATAAACAGAATTGAAGTGCAGCTAGGTATTTATTCCATCTATACTAATATAATAAAACTGAAGAGTTCGATTTTTGTTTGTTTGAACGGGCTAATGTGTGGGAAACTACCATATTAAATGGGAAGGCTATTTTTATCTCGAAATTCCCATGAGAACGGACACAACGCGGACATAACCGCAGGGTGCTGCTAGTGTATGTTCTTACAAACTACCAACGAACCGGAATCTATGGATAGTGCTGTATTGGTCTCAGTTTTTGTCGAGGGAAATCAACTGAGCATAATCGCAGGCACAACAAGATGTTCAGCACAAAGCTTGCAGCTACCGGTCTTTGTAACGAGTGCATTTTGTAACCAGTTACGGAACGAAAGAACGAAATAAGATTTTTTTGCACGACGCTAACATTATGCCGAGCCGAGACCCGTTTCATGATAGATTAACTGTTGCGTAGGACCACCGTAAGATGGCCCGGCTCGGTAACCAAACAACTTGTACTTATCACTATTGTTCCGTCAGTTTACTGGATAAACCTCAAGATAAGATATTGCACAAGATACGAGTACTACTTGCTGGTGCATTTTATAAGGTTTATGTAAACATCTTAAGGTACTACTAACAAGTTATTATAGAAGCAGATGATAAAGAAATTATAGGTTAATATGGAGAGCGTTAATTAATATCAGAAGCAGACTAGAGGAGGCTGTGATTAACCACAATAATAGTATCAGTTAGTTGGATTAAAATTAATGATACAAGCTTAGAACTTAGTTTGGGTCTAATGAACCATATGTGTGAATTAATACCTCCATACTTATATAATTATCTTAAGTGAGTCAATATCTAAATAGCACTTTTCTACTGCATATATCGCTGTATGCAAATCAACTGGCTGTACACTTTTTCGTAAAGGTATCTGCATTGAGACGGGTTTTATTTCCTTTCCCGTAAAGCAGGGCAACTCCCTCCTATTTTGGTCAGAGTCCAGTTAGTTTATAACTCTGGTTGTTCAAAGAAGATCGCTCGTGAGAACTCACTCGTGACTTGATGGTTTCTGAAACGGAATCGTGACGCGACTCGCTGACGATAACTTTGAGCTTTGAAAGATTTGGATCTGGATGGTGTTCAGATACTTTTAGATATTCGATTATTGCTGACTATACCTAGTACTTCATTTGGTTCAATATATAATTAATATCATAAAGAGGTATGGTTTGTAAGTTTGTTTGTTTGTATGTTGGAGCTAATCTCGGAGATTACCGGTCCGATTTGAATTATTCCTTTAGTAATAGTTAGCCACATTCAACAGGAAATTAATAGGCTATTTTTTTATTCCGAAATTCCCATGGAAACGGCCGCAACGCGGGTAAAACCACGGGGGGCGGCTAGTATAACATAAAATACGCTTAATAGGATAGGTTTGTGTGCGTACTGCGCAATACACTTCGTATTAAAGTTTCAACTTACACTAAACTATTGGTATTATTAAGTTAAATCGTCAATAATACAATCAAACGTATCAGTAAGTATTAGACATCGACCTCCACGTGTCAGCGAATCAATTGTAGGTAACCTCGATCGGCAGTTTCGGTAGCACGCGACCATATCGATCTAAATACACCTGACGAATGAATACTTATTGCGGCTGAACTAGTTCCTAATATTTAATACGTATAAACCAGTTTTATATAGAAAATACACAGCTTGTAAGTACCTATCAAACACTGATATATTGTGCCCAGACTACCCAAAAAAGCAATAAGGCAACAACTTGATTGACTACATGAGTAGATACTCATTTAGGCAGATGCCTAAATTACTAAAATCAATGTAGACACTATGAATCAAGCAGCAGGATATGAATAGTGTATTGGTCCACTTTTCTATGAAATATTTGAAACAAATAGACCAGAAACACAAATATTGTTTCTCTAATCTCAATGTAACAATACATTGCAGGAGTTCGTTGGATGTGACGGCTATGAATGGAAGCAATATTTCATTGTTATGGGAAAATGCGGAACCAGAGTGTATAGGTCATTGCTCTCTAGATGTGCTGAAAACTAAGGCACAGGAAGTGGGTGTGAATGGACTACGAATGTGACCTAAAACCAACACATAAACATACAATACCTACCAAATAAAAGGTAGACTAGTTAATAAAATGTTATGGATTTTCGGAGCGTGGGATTGTTCCACGTTGGATGATCTCATTCCTAGAACTAGACTTGATTTATTAACTAGTTTCGTTAACAAGGACATCATTTTGTTCCACTAGTTTCGATATTTGGAGTAATTATATGTTCGGAACACCATTTTGGGAATGTTTTAATATTAATACTGTGGTGCCGTACCCCTTATGATGTCAAAAGGTTGCTAAACAGATTAGTCACGACACAAAAGTTACGGAAACATACAAATAACACGAAATCTGGCTCGCGTGACCATTTTGTAGGGCAATAGGAATGGAAGCGTGATCCTGCACAGAATTTTGTTCTTTATTGCTGACTTAATTAGTTCCTGTATCGCTTGCCGACGATACTGCTGGTGTGTAGGAAATGATGAATATTGTTAACGTTTGCTGGTGGTGTCAGTGCGATATGACGGAGAATTTCGCCAGTCGCCTTGACCTCAATAAAGATAGCATGGTTGGTCGAAGAGGCATTGAATAGATTTACCATGACGACTGTAACACTCAACTGTAACAGTCGGTGAAAAGGATTAACTAGCAACACTATTGAATGAACTAGAGCCGACAATTTAACGTGTCTTCCGAACCACGGTAGCGCTTGTATAGGAATACCACAGGGAATGCAATGAAATATAATAATAGCAACATCATACATACCGGAATCATCATCATGGCCGATATTCAAATGCAGGGCCAGCGCCCGGAGTTGCTTGTAGACGTGGTAAGCTTCGTGTCGCAGCCAGGAGTCGTCGCTGATCTCCTCGGGCTCCAGCTCGGCGTGCAGCGAGCGCGGGGTGTCGGTGCGGTCGTCGGCCGGCTCGGGCGCGCCCAGCCGCTCGGCCAGCGTGTCGTGCGAGCGTTGGAGACGCTCTAGCTCTTTCAGGGTATTGTGGTATAGGTGTTCCTGGAGAAGAATTAATATGTATAGAACTAGTTTACAAATGGGTGAAGAGTTAAATGGGCTTTGTTTTTATAGGGAAGTGAATGATGAAAGTTTTTGTTTCAGGGTTGATATGATGCAGTGGAAAATAGGCCTAACTAGCCTTAAATCTGGAATTTAAAGGACAGTCTTTGTAACACTACTGATATCTTCAGGGGATTCTATCATCCTGTATGATGATTTCTATAGATTGATGCTATATGGCATGGTGGCTAAGATTTGAAATTTAACAAATTACTCATAATGTACAATACAATGTAACAACCGAGTATAAAACTAAGTGACAATACAATAGTGTATTATCAAAAAGTTGCCTATTCTAACGTTGGGCTGTTGGCCAATAGTTGAAACCTTCACGAGATTAGTTACTTAGTTAATTACTCCCATTGTTCTCGAATAAACGGATATTACACAAAGTATCAGTGAAAGGGCGGTTAATGCACATACAGTTCGGAGTTACTAAGAGATGTGAATGGAAATGAGTAATTTAATCCATATAGTGTGCGAGAACTCGCATTCGATGTGTTGCGTACAGTTACGGATGTTGCGGTCACGTCGAGTTTAATATCAAATAACAAGTTCAAGTTAATGATAATGGAGAAACGTTATTATTTTGGAAAACGTGGGAAAAATTGCTTCTTAACTTCGTTACCACTCCGATACTTAACAACAACAGTCTTCATTCCATGTTTCATGTTTTGTTTAACTTTTAGATGTTTGAAATCTTTACGCCATATGATTGAGACTATTATGCTAAAGATGTTATATTTTGCAATTCCTACTCCACACCTGAGATTTGTAAACCAATCATAAAGAATCACAAACATTATAGGTAAGGTAGATTAAACTAAGAGTGAGTTTCCATTGAGTGCGGTACAGGCCGGATTCACTAATCACAGCGTATTCTTCTTCATCGAGTGGAAGGTCACCCTGATCAATCCTGGTGTCAGAGTTATTGAGCCGCCAAAGGTCTCTGACATGGCTCATGTAACGACTACTATCCGCATTGGGATTGTCACACAACGCATTGACATTGTCAAAATCTTTTCGTAACGCATTGTGATTAGGCAGTTGAGCTCCGCACAGGTCCGCTGTGCTTCAATGAAAATACTCGCGCTAGGAGTACTCCTTACCTGTTCTTTCAGTTGTCTTTCCAGTGCCAATATCCTGTAATTAGCTTCATCGAGCTGCTGCATCAGGTTGTCCTTGTCATGGAGTGTGCTCGTCAGTCGCCTCTCGAGTTCAGACTTCTTGTCTCCCATCATGGCCAGCTCGGCTTTCAAGGACTCCAAGGAATGTACATGGTCCTGGATAAGAAAGAGAACGATTTTTAGTTATTGTTAATTGATTTTTGATTTAGGAATGTTTAATTTTATACCTTTCAGATAATGAGGGTAAGGTAAGTTTGATTTTTGAAAAATATTTTTATCTGTGGCATTATAACTTCCAAATGGATAGCCTAATTTTGATTAGAAATATATAGGAGGTCTTGTTCAATAATTTAATTCTAGCTATGAGTTTCAAAATTATATATTTTGAGTTAAGAATCAGTGTTCTATGCTGATTCTATTGACTATGCTGTGATGATAGAAATAATATATTTATCTATTTCTACCCCGGTACCTGTAAGCTGGTCTTCCTCATGGAGCACTGGTCCTTGAGTCCCTCGAGCTGCGCCAAGAGATGCGCCTCCGTCGCGGACGACTCCTTCAGCTGTGTCGTCAGTCGTGAGTTCTGCGCCGTCAGCTCAGCGATCAAGCTGGCCTTCTCTTCATCTCGCTGCGAAAATATCAATAATTAATTCATTGATATCAACACTTTGTGCGAACAAACTAGTTATAATATTTAGCTAAATCAATAAAAGATGGAATGGGAAATGGAAGTGGTTGGGTTTTAATGCAGTAATGGGATACTGCACTGTCGGTGGATAGACTAAAAGGAGATATGCAAAAAAAATTGAGTATGTGATAGACAACAGCCCCCCTATTCCCGGTCCAGTGTGCGCACCGGTGCTTGAAGCTCAGTGCGCTTGAAGGACGTGAAACAATTGGTATTCCCGCGGCATCTCGTGCCCAGTGCTTAACGCTGCCAACATACTAAAAATTTCGGACATCTTTATTATTATGTACAAAAACCGGTAAGTACCGATAAATAGTCTGTAAAATTAAATATCATCCAACGTACGTACAATTTTAAACGAAAATTGAACTTCTTAATTTGACCGGGTTTTGTAACAAATTATTTGTCTGTGGTGGCTAGGCGCGCACTTGTCATTGACATTGACAGGTTCAACAGATTGATTGGAAACCTTCAAAATTCCGCGGTATTTATTTACTCTTTTTCGCGATTAGAACAATACAATACAATAATTCATAACGATAACTTTACTTGTGCGTGTTGTGCTTTGTTTGTAGATTACTTTATGAAATTATTGGCAAGGCAAGAAATAAGGAAAGTGCAAGTAAATTAGCATGTCAAACGGCAAATAATTCTGTGATTGATCGATCAATGTCTTTCGTTTACTGGGCAGATTAGAAGCAGATTAGCGACTAAACTAAACATTCTAATTCATAACGACATTCAAGTCGTGTGTGCTTCAAGCATGCTTCAAGTGCCTGCGAAGTACAAGACAATGTTTTTCTCCAGACTTTTGGCCCACAGGAGTCGTATATCGCCGCTTCAGGGAAGCAAATCGATGAATAAACAACCCTGACCATAGTTATAGTTATATAAATGTATATATGTTAGTTTGTAAGGTATTTAATAAAGTAACCTTTCCGTGACACAGTTTATACAAGTATGGGAGGTGATGTCTGAGCCAAATATAATGTAATTAGGTACATTTGAAATAAATAAATGAATTGAATTGAAGTGAATGTTTCTTTGCATTATTTACTTATAAATAACTGTAGTCTCTAGCTTCAATTACACATTACACATTCAACACAATTGTTGTATTTAGTGTGTCGAGCGGTGGAGTAGAGACGGCGTGTGTTCTAGTAGAATCTGCCGGAAAATTGTCACTCTAAAATGTTGAATAAAAAGAGATTCCGGCAGATCCAATGGATTACTGCAATCCCTCAGCCGTCTCCGTTCTAGTCTGAGCGCCTGTCTTTGGCGAATATCTTCCGCGGCACCTAATATAATTGCACGAGCCATTTTAATAGTAATTATTAGAAATCAATACCTAATAGAAGAAATTAATGCTTAGAATTATTTGGCGGAAAGAAAAAGTCAACCCTACTAATTTAAAAAGGTTTCATCATGACTCATAGATTCATACATTATTCGTTATTCGCAACATGGTAGGGTTATAGTGATTTATTGTTCCTCACTACTGGATAGTAGTTGCAATCAACGAAGGCCAGTGGTTAAACACTATGGCCGTGTGAATACCGATTTGAGTTTACCGGTTTTTTTTTCTAGTACATTGATGAGCATAGTGGCGTTGAGTGTTTAAACACTGAGACGACGTCAAAGTGCGCGCACCGGAGCTGTCAAACGCTTAAATGGCAATCACGAACGCCACTATGACGTCATCTCAGTGCGCACACTGGACCGGGAATAGGCCTGCTGGTTTGGCAAACTCGTAAATATACGAAAGTTGAACTTAATCATGTTTGACATATTATTTTAGAAGCTTTCTCCACATGTAAGCTACACGTAACTAAGCCGACATGTAATTAGCATCAATCCAAAAGATAAAAATCTAAGTTCCCCCAATAATGTAATCAAATATTTAACCATATAGAACTGCATTGTTCTACGACCAAGCGTGGTTAATCGTGTTAATGGATGTAACAACTTCTTGTTAAATAATTTGTAGCAAAACTAACCTTATAGTTAGGAGCATAGAGAATAGGTTCCAACAAGTCAGTTTTGCGAAAGATTGTTGCCAGAACGTTTGAGAAGGACCCCAAAAACCGTGACGACCGAAACTTGCGACATTGTTGTTAATGCTGGGGCCACACTTACGCTCAATGTCAATGCCCATTGAATGCAATAATTTTCAATGCAATATAGTGGGTGGCTACACTTAAACTGTCAATGTCAATGTTCATTTATTGGAAAAATTTGACATTGACAACGGCATTGAATTTACTTCAATTCAGGCAAGATGGACGTCGACAGAGCTCTATATTTCATGAGTGTAAATTTATAGTATTTGACTTTATTAAATCATTATCGAATAAAGAGACCATGTTTGCAGAATCTCAAGAAAAGTAATAATTTTGTTGTTACTCCACTCTGTCGCCATAGTACGTATAGACAAAAACGTGCGATTTTGAGGCAAATCCGTCGTAATAATCAAATACGTCCGAACCCGTTGCGCTCTCGACGCACACTGACAATACGTAGTGTGGCCGCTTCATGAATTTAACTCTCGCATTAATCTCTTTGATGTACCGCCACTCGAGCTATCGCATACGCCAAATGGCATTGTCAATGCTATTGTCAAATTATGACGCATAGTCGTGGCTGCACCTACGGTTAATGTCATATTCTATGGCATATGGCATAGGTGTGGCCCCAGCATAAGAGATACAAATTGTATGTAAATGTTTATCTGGAGTTATGTGAACGGATCATTATTTAATTTGTGAGTTATGAGCACGTATTGTTTGTGGGATTGTAATGCAACGTTTTAAAGTGGACGCTTTCATTTTTATCAAGTTTTTGAAGCTCATCTTTTAAACATATAAAGATTCATATAGCGTGCAGTTGTCTGACCCTATCTTTTGATAGGTTTTGGGGTGGAAAAAGCCTTTTATTCTAGTTAAGTTCTTTGCATTAAAGTGCACGAGACTGCAGACAGCCAGGACACAACAAAACAGGTTGTTTTTACTTGAACTATTGTTAAATAAATTGTATTTCTATTAGAAACTAGGTCTTCCATACAGGTCATTATTTTTAACAGTTTTATCAAAACAATGGTTTTGTCAAATAACAGCAATGATTAGGAGGATGTTGCGAACGGAAGCGTGTTGTTGGCATCCTTAGGAAGTACCGCTGAGGGCGGATGGATGGCGAGTCGATGCTTCCCAAATTATTGTGTTTATTCTACGGTGGGAACATTATAAATGAACTTGGAAAGGAGTGTCTGTACCAATTGTTGCTTGGAAACCAAGCAGTTGTTAACATACATCGAACATTAGGAAAAATACAGAAAACTGTTCGTGTGTTGTCCAAATAAACAACACTTATTCGAAGAAATGTTATTTTTTGTTGTTATAGTTAATTGCTCGTATTGTTTTAATAACACCACCGCACAGGCGTGCCGTTAATTACCTAATCGACCCTGAAAGCTTTCACCGGGTGTTACGCGAGGGTAATGGAAACTCCCATAAATTGGTGGAAATTGCGTAACGCCCGCAGCCTGGTGACGCGGCCGAGGTGACCTTCACGTTATCATATTCATAACAAACACTTGTAATAATACAACCAGCATTCAAGCTATTGTTGCTGAACAGAATGACGGTCAAATGGAAAAACCAATTCGTGGAAATGTCAACAGAAAGAGGATAATAGTAAATTATTCGCCATTTTAGATTGACTGTTTAGTTTTGTTTATGAGTCACTAAATGTACTAGTCATGTTTTTAAAACGCGCTATTTTCTAATTGTGTAAAAATGGCACTTAATCTTACATAAGTAAGATTATGATTGTTAATGTCTCGGTTAAACAGCTTAAAGAAAAGATACGTACTTTCCTAATTACTGTAAGACTTAACGAAACACTAAGCTATACTACATACTACAAATAAATAAAATTGAAGTGCCTGTTAGTAATATTAAAATGACCGCATAGAGATACATATGACAAAACAATTTTATTTTTAATTTGTCTTTCTGTTTGTTCCGATTTTGACGGAACTTTCACTGGCAGATAACTGATGTAACAAGGAGTAACTTAGGCAACTTTTATCCCCAAATTCCTCCGGGAACGGATACAACGCAGGGATTTCAATTATGGCTAGCCAAGTTAATGACAAAACCGCTAGAAGATCATCAAGTTAATTGAAGTTTTAGTCGGCCTCCGCTTGTTCCGGCAGAGTGCTCTCCGAACATTACTCATGAGCGGTCTTGAAGAAAACATTGAAATAAAACGCTACGACACGAGCGTTTGGACTAAGGGAAAGGTGGCCAAACGTGAGCAAGGACGGCGCGGACTAATGGGATTAGTTGGCGAAAACGAGCGTCACGTTGAGTACAATAAGGTTTCGGCATGCTAATCGAATCGGCTGCCAAGCAAATAATAGGCACTGATGAACTAGCAACCAAATTGCTTCCAATTTTGGCATGACTATAGACCTGTTTAAATATGTCTTTTTTCGTTTTGAATAACATATAAAAGCGATAAACTGAACTCCGACTAGATTTTTATACATCGAAAAATGGTACCTGATCCCTCAGGTACCATTTTTCGATTTCGACCATTTGATGAAATTGAAAGAATGAGATATTATAACAGGATAGAACCTTCAAAATCGGTTCATAAACAACGTAAAATATGAACTAACAAACATAAAAACCACAACCAAATGAAGACCCTCTTCCTATTAGAAGTCGTTAGATGAAACCATTAACAGGTTCAGTACATAATACGATAATTAGCGACAGATACGAGCTTGTCGACAAATAGTGCGAATGTGGACCCCGAAGGAACCTTGGCTTAGTTCGCATCAGAACGGCTACTTTGTCTATTTCAATGTTAATTACTAACAACACCGAATTTTGGTCACAATGAGTTTTTATACTAGCAGCGGTCAAGGGCGCAGGTATTGTTTTATTGCAGCCATTTGTAGCTTTTAATAGAATTTATATTTTAATTGACTATACCTGAAACTGGTGTCAAAACATTGTACTAATTCCTAATTAGGTAATTGAAATGAATGAACGATTAGGTATTGATTTTTTTTTAATCTCCTGGAGAAGCCACAATTATTAAACCAATGTTCATGTAGCATAAAATGTTTTATCATAATGTAAGTAACAACCATGAAGTCCGTACGTTAACAGAGTATTTTCTTTAGTGCGCTTTTTGCTGTAAAAGTGACTGGAGACATACCATCACATCTGTCTTTTTGTTCCAACATCTTTGTATCACGACTCAAGAATTTCGGCAAGAAACATTACGTGACGTCATAAACAATGACATCCAATGGTGGAAGTACTGCGAACGTGTTTGAAACTAGCTATGTTTTGCGGCTTGGTACGTAATGATGACGTGAGAAAGAAAAGGCTAAAAATAAACTTATCAATAGATGCAAATCTTACAAAGACGTAAGGTTTGTAACTTTGGATATTCCAATTTAAAAAATGTTTTCAGTTTATATCAATTTACATTCTTACTGAACTTAGGCTAATTCACTCTCTGGAAAAGTAAAATTCTAATTATACGCTAGTAAGCATAGGTTTATAAGTTAGTCAGTTTTTAGACCCTATGCACAATTGCACAATCTCGCTTCTTACAACGACGATTTCCGACAATCTATTTTCAAAAACCGCCACAGTTTACATACAAGTCAAGATTCATGCAGTTATATTCCATACTACAAGCTTAGAGCTTAGTTTGGTTCTATAGACCTTGTGTGAATTTGGCCGGGTGTATTTTTTTATCTGGTCTTGAAACTTTTAACATAATAAATAACTATACTCGTACTGGCAAGACATGACCGTTGTAACACCGACCCGCGCAGTTGACTGAACTGAGAGCCATTTAATTCACATTGTGATTCGTTCGTGTGAATCGTTCGAGATTTCGTTTGTCACCGACAGGTGTGACACGTCCAAACTACAGTTATTTTGATGTCATACTTGATTTATACGTTGAATTGCCGTAATGTACATTAATACATTTATTCAGTTTCTTTTTGTTTTTTTTTGAAAAATGTTGTTCTGCTCACAAATATTGCATTGAAAAGTAAGTGCATAATTAAGTTCATGTAGGTCAGTGGCCAATCCTGGTGACAGTGTTTAGGACCGTCTAAAGTCCTCTGTAATAGTCTATCGATTGAATTATATAATATTGCATTAATAAGCATCCACTAAAATATTAATTATTCTCCTCAATGTATTCATAACGTCAGCATCTTCAGTGAGCTGATAGACTTTGCCACGCAGTAAAATCATACAGAAAATTACTTTAATTAATTGCACTGCAGAACTGCAGAAGAAGAATAGAATGAAGAATGTAATAGAAGATAACTTACGGAAAAGCGTACAACTTGAAACTTTTATTATTAATCCAACTGTACTTTACTTACTCTGCCATCATGCGCCATGTCAAAGGTCTTTGGCGGCTCAATAACTCTGACACCAGGATTGGTCAGGTTGACCTTCCACTCGATGAAGAAGAAGAAGGCCATCGTAGATCCTACTGATCTTAGCTACATCCTTGAATCCGTTCGGAAGGTGAGCTCAAAGAACGATCATCAGTTTATAATCAAATCATGATGAGATCGTTAGTGCAAGTGGGTGTCCATTAAGTAGATGAGAACGCACATTAGACCGCTAGGGACATTCAACTTGGTAATAACCTTACAATTACTTACTTATAACACCAGTTATCGACTCATTAAGAACATAAATTAAGGTAAAGAAACGGGTTCTAGGTACAGGTTTTATAGTTGGTCCCAATAACTATAACTAAAGTTAAGTACGAGTAAGTTAGTAGCCAACCCTGATGTCGGAGTTTTTAGACCGCCTAAAGGCCTAGCCCATAGTCTTTCCCAATAACTTATTTTTACTGTTAACTAGTTAGTTCTAGTAAAGATAGGGCATTAAGAACGGCCGTTGCATACCTGTTATCTAATACATATATAAAATTCTCGTGTCATGGGGTGCGTGGTTGAACTCCTCTGAAACGGCTCGACCGATTCTCATGAAATTTTGTCTGCATATCGAGTAGGTCTGAGAATCGGACAACATCTATTTTTCAACCCGAAATTTCCGCGGGAACGGGTACAACGCGAGTGAAACCGCGGGGCGCAGCTAGTCTCTATATATAAAAATCAATGCCCCTTTTCGTTGTAATTTTATAACTCAAGAACGGGCTCACCTATCCAAACCAAGTGTTTAAGCTTAGTTCGGACTATTTAGTAGATGGTTTATGTGAAGTTTGCACAAAATCGGTAGAGCGGTTCTTTAATTCCCACCGCACGGGCACAACACGGGTAAAACCGCGAGGCGCAGATAGTTTTATATAAAAACACTTCTTGAAGTCAAGCAAGTTGTATGTTGATATTCATTACATTGGTATGTTTTTCTTAAATGGTACTAGTCAACCCTGGTTTCTTTCATTCCTATAGGTCATCGACATTTAAAAACAAAATGATTCTAAAAACTTCCGTAAAATATTTTCGAATGGTAATTGACGTAAATGGTACTTATTATTAAAGAACAATTAGGTATTCAAGCGGTTTCTTAGTTATTAGTTATGAGCGTCATTTTCTCTTGACTTTAACACTTGAAGGAGTTAAGGTTAATGAGCTACTAATTCGTTCATCGCTACATTAGCGACTTGTGAAGATCGACATCGGAAATATTATTGAACTAGCCCCTCCCTGCGGTGTTACTCGCGTTGTACCCGTTCCCGCGGGAATTTCAAGATAAAACGTATCCCATTTGTTATTCTGTTGCATAACCTATATTACTGTAAAGTTTCATCCAAATCGTCCAGTAGTTTTTTCGTGAAAGAGTATCAAACATACATGCATACATCATTACAAACATTCGCATTTATAATATTAGTAGAATTGATTCGAGTTGACGTCCAGACCTAATGGTAGTTTTCTCCTTCTGATAAGAAGAAGAAAAAGAGACCATTTTGACTGATTGGATTGTACGATTGACATTAGGTGGATTTTGGTTTGGGGGCCTGCCGAGGATGGAAAGTTTAAGAGGATGACCTCTGCTGTTTTATCCAAGGAAACAAGTATAGGACTCCTATGATAAAGGGATGAGCTCACGAAATAAAGAAGACGCCGAAGTATTTCGCTCTTTCGTGGTTGAGCCCCATCACTGAGACCGATCCAGGTTGTTTGATATACTAGACTAGTCCTCTTTTTAACCGACTTCAAAAAAAGGAGGAGTTCCTCAATTGGACTGTATGTTTTTTTACCATGTTATATTAATCAACGTTACCTGTTTAACAGAAGTATCTTTCGAATCGATCTTCGACGTGAGTTCTTTGATATCATTCTGCAGCTCCAGTATCCTGGCGTCATATTCTCCCTGCGTGGTGTCCAGCCGCCTTCGCAGCAGATGTTTCTCTTGCTCTAACTCCTGTAGACAGAAAGAGAAGGAATTAGTTGAAGGCATTATGATGCTAGGACTTTATATTTAATGTAAGTTAGACAGTTGAAAATCTGGATGAATGCGTTTTATAATTATGATTTTGGGTCCAGATGTAAGAAACACAAGTGGACCTTTTATGGAAGTTTTTTGTCAATACGTTTAGTAATCACCTTTATAAGTACAGCCTCTCGTCAATCTCTCTAAAAAAGACGTGTGGCACTCGGGGACTGCCGCGGTAAAGCTATTGCATAGTTATTTTTTGTATCACTAGATGGCGTTAGTGTGCTGAATGTCTGCATCGCGCTAACGTTGTGTTCTGGGCTTATACGTAGACAATGTTTGAGGAGCGTGAGGTTTTGGAGCGTGAGGTTTTTTCGTTTCGGAATTTCTGGATTCGGTCCCCGCGCTCAAGCCCGCGATAGAAGCTATGCAATAGCTTAAAAACTCTTGATTAAGTGTTGTTAGTATCTCAAAGTAACGCTACTTAGATACTTTCCTATGTATTGTTGTATATCCATTTCTGGTTTCATTATAAAGTTATCACATCAGTCGTAAAACCATATAGGTGAGCGAATCACGAGTGTTTTAAATAATTAAATGTACTGTAGGCTATGCTTTCTAATGCTTGCCTCTAGTTAAATCATTATGTGAGACAATGGATGGGAAGTGTACGAGATGGTGCGGAAGCGTCGCGTCGCTTTGTTTCCGCAGCGGAATCACGACTTTTTGTCAATAACACTTAATTAAAGACGTTCATTGAGGTTAACCGGTTAATTCTTAAATCACAATTCAATTCTGTTCTATTTGGCAAAAGATAATACTAGACTGTTGGTGTAATCTTTACATTTATCTTAATTATTGAGATAGCTAAGATGAGTCACGAGTCATGAAGATATCATGAGATATGTAATATTATTCTGCAAAATTCCAATAATAAAAAACAAATGACAAAATCTTTGCACAACTATATCCATACAATAATAATACTGTTGTGTAAATTGAATAGAATATTAATTGTTGCTAGTATAACAGACCTCACAGACAGTGACATTGTAAAGACAAAGGATATTCTCTGTAACACGTCAAACTGTAGTTAACTAATGAATGTTTCACACTTGAGTAAATAGACCTGTAGAATACAGACGTGGGCATTACTGTTATGACGTCATAAGTTTGAAGTAACAAGAAAAATAGCGATTTACGAAAACAATTAATGAAAGTTACGGTAACAATACTGCTCGTTATAAGATTTTTCCATAGTGATTAAATTAAATATTAATTTACCCATCCTTTGATTAACCATTTTAGGAAAGCGACCCACACGTTAAATCCTAATTCGATAGGCACTATAAGAATGAACAGAATAAGTAATTTATGTAATTACCTATTTATTATTATTATCTAAGCCTTAAATGTCCCATTGTTGGGCAAAGCCCCCCCCCCCTCTTCTTCCACTCGGCTCTGTCAAGAGCCTCCTGGCAATAACCAGAAAATACCTATTTTACTATCACTACATAGTATAGTCGCTTTCCGCTGTCCCGAAATTCCCACGGGAACTGGCACAACGCGGGTAAAACCACGGGGCGCAGCTAGTACCTAATAATAGACTTCTTCGTTTAACATACATAGTTTTAACAAATCGGAATGCGACCGCGAAGCACTTTACCTAATCCCTTTGAAGTATGAAACCAAAAATGTGTCATAATTTTAGGGTTTTAAGTAAGAGGATTAGTTCACTTAATCTTATAAGAGGTTACACTATTCTGAGCGTCTCTGTCAGGATTCTAATACAATTAGCATTGATGATGTCATGGATGTGAATTAGGTATTTATATTACTCATGCATGTATTAGTTATGTAAAAATGTGATTACCGAGTCAATTAAATTTTTTCATTTCCATTTTCAAAATCCGAGATCAATTAATTAAAGCTATTTTTATCGATGTTTCAATTTTACAAGTGTTTGACAAAATAGTAGTCACAACCGGTTGTGACTACAGTAGACTAAAGCTCTTGTCTTCGCCGGACAATAGGATATTACAAGTTAATAAAATAGATAGTAAGTATCTAGTAATTACTACTCAAGGTTTAATAAATGGGTTAATTATGCTGTTACTGTACTTCATCCGCTGGCCACCTCGAGCTGTTACCGGTGAAGCAGTGAAATTTTGCAACGTGGCCCCGTGTTTTCTGTCAGTGAGCCGCTGACAACGGAATACAGTCGGAGTGTTTGTGAGTATTTCTCGTCCTGACTTGATCGCTTCGGGACCATCCCCACATACCTCGATCGTTTCCCCGAATGCCGGGGATGCGTAAAAGCAATTCTCCTACTACACCAACAAAGGGTAGGTACTTCACTAGTAGAAATTATTTAACTTTTGTTAAGGTTCTGTCACTGTCACCACATTTCTTTCTTTCTAATCTAAAAGCGATGTACCCCAGTGTGTAAGACATTAACAATTTCTCCACAATTGGAAGCAGGGCTGTCGAGAGTCAATTGTGATGGTGACCTAGTTGAGCCTCATCATCCAAGTTATGTGAACGCGTGAACCATGACATCTAACAATACGGTTTTCACTCCAATCGCACTGACGGCTCTATGGAGCACTTGTTTCACACATACTCATATCACACAACTATTCCAAGTACTCGTAACATAATAATAATTGTCTATGTTTTCGTCAGATTCGCTCGGCTTGTGTTCCGTTCCTTTGTCTATGTTTTTTGGTTTGAGTAATCAGATACGGGTGGTTTTTATTGTTTTTGCCGCTTAAAAACTGTTTCCGTAAAGCTTAAACGTATTGGTGTAATTGCGGTTATGACTGTTGATGAAAAACTGAAATAAATTCTGAGTAATGTGTCTTAAAAGATGTGTCATAGTGCCTATTTAAAGAATTATTACTAACATCACGAAGTTAGTTCGGATTCTTGATGGAATTGTTAACTGAGTATCTTAAAGAAGTAACAACACTCATTGGGTTAGTTACTCCATTATTGAGAAAACCTTTTAAAATCCGATTGCAAAACACAGTCCGCTAATGCAAGCCACAGTCACAAATTACAACCAATCTTCATTACTAACGCAATGCGTAAGACCAGTTGATAAACCGTGGTGTTGGATCGTGATCGATATTCAGTCATTAGCTGGTGTTATAATGAGTTTGGCCGGAGGGCTTCGGCTAGCACGTCGCACGATGCAATCCATGCTAGATAGAGTCATGTTGCACGTGCCGTCCATAAGTACAGAGGTGTACTAAAAGTGTCAATAGTTATGAAGTTAATATAATGATGGATCACGTTGCCAACTAGAAGATCAACTGCAGTCGACATGCATTGGCAGCAGTAATAACACGAATTGGCAACAGCCATGGAAAGACCGGCAGCCTCTGAAGATGTCATTGATAACAGCTGTTCCTGATCGAATGATCCTGATCTTCGTTGCCTGGCTGTAATGGTTGGTAATGCTGCTCGTGTCACCAGATACGGATATATGACTTAAAAATTATAAGATGTGAACTACTACAACTATAAACTATAATCTTGAACGCATTATATAGTATTCAGAAGTCATGCAAAGGGTATCTATTAACATTGAATGTCTCACTGCTGAGCAACGGTATCTCACTGAAGGTCAGTAGAAGAAGTATCATAAAAAAAACTGTGACTTTCTCAAACAATAATCCGAGCTCCTAATCCGCCCCTGCGCAGTCCGTGACGCATATTAATTCACGTACGTACACTCGAGCCGTCCTGCTACACTTTCACTGTTCTTTACGAATGCACCCGACATTCAAATGGCATCCAAACTAGCACTATTAACACTACATCAATTTATATTTCAGTAATAAATTCAGTAAATATAATTCAGTAATCAGCAGTATTGGAGTATTCTTGATAGTTTTGCGATAGATAAGGTAGAAGAAACAGTTCTCGAAATATCGATGGAGCAGTCATGCTTGTTAATTTTTGGAATTTTGCGATTCGTACACATTAATGAGTTCTTGTAGAGTAAGTACAAACAAATTCTTTTCCCGGACGCACGAATTGCACACCACTAGTGGTTGCAGGCAGACTTTAGAACGTCGGGAAAACATTTTTTTTATTAGTATAAAAGATTCCGACATTTTAAAAACCTTTTTTAATTTCTTTGGCAGCGATAAATTCCGTAGTCATCAAAATTATGTATTTAGTATCTACTATTTAATAAGGTCGTCCAGAGGATTTTGTGTTTGATCTGTTCCTAATTGTTCTCTACAATAATATACAAAGAGAGATAAAGTTTCGTTTGTTGTGAACCAGAAGCAATGAGCACTAATGACAGAACATTCGGCACCACATTTATCTCAAAGCCATCTCTTCGAGTCAAGGTCGGAACTAAATGTGAGGATATAATGGATAGCAGCCATTAGGTGGATACGACCTCGGATCAAATGCGATAATCATATACCATACGAATTAATACATTAACCAAGTTTAAACATAATTTATAGTTTAAACATATTTTTAGGAAATAGGTACTCCAAAAGCATTTTTAATTTTACAGCCAGTTCCATTTATCAGTAAAGCTAAATAAAATTAGGTTTATCACTACTGCACCTACTGTTGCTAATGTACTTACTAGGCAGCCCTCATGGCTAAATGCTATTTGAAACCTGATATATTAAACGAAGAATACTAAGGTATTACATCACTATTTAAAAACTATTAAAGTTTCAAAAATATGTGATTGATCTCCGTTATAACTTAATGTATCAAAAATTCCTTCATACTAGTTCACCAGTAATGTTAGTGATCTAAATAATCGTAATCAAACTAATCGATCAACATAGCGATTGATTTACAGCGATTAAGATATCAATTAGGTTAAATACTTTCTTAGAAATACATACGTTAAATGCCGGAATAGTAATTAGTGTTGCAGTCCATTTTAGACCCACAATTTTGCACTTTAAAGTGATATTACAGCTGATTATTACAACTACCTATTCAAGAGCATGGAGAATAAATAAGGGTGTTAGTGATTGACCAATTTTTACAGAAAATTGTTTGTAAAATAAGACTGCCCCTAGCCATTATTGCCTGAACATGGTCGGTCGCTTATTTCCATGATCGTACCAATGGTGCTGAAATCGTGCTTTCACAGTAATTGTTCCAAAGGTATGATCATCTATCACAATACCCTAAGAGCAGGGCTAATTGACGTATTGTTTGATGCATCGGCCCCAGGCGCAGTCTGCACAATGGTCAGTGGATCACGAGTCGATAAGCATCGCTATTGTGCAGCTAATATTTCATCAAACATTCCTGCCCCACATTCTGTACAAATATAGGGTCGTTCTAGAATTACAATATCGGTGACGCTATGGGTACACTGGAGAGAACACACTAGTAAAGTGAAAAAATGTAATGTCATTGTATTTAGTTTTATGTTTTATGGTAATGTAAATCAGAATCAAATCTTCAAAATTAATCAGTTATTTGAAATATTCTGTTGCCTCTTACCTAAATTATCATTAAAGTGTTCATTAAGCCCGTATTACCAAAACCAGAAGTATACAATGTAAAGTATCATAACCTCATAATACGTATCGTAAAGGTAAGGTCACACGGCTCAGTTGGGCAACGCAGCGAACGAGTGTCTTCCGCAAAAACTGCGCTCTTGTATTGTTCAGTGCGCAGGCGCACGATTCGACGCACTGTTTTGTTTTACCGTTGAGAACGAGATTCGAGTTCATTGTTTTAATATCAGCAAGTATTATCATTGTGAAATATAATTTTCTCTCGCTAATGTAAGTCAATTGGCTATGACATTCGTTATTGTATTGTATTTAATGTCCCAAGAAAGTTTTAAGTTCCAAAATAATAAAAGCTTAATGTTTCATTTAGTTAGAAGTGAACGATGTAATTAAAAGTCATATTCGCACTATGTTACTAGAAATCGGTGGTTTTAGAAAACTTCACGATTTAAATTAACACAATAGGAATAAAACAATAGGGATTTTGTTTTATTGCCATGTGCTGAGCTATTCTGTATACTGACGTTTCCATTAAATGACTCTACAATTTCTAAAGACAAAGTTTGATGTGTGACTCTCGTATTCAATAATTGAATACGGCTTGTAAACTCACTCAAAAAAACTAACGCTTAGGTAAATCTAAGTGAAAAACTTGAGTACTTCTATATCTCGGCTGAGTGCATTTGAGTTTAGCTTCACTGCGACTGTTCTAAATGAGTTGCCATGACAAATTGACACTGTTAAAATTAATAGCATCTCCGACGATCATTGATGAACAGGGAAGTTATTATAGAGGTTATAATCTAGATCATTTATTAATGTTGCCTAAGAATAACTTATTAAGTATGATGTGACACGTCGAGGAATGATTAAAATGATGATATTTTAAAGAGACTTCATAGCAGAATCTTTTCATTAGTCTTTGATTTTATAATTTAATCACATCGATATGAATGTAGTATTAAAATAATAAAGAATATACTGTATTGAATGTACACGTTGTATTATTAACAAGAACTTTCAACATTGACGAAAATCTCGCATTTCCAAAAAATGCCTCAGTCCTTTCCTCGTGAATTGAAATGAAATGGTACATTGCAGAAGTTACTCGCTGAGGTCATCAATAAGCCAATACCACATTCGCTCTCTAGAACACAGCTATCACGTTTCGGTAATAATTGTTTTGTTCAAATGCAGTTAAGTAATATTTCTCATTGTAACTAGAGTAATTGAGGTTAATTCTTATTATAATGACCGTAATTCAAGGAAATTGAGACATACATGGGAACATTGACAATTTTATTATGTTTGTTCACTAATTATGTTACGTGCTGTTGTCGCCAAAGAGGTGTCGAAGGATTTCATTCGCAACTTATATTGCAGTAAGGCGAACGGTTGTAGTGTGTTTAACATTAGATAAGATAGACGAGCAGAGCGTTTGATTTTATTTGATAGAAGTAATGTTACTTATTAAGAAGATAATGTCATTACTTGTACTGAATGAGATGTTTCAAACGGTTGGTTATCGTAACATACGTTCGTTAAAAAGTTCACAATTTTTACGCTCCTATATGTGTCAAATGCAATGCGTTTGTTTCATAACTTAAGTGACAGAATGTTTAAGTTATTAGTCGGACGGCCAGTAAAAGGCCCTATGATTTTTCATTATCTTAGGTCGGTTGAGACAGACAATTTGCGTCAACGTTTACTGGGACTGAAGTTTAACCTCAAAACTTCGCGCTCTAACTATGACTATCAAATGCAATCCTTATTAAACAAATATCATTGAGATGAATTGCTACAATTCGTTAGTGAGATGGTTTCTCCACTTTCCCGAGATAATTACAGGCTGGCGAGCACACTGGTACGAGTCAAGCGGTGCGTAGAGTTACATGTGCGTCTGATACTGATCTAGCTGATGCAAGATGTACCTACACCAGTTTACAAAAAAACATAATTGGAGGTTCTACGGTATTTATACGCGAATTATGTTGCTTTATAATGTTTGGATACCGCTAATCTTTTGTTATGAATGTTTCGTTACCTTTTTTTACCTATTTATGAACTGAAATAGTATTGCCATTAAATGGTATTAGTTGAGAGCCTGAGTACATTTTAAATTTTAAATTTGTATATTATGAAATATGTATCTGTAAGCAGTACCCTAAATGTTTCAGAGGGCGAGAGATAGAGATTTGAAAGTAGAAAACTGGGATCGTACAAGAATGGTTCTAAAATAATCCTATCCAACTGAAATAGACATGAAATAATTCACCCGAAATAAGGCTACCGACCGACTGTATTCAATTTGTGTGCCTTGTTGCAATACAGTGAATTCCTTATGGCAGCTGATCACGGCAGCGGCTGGCATTAGGGTCACGTCACGGTGATGCATGCACTGCGCGGCTTTCGACACGCACCATTGTTCTAACCTCAAAATTAAGGCTTATGTCATTTCTGTTGGTACCCATGAGGTCAATATTATTGGGGTTTGAATGGAGCCAAACAGAAAGTTAGCCAAGGGGGAGTGCGGCTTATAAACGGTATAAAAGCTAAGTAAGTAACCATCCTTCTTGCTAATATTATAAATGCGAAAGTATGTGAGGATATATGAACGTATCTATGTTTGTTACTCTTTCACACAAAAACTACTGGACGGATTTGGATGAAAATTTACAATAATATAGGTCATACATCAAAATAACACATGCGTACAACGCGGGTAACACTGCGGGGCGCGGCTAGTAGAGGATAAAGGTAAGTAAGGAACCATAACAATGAAAGTTAATTGTATTAGTTACCTTATACTACAACATTGAGTTGATTCGCTATATCTGCACTAGAAGACAGCCTAACACTAATATAATTTCCCTTCTCCGGTTACAAGAAAGACGTTACAAAAACGAATCAACATTAATCAACTTTTCCCAAAGATTACCAAACAGATTCACTGCAAAGGGTTAATTTAAGAGCTCGGAGAAACCATTGTTATGTCCAAATGTATCTAATATTATACGGAATTACCTCACAATGAGTTTCATAGTGGATTTAGGAAATAATCTCCGTCCTTGAGATAAAACAAAGAGTTGGTCAGAACTCGTCGAGTGCGGTTTGTTCACAAGGTTCTCCGTCAATAGTACAGCGTTAGGAAAGAAAATAATCAATTACTACGGGTGTTTACTTTGTTCAACCATTTAAATAAGGAACTAAGTATTCCAAGGATATTTGTCCCTAAAGCAATTATGAATAGGCTACGGACCAACTGGCGTCAGAGTTTTTAGACAGCCTTCTTCTTCATCAAGTCGATGGTCAACCTGACCAATCCAATGACAGCATTATTAACCTACGACATGTTATGATACGACTGACACAACCGGGACCGACAGTTCAACATGCCATCAGGCACGGTCTTCTTCTTCATCGAGTGGATGGTCAACCTGACCAATCCTGGTGTTAGAGTATAGCCGCCAAAGGTAAATGAATGAATGCGCTCAAATATAAATGCGACTCACCTACTCAGAAAAAAATGTAAGTTCAGTATTAAAGTAAGTAATAGCAAGTTTAAAAATTTGATTAACTGGGATCAACACAAAGAACATTACACTTAAATTAAACATGCTAAGATCATTACCAATAAAACAATTCTTTCAAGATTCTTATCGGTTTCAGCTTCATCGAAAGTAAAAAATCTGATCTGAGTCACGCTGGTAATTGGCAGTATTGGTAGGAAGGAGCTAAAAATAGCTGTTCAAGACAAATAACAATTAGTTCGGAACGTTCAATCTAATCCATTTATCGATACTAACTTTTTATCGAGACTTGGACCGAATATTGTTCGTTTAAGATCGGCAAATTGGCGAATTAATATGTATAGCTTTACCTACTACGAGTATATAGGCTGCCGCTATTGTAAGCTTTTTAATGATATTCTTATGTATCCTGTAATCTGAGTATACCAATATGGCTATCTAATACTTTATGTTACTTTATTTCCTACTAGCAGCGCCCCGCGGTTTTACCCGCGTTGTGCCCGTTCCCGTGGGAATATCGGGAATTTTTATACATAAAAACCTTCCTCTTGAATCACTCTACATATTACAAAAAACCGCATCAAAATCCGTTGCGTAATTTTAAAGATTTGAGCATACAGACAAACAGACAAACAAACAGACAAAAATAGCGACTTTGTTTTATACTATGTAGTGAAGTTAGGTGAAAACATATCGTTGTCAAACCATACTTTGACGACAAAGATAGGAAATTTCTTGCATTTCCTTTTCATTTCTATTCACCTATATTTATTTTGTTTGTTTGAAATCCAATCTATAAGAAGTAAATCCAGACCAGTTGGATATAATAAAGAATCGGTCAGGAAACGGTAAGCTACAGTAATCGCCGGAAGGGAAAGCCCTTGGGGACACCTTAATGACCGTTTTCTAGATAATTGCTTCATCTCTTGTACTGTATATCGCAACGGGCATGCTTTTTCATACATTGTAAGTCTTCTGGCAAATATTAGATGGCTTATTCATAGTCTCACTGCCACTCTCATATTCACTAATATTATTCCATGAGCAGATTAATTAGAGGTTTATGATTTATGTCATGAATGTAAAATTACGTCAATTACTCCATTGTCGATTTTATAGCAATTTGATGTCACTGAATACAATGGTTAAAGTATTTAATTTGAGTATTGGAACGTAAAATAAACGATTAATTATTTAGAATATACAGTTACTACGAAAAATCATTTTAAACAAACATTTTATCAATGAAACGGAACGCTAATTGAATCTAAATATTCTCTCACCGTATATTAACCATGTCTTAAACATTCAGAGCCTAACAAGATGTGACTATACACAAATAATAGAGCATCGCCTATCGGCGTTATGTAATAGTAAATTACATTAAATGCTTCGCTCCAATGAGCGGCGTGTAATTGACGGTGACGGTGCTAGACCAGTCTAGTGCTCTTGTTTACTCACTGCCATTGTTTGTACTGCTATCCATGTTAGCACTTCCTAACAGATGTAGAACAAGGCCTGAATCAATAACGATGGTACTGGCACTTGGCAGCGTTGCGCGTTGTTGAAAAATGTGGTGTGTTACGTTTGACTTGTATATTGTTGAATTATGGTCCTTCGGTGCGAAGAGATTGATAGATTTCTTATTAATCCCTGACGCAAAATAGGGTGTTATAAGTTTGGCGTCGATACTGTGTTTGTGTGTGTGTGTGTGTGTGTCTGTGGCATCGTAGCTCGCAAAGGGATGGACTGATTTCGTTGCGGGTTTCTTAATTTCAAAGCCAGTTTCTTTGCGAGGGTCCTTTGGGTATGTTCGGTAAAAATCGTTCCACCCGTTTTCGCGTAGGGAGCTTCGATCAACAAGTGTACTGTTGATGGAAGGTAGGGAGTTTTTAATTTTTAAACTTCCACTTGTTGTCATTTGTCACACGGCTCGATTCTTTTAATTCGATTTTTCACATTTCAAAAGGCGGCTAATGATAAAACCTACAAATAAATCATTCACACGTAAAATTGAAATGCTCCATCGATGTTTAAATCCAGTTAAAGTTAATCGTTAATTTGAGATATATATTTTATATTCAATTTATGTTATCATCAGTCTTCACTCTTCAGTAATTGTTCAACTTGGACTACATAACATGAAAGAATCGACGTAAATGTTTACGTTTCCCGCGTTTCCTCCCGGTCCGCTGTGAACGCGCCATGTTTTCACTCGACTGCGGCAGCTGCATTGTGTTCTGATAACTTATCGGAAAACTGTGACCGTGATTTACACGCTCATTTTGTTTGTTGAAACCCTTATTATGATAAAACACTTGCCTGAAATTCTACACTGATAGTAACGATTTTAAAACCACCTTCTACATATTGAGATAGGTGGGAGAAGGCGTGAGGACAGTTAGCAATGTTTGGGGGAGACCTTTGGCGCAGTACGAAAGCATAGGTTAGGTAGTAAACATTAGATAATGTATACTAATACTAGCTGACCCGGCGAACTTCGTACCGCCTTAGCGTAGCAATGAGTGCATCATACTTTCCGAACAAACAATGCTCTTTCAATATAGTCTATGGCTGTGAATGACATTGACATTTTGTTACGCGTGTTTTTTTAAATATGCAAAATTAAATGTATAATTTTCAATATTTCTGAGAGATTTTCTTAATATTTTTTTCCGTAAGAACCTTCTCCTAATAATAACAAATACAACAAAAAAAGAATTAGTGCAATCGGTCCAGCCATTCACGCGTGATGCGACGACAACAAAAAACGGGTTTCATTTTTATATATCTATACTTCTATACTAATATTATAAAGAGGAAAGGTTTGATTTTTTGTTTGTTTGTTTGTTTCGAATAGGCTCTGAAAGTACTGCACCGAATTAAAAAATTCTTTCACCATTCGAAAGCTACACTATCCCTGAGTGACATAGGCTATATTTATTCCCGAAATTCCCACGGGAACGGGCACAACGCGGGTATATGTAACCCAAGGTATGAAAAACATGCCTAAAAAAATTGGTTATTGGCGTGCGCTACTAAATCTATTGATGATACACAAAAACAATGTTCTACACAATCAAAGTACATATCATTGCGAACAAATAAGTTCGCGAGGGCATATGTCTAACTATTATAGTTAAGACACAATAACCGTTTTAAGTTAAAATTAATTAGTTAAAAAAGGAGTGTAATTTTAAGTTGATGATATTCATATGATGATATGAATCTACATCAAAATAAATGGCTCTACAATCAAGGTTAATTATGTTTCTTTGTGTACCTCTTTAAATTATTAAAATCGGAGAGTTAGTTTCAGAGTTATGATGAGAAATATCACTACATAGTATAAAATAAAGTCGTCTCTGTTTCGTGTCTGTTTGTCTGTTTGTCTGTATGCTTAAATCTTTAAAATTACGAAACGGATTTTGATGCGGTTTTTTTGTAATAGGTAGACTGATTCAAGAGGAAGGTTTTTATGTAAAAAAATTCCCGAAATTCCCACGGGAACGGCCACAACGCGGGTAAAACCGCGGGGCGCTGCTTACAAAATAGTAATGCTCGATGGCGGGTCTCATAAGGCTACTTACTGTTTGGTGCGGTCAAAGCGCGCGGGGATATACCTACCTACGAACTACGAACGACGAAGACGTGCTATGTAGGTATTATCCCGAATTCTTCCTCACATGAAATCTTGATTGTGCATACATATATACTCGCGCGAGACATGTAATATTTTATCCCCAATTTCCCACTTGAAATTTTGATTGTGTATATTCCTGCGGGAGACACGCAATGTTTTATCCCGATTTTCCTACATGAAATCTTGATTACCCGAAGCGAAGCGAGGGCGGGTCGCTATATAAAATAAAGTCGTCTCTGTTTCGTGTCTGTTTGTCTGTATGCTTAAATTTTTAAAATTACGCAACGGATTTTGATGCGGTTTTTTTGTAATAGGTAGAGTGATTCAAGAGGAAGGTTTTAAGCTATTGCATAGCTTCTATCGCGGGCCTTGAGCGCGGGGACCGAATCCAAAAATTCCGTATCGAAAAAACCTCACGCTCCCCACTCCGACGGGCAAGGAGGTGTGGCTTGAAGGCCGTGCATCGTCTAACGTCGTTTCAGTTCGGCAGTCTTCGACACGGCTTTGTGTGCGATTGTGCGTTGGGGGTGAGAGAGAGAGAGATGAGACGGGGGGTGAGAGAGAGAGATGAGACGGGGGGTGAGAGAGAGGGGTGAGAGAGAGGGGTGAGAGAGAGGGGTGAGAGAGAGGTGTGAAAGAGAGGGGTGAGAGAGAGGGGTGAGAGAGATGAGTGAGAGAGAGGGGTGAGAGAGAGGGGTGAGAGAGAGAGAGATGAGGCGGAAGGGGTGAGAGAGAGAGAGTAGGCGGCAGGAGTGAGAGTGAGAGAGGAGGCGGGAGGGGTGAGTGAGAGAGAGGAGGCGGGACGGGTGAGAGAGAAGAGGCGGGAGCGGTGAGAGAGAAGAGGCGGGAGCGGTGAGAGAGAAGAGGCGGGAGCGGTGAGAGAGGAGGCGGGAAGGGAGAGAAGGGGTGGGAGGGGTGAGAGAGAGAGGAGTCGGGAGGGGTGAGTGAGAGAGAGAGAGGAGTCGGGAGGGGTGAGAGAGAGAGGAGGCGGGAGGGGTGAGTGAGAGAGAGAGAGAGAGGAGTCGGGAGGGGTGAGTGAGAGAGAGAGAGAGGAGTCGGGAGGGGTGAGAGAGAGAGGAGGCGGGAGGGGTGAGAGAGAGGAGGCGGGAGGGGTGAGAGAGAGAGAGAGGAGTCGGGAGGGGTGAGAGAGAGGAGGCGGGTGGGGTGAGAGAGAAGAGATATCAAATATATCAAATATAATTGCATAAGTTGATACAAAATGCTATGCAATAGCTTCACCGCGGCAGTCCCCGAGTGCCACACGTCTTTTTATTTATGTAAAAAAATTCCCGAAATTCCCACGGGAACGGCCACAACGCGGGTAAAACCGCGGGGCGCTGCTTACAAAATAGTAATGCTCGATGGCGGGTCTCTTATGGCTACTTACTGTTTCGTGCGGTCAAAGCGCGCGGGGATATACCTACCTACGAACTACGAACGACGAAGACGTGCTATGTAGGTATTATCCCGAATTCTTCCTCACATGAAATCTTGATTGTGTATACATATATACTCGCGCGAGACATGTAATATTTTATCCCCAATTTCCCACTTGAAATTTTGATTGTGTATATTCCTGCGGGAGACACGCAATGTTTTATCCCGATTTTCCTACATGAAATCTTGATTACCCGAAGCGAAGCGAGGGCGGGTCGCTAGTATAGATAATAAAGCTGAAGCTGATTTGATTTTTGAACGCGCTAATTTCAGTAACTACCTATCCGATTTTAATAATTCTTTTTGAAGTGGATATACACCTTCAACGGGAAGGTTGTAGGCTATTTTTCATTCCCAAATTCCTACGGGAACAGGCACAACGCGGGTAAAACTGTTAGTACTGTTAAATATCCTTAAATCTATCGACGATGAAAACACTAGAGATAGGGGCTTAAGTTAGAATATTTACTCGATAGCTTAGTAGGCTAAACAGGCACTCGAGCCGAAATGTTAAGTATGTACTTAAAATTAAGAAACCTCAGCTACTGAGGCTCTTATTTGTTTATCAAGTTGATGTAACCATTCTCAGCCATTATACAATTTATTAAACAATTCTATCTTAACAATTAAGTATTAAAATGTATTCACCAATTATGAAAGACTAGCAGCGCCCCGCGGTTTTACCCGCGTTGTACCCGTTCCCGTAGGAATTTCGGGATGAAAAATAGCCTATAACCTTCCCGTTGAATGTGGCTATCTATTACAAAAAGAATTATTCAAATCGGTTCAGTAGTTTCTGAGATTAGCGCGTTTAAACAAACAAACAAACAAACAAAATAAACTCTTCAGCTTTATAATATTAGTATAGATATCTTAGGAGTTTCGCAGATTATGTTCAAGATTGACTAACTACAGTGTTCTTCTCAATTCTGTCTTTAGTCACTCTGAAAACGGTCGTTCATACAATTCTTAAGACAAAAATGTCTCTATTAAATGAATTAGTCAGTTACACGTTTTATCTCTAACTAGCAGCGACCCGCGGTTTTACCCGCGTTTTACCCATTCCCGTGGGAATTTCAGGATGAAAAGTAGTCTATAACCTTCCCTTTGAATGTGGCTATCCATTACAAAAATATTTTTTCAAATCGGACCAGTAGTTCCTGTGATTAGCGCGTTCAAACAAACAAACTCTGCAGCTTTATAATAGTACTAGCTGTGCCCCGCGGTTTCACCCGCAGCGCTCCCGTTCCCGTGGGAATTTTGAGATTTTTATTCCCTATAAACCTCACGGAGCCCAAGACCTTTCCAACGAATGCAAAACCGTGGAAATCGGTCCAGCCATGCACGCGTGATGCCTTGACCAAGGAAAACGGGTTTCATTTTTATATATATAGATTAGGTATAGATGTGTACTCTTTCTCGTGTAGTCTTTCACAGACCAGAAGACAATTAGTATTATATCTATCCATTGAAAACAATGTACGTAATATAGTGCTGGTTATCCAAGAATAGTCCCGGCTGTTCGACTTATCCATTTGATTATAATACACTATTATCATAGCTGCATGTTTCCCGATGTGTTGTGTAATATGGAGTGTAATGTTACGGAACCAGCCAATACTAGCCGTATTGGGTTGCAGTGTGCGTTACATGCACGTAACTGCGGTTGAGGAGATGGACAGGGGAACCGATACTTCAGGTCTGTTAGGTATTTTCATTTCAGGAAGTAAGAAACTCAAGTTGTTAGGCAGAAATTTCTGCACTGTCTGATTCTATACTAAACTAGCTGTGCCCCGCGGTTTCACCCGCAGCGCCCCCGTTCCCGTGGGAATTTTGAGATTTTTATTCCTTATTTTTCTTATATAAAAACCTTGTCCTGATAATAAGGAACACATTAAAAAAAGAATCATCCAATTTGGTGCAGTCGTTCTGAAGTTATGCGCTTACCAACACATTTTGCGATTAATTTTTATGTTATAGATAGATATTTATTGCTTTGACAAAAACGAGAGAAGTTAAATCTGTACAAAAAAATATCCAAGAATTAGAGTGCTTATATAATAAGCATTGAGCAATAACTGTTTTTTGCCAAGCGTGTGATAAATGAATAAGAGAAAATATCAACTAGAAAAATACATCAGATTATTCATCAAAAATATAAAAAGCTCCACTAACCGCCATCTTCATAAATAACTTCATCTTAAGATAACTCCACAAATATGCTAATTACCAACTATATTGTTAAAACAATAAGAAAAGCCTCCACACTACGTCGCGTCCTTCCCAAGTATTCAGGCCAGTTGCCCACACACAAAGTAACTTCATAAATAAGTAAGTAAGTAATAAGTTACGTTAGTGGTCAACCCTGGTGTTAGAGTTTTAGACCTCTTAAAGGCTCCCGTCAAGGTCTGACGATTGAAGCAACCAGGACCGGCCATTTAACGGACCAACATCCAACCGTAGCACAGTAGCGATAGCATAGTAGCATTGCTTTCATTCAAGATTTCTCGGGCTATTATTCAAGAAGTGACCGAGCTGCACGTAGCTGCACAATTGCGTTGAGTAACATTGCTCAAACTACGTCACTAGCGCTACAGACACACTGACTTTGATCAAGTTCCAGTACTTGTTTGAGCCTGCAACTCGTATGAGATTATAACGTGTATGAACACACTAATCGCACTAATGACTGTGTCCCAAGACAGAGTAGATCAACACAGGATATACACTTCCTTACTTGTTTCTTGCGGCCCCAGATTTATCGTTCTTCAAGCATTTTATCAGATTTACTTAAGTGTTATCAAGTATGTAAAGTGGAATGGACTTTAAAGGGATATTTAATTGGTAAATTAGTGTCATTTATGTAAAATTAGGACTTTATTTTCTGCAATGCTTTGAAAAGTTTGGGTTAGATAGCTCTAAAAAAATTATTGTGTACCTGTTTGTACCGTAATTTATAAATATGTCATTCATTTCATATAGTTCTAATAAGTAAGCCTAAAGACCTAATAAGTAATTATAACGTTTATTTTAATAGGTATTTTTATCAGATGCTTTATTTAATTATGTATCAATAGTAAATGTTTTTTTAACACCTTTTCAATGTAAACTTTATCTTGATCGAGAAAAACATGTATGACAATGAAAGTTCAGTTAGATTGTTGGTGCGACGCGGGTGCGGCCGAGTCTTCGTCTGAATTTATAACCAGTTGGAGATGAGTCATAGTAAGAGGTGGTATCGAACTTAACGTGTGTTCCATATCTCTATTAGACATTGAATGCTTGCCAGTGTTGACCGAGTTTTAGAAAAACAAGATGTTATATTGGGATTTAGGAAATTCCATCAAACAAAGAATTTATTAAAAAGATTGGGTTACACTTTTGCGTATGTAATGTGGTTTAAGGCGTCCTGAATTATCCTAGCTGGTTAGTTGAACTTAAAAATAGTTATTCATTTCATCCTGATCATAAATCTTGTCCAAGTCTGTTCAGGCGTTTTATATAGACATATCGAAACCCATTATCACCGAACAAACCCTGGATTTTTTTATTGTAATAGGTATGTACATAGAACGACTTTACTTTATATGAATTATGATTAATACAGTTAAACACTGAATTTAACTCTGAATTCATCCATTAAATTTTAACCATAATTATTAATGTAAACTAGAAAAATAATTAAATAATTTAGGAAATTAAAGTCATTGTCTTAATAAAAGATTTCGAAAACAGCAACTCTGACAACGCTTCACTTTCGCTTGTTCCAGATTTGACTTATTGTCTCGTTAAGAATTCTCATAGCCTTTACAAGATTTTCATTCAAATATCTACTCAAATGAAATAGTAATAGAGTTCAATTACGTATTTGAGTAAGTGTGAAGTTCTCGGTCAGTTGAGTTGCGTCAAACAAACTGCATTCTTTGTTTATCAACGAGCGTTGTTGGAGAGACGATGAAAATTGTTCTTTAAATACAATATTTTGATTTATTACTCTGATATTGAAAATATTTAAATCCTTCAATGTTAAATAAAATAAGTTACTTTGACTAATTCGGTCTTTTGTTTTTTTGAACATATTTTTTACCTACATTAAGTTTTGAATAAACATTAAATTTAAAACATTAAATTTGATAAATTGGTTGCTATGTCGAGACATTTAGGATTAAAATTGGTTTCATTGGGCAAAATGATCTCTAAATTACAAGAAGAAATGGATCATATAGTTCTCTCACACAAATAAAAGAATATATAACGTTGAAACAGGTTCACTTTACTCACACACTGAATCAGAAACCAATAAGGATTTCAATCGTTTACGCAACACCAATAAATTAAATCAACAAATTGCAGGTGTTTTTAATATCCTTGGAGTTAAACTACAAAGTGGTACTGTGACCGGTGACTGACTCATAAATATAGTTTTAATGTCAGGACATTCTCCTATTGCCGGTGACACTGGATAATTACCTGTCCATAAAATAATTACTTAATAGCTCTGGTATTTCTTGTTAACAAAGAATTTAACCATTCTTTGTGGAGGATACAATAGAAGAACCAATAAAATTGTACAATTACTATTTTTCTTTAATAGTTGCATAAACTACAGTTTAATTATTTACTCTGATGTTTATTACAGATTGTCTTCTAGTTTCTGTAAACCTATACACTAGAGACAATGCGACTAACATACTCTTTCGTCTGCCGCAGACTACGAGTATTATAGGCTGATGAAAGTTGTTTTTGACCGAAACCCACAATTGTTTTAGAGTGACTGAAGACAAGAGAGACACTGAAGACTACACATACTTTAATACAAGGTTAAAGGCAATATATAAAAGTCGTTAGCGAAAAAGGTTTAACCGATTTTTTTTTAAACATACAGTCGAATTGAACGCCTCAGTGGTCTAGTGGTATGTGCACTTGCCTGCCAAGACGGAGGTCCCGGGTTCAATTCCCAGGTCGAGCGAAAACATGTTTCCTACTTTTCAAACATGGCTCGAGTTTGAGATCACCAACCCGCATTAGGCAAGCGTGGTAATTACGCCTGAAACCTCCTTACTGTACTGATATCTTCAGTGAGACGAGAGGCCTTTGCCCAACAGTGGGACATTACAGGCTAATACTTTTTTACTACTACAGTCGAATTGAGAACCTCCTCCTTTTTTGAAGTCGGTTAAAAAGGCGATTGTGAGCCAGTTAGGAGTTAACTCCCAACATAAATGAGGTGCTTAAGATGGTATACATAGAAATAAGCAATAATTCAATATGTATGTGTAAGATGTTAAACTTAGATGATGAATAACTTTCAACGTGATGTACCCGACCTTGATTACGTCAACCACAAAATAAGGAGCAGTGGCAAATGACGTTACCAGTAATTACATTACATTAGTTAGTGTTTCTCAACGACGAGTGAATGACAGGTAAATACTGCAATCATTATCATTCTATTGCCTCTCGACCTGGTTTTATTGCAATCAATACAATTGTGGGCAATTTATAATGTTTTCTTTGTGTTATTTGCTAAATAAGTAGTTTGTATTGATTATTTTTACTAGTTTTTAAAGATTTCGCATAAGGTTGTGTCATTAACCCTTGATTAACTTCGTGAAATTTACTTACGTAATTAACTTGTATGAGTCAGTGGGACTCATATATTTTCTAAGCATGATATTCTCAAATGAAACATTTTTTTTTCAATTTTTTTTTTATTATTCATATTAAATATTTATTAAGGCACTAGGAAAAAGTATCAAAACTGGAGAGACTTCAGAGATCCTCTTAAAAATTAAAGAAACTAATTTTATCAGTCTCAAAAAAGAAAGGTATTTTAAAACCTCTACAAAACTATGAAATATTCGTAACTTATATTATGTTTTTATGTTTTTAGACTCTCAAAGATATACAAATTAATAATAATAAAACAAAAATGTATGCTCCAATACAAAAACATAAAAGGTGCAATGGGTTTTGGCACTGCTCATTCCATACATCTTGCAGCCAAGATTCCAAAACGGAATCCGCCCCATCTTCATTCATACTAACGAATTTATCTTGTTCTGGATTCATTCTGCAAACCTAAAAAGATATATGGTAAAAGCATATAAAAAATATAATTTATATCAATAATAACGACAAATAAGCAACGTTCAAAAATTGAAACAAATAAAAAAATATATAGCACAATTCACTTGTATGAGTCCTTGGGACTCACTCGACGCAATAACTCACCAAATACGCAGTGCCGGCACTCGTTCTCTCGCCTCCGCGTAGCCCGCGACACTGCAGGAAGGTACTGAGACGGGGGGGAATCTAGCCGCTCAAATGTTACAATTATGGAAGTTTGAAATTTTGATGTGAGTCCCAGGGACTCAGGAAGTTAATTAAGGGTTAAAAAGGCTAAAAAACTGGTTGCTGGTCATACGTACAATTGAAAAGTTGGCAGGGTATGTGGGAATTTAACACATTATACCACCTCTTTTAACCTTTTCCAAATTATGAACCTACTAAAGTATATTTACTAATTACACATTACGTTTATTACCCATTTAACATCCATTACAATCAACTAATTTACGTAAAGAACGTGAATCGATTTCACATTTGAACTTACACGTATTCGAGATTATTCATAATCGATAATTCCATTAATGCCTTATTATTCACGCCTTCCGACTTTGTTCTCCAATTAAATGAGTGAATTAACTTATTAAGATGTAAGCAGCAAGCAGTTCCGATGCAATTATGTTAACTGTGGAGCAAAACGCATCCAAACTACAATTTAACAGTTAACTGTTCCCGGACTTGAGCATGCGAGCCTGCAAGTACTTATATAAATCCTTTGCATAATCATTGATTATTAGAGGTAATTTTGATTTTTTAAAATTTCTTAAACTAAGAGCTTGGTTATCATGGATGGAGTTCTTTCCATTTCTGTTTATCCTCCAATATCCTCTTTTACTTTTTATACGATACTATTTATTTCATAGATAAATTCTGATAAATTCGCTCTTTGTTTCTATTGGTCAACGTATGCCCTTTAAAATATATGTAGTAAAAAATGTATATAAAACACGTTTAAAAGAAAATTGAAAACAAACAATATAACATCAATAAACAAACAGTATCAGTGGCAGAATCAGCAACTATGCAGAAGGCGAAGGCAAAGTAGGCATAAACAAGTTACTAAGCTTATTTCAGTAAACTTCCGTTTAAACAGCTCCTCGTTTTCAGAAAAAAAGCATTTTGTTTACTAATACTGACGTAAACGGCAGACTGATGATCGCTTGAACCGAGACTCAAGAGCTACGGTAACATAAAGGTCATTACAGTCTGACTAACAGGTGATGTCATGGTGAGTCAGGCTGTGCCGGATCTCCAATAAAAGGCTGCAGTGGGCTAAGACCCGCCGCGCCTTGGACATGGAGCCTTCTATGTAGAAAGTGGACGCAAGGTATTTGAAATGTAGGTAAGGACGCGCCATTTTGGTAATAACTGTACTTTTAGATTTGGTACATTTGGGTATACCGAAATAAAGCATGACAAAAGACGGTTCATTAATGTTTCGGATTATTGAATTAAAAAATAGATTCATCCTATTTGGAAAATGTCCTACTTTTTTGGCATCGGTTAAAAACTGATGCTGTCTATCTACTTCCCACACATCATTTTTAACCGGCTGAAATGTTGGTTGAATTGTTGGGCATCATAAGCTTTGCCCTCACTAAATTTGCCACATCATACAGTATACAAAGAAAGAATTAACATTAATTTTGTTACCAATGTCAGCCTAATTATAATAAGCTTAGTCACAAAAAAAGATAAGTTTTCTTATAAATTCTCAAAAAGTATACAGATAACAAAACCTCTTCGCAAAGTTATTTTATCTGAGGTAAACTTTCGTACCTCCCGCCTGAAAGTCACGCGATTTCAAGCCAATATTTCCATTGGATTTCAAGGTTGTGGAAAAGGTCAAATAAAACGCTAAACAAAACAGTTAGGATTTTGTACTTTTAAAAACCTACATAAAATTAGACAGATGTCTTCGATTTTTAAATTTTAAAACACAACAATAAACTCCCCATCTATCGTCATTAAAATAACGGAAGTGAGCAAAAACAACCATCAGCTGTTCGTAGTTTTGATAAAAAACACAACTTCCGGATCATAACAACACCCCAAAGCGTAGTGTAGTTTAATGTTTATTTCTGTGTGATTTGCAAAAAACATCTCATAAAAAGCATACAACGAACTTCTGTGCCGATGAAAATCACCTTTTTTCAGCTCGGTTAAAAATAGTTTACAATTAAAACTAATAGTGTAACTGTATATTGAACATCCTGTAGTTATAACAGAATCTGAAAAGGGGTTGTTTTTTCTACACACAGATGTTTCATTGAAAACGTTAATGAGCTGCACCCATTAATTAAACAATTAACATCGTTGTATTTAAGCTAGGGGCATCTATAGGGGGTACCAATGCTAGGGTCCCCGAGTGTCTAAATCGGGACTAATGTATTTGAGAAGATATTAAATCTAATATCTTCTCAAATATATAATCATATAAATACATTTTCCAAGACCAAGACAAGGATAAGAGTCAGTATCACACAACAAAGTACCACATCACCGCAGATGCAATTCAATTTACCGGATGCGTAGGAGCGGATAAAAGCTCAAGTGCAAGCTTATCTGCCGGAAGCTAGCAGTAACAATCATAGACACGTGCCGTCTACACATCTGCTCAATTAATACAAGTACAGGATAGATGAAACTTAAGAGGATACGAAGAGTCTTGATATAAAGCATTAAACTTACCCAAGCATAAAAATAGCACGTGCTATGTTAAAATGGTATGTCTGCACATTGGTACACATGCTACCTATTAGTAGTGTTTATTTTTGTCCCACATGAAATAGGTGCTTTACCACACAACAACGAACACCTTTAACAGCTGTTCAAACGTCCCAAAGACTTGCGTATTAAAACTATAATTGATCCGTCACAAGGGATGAAATGGAAAAAAACTGGACAGGTGATCAAGGTGTCCAGATGACATTTGATTAACAAAGAAACTTGCCATTTCTTCGCAAACACCTTGAAATTGAAAATGTGCTCTTTGGCAACGGGTTAACATTTCTCTAGACAATTAAAACGCATTACAAAACGGTGAAGTTAATGTGGTCTGCGTTGTTATAAAACTATAATGACACCACCTTTTAATTTAACTAATTTACCTCTTACTCTTGATTCAAAAGTATCTTCAAGTAAGTAAAATCGCTTTAGCAGAATGCTTTTACTACATACAATGGAATCCAAAGTACCCACTCCTTTCAAATATAGTTTCTTTAATGTTATTTGCCTTTCTGATCTAATGACAGGTAACTCGGGATGTCAAGTTAATATACGCAAATAAATGCAGAAATATCAGGTGTACATACTCGTATATGTGACCAGGGAAGCTATACGAGTACCTTGTACTAGGCATATAAGGTTTTGTAAACAAAAACAATAATTTAAATAGGAGACCGTATTCAGATGAACTGGCCACCGGCCGACCATTCCTGTACGAATTAGTCGATTGTCCTTTGTTATTAATGTACTATAAACATATACCACGGCGAGCCACTCTGATTGTATGCTAATTACATAAATAATACATAATATTTAGTTAAAACGGATGGCATGTACTTAGATATCATTATTCTGTTAAGGTATATTACCTACACGAAGATGTGCGCTGCATGAGTAACAAAATAATAAAGTTATTTCTAAGGGATTTCATACTCATTATATGTTATTATTATACGAAAGTATCTGACATGTCGAAAGTCCACTAATTTAAACAGCAACATATACTTGCCTAGCTTCTCTTTAATAACTATTTGTACATAATACTCGTACCGACGGATTTCTTTAAAAGCAACATTATACTTGATTTAATGAGACATTACACCGCAGTAATAATAGCCTAATAAATATCAAGTTCCTATAATGATTGACAGCAAATATTCGATTGGATCTCATTTTCTTTGTGTAACCAGATCCGCCAAGGTTAAAACGATTGTTTACTTAATTTGCCGGTTTAATAAATGCACTTAATAAACTACTAATGATTTATAATTGCACGCAGTTTGTATGAAACATGTCCTTTGAAATGTTTTTTTTATAACAGTTTATTAGGCTTTGTGACGTATGGTGATTTTTTGTAATCAACAGTAACAGTTAAGTTTTCTGATGTATGTTGTTTTAATCGTATCCTAAAATACTCGTACATATAGGTAGGTACAGTCAGGTAAGAAACTTAGTAAGCCACATTTGGGAGAGAATTGATTGGCGTTGACTTGTTCGTTATACAAAAAATAGCACGGGTGTGTAAACCTTTTTTGGCTACAAAGTATACGTCAACGGAATTACCTCGTTTGTACCATTCAATCATAGTTACCCTTAAAACTAGCATTACTTGTGAAGACGTAACATTCCAAATATACTTGCCAATGATTATTACTGTGCAGCTTTACAATCATCACGTAGGAAGGAATGATAAACACTTTACCTGCAACCAAAAGAAATACGTTATTATATGTTACAGTTGAAAATAATTGACGCAATCATTGATTTCACAAAGTGTTTCAAAATGGCCACGACTAATTTTTATTACATCTGCACCGCTTTCAGTGCAGGTTATATATAGTATGTAAGTCGAATATGTATTTAAGGTACGTTTTACAATAAATACGTACAGTTTTTATGTGTACGTTTTCTAATATTTTTTTGTGAACAATGTATGTATGTGTGTTAAGCAGACTTCTAAATTTCTAGATTTCTCCCGTTTTTGGAAATGTTTCAAAATTTTCATTACGCCCGTCATTCATGGTTGAATTTTCATGATATTGTTTTTTCAAAAAAGATTTACACTGAAATATGATTGTAGATATTTATTTCATTACGATACTGTAGCATTAGTTCTCCTATTGTACCCAAATTAAAATGTTCAATTAAAATATTGGGTTCATTAAAAATTGCTCTTTTAAATAACTAAACCCCTATTAGCATATTAAACGATTTAAAAGTGATTTCGCAAGGCAGTGTTCACCCTCGCGTTATTTATACAAAATGGCATATCGCCAAGCATAACAGTTTGCAGTAAATGTTAACTTATGTTAGGAATAGCTCGCGAATACGTTACCCCGCGTCATATCGCAGCACAATGATAACACACACGCTAGCTCCGCAGATTTATTCAACACGATTTAATGTCATTGGAAGTTTGTAAAACTGCATAACAAGATGGCTTCGTGACCTTTCAATTTATACCTAGTTGCTTATATAATAAAGCTTGTTTTTATTTTGTTTGAATGCGGTAATCTTTACAATTACTAGAGGGATTTTAAAACTTCTTTTGTATAAGAAAACCATATTAAAGATGAAGGTTGTAAGCTACTTTTCTTTTCCAAATGAACACGGGAATCGCATAAAAGTTGCTGGTTTTTATATACCTACAAGTGTTTGCCTAGGCCTTTCAGTCACAGTGCTATGCAGTGACTAATACCAAGTGACACACAACACAAGTCATACACTGAACCTAGAATACCAAATAGCATACCATTAAGGCTCGGTTCCCATCGGCCACTAACAATTAACATTTCTTATTATAACCCCAAGTACACAATGTGGACGTTGTGACATTTAATTACAAAAGCTGCTATTAGCAACGCATGAGGAAATATTATGGCTGAAATAGGCGCGCTGACAGTTCCCATACATACAGATTATGAGGGCATAGGACGACAGACATATGAACATATATAAATAATCAATGCTAACTTCTTTCATGGCATGACCAAGTAAGTTTATGACTCACAATCAAGAGTTCGGTGGACCACCTTTAAATGGCTTTTGATTTTTACTTTTTACTTACTACCTTTTGTAAAACTTAAAATATACCTAAGCGACTTGCAGTTTCACTCATGTAGAGATAATTGCCACTGCGTCGTTTTGGGATAGCTCACCTTTTTGCTATCCCATTCATATAAACTTACTAGGCAAATTACACCTAAATCGGTCCTGCTATGCTTCACAAAGGATGTTTTAAGGCAGTTTCGAAGAAGAGTCTAACTAAAATAACAACTAAAGATTTAAAAAAAGTCCTTTTAGTAGAAGAAGGAATTTATCACTGTGAAACTTGCCAAAAATAAAAGCTCAGACGTAAGTTTTAGTCACCACAATAAAGTCTAATCCATGTAATACAATACAAGGCTATTAAGAGAAATAGAATACTTAATGTTTCAAAAAGCGGATGCTAGACTCCAATTTGCGAAGGCCTTTTGGCCTCATCTGGTACAATGCGTCACAGCCGACGTCCAGCTCTCGAACTATTATAATGCTAACTAAATATAGTATTACGTTCACTCGACCTTGTCCGCACATAGCTCTATAATGGTAGCGAATTTATTTAAATCTTTGCTACAATTAGATTTGTATTTCCCCTATTTACCATTAAGTTTTTTATGATGTAGTATTTTGATGGAAGGTTGTGAGAAGGGATGCTTGTGGCGATTGGGTGATTAATTTTTCATGCGGTTAAACGACAAAGTATAAGTCCTTACATTGGATACGTAATAAAGAGTTATTGCATAGTTCCAAGGGATAATGTATAACGCAGGAACCATAGTATAAGTTATGTTATAAGAAGGTTTATCTGTAATAACGTATTTGTCGAAATGTTAGACCATACATTTCAAGCAAAATTATCACAACTAAATATGACAATTTAAATTCAAAGTGTGAACAAAGTTTCAGTCACCTTTGAAAAAGGTCATCTGTTTTCTCGGAACGAACAATAAGCGAGCGCGTTGATATTTTTTGTATGAGAAAATATTGTTGTACGTGTATGCGCAATTTGAAGAGCTTTTATAAGATGCTACAATTAGTTTAATACATATATTTATTGGTGTTAAATAATTTAACTCAAATTAATTAATTATTTTCAAAATATTTCAAGATATATTCAAACAGAATAATTATATTCCTTCGACAAGCTTCAGCGACCAGAACATAATAGTACGTGTATTGACCACTATTATTTGAATATTCAATACACACCTATAAACTCAAGCTTCTAGGTTAACCTAGGCTTACAGTACTTCCCACCAAAACAATTTGCCAAATAGACAAGCCTTCAATTGAATAAATAAGAAAGCGCAGTTTGCTAACAAAAGAACGACAATACAAAGAGCCATTGTGAGTTAAAGTCTAGTAAGGTCGTCGGCAGCGAACTAGGTTCATGTGTCTACCACTCCTCACTCCTCGATCCACTCGATACGAACCCCTATGGAACAATGAAAACTTTCGATTACTCCAAATAAATTATTGGCCTCGAATCATCTGGGCTAAAAGTATTCAATAACAATTTCAAATCAACGTTTTATTGCTTTTTATGCGAGTCGTAAAAGAGTTAATTCAATAAATCGTTGATAACAAAATACGTAGATTGAATGAATATTGTAGAATCCGTGATTACTGATAACACATTAATGTAACAGAGAATGGCGTAGTTATTTTAGGTATGCTACTACCAAATATTTAAATGTTTTAATCACTTTTACAAGGCTCATAATCATAAACTACCTTCAACCACTCATTTTAATACCAGCAATTAATTCCAGGGCTGTTTTCACATAAAAACCTACTAAAACTATTTTTAAAAACCCTCGTGCAGAAACAAACTTGAAACCGAAACATTTTCATGGAAAAGGGAATTCAAGTTCATTGACACGGAAAACCGATTCCGATCTAGAGATTGAATCTTTATAAAATAATGTTTTATTATTTAAACAATGCGAGGGCTATGGCTGTGAACCGAGAGACGATGACCTCGTGCTGACAAAAACGTTTGATTCGAGTGACGTAGAGGTCTGCAGACAAATCAGACTATTTAAATAGTAGAGGCAATGTTACAGCACATTTTGTTTTAGCAAAAAACGGGTTGTGTCTCAGTAAATTGACGATCCATTTTTATAGGCATGATTGAGAGACTGGGTAGCTATCAGTGCCCTAAAAATTGGATTAAATAGGCTCAATAAAATTTTTAGTTTAAGCTTATAGAAGTACCTATAGAAGTAAATATTGGGTTAACACTGAGGAGTATTACTCATTTAATAACACACAAAAGAAACCAGCACACCTTCACAGCTCATGATTTTAGCAACACTTTGCTAAATGATACCTCAATGTTTTCCGTAATTTCAATTAAAGATGCAAATAAGATGAGGAAGGTAACATTTCATTTGAAATACGGTTAGAAGATGAATGTTATCCGTTTAAATAACGTTAGTTTACCCGTTCAGCAAATTAATCATCGGTTCAATTCGACTACAGTTGATTGCGTCAAAAAGGTTAAATTTTAGTCACGCTGCAATTTAAATTTAAATTCTTTTGAAAGCCGCTGGAAGAATCGAGTCTCTAAGAATAGAGCCTCTAAGGAGGCTCTCTGAAGGTAACGCATAATTCACAACTGCAGGGGCTTGACTATTGACTTGCTATTGACTTGCCCGGGAATGTGTCCTCCCGGGCAAGTCAATACAATTTTGACACATAGAATATGATAATATACCACTGCCAGCAGAGTCCATATTTATTCTCTACAAATATGACGTCAAAAGAAACTGTAGAAATGGAGAGAAACTATCGTAATCAATGAAAATTTCATGAAAACTGTAAACACATAGTACACGTGTCTTCAATAAAACGTCGATAAACAAACGATAATATCGATTCCTTCTAACTATAGTGACGTTGGTAAGGTCAAGGGGAGGCTCTCCCTCCCGTGGTGCCGCCATGATTAATAAAATACCTGTCTGACGTCATCCGTTTATTAATATCACTATGACTTGACCAAAAATGGCAGCTTTGTGGGTTTATTAATTGACAGTTTTGGAAGGAATTAGTAATAAGGAACAACCCCATATGTGACGTTTAATTTCATGTTTTATTTAAAATGGGAAAGTCAAAACTATCATTTATTACTTAGATTAGGACGTAGGTCAATATATTTTATCCATACTAATATTATAAAGAGGTAATATTGGTAAGTTTGTTTGTTTGTATGTTCGAGCTAATCTCGGGAATTACCAGTCCGATTTGAATAATTCTTCTTATAATAGATAGCCACATTCAACGGGAAGGTTATAGGCTATTTATCATCCCGAAATTTCCCATGGGAACGGGCACAACGCGGGTAATACCGCGGGGCACGGCTAGTTTATATTCTTGCCATTTTTATAGTACGCTACCGCGACCAATTTTCCCCTTTCATTAGTCAGTTACACCTAATCTACTAATCGGTAAAATCTGAGACAGAATTGTCCAAATAAATATGATTATCTCGGGTCATTTAATTCGTTTAGGGTTGAAGTTTTCGTCATCTGCAGTGAGCCGCGACCGTGAGGTTGCGACACCGGCCATTGTCAACATCTCGTTAACGTCCAACGTGAATCGTGACGAAACTAATGCAAAACATTATAAATATCTTCAATTGAGACCATTTTCCGAGAACAAACTATGGATGAACAAAACCACAAATTCTTAGAAACAAGGCCTAGAGCTATTAATTGATTTGGTTAAAATTCCTTTCGTGCATTTGACATTTAGTTCACTCTAAGAATGAACTGGACAATCTTCTGATAAAATAACAGGTTGTAAGTAAGTATTGGCCTGTAAAGCCCACTGTTAGGCAAAGACCTCTCATGTCTCTAACGATATCAGTATAGGGTAACAAGGATAAGGCATAATCAGCACGCTTGCCAAACTGGTTGTTTAAAAACAAAAATGTATTAAAAAGTCAAATATTGTAGGCTTTTAATAAAATACTAAAACCTAAACATTAGGCCGTGAATTTTGTGTCGTCACACAGCCTTGAATCCCAAGAACAAGGACCTAGGCAGTTATGAAATTTTAAGTAACCCTGAATGTAGCACCAAGGCTTTCAGCGGTTTGGCCGTGGGTAAGGTTACAGGCGTGGTATTATTATTTATTGGCGTAATCGAAACAGTTGGTTACTCATATTTTTATTACAATGCGTAAACTTCTATGCAATGCCCTTAACAATGTTTTATCAAGGCTAGCTTAACAGTGACCGTGGAAAATATATACACGCATTGGTTTTATAATGTAACGCTATGAAATGATCACACTATTGGTATTGCATTCTATTGACAATTTCCTTTGATTGGCATGCCTTGCTTGGGTCTTCTTCTATTAGCGAATTAATGCTTACTTCTCTTAAATCCATGGGTAAAAGTCCTTAAATATGTTTAGATTAAAAAAGACAATCGCCTTTAGATATTTTATAAAACTAATATCGCTGTATTGGTATCGCGTCCACTTTCTTTTAATAGCAGATGAGAGTGAACTAACGGGTGTTTCAAGCGACTTTTGGCTGTTCAATTTCACCTTTGCATATCGCACGTCCAGATGGCGAGCGCGTTGTATTCCGCTCGCTCACGCGCTCTAAACATCTGCTTCCGTCACATGCTACTATTCTAACTGAACTCGTGGACAATGCCCTTTATTTATTCACTAGTTACATACACTCACTAGTTTGTAATCATGTTTTTAGTCAATTTGAAGGCATTTTGAACCGTACGTAATTAAAGCAAATTGTGAGCGCAAAATAATATGCTTTTTATGAATCGAATCATATCTCTAAACATAGAGGTACGTCTCATGTTATTCCGTGTTGCCTAATAATAAAAGATGGCCTTTTTCTTATAACATTTGCTAAATATCATGGTCAGAATTCGTTAAATCAAATAGTCTTGTTATTGAAGGGAATTTTTTAATCATAGAATTTAATTATGTCCATATAGCAGATGTATCAAATGCTTGTTTTATATACATTAGTGTTTTAGTGTGTAATACAATTATGAATTAGTAAGCAAACCGAGCACAAGGAACATACAACTACTTATAATATTCATATTGTAAAGAAATACAATAAATTAATATTACATTATAATAGGATCACGAGTGTACCATTAGAAACCGGTAGAGTGTGAAATATGACTAGCACTGATGAGATCACTTCTCTATAAAACTTTATAATTTGGTATTAAAGTTTTTTCGATCACGCCTACGATCACTCGGAATAAACAACATCATTCAACATGAACTTTACCAACTAACTTATCAAATGTATCAAGTATCACTACATATGTAGTATAAAATAAAGTCGTCTCTGTTTGTCTGTATGCATAAATCTTTAAAATTACGCAACGGATTTTGATGTGGTTTTTTGTAATAGGTAGAGTGATTCAAGAGGAAGGTTTTTATGTAAAAAATTCCCGAAATTCCCACGGGAACGGGCACAACGCGGGTAAAACCGCGGGGCGCTGCTAGTTAGGAGATAATAAAGGCACCTACTTGAAGAGCATTATAGGATTGGTTTATATTCATCTATCAGAAGTTTGGCCAGAATATTTATCAAACCAGTCCTCAAATTTAAACGAAAATATTAATTTCAAGACGATAAGGTTGCTGCATGCCAAAAACAGCATCAATATCATCCAATAACAATATCATCAAAATATAAAACTTACAAACAAACAGCCTACTGCCCGTTTAAACACTCATGAAGCCTTGAAGATTAATCTGTTAGAGTCGTTTTTTTGACTCGCGGTATTAAGCTAGGTATCTCCTGTACTAAGTAAGTATATTTCTCTATTTCTTCTCGCAGAATCAAGCTGCTTTCTATAGATTATAGCTTAAAGTGATATGGTTCACGTAACAAGCCTGGTTGCGCTAATATTGCAACTCTCATACAGACAAGACAAATGCGGTTGCATTACAATTGCGAGGTGTTGTGTATGTATCGTTCATAATCTATCATTGATTTTATGGTTTACACCACGCCGTGAGACACGATACAAAAACCATGGAGTTAGGAAATGTAATTAATAGCTTTATGCTTATAGTTGCTTACTTAACAAGTATGTATTGGGTGTCGTTATCTGTTTCTCATACTATGAATCGTTAAACAAATGAATGCAGAATCTAGGTATAGGTACTATCTTTAACGAAAGAAGTTAAGGAAACTTCGACTGTAATTTTGGTACACCTTTTACTTTATTCGTTTTAATTTGATTGAATGATATCTGTCAAACAGACATCTAGGAGTAATTTTACCGCAATTTTACTATTGTTATAAAAAGCTTACTTGAAACATTTTGGAATATACACACGACTCACAATACGTACAGCGCGATCAAGGTAACTAATTTCATTTGAATTTGGTCACCGTCGTACATTTAAATGTTAATTTTACATGAAATACTCTTCACATACATTATATGTATATTTCCATGCGCATTCCCTATCAAGTGCAAACCTTAACATGTCAAAGTTCAATTCGCAAACCGCTGCTTGAAACAGAATTCATATCAAAACGTAGGTACCTGTCATCGATCAGTAGAAGTACAAAATGTACATAAATAATGAAAGATAATGGAGAATCGATGGAGGCCAGGTCATGGTGTCGTTTCACATGGACGACTGCTACTTATTCAAAGTGCTGTATTCACTTATTGCTTAGTAACTTTATTCAACCTTAATTCATTAATGGTGAAGCCATAAGGCGGTTATCGGAGGAAGTCACGTTTTGGCAGGCTTTATTATTGATAGTTGCGATATTTCAATATACTAATGTATTGAACATACTTTACATATACTGTTAACGTACATCTATACTAATATTATAAAGAGGTTAAATTTATAAGTTTGTTTGTTTGTATGTTCGAGCTAACCTCAGAAATTATCAGTCCGATTTGAATAATTCTTTTTGTAATGGATTACTACATTCAACGGGAAGGTTATAGGCTATTTTTCATCCCGAAATTCCCACGGGAACGGGTACAACGCGGGTAAAACCGCGGGGTGCTGCAAGTATATACTAAAGGCAAAGTTTTTTCACTGGAGTGACAAAAACTTATAAGGATAGTTTTATAAGTTTCAATAGTAAATGTATGTAACAACATTTTATCATTATTTAATAACGACTTTCATAAAATCTTTTACTACGCTATAACTTTTCAGCATTACTAAATTGTTTTGTGAAATATCATATTACCATTATTCATAACTAAGACAATAGCAAAACTATTAAAACTGAAAATATCATCTGATGTTTACAAACAGTAGAAAACATTTCACCGCGTCCACTGTTCAGTCTAGAACGTTGCTTCATACAAAATGGTTACATTATTAATGAGTACGAATAGACAATACGTCTTCAAGCAAACGTATTTCACGGCTAGCGACCATGTAGGGAAGCTAGTGAAAACAACACGAATACTCCGGCGCATAGACAACCAGCACGCATGTCTAGTCTAGATGCTTCAAACCTGTTATTAAGCCTGAAGTGTTTGGACGTTGATCTCGTGGGAAAAAAGCCAAATATAGCAAGTATCCTGCCTCAGGCTTCAAATACAATTTTGATTTCAAATTCAATACGCTTTTTGCAGCTTAAAAGTTTTGGACTTCTTGAATGGGCGAATAGTGTACCGTACAGAGTATCAACAAAAATGTACTACTTTTATGAATCTAAACATTCTTTAATGCCTACTTTCTTTTATTATTCCGGTTTAAATTTCAATTCATTAATTAATTTTGTATACCTACTTAGATAAGTGGCCAAATCTGGTGCCGGAGTTTTTTGACCGCCCAAAGTCTTAATTTCAATGGCTTGACACAAGACAGCCTACCATTGGTCAATGGTTTTTCATGTGAGTCCAGAAATTAACTACATATGGTGAGTAGGACTACTAAAAGACAGGACCAGATTTGAGTAAACGACGTAAGACATTTCGCTTATTTAGTAGATGTATCATCAAAGTACCACAACCATTCCTGAATGATAAATATTATCAGACGCATTATCAGCGTTATGATAAATCAATGATCTAAACTTGACATGATAGTTCTTCAAATATTTTCGCAACCATGCATGGTTTGTATGCTTTGGTACTATGGTGTAAAACCAATAACGAGTGATAATACAGCTATGATTGTGCACACGCAATTGACTAGCAATTCTGATTAGGTGATTTCTGCATTGATTTGATAATGTATGTCATATATGACCAGTGGAGGCCACACCAGGCTGTATCTCAAGAACGGTGATAGCTAGACAGTTGAAATTTCCACAGATGATTTATTTCTATTGCCGCTATAACAACAAATAAAATGAAAAAATATTCGAGGAAGGCTCCCATACAATAAACGTGATTTTTTGCCGTTTTTTAAAGTACGGAACCCTCCGTGCGTGAGACCGGCTCGCACTTGGCCGGTTTTTTTAATAGCTAGCAAGTTATATAATTTAGAAATACATATTACTTCATACCAACGAATAAGTTAGAAAATAGAGAGAAAGAGACAAAAAGTAGTTTTTAAAAGTTGTAACCCATTATACGTTTACGTAGTGTAATGAAATGACAGAAAGTAAAATAATGATAAAACTACATGTACTTAAATTACATAATGTGAACAATTTACCACTCGTTACGACATCAAAGTTAAAAGAACTAATTACCTATATCGATAAGTGCAGCGATTGCATCAAATATGTAAAACATTGAATTGGACACTCGCCAACAAAACGTAAGATAATTAAGCCAAACGTATTTCGCATAATTATCTTGTACAGTCTTCAGCTAACATACAACATCGATTATTTGTTATTATTTATTATAATGCGTAAAAACATAAAACTATAACTTTTACCTCTTTTTAATATAAGTATAGAAGAATAGATACCGCCCAATGTGTCCAACTAAAAACTTCTTTAAAAGTTCCTTCCTAAAATCAGCCAAAATTTTTCACACATTACGCCCCCGACCCGTATTAAACGTAGTTATATTTGTTCAGAACATCGCGTGGCCAATTATCCTTTACGAATACATCGTTAAAACATTTCAGTATTAATCTTCAATTTGTTATGCAGATATGTCTAGTGAAGACGCCACAAATCTACATAAGAATTCAGTTTTCAATTCCGTAATCACGCGACGGACTCCGGATGAGGGTTTCTATCGAGGAATAATTGAAATAATCTGCGGCATGTTAGATTTATTATGATACATTCGCATTATCAAGAACCTATGTTATTTATTGGATTAAAACAACTGTACTGTGTAAGATTCAAACATTCATCACTACATAGTATAAAACAAAGTCGCTTTCCGCTGTCTGTCCCTATGTATGCTAGATCTTTAAAACTACGCAACGGATTTTGATGCAGTTATTTTTCAGATAGAGTGATTCAAGAGGAAGGTGGATGAGGAGGTGGGTTCAAGTGGAAAAATATCTGAAATTCCCACGGGAACGAGCACACCGCGGGTAAATCTGCGGGTGCTGCTAGTCTTGCCATAAGTTAGGTATGATGTTTGAAGGTTGGAACTTATCAGAACGAATAACATTGAAGTCTAAGATAATCAATGTATTTGGTTTTTCCAAATTTACCTGCATCTAGGCGAAAGTAAAGGGTATAAATATTAAAAAGCCATAAAGTGTGTCTTCCAAAACAACCGTTGTTGTTGCAATACCCTTCTGAACTTGGTAACTCGCTAACCTACTTAGTTCCAAGTTCCAACCTGTTTACATTGGCGTAAATTGGTTTACCTTTCATACATTGTTTATAACATCCTGTTCTTGTTGAGAATGAATTTGTAAATAACAATGTTCCAATGAATGATCATATTTTTATTTACTTAAGGATGCTAAAAATTCAATTGCATTTCATATTATGACAAAACAAAATATGACTGTTTACTACTGAAGTCAATACTGTGATCGTATACAGTGTAAGCATACTTAATCACTGGGTAAATAGCATTTATTAACGTGACGAGTTAACATCTAGTAGCTACTAACTACTTGTCGCTGTAGCAACTTACCCGTCGGCTTTCAGTAAGTCAATTCGCTTTCGCATAAGCTAAAAACCTGGTCGAAATAAACCCAATGATTTCGTATGAAGGGTGGAGTTCGATTCCGAGATATCAGTAAATCGATGTGTTTTATCGCTACATTCATGTTTATCGGACAATACAATAACATTGTACTGTAATCCTACGAAAACATTATCCATTTTCCGACGCACTTTAGAGAGATAACGAGTATTTATCGGCATGGGGTATTGATGATAACGAATACTTTATGATGGGTAGTTAATATGGTCCATCCGATGCAAAAAAAACGTAAAAATAAATCAATTAACTCAAAATATTTGTCAGAAAAAGCAAATAATAGTTACTTGGTAATAGATATACTAGTTGCCCAATCTTACGATTCTTAATTTCCTAACAAATTCCATTTAGCCACACCTTTCCATAGTGGGTTTCAAATCTTTGGAAGTCAGAACGCAAAACAGTTAACCGCAATTCGCGTATCCTTAAACGGTCAATTTCGAAATGTTTTGATATAGAAATATATTATTCATAGAACTACCAGTATCTCCATTGAAAGCACTCGATAGCTTAGATATCAGAGCACTGCATTGGAGAGTGCAGCCACGAATTACCGTGCTTGTGCAATATTGTTGAATAATTTGAAAGTGTTTGTAACCGCACAGACGGTTTCACTACATACGTGAACACTTACTTATAATAACTGTTTTTTAGGTTGACTAAACGGCCGTATTACAGTAAAATAATTTATTTTCGAAAATATTTATATAATGTAGGTAAGCAAAGGTATCTGTTACATTGGGTGTGTAGCATTACATATTTGTATTTTTTACAATAATTATTGTATTAGGTTTATTCCTTAGTTTGTTTCAAACGGTTGGTTATCGTAACTTACTTCAGTTAAAAGTGTTTGTTAAAATAAAATGCGTTGTTTCATAACTTAAATGATAGTCCGTTAGCTATTCGGCCAATAGAAAGCAACGTTTTTAATTTACTAACCGTTGTAACTGTCATTTTGTGTTAACGATTACTGATGCGTGATCGTAAGCTGAAGCAACCTGTCCTTAATAAGGTTAAATATAATGTACCTTACTACTTGTATAATAAGAACAATGTCCTGAATCAATTTCATATAACATTTATATAACGACCTAATGGCACGAATTTGTAATGGACTAAATGTCACGCCCTTAGAAGGGCACCGGAACCTTTGATCAAACGCGTTAACCCGAATGTTCAAATACGTGCTTTTAACTAAATTACAGTAAAGCTGTGTCCACACGTAAAATAATATTCCTTTTTATTCCCATATTGCAAGAGATACAATTTTACTAAGTTTGAAGATGTTACTGGAATCAGAGTTTTTACTACTAGCCCACCTAGGAATCAGAGTTTTTAGACCGCCTAAAGGCCTGCGACGTGGTCTACCGATTGACATAGCCGGGACAGTTGAAAGTCCCCTTTCGACGGTAGGCGCTTAAAGGAAATGCCACTATCGGCCATAATTATTAAGGACATACGTAACAATCCCTTTTAAGTATAACCTAAGTATAATTACCTTCTACTGACCCGCTTCAATAACACAAATAAAGAAAAAAACACTTGTGTAATATCAGATAAAACTGTTAATTTCAATACTGTCCAATTGCCTCACGAATATAATCACATTAAAACGAACATGTTTGTTGAAGACACGTTCATAATCCACCGTTTCTGTAAGTAACGCATTATTGACCACGTGCGTTAGTTAGGTAACCAACTCCATATAATTGGATAAGTGCAAACATTTAATCTTCGAAACCGCCTCACTACCGTACTACGAGCTCCGCGATTTCATTACATTCGAACAAGCCAAGGATGTATTAAATGGTCCTCTCGACCCAAATTCGTTACACTTAAAAATTGAAAGGTAGTTCAAGTGTACTAAGATTTAGTTTACTGTTTTTCGCATTTATAGAAAGCCTTTGACCGACAAAGGTCAGTCTTGTTAAGATGACTTGTAAGGTCTTCGAGTAAGGACGTCTTTGGTTTTACAATCTGGAATAGGAACGAAAACGAGCATAACTCTGAACTCTGACATTCGAGTTTGTTTAGTAACTATTAATGAATCAAATTGTTTATGAAGGAAAATGCAATAACATAGCCAGTTGTCCTCAAACTATGAATTAACATGCAAAGTAGGTACTTCGCTATTAAAAGTTGATGTTTGCGACGTTTTATAAAGTAAATGATCATTAAAACTGCAATGTTCTCGTTCACAAAGCTGGTAGCAAGGCCATGGCCTCAATCTTTGTGTTTGGTGCTCACTCTCACTTTAACAGCTTCGCTGCCAGCTCCGCGAATTAGCGGGGTGCGGGGTGAGCCCGAGGTGCCGGCCCCGCTAATATGCGGAGTAGCACCGTTCGGTTTCTATGAATTAGTACACGGCGGCTCTGCGCTTGGCGACACGTTTGGAGGCTGGCCCTGCGCTTGAATAATACGAAAAACCGTTACAAGTTTTGGTTTTTGAATATTTACTCTTATTGCGATACGAATAAGGTTCAAATATGGATGACGAAGCCGGGCCGTCAAGGCCAAAACGCGGGTTTTTTTTTTTAGATTTTTCTTAACAATAACTCCTAAAAATTGTTAAATATATCCAAAATAACAATATTGACATGTCCCTCATGCATATATTACAAAAAAAATACATGGATTTTTCCATGACGTCACCATATACCAGCTGGCAGCGAAGCTGTTAATTCGTATTGTCAGTGTTTCCAACCACAACCACTAAATATTTAAAAACATATGTTTTTTCTCTTTCTTCTACACTCGTACGCTTTTAACAATTTTATCTGTAATTAAGAATGTAATATACAATAATCGTAACAAGATCTGCCGTTACGCTTTTATTTAAGTAGCTCTTGTTAAGATTTTATAACAAAGATTATGTTTGATGACGATATAGCCGATTAAAAGATACATTTCTATCAGTTAAAGTAGTGCTGCTTACAATTCGGGACATCGAACAATTTGTATTTCAGTGCGTTACTACAGTAACTATCAAAACTCAAAGAAATTAAACGAGTACATTCAGATTTAAGTAGGCTATAAACAAAGATTCACATTCGAAGAAAAATGGAATCCGTGAGTTGCATCACTTTGGCTGCAGCCCGTCGAGACACTGTCACGAATGAGTCACACGAGTCCGAACTCTTCGGACGAGTTCGGATGCGACTCACGCTGTGCTCCACAAGTGGGTCGCCTTTGAAACAATATTAATATTCCGAATACGACACAACTGCTCAATGACCAGTGTTTGAAGGCAACTTTGAAGAAAGGAAAACGGACATCGCTATATAATAATATTTTGTATTTAAATATAATATAACGCCTCGGTGGTCTAGTGGTATGTGCACTCGCCTGCCAAGACTGAGGTCCCGGGTTCAATTCCCAGGTCGAGCGAAAACATGTTTCCTACTTTTCAAACATGGCTCGGGTTTGAGATCACCAACCCGCATTAGGCAAGCGTGGTGATTACGCCTGAAACCTCCTCACTGTACTGATATCTTCAGTGAGACGAGAGGCCTTTGCCCAACAGTGGGACATTACAGGCTAATACTTACTTTTTTTATTTAAATATATTAATTAAGGAAGTTTTAAGTTTAAACAATGAATAGAGATATGATTATAGATTCTTTGTTCTACTCGTAATACAAAGTTTTAGTCTCTATTGAATGATGAATGATGACCACACATTATGTCTCTAATTAAAGACTGCTTGAACAAGTGCCATTAGCTGTCCCCATAAAGGATATAATCAGAGAATGCTTTGAGGATATTCCGAAAGAGGATTTGCCTGCGGGCGGTCTCGACCCCGAACCACACGGGGCGTTTAGACCGCGCTGGTATCTAGCTTATGTCAACATAACGGTGCCATCGAAAGACCATCACTATGTTAATAGTTGTAATTATACATATAAATGTTCGAAATTCAAATAGTTACGTTATATTCGATTCTTATATTCAAATTGAAGAGTCAAAAATAGTCATTCAACAACAGAATGGAGCATACAATCTATTTATGTACAAACGAGGTTTAGTCGTGGAAAGAAATAGTAAACAAAACACTTTCTTATGAGGTTTTGGGAGAAAGCAATTGACGAGCGTTTAAATCACTTGCATGCTCATAGATAATGTAATGGCAAATGCATCTAATTTGAATGAAGCCGTAAATTATCTGTTTTCTAAACATATTATGTTGTTTGATGTAGGTATCTTGTCGTCATGTGTGTCTACGAGTAATTTGCTCTGTTTGCTTGTAAATCTTACTTAATGAATTCATACTTATAAAGAAACGTATTAAATGGAAATATTTTCTTGATTCCGGAGGGTCTTATTAGTGATAGTGCCCTACAATTTAAATTAATTCTGCTTTTCAAACACAAAGTACCACATACACATTGAAAATGAACGTGAAACAGTAATAAATGTTCCAAAAATGGTAGTTCGAGGTACTATTAAAAACACGGAGGCAAGTACTCAGTAGTGGTGGTAGGCAGAAAGCGTGGTGCTGTTAGCCCAAATACAGATAGTTAATGCTCCAACGCCATGAGATGACCTCGTAAAATTACGGCCATAAGGTTTTTTAGTGTGAATCGGTTTTTCTATTGCATATTTCCCATTATGAGGTTACATGCTTTTCGTGCGATTGTAACCATTAACAATTGGTTATAAAATATATATTCAAAAGAAGTTCTACACTTTTACTTTCATTATAGGAATAACCGATCAATATTGCAGTATTGTTAAATAAAAAAAATGTGTTATGATTTTCTTAGCCGAAATCAGAAAGACAAAGAATTACTTAATACTAAGCCGAGTAGCGTAATAGCGTTCCTATACAGAGATTTATTATTTTCTCCGGCTTAGGACATTTAGAGCACGTTTTTTTACCAATATCTTACTAACAATAATAAGATTGACCATTGAATACTGCCTGTAGCCACATCTAGTAGGCCATGTCTCAAAAAGTTGCTTTTCGTCGAGGAAGTGTAAACCAGTGGTGCCGGCAGGTCGGACCGGTTCCGCCGGGGTCAATATTACCCACAGACGTATTATGGAGAATCAGCGCTTAATGCAAAGCTTGCATCATTTGATGAAACAAAACCAAACTTTTTTGGTTAGCAATTCGGTTTCAGTAAAGTTTTTTGACCGAAAAAGAGTATTCGTCATCGCCTTACAATATATGAAATGTAAATGAAAAAAGGTTTTTTTAAAGCTGTGCTGATGTAATAGTTTTTATAGATGACAATAAAGTTTTTCTCATCGTGAGACGAATGAAACAAATGGGACCGACAATATACATATATCGATAGCAAACAACAATCTTGGAAGATCTAGCTTCAACTAGCGTTTCCAATGTAATATTAATGACAAACAGATGTCCAAATCCCCATTGCCCTGTAGTTTGATAAACCCATAAATAATCTAGCAAATAAAATCATCTACATTAAGACCCTGAACTTCAAATAAGGTAATTTTCACACGTATACTACCATAAGAATCTGCACACGCAACACTTCATCAGAAATAGATTTAGACTTCTTTTGAATACGACCGAAGTTACTAGAAATCGTTGTGACATTTGGTGGGAATTACTGGTATACAATAGTATAAGAATATTGCATTTCTTTTTGTGCTTTTTTTCGCTTGAATGATCCCTAACAGATGGGCTGGGCTGGGTCCGTTACGGTTTGGATGCCCTAATGATCCTTTGAGAATCGTAGTAGGGCAAAATGATTGATATTTAAGGGTGTGTAACAATAAGTTTGCAGAGAGAAGACGTCTATTACTAAACAACGATATTTTATCCCAATATTCCTACATTATCCTCCTGATATTATAAATGAATGAAATAACTGCAGAATACTTTGGGTCAGGCAAGGACTACCTTTTCACCTAACATGATTGGTGAATTTGGATATCACCAATATCACCATCACTATTTTATAGTATGTGATAGATGAATACCAAACGTGTTACATAGCAAAGTAGAATAGCTCTGTTGGAGGCATTCTAACTGTGAGTCTGAGCGCTGCTAGCATTAAATATACCAAGAAAATTAAATTAAATCATGACGACGAATTTGCCACAGTTAAATTAGATTCATTTGAAAAGTGTGGGTACATCCAATCGCAAAGTATAATGCGTTTAGTAATAAAAGCTGAAATAGGCGATAACTTGATTAGCCACGCCTTATCTAAATGTCACCGGTGACTCATAGCATAGATGATAGATTGACATCTACTATGCTAATAGATAACGTTAGTTATTATAGGCTATTGTATCATTCATAATTAACTTGAACTCGCCTTAATGCCTACGTCAATAGATACTATTCGATTCCAATTAACTTGGCTATCACCTTAATTACATTACTTTGACGATGGTTGAAAGACTACCAGAAAGTATCGATTTGAAACACAAAGACGTATTTTATAAAAATATAATGTATCACCATTACCTGGTCGTTGTAAATGTACTTATATTAGTTAAACTCAAAATACATGTGTGTATGTAAATTGTTCTAACGGTTAGGTGCATTGAAAAAATACACAAAAATCAAACGAATGCAATAATTATAAGTCAAGTCAGAAGTCGACTAGTTGAAACCATTGAAATCTCGCAATTTTAAAGAAAGTGTACTAATATTTGGGTTAATTAATGCAGCGCACAATGCCAGAAAACTTTACGATAAGACAAACAATAGCCTAGGAACATAAAGCAAGATTCAAAACTGGGCTCAGTAAAAGTTTATAGCCTCTTTCAAGTAAATGTTGGTGAAGACTTGAGAACACATCCCAAGATAACGAAACAATGGCGAATCTAGTAATGGTAACAATGATCTATGAGATTTGTGCTGCTCACTGGGTAATCTGCCTTCCCGGATTAGGTAACCTGCTTTAATCTTATTCGTAGAATCAGTGATATATTCAACAGGATTCTGTGATTTATTTGATAAGCGTGAAGTCGGTCAGACTTGTACAGTTATTGTTAGATTTTGGCCATTTTTTTTTGACCAGACACTAAAAAGAGTGTTCGCTATGTTATGATAAGTATAACGTGTGTCTGTGTTGTATTTTTCAAATTTGTTTTAAATCAAGTGTTTTCCAAAGAAACGTATTCAGATAACTGATTATGGATTACAAAAATATAATCTATTGGATAAACCTATTGGATGCTTGCTATGCTTGAAGAGATATTTATTGTTATACAATTTCTGTAAACTGCATTACAAGAACAGTTTGTATACGTAAAGCTCTTAACATCTCAGAAAATATCTTACGATACAATTGAGATAAGATTACATTCTCGGTCGATGATAATGATAAAATGTGTGACATGAACGTCTTGTTTGATATTGCGTGCGTCTTCAGATACGAAAGATACAGTAGCGGATCACACAAGTTTGACCGAAGATACAACATGAAACTGGTAACGAAGTAGACCACACAAACTTGCTCGATTCTTGGTCGTATTACTTCAGTAATGAGCACCTTGTTTGTCCATCCAATTGGTTATTGGCTTTCCTATGCAATTAAGAGACGATTGTTATTATTAAACATACGTCTATGTTTATAATTGTAAAACAAGTGGCCCAATGTGTAGTAGTAATTTGTTTTAAATATTACAATGGTACTCACACAATACTATATCTAGATGGAATACTATCATAACAATTATTGTTTATTCAACTTACCTCGAGTTTTTTGGAGTATTGCTCCGAGAGCTTTTCCTGTTCCTTCTTGAGTTCCTCGTTCTTATCCAGGAGCGCTTTCCCGAGCTCTGCAGCGAGGAGCAGGTCGGATTCCTTCTGCTGCAGCTGCGCCCAGACATCGGGCTCGTCGTGGACGCTCTCCGTGCGTGTGGTAGCCATCTCTTTCACGTACTCCTCGAGATCAGCATAAAAGTGCTCGTCAGTAACGCTCAGCACTGAGGGCGTGATCCTAGTCCCACTCCTGCTCCTGCTTCGGCGGTGTTTGCTCACTGCCGACGTCCGCGTGTTCCCTCGACCGACAAACGCGGTCTCCTCAGTTATAAAGTTCGGTGATTTATCCCGGTCCGGTGGCTCTGTAATTCTACTACTACTAATATTTGCACTCGACTCACCGGCCATTTAAATCAAAATTAACCAGTTTTTAAAACTAAGTCACTTTAACTTTGAACTATTTTGGTGTATTGATTCTTTTTGAAGATCTTGTCGATCGCCTGTTGTATTTTCACGTTTTTGGGTAGTTTTATTTTGATTTTGTTTATATCGAAATCCTTTTTGAATGCCATTTTCCGATCACAGTGTTATCATAATAGGAGCACAGACACAGCACAGCGCGGTCGCGATGTTCGGGAGTGTTAGGTCGATAGCGCGCGCCGCGGTGTTGCCTCGACAACGCAGCGGACACAACAGAGCGCCGCGGAGCCTTCGCCCCACACGCGCGCCTCCGCACCACAGAGTACACGGGGGCTGGACCTACACAACCGATGCTTGCTCCATCACATCGCGCCAGCTCACTCGTTACATACACTGGTCTCTATACTAATACAGTACCTACCTGCACTAAATATAGCAACGCAAGTAGGGATACTAAGTAAAGTACCCTATTGTTAGTTTAATTTGTTGAGGGAATTGTGGTGGAATTCAAATTGTTTTAATCAAAAGACCATGGAGGCCTTTACACAAATAAAACTACCTATCATAATTGGGTTGATCGCTGACGATGGGAGAAATACGTAAATACCTCCTCAAAAATGCTCAATTACTATCATCGGTATGTAATCTACATAAATTTAACTTTATCATATTGTATTGTGTTACTGTTACTTGCTAAAAACAACTACAGTACGCTACACCGTTCCCTTCTGCCTATCAATAAATTAATCTTTGACCAAATATCCACGTGCATTGCAATGTGAAAGTGATAGATATAGCCGAATTCCCTACATCAGAGCGAGACGACTATAACATCAAGGTGATACAAAGAGAGTGGTTGATCAAACAATATTGTGAAACATTATGTTTTATTGTTGAACATTTGGAAAATGATCTCATACCGACAAGACTGTGCAAATAAATAAAAAAGACTACATTTCTAACAAGTTTGCTAAATAGTTTACAAACAAGTAATAAGTACCTACAAAAATAACTTTGATAATATCGGTAACGTCAAAAACATAAAAACCTAAAGAAGTATGGATGGAACAAACATAAAAATTTCCTAATACAAGTTTACGCAATGAACTTTCTACGATGTCCTACGTCCTTCTACAAACTTTACATCGCTAACCTAACTTGAACTACGTATCTACACATTTACTTTCCGCAGGAGTTTCTATTTGCAAACCATATAGTTACAATACTGCGTATTTACGTTGCAGCGATTACAATTTGGTTTAATCGCAGAACTAGTAATTGTAGTTATGTACCGTTCTACTCGTTAGATGCCGTGAGAGGTATCGGTGCGTGCCGCGGTACCAACCCGCGCCTTCCGGAATTAACAGTAACGAGCCCACTAAATGTTGTTTTGTTAACAGATGTGTTGGAAGTAAAATTAAAACTTGAAGTCTATTTGAAACGAATTTGTTACTTTTTCTGTGCAAGGTTAAATACTTTTTCTGTCGAATGGTTGAAAAATCATTAGGCTAAAAAAAAAGTATGAACTGTTTAAATTACTAGGTAGTTTTAAAGTATACTTAATTAGTTTATATTTGAAAGTTTGTAGAAAATGATAATCTAAGGCGTTGTTGTAGAATATTATAAAGATTAAATATTCAATTTATACCACGAAACCCTGACGCCTTAATCTGCGGTTCCAGTCATATCCTATCCAGTGTTCCAGAGTGAGTAAAAGAATCGAACGTTCAGTGGGATCGACTGGGAGGGAAAAAGTGATCACCATTTCAAAATGAAATCACATGTTTTATATTAAGAACAAAAATCGGCAGAACTACAAACAATTTTTCAAAACATAATCAGATCAGTTACTGAAAACGCGGTTTAACAAACTACGCCACAGTAAGTTTCCGCCATAGTTACTGGTGCTATCGATCCAACAGTTCATTACGAACATACGTCCTCAACGGACAGTTTATTCTACAAAGAGGAAAATTAATCAAAACCATCAAGATGATGCCCCCACCCAATGATGATATGGAGATGGAGAAGATCGCCGAAGATGAACTGTCGAAACTACAAAGACAGGTAACAAGTTTCATGATACTTCGTTAGGAACAACGGGACAAACCCTAAAGGGGTAACAGCCGGATGATGGGGTCACACCTGACCAATTACTCAAGCCATGGTGCATCACTATCTAAATACTACTTTCTAATGCGATATGTACACGTGAATACTCAATTACAGTAGTGATCATTAATTTCCATAGGTACGTTTTTTGCTAAACATTTGTCAACATTGCAGGAATTGTATTAACGTATGATATGAATTGTATGAATTGTTTGTTGCTGCATTTGAATGGCGAATGAGAATATTTCGTTCTTATAAAATTTTATATAAGGAATGGATTGCGCCAATCTTACAATTAGTAATTAAAAATATTGTCAGTCTTAAGATAACAGTATGAAACTGACTGTAACTAACTATGTCTGTAATAAGTCACCCTCCACACCTCCTAGATGTCTGACAGTACAATATGTTATGATGCAGTTCCGAGTGATGGAGATAGACCGCAGCAATGTCCTAAGCAGTGTCCAACCCACTCTCCGGATGCAGAGGAACATAATCAATACCCTCAACGCTGATCTGGATAATATCATGATGGAACTAAAGGTTTGTTCAACTATAACAATACTAGCTCCGGCCCTCTGTGTGAATTTCGGACCTAATAATTTTCCTCTTGATTTGGTTATCGTATACAAAAATGATTGAAATCAAACTGGCACTTTCATAGATGGATAGCATGTTAAAACAAACAAAAACAAACTCTTCAGCCTTATTAGGTACATTAGTATGGATTTAATAGAAGACGAAATAATATTTTGAACAATTATTAACCAATTAAGTCTTTAATAGTTTTTCGACGCATAACCTACAAAGTAGTGAGTTACAAATTATTAAAACAAAATATAATTTTCTTGCAGTTGACGAAAAGCTCATCTAACTTAATGGAAAACGCTAGAAACAGAGAGAAGCTGATAGTCCTGTTGAAGGAACACGAGAAATGTTCAACAGAGGTGAAAGAACATCGAACTGTTATTACCGAACTAAACTTCTTGCTCAAACAAGTGCAGAAGGAGATCAAAGCCTTGAAGTCTAAGGGGAATGGATGTGATAAGGTAATGAGGGAAAAATTTACATTAAAGGCTTCTAAGCGCTAATACCATGTCAGTCCACAGCTTTCCGCAAAGGTTAACCTATAGGCTGAGTTTAAAAATGGAAGCAGTCCGGATATTGCCAGATTACCGTGCCGGTTTTGGTGCCTGAAATCTTGATATGTACTGCTTTTTGTCTACCTTTATGGGATAAGACGATGTTGAGTATGTTGCTGCCTGAAAGTTACCATCTAAACTGTTTACAGGACCTGCGGAATGCGCTGTCAAATCAGACGGTGATCAGCCAACTAGAGAATCGTCTCGATACAGCCATGAAGAAGTTCAACACGGTCAATAGTGAGAACTTCAACTTGAGGGTTGAGATTGATCGCCTGTTGAGAGATAGGTAAAGGATAGGGGATAAAAAAAAAATATTTATCTTATACTGGTTTCTTAAGTTTAAGCGAAAGCTACTCATTTTGAATTGAAACTACGTTTACGGATACACTTCGCTTTTATTTTACATTTTTATCTGACGTTTCGGCCCCTATATAGGAACCGTGGTCACAGAACGATTATTATGAGTTACTATGCGTCTATACAAGAAATATATCGCAGCTACCGCCTTTTTTTAGTTACTTAAGCCATTAGCCACATTTTGTTAGTTATGGAACGCTACGATTTGCGCAAAAAGAGATAAAAGTGTCTTTAGATCTTGCAGTATTTATCTTTGCTTCGAAAACATATAAATTCCATTAGAATAGAAAGCACTGTAATATAAAATATGTCGTAGTATCCAATAACAATAATATTTCGAAATATATTTTGTAATATCTGCAAAATAGCTGTTGGCGCATAAGGTCGGTCAGCGAGTTAATGCTGATAGCACATGTCCTACGACACACTCGACTTAACTAATAGAAATAGAACACGTACCGTCTTACCAAATAATCAATATGGGTTATATTTGAGAATACAATTGAGATTGTTGCATAATCAACTCACTTTTATGGGTTAATAGTTACAATGACAGCAGCAAAAGATGCTATCGAGTGTTGTTAGAACCCAATGTTCAAGTAGTTGCCACTTAAGCCGCGGATATACAAATTAAGCATACTAACTAATGCTCGTGCAGTCGCTTACAAATAACAGGAACGTATGGATCGTAATTGCAGCAACACGAGTACAATAACTATAGATAATACTTGCACGCCATACGCGTATAAAAGAAACCTAGACCTACGTTATACACACGTAGAAAGAATCCTTTAAGCGACTTAAAATTGCTTTATATACTTAATTTTCTAGGCAATTTTTCAATACCATCTGGAAGAACCAGATCAAGCGCTTAATGGACGGCAAAGCACAGATCCTGGAGTTGGTAGAACAAGCCATCACGACGTACGACCAGCGAGAGGAGTGGTGTGCCAAACTTGACGCACTGAAGGAGAAAGCTGCCATCGACTATAGGAAACATTGCTTGGTATGTTTGTAGGTTTATTGTTGCCCTTGGGTTACAACCAAGACTAGCGTTTTCTAGAAGCATTACCAGTAGGTACCAATTATGCCACACTAATCCTGTTAAGGTTATCGGTTCTAGATCATGCGAAAATGGGACATTACGAAGTAAGTGCTTCCCTCTCCAAAACACACATTCTAATACTTCATTTCGATTGTACTCTTGAAACCATATTTGATTTCCTTTGACCAATATAAACTCTCTCCGCTAAACTTCAACACCAAACATACCATTGGCGACTGGAGACTGGCGTCACTGACCACTGACGTAACATTTGTGTCTTTATAGGAAGTACGAGAACTTCAAAGGCAGTTAGACCACAGCTTGAAGCTGGAAGAGTTCCTCCGGACCAAGGGTACCGTGAGGCTGACGGCGGCTGACGCGAAGGCCGAGGCGAAGCGTATCGAACAGCAGGAGGAAGAGATGAGGGTTTACAATAACTACTGCAATATATTGGATGCTATACGGGTATGGGTTAAAATTTAATAGCACTTAAAAACATATTGTTAAGTTTTTTGGCGTCAACATTGATAATGATTTCTTTCTGTTCAGTCTTATTCTTCTTCTTCACCGAGTGGATGGTCAACCTGACCAATCCTGGTGTCAGAGTTAATGAGCCGTCAAAGGCCTCTGACATGGCTCATGTAACGACTACTATCCGTAGAAAGTAACCTTTTCTATTCAGTGATTTTATACGATATGGCCTAAACATAACTTACACACTTCATATTTCATGACAACACTATTCCGTTCAAATTTATCTTTGTAGAATAAAAGTTCTATTGATCATGCGAAGATTGGAAGAATCGCTCCAACCTATTTCTCCTCAATCCAGTACATTTTTAATCATTTATTTATCCAAACTCAAGTAAAATCTTTTTGGTTTCCAGGACTTCACTGGCGAAGATGACGTGGACAAGCTGATCCAAGAGTTCACAAGGAGGGAGGAGGAGAACTATGCGCTCTTCAACTACATCAACGAGGTCAACACGGAGCTGAAGAACTTGAGTGACAACGTGAAGATGCTGAAGGTCAACATCGGTAAGGACTCGTCTAAGTAAGATGGTCATAATATATATCCTGTAATTTTTGAATTCCATGGCATGATTACCAGAATCGACGTAACTACAAGTTAGCATGAAAAACCTCAATAAAACATGTCACCCTTAAGAAAATTCAATCCTTAACATGCCATCACTATTTTATCCAGATGAAGAAAGTGCCAAGCACCAAGCGAAGCTGCACAAGCAACAAGACAGTATTGAATCGCTGCAGATCACCCTAGAGGAGAAACGACAGGAGACGGCGCGAGTGCGAGACAATTGTGAACGGAGCGCCACCGTGCTGGCTACACTGCTGTCTCAGATACATACACTGGCTATGTAAGTAACCAAGACGATGCATACATATAGAGATGTGATAACCAATGTGTTCATTTGGGAGACATAACTTCAATCCCCGATAAACGAGTGGTTGCCTGCTATCTTTTTATCGCTTGTTCAACTGTTCCCAAACATTTTTTTCAGGACGTCTGAATGTGATTCCCTGCCACTGCTCAAGTTGCTGGGTAAAACGTTTGACATCAATACGACTAATGCGCGTCTCTACATCAAGAGCTTGGAGAAGAAGATCGGAGAAGTCGTTGATATACTCAGGATTGATGAGGTTTGTACATTGACAATTCTATGTATATGCTGTAGACTTCCGTCAACCAAGGATGGTAGGTGGGACTATATCCATCAACATAAAATCTTTAGAGTGACAATGTTCCTTCTATTACTGCTCAATAGCTTTCAAAACGTAGTTTTACTCAGACGATGATAGTAAGCAAGATCGATAGATGTTGTGATAGTAATCGCATGAATATAGGTTTGAGCCTCCTAGCTCACCTTCCCTAAGTCCACCTCTCCGAATTCCCTAAGACCTAAGACGATGAAAACTTACCACTAATTGTCCTTTACCCGCACTAGTCTTCCACAGGCCTGCTTGTTTGTATTGGCAATTTGACTTATTGTGATCCACTATTCCGATATTCTACTAACATATCGCTTTTCCAGGCGCTGCACCGTCAGTGTGAGAGCAAGGAGCGCACGCCGCCGTCCTCCCGCCGCCGCCGCCCGCGCCCCGCGCCCTCCCCGCGACACAACCAGCGGTCTACGGTCTCCGTGCACTAAACTATACGTTACACTACACACGCATAGATGCCTGCTTATACGTGTTTCGAAGCAAACACTGAAAATAGTACTATCATATATGGTTTTTTTCTGATGTAAAACAGTTAAAAAGCAAGTAAACCAAGTCTAAACACTGTCAAAATTCTCCAATGGAAATATATTGAAAACTTCTAAAACTCTTGTTATTGGAAGGTTCTATGCCGTATACAGTAGCATCATGCTGTATACTAGTAGAGAAGTGTAGAGAGAAGAAAATATTCATAACATCTGGTCAGTCATCTGGTCAGCGGGGGGCGTCTGAAAACCAGCGCTGTACCGAGACTTCGGCCTCGGTACAGCATCAGCTGAGACGTCTCCTATTGCTGTATTATCCCTAGTTGTAATTTGTATTTTATATTTCTCTTGTGGCAATAAATGATTATTTTATTATTTTTAATTTTTTTTAGTAGTCTAGTAAATGCAGAAGTACTTTCATTGCACTATACTATAACTACAAATAAATAAATAATATCAATTCGTTCGTACAACTTATGTATTCTATACATATTACACAAACTATACATAATTACAGTCTTTTTTCACGTGGATAAAGATATTTCGGTCAATATTCTTTATGTAAACATACAATTATAAATTCTTTAAAACTATCTATGATATTTTTTTAGACTTTACAATTAGGCCACAGTATTTCCAAACCTCATGTGGTTCTGGTCGGAACTCGAACGGGTTGTATCTTGGAAGGCAGTCCCCGCACCACTACGCTGCTCGCGATCATAGTGTAAGAGGAAGAGCCGCGCGCGCGACACACTGCGCGCAGCAGCTCCAACTCGGATGTCACATCGGATTTGTTGGACACTGTAGTGTCTGGAATACATCGGTATAGAGGTTTAGTTCCTGGCAGTACCAAGCTTAGTTACCTAGTTATCAGTGGTACAAAGTAGTACAAAGAGTAGTAAATTATGCTTAGAACCTAAATCCTTACCCAGCTGTCCTTTGCTCCAGTCAGTTTTCCCCACACTACTCCAAGCCACAGGCGCGTTGGACGGTACGTGTAGCGCGAGTAGTGTTGTCACCACTTTGTCTACCTCCAGGTCCGTCACTTCCCATAGCATGCCTACTATAGTGGGGCTGAGGAAAGAAGTGGTAAGTTATATTAAAGCAGTGAGAATACAATTTTGTTTATTATTTGAGTCGTACCTGCCAGCTAGATGCAGCCGGCGGTGCGAGGCGGCGGGCGGCGCGCGAGCCGGCGCGCGGCGCAGGCGCACGGAGCCGCAGCCCGCCAGCACGGCCACGCCGCGCGCGCCGCCCGCCTCCAGCCCCGCGCCGCCCGCCCCGCCCGCCCCGCCCGCGCCGCCCGCCCCGCCCGCCCCGCCCGCCCCGCCCGCCCCGCCCGCGCCCTGGGCCAGCTGACACCCGTCGCCGTGCCCGCAGTATCTGATACCAATTACACACATTAGTACGGATTACATACAAGTCAACACATGGGTTTGTTTTGGGTTACAGAAAAATATTACTTCGACTAAGAGAGAGCTACCATAGACATATTTCTCCCTCCGTTTCTCTCTCTCTCTTTCTATATGAAGAAAAGAAAAGAGATATTGTCTTTGCCGTGGATAGAGGTCTACTCCTTACAGGCGTACGGTATGCTTGAAAACCAAAATTACATTTGGTATCCACCAATCATATTTAACGTAGCATAACAGCGGAACATGGCGATTCTGCCCCTAACCCTCTAAAATCCCTTGTATTTTCATGTTAGTACGGTACACATACAAGAATATATCAGCCTCTCTGAGATACTGCAGGAAGTCTTGCGGCGAGGGCGCGCATCCAACGTGCCCCTTCCACTCTTCACACCAGTACTGCACGAAGGAATGCATGCGCTTCTGCATGCGCTCCAAGTTTTTCTCTGAAAAAGGACAATTCGTTTGGTAGTGATTGGTATCTTTATCCTTTTTATATGACATCACTAGCAAGGTGATTGCTAACCTTTTTATTCATGCTTTATGCTCAAACTTTTTGGATCAAATATTTTAAAGGAAAGGAAACTTATGTTTCACTGAACTTAGCAACAAAGACCTCACATCCCCAACCCACCAAGTAACCCAATCCACACGATACTTAATTTAAGAGTTTTTAGATTTATTTACACCTACATAAATAACTTAAATCTAAATTCGCAACTAACCTGGATTAATTACATATCTGCCAACATCTCCGGAGATAACGTAATGTCCGTCAATGACGCGTGACTCGTGCGTCTTGTACAAGTGGTACAGGAAGTGAAGGTTCTCTATCCGAGACGCCGGCTGCTGGGACAACACGGGGAGAGACTCCCACGGGAACGTGTCTAGTAGCTGAAAACAGGACAAAGACAGAGAAGGTATAAGAATTAAGATTAACTAGCAGGAACAATTATATGTGCAACATAAGGTATTTCTTGCTCGTCGGATTTTGGAGAAATGGTAATAGTAATGAAGGATTCGCTGATTTGTCAACGGTAGTATAAGCACGCCAAATAAAAAGGTAGCGTGTGACAGAGATAATTCTCCTTTTAGAGGTCGAAAATCAAGAAAAGTCGCCCTCAGTGGTATGCATATTGACTCATCTCGTCTCTGTCGCGTATCATTTAATTTTCTGTCTCAGACGCACACTGCATCGACGGCCGCTGAGACGAGTAATGGTAAGTACTTAGTGCAAAATTTATCTTTGATAGTAGTTAATCATATCTTTCGCATACCTCATCCACAATAAGTACAACAGGATACCGCTTCGCCTTCTTCAGCGTAACCCATTCATCCCCATCTTTGACTTGTGACACGATTTGCGAAAACGCTCTAATTCCATCCACCAGGCTGAAATGATGTATCGCTTGGAAACACTGCGACAGACACTTCAGACATAACTCGTTGACGAAGACAAACTGTTTGTCGCATTTGTCGCACGTTTGAAGTACGGTCCTTATGTCCTCTTTGTTGCCATGTTCTGTAAGTATCCTTCTGATGCACGGCTTTATCTGCTGTGACGTCAGATTTTGACAGCTTTCAACGAGATTATAGAGTAAGACTCTTTGCTTTGTAGTCAGTTTTATGAAGCTGGAATAAGAAGGGTTGAGTTTATTATATTAATACTTAGAAATCTTTAAAATAATCCTAATACAATCAGCACCTATTGTACGAATGGGAGAGTTACAGTACAGGCAGAATCTTGATACCAAGTTTTGTGACTATGAGTTTTATAATTTTTCTTCTTAACATACTAAGTGGTCATCTCTATCAGTTAAGATAAAGCGATTTTAATAAGACAAGGCATACAACTTAGTCTTTGTTAGGTGCTGAACAAATATGCAATAAAGTTCCACCTGAAGGTTATACCTTACCCCCAATCAGCAATAGCGTCGTCCACCAACTTGACAATCTTTTCTTTGAGAGTAGGGTCCTGCAGTTTACCAGTCAGGAGACACCCCCAGCCACCAATCCACTCTTTGTCCATCACATTGATTACACTCTGGAAATACATCAAATTTTTAAAGACCATGTCACTTCTAGTCATAAATAGTGCTGAAGAAGTGCTGAGAAGGAATGCTGTCCTTAAACCAATCACAATACATTAAAATTGTCAAACAATTTGATTGTGTTTCAAACTTAGGAAAAAGTGTATAGTGTGTGGCCAACTATTGATATTGAACGAAATAATTAAAATTACGTGAAACGTGTTAGTATCATCAAAGGTTTGTTTACATTAAAACTAGACTATAAGTATGATAGGATATTAGTACCTTCATCCTAAGATCAATATCTTCCCGCTGACTCCAATAGTTCTGCACCAGCCGCTTGCTGTTCAAGAACTGAGCATTGCTAATTGTGTTGTAGTTGTCTAGTAATAGCGAATACAACTCAGTGAAAAGAGGTTTTTCTCCTTCTGTAATTGGATTTGAGGTATTTATTACAATATTGAAGTTGTTGAGTGTTACTTGTTAATAGTTAATGAGTTAATGATAAGAATGCAAAAGTTAAGCTAGCTAACTAGTTATACTGTCTTGTATGACCAACAATTTTGTGCTCAGATTGAAACGGTGGCCACCCATCTGAGCTAATTTCTAATTAAAGTTAAATATAGAGGACATATTGTCCTTGGCATGTATCTTAGCATGCAATAGACTAAGGATAAAAACTTTGGAGTTTAAACTTATTTTGTTAGAGAAAAGGTACTTTATGCATTGAGATACTAGTTGCTGTTAGTTACTCGTTAATAATCTATACTAATATTATAAAGCTGCAGAGTTTGTTTGTTTGAACATGCTAAGCTCAAAAACTACCAATCCGATTAGAGTAATTCTTTTTGGAATGGACAGACACATTCAACGGGAAGGTTATAGACTACTTTTCATCGGGAAATTCCCACAGCAACGGGCACAACGCGGGTAAAACCGCGGGGCGCTGCTAGTAATCTAATGAAATTATAAGTACCTTTAGTGACATTGGCTGGTATTTTAATAGTAAAAGGATGCAGCTCGTCATAATTGAGATAGTCATTACAGAACACACTCAGCATCAGGGAGTTGACATCTCTGTTGTATTCGTCAAGGGGCAGAAGATTCTCATTTGGATTGTATGGAGTTGTCAGCTGGACTACTGTCCATTCTGAAAATTAAAGCAGAGTAAGGCTATGAATAGATAGACAGACTGTGATTCAACTGCAAAACTGCAACAGAGTGAGTTAACTGCACACAAACTGGGTAGTATGAATGTAGTGAACCAACTGTGTAGATCAATTGCAGTTGCTGTATTAAAAATCACAGTTCAGTAAATGCAGTTTAACTCTGATTCTGAACTGTGTAACTCCACGAAGTAGTTATAACAATTACATTACCTTTGGGTAGTTCTTTCAATATTCTAAAGAAGTTGTCCACATTATTTTGTTTGGTAAACTTCAAGTATTCCTTGTGGAATGGTAACGCATCATCAATCTCATACTTGGTTAATGTTTCATTTATTTCATCTATGTCATTTAAAAATATATTCAGTAGTTCATTGTCTTGGTATACATTCCTGCAAAAAATAGATGGAATTTTATTAAGATAAGTACATGGATCATATTCAGGTTGATGAACTTAGCCTGGTATGGGCATTGGTTGGTGATGGCCTATTGGGCAAGAATCATGGTATATCCTTACATAGTATAAAACAAAGTCGCTATTTTTGTCTGTTTGTTTGTCTGTATGCTTAAATCTTTAAAATTACGCAACGGATTTTGATGCGGTTTTTTGTAATAGGTAGAGTGATTCAAGAGGAAGGTTTTTATGTTAAAAAAAACCCGAAATTCCCAAGGGAACGGGCACAACGCGGGTAAAATCGCGGGGCGCTGCTAGTATAATACATACCTTGGACATTTACCAGCTAACTCCTTCACTGGTTTTAAATAACATTGTATCTTGTAAAGTTTATTTCCTGTAAAAGCAATTGAGGAGTATGTTAATGACTATTTTATTTTAATTTGCCTAACTTATCATGTGTGAATACATCATTATACATTTGTATTTATATTAGTTTTGTTTAAAACATTGATTTCTCTTTGTCTGTAGGTGCAGCAATTACTATTTCTGGTTATTTTTACCCAACTGCGGCGGGCGAGGCTCAAATGGAAGGTTATTTTTAAATTAAATTTAAATAATTTTACCTGTATTCTTAATTTGTTCATCTCTGTAAATAGCCATAGATCTTATGGAAGTGGAGACTGATTCACTTAAATGGAAGGCGCAAGCGAGCTCGTAACTTTCAGCAAGACATTCTTCTGCCATTAACTTCCTACCACCTAAAATCAAACGTTATTTTTTTATAAATACTCATTACTGTTATTGGAGTACATTTTGCTGGATAGTAATTGTAATATATAGGTATTTTAAACGCTCCCATCTAGTTTTGTGAGGACTATTAAAGAAAAATACTGAATTTATGATACTGAACAACAATAATAGGTATCAATAAAAATAAACAATAAATGAAAACTTACTTTCATAATTCGCGAAGTTGGGAGTTGAAGGACAATCATTCACTAATTTATGTAGCGTGTCTTTGTAGAGGGCCTGAGTATAGTTTATCGTATTTGTGAATATATCAAAATCTTCCATTATTAAAATAGAACCGCTAAACTTGGTGATAAGTATGTTCAAATCAAATCAAAACACAAAACATTTGAATTGAACTAACGGTAGGTACACTCGAGGGAGGAGGAGTTTGACAGTGACAGGTTGTATTTATTGTCTGATTGGTCGATTTTTGGGTCACGTGGTTTTAGTACAGATTAAACTTAACATTTTGATTCTGACAGAATACCAACATTCATTTTTAGGTTTTTTATTGATATGGATTGATCGGTGATCCAGACGTATTACCAGGTATTACTACCACTACTACGTCTTCTGCAATTTAAATAGAAACTGTTATTAATTATTATGGTAATTACGGCTGCTGGTCGTATAAAAGTAATTTTTGCTTACCCCCATGCTGGCTGAGTAACCATAACATTTATTTAAACATTGAGTTTCCGGTTTGAAAAAATCCTACCGGATACGGAAATATCTTCCCACATCACAACTAAAATTTTAGCCATATTTTACCAAAACACGTTGGTTGCGGCATTGTTTAGGGAAGGATTTTACCACATAATATAAATATCTAAATTATCACATTCAATTTCAGCCCTTGTTCACAAATCAGATCCTTAAACCTTTTAAAATGAAAACCTAAACCGGGATTCCAAATCTCCAACTTTATTTATGTATCAACCTATGTACCTATAGCAAAATACTTTGAAGACAACGACTTTGTTTTATACTATGTAGGCTACAAAGTATAAAACAAAGTCGTTGTCTGTTTGTCTGTATGCATAAATCTTTAAAATTACGCAACGGATTTTGATGCGGTTTTTTGTAATAGGTAGAGTGATTCAAGAGGAAGGTTTTTATGTAAAAAAAATCCCGAAATTCCCACGGGAACAGGCACAACGCGGGTAAAACCGCGGGGCGCTGCTAGTATAGTTTAAATTAATGCTCTCAGTGGAATCTCGAAATATGCGCACTGTTGTATTTACTTTTCTGAGCCTAGTCCAACAACCAGCCATCTGAGTAAACAACTTTAGGTACCTACCTAGTTAATTATGTAGATTTATATAAGTGCTTCAGCTGTCGTCGGACAGTTTGTTTTAAAGACAATTCAATTCAACCGTACTTTCTATTCATTGAATATTAAGGTGAGGCGTGAGAATATTCATCATTAAGCAATACATAATCAATCTACTGCGCATACAATTTGTAGGTAGGCTAGAATAGCTTACGGATTTTATATTTCAGACATTGATCAAATAATTAAAGTTACCTAATTAATCATTCGACATACCTACAGATGTTTATAAAGATATACTGATCCTTTCATTAAAGTTAATTAGGTATACTAAGATTGATTTTCAAGCGTAATGTTCACACAATCTTTAATTACCTAAATTTAATTTGAAACAAAAGGTTCCTACAATTATTGAGACTATGTATGTTTGTACTTGATGCCCAATAACAAACACGTTCTTAATGCAATTAAATAATTACTTAGGCACTTAATTTACTTAATTAGGTATGACCTAAGTAAGCCTAAAATATTCGTACTCAACCTGAGCAGGTTCGAGTTCAAGGAACGATAAAAGCAAAATACACATTTAATACAGTTTAAACTTTATTTTAATAAACATGAAGCGTTGATTAGTCGGCTGGATTCCAGACCACGGTATAAAAACAAATGGAAACAGAAGCAAATTTACAAAAAATGTAAAACATCTCATCTGTGATTATTATGCTTAACAATAAATAAGACTGATTAGGTCTATGCTGACTAAAAATGCTTCTTACAATAAAAAAATACCTAAGTATTAGTGGCACTGATAAAATGTGTAATACAACATGCAGAACTTTACTCTGTGCTAATAAGTAAGGCACGATCTATTTAACATTTAAAACAATAGTTTTTTTAAAACATTTATAAAATACCTATTATGGCCAAATGCAAAGAATACATAAACAATTTAGTTTTTGTCTAATAATATATATATAAAATGCTTAGAAGCAGATTTAATTGGAGGCACCTTTTAGTAACTTTCAATATCTACAAGTACAACTCTATCAGTGCTGTTTGAATACAAAGTAATAAAAGTAAGCAATACTGTTAAAATAATACATAAGAAAAAAAAAGGTACAAAGCAAATGGATACAAAAAATAGCAACATATCATTGCCATACAAACTAAAATACATGTGCAATACTTTACAGCTGTTATATCAACACAAATAAACTATTCGAATCAATCAACATGCTTAGAAACAAGTTTTACAAGAAACTTACAATAAATACTGTGAGTTAAGTTAAACATTAACTTCATTATAACAGAACCAGATAACAACCGTTTTATCATTATGTACCAAACCATTGGTCAGTAAATACTAGTGATTTGTGTTAATATTACTATGCCATTCCATACATATAAAAGTACCTAAGTACGTGTGATATGATACTCGACCAAGTAATTACATCTAATCGTTAATAAATCATCTCTGGTGACCACTACTACAAAAATATCATGTATAAAAAGTTTCTACAAATTCACATATCGTAAAGGCATTCGTTGGATATGAGTCAAAGGCACAAATGATCAGTGTTTACTTAAACGATAGTTACAACCTTATGATTATACATCACAAAGATAAAATTGCAATAACGCCAGTCTACAGTACGGAACAGGAGTCGACAGTGATATGCTACGGTACAACACAACTCAACATAAGTTACAAGCACCACTTCACAAATCTACGTAAATTTCATCTGATTAGTCTAACCCTTAACCATTTAAGTTATAAACTCGATTATACAATTAGTTATTAATCTAAACATCTGATAAATATTTAACTTTACAATAAAAATTATGTATACGTCTATTATTGCCTTTCATCCATAAGTTATTAGCAAAACTGCTAACATGTTTTCTACCTTTAAAATAAATATGTAGGTATATACATTTCATTTTGCTAAATTCCTATCTGAAAAACACTTGAACATTATCGTGATTTCAAAATGGAAAGATTATTTTATGCATGCTAATCAAAGTTTATCTTATTTACAATTCAAAGTAGATCAAAGAGTAACAAAATCCTTGATGTTATATCACATAGACGTTTCTTTCTAACAGGCAATAGCCAAAATAAATAAAAGGAAATGTTAAAAAAATATGTATAACAACGATATATAAATAGCTATAACATCTACCCCAGGTAAAGAATTTATTAGGTGACTTTATTATGCGAAATTACTGTTGTATTTATTCCTGTGCATCAGATTGTCTCCGCTCAAATGAGCAAATAGCGTAGGCGTCGATACACTTCGCAATGCGCGACCTCACATCACGTATAATTTATTCTATCTCGCGGCATCGCACCGGTATCGGTCGGTACTCGCGCGCAACTAGATTAAACTAACTATTACATCGTTTTAACAACAAAGATGACCGAGAAACTGACTACATACAAGCTAAAAATAAATGGAAAAGACCAACAAGGGGCACCAAAAACGGAAGTTGGAATTTATGAGAATGGAGTCATCAAGACATGTGGTTTACGATAGATCTCTTGTTCGAGGGGGAAGCGTCCAGAATGCGCTCATTTAGCTTGTCCTCCTCCCTGAAATGAATCCGCGTGATCACAATATCCCCCGTGCTGAGGGTTTGAGAACCAACCTCTGGCTTCTTTGCTTCATTGAGATCATTACATTTAACTTCATCATTGGAACTATGGCATCTGCAGCAACAACTCTTTTTGTCTGTATTCAAATCTCCTATATTCAAAATTTGGCTCAGATTTGACCAGTCCTTGTTTTTGAGCAGAGGCAGTGTTTGTTCCATAGTTTGGGAGAACTTGTCTTCTAACTCACCACTTAATGGAGCTACTGCAGACAGGATAGCTTCCAAGCGGTTGATTTTTTCAACTTTATCCATGTTTGTGTCTGATAGAATTTCATCCATCATTTGCATGGACTCTGTGAGGCTGGGAGGTTGTGTGGAGTGAGGAGAAGAAATTGGATCAGAGGGGTTTGACTCCAAGCTAGCCATTTCATTTTCTTTTTCATCATCATCTGAATCTGAATCCTTGTCCTGGCCAATGGCTTCTAATTTCTCTAGTTTCTTAGATATTTTATGACAGCCTTTTAGTTTTTCTTTTTCCTCTTCTGTGAGTTCTAAATACCTCAGTAGTCTGATTTCCCTGTTGCTTAGCACAATGTTCTTTGTTGATTCTGCCAGTTTGTGTTTTAATTCACCCACTTCTGTATTGATTTTCCTTTGTCTTTTACGCAACTTTACTTCTGTAGGTTGAATATGCATAAATACTTGTTCATTACTTAATTCTTCAAACAACTGCTGATTGTCAGGTTTAATATTGCTTGACATATAGGCATATATTGCAGGGTTGACCAGAGACAATACATCGGAAGCTGCATATATGATCATATCTTTGGTGAGGGGTCTGCGGGCCCAGTAACGCTGGTCTCTTCTGTACACATTCTTCAACTGTTCCTTCATGGGGTTCATAGGAGCATTGTAAAGTTCACATAAAGCATTGAGACTCAGATTTTTTACCTTGTAAACTGGCACACCTTGTTGTTGCAACTGTAACACAGCATGAGCAGCTTGTGTGTCAAACACACTCTTGAGAACAATCTCAAATTGATTGTGCAAATTGACTGAATCATTTCTGCAATCATGAATTATCTTAATAACACTCTCACTCTCCAATAATTCTTTGATTTTTCCTTCAATTAGCATTCCTGGACATGCCATTATGTCTAGTATGTACACTTCTCCATTCATTGTAGCAATCTGGCACAGAGTCAAAACACCTTTGAGCCCGAGGTTGATACCCTCACAATCAAATGACACAATGCTCTTAGCATTACGCTTGGGAAGCATTATACTGTCAATCAAAGCAGCACATTCTCTTACACTAGCTATGACAGTAGTGCACTGGAGTACTTTTTGTCTCCAAGCTTCTCCCATCAAATTGTTCCTCAGACTCGGAGTGCCATTAGTTTCTTCAGCACTGCGAGCATTCAAATGATTATTGACTCTGTCACGTACCATATTTTCAGCCAAATTCTTAATTACAATTGAATTGATTCTCTGTTTGAGCGTTTGATTGGCAATGTTGGCTTGTGGACCACGGGGAGATTCAATTGGGCTGAGTATTCTGTTAGCTGGACTCATCGTACCATCTGAAGGGGTAGGGCTTGCAACAGTAGGCGGAGCGGGAGACACGGGATTCTCTTCAGCCATAGGCTTTGGTGATTCAGTCTTCACTTTCGGTTTTGCATTTAAATACATTACAGGTATTTTTGGTTTACTTATCAATGTGACCAAGTTAGCTTGAACATGAAAACTGTCAGAAAAGATTTTAAGAAAAGCACTTAAATCTGCCGGGGACTTGAACATTTGGTACCAGTACTCCTGTGGGAACCTTGAGACAATTAAGTGGAAGAGTTGATCCACCATCACAGGCCCTTTGGCTTCAATACACTGCGCTACATAATCCAATAACTGTTGAGCAGTATCTGTGTTGATATTGGCTACTGGTAGATTATGGAATTGTTCCGAGTTTGTGTGTGTGTTTCCTCTTCTATGATTCTCACTGACTAGAACTACATTGTCATCGATAATTTGGAAAGTATCGGGATGCTTCAGAAGGAAGTCTTTGAACTCCTTGATGCGCTGTCCGGAGATGTGACGCACCTGAGGGGACGCCTGGCTGCGGTGTCCGAGTAAACTCTTGATAGGTACCTCGGTGCCCTCGCCGTACTGAATCATCTTGCCCGCAAAGTATTCCTTCGCTTCTTCGATGTAGTCGTTGTTGGAGGAGGCGCCAGCCCCGCTCGGATGCTTCTGGAATGTGTTGATATCAACATAGTCCCCGTCTATGTTGAACAACGCCGGGTACTGAGCCAGGAATTTCTTCAACCCCGACTGAGACCCGCCAGCGATTTGTCGCATCTCCTTCGTGAATCCCTTGGCACCAAACTGGCAGGAAAGATCGTGCAACGTGCGCGGCTCGCCTTTGTCGAGTAGCCGTTCCACAAAGAATAATAGAGTGAGGTTCCTAGCGAGCTCATATTCCATTGATTCCATTTCCCTGCAGTTGGTGCCAATTTAGTAAGCTTACACTAATTTATTCTACGTAATATGTGTCACCCAAAACACCATGAAATTTTTCTTGTTCCACTACGAGACCATAGATAGACGTAAAATAAATGAATGAACCCTGTCGATCATTAGTTCATTCAGTTCCACAGATAGTAAAAAGATAAAACTATAATGATCTCAGATATTTTACAACTGTAAAATCTACCCGACTTTACTGTAAAACTATGCGTAAAACTAAAAACTAATACGTGGCTTTCTAAATCTTTTCTTTGCAATATAATAGGGTTTAATGTTTTCGTTATTGATAAATGTTGATATTCCACAGATAACATTTCCATTTTATCACAAAATTAGCAGTCACTGTTATTTATTATGACGTATGTGATTTTATTTAGGTTGCCACCGTCACTGTCATTTATATTCTTGACCAACAAATTCTTGATGCCCGTCATTATTCCATTAATTTTAATTTGTATTTAAAATATAATATACATTATACAACTGAACTTGAAGTATAGAGTCCATAAATTAAAAGACTATAAAATATCAATTACTCAAACATAAGTGGAGAGCGTGTCGACACGTTGAAACTAAAAAAATGGTAAGTCAAACGTGTGAGACACCCACTTTTGCACTCACCGACCGACAACATCAAAGTTTTTATGATTTTCTAATTTTCCAGTTGGTATTAGTCCTTGGAGACCTTCATATCCCTCACCGTTGCAGCAGCTTGCCTCCCAAGTTTAAAAAGCTGCTACTACCAGGCCGGATACAGCACATACTATGTACTGGCAACTTGTGTACGAAAGAGTCCTTCGATTACTTGAAGACGCTGGCTAGTGATGTACATATTGTTAGAGGAGACTTTGATGAGGTAAGGATACTATTATTGATCAAGTCTAAACTATCCTTGTATGTATATTCATCACTCACTATAGGAAAGAAATGTTACATGTACTTTTTGTGTTCTATGCATACTTAGAGAACCTGTTTATAGAAGAGTATTTGTCTAAAAGATAGCTTCATACTAAATTTATGTGTTTATATAACGAGTCCAGACATCATCTTCAAATAACAGTGCAATATTTACACACCATCTAAAATCCTTGTAATAATTGTCATATTATGTATCCTTCTTCATTTGATGTGTTTCAGAACACAACATACCCGGAACAGAAAGTGATAACAGTTGGGCAGTTCCGGATCGGCCTCATTCACGGTCACCAGGTGGTCCCATGGGGCGATGAAGAGTCCTTAGCCCTGGTGCAGAGACAATTAGATGTTGATATACTGATATCAGGACACACACATCGGTTTGAGGCATATGAGCATGAAAACAAGTTTTATATCAACCCTGGATCTGCTACTGGAGCTTTCAGCCCTTTGTATAGGTAGGTTATACAGATTATATTGGTTGAGAGCATATCAGAACGATTCTGCACTTCATTCATTCATTTTCAGATTAAAAAATAAAGAAGAAAATATTTCTTTCACTTAGTCCAATCTAATATAATAAATTCTCGTGTGGCGGGGTGCATGGTTGAACTCCTCTGAAATGGCTCAACCGATTCTCATGAAATTTTGTGTGCATATAGGGTAGGTCGGAGAATCGCACATCTATTTTTCATCCCGAAATTCCCGCGGGAACGGGTACAACGCGGGTGAAACCGCGGGGCGCAGCTAGTAATGAGATAAATATTACTGTCTACATAAATTTTATTCTATCATTTTTAAACTATTTCAATAACACAATATACAGGCTTAATTATATTGGTTTGATGTGAGCCTTATTCCTTGTACTAATATTAATATATTTCACATTTCAGGAACTCCACTCCCTCATTTGTGCTGATGGACATTCAGAGTTCAACAGTTGTCACCTATGTGTATAAATTACTAGGTGACGAGGTTAAAGTAGAACGGATCGAGTACAAGAAAGCCTAACATACTGTGTAAATAAATGGTCTTTGGTGTCTTTCCATTGGAGGTGTGCTTTGCTATGTGGCTAATTGGTATACATCCACCAGTTATGGTTTGATATATCAAATGTGGTACATATATCAATGTACGCTATGCTTTGTCTAATATACCAATAGAGTTGTGCTGAGCTGTGCATTGATATGATATGAAGATAGTGTACATTAGCATAGTGTAGTTCTGATGGATGGACTTAGGCACCCTTATAGTAATTTACGATAAATATAGAACATTTAGGTACTTCGCAAAATAATGTATATTTTGTTGGTTATTAATAAGTTTTTGAAAAATATAGAATTTGAGATTACCATCACTAGCAAGCATCATCCTTTTCAAAATGAATCATAGATCTGTTTTCAAAATTCGATAATGATGGGCATTTCAATGTGAAGTCATTAGATTGAAATCAAAAACTTGGATGAAGTATTGATTGGGAGTAGGTGTTTAATTGTATAAATAAAATATAATTTTTATTTACTTTTTAGTAATGTCTGATATGCCTGGTATATTTGTATGCATGTATGTTGCTAAGGGCGTAATATAATGTATGAGGAACAATGAGAAATCTGTATTTTTTCTTGTTTCTTTGGTTCTGTTGGTTCGATAATATGCAACCCTTTCTATGTTGATCATGAAAAAAAATCAATAGTATATTGGTAAAAAGTCAATCGTTTTTCACTCATAAAATCATGTTGTTGCGTGGTACTTTTTTACTACTAGCAATTAACGCAAAAAATAAATTGTGAAATGTAATTTAAACAAACTTTAAATATGCCATAGTTATGTATCTACAAGTAAATAACTACATTATTATGTAAATGTATAAAAAATGCGTTGTTAGGTAAGATTTGTGATAAGATCTATTATTATAATAAATATTTTATTGAAACAAAGTGCTTTTTTGTATCTTCACACACATCCACTGCTGGCTTAACTAGGTGCTCCAGAGATGTGTCCTACATTTCAATTGTATCGATAGGTAAACATCATTTTAATCTAACTTATCTCTCCCACTGCACGCAAAGGTCTCTTAATACCTTCAAATATTATAAAGGTGTTAGGTGTCCTAGGATCTTTAGCTTTTACGCACTAGCGACCAGCCGCCTAGGCGGTTCAACCGCTATTCTAACCGCGTGACGCGGTAACCCGCGCTCCAACCACTATGGCGGCTAACCACAATGAAACCGCGTTAACTATGATTACTTACTATAAAAATCAATGTTAGTATCGGCCTATTTTTTATTATTATACTAGCACGTCACCTGTAACAATACATACTTATAGTAAACAAAATATTAGGAAGGACTATCAATCTATATTTCTAAACATAACCGGCCCTTTGGTAGTTATGTGCGTGCAATACATATACGAGTATTAGGCAAGCCCTTAAGCCACACAGTTCTTTGACACCAAGTTACGCAACGCGACTGTTAGACCAACGAAAACAGATAGTAAATACCGCGATACCTACTGACAGGGACGCAACACGAACACAATACTCACTAATCTTACTATTTGTCGTGGTATTTTTAAGTTTTTACAAACATGACAAACATACATTTACATAATGTGTCTTTCTTTACGTAAAAATATAAAGGTAATAGCAGTAGCCCACGGTTTTACCCGCGTTGTGTCCGTTCCCGTGGGAATTTTAGAATAAAAAATAGCCTTTAACCTTCTGAGATAAGCACATTGAATAGATGTCATTTGTAGTTGTAGAAAGAAAGAAGGAACGAAAGCATTAGCGAATGACTGCATATGTATAAATGTGCCATTGCTAATATTCTATCATCATCAATTCATCACACCCAAAATATGAGTGTACAGTTTACGCCGTGATTGCTGCCGTTATCATCACACCTACCAGCAGAGGTAGATGCAAATGGGGTTATAAATTAATTCTCAGTTAGGTTAGCTAATTTGTTTATGCGAAAATACAATCTTAATTCCACTGTCCTAAACGAACACTGGATTATACCGATTTTAGAACTACTTCGATGGGTTGGTACTCAATAACTAATGCAATTTTCAAATGCAAGAAAGGTCACATAGATGCGAACTCCAACTCCACTCTACAGTCTGGTAAAATATGTATACTTAACTGGTAAGATAAAAATGAGAGTAGGTATACGTACGTATGTATCACACACACACAACAAGACCTCGCCAGGTAAACGTACCCAAAACCTTCGTACCTGCATCCACAGATTACTTAATAATTATAGTTACTACGAAAACCGAAAAATTGAACTGAACAGCCCTTACTGAGGATAACTATTACCCGAGATTACTTTATTTTATTACTCAGTAACTATTTTAAAAGACTCGCTTTTGCTCGTAAACAAAATATAATAGCCACATGTAAACAGACCTCGAAATCATATCTAAACAACAAAACAAGTACACAAACAATAGCTGCCTTCCGCGTACAACACAACAACCAGTAACTTAAGTATCTACTGCCGAATATCTACGTGCTGTTTGTCACGTGAGCCGGTTACTCTAATTACTAAATAAAAATAAGGAAAATCTTAATCTATCCATCGCCTATTAAGTTAACTAAGCTAATTGATTGTTAGTTTAAAGTTGCCCTAAATGAGAGTACCTACGTGAGTGTGGGAGCGTATATAATGGCCCTGGCTGGTGATCATGCTATTATTCGCACGTCTGCGCTTAAATTAAATGATATTGATGAATTTGTTTTTGCACTGATTTATCAATGACGTCTGTCTTTTCTTTTGAATTTGGGGTCGAGGACGTTTATGTTTATTTTGATTGACCGCTACTGAACTAACACGAACATTAATGAGGTATGTATGATCTATATCTGCTATGTAATTTTTTATCCGAAACACTGAACTGCTTCCCCGCACCAAAGTCGTCGACTTAGGATGGAGATGGGAATGTCAGCCGCAGGCCTGATGGGATGTTACCATGTGGAACCCAGACTCTCTGCGGCAGACCAAAACGGAGATGGCGAGACGAGCTTGACGAGTACTTACTGGTCTGGTTGGCGTCAAGAAGCTCTTGACAGAACTGTATGGAATAAATAGGGGAGGCTTTGTTCAACAATGGAACACTTAAGGCTCATATAATAATTATTTTAATGTAGAACATTAATCTCTCATAAAGTCTTTGAAGGATATCTTAATAATATATTTTCGACTAGACAACAGATTGAGGTAGGCTATGGCATAAGAATACCTGGGCATAACTCTTATGTAAGGAAAATCAACTTATTAGTCATAACAATCCCAGCTTTATTCAACAAATAAAAAATGAAGAACTCAATGTAAAAAACAAGTAAAATATACTGAATATTTTAAAGAAAGAACACCGCAGGACAAAACCAAAACAAAAGAAGAGTGGTTTAAAAAAAAACAAAGCCCTGTGTGGTTACGTGCACATGTTCAAGTAAATATGCGATATCATAAAAGGGAGTTATCAAGGGCATTTGCTAAGTAGAAACTTTGTATGGGTGCAAGTGCAAGACATACCTACCTAAATAAAGAATGTAGATACACTTGTATATGCGCTTGCGCACCCAAACACAAGCACATGTTAACCTCCCCCTTTCACGGCGTCTGCACCGGTAGCGGCAAATAAAACCGAACGAACATTCCAAATTCGAACCAGTCCCTTTGCAACCGTTGAACAGAACTAAAGTCCCTTCGCGGCATTCGTATCGTGAATGCGACGCACCCGGGACTGTTGTGTTTTTATATAGATACAGACTGATACAGTAAACGCTTTAAAAAGTTGGTTTAAGTGAACAAAATGGCGTTATCAATAGTGAGATTTGGATTGGGGAGAGCAGCTTCTATTCTGGAGAGGCAGGCAGCCGTAGTCTCTGTCTGCAATGGGCACATTTCTCCAAGTACTATGGCGGTAAGTTAACTTTGAATATAGGTATTGAGTTTATAAGCGTGATGTCAATGACTTTAGTTTGCGCACTCAGCCGTTTGCAGACAACATTCTTTTAGGACACAATCTATCATAGTAGACCCCTCGACTGTTTGAAATGGCTCTAGAATATTCTAACATTAACTTATGGTGCAATATTGTATGTCTAGAGGTTGAAAATTCTATACTATTTTGAAACATATTATGCAAAACCTGAGTGTTACATTGTGTTGCATACATAAGTAAATGAAAATTAATATGGGTCTAATATACCTACCTATACCCAGTATTCTAAAGATGAACCAAAGCTATAAGATATTATGTTATGAGTCTTAATTTATGTATGTGCAGCATAGGTAGGTACTTACCAAATTCACTAACTTCTCCATTTAACAATTAAGTTTAATCATGAGGACGAATATAATTAGTAGATACTTAGCAGTACCTACTTTCCTTCCTGTGATTAATTAAAATAGTTACTTGTTATGAATTAATTTAACTTAATTATAGGTACCTACTTAACCTTAACTTTCTATGCTGATAGTTATACTTATCTGACTTGAAGAAAAAATAAAGCGCTTTAAAAACATATCATCGACTTTAATGGGGTAGGTACTAGCTATAAGATACCTACAAAAACCTGAAAGATTTTTCAAAATTGGTTCATACTCTATACCAATAATATTGATCAATAGCATCTATTAGTAAGTACCTACCTACCTATCTACAAAAACAGTCGAATTCAGAGACTTTATTGAAGTGGGTAATAAGTAGAAACGGAATGCTCGGCTTGCCTATTTAGTATTGGTGTTTGTTTATTAACGACTTTTTTACCTACCCTAATTAACAAAGTGTAGGTTTCGGTTAATTAACTAAAATTAGGTAAGTACCTCGGTACCTCGATTGATTTGTAAATATATGTTTCTTGTGAATTTTGCAAGTTTATCCACTAGTTTATCAGTTGGGTCAGAAAAAGAGAAAACTTTAATAGTTGATAACTTTTAATCATGTAGACTGGTCAGTTCACTGTCCCTTTAACATTGAGGACAATAAGGACAATTGCAAGTTTTCGGAGATTTCTAGTCAATAATTTTTGAGCATTATATTATACTCTTTCTTGTCATCGTACTTGTAAACACACAGTTTTTGATAAAGCAATAGGTAATATGAATACTATGAATGGATAGGTCAAAGATCAATAATATCGTTAGTTAGGTAGGTACTTAGTTATTTCGTTAAAATCAATGTTCTTAGCAATGCTTTAATGAATAGTTAGGTCTCAAAAACATTGGTCCTATCCTATCTTCCAAATTAGTAAGATAGTACGAGTAAGTCCAATAACTACCTACTCAGAAACTGAAGTAGACCTTACACAATGTAAAAGCCGACTATTCAGTTTTCGAAATATTTAACAAACTTTATTAATTTATGTAAAGTAGCATAATAAAAAGCTACTAAAATCTGCTAAGAGTCAACTTTTGCGTCAATAACAGGCGAAAGCACACTACAGTTACCAACAGACTGGTTTATTAACATGAAACAAGTTGAGTAAGGATTTTATAAACGTAGGTATTAATAATCCTAAAATATTGTCGAAAGTCAATAATACTTTCCGTTCGCAGAACTTAAATTAAGTTAGTAAATGAAATACCTATTTTATTTCAGTAACGAGACCCAAGCTAGTGATATAAAAATATATTTCTATCAATTTCACTAGGTACAGTTACGCTGCTAAAGTTCTTAGGTATTGGAATATCTTAATTTTAAATTACAGCTGGAATTACCAACTTACATGAGAAGTACCTACTCTCTTTAATGACATTTCAACAACTTAAAAAACATGATATCCTAACAGATAATCTGACTTTACCGACTTCAATTTGGGTCTTTAAGAGTATTACCAACTTTTTTGAAATCGGCTAACAACGTACCATTCTGTAATCATACGCTTTCATGTACCTTACTTATCGAAATTGGTTCATACACGACGGAGATATGATCTAACAAATATATAAAGCACTAGCAGCGTCCCACGGCTTTACCTGCGTTGTACCCGTTCCCGTGGGAATTTCAGGATGAAGGGTAACTTATAACCTTCCCGTTGAACGTGACTATCCATTAAAAGAAGAAGCATTCAAATCGAAATGGTAGTTCCGAGATTAGCCATTACAAACAAACAATCTTAGAAACTTTACCTCTTTAGAATATTAGATCAAACAGTCTGAATGGGAATCTTCTTCGTTGCTTTTAGAAGTCTTTAAAATATCCCCCTTTGGCGGTTTGAATGTGACTTGTTTACTTATTAATAAGGTTAATACAGTTTTCATACATCCAATCAGTGTAGTGTGATTCCAACAAGTCGTTATATCAATCTGTATCAATTGTCGGTGTGTCGGTGATCTGTTGTCATCCGGGGACCTCATGCGACGACCGCGGCCATTGAGTTCAATGTTGTAATCAGTTTGATTGTTATTGTGAGCCGACGATGGTCCTATCACGTAGTACCTATACTTACACCTGGATATTGTCGGTTCAGTCTAGGTAATGTACCTAATTGGACATTATTGAGTGAGCTTTACTAGTTGTGAGAAAAGTTACTAAGATGCCTAAAGTGCTTACTTATTTGGAAGAACTTTTAGTTAGAGCAGAAGTATTTACTATCGTCATGGCAATGAGTTTTGTGATTTAATGCTTGGTCAAGAAAGTGGTTGACTCATTGCTTGCTGGTAGTGGCAAGTCCTTGAATTGGCCAGTATTTGGTCGCCCCGAGCATACGGCTTGCTCGGACTGTGATATAGGTACTATGGTCATGATTTGACGACTGTCATCATTTTGTAAAGATCACAATTTTCTTCCTAGCTTTACAGATCATTAGTTTCAAATAACCACTGTAACACTTACTCTCATATTCATTTAATTATTAGTAAAAAATGGTATTACGAGTACACCAAAGTAGATGCATACACGCTAATATATTTCGAAAAATAAAGATAGTCAAGGAAAACTAATGTTAAGGCGACGATATAATAGGTACCTATGTGAATTAAGCTAAAACACTACCTACGGGATTAAATCCTTTTTTCTCCATAATCTGTACTAAAATCATATACCTACCTATTTTTAAATACATGTTAATTTAGACACTTCAGTCCATATTTTCTTCATTTTATTATTTAAATTAAATTATTTTTAGTAGCTCTATTATACCTATGTATATGCAAAGAAACCCCCAATTTAGATATTTCAAACCATATTAGTAAATACAAAATCTATTGATTCTTCAACTTATTTTTTCAAATAACTTTTGTAATTATTTTTAGAGTTCAATTAACTAAAAACGATGCACAGAACGCGTGATAATTATACCTCCGGCCACCGAACAATTTACTCGAGCAAGGTCATTTGGATATAGCCAGCTCTTAAAATGCATAACCTGCGCAATACGACGTTAAGTCTGCATGGTACCGAGTCGACTGCATTCCTTATCCAATATGCATCGCCACAAAGACCACCGGCCGGCGACACCGTGTCCTTGTAGTAATAATATTACTTATTTAGTAGGTAGGTACTTACTTCAGTCAGCTTGTGTAGGGTTTTGTTTATAAGTTTTTTATGAAGTTGTGAACAATAAGAATATTGTTCTGTGGTTCTGTATGTATTCAAGTAAGTTTTATATTGTTAAGGAACCTATGTAAAATATTAACTGCGATTTTGTTTAGTTACCTACCCTTGATTATGCAGTTGAAATAGCAATGTTAAGGATTCGTATGTACCTACAGGTGCACAACTAGGTATACTAAATAATAAAAAAAGACGTGTGGCACTCGGGGACTGCCGCGGTAAAGCTATTGCATAGTTATTTTTTGTATCACTAGATGGCGTTAGTGGGGAGCGTGAGGTTTTTTCATTACGGAATTTCTGGATTCGGTCCCCGCGCTCAAGGCCCGCGATAGAAGCTATGCAATAGCTTAATAATGCTTAGCGATACATAAGTAGTCCCCGTAGTTTTATCCGCATTGTGCCCGATCCCTCGTGAATTCAGGATGTACTATATAGCCAACAAGTTTCCCGTTGAACGTGGCTATTCATTGCAATAATTATTATTCAAATCGGATCGGTAGTTTCTGAGATTAGCACGTTTAAACAAAGAAACAAAAAATAAAACTCTTATGTTTTATTAATTTTATTATATTAATACAGTAGGACACAATGTTTTTGTAAATAAACAACTTAATAACTATGTAACTCTTAGGTAGGTAGATAGATAGACAGATTGAACGTTTGAAGTTCGTAATGGAATCTAATTTATGTTACTGTCAAACTTAATTAAGCCATTTACCTACTCGAACTTACATAATAAAGAAACTAATACAATCAATGAATACGCATGCACTTGTCTGTTTCTATTAGTTACGGTGCGCACTGCACACGGTCCAGTACGGTAAATACCTAGTGTGTTTATAATCACAATCAATGCCGGCTACTTTGTACTCGCTGCACAATGAGGCCAAAGACCTCTTCTATCGGCAACTGACTGACCTAATTGATACAAACGGACATTTTATGTGATCTACTATTAATAACATTAAATGTCAGTTTCCAGTTCAATGTTGTCTCCCCTTTAAACGAGTTTGATACAATTTTAGTTATTACTTAGATTATAGCTCGATATTGCCTACTTTGCCTAGGTGAATTAACAATTAAGTACTTTGGTTGTAGGTTTATGACTAGGTCTTAGTAGATCTTATTCCTTCTTAAGCAATACTTATAAACTCTTGTCAGGGGTTTAAAATAATCAATAACCTATCTCTTATCAATGACCTTAATCGCAGTTTTTCTTTCTTAGAATTAGGTACCTACTGTGGAAAATGTAAACATATCATATTAATTATTTACGGTCAATTTTATTCTTCTCAAAAGGTTTTACTGTGGAATTTGTTACCTCCAAATTCATTAAAGGTATTTAAATAGTATTCCTCTTGACATATAAGCGAACAAATCTCAACTTTATAAACATAACACTAACGATCGTTTCAGGTGAAACCAGTCCGCATGCTGTCATGCTCCGGAGTCGGGGGCGCCTGCCCCCTGCCGGAACCCTGGGAGCGCGCCGCCGCCCTCCGCCGCAGCTACAGCAAACACAGAGGACGCCCCGAGCAGGATCGCAGGAAACAAGATTCCGATTCAGACTCAGATGCCGACACTGGATGCAAAGGATTTGATAGGGTGAGTGTTTGGTTTGTGTATAACATTTTAAGCCAAAAACCGAATTCATACCGGGTTTGTATGATAATACCTTAAATCGATTTATAAACGACGGAGATATGAGGTAACAAATAAACAAAATAAATATTCACTCGCTCATAGTTTTTTGAAGTTGAATAAAATCACAGCTCCAGCGGTTTAACCTTGTTTTTTTGCCGATTTCCGACACAGCCACATTCAAGTATCCTTACTTTTCCCTTAATTTAAACACGAGTAAAAGTAACCGCTAAGGACCAAATTATAAGGAACCAAATTAACATATGTATTATGTCTCATGCTCAGCCTAACCCCCTAACTAATCCACCACTCACCGTTCCAGTCGGAGTTCTGGCGCCGTAAGATGCGCACCGTCCATAACATTCTAGACGTAGACAAGGACGGGCTGATCTCCTACAACGACTTCCTGCTCTTCGCCGAGAGGTTCAAGGCGCTGGGACATCTGGACGACCACCAGGCGCAGGAGTTCATTGAGATTATCAGGGTAATTAGTCTTTTGAGTACACTGCGTTTTAGAGACGTCTGATATGTATGTTATGTCGGATGTATACACGGAATAGCATACTTATTGCGTTCTCTATTTCGCGGTGGCGACCATAACGAATGTTTGTAAAAAGAACATAGAACATTAATTACACAATCATTTTGAATCACTACAATTCACTAGTCGCTGTTGTTATACCGTGGCATCTCCTGGTCATGAGGACGGTGCTCTCGCTTACATACAAGCAAGAGATTTTTAGATTAAAAAGTGCTATAATTCCTAATCTATACTAATATTATAAAGCTGAAGAGTTTGTTTTGTTTGTTTGTTTGTTTGTTTGTTTAAACGCGCTAATCTCAGAAACTACTGAACCGATTTCAATAATTCTTTTTGTAATAGATAGCCACTTCATCCCGAAATTCCTACGGGAACGGGTACAACGCGGGAAAAACCGCGGGGCGCTACTAGTTAAATTATAAACCCTTTACATGACCATAATGATTACGACTGTAAGCCACCTGACCTTCCAACCGTTCAATTGCCACGTTCTTCTCTCACTTTAACACGGTGAATGTCCTTTGTTACCAGTTGACGTGGGAGGAGCAGTGGGGCGCAGTGGACCCGTACAACTACGTCACTGTGGAGCAGTACCTCGAGGACATGCATCACGTGCTGAACGACCATGATCTCAAGAAGAAGGCGCATCGCTGGCTGCCGTACTTGTTTAAGGTATTTTAAAATCTTTAAATTACTAAGCGAGTTACGTAAACTGACCTTTAGGACTACTGCATACGTCATATGCTGTATTATACTTTAGTTGAAGCTCTAGCCAAAATATTATTGTTTGCTGTCATATTTACCAGCACTGGACTGTCAGAGCCGGTCCTAGTCAGTGCGCAATCAGTAGTTAGGTTCAACATGTCGCTGATGAAGGTATGTAGTACATAGGTGTTTCATATATTACATACCTTATGCGTGGTAATAACCCCATCGATATCGAGTGGGATCGGATCGGGTCTTCGGGGAGGAAGCTTTAAGTACTATTTTCTTTAGTCATTCAACGTCCTTCTAAAACATTTGCGATACTGCTACTAATCAGATTTTTCTCGCTTTCCAGGCTGTGGACAAAGACAAGTCCGGTTTCATATCAGTGAAGGAGTTCAAGTTGTTCTTCCAGTGCCTCGGGCTCGACAACGAGCACGCTGCCGTTGCCTTTGCCTCTATAGACGTCAATGGGGTGAGTACTGATTATGTAAAGAAAACATTCTGTTGAAATTGTAAATAACCGAGAAAATGGTATATGGTTTATAGAAAGTCTATTGTAGTAATAATAACAACCTACTAAGAAAAAGTGACTGGAAAAGTAAATGAGACAAGATAAATACTTACAAATCATTTATATCACAACTAGCTGCGCCCGTTCCCGCGGGAATTTCGGGATGAAAAATAGACGTTGGCCGATTCTCAGACCTACTCAATATGCTCACAAAATTTCATGAGAATCGGTCGAGCCGTTTCGGAGGAGTACGCGAACGAACACTGAGACACGAGAATTTTATATATAAGATATCACAGAACCTATCACTAAGTATAAAGTGCTATTGTTTATTATAACGAGTTATCAATAGAAAGCAGATATTTTTATCTGAGCTACTGTACTTCGGAGGGCACGTAAAATTGTCAGGTTGTTTCAATGGATAGACCTTGTCGGAAGCTTAAGGTGTTCTCTAAAGGTGGCCACTAACCTACCCGAAGTTACTTACTCGAACGAAAAACGAACACACACGTTTATTTTCAAAAGTTGTCTGTAGGTACAACCGCACGCTCGCAGCTTGGAAAGAGTAATATTATTGTTGCTCCTTGTTCCTTGCTTGTAAACTCACTGGATGCCTTCGGACTTTATTTATTTTTATATTTTGGGAGAATCAACTGCCAATAATTAAGTATAAAAAAAACAGAGTAAACCAACTTAAAGCTAATAAAAGATTCCCCCGAATATTCTGATTAATTTATACTGAATCTTTGAATTTACTTAGCCAATGTTTTCTATCACAGGACGGCAAGTTATCCATGAAAGAATTCGTGAAGCTGGGAAAAGACTTCTTCTTCACCGAGGATGAGACGCGCGTCTCCAAGATGTTCTGGGGACCTCTCATCGACGTCTAAGTCATAGTTTATGCCGTTATGTAATAGAGCATGAGTGAGAGACATGAATGATAAAACATGATAAGATATGAAGAAATCTACTGGTCTGGTAGCTGTGTGTTTTCACACTAGACTTAATATGATTGCGCATTTTATGATTTACTATGTAAGTAATACTCAAAGCTTGAAGATGTATATTTAAGTAAATTTCTTTACTATTGTTTATGTTATACCGCAAATAATAATATAAAATTATAAATGACTGACATTCCAAAAATAATGTTAACATTTTTCAATACAGTTTTCTTCTTTCCTAAGTTCGAAACTGGAAACACGTGTATTGTAAATGATTATTAGTCTTGAGAAACGATAATATTTTTTATTAAACTCTCCTTTAAAAATAGATGGATTATACCTTTACCTGGTTATCTGCACCTACTATCAAGATACAAACGAACGAATTAGGTGATAAGTTCTATGTGATAATCTCGACTACTTTTTAACCAAGGTCCCGTCTAGATTAGTTTTTACAAGGTTACATTACTAGCTTTTCATGTGGCTCTACACCACAATTTATCGATATCAACTTCGATTGTTTGTAACAGCTTCATAAATAGTTAACGTAACCGTTAGAGACGTAGCAACGTACGAATATTATATAATCTCATACAAATATTATATGGTGTAGTTTCCAATTTTTCATGATGTAAACAAATGATAAAGCTACTCGATAGAAACTTGATTACTGTAGGGTTAATAATTAATATCTACCTATCTATATGATGGTACACTATCTGGTATTACTCAGTATATGATCGTAAATTATCACAATCAAAAATAATAGTTAAATTCCCAAACAAATAAATTTTATTGCCACAAAAAAAATAGGAAAAATACATTCACGTTTTACTTAAAGCTAAAAAATAGTTTAGCAATGGGAGGCGTCTCAGCTAATGTTCTACCTGGACCGAGGCCTCAGTAGAACGCTGGTTTTCAGTTAAATAGAGAACCTTTTTCAAAAACTAAAGAGGATTCTCTTGTTTACGGAATACAATACTTTAGTTCTTTGAACTACTCACCTGTCAGGTCTTGAGCTAGTTCATTATTAATACCAGTTTTGATACTAAGGTCATTCACTTAAGGTTTCGTTTCAATTTAACCGCGTCAGCGTGTACCCATTCGGTTTAAAATAATTATGAATGACTGCAGACAATCACTGAATCACTTTCAATTTCGGATAAAGATCTGAAGGATCGAAAATCATGTGTTACAGATCTGATAATATCATAGACAAGAAATGACCAAATGAGTCTCTAAACTATTTGTTATCGATAGCACATAAAGAATGAAACATGATACTTCATGTATATATATATACTTAAAAGTTATGGCGTATCTAAATAGTTTTTCTTATCATCTCAATTTAATTCCCTGACTAGCTATAGCTTACTTTTAAGATTTAAGACATTTAAGATTTTAGTACTATAAGTTTACCTCTAATGACGAATAAAATGTTATTTGAACTAATAAAATGATTTTTTAAATTACTGGTTAACAATTATTTTGAAACAGCATTAAGCAATAAATTCTAGTTTTCAGTTCGAAGGTTTCGGCCAAAGATTTAACACCGTTCCTTAGAAACTAGCATAATCATTATGGTTCATTCTGTTGAACCTAGATGGCGCAAGTTTGTGTACAAGATATGTACAAGCAGCGCCCCGCGGTTTTACCCGCGTTGTGCCCATTCCCATGGGAATTTCGGGATGAATAGCCTATATCCTTCCCGTTGAATGTGGCTATCTATTACAAAAATAATTATTCAAATCGGACTGGTAATCCCCGAGATTAGCTCGAACATACAAACAAACAAACTGACAAATTTTACCTCTTTATAATATTAGTATAGAGTTAGGAATTATTGCCTTTCTTCTATTTAAGAATAAGAGCGCGTTTTCATTCAAGCGGACCGAAGCTCATTCGACCAATAACAAAGATTTTGACAATATCAATAAGTATCTTGTTTGACAATTTTGATGGGTTCTGATTGGTCGATTGAGCTCCATACAGCTCAATGAAAATGTACCGTTATACTTGTACTAATTAATGAAGTCGATCAAAAATATAACGAGAATTATATTTTGTAAACAAAGGCTGAACAATGAACAAATCAGTATAATAAACTGAAGATTTCTCAGAGTAAAATTTAAATTATCTTTTGGAAATAATCTATAACAGGTTCATTAATAAACCATTACGTGGTAATTAGTAATCAATTTCGAAAGTATTGTTATTGCAAAGTTTATTAGTCGCCGGAGTTCCGTTGAGGTCGGGGAAGAGCGAAGTAATTCTCTATTTCGCGAAGCTCGCCTCGCTACTAGCCTTGCTTACCCTAAAAGATACTAAAACCAAAATACTACTTTATTAATGGCAATACAGGCAGGTGAACAGAGAGGTACAGGAAATACCAAATAATTAATTTGGATTAGCGACTATCCCAGTTATTCATTCGTGTACAAATGTCATTAATATGTTTTAAGATTTGCGGGAGACACGATTCCATAATCAATTTGGATTTATAAAAATCCTATAATCAAATCGGATGCGAAGCAATTTTTCATTTCGATGGAAGGAACCGGAGACACAGGGCTGCTGCGGCCCACAACATGGATGAAACGAATTTATTGACACAGTTTCTACGGTTTTAGATTTGAAACAGGCGGGAAATGGGTAGACAATTTTTTTTTGTAGTTCAAATTTTAGGGTGGTGCAGCTACGGTGACAGCAACAAATACAATATATAATAAGAAGATTGTAGAATATTAGGAGGTGAAAATTCAATACCTAACTACTAAAACATAATAATACCTATTAAATCATAATACGTATCTAGGCACGGAACCCTGATTTTTATTATCTTGTTTATAACTCTAGGTCCGCGCTGGCACCCCGTGAAGATAATAAGTTTTATTTTTATTAGTTATCAAGCACCATTTTAAAAATATTGTTATCGTTCACCAAGATAATGTAAATGTAAAGTTCATTAGTCGGAGACAAGGTCTTGTGTGACTTGGCTTAATTTGTTTTGACTCCAATCAATGTTATGTACATAATTAAGTGTACACAAATACATGGCGCTGAACCGCTAGTAAAAATATTACAATTTAAAGGATTGCCATCATATCAAGTGGCGTACACTAATTTATGTATTGAATTACAATTAAGAATTTTATTTATGTATTACTAGCAGCGCCCCGCGGTTTTACCCGCGTTGTGCCCGTTCCCGTGGGAATTTCGGGATAAAATGTAGCCTATAGCCTTCCTCGATAAATAGACTATCTAACAGTGAAAGAATTATTCAAATCGGTTCAGTAGTTTCTGAGATTAGCGCGTTTAAACAAACAAACAAACAAACAAAACAAACTCTTCAGCTTTATAATATTAGTATAGATATAGAACTACGTTTATGGATGCATATGTTTTATTTAAATTTTCATTTGACCTTTCAGTCTTTCAAAGGAACCGTATTCATAGAAGTGTATTACTTAAAATAGTATTATCAACGTCTCAGAAATGTTTCACTGAGAGAGGCATCCCTAAGGCGTCAGTCGCGGCATCTCGATTGGCTTCTGCAAGGTTTCCGCGAAACAACGAGGACGAAGTTTTTTTACAAACATTCTCACCCCTTCTCCCCTCCCTCCCCTCGTCTGGACGGCGCGGCGGGGATTGAATTTCAATCGTAAAGGTGTGCTCTCGAGTCAACAACTACCAAGTACGTTTGCAATGTTTGACGTTCGTTTATCCGAGACCGACTTCTATTTAGTTGAAACTAAGTCTTTTCCATTAATGGAAAAGGAATTATCTGAATTTCTACTGAATGTTACACAATCATTAAGATATTCGTTGCAACGATTCTTGACAGAAGAGAACATACCTACAATATATGTAGTTACATTTTGAGGAATTGCTTTTAAAATATATTAGAGCTGAATTAGACATAACAGGCGTTAGACGTAACAGGGGCGTTTAATTAAACCCTTACCTATGTCGGTATCGGTATGACGCACAAGTGGTGCCATCTATCGACTGCCACTGCACAACACTTCAACGGAACAACTTGTAAAGCAATTTAACTCTGTCCAATTGACGACATTGCATCGGTAACTTGTGCCTTCGAGATCTTGCAGGGGCGCAATGAAGAGGGGAATGTCCAGTAACAAGATAGTATTTGTAAAGTTTATTTGCAGCAGACGCAAGTTTAGGTTCTGAACAATAAATTGTCCGATAATAGTATCGCCTAGGACTTCGCCTAGGAAGTTTGTCATGATAAATGCTTTAGGAATATCAGACCGGTTTTCCAGTGTGCTTTCAATATCTACACAAGGAAGTGCGGTGAAGTATACAAGGTGTGTTTTACACGAAATATCAGCAACACTTTACAATCACATGACAATTGAATAAAATCAATAGATTAAGTTATTGGAATCCAGTCCAATCCAACAGAAAAATCTTAATCAATTTTGGAACCTTTCGATTTCGACTCATATCATGACGAAGACTGGAATATTATGCGTTTTCAAAAAGCGAAATTATCTTATTTGACTTCTGCAACATTAATATGATACTATGAATGTTTAAAATAAAGTGGGAGTCCATATCAGTACTCAGTAGTTATAACCGAATGTATCTGTATTAGATCTGAATAAACAGGACTGCTTTTAATTTGTTTCGCATATTACTCGGGTAATAAGATGACCTTGTTTGGGTTGTTGTTCCAATATAAAAAAACACTTTACTGGTCGAATTTAAGTTAATGGTGTAATAATAATATAATAATATAATTGACATAATATAATTCAATTGTACGTAAATCATGTGGGTAATTATATAATTACGTAATTATTAGTTTCTGAAAAGACGACTTATCAAAAATGCTAAGTCATCTACAGTTTGCTTTTGTTGTTTGCAATCGTTTGATAATTATAATACATCTCAGTAAAATAAACATTTTCTTATCTACATTTATTATATTACCATCAAATAGATACAATCCTTACCACTTTGTAATGATTGAAACATGGCTCGGGATTGAGATTTTCAACCTACAGTCGGCAAGCGTGATAACCCTCCTTAGCCTTACATTACAGCCTTACACTAATTAAAACTTAACGTTGTTAAACTAAAGTTTTCGCTTAAACCAGTGTTCACAACATCAAAAGTTAACCAGACCTGTTGGAAACTAACCCAGGACAGAAAAATGTCATAGAGGTTTATATTAGCAAAGCGTTGGAAGGGATAGGGGAAAGCGTTGGATATATTACTGACGATACATTGACTGTGAACGTCCTATTTCAGGGCTTTGACATGGCCTGAACTGGCGAAGTTCTGGCAATGTCATAACCATATATTGGTTATGAAAAGGACTGATGATGGTTAAATGTAGAGATATAGAGTTCCATGGTTCGGCTTACCTTAGACTTGGTGACTAGGACTGGCATATTCTGGATTCCTCAAAATCGAGTAAAAAGTATAAGGATTCGAATACCTCCAGCTGGATTTAGTTATCCCTATAAAACAAGATACAAGTGTAGTGTATTAAATTGATACCGAACCATGAATTAAATGTATCCTTGATTGTATCCTAGTCTGATGAGTCTAGTCTAGCCTGACCTACCATTAAACTTCTAGCTACAGAAAAACTTGTACATGATAATGCTCTTTTGGTATAAGTTTTGATAAAGTATAAAAATAATTATACTCAAACAGAAGGTGGAGCGCTGCGATAAAATCAGATTGATAGTTTGATTACTGTCAGTCGGAAACAGGCCAGTAGTGATATCAGCTGTGTGTGTGAGTGTCAGAAGACAGATAAGGTACGTCTTTGTAATTTAAATAATTACTTTCGTACAGTACAATAACAATACACATTCAAAACAACATAAAAATAGTTTTTTAATAAAATATAATTATCTGCTTCATTTTCTACCTATATCAAATGTAAAGTACTAAAACTATATGGTTTATTTATGTATGAAATTGAATATTTTATATGATAAACCTTAAATCTGCGGAATTCAACATTGATTCAATTGCAAGCAAGAGTTTTAATATCTTAAAAGTAGAAGTTTTATTGTTGACCTGCAGAGACCTGTAAAGTAGAAGTTTTATGATTTTAATAAACCCACTATAATTATTGATAATAAATAATAAATAATTATAGTGGGTTTATTAAAATCATGCGTTAAGTGATAAGACTCGGTACTCTCAATAATGTAGTTTTGCTATGGCTTATAACTTTCAATTGCGATTGTTAAGCTACTGTGCTACAGAGGGCACGTTCAAATTGTTGGTCCAGATGTTCCAGATGTTCAATCATTGGACCATGTTGGAGGTCGATCTAAAAACTCGGAGACAAGGGTTGGGCATCTAGCCTACTCGAACTTACTTTTTTTAATAAACTAAACTGTACTTCCAGATGTCGTGGTCAGTAGTGCGTGGAGAGCCGTACCCCTCGCAGAAGTACATGGACACTATTCTCGAAGAGATAGTGAAGGAAGCCTCTGCATCAGGACCTAAGACACCACAAGAAGTCACACTGCCGCAGCTATTGTACCACTGTCTAAGGAAACATCCTGAAGATTTATTTATGGTGAGCACAATTTTCGGAAAGATACTAATACAATAAGTTAAGACTATTTCTGATGAGATGTGATGAAATTCTTAATAAATACTACGTGCGTCGTTGAATGACGTAATCATCATAGATAGCTTCCGCATTCGGTCCAACAAAAAATATATGCCGCAGAGTAGTGATAGAGAGACGCATAATTGATAAACATTTCTAAAACCTGTTTCTAAAATTTGAACCGTAAGACTCTTGTTTTTCCATCCAAAATAAATTAAATGATAATAATAGTAGTTAGTAGATAATAAAATGCATAGTAAATATTTGATTATAGATAAACGGAACCACTGGAGCTAAACTAAGTAATGGTGATATCCTTAATGGAGCTGTCTCCCTTGCACGCGCGTTACAAGCGCATGGTGCGAGTGGGAAGGTAATAATGCTGGCTATGAGGAACCACGAGAATGCGGTGATTGTTTTCTTTGCTGCGTTGTTTGCCGGCACCATACCATTCATGATGGATCCAGCCTCCACAGTGTGTAAGTGCGGCAATTTGATGTTGTTCGAAGTTTATAGAGTCTTCTAAGTATCCTGTAATAGAAACGATACGGCAAAGAAAACAATGGAAAAACAGTTTTGGTTTCAATTTACCACTTAATAATTAATTATTAAGACCCTGAGTTAATTCGGTGATCATCTTGAGTTTACAATAGCAATGAGAAGCTATGAGCTTTAAAATATGACTTAATTATGTTCTTAAAGGGGTCATGGCCTATGATTATATTTCACGGCATTCTGTTTTATTCATCTACAACTAACATTGTTTCAGTGGAGTTCACCCATTTTCTGGATTTAGTGGAACCTTGTTACATCTTTTGTGACACGGAACGAAAAGATGATATCAATGCTGCACTAAAACAATCGAAATTCACTGACACCAACATCATTGTTGGTAACGCTGGTCAAGAGTTGAAAGACTTCACGAATGGACACAAATCTGACAATGTATTTGAGTATGAAAATCTCCATTAAGATGCATGTCTTTAATTGTTTGAAGTTGCTCCCACTGAATTAGTACTTACGTTATTCCGCAGAATCCCTACATCAAAACCAGACTTTGGCTTAATGTTGGCACCAACCAGTGGCACAACAGGAATGCCTAAAGCCACGATGATGACAAACCGAGGACTGATGATACAAATACCTATGCCGTGGTAAGTTCCTCCTACGAGTAATTTAGTCGTGTCCCAAATTGAAGTCATGATAAAATTATTCGAGACCTTGGTATTAAAAAGAAAAATATCCTTATTAGGAATAGTAAAATGGTCTTCTTTTATCCAGGGCTCACTACAAACAATTTCCTCGTCCTACCTCACTAGTGATGGTGCTCACCACTCTGCAGTGGATGACATTCACGATGCACGTCATCAGCTGTCCCGTGTATCGCATACCGTTGCTTCTCACACCAGGATTTACTACCGTGGAACACGTGACTCATTTACTCGTCACCTACAGGGTAAGTTCAAGCCAAGTGGCCAATCTTAGAGTCAGGTTTTTAAATAGCCTTAAAGTCTTTTGATAAGGTCTAAATTGAAATAACTGGAACTGAAAGTTTGACGTCCTCTGAACCAAGGCAGGTGATCTCACTTATGGCAAGGCAGGTGATCTCATTTAAGGTAAGATTCTCAGGTTCTTAACTTATGGTTATTATCTAGTTGACTTAAACATAATACATAATACCGTGTGAAAATTATCTCGTCAAAATCAAATGGTATTATCTTCCAGCCCACTTGGACATTCTTTGGTCCTGCATTTGCAAAGACTCTACTGCAAACAGCCACTAAAGAAACCTTCTCCTCGCTGAAGACAGCTATGTTTCTTGGGGCGCCTTCCACTGTTGGATTAATCAATGATTTTAAGGTATGTAGAACATTTTCTTTTTGAATATGGAAAGTCACGGTCAATTTATCTTCTTATTATTTGTCGAAACGGGAACTTACGTACGCGGAGGTTACTGTTGAGTTGTCCCTCAACACGTTTCGGTCACATACGGCGACCTTCATCAGGAGGTGGGTGAAGCGCTCGCGACAGCGTCTCTCCCCGCACTGCCCGCTGCCCGCTGCCCGCTGTCGCGAGCGCTTCACCCACCTCCTGATGAAGGTCGCCGTATGTGACTGAAACGTGTTGAGGGACAACTCAACAGTAACCTCCGCGTACGTAAGTTCCCGTTTCAACAAATAATAATGACATCAACGTACGTTTCAATTAATAGTAAAATTTATCTTCTTTACCTATACTAAATATAATATTTCAAGGTACGTCTTGATTCATATCGACTACTAATTTACTTGGTTCTTTGTTCCTCCAGGCATTGTTACGAGCGGATGCTCAGCTAGTCGACGGCTACGGCACAACGGAGATGCAAGGTTACATCGCGACGAGTGACGAGGGCGCCCCTGTTCGATCCTGTGGACCAGTTCTCAACATCATGCACTATAAGGTGATTATAAAATAACCGATAGGAGCATAAGAGCATTAACCTTTAAACCCACATTTTATTTGCATGACTTATGGAATTACGACATTTCAATAAATGTCGTAATTCATTATTGATAAGCAAGTCTCTTAGATAACATGATTTATGATTACAACTGGATTTACCTATCCTATATATCATATTAAAAAACTAGTTCCGCTCGCGACATCGTTCGCCCTAGCGTTTGCTATTTAAAAATTTCAGATCACTGTACATTAATTATAGTACGGTGTTGTTAAATTTGATCATGTAGACAAAACTCTGCGAATAGGTTGAGTGGCAATCAGCGCAGGTATCTCGGCTAGTTGTTTTGGTTTATGTTTCACCACCTCTCAAGGCTTCAACTAGCAAATCGAATGGCAGAAAATAGAATAATTAAAGAAAATCGCTTTCAGCTAGCCGATACTAAAATCATCATAAAAATATCAATTTTTTCTATAGAAACGCTATAAACGTTTTGATTTACAATGAACCTAGAAACGTGAAATATGGTATGGGTTCCTTTCATGATTAATGAGCACTAAGAAAGGATTTTGAGAAATACAACCTCTATGTGTCACACTCGAAAGTGTGCATTCTATCAAGCAGACAAGCAAACAATGACCAATTTATTCTTTTTTTCAGTTAGTGGACGAGGACGGACGGGAAGTAGGTCTGGAAGCTGCAGGAGAGCTCCATGTCAAAGGAGAATGTATTTTTAAGGTAAAAAGAAAAGTCATTAACATTTACAATTTAAAATCGGGAAAAAGGAAAACGGGAATTTACGTTGGTTTATACTGAGCGTTCTGCAGCAACACGTTTCCGTCCTGTCAAGTGACCTTCATTGGGAGGTGGATTAAGAGAGACGCTGTCTCAAATGCTTAATGCTTAATGTCAATATAACAACGTACGTTTCAATTAATTCATTCCTTACGAGTAGGTAACATAATAAGTAGGTAAAGTCGATATCGGATGTCTGTTAAACTAATAGTACAATTTAAAATCACGTAAGTATAAGTTTTTTGATAGATCGGTAACTTGCTATACAGTTTTGGTATTACACAGACATACTACAAGAACCCCGATGCGTACTCCGAGTGCGTGGTGGACGGCTGGCTTCGAACCGGGGACAAGTTCTACATCGACAAACAGGAACGACTCACATACGTTGAGCGGATAAAGTTCAACTTCAAGTACTTGGGTTGTCAGGTCAGTATAAGATATGTATATATTCCAGCCGTTAAGGTCTGTTAAATAAAATACTTAAAGATAAAAAAGGACTGTGACATGCGGACAGACAGACGGACATGACTGTATGGGACCCGTTTTTACCATTTGGCTGTGGGACTCTTAAAAATCAGGCCCGGATTGTCCTCGTAAATCGCTTCACGCCTATTGGACTCCATTTTGTGTCAGCATCCATGCAAAAGCTGACACTTGACTTAAATCTGGATCTGATAGCTGATGAAGTGGGGTCGGGCTCATGATCCAAGTCACCATACATCTGTAACCATGAGCTCGATAAAATACGTTCAAATACCAATTCACTGACCTGACACACTCTTTATCGTCTTAACCTAATGAGCTTAAATCATGCACCAGGTGTCTCCCGAGGAGGTGGAGCAGGTGGTGCTCTCCGTGCCGGGGGTGAAGGCGTGCTGCGTGTCCGGCACGGAGTCCGGGCCCGCTGCCGCCATCGTACCGATACCCGGCGCTGACGTCAGCAAAGAGGCGGTACACCAAGCTGTTGAAGGTTGGTTGGAGTCCAGTCCTGAGATGTGATCTTTCTCGTCTAGAATATGATTTGGAAAGTCTGTAGAGAAGAATGTGTACACATTGAAGATCAACCACATTATTTATAAAACACTTCATAACTTAAACGCTGTTATAGTGCTTTGCGTCTTTGCTCTTTAGAAAATAGCGTATGTCGGAAAGGGACTGCCCATTTGATTGCTACAATGCTGTTAATAAGCGTGCAAAGTCATTAAGCTGATTCCTGATTCATGGTCCTTAGCTTAATGACTTTGTATTAACCAATATCTTGTGTAACAGTTAGTTAGTCAGTACCATGACAGCCTTGGTGCTAGAGTATTCACCGACTGCACTGATTTCTTAAACGAAACCTTTATCCAGCAGTAAAACACAGGATAAAATACTAAGATAAAATAATTAAAAATACTTTTCGATCACAGGAATATGATAAAAGTAACGGAATACTGAACAAAAGTAAAAAAAACTTCTTCTGACATCACACTGAAATTCGATTTTCAAGTACCAGTCAAAGAGTTTCCCATAAACATGTGTTTCTTCCTCAGTTCTGAGCACTCACAAGCGCCTCCACGGCGGGATCGCGTTCGTTTCCTCTCTCCCGTACTCCAACAATGGCAAGCTGAAGCGGAACATTGTAAAGAAGACCATAGAACAACTACAGGAAACAGGACAATGTTGTTAAACTATATGGCTATGAAAATACGAGTTTATGGCTGTCAAAATGAATCAATTTATTGAAAGTTATATAGGTACCTAAGTCTAATAAAATGTTTTTTTGTAATCCTCAAGGGTTTGTGGTTCATATTCTAATTGCTCTCCATATCAAACAGATTAATAATAAACTGTTTGTAACATCTGTTCAGTGTTGTATCTCCAAGTGCAATATTATTCTGCGCGTCACCCTGCGCCCAGTGCCGTCTGTGACGTCACTACACTGTAAACAGCAATATGAATATTGCGCGGGAACACTCGACGAGACGCGACTTTCGACATTTAATATTACTACGTCTGTTTGTTTATTACTTTAAAATTTTTGGTTTATTTGAACTTTGTAGATGCTTTTACCTAGATGCATTTTCGAAGGTTTGTAATAGACGCTATTCTAACAGGGTAGAGCTTAACGCAGTTTCAATATTCATTTATAAATATCATTCGTTTCGGATAGCTTAGTAATCACAGGATAGTAATAGTTCATACGAGCATGTAATATATACCTATGTATAGTTCATAATAGAAATATTATAATTGGGCCGTAGACTATAACCGTAGATGGTTTACGTATCGTATGCAAAGGTGGTATTGGCCTCCTGCGGTCTAACTTGTAAATATCTTTATTAGAGTTATCAACCCAATCCATATAAACGAATGCTTCATAGATTGTAAGTTGTAATAGAAACTGCACACGACATCTAGTTTCATAGTGCAGTGGGTGTAACGATACGGTGTGACTGCGGGACGGATGTCACTACAAATTGATACAAATGTTATACGGTGTCATTGTCGGCCGGGGTCACAGTGTAGCGAAATAGTAAGAAGCACAACAAGAAGATTTGTAGACTACATCATGTTTATATATTGATAGGTTTGCTTATGATCATGGTTCTAGTAATCAGTGTTAATGTAACAGTGTTAATAAATTGCAAAGTATTTTACTGATTATTAAAGTGCAACAATTAGTGATAGTTTCCGATCTGCTGTAAAAAGATACCAAGAACATCGAGTTAGGCAGGGATTCCTGGAAAGCAGGTACGCTGCGTTGCCCTAAATGCCCCATATCTTGCAACATGGAGGAGTTCTTGAAACTGCCATGTGTAGATGCCGTTGATGTAAGGTTGTAAGGTAAGGTTGAAATGTTAGACTGACCACATACTGACATCAAGTTTATGTTAAGGCTACCTTTTCCACTATAACGTTTAAAAACTTTGAAAGACTTGCCTTAAGCATGTATTGTGCAACTTACACCTTTTTGTAGATCAAAAGTCAAAGGTAAAACAGTATAGGTGCGTTATAACAATATAATATACAAACGGAGCAGAGCGTTGCAAGTTTGATCGACCAATGACAACGCTCCACTGCAATGGATATGCACCCTTCAAATTGTAACCACTATAGTCTGCGCTCACCTATACTGTGTATCGTTGCACTGTGTCCCGGTCCGGTCCGGTGCGACGCGACATGAATAATTCACTGACGACAAACCGCGCGCGTTTCCGCGTCACCTGCGTTCCGCTCAGTCTCAGACCAACTCGCAGACACACCCGCTCCTCTATTGTTTTTGTATAATTTTATTAGTTCGCTTGCACCATTCGCCTGGAACTATGATAATTTATGTTCAGTTTTATGAGCAACGTACCAAGACTTCTTGCCCTACAAATGGCGTTCTTCATTTGTTATCGTTGCACTAGATTCAGAACGGATTCGAATTTTAACTGTCAGTGTTTTTGGCTATTTATGAAATTTTTTTTTTCATGGACATTTCATCTAGATATTTCAATATGTTTGTGTTTCATACATATTCAGTCATCCAACTAGGTTTTACATAAACATAACATACGAATTCACTCATTTAAACTTTTCGTATCAAAATTCCCAGTATAAAGTTCTGTCATAATTCAACGAGACACATACATATAGTGGGTGCCATGCTTTACGTGCGGCGTGCGAATGAAATGTTTCTCTGAGTTACAGCTGAAACAGACCGACTTGCAATAAAAATAAACTATGTTATATATTCCTTTCAACAACCTTGGATTTGAATATTACGTGGATTTTCATACGATTCTTAATGCAATTCAAAACTCTTTGAAATTCAAGATATTGCTACACCGTTGCTATCCGAGATGTGTGATTGGTGGTTACTACTATCGTTGTGTTGCGTTGTTTTGCTACGTGTGATGATTGGTAGACCAAATGAAGTATAGATAGTTGAGCCAATCCGCCAGAGATTGTAAAGTAATGGAATCTCAACGTCACTTAAATTAAACATTTTATTTAAAATTAAACATTCGATTTTTAGGGTGCCTGTCCGTTGACGCGGAGCGAGCTGGCTGAGCGGAGAAACGGACAAATATTAACCAACTAGCTGACCCGGCGAACTTCGTACCGCCTTAGCGTAGCAAACAATGATGCACTACTTTCCGAACAAACAATGCTCTTTCAATATAGTGTGGCTGTGAATGACATTGACATTCGTTACGCGTGTTTTTTTAAATATGCAAAATTAAATGTATATTTTTCAATATTTCTGAGAGATTTTCTTAATATTTTTTTCCGTAAGAACCTTCTCCTAATAATAACAAATACAACAAAAAAAGAATTAGTGAAATCGGTCCAGCCATTCACGCGTGATGCCTTGACCAACGAAAACGGGTTTCATTTTTATATATATAGATAGGATTGCGTAAAATATTTGACCGCAGATTTCATGCAATCCTATTGGTTTATATTTGTCCGTTTCTCCGCTCCGCCAGCTCGCTCCGCGTCAATGGACAGGCACCCTTAAGCTGAATTGAACTTCAATCGGTATAAAATATTCGTGGGTCTGTTAGTAGTTCAGTTTGCAGTCTGTAAAAAAAACTACTTCAGTTATGCCATCTAAGCTAAACGGAGAAAACTTAGCTTTCGTCTGCAATCAACAATAATGCCAACACAAATGTGTACAATACCTTATAGATTCCAATTAAATAGATGCCTAGTCTACTTCTTGTTACCTCAGCTATAACTCTGTGATACAATATTAAAGGACAAGGAAAAACTTCTAGTGAAATTGTATGGTGACAGGTAAATTGAACGCTTGAGGCTTGCTCATACATTTCCGAACACAAAGCTAGTTTAATATAAATGAAACATTAATCCTGGACCCAGATAATAATTATTACAACCCGAAATATGCATCACATTGGAAATGCGAGCGCTGATGTGACGTAATCCGCGTCTCATAATACTGTCACAACTGGCGTGTGACGTCACTGTTGACGTTCTGTTGAATTTATATTAATTACTGGATGTAGCCTCTGGTTTGGTTTGTTATGGGGGATTTCATTAGATACGCGTCGCAGATATAAGCAATGTTTTTAATCCTTACCTCTTCCATCGATGGAAAAAGGACAATATTATTTACTGTAACTGTAAGTCTGTATCATCCCATTGCTGGGCTAAGACCATAAGACCTTCCCTGATTATCACCTCTTCTCAATTTGAAGCCTTCAGTGACCAGTTCCTCTTGTAGAAATCGACTTCGTCCTGCCACCACCTGCGCGGTGACAGAGGAAATTATTATTTCAGTGTTTCTCCTCGGAGTCACGGGACAAGCCCGGTCCTTTTGAGAGGTATGTGAAGGGACTCAGATCTGGAGATGTTTAATGTTATGGATTACAACTGCAGGGACACACTCCCAAACATATCAGTACAACATGCCCGCAAATGTGCACCTGCAGAAGTAGAGACTATTGCAGGATATGAAAGAAAAAAGATTCGGTTATGCCAACGAACGTCAGATGGACTGGAAGATGGTTATTGTAAAGGAAGAAATATTGGACAATATATTTAATTGATGTATGTTATTTATTACTTAATAAACAAACAGAAGATTTAATTAAATAAAATAATAAATAAAATTACGTTTATTGCCTTTATCTTAAAATTAAGTACAATTAATTGAAAATGCAAACTTAAAACAAAAATAAAAAAATAATAATAAAATAACTAAAAAATTAGGAAGTGCAAAAGGGAGATGGCTCAGCTGTGCTGTCCGCTGGAACAGCGCTGGTTTTCAGCCACCCCTAGCTCCTGAGGCGACGCGCGGAGCTACAAGTAGTAGAGGGACGGTGTCACGCAACGATTGGTTAAACAATTGAAATAATTAACTATAGGTATACATATTAAAAAATACAAGATAAAATTATAAACGGTAATGATAACAATAAAACTCTTATATTAATAGACTACTATCATCTCTATCTGATTGGTAAGTTTAACAGCTTGTGTGTTGTGTGTGTGCTTGTGAGTGAGTGAGTGAGTGAGTGAGTGAGTGAGTGGGTGGGTGAGTGAGCGAATGAATGAGTGAGTGAGTGATAGAGAGTTTGTGTGTGTGTGTGAATGTGTTTGTGTGTGAATGTGTTTGTGTGTGTGTGTGTGTGTGGTATCATCGTTTAGGCATTTTCTTAGGGTTCTTATGAATATCTATTTCGAAGAATTCTTTTAATTTTAAGCATTTAACATAGGAAGATTTCAAATTTTCTACAGCAAGTTGTTTTTTGAACAGAGCAGACTTATATTTGGTCTTAAAGGTGTGTATACAATTAACATTCATATATTTGTAATTATCCATGTTGTTATATGTCAGCCGGCCAGTGTGACGTCACATCTGTGGGACCCTGTCTAATTTGCAGAGCTGTAATTGCTTCAGCCCATAACATGAAATTTCAATTTAATTTGTTATGTTTTCCACATTTAACGCTGCACTTTTATTTGCAGTTAATTTAAAGTAGGTATGTACTGTAATTGCATAAATAATAAAAAAGTAAGTACTTTATCATCTACTAGCAGCGCCCCGCGGTCTTACCCGCGTTGTGCCCGTTCCCGTGGGAATTTCGGGATAAAATGTAGCCTATAGCCTTCCTCGATAAATAGACTATCTAACAGTGAAAGAATTATTCAAATCGGTTCAGTAGTTTCTGAGATTAGCGCGTTTAAACAAACAAACAAACAAACAAACAAAACAAACTCTTCAGCTTTATAATATTAGTATAGATACTAAGTAATAAAACTGAAGAGTTTGATTTTTTGTTTGTTTGAACGCACTAATCTCAGAAACTACCAATCTGATTTGGAAAATTCTTTTTCGTAATGAATAGTCACATACAAAAGAAACGGGCTAGTATTTTCTAATGTGACTATATGGTATCTATATATATAAAAATGAAACCCGTTTTCCTTGGTCACGGCATCACGCGTGAATGGCTGGACCGATTTCCACGGTTTTGCATTCGTTGGAAAGGTCTCGGGCTCCGTGAGGTTTATAGGGAATAAAAATCTCAAAATTCCCACGGGAACGGGGGCGCTGCGGGTGAAACCGCGGGGCACAGCTAGTTATTTATAATAATACAATTATATATATTTTAAAATCGTGAAAGCTTTAAAAAGGCTAGTCATACCACCTAATGCTACAAGAACAGACACTATATGTAAATTTTCATGCGTCCATATTGAAGTTCTGCCTCGGCAAAGCTCTACCGCATCGCGTTCCATACCTCCATAAGCACAACTCCACCTCTACTAACTCGGCTAAACAAACTCCTCCAATCTGTTCTTTATACGCACACGTCACGTTCCGAATCGCTCGAGTCTGTTGAACGATGAATTTTTTGGGGAATATTAAAAAGTTGGGAAAAAGTTTTTTGATTAAAACACTCAGCGCTACCAACTCGCCGTGCGCGCAGTTCACTAGCTGAGCATGAGGGAGATGAAAAATACTGATTAATGGCACGCGAGCAAACAAGTCAAACGAAAATTCAAAATTCTATAACTCTCAACAGATTTTTTTCATTTCAAAGGTTTCACCTTGAACACAAAAACAAATAGATGAAAAGCTGTCGATTCGTTTATGAGCTACGGTACAGATAAATACAAAGGGATACAACTCCTTGGTAGATAGGTATGGTGTCGGGTCGTCACTGGCCCGGCATCAGTGTCCGGTGAGCGATCGAAAGCTTTAGTCAAAGTCGTCCAATATCTGAAATCTCGCCCTCCCGTCGCGCAGTCGGATAAATAAAATAAAATACGGCTTCAAAGGCAAACATAAGTATGTAAATTAGGTTGACAATCTAATCATATCTCTGATATTTTTTGTTTAAAAATAATCATACGAAATTGTGATGTCTACATATTTTCATTTAATAGGATGATGATGGCTTCTTATTTTATGAAATCCAAGCTTTTTTAGGGTGTCATTCACTTACAGTTTTGATCAGATTTAAGGTGTGAGTTGGTAAAGCGACTGCAGCAGTCGACTGCAGACTGCAGGCAGCAGGGCGTTGCAGTCGTCCGCAGTGCTGTCTGCAGTCGCTAATTCACTGCCGACTGCACACCATATAATCAACATTGCCAATGTGTGAAAATTACCCCAAAATGCGGGGAATTACAATCAATTAGAAATTCAATAAAACTATTTAAACGTAATGTAATGTAATGGTCAACTCGCACATACCGGAAGAATTTACAACTAACTAAGAACCTGAATGAAGTTGATTAAAAATAAGAATACCTACGTAAATCGATTGATATCGTAAAAAGCCTCGAAAAAGACCACTGGAATTCGAATGTTTTAAATTTTCATGAATTCGAAAAAAGTCCCAAATTTAAAATTAATAGTTATTTTGTTTTAGTTATAAAATTATTTATAAGTGTACCATGAAATCAAACGACTAATTATGATCTCAATACAAAAAAATACTCTTTTTAATAAATAAATTGAGGAGTAATTATTTTGAAAAATGGTAACCCAAATTCATTTTTCAAATTTTGACATAATACAATTTATGGTCGGAGAGCCGATCGCCACATTTGCTGCCTACCGTTGCAGATACAAATATGATAATAAATAATCGAACGTTTTCAACACAATTTGAAGGAACAAAACAACGTCGGTGACAAAAATAACATGGCTTTGATTAAATGAATTATAGTTATTAAAATACTTTCGTTTAAAGATTTCGGTTTTGTAATGCATTATGTATTTATTCCAACGTGTATTCACTTCGATCAACAATACTGTTAGTGACGATAGCGGATACGTCTCTCATAGTGTGTACGTAGTTTAAGACTGATTAGAATATTTAAGATAAGTTTTATTTAGTCCAGGTATATTTATTTAAGTAATATTTAGTAATGTACATAATTAAGTATTAAGGATTAAGTCGAGTTTAAGTTTTAATTGTTTATTGAATTCCAAAGTAGTTTTTTACGAGCGAGACGGCACTTTCCAAAGGGGCACAATCTTAGCTACGTCGTTGGAACTAAATTTATATTTAAACCTCAATATTTCATTGAACTGATTTTATATTTTTTGGGGTATACACTATACAGTCAAAATGGTCTTTTAAAAAAATGGTAGTGGCTGTCAAAAAAGTGAAGTTATATTATGCTTTTCAAGTTTTCATTATACTACATAGCAGAGATAAAAACCACGACACTTTGATCTATGCCACATTCGTCAATCTTAACATAATGATTTTCTATTGAGTGAAATGATTAATCATTACTAAGCAACCTAAATTGTATTAAAAAAATAACATTAGCTCCTACACTATTATTTTAGTTCGTTTTTCAAAATATTTTTCTCTTATCTGCTGTTGCTCTACGTCACGACTGCAGGACAGCACTCCGCGACCGCAGCAGAAGTGTCACCGCGCGTTCGAAATTTCATAGAAACTAGTAGTGAAGCTGTTGTAGTTGCAGTCGACTGCTGCAGTCGCTGATCCAACTCACACCTTTAAAATACGTGTAATAAGAAGCATACTATATTTGTGTATTTTCGAAATCAAGTCCCATCGTATTTTTGCTCCCTTTCTTTTATTTTAAAAGGTTAATTAAATATATATATTTTTATTAAATATTTGGTTCTAAACGTTGTTCGTAATATCTCATTTTCGTATCCTATTCTATTCTGACTGTTGATTATACATTAACACATTGACTTCCAATTGAGGATTGATGATACATTGCAGAACAGCAGTTTCAAATAATGTTAACGATGTTTGATTAAATATTGCTGATACACAACAAGCTACAGAATATTTCACTATAAAACCTCAAAAAGCTGAAGTAAAGCAAATCTAGTATTAACTTACACATTTCTATCTCCCGGTACTCGTAGTAGAGGCGTGCCTCCGGTGTAGGACGTAGGTTAGGTACGAGGTTAGTTCGGAGCGGCCACACTTTCCACAAGATAATGCTAATACCGCGACAGATGTCCGACTTTTACAGTGTTTTGTTTCCTTATTGGAATTTTGATGTTTAACTTTTGTACGCAGATGTTTGTCACAGAGTTTACGATTCTAACACAGAGGGGCAGATTTACTGTGGCGTCCTTTTAGTTCTTTTATACTCCACCCTACATTATTTATGAAATGACGGTACATCCAACTGTTCTGTTTGTTTCGTCAAACATGCACAACCAAGCGTAGAGGAAAACCTTTTTCAGATTCGTACATAGTAAATATCAACATCTATGTTTAAAAAGTTAAAATGTAGGTAATACTCTCAACGTGTTATTTGAAACTGTTTGTTATTCAAAGTGGTTTCTAACCGTTATCAATATTAAAACTAGTTAAATATAAGTAGTAGTTACATAAAAACTGGCCGGCGCGTGTGTGTTTGCTTTATCATGTAAAGTAACCGCTGCCCGCAACCGCTGCGGAACTAGGCGAAACTCTACAAACTGTACAGTGTACACTCTATTCGATTCAACGGGGTACAGGGTGCGGATTCAGTATGGGGGGAAAGGGTCAGTGGGGAAAATAATATTTAGATAGGTGGCCATCGAAACTTTGATAGGTTGGTGATGATTAGTCATAATCTTCACGACATGTTTGGCCAAAGCGTAATGCAGGTGTGATACAAATGATTTGCTCTGGGAATTAGATAGGCATTGCTAATTAGGCAAGTGAATACATTGTTTTAGCTTCCCATGGGTGGTACGTACAAAAGAGCGTCTTTTGGGGCCAAAACTAAATGAAAATATTTGACTTTGACTATGTTGAACTCCTTTCAATGTATAGGTATTTACCACATGAATATTACTATAACCATTCTAAACCTACACAGTTACTCTTCATTGGATGGTACAAGCGAAGCATATTGTCTGTATGATAGCAGTCTGATAGTCTCTTGGGTATGATTCGGTCCGACGCTACAGTCTTGAATAACTCTCAAGGGCCTCTGAAACTTACTGTCCTTTACTATCGATACTAGCTCCTCACTATCCAATATACTCGTAGAGTACAATGCAATCGTAACTTTGACCAGTCCGACTAATAATAATAACTATGAATTTTACTGAATGCTGCTTTAAGGTGAAGGTTGCCTAATATAGGCTAAGTAAAGGCCTCAACTTAGCGCCGGTTTCTTCAGCTTACGTTAACATAGTAACAGTAACATATAGTAACAGTAACAGACTATCGTTTAATTTTATTTTACGCTTTGTATTTAAAAGCGTAAAAATCGTGAACTTTTTAACGAATGTACGTTTCTCTGATAAAAGTTGCCTTCGCCTATGTTCGATTATTCGGATTAGGCTCCAAAGATAGCAACCTCTACTAACAATATACTTTTTATAGTGAGGAAATGCATTTACGCATCCCCGATTGTTTGGGTAAACAACCGTAGTTTGGGTCTCAATCCGACCGTGCAACCACGGTAATTCGTGGTTTTCGCACTTGCGTGCCTCAGCACACTAGCCACATCCTAAGTTCACCCCTGTCCAAACGCGACATTCGACCCCGGAATGAAAAACGCTATCGCTTTTTGTAAATTGAAAACTGTTTGATTGGAGCTTATTTGGCAAACTGAAAGCTCTGCAATTTTCATACGAACGGTACTCCATATTTCAAGTGTTTCTTCGTTTTTGTCACTTTTTTGTTTACTTTGTATGAAAGGGATGGATGGTGTTTCAATATTTATTTTGGAACTAACTGTGCCCGAGGCTGTAGAGGTTTCAATTTTTGCGGATATCGTAGAAAAGCTTGTTTGTGAACGAAGCACTCGTGGCTTAGTAAAATGTAACAAATACGTATTTTCACTACTTGAACGTAACATGACTAATGTTTTTGTATTATTACTATTGTAGAATGTAAGGACCCATCTAGACCTAATGGAATTCGGAGAGAGTGACGGGTACATCCAACTGTAGGCTCGTGTAGAACATGGGCCGGTATGCAAGTAATGTTGCCTTGCTGAGGACATTACATAGCTGTATAGGGTAGCCATGAATCAAGGTGACGCAGTACACTCTGAAAAAACAGTTGTTAATGAATTGCAGGAATTAGTTGGAGCTTGTAATGATTCTCAATTTTTTTAAGTTCTCTTATTATATAACTAGCAGTGGCCCACGGTCTTACCTGAGTTGTGCCCGTGCCTGAAAGAATTTCGGGATGGAAAATAGCCTATATAACCATTCTGTTGATGGCCATGTATTACAAAAATAATTATTCAAATTGGACTTGTAGTTCCTGATTAGCCATTACAAACAAACCAACAAAGTTAGGAACTTTACCTCTTAATATTAGTAAAGATTTATTACGACTAAAGATTGAAAGACATTCTGAACTAGTTGAAACATAAAAGAAGTTTGTGTGTTAATAAAATATTTGGAATCAACAATTGGAATACTGATAGAAAAAGCCTTTATAAAATCAAAATTAAAATTGTAACAACCGTGTCGGTGCTTCAACGACACAAATCATTATAAAACACCCTTAATTTTGCGTTTTGATTTATAAAATCTAAAAATATCCCAAGTCACCCCTCAGCCGAAGGTGTTCCTACTCAGGGACCTTAAGTCGTTCTCATGAATAATGAATTCAATTGTAGCGGTCGCGGCTTTCGGACAGATTGATATTAGCATAGTTTGTTACTGTTCGACGGCGGACGTGGGGCGGGCGGCATCTATTACACGAAAATCACGTTGTTTTTAAAAACATGTTAAAATATGACTTACTATCGACAGCAAGCTTACACAGTACACAGTACAAGTATACGTTAGAGTAGTTGGGTCTACATATTGTGAGTGATATAAACGAAAGTTCTAGGACCGTGGTACCTTGGTACACCATCAAACATAAGCGACGAAGTGTAACCCCGCTATGCAATTCTCCTGTTTAAACATGGCTCAGGTATAAGATCACGATTCACGATTTTGCATTACCTTACTGTTTCTTCAGTAAGTGTTAAAGACATTGTACAATGTACAGTGTGGGATATTATAGGAGTAGAAATGATCCATAAATTAGACATGACGACAAAATATTGGTCACTTTACGCTCAATTTGCATATTCACCTCACTAAACGTAAAGCGTAGCGTAGTCTTAGCGTAGTTTAATAGTGCGGAGTTGCCGGTAGGTGGCGACACCCACACACTAATTGAACACTAACCACATACCGTGTAAGCAACAATTACTGCCAACATTGTATTAATTGTTTCAGTTACCGTCTTATTTGTATTAATTGTTTCATTCACTGGTAACAGAGAATTATGAGTGAGTTGATCTAATAAGCTTGATATTACTACAAACACTATTGTTAGTTACTATGACTGGCGTTGTTTTCTTCGTGAATGAAATATAATTGAAATGGATAAATTCGATTAATACGTAACATTGAACGAATGGAACGAGACGTGTATGAACTGTGTCGGAGCCGTGTCTGATCACTGTACCGTGTCTGATGTTCATACTATACTTACCGGTTGTGTCGTGTGTATGTATATTCTATTTTTTTACGAGTTAAAATTCAAACCATCATGACTGATTTTTTAATCTAAAACAACTTCTTCTATTGAGGAAAAGGGTTCAGTGATGGGGTAAGAATGGAATTGAATCACTAAACCTTTTTCCTTTTTATAAGGAATCGTCTTCGGCTGGAAAGTCGTCAACATTTTAACCCTTAACCCTGCTAAGAAAAAATAGAATCTTGTGCATCGTGTAACGTCAGCGTTCGTTCGACTGTCGTCCGAGACCCGTCCGCGATGTCTAGGTACGTCACTACCATCACTTCTTAATTTAAAAAAAACTCCAGAAAAGGTCAAACATAACTACAGTTAAACTACAGTATAACTACAGTTAAACTTATACAGTTATTTATGGAAGTAATCAGCTCACCTATACAACATTTTTCCAAAATATTTTATGAACTACCACGGGAATATGACTCTTGATCCAATGGCTATGAGAGCGGTAATCAAATGTGATATGTGGCAAAAATGTTGGATTATTATGAGAGACGGGATGTGTAGTTTAGTGATACGACACTTAGCAGGTCCGGGTGAGGGCTGAAATAACAGGAGATGCGATTTTAACCGCAAAATATTTTTCATTCAATGCTTCTTTGTTTACTTGTAAATGAAAAATGACGTAGGTATCATGGAATTGATTGTTCGCTTACGAACGCTTGTTTAAATAAGGGTGTGACGGGTGAGGGAGGTGTTTTGTTTGTCAAAATCAATGGCTCTTGCATGAAGTACTTTTTCCTGAACTGTCCTTCGCGGACAAAGCATTCGTCTGCACAAGGTTTTTATTTACTCTCTTCACTATTACACTATTATAGGGTACTATTTCTTGCGTACTTTACCTGTCTCTGCTATTAAACAGGTTGTTACTTTATAAATCGCGCCGCTCATGGCCACAGCCTAAGCTTTACCTAATAGTTCCGCTATCGGATATCCGTATAATATATGTAACGTTTGCGCGCGGTTCCACTCGCCTGGAATACTAAGTAGACTAGATATTGATCATTACAGCTTTTGCATTCAGCACTTATCACGAAGTGATCGTACGTTGGGATTTTTTCTATCCTTTAAATAAAAAAACTATGGGGTTAAAAGAACGTTCGTACTGTTTTAGGTGTAAATAACTTTTAACTTGATTACATGGAGAGGTAAGTAGCATTCAACACACGGTGGCCACGTTGGGCCTAAGCACTTTGTAAAGTTGTAGTTCTGATATATGAAAACATGAAAGAGACTAAGAAATAAGTAATTACAAGTTACTGTTAGCTGTTTATAATCTGCGGAATTTTTTGATTGACCTTCAAATTAATAATTCATGCAATATCATATGACAATACACACTTAAAATGTTTCATGAATTCGTATGATATTTGAAATTAAGATTAGTTACCTACATCTGCAGATTGCTATTACCATCAGAGTTTATTATTAATTAAACCTTTAGCGCAAGTTTATTTTGACGCTCTAAGTATATATTAATTGTAGTGTTTCGTACACGCAATGATGTATAAATTGTTATGCTGAGATAATAATGAGAACTAACAATACCATACAGCCAATCAATGGACAGGAAGCATACTGTTAATTCTACCAATTAACTCCTTGTGTGTGTGGTTTTCACTACCCATCAATGCTGCTCGAACAATTTGCATATTGATTGAGATAGTGACAAGATGAAGGTATCATCTGTACGACTAGGCGCAGGGGAAACATTCATAAGGCGGAGCTCAGAAGTGATAAACATAAGACGAAAGGTAAGATAAAAAAACAGCTAGTAGGCATGCCAGTGTGCCAGTTCCATACATGTGTGTTCCACGCTTAACATCTAGCTAAGCAGATTAAATGATTTGTTATAACTTTTATTTTATCAATGAAAATGTACCTCTAGTAATAATGACTTCGATAAAAATACTAGGTACAGAGGTGATAAAGGAAAATATTATACTTTATTTAAATTAAAAAACGAATAATGTCAATGAATAAACTGATTAGATTTACATCTATCAACAGGGTATCAAAGGCAGGGCAGGTGCGGAGTGAGAGCGGGCGGGGCGGGGGCAACCCGGGACATCGCGGGATAACTGTAATCCCGGCCCGGGACCAAGGATAATATTTGAATTTGATTTATTTGCTGGTAACAAAATATTTGTTTTACATTTTGTTTATAACACCCTTGTGGAAAGACGAACGACAAAACTTATATCAACTTCCTTAATGTTTTAGTTTACAACCCTTTACGTGTAATTTGATAATGATGGTGTAGATATATCATCGTTTTATCATCGGTTTTATTATGCACATTAACTAATACTGACGTGAAAATAGGCATAGAAATATGTGGATTAGCGCTATGAGGATTAATCATTAATCGCATCGTTCCCGTATAATGTCAAACAATATTGTAAATGATGTATTTAGTTTACTATACATGATCTTTTGTATTAGGATGTGCTCACACGTCCACGTGGGCGAGCGCATATTGTGTGTTGAAAATGAAAGTACAATTTACGCGTACCACATTTTGCCGTCATTATCGACCACATTAGTGGCACCACATCGCAGCCACATCGCAACCACAACGCAACCACCATCGCCGCCGCGAACTTGTGTCCGCCCACATCGCATCAACACATCCTCTATGAGGACCGGAGTCGAACTGTTCGTGCAAACGAAGTAACCACATCATAACTACTAGCGACAACACAACGCAACTGTAAACAGCTGCAGCGACACTATTCGCACGTGACCACATTTTGTCGTTGTGGCGTGGTATTGATACGTTTGGGTACACACTTAAAGAGTTAATATTTAAGAGGTAAAAGAGATTCTGGGTTGGAAGTATCAGAAATTGAGGTGAAATCACGGAAGAGCGAATTGCTTATTGTACACTTCTCTATTTTTTGGTTAAAACCATTATAATCAATTATATCATAGAATATTAAGTAATGTACTCGTAAATGTGACATATTTCGGTTACCACAATATTATTTTATACGATACTAGCGCTCGCGGTTTTACCCCGTTGTGCTCGTTCCTGTGGGAATTTCGAATTTTTTTATACATATAAACCTTCTTCTTGAATCACTCTATTTATTTAAAAAAACCGCATCAAAATCCGTTGCGTTGTTTTAAAGACCTAATTATACATACATAGGGACAGACAGACGGCGGAAAGCGACTTTGTTTTATACTTTGCAGTGAAATACAAAAACAAACATATACCAAATATTAAGTTTATTTTAATTCCAGTGTATCATAAAGTAGCATACATTGAATGGTATTTAATGTTTTAATGTTAAAGTAGTTATCGCAACATTGAAACGAAGTAATTGCGAATACAAACCACGGATCGGAATGATTATATTGTATTATCTGATGGTCGTCAAATAGCGACCAGTTAATTGTTGGCGGTTGTACTTGACGGGGGCCGGACTCAGGACGAACCGTGTAGGAGCAAAATGTAACAAAACTGGATCTTCTTCGTATTTTTTTTTCTATCGAGAAGAAGAGAAGAAGAAGAGAAGAAGAAGATTCCATTAGTTAGGTCGAAACTAAGTTATCTATCTCCAATTTCTGATTGAGTGTAAAATATAACATTTTATCATGACAAAAGTTACTCATGTGTACTCATCTTCTTCTATCAATTCAATATGATAAATTAATGTATTCATTCATTTCGAATAGGTCATTGGTCAACCCTGGGGTCAGAGATTTTAGACCGTTTTAGACGATTTAGGTTCTCGTGTAAACACAATGTCAAGTAATAAAGCCGGCGAGTCCGTCACCGCCGGCCGTGCCACCGGGCCGCTCGTCTCGCTCGTAAACACTGTTCGTTTAATGAAACGTATATAATTCACGCGTCACCACAACTACGGTACTTCTCGGTAATTCAACCGAAATACGGATCGTTACTACGTGATGAGATGTAGTATTTTAATAAAAGAACCGACCTCGATCTTGTTTCATTAAGTAATAAGTAAATTAGTACAAAAATATTTCAAAACCAACCACGTAATGACGTGCAAAACAATGAAATAATAATATTTTATTTCCTTTCGATGTTGTATTTAAAGCAGTAGAAAATAACAGTCGGAATCCGTGGGGATATCGTATTCCCAATTACAACCGTCTCTCAAATATTTTAACCCAGATGATAACACAAAATTAGGTAACAATATTTTGTAAGCTTTCCACATTTTTTGAAATTGTAACATCATTAAAACTGGTAGAAATTAAATGAGCTACGTGCTCTCGGAGCTGACTACGGCGTAGACGGCAGCTAGTTCATTTCATGCTACGCCGTAGGCATGAGTTACGTTACATGCTACGGCGTAGAAACTAGAAAGGTTAGATATGAAATATATATTTTGAATGTGAATCAAACAAAAATATTTGAATTACATTGTATTATAGTTTGTGGAATATGAGATGAGAGTCCATAAAACCTTTAAAAAGTCACAAAAGGACGCTGTCTACAATTTAAACGGATTCCGATAAAAAATGAAGTTCAATAAACAAATCATGAAGTTATATTAATACGTAATTTGTAAGATTTCTTCAAAGATGTCTGAAAATAAGATAAGTTTGTTCAAAAGTGGCGCAGTCGACAGTCGACACCCGACCGTATCGGAGATGGAAAAACTTTGATTAGCTGCACCGACCTCAGTGAAACAAACACAAATTCATATACTGATTTATGTATACAAAATGGAGAAAAAGGTGTTATATTAACTTAAAACTTTGTGTGAAATACGTGAGGCGAAAACAGAGAGCTCATCATGAGTGCACGTTTAGATGGACTTTTAAATATAACCAATTGCCCAGACTCGTGTTCAAAGTGCATCTTTACACAAAAAACACGCGCTTTCACCCCGAACACTGTGTGAAATTAGCTTTAAAACCTTTTTAGTTTAGGCACCAAACCTCATTGCCCTAACTCCTTGCAATAAGATTCAATTTAGCTAAAACATTTTATTTAAATCGCTCATTTTGACGTCGGTTCCGCTTTAGCTCACCCACATAAGGTCTAATTTGCAACTAGAACCTAGTTTGATTAGTGATTCTTATTCGTTTGTGTTAAAGTTCATTTTTGAATTGAAAGCTTGTCTTTGAAGTGTTAATTCGCTCTTTGGCAGTAAATGGGGGTAAAAACAGGCGGCGAGATAGCAATTCACGAGTGAACTTGCAGAGGCGGTGCGTCCGTGAGGCGAACATGCTCAAACACTATTTACATACTCATTATAAGATAAAAACTTTCAACTGAGCTGTCAGTTGAAGCGTTGTAACGCCACACTATTGATATATTCTGCAGAAAGACATAACCGAATAACATTAAATCAAAATAAGCAATCATTACAAGCGAACTAGCGCAGTTAGAACTAGTTGTAAGATCGAAACATCGACAACAGCGATCTAAACATTAACCTTAGATACACGTAAATAAAAATATATTTCGGGGAACACCAATCTTTAAAAGAATCTGCATATTACAGCAGAGCTTAGCAATGGTAGGTCCTGATATGTCTACAAACAAATAATACAAAATAATGTTCCACATCAAATAGTATATAAACAAGTGTTATTCGTGCAGCACACTCTGTAACATAGAAACCACTCCCGTAAGCTTTCTATCTCTCAAATAACCAATAAACGTTTGACCAAAGTCCTTAAACTTCCTCCATAAAAATCATACCGAATAGCATTCTATCTAAAGCCGTTTCCGCTCTAAAGTCACAAGAAATGCTATCGGCGTTTTAAAGTTTAGTGATAAGTGCTAAAACAGGTGTGTATCACCGGCGGCGCGTGGAGAGCTGCAATAAACGTCACTACCTCACGACACCCGCCACCTCTATTTTATTTGAGGTAACACTACAGAGGCGGATTGAGGAGTTTAGTTACGGCTCTATAACCGAACTTAAAGATTATGTTATTTGTTACCTGTTATTATTTTGCAAGAGAAGTGAGCTTCTCGTTTTATCCGCTTAGTTTTAGCTCCCGTGGGGGTTTCGGAATGAAAAGTGTGTAATCTTCCTTTTAAATGTTGCTATCAATAACGAAATTATTCGAATCCAGCTGATAGTTTTGGAGATTAGTGCATGATACTCTGAATTGTCATATGTATGTAAGTAATTCACAGTGATTACGTTTCTTACTCCCCACTGTACTGATACTTTCAATTGACGAAACTTCTTCGTGTTGTGTTCTTCCATTGTGTTGGCATAAAACTTTACTAATATTAGTCCATAGTGTACTCCTAATTGCGGCCCTGTCCGCATGTCAGAATTCACAGTTTAAAAGGCCATCGCTAAAACCTGTGAAAGGTTTGAAGCGTGGTGCACACCGAGCGAATTGTTCGCAACGGAGTGCGCCGGTCCGCCGGCCGCCAGCGGATAGATGCAGAATTACGTTTGAAATGTGCCTGCTTTAGCACAAAGGAATAGTCTTACACAGAATTTTGTGAATTTGAGATAGTATGAGTCGACTCAGATGGATTCAAATTGCGTTTTTTAAAGAGAACGAAACGAGCTTTGTGGCCGCACGTTTATGAGAGCAATTCGGTTTGACGATGCTGTAATTATTATGTGCAGGCTACTGCTTGTTACGTTGCGTTTTTTGGTCAATTACCATTCTTTGTTAAACGCAAACGAGTTCTAGTCTTAATTTACATTTTAACATACGTACTTACATTCTGTTTGTTGGAGGATATAGTAATTATCCGTATAATAGTCAGAGCCTAAGAGTCTCTCCATACAACAGTAGTCTACCGCAAAAGAGCTTTGCGGCATCGCCACAGTTCCAGAACAACCTTCCCGATATTTTGCACACTACGATAACATAGCATTTGGGCACAACGTGGTCTGCCTAGAACCTTATATCATAAGTCCTTGAGTCAAGTTTCCTACCAAGCGTAAGATTTGACGGGTACTTCCTTACACCACAGTTGCCTAACGCCTTTCCCCGGATGATCGGCTTTTAATTTCAATACCGGCTTTTGGCATCGGATAAATATCTCTTTTATTATTATACGGCGACAGTCTCCCGAATAAATCGCCTTTTGTAGTAATATTCGATTGTCGGATATACGGATTAAATTCCCAGTTCCAAGATTTTTGTATCAAAAAGAATATTATAAGAGATTTACAAAGAAACGGGAAACATTCTCGGGTAATGGTTTACGAAGAAAGTATTCAAAAAACATCTTATTTATTAATTTATTCATAGAGAGTTCATCTTAAACATAAGTCAAAAGGTCGGCTGTAAAATATTATTATAATTTTATCTTTGGATGTTATTATGTAGTCGTTAATGAAAGTCATTAAAAATACAAAAACCTTTTCACAAAGATACCAATACCAAATGATTTGTACACTGAACAAAATGAATATGGGTTTAAAGATTATTTATTTCTCAAAAAAGACAATACAGTCACTTACATGAGAAATTATAACTAATGATTAGTATTTCACAATGAGTTGACAGTCGTAATAGTATGATACAATTCACTCGCACAATGTTTCATCCAGATATGGCCATAATAATGTAAAACGTAATAAACAACAATATAAAAATACAACTAAGTAAAGTAATATCTATTACGCAAAACTAGTTCTATTATAAGTTACAACGGGTGATAAGTTATTGTAAACGAATTACAATGCAATTGGATGTTAGCATCAAGTGGGTAGATAGCAAGAATTTAGTGTAAAGCCGTGATCACAATTGAGATTTTATTTGGTTTATCAAATTATATTTTATATGTATTTGGAATAGTTGGAGATAATATAATTAAATAATTTTACTTTAAAAACATTGTGTGAGTTTACATTACGTATGTCGGAAGGTAATTGATTATATAGTTGTGCTCCATCAAAAGTGATATTTTTCTTTGCAAATTTAGTTCGGACTTTCGGTAGTACAAGTAGACTGGCACGACGAGTTTTATGTTTATATATTTGTATTTTTTTTATGAATGACAGGTTTGTTTGTAAATTATTATTTAGTACTTTTCTAATTACAATGCATGTATTGTACGCGTGAAGTTGTTTTATGTTCATTATTTTTAACTCTGAGTATATATTTTTTGTAGGAGTGAGGTGGTGATAGTTGAATAACATTTTTATTAGTTTATTTTGTTTAACTTGTAATTGTTGTAGTTTTGTTTTTGGGGCGTTTCCCCATATTTCAATTAAGTAGTTTAAATGTGATTTAATCAAAGAATTGTAAATGTTATATTTTAACTGTTTGGGAACGCATTTGGAGATGTTGCGTAGTGATCCTAAAAGAGATGAGAGTTTGTTTTTGATATGTTCAATCTGGTTGGACCACGTTAGATGACTATCCATCCTTAAACCTAGGTATTTTTCAAAGGACTTTTGCTCAATTGCTATGTTGTTAACGAGTAGTGCGCTATGAGATGGAATAGTTTTATTTTTTGGTCGGAATATTACGTAGCATGTCTTTGTTGTATTAATGGTGAGAAGATTGAATTTAAACCATTCCGTAAGAATATCCAAATCCTTTTGAGCTTGTGCTGTTATTTCATTTATGTTAGATCCAAAATAAAAAAGACATGTGTCGTCTGCATATAAAGTTAGGAAACCCTTTAGTCCTAAGTGCGCTATGTCGTTAACATAGATAAGAAATAGCAGGGGCCCTAAAATCGAACCTTGCGGGATGCCGCAGGTGATTGGTGATGCTTTACTCTGGTTTTGATCTATTTTCACCGATTGAAACCGATTGCTCAAGTATGATTCTAAAAGCCGAAGTACTTTACCATCGATTCCAATACGTTTTAGTTTAATTAATAACAGTTTGTGGCTAACGGTGTCGAACGCTTTTTTGAGGTCGATATAAACTCCCAACGCAATAAGCTTTTTGTCTAGACTTTGTTTAATTTTATTTACAAGATCGAGTGTCGCAGCTAGGGTATTACTTTTGGCTCGGAAACCATACTGTCGATTAGAGATTATATTTAGGGAATCGAGGTGGGCTATTAGGCGTTTGTATATTATTTTTTCTAATATTTTAGACATTACTGGTAACACCGAGATCGGGCGATAATTGCCTGGGTCTGCTTTGGGTCCTGACTTGTGTATCGGTGTAATTTTGGCTATCTTTAAACTATCTGGGAATGTTCCACTGTCCATGATATTATTAAAACACTTAGCTAGACTAGGGGCAATAAGATTACTGACACGTTTTATAGCTTTCACGCTGATTTTATCGTAACCCGAACTTGAATTTGAGTCTAGATTATTTATTGTTTGAATTATTTCATCTTCGGTGCAGGGCTTAAGAGAACATAGTTTTATTTGATCATTAATATCAGTTGAGGAAGGAAATGGACAGTCTTGGAAGTTATGATATTTAGCAGGAATTTCTTTAGCTAGTTCTGGCCCAATGTTAGCGAAGTATTCATTAAAAGTATTACAAATTTCAAGAGGATCGTCAATTTCTTTTGACTTAATAATCAATTTTTGAGGAGCACTACTATGTTTTATTTTATTGTTAGCTAAACGGTTAATCAGAGTCCAAGTTCGTCTAGGGTTCTTATCGCATCGTTGGAAGAGTTTGTTGTAGTAGGTATTCTTGGTGTTTTCAATTAACTTCGACGTCGATTCCATTGCTGTTTTTAGGTCTTTTTCTATTGTTTTATTCCCAGGGTCTTGCTTGTGTTGCCGCCATAAACAATTTCTGTCATTGATTTTCTTGCAAATTTCTTTATTTATCCAGTCTTTCTGCGGTGGGTTAAGTATTTTGATTTTAGTTATTGTATTTTCTTTAAGGTGTTGTTTTAGTTTATTCTCCAGTAATCTATAACTGCTGCCTAGTTCATCAAAGTTTGTCAGTAGCATATCGTTGTACAGTTGGTTGTAATTCACCGCTTTATATTGTTTTCGTAGTGTTTTGGGGGGGTTAAACTTGTTAATTTGAAAGTATATTTGCTTATGATCTGACATTGTTGAATTGATCATTGTTAATCTATAATCATGACCCTTTAAGTTAGTCGTAACGTGATCAATAATCGATTTTTTTGTAGCGGAATCTCTCGTACAGTAGGTCGTGGAGATTTTATTCAGGAACCTGTGTCCTGATTCACTGACGGCTTGTTTGTATCTGGTCGTTTTGTTGTTTTTTGACAGAAGGTCAATGTTGAAATCTCCCATAACTATTGCTCGTTTGCGTTGTTGTAATTGCGTTTCGTAGTCTTCTAGGAAGTTTTGGAAGTTTGTATCGCCTGGATTATAGACTAAGCCCACGTCCAGGGCGAATCTATTCACATGTATCCATAGGTAGTTATTCCCATTTAAGTAAGTAGATTCAATGAGATTGTGTTTCAGGTTGTTGTGGATGTAAATCGACACACCGCCTCCTCTTGCATCTGTCCTTATGTTGTAGTAGTGGGTGTAGTTTGTAATTTGTAGTTCCAGCGTTTGGGTTTCTGTAGCTATCCATGTTTCTGTAAGTAGTATGATGTGAATTGTGTTCGGGGTAGATTGTAGAATGCACTTCAGCTCGTCTAATTTGCCTTTTTTGCGTAAACTTCGAGCGTTTAGGTAGAGGAAAGTTAATCGTGATTTGTTGGTTTGTATGTCTTGGTAGTTAGTTACTATTTGGTAAGTGATGTTATCTGTCACAGTAGCGGTGCTTGAGGGTGTTCCTTGTTTTTTGGTTCCATGGTAATAATGCTAGGTGTTCCGTGTATGTATTTTATTGTTAGGTTCGTTTCTCCACTAGCAATACGTCGCTTGAGTTCGTCTTTCACATACGTGTAGTATTTGTACTGGGACGGTGTCTGGTCAGAAAATACTTTGATATTGGAAGGAAGTTTATCTTTATTGCGAAGTATGTATGCAGAGTGTTCGGGATTGTCGAAACAGACTTTTATTTTTCGAGGTTTTTCTTGGTTGTAGTGGCCAAGTCGAGTCATCTTTATTGGCTTTAAGTCATTTCTCACCAATGAGATGATTTTATGTAACTCGGATTCATCGTTAGATGATCTAGCCTTAGTATTATCACCAGATGGCTCCGGCATGCCAACTACAATAATATTGCACTCTCTTTTATTACGTTCTTTAACTTCACGTATGATATTCTCGTTTACTTGAAGAAGATTCTCTTGTCTTGTGGAGGTGTTCGGATCGATTTTACCAACAGTTGTCTCAAGTGCGTTAATTTTGTTCTCACCATGCATAACTTTTGTTTGAAGTTGTGCTAGTTGACTCTTAATGTTGCATTGTTCGTTTGCTATTTGAGTAGATGTAGTCTTGAAATCTTTTATCTCTGTTTTTAAATCAGTGATCTCTTTTTTGACTTCTATGATACTTTCATTCATTTTACTCATCAATTTTGCGTTGGAGTCGACACAGTTTTCAAGCAATGAGGTAATTCGTGACAGTTCAGATCGAATATTTTTTATGTCTTCAGAACACTGGCATTCACGGTCGAAAGTTTGTTTGCGTTTACGATAAGTGATTTGTGGATCTAAGACTTCATTATTTAGTTTAGATAAATCTGGTTGCGATCCCCCGGCTCGGGTGTTTTGCGGTGGAGATCTCATTGCTTGCATTTTAATGCAAATAGATTACCTTGTAATGTTTCAATATTTACTCCGCCGTGAACGCAGCCTAATGATGACGTTTATGCACCGGTTTGGCTGTTGGTGGATGTGCGTGCGAGATGGAAGATACGCGTTCGGCGAAGCAAGTCCCCCCGCTTGCCGGTGCAAACTGCGTCGGCGCGTAAACAGCTTAAATCTCAGCGTTTTGTACACGGCAATTTGAAACTAATCACTTTGTAACTATTGTCTTATTTTGCATAGCACTTATTTAATATATTTTTGCGAAATTTTGCACACGTCTGCTCAGGACTACGGCCTACTGTCAACGTCGTCGAATATAAACCTGATAATAGCTGGGTAAAAGTAAAAAATCAATACACTATACAGCAAGTTTTAGTATCAGTGTACGGTTAACAATGGACTATAAATTGTTATTGTATAAATTGTAAAGCTACATCGTCACTCGATTAGTGAGAGCAATTAATAACAGTATCGCACAAAGGTTCCGCGCGGCGAGCACATCCGGGCGGGCAGCGGGTGACTCGGCAACCCGGCAGCGGCAACGTCTTCACAACGGACAAAATATTTTCACGGAAATTAATTAGATTCAAAAAAGGAACCCATGGTGTTTATTAGACTGTTCCAAACGCATTCAAGTCTGTGAATTTATTATGATTTATTAAGGCCGCGGGCGCTATGGGGCTTCGGAATTATTAAAAAGGGTTTATTTTTAAAGACTCTCCGTCATTTTCTATTCATTGCAAATTGAAATATTACTTAGATGCTTAGATGTACCTCTTTAATGTTGTAAAAGTGCGTTAATAAATAATAGGAGTTTTATGTAGGAGGATATTTTTTGTGTGCGAAGTGAAATTTTGATTTTTTGCAGTTATATCAAAGTGAAATCATAGCCTCTCTCTCTATTCCGCCGCGGTCGGCAAGCGATACGTCAAACAAGAGGTTTTAATTAAATTGTCAGTCGGTCTGTCTATATATTGTATGTGTGTCAGAAACTAGTGAATTTCAAACTGTTCTGCCATTCGTACGAGACTTGTGCAGAAATGTGAGTTGATTAAATATTCTTTAATACAAAACTAGAATCGCGCACATGCTGCACTATATACTTTTAGAACAATATTAAAATTTTGAGACCAGATTTTATTTAAATGAATGATTCATAATACAGTTAAAAACTCTCTCACTAATAAACTTGGGCGTTATCGCTATATTTTCATATTGCATTATCCGTTATATTATATTTTTCTAACTGTTGTGTTAAACTGTTGTAATATTTATTATCTGTTGTAAGATTAGTTGTATGTTGAATTGCGATTATAACATTTTACGGTTGTAAATACGATGATAAAGTTATAGCACAGTATAGATTATAATAGTAGGTACAATTTTTTTCAGTGTTGCATCTTTTAAAATGTGTTACAGAAAAAAAAAATTGGTTTTGATTTGATTTCAACGAACTTTCCTTCCTACTCGTTACAGGCTTAGGACTGTCTGAATTATTGCAATTATTCTAAATTATCATGTAAAGTATAATATTCAAACAAATACGTAACGTAATTTCGCAATCAAAACAAACTTTCTAATGAATGAATATACACCAATAAAACAACAGCGAAGACATGAATCTATCTTCATACGAATATAAAATCAAAATTATAATAAACTGTTGTATTTTAATGAAAGTAAAATTTGCTCTTGTACTTAGTAATTTAAAGTTCATATTCGTCTAACGCTCTACGATGTGAAGTTCGCTATCATTATTTTTTAACCTTGAATAGTTGAATTTGAGTCGACATCGGCTTCGGTTCGGTCCGTTCGGAAATCATCGGAGATACTCGGTACCGGTAGTTTCTAGTTCTACTAGTTACCGAATATCTCCGATGATTGCCGAATCGAGGCGCACGATTATAGGTACGTAATAAATATTACAACAGTCTTTGTCGAAAATAAATAATGGTTGTTGTTGCTATAAAATTATAATGAAATATATTATTTGTTGTATGTTATAACGCCCAAGTGTACTCACTAATAGAAGGTCACGTTAAATAGGTTAATTAAAAAATATTTTATATGTCAGACATCTTTAAGAGTGCGGTACTAAGAGTAATTATGTAAACTTATATGGTGACGGTACTTTGCAGTAAATGAACCACATGTGGCATCGCCCAGCAACATGCAGTATCGTGCCGCAATAGCGTGGATTCAAATGTCAAAATTGTGACTTATTTATTAAAAATACATAACTATGAGTGGATATCATTAGGCAGCCTCTGCCAGGTACTCATCTTCGTAAAGCCTTTCATAATAACTATGTCCGATTGACTAAACAAGTCGAGTAAATCCTAAGTTCTCATCACCCCTACCACGCGCTCTGTCTCTACACTTAACATCAAGGGGCATTCATATTATTATTTATTCGTGAGCTGTGAAAAGCTATTACTGTGATCCGTGAAAAGCCCTTCGGACACAGCGATTATTCTGCGAACAATTATCATTTTTGCCTTTCATCCAGAGGTCTAAATTCAACCGTTTCATTATTATTTATTTAAACGGGAACTTACGTACGACGGAGACTACTGTCGAGAGTTCCTCGACACGTTTCGGTCACATACGGTGACCTTCATCAGGAGGTGGGTGAAGCGCTCGCGACAGCGTCTCTCCCCGCACTGTAAATAATAATGACATTAACGTACGTTTCAATTAATAGTAAAATCAACCGTTTCATGTTTACCCAATATATAGGATTAGAAGGTCAAACTGATACCCACTAACAGGAAACATCTTTCAATTTCCGCCCTAATCACTACTTAAATTAAATTATAATGATTTAAATGATGTCCCATTTAACAGGAACCATGCCATCCCTATTTATATAAAGACCATGTTTTATAGCTAAATATGAATATTTTCTCCATTTTATGTATTTTGCGTACAGAATGGTGGCGTTATCAGCACAAGTGCGCCCTCTGGCGGCCATGATGTCACTTCGTGTTTTAGGGAACTCGTTATCTTGGTGTTGTTTAATCATTATTATAAAGAATGCACGAGATAATAGAGCAATGGAGACCGTTTACAAAATGTTGGGAACGATGTGATTTTACGTTTAACGTCGAAAGGAAATTCGTAAATATGCTTTTAAATTTTAACTGCTAGCGTTTATTATTAAAACGTTTTCTATCAGTTGAATTAATAGAATATATGTGAGTGTTTTATCCTATCACAAATATTAATTCTCAATGTCCACTTTCAAAGCTCTAAATCAATCGCTAAGTTTTCACAATTTATTGGCACGTTCAGCTTGCAGCTTTTGGAAGCTTAGATGCAAAACTGCAAAGTCACGCTCTCTTATAAAAATATTTGAGTAGGAATAAACAATTGAAACTCGAATAATAAACTGAGGTGTTCAATTCAATATTTCTAAGTCTCGTGATACATATTTTAGAACCAAGTATTATAAACCCATAAATTCTACTATAGAACTAATTCTCCCTTCGTTTCCCTTCGACACAACATCTACCAGTGTATCCTGGTACACAGCTCAGTGTGATCGCTACGTGACCGAGGGTCTAGCTCTTCTGGTGAGGCCCCCATCAGTCACTGTCATTGGCGTCGCATGTCGGGTCGACGCCGCACACAATTGATGATGGACGTCCATACACCTATTAAGGGTCTTCGATTGATCTATTTTTTACTACTGCAAAACGTATTCTGTAGGTTTAGACTGTTAGGTTGCATTGTTCAACTGAAGTTTTAGCAAGTTTTAGACAAAAGGAATTCTTTTCGCCTTTTATTTGGTAATCGGAAGCAAATACCAGTGTGAAGAATTCGGCTATTAAAATAGGTTGACAAAGTAATTTATAAAAAGAGAGTCGTGCCCTCACCCGTGCGAATTTCAGGCTGAAATATAGCTTATAACCTTTCCGTTGGATGATTCATTACAAAAATAATTATTCGGATCGAACCGGTAATGCCCGAGATTAGCCCAAACAAACGACACAATTTTTAATTGAAACTACGTTTACACTTCGCTTTCATTTTACATTTTTATCTGACGTTTCGGCACCTTTACAGGAACCTTGATCACAGAATACTGACTTAAGAAACTAGTATACAACAAAATTAAAAAAATACCTCTTTATAATATTAGTATACAAGTAAACTCGTAGATGTGGAGTTTGCCTTTGGTCTTAATGGCTGTATCAGCTCGTTACACTACACATTGGTATCATATTGTAGAGGTACATAATACATAGAGCCAGCCGTCTTTCAACCTCCAATGGCCGACGAGCGTGTGTTGCCATCGTGTTTTGTTTTTTTCAGTGAAATCGTCATTAATGGCAATTTTTTCAACAGTCGCCTATTATAAAAAGTGTTTGACAAAGCGGAATTCTCCACAATTATGTGTCATAATATTATTAAGTATTTTTTTGTCACAGTTAAATACAACTAGTATAATACTAAATGGATAGGGCTATTATAGATTACATCTAACCATTCACCGTTACGGTTTAAGAGTATTTTATTTATGGAATAACCACAATATGTATTAAGCCGTGAAACTTTATTCAATGAAGAGTTTAAAAGTAAACAGTTATGTGGTCTGTATTAATACTCATATTGATGTTGTGGGCGTCTTGCGTGATGCCAGAAACTAAAACAGTAAGTAAACTTTGGTTTACGGTTCGGTCAGTGTTACTTATGAGCCCGTTTTGACCGCTATCATCTTAGAAGGGTGTTTATAACTACCAACTTGCTTGCGTATGCGGGTGTATCTTCCTCAATTGAAAGTTTTATTACCAGAGACCAAATGTGGGGTTTACGAGTGTTATGCGGCTATTATTTTACTTTGCCCGACAGTGGGACATCACCGGCCTATACCATTAATTAGTAAATCTGATGTATAAAATTCTCATGTCGTGGTTTTTGTTGCCAATCTCCTAAGCTCCGAAATGACTCGACCGATTTTCATAAAATTTTGTGTGCATATCGGGTAGGTCTGAGATTTGTTGAACATATATTTTTCTTACCCCTAAATTAAATATGGCAAAACAAAGTTTGCCGGGTCAGCTAGTATATGTATACGATTGTAAAATACAAACTAAATACTTTTACAAATTGTCATTCAATCTCAGGATAAAGTAGTTTGTATCATAATGTTTTTTTAAGCAATAAGATACTCTATACATGTCGTAGGCATGCAGTTAAATAATTGTATTGCTATACAGTATTCACTGAACCCCCTCAAAAAATGGGTATAGGTAAGTTTGAGATGTGGAGTCATAGCTATATGTCTCTTGTCTATAATTGATATTTTTTCGTTTTTAGGGTTCCGTACCCAAAGGGTAAAAACGGGACCCTATTATTTAAATAACCGACGCAAAGAAGGAGTGTTGTAACTTTGACGTCGATGTCTGTGGCATCGTAGCTCTTAAACGGAAGGACCGATTTGAAGGCCAGTTTGCTTGCTATGGTTCTTAGTTATATTTGGTAAAAATCGGCTAAGCCGTTTTGCACTAAGTGTTTTTGTTTTTTTATTTAACTTGTGTTGTCATATATTACTGTTATAGGTAACATACATGTCGACAGAGCGGCCGACAGTGACTTGGTGCAATCCTAAGTACCTGGACTATTGTAACTTGACCTCCCGGCGCAACGGCCGCGGCGACCCCTTCTACTACGTGGCGATACACATCAAATCACGTATCAGTGTCGGCAACAATATCACGGTATAAGTCAATATCGAGTACTTTTTCACATGTCATACTTATCTATACTTCTAAACCTCCAGCCTCTTAACAGCCTCCGTGGTCTAGTGGTTTGAGCGCTCGGCTCACGATCCGGAGGTTCCGGGTTCGATTCCCGGTGGGGATATCTCACAAAAATCACTTTGTGAGACTGTCCTCAGTTTGGTTAGGGCATTGCAGGCTGAATCACCTGATTGCCCGAAAAGTAAGATGATTCCGTGCTTCGGAGGGCACGTTAAGCCGTCGGTCCCGGTTACTTTCTACGGATAGTAGTCGTTACATGAGCCATGTCAGAGGCCTTTGGCGGCTCTATAACTCTGACACCAGGATTGGTCAAGTTGACCATCCACTCGATAAGAAGAAGATACTTCTAAACTATTATGCAAAAGTTTTTAGCTTAGTTTGTGAGTAAGAGCTAATTTCAGAAATTGCTGATTCGATTAATCGGGACGGTTATAGGCTATTTTTAATCCCGATTAAATCATAGAACAGTACTCGTTGGTATTATTTCGACTCTACAACCAAACAGCATATGAAAAGCGATTTATTAAGTTCCTTGATATTACCTGCAGTACTATCTCCCAATGTACTGATGATTTTGATTGCAGCTCGAGTTAGTGTTCTACGAATTATTAAGCAACGTGTACAAGAGAGGATTTATAGAGCTGAGATACAAACTATGCGACTTAATAAAAAAAGAAAAGTTTTTCGGAACTTCTTTACAACAAGGGATATTCAAACAGTCGTGTCCTTTTCCCGCGGTATGTTGTTGACATATATTTTTCTACATATGTTAGAAATAAATTTTTATGTGAAAGAACTTTGTATAAACCATAATTCCATAAGTAGAGGCATATACTCGGTTATCCCCGTGGAGCATCGCTCGTCATTTATAAGCCTTGCCTAAGCATCGTTAAACGCATATTAATATGCGAGGACAACATGTTTACGTGGCAAACCAACCGTTTCAAATCGTTTGTCATTAGACTGAGTACTTGACAATAATGTATGTAATATTGCGTATAATTAATTGTATGAGTGCGTATTTACTTACATATCAATGTCCGATTTCCAGGGTGATTATATACTGAAGAACTTAACGATGCCAGCTGGTGGTGTGCCCAAAAATTTCCCTTTCAACAAGGGACGTATCTATGGGAATGTGACTCTGACGAGCACTGGAGAGTCTCTAGCATCAGCTCACATTGACATAGAAATAAAACGAGTGAAAAAGAGCTCAGGTTAAAAGCATCTAATGCGGGCCATACACGATCAAGTTTACCGTCGAGTTTGCAGCGGACTTGATGTAATGGTCAGTAAACTTGAAGGTGTAAGTAGACTTGTCATGCACAACCGTTGCTAATCAAGTTTACTGGATACCGCATCAAGTCCACTGCAAACTTGGTCGTGTATGGCCCGTATAAAAACCGGACGTCTATGGAGTTGGGTATATGGGACCGCTTTCGAATAAAACTCTTAAAAATTAAAACTAGAATTCATTGGTTAACTCAATTTATTTTATATCGTTTAACCCATCATATTTTCATCAATTTAATAGTGCTAAGAAAAAATATACGTAAAATATACGTATAATAAATATTACGTAGTTCATGTAAAGTAAATAAACTTTGAATAAAGTTTTTCAAATAAAATGTAATGAAAACAGAAATACCAATTGTTGTTTCACCTTTCACTGAGAAATGTTTTAATTAAATATTTGTAGGTAAGGCGTATAAATAAATATAAATACACGCAATGAAATAAAAGTTAAGGCCTACTGGTTGATAATATTATTAAATAGTTCAAATACTGGCAGGGGTTTTTGTAGCCATACTATCTACATCTTTGAAATGTTTGAATCAGAACTAACTTGGTTACTTCGGAATAAATCCTATTTAAACCATTGGTTTAAACAATTTTATTCTACTAGATGTGCCAATTATGAACCTACGAGTAAGTGTGAAGCTTGACTATGTGTTCTAAAATTCCAGTTTGTAATTCACTGCTATCATAGGACAGTTCCATTTCTGTGTAGGGAAGATTGATGACGGCATTCGAATAGTCGTTTAATCCTGTTTTATGTGCCACCATTTTCAAAATAAAGTTATATCAACCAGTTAAGTTATTGTTTTCAAGTTGTATTAGGCAAGAGTGGTGATTTTGCGTAATCCCTAGCAGGCTAGCAGTGGGATATCCAGGGTAATATTTGCCCTGGCCTACTTCCAAATGAAGCAATTTAAAAAAAGATTAGATTAAAAAACATTCTCTAAACAAAAACATAGCTTCTAAAAAGATGACAATACTTACACACTTCTATCATTTCTAGGTAATAAGTACTAAAATGCCACTTCCACAATACACTGATCGTTGTTCGGAATACATTCCGTAGAAATTTAAACATTTTAATTAAATTCACATCGCAAAGTAGTGAAACACTCAAAATTAAGGTATTATTCAGAGCGTTGTGCACACAGCGGATCTCAGAAAACACTCGTTTGTGCTGGTTTTAACCAGTTACACCCAGTCATAACCGGCGCGAGCTAGATTTGTGCGGTTTTTCATATGTTTTGTCAACGTTAATAATTCTTCCTTGTTGAGTTCTCTATGATAAAGGGGTGGCTATACTGAAGATAAGACAGGGAACTGAAATGAGACTATAATTTAATTTGATGCTTCAATGTTGTTATTAGTTAATTGTATTACTCTTTTACTGGTGACACAATGTTTGTTTCGTCTGTACCTTCCTCATTCGTACACCTGGCGTCGTCTTCTACGATAATTGATGGATGAGATCAAAATAATTCTGAAAACAGATGAGTAACTAAACTAATTTGAAACTACTTCTAAGCATACACGGTGGCAATTATATACCTATGAGTGAATACAACATCAAGAAAACAGGTAATCTCAGGCTAGCTGATTAAAATTCCACCAGCATTATAATTTACTTTAAATTCAATAAATATTTAAGTTGAGTCTCAACAATGTTTAAAACAATAAGCGTGTTCAATTAGAGAGTGGACCACAGAGCAGCCGCATTCCTAACTAATTAGTGTAATTACTGTTTAGATTCGCTATGAGTGTTTGTTTATTCATTGCTCTGTGGACCCTGGCTTTGTTCAGTGATACATTATTCATAAAGGTGGCTTTCCTTCAGGAAATCAGCTTCACTTTGATGCAACCTGGTCAAATTATGAAATTAATTATGTTGTTTCATGACGGGATGTTGTATGAAGCTGTCTCTACGAAGTTTCCACGTAATTTAGTTTCCGTTGTTACCAGTCCTCTAACATTAAATGGGTACCTACTTATTATTTTATAGCAAATACGAATAATTACATAGTTTAAACTATATTTTAAGGCTAAGGCTTCTCAAATTGAAATAGGCAATCTAATTATTAACTATACTAATATTGAGCTGCAGAGTTTGTTTGTTTGAACGCGCTAATCTCAGGAACTACTGGTCCGATTTGAAAAATTCTTTCAGTGCTGTATTAGTCCACTTATCGAGGAAGGCTATAGGTTATTTTTAATCCCGAAATTCCAACAGTAACGGACACAACGCGGGTAAAACTGCGGGGTGCTGCTAGTCTACGATATTTTTAAAATCAATGTCTTCTTCAAAATCGACTTTATAACATTTACCATCTTTATTCGACATCGGTAAACAATGGACCCATTATGTTTAACATCGGACTATAAATGACGGGGATATGTGGTAACACATTAGAAAAATACACAAGTAAACCTGCCAGTTTATGAAGTCGGTTAAAATAGCATTGATATACGTATAGACTTTCCTTATTAGAACAAAGTTTCTTATTTCAAAAGTACGGGCGGAAGTTCCAAGTGGTCACTCGGTGTAATATGAGTTATGAAACACTGCAGTGTCTGCGGAGACACGGCTGGTAAATTGTGTCACCCGTATTTGAACGTGGTGTGTTCAACGTATGAAGACCCGCAGTCGAACCGCAGTAGCTTTTAGAGCTTGTAGGAAACTTTTTGAAACATGTGCCTACTGGTAGAAGGCTCTCTTATTAATATATGTTTAAATAAATTACTCGTTAAGTTTTAATCTATACTAATATTATAAAGCTGAAGAGTTTGTTTTGTTTGTTTGTTTGTTTGTTTGTTTAAACGCGCTAATCTCAGAAACTCCTGAACCGATTTGAATAATTCTTTCACTGTTAGATAGTCTATTTATCGAGAAAGGCTATAGGCTACATTTTATCCCGAAATTCCCACGGGAACGGGCACAACGCGGGTAAAACCGCGGGGCGCTGCTAGTTGTATTGTAAAACTATTACTTTAAAAACCCAGACGAAAAAGGTGCTTATGGCTGAACCTTTGTTCTTTGGGTTCAATAAAATGCCAGCGTTTCAGCCGAAGAAAATGACCTTTGTCTTCAGAACCCACTAACTAGCGTATAGATTTAAACAGTATATAATTTTAAACAATGTCCAGTAGAGCAATAATGTGGTGTGTGTTGTGTATGAAGTCATTTCTTGCTGCGATATTATTGTATACTAGCAGCGCCCCGCGGTATTACCCGCGTTGTTCCCGTTCCCGTGGGAATTTCGGAATGAAAAGTAGCCTATAACCTTCCCGTTGAATGTGGCTATCCATTACAAAAAGAATTTTTCAAATCGGTTCAGTAGTTTCTGAGATTAGCGCGTTTAAACAAACAAACAAAACAAACTCTTCAGCTTTATAATATTAGTATAGACTACAGACAAAAACTTGTATCGTTTAAATCACGAGCGAACAAATTTGACATAACATAACACTTACAATCTATTGAACTCACTGGCTTATACGAGTAGCAGATAAAACCACTCGATGTAATTGACATAGGTTTTAAACACCACCTACAATTGTCTACATTAATCTACACTTATAAAGAGGTAAAACTTGTAATTTTGTTTGTTTGCATGTTTGGGTTAATCTCGGCTGCAGCTAATTACCTGTCAGATTCGAAAAAATATTATGTATTTTTTGGGTACTTATATTCAATGGAAAGGTTACAGGCTATTTTTTGTCCCGAAATTCCCAGGGATGCGGGTAAAACCGCGGGCCATTGCTAGTAAAAAGTAAATCTCCTAGTGTAGTGTTCCTAAAACGCTAATAAAACAAGGTCCAGTAATCGGCACGGGCCGGTTGATGTCGATCACTGAACCCGGCCGGCAAGTTGACCGGAAAACCGGATTATGCAAACTTTAATTGCCTTAGTGCGACCGGGCTGTGATACATAGCTGGTATTCGATTATACGCCACCGTGTGCTTAACTGATCTAACTGGCGACAGGGGTTGTGGTGGCAGATACCTCGGCATCTGGTTATGTAAGCTTTAAAATAAGGCTATAGGTAAAGGTTATGTAAACTATTTCTAATCGACTTCAAAAAAGCAGTACGTTCCCAATTTGGGCAAAACTCCTTCATTTGTGGTTATATTTTTTGTGCGATCACGGTGTATCCTGAAGAAATGCCATAATTTTAGTATTAACTGATTAACTAAAATGAATATAAAAGACGCAGAAATCTATGCCATATTATTGTGTCCATGAAAAAAGCAAACAGATATTTTTAATAAACTCCTTCGTTGCAGAAAGAGCTACGCTACTCAGGTACTATCGTTATCTATTCATGTTCAGTGCTTCTGAGGGCACGTTAAGTAGTCGGTCCCGGTTGTTTCATTTGTCAGCCCATGTTGGAGGGTTTGATGAGGTAGTCTAAAAGCTCCTACACCAGGGTTGGCCACTAACCTAGGTATTCGAACTTACTTTCTTATTCGCGTTTAATGCCTTTATTACATTGTACGCGGTAAGCCTATAGAAATATGTACAGTCCTTTGAATTCATACTAGTAGCTGGTAGTAATCTCAACACGCTGTCAGTGTGGCCCTACTTCGTGTAAACAGTCCTCGAGCCGTTTGTAGTGTTGCGTAACCATTTATTGAATACACATTTATACAATCACACTTCACATGCAGAACCTCGCATTTGACATTTTACGATTCGATTCACTTCACTGCGCACATCGAAATGATGTTGGAATTACGATAAATGTTAATATTAAATTAAGTACCTAGACACACCAAATGTTTCATTAAATGAATGCGGTTTATTCTTGAAATAAATTTTTACATCGTTTCCGTGTTAAAGTAAATTTACATCAATTTAGCGTAACTATCAATAAACACACGAAACCTTAATCACTGTGACTTAGCGAGTGACTTGTAAAATACCATTTTCCGTGAATTTCTCTTCAAGTCTAGGATCATTTAAATACGTAGGTGTTGAACAAATGTGTGCGTTTGTTTGAAGTAGGTTCACTTGTGTGCGTGTAGGCTTAAGAAGTAGGAGGGGTGAAATTCAGTAAGTACGATATGAATATTGAAGAGGCCGATAAAATTGTGTTTTCTTAACGGATATAATGTTAAATTGATAACAGACATCTAGTACAATTCTTCAAGCCTTCAATTTGTCTATTTACCTCATGAGGGAATTAGATTATTTCATTCCAGGTCTTCAGAAATAACCCCGCAGCGAATGTTTAATTCAGTTTAAACATTAAAGCAGTTTAATTCGTAAACATCTCAATAACTGAGAAGGTGAAATAAAAGAAGTAACAAAGTGTAGGCCACACTAGTAGGTATTATTGTAAACACTTTTTTTAAATAGTAGGTTTAGCAAAGCGTTATTTAAACCTTTAGGTTGTTTGTTCATTGAATAGTATTGTCTGTTCCAGTCACATACAATCCAAATTTATCTTCCTCCACTTCAAAGTATTGTCTAAAGCTAAGAAATTGATTTATTTGCAGCGAGCGCCGTAGCGGGACTAATCCGGCTTCCATTGTGAGGGACGCGCGTTTAAGTCCGGACTAGCACTAATAGCAGTCTTACCAATTTGTCGACCGCTAGTGTTTTGTTTTGAGTCTTTGAGAGTATTTTCAGTTGTTGACAGAAAGGACAGCAAAACCGTTTTATTGTAACGTCAATTTAATCAATATTGTTCTTCTTTACCATGCGAAATGATTATGCTAATGTTACTACACTTACTACCGTACTCCGAGACGTCAATTAATTCCTAAGGAGATGATAATGAGAGATTTTTATCATTATTAATATGTAATTGAGGTTTAATGACAAATTCGATTGGATTAGATACTGCTTTGTAAACAATGAGATGTTCATTATATTTGATTATTGATTATGATATTTTCAATAAAAAGTGTTATCGCCTCCGTGGCGCAATTGGCTAGCGCGTTCGGCTGTTAACCGAAAGGTTGGTGGTTCGAGCCCACCCGGGGGCGCTTATTTTTATATCATTCTATACTACTCACTAGAGATTTGTATCACAAATTGAAATATCACGAATATAAATAAATATTTTGTAAGTGTGGAAGACAAGTCATCCTAGCGGTTGTTATTCTCATTTTTGCTCTCTGATATTATAGAACATATTTTGCTCTAGCTCTGAGTTCGTCAAGTGTTCGTTTAGGACCCGATATTTACTCATGTCTACTCAGAGAATAAGAACGCGAAGCGAATGTATTTCTGTGTGTCTTTCTAGTTATGTGCTGTTTAAAAATCTTCCATATCTTAGAGTATTTTTTAATCAAAAACACTATTTCATTGCAGGTAATTAATGTTATTATTTTGTAGTAGCCGCGTCTCGTGATATCAGCCTTGTTGTACCCGTTCCCGTGAGAATACCGGGATAAAATGTATCCCATGTGTTATTCTGCTTTATAACCTATATTGCTGTAAAGTTTCATCCATATCCGTTCAGTAGTTTTTGCGTGAAACATACATACGTTCATACAAACATACATCCTCAAAAACTTACGCATTTATAATTTTAGTAGGATATTTTACCAAAAACAATCAGCCGTAACCATAATTATTGAACAATAAATGGATAATAAAAGCACCGACTGCATTAAACCTCGAATAAGTACATTCCCGTCAGAGTACTTTGAAAGCTGTGAAATGTACCGAAGTTCAGATGAAATCAGTTAACAATGTAATTAGTTGGAGCTTACGGACAGGCGGACAGGCTTGTTCTGAATGTTCATCGCGAAATATTAAACGGTACGATTTAGTTTCGTGGTTTAATTTGAATATTACCGAATTTGTACATTACAGTACCTTTAACATGAATTTGCGGTAAATAAAAGCTGCAACGAAATGTCAAAATTTTTATATGGGAAACTTATTCAATGATGTACATTAGACTCTGTAAAGTTAATAAATAATAATAAATAAATTTATTCATCAATAACGTATACATTGAATTCTTAAATATAGTTGTTGGGATCTCCTTTTAGGTAAATTACCTGTGCCAGGAGAACCCGCTCTTCCATAACATAAGTTTTACATTAGTATACAGATTTTATTTTATTTAATAAATGAACAATGAAAAGTTTATGAAAGGTTTTGTATTTTGTAGATCTATAAATATTAATCGCTATGCAAAGAAAAGCTACGCTACATATATGATCGAAGTTATCTTAAAGCTCTTAAGGAAGAGCAAACAATCTTTTCGCTTCTATTTTATGAATTTTCCGATTAAATATAAAACTACTTTTCTACGTTTTTGTTATGTTTCTTGTCCATTAAGTCGCATATGCTATCTTCCTAAAAACTAAATGCCTCCCTTGGCGGGTGTAATTAACTACGAGTGTGTACCCAGTATCAACTTTGTGTTTAATTGCTCTATTTCTTGTGGCGGCCTCTGGGAGTTAATTATTATTAACCCGGCAATTAAAGTTGCGAGGAACTGTTGGTTAGTTAACCTGTTAGTTTGTTGAATTTGATCGACTTAGTCTTATGTGGTCTATATGTATCACTTTTGAAAACATCCTTGGTGGCCAAGACGAGATTAACTTCACTTTTGAAGACATCCTTCCAAGACAAATTTCACCTTAGAGAATATTCTCCAGAGATCGCCACGAAAACCACCACATAGATATACAGCCAGAAGGATAACATCAACGTACTAGGATAACACACGCACACATACAAAGACGTGTGCTTACACGTCTTTCGTATCGAATCACCACTGGCATTAGTTTGACATCTTTCAGAACTGGTGTAGCGGGCATCCATGTGGGTGTTGAGATATATGATATGTAGCTATCGCGCAGAAGCTACTGATCAGATCTTAATGAAAATTGGCACAGAGGTACTTTGAGTCTGAAATGATTTCCACGAAGACAACGTGAGGAAACCACCAACGCTTCTAGTAGCACTATATCATACTAGCTGACCCTGCAAACGTTGTTTTGGCACATTTAGGGGTATGAAAAAAATTTGTTGACCGATTCTCAGGCCTACCCGATATGCACACAAAATTTCATGAAAATCGGTCGAGCCATTTCGGAGGAGTTTGGCAACAAACTCCGCGACATGAGAATGTTATATATTAAAAGATGTAGGAGTGAAACCTCTTGTTGAAACTGATTGAAACCACCTGAATTAAATTTAAATCGACCTTGACAAACTAAGCATTCATAAATAAACGAGGCAGTCGAGTGGGTAAGTGTGCCTTTTCAGTGGGCCCTATTGTCCCTAAAGTGGCCTTTCATTACTGCTCGTGTTCAGAGCCTATTTGTGTTCCCACCAATTATTTAGTCCTTAAGCTGTGAGATGTCATTGTTAGCCTTATTGGCACAACTATACCACAAAGGCGCTTATTTTTTCTAGCTTTTACTCCTGTTTGTCAAAACTTCGTACTAGCAGCGTCCCGCGATTTTCTCTGCATCAATCTTCATTCAAATATGTTCAGTAGTTTTGCGTGGTTAAGTAACACACATCTATGCAATGTATGCAAACTATATAATTAGTACATACCATCCCTAGTGAGAGAAACTGTATTTTAGTAAGTTAGTGTAACTAATTCGCAAACAAATTACTTCACAGATAAAACCACAGTGCGATAAATTGTTTCACAAATATATTTTGTATCGCCCATAACAATGTTTACTCTATATCAAATTGAGTTGTGTCCACCAATTATTTTATGTAAATCTTGTCTGTTTGCGTGTATCGATACAATATCTATTCGTGCTGTGATATATTTGAATACTGTATTTGTATGTTTAATGTAGAACGTTTTAGGCTCAATTGTACAAAGTTGGCGGTTTAATCCGGTTTGAGGCCGTTCCCGTAGGGATTTTATTCCAAACAATATTTACAACTAGCAGTGCCCCGCGGCTTTGCCCGCGTTGAGCCCGTTCCCGTAGTAATTCCGTTTCTTAGTGTGCACTTACGTCACTTGAAGAACTTTCCTGCCAAATTTCAAGTTTCTAGGTGTAGCGGTTGAGGCTGTGCGTTGATCAGTCAGTCAGTCAGTCAGGACTTTGAATTTTATATATATAGATTTCTCACTAGGCAACAACTTACCTTTCAGTGCACAAGTATTTGATTTTGTTTTCTAAAAAACGATATCAGATAAATTTATTAAAGTTTTGAGGACTTTCTACCTGAATGTATTTAGAAAACTGACTTCATCCACCGTAAACACACCCCTGCAAGGTACAACTTGTACGTTTTATTCTTAACTTAAAAAAACTTTGTCAACAACTTTGCGCGTTAGAGAAAGTCGGGTAAAATTCATCTATTCAAATTGTCTTTACATGGAAACTCCGGAAAGCAAACTTGTTAACTACAAAGTCGGTACAGTGTTGCGAGGTGCACTTAGAAAAGTTTCGTATCATAAGTCGACTAGCAGTGCCCCGAACTCCACACGTTGTTATCATTACTGTGGGAATATTAGGATGTTAAGTAGCACATAATCTTCCTTTTGAATATGGCTATTACATACAGAAATTATTGTTAAATCCAACTGGTGCTTTCAAAGATATTAGTGAGTTATGTCAAATGCACCTACACAATGATTTTAACAAAGATACCGATAGTTACGCACACAAAGACGGGTGTTACTACATTACAACTACATAGTAAGTACGGTTCAGGGGCGCTTGTAAGATAGAGCTAGATGGCTATATATAGCTAGCTCAGCTATACAATCTATAGATTTTTCATTCACAGGTGATAAAATCACCGTCTTTTGTTTTCTCCAAATGCATTAAAATGTTAACCTAATGGAATGCAAAGTTATCGCTAAGTTATGCTGGATTGGATTATGTATTTCCTTGTCCTATGAAAAAAGCTCAAAGCTGTAATTTGCACAAAGTGTTTATTAAATATTGAAAACATTGTTGGTTAAACATGATTGCCTGCCCTTTTGGAATTTCGCGTAATTGTTTGTGATGTGCGCTTAAAGTGCATTCTTTTTAGAAAAAAATCTAATAATTGCTTTCCACATATTTATACACCAGCAGCGCTCCGCGGTTTTACCCGCGTTGTGCCCGTTCCCGTGAGAATTTCGGGAATTTTTTTACATAAAAACCTTCCTCTTGAATCACTCTATCTATTAGAAACCGCATCAAAATCCGTTGCGTAATTTTAAAGATTTAAGCATACAGACAAACAGACAAACATGTTTGTTTGTCTGTTTGTCAGACAGACAAAAATAGCGACTTTGTTTTATATTATGTAGTGATATGCCAGCGAGGTATACTTTTCGAACTAGTTTATTTAAAAATAAGTTTTTTAGCTCAAAGCTACTTATAATGAAGCTGAAAAACAGAAAACGAATAAACTAAATACTTAAAATGAACAGTTTTAATTAGAAAACTGAAAGTGTTCGTTCTCTAGCGGAGATTTTCATAATTTTGCTATAGTTAGAAGTTTAAAGTTTATTTTAATTTAACGGATAATAACCGAGGTTAATCATTTGAAACTGAGGTAAGTTTCATAATCTTAATAGTTATACCAAACTATACATTAGGAGTTCAGAAGAGCAGGATTTAAGAATAAGAATTTTAAGCTATTGCATAGCTTCTATCGCGGGCCTTGAGCGCGGGGACCGAATCCAGAAATTCCGTAACGAAAAAACCTCACGCTCCCCACTAACGCCATCTAGTGATACAAAAAATAACTATGCAATAGCTTTACCGCGGCAGTCCCCGATTTGTAAAGGTGGTAAATAACATTATAGTAAAGTATCTTAATGTTCTTCATTTGTTAAAATATTCTAAGATCTATATACCTAGCTCGTGCTCGTTTGCCAAAAACATCATAGTAGGCTTTAATAGTCATTAATTAATCTACTACGAGTATTAATCGTAACAATATAACGAGTTAAGATTACGTAAGTTCGTAGTTAACGCCAGAGTCAGGGTTTTTACACCGCCTTAAAGCCACCGACTTAGTTTGGTCACATCTAGTAAAATTATATGTTCTTTGTAGTAACTTATATAACACGTAAACGATTATATAAACATAGTTGAATAACTAGCGTCAAAATACAAAACTATAAAACGATCTGTGAGAGACAAGTCCATTCAACAATAGAGAAAAAAACTCTGTGAAACAATTGAAAACTACAAAACAAGAATAAACGCAACAATTCTCTCGAACATTCCTCGTCTTGTGATCAAAAAGAAAGTTCCCTCCAACTTTTATACAAATATGAAGGGAAGACGATGATTGCGGACAGGCCGGGACAACGGTACAAACGGGACAGAACGGGACAAAAACCCAGGACGCAGTTGCTACAACTTGCGCCGAGTTTTGTTCGCTGCAGCTGGGACGGGCACAGCGCAAACAATTGCAGTACAACTATATGTTTACGAAACTACAGTTCTTATCGTGTAGTTTCCAGTGGCGATGTCTTTACTTGTACTTGTGATTTTTTTATTAGGAACTTCATTTCTATGTGAAACTTGTTTAAAGTTCTATGTTTCAGCAAAGTTTTTGAGCACGGATTTCATGTCGTATCTGTTTAGTTGTACTTTGAAAATGACCAGTAGCTAAGTAAACTGTGAGGAAAGAGAAAAGGAATTTATGTATCTTTCTCTCTTTAATTTGGCTTAGCGAATCGGTTAGTAGTTAACGACTAAATTGCCTGCCTACTTTTATAAGATAGCACCTGAACATTAAGCCTTAACATTAATGAGAGGTCATTGGCCTATAAACCTACTGTATATTTTACACTGTGTCATTACATTGTCGCGGTATCTTAACAACCGCGACAGATACGTGAGTTGAACTACTGCTGTGCTACTGTGTACAATACAACGTTCCGTTTTCATTTTATATTTGATTCTATTTTTCTTAGCTTACCGCTGACAGAAAGATAGAACTTCCACTTTTAGATATGTATGTAACGCGATATCCACATGTATTACCTATCACAGGTTTGTATGTATATTTTTTAACTTATTCTGCATTTTGGCGGAAGATGACGAAGTCAAAAATTGGTTCCTTACATACATTCAGCCGTTACTTATTTTATAGGAAAGGTAATATTATTGTTTATACATAATTTAAAAGACTTTTATATTTTCAGAGAAACTAAATGCGAGTAATTGAATTGAGAGCTGTGGAAAATAACCAATTTTCTTATAACATAATTTAATTTTGACAACATTTGTCGAGTCACATAATGAAATTTAATAACTCCGAGACAAGCGGGTGTGTACCTTATACATTATGTTGTGTGTTTGAGGTTAATGCTTTTAAAAACTGAGTACCAAAGGAGGGGTGGGTAGGGGGGAGGAGTTCAGTAATCTTTCAGCGAACTTAGAGTCGCTACAAAAGGGTATTGTTTAATATTGTGCCACGTCACGGGACACCCTGGGGCTAGGGCGAATACGGGGCTTTATTTTGTGGCCCAATCTCCAGTTATGAGGTCCTCTAGAATATCTTGGTTCTTTTACTAAGAAATACTTCTTATTTATGTGTCTGGCTTATCTAGCTGTAGTGCCGCCTCAAATCGAATATTACAAATGCTACATGTGTCAAGTCGTTCTCTCTGATAACGCCATTTCTAGTAATTTGTGATAGTTTGTTAAAGTTTCAGTTGTTACGATATCCTCTCGTAGTTAGAGTCGAATATTACGATGGTGTTTCTAATGTGCCAAATTATTGGAAACAGTGTCGATTTTCTACGTATTACAATGCCGTGTGTTTTTATCCATTAGATGTTGAAACTAAGCGAATTTCCGATGTTTTGTGCGGCGGAGTTCGCCTCTTTGTTCACGAATTAATTGAATTTTTAATATGTTCCAGATCCGGTCACGTGACATTAGTTGCACGGTAATTGCTTGCGGTGACTCGGGCATTTATGATTAATTACCTTTATAATCTAATTTGATATATTTTATACTTTTTGTAAAACATTTTAAGATTCAATATTTTAAAGTGTGAATCATTTCCGCGTCTTTGCGATTAGTTCTTTACGGTATCTTTAGTACGTAGGTACCTAGTTGTTATTAGCGTGTAAACACATCCTTTTGTGGTAGAGCAACCAGAAATTCAGCGAATGTCACACATATTGCGGGTGTGGGTCCCGGGACACTAGCCCGCACTCGGCCCGCAGCCGCACTATATGTGTACTCTTTATCTAGCTTTCATTAACAATATACAAATACAACCGCTGTCCTTAGTATACCACAACAGTATACGTTTTATAAAAACCTTTGCTATGTAATAGCCATATGTAAAATTTTGTATGCAGAGAAAAAAGTCTTCAGTTATATTATGCCTTGAGATCTTAACCTTACCAAACGAATACTGAGGTAGTCTTTTTAAAACTTACTTGACTTTGTACACATAGTAAAGGAACTTAAACTGATTTTATCGCAGTAGAAAGTTAATAAAGCAAGAAATAACTTACTTTTTATTTCCCGACGTTTCACTATCACACTATGGTGATATTCAACTGAAATCAATATAGTACACTTCAATCTACTGTCGGAAAACGCCTCGCTTCACGGCATACGTTCCGCTGGATGCGCCAGCGGTCTCAGAGGAGCACACACCAAGGATTTCGATTACAGGGACCGCTTTCACAAGATTGCAACGATATGAATATTCAATCGACGCATTTTTTATACACTCTCTAGATACTCATAAATGCCACCATACGTTTCTACTGAGAGTGAGCCAAAGTTTTAATGATTGTAGTAAGCACCATAGTGACAATGATTTGTTTAATAGTAGTTGTAATTCAGTTAAAAGACTTCTAAGTAGTGGCTTTTCCGAAACATAGTCTAAAACATAAAAATAGTTTAAATGTGTGTAACTAGTTCATGTACTTTACGTGTTGTTAATATTAAAGTTGTTTTGTAAGCAAAGTTATTTAGTCGACTGTTTTGTTGTTTATTACGCTTCTGTTCGTGGGTATTTGTTATTGGCTTGCGAGTTTTCATTCTATTGTTTTGTAGTTAATATCTTGCTGATACTCCTAAAACTGAATAAATAAAGAACATGATTACGTAGTGTACGTTGAGCAGTCAGTCTAGGTTGTTTCAATCGTTAGACCACGACGAAGGCCTTTAGGCGGTCTAAAAACTCTGATACTAGAGTTGACCACTAACCTACTCTAATGAATGAGTGAATTTCTATACGGTGTCTATGAACCTATGTTCACACTATTGCGGTGATGTGACGAGTGGCTGAGTATGAGCTTAATGTAAACGTATCGCCGCGGTATCGTCACAGGCGGCGTGAGAGCGTGACGAGTGCTGCCATGTGTATTGAAACGCCACAGAGACGGCGATTTCGTAAGGAGTCGTGGACACAATGGCGTTTTCGTCGCGACGTTACGTTGGTGGAATAACCGCTTGTTCGTGTAAAACCGGTTTTTAAGGGCTCCACTTTTTACCGGTTATCCGGTATACTATTGTACAAGTTTGTCGCGATGTTCCCGCTCCTAGACGGCCCCACACGCCGGGGATCACTATAGATGAATCGGACAACCGAACTTTCATTAATCCGTAAATGTGTTCTATTTAAGTGCCTCGTATTTGTAACCCTGTATCTGTGAACACATATACAGGGTAGCCCTTTTATATAATCGACGTCGTATCTCTCATAGTTTGAGGCTTGCCCAAACTCCCCAGTATACTTAATTGTTTGTGTGATCTTAAAATAGGTGGGCGGTTTTTAGGATGTGATTCAACCTTTGAGTGGTGCGTGGGAGCATTGGAGTTTTATTTCATGTAATGGTTTTATTTCCGGATTTTGATTTGTCGTATCGTGTGAGGAATCTATATTTAGAAGGGTTTTCAAATATTGAACTACGTAAATGAAGAAGTTGAGGCATTTTCATAAAAAGAATGTAATCGTAAGAATCAACGTAATTCTACTTTAACGTAAAATTAGCTATTCTTGGCCGCTTTTAACCGGTTGGACATAGTTATTTGGACCACGTGTCAGCCTACAATCGAACTCTTAAACAAGAAGAGGATCTTCTTATTATAACCACCTATAACTAAGTGGCTTTAAAGCTTGAGTTATATGGCACGTAGTTTGATTGTGACTTTAAACACATACCCCAAATTCCTTACGGCAACGAAATCAATGAGACTGAAACCGCAGTACTTTCTTTGTATGAACATGATATACCCAAATACGTATGTCCAATCTCTAAACAACAGTCAAATGCCCGACTAGTGTAGGCACAAAGGATTTATGCGATACGCACAAAAAAACTTTAATTCACTCAGGGACTGTCAAACGTTTTACTAAAACACTTGAATTTGTTCCTAATCTCTTGTACTCTGAGTCCAAATTTGTTTGTAGGAATCTCGTCTTATTATATTGTTCAACGTTGAACATGTTTTGGGCTCAAAGACAGTTTGTTGAAAGAAAAACCTACTCTACTCGTGTTGTTCAAATAGGTCTGTGTAATAGAACTCGAAATGAAAGCCTACATCCTTTCTAATATTTGTTTAGAGTTTACAAAGAGTTTAATTGTGTACGGGACGGTATTGTTCCTGTAGAAAAATAGCGTATATTACTTTTAATGATAAAGACCTGATCGTACCTCAAGTTGGTTAGAGATGAACGCTGGTATTAGACTACCATCATAATAACCCGTATCGTACGAACAGCTGAAGAGGATGGCAGATGATAGAGAAAAGTGGAAAGAACTCCATCGACAAGAGCCCAGCTCTTAAGTTTAAAAGAATAATAACAGATGTAATCATGGACCAATGTTGGTCCATGATGTAGCTAACTAATGATTCAATCAACCAATATAAACATTTTGTGTTTTCTGAGACAATTTTTTCTCAAATAGAAACATGAGTGTCTATCTACTTAATAGAGTCCGAACTTTGCACCTTGCTTCACAATGATGATGACATTGACCTCAATCTGTCAAATCAAACCACAAAGAAGGTTAATGGGAATACTATCGACCGTTGGCCTGTCTAGACATTACATAGTTACAAATAATGATATCAGTTGTTATCGGTCATTCTGTAAGGACCTGTCAAGAAAATATCTCCATTACGGGCCTAAATATCATTAAATATCAAACCACAAAAGTACATTAATGATTATCGATTCAGTCTATTTTCGGGACAAAACGCTTTGTATTTCGAGAGTGATGCAAAAGTTTAACAAGCTTCTAAGTTTGTGAAATGTCAAGGTTTATTCTTAATGTATTTGTAAGTGGTTTAAGAAAAATCTATACTAATATTATAAAGCTGAAGAGTTTGTTTTGTTTGTTTGTTTGTTTGTTTGTTTAAACGCGCTAATCTCAGAAACTATACTGAACCGATTTGAATAATTCTTTTTGTAATAGATAGCCACATTCAACGGGAAGGTTATAGGCTATTTTTCATCCCGAAATTCCTACGGGAACGGGCACAACGCGGGTAAAACCGCGGAGCACTACTAGTAACCAATATAGGGTTAAGGTTGTTATAGTAAGTTCGAGTAGGTTAGTGGCCAACCCTGGTGTCGGTGTTTTTAGACCGCCTACAGGCCTCCGACATGGTCTGACGATTACAACAACCGAGAAAGACTATCGGGCAAAACTCGTACCAACAGGAACACAATTTACAACATTAGTTCAGATATTTTTCAGGCCGGAGGTATTAAGCACCTGGACCCAACTCAGAAACTCTTCAACCCCGTGATAGCTTTAATCCATTCAGGGCGTTATAAATCAGAGGAGATGAGGGATGGACGCGGCATTTCCCGCAGTTTTTAGGTTTGAGGGAAGTTTTCTTACCATTTGTCACATGAATAATATTTATTGTGGGCTTTGTCCGTTTAGGTCAGAGGATAGGCACGGTTTGATAAGGAACAGTGGAGTGAGGTGTTCGTAGTTAAGACAAATTATTTAAAATATATGCTTATAAAAGTTGCCAATGAAACGAAATAGGTAACATCTACCATCTATCTCATCGAAGAAGTAATCAGCGTTGGGTTAGAGTATTTTTTTCACTCGAAATTTGACTGAAGCTGATATCCTAGCACACAATTTTTCCCAGAAAATCTTTTACCCAAGCTAACAAGGTTCATAAAGTAGATCTCAGTATTTCCCGATAAGGCTATGTACAGACTTCATTTCCTAAAGTATTTTTTAGCACACTTCTCTTGTCGCCAAGCTCCATATGCAAGCGTAGTACACTACACAGTGCCTATTTACGACGGTTGACATCTGAAGGGGGTAAACTTAATTAGTCGCCATGACACACAATGCACGCGTTTATCCACCTTAACCGGCACGTGACAAGTTCTATTTTTCTACAGCACTTCTCTTCGTAGATGGACTGCTAAGTGCAAAACGTGTACACAGGATTAAACTTAACGACCCAGGTAATAGGTCGTATTTTCCCGTAGCAAAGGGTCCTCATTCAAATCAACCCTTTTGAATAGAATAGTTAGTGTTTTATGATGTGGGAACTGAGGCTTTGAATTAAATAGAAATAATTACTCTTTAATGAGGTAGTTCTTGCTTTTGTTTTCAATCTAGCAATGGTCTGTTATCTTTTGATTACTTTCTGAGAGAAAAAGTGTGTCCTAAAGCCTTTATAGATAAGTATAATTCCGGTCGTACACATTTTAATGTCATTGTTTTCACATTACATTATGTGTTACAGTCACTGACCTCTATTATATACACACCAGTGATTACAGTACAAAAATCTGACTGTGACATCTGTGAATGAAGCTGCACACGCGCTATGTACCACCGGAAGTTCGCACGCTAGTCTTGTATTTCGTCTTTCGTCTCGATTTTTTTCTCTACTTCCGTTGCTTGTAGTCGTTTCAAGTTACCGACGTGTTATCGTGGACTCCTGGTATCAGATTATCTAGGCAGTGTCAACCTTGAATGCTCCGGACATGGAGCGCTATGCGAACACCACTAAAAACTTGCTGTCATCCAACGTTACCACCACGTGACTTGACAGCTATCCTACTTTATCTTCGTCTGACCTCACCTTCATGGTGCCATCACTTTCATCGGAACTCTTACGTCACCACAGTAAGATCAAAAGACGTTTCACGATTTAGTGGTTTCGTAAGTACTTTTCGCAGGACAGCAAAGTGCTGCTAGTGGACTGCACGTACTAGTATGGAGTAGAAATATGGAGAGGATTCCAATTTCAATTTCACCTTGAAATTTGCTCCTAAACTAAAAGTATCTCTCAGAAGTTTCTCTCAAAAATCTGATATTTATCAAAGTTCCTCGCATCTCGACTGCAAAATGATGAATGTCGTGTTGTTTGCGAGAAATTTGCGAACAACGATAACAGTAATCTATACTAATATTATAAAGCTGAAGAGTTTGTTTTGTTTGTTTGTTTGTTTGTTTGTTTGTTTAAACGCGCTAATCTCAGAAACTACTGAACCGATTTGAATAATTCTTTTTGTAATGGATAACTACATTCAACGGGAAGGTTATTGCTATTTTTTTTATCCCGAAATTCCCACGGGAACGGGCACAGCGCGGGTAAAACCGCGGGGCGCCGCTAGTAGGTACTATTTGTCATGAAGCGAACGGGCACTTCTTTAACTTAAACTGTTTAAGTTTGTATCGCTTGTTTTGAACAATTACACTAATGGTTAGATTGCGTCGGGGGTAGAGGGTAGCTTTCGAGGAAGGGGATGAGACTCAATTCTTGATACTACTGTATCGATTAGTTTAAAATTGGAATGGAATAAATTGGTTCATAATTGGAGTCGACTTGGGTCTTAATGGAACTATAACAAGATTGTGGTGTTGTAAAATGGTTTTTATTAAATGGTTGATTAATGTGCCCTTCGACTATGCTGCATTATACTATGGTACGTTTGTTAGTAGTAAAGTAAAGTCGTAGCCTGTAATATCCCACTGCTGGGCAAAGGCCTCTCATCTCACTGAAGATATCAGTACAGTGAGCAGGATTAGGCGTAGAGAGATCATCACGCTTGCCAAATGCGGGTTGGTGATCTATGGTGATCTCAAAACCCGGGCTATGTTTGAAAAGAAGGAAACAATGTTTTTCGCTCGAGCCGGAAATTGAACCCAGGACCTCAGCTAAAATGTAACACGTAGCATAGCATTGCTCTAGTGGTAGGGCGTCAGTGTTAAAACTACTTTAAAACATTTTTAATATGATTTTCTACCTGTGACCATAGCTTCTGGAAGAGCTGCATTCATGCATTCATCGATAATAATAGAACAGCATAGTTGCAAGCGAAAATTGCTTTTATTATTATGTTTTGTGTAACCAGATTCTTTAAGAAAATCCATATACAACAAAAAAACGCACACGAATATAATTTTTTTGGTCCCAAATAAAATAGAAAGAAAATAATATAATGAAATCATAAATTAATATTCCAGACGAAGAAAAGTCATGAAAAAGCATACACAGCAAATCATACAGCGGCGCTGACCTGCATACTAACGACTCACCCGGCGCGGCCTCTTCGCAAAAATAACCATTATTGCCTATTAATATACTCAGACTGATTGGTTAAGCTGCCTACACAAGAACCTGTTTTTCGATTTACACACTTTTCGCCATCTTTTCGCGTCCTATTCTTTACATTTCGCGATTTATTCGACAAAAACATCGAAATCCTTTTGAAATCTGAATCCACTTTGTAAATGAGATGCTCAGTTACTTCAGCGTTTCCTTCAGTTTGATTTTATTAAACAAAACAATGCTATTACGAACAGTCGATATCACATTACGTGCCATTTCAGACACCTGTTTTAGTTTAGTGAAGCTGACGTGTTTTAAGCTGCCAAGCTCACACAAAGACGAGCCTAACTAACTAGATCAGCAGTAATATTATTAGGAGCGAGTGTACGCACCATAACCGGTATTAGTATTCGGCCCGCGGCCGGGCCGGACGGCCGGCGCGACCGGATTCAATTACCTTTGTTTGCGTCCGGTTCGAAGCTTCGTTTTGCATTGAATTTAAATGTGACAAATCTAATTTTACCGCACATTGTTTTTGGATGCAAGAAAATTGCCTAGTAAGATAGTTTTCGGTGTGTGCTCTACGAGTATAGCCGTGTGGTTTCTTATAGTCAATCAAGTTGCCCATCGACCAATCGAATAAAAGGAAATACTTTTAAATCCGATATTCGAGGCACTTTTCAGTTGCGGATTCTGAAAGTAAAATGTTCTCTTTGGAAGCCCGACCGTTCCCAATACGTCACGGAGTGGAACGTTAGAAATGTAAAATTGACAATAGAATTTTGATTTTATAGGACTGGATCGACTTTGGTTTACCTAAGATATAAAAAGGCTCAGAAAAAGCTTAGATTGTCTTTAAAATATATTTTTAAATCAATAAGTAGACAATAATTTATTGTAAAATACTCGATCTAAGAACTTAAACAATAAACAAATAAAATGGCAGCGCAGTTAAATAATAAAAATCCGAACACAACTTCGTTTTAGCTGACCATTTCAAAACAATGTCCAATATGTCCACTAATAAACTTTAACCTAAACAAATAAAAATCGTATTCATAGTCCAAAACATTCCACGGAGATACGACTTTATCGGATAAAAGCTGCGCTTTAAAAGCTGTGTATACCGCAAGCTTTGTCCCGATCATTGCGTTATCGGTGTTCGCTCGTTCCGCTTGTTTCGCTTACCATTCGCTCGGTCGCCCGCCTTGCCGCTTGCTATTCGCGCCGCCGCCAGATAAGGCGGCCATAGTCTCATGAATTTTATTAACACAAATGCTTTTTCGTTTCACAATCTTATGTATTGTTAGATAAAAATAATGGTACAGTGCTGAGCGAGTTACTTACGAGTTATTTGGACACTTTTTCTTTTGTAGGTAAGAAATTATTTACATGTGCGACAAACAAGCAAGTTATTTCTTTAAATGCTGATTCGATTTAGAAGATAATTTGTTTTGTTAGTGATGTTTACTGGCAGTGAACTGACTCAAATATTTTAAAGGTTTTTTTCTGTACTCTATCTCTAGCAGCGCCCCGCGGTTTTACCCGCGTTGTGCCCGTTCCCGTGGGAATTTCGGGAATTTTTTTACATAAAAACCTTCCTCTTGAATCACTCTACCTATTACAAAAAACCGCATAAAAATCCGTTGCGTAATTTTAAAGATTTAAGCATACAGACAAACAAACAGACAAAAATAGCAACTTTGTTTTATACTATGTATAATGTAGTGATATTATAATAGCAAAGAACTTTTATTAACTCACACATTAAAATAAAATTGTGTATTACTCGAGACACGTGACCGCTATTAATAGCCTACTGAATTGTATATATATGTTCATGTACTTTGAATAGAATAACATGCGCATCCAGATTTCGACATAAAACCTGTTTTTATTAATATTTTGTTTTATTACCGATTTGGTTTCCCCTAATCCAAAATCAATGCCGAGTAACGACTTTTTTATGGCTCTATTTAAATATGAATTACTTTGAAAACCGATGGTTCCGTAACAACTTTATTTCAGGTGATATTTTTATATGAAAACTTATTTAACGCTGTACGTAGAGACGTCAAATGATTCCTTAGCAGAATAAGAAATGAGTTTCGATATAAAAATATCACTTTATGTATGAAAAAATTACGTTGAAAGTGTCGATTTAATGAACGGTATGCCGCAGTGACTGTACGTGCCCTTTGATGAATTAAGATTTTTTGAATCCATAAATTTCATGATAAATCCGTATTGAATATAATGAATACCTTAAATATTCGTTAAATTATTACACCCTTTTAAAGGCGCGAGTTTAAAAGTTAATTTATGCCGTGATCACAATAGTCGAGCTATTTAAAGCGCAGGTTAAATGGAAAGCAATTTGCGGGACAAGACATTGCATAAAAGGCCTTTGTGGACCCGCCTTAATGGCTCCGCTGAAGGTATTAACTACGATAGCTGCGTGCCAGTTACTTGAACCAGTTACTGGGATACTGTTAGTTGGTAGGTTTAGTTAGATTCGAAGAAATTGGACACCTTCCTTTATTTTACGACAAAACTGTTTGTAGTATGAGTAAAGAAAGTTGAAACAGTATTTTTATAGAACTGTTTTCTTCTCCGTTTGCTTCGTTTCAGGTAAATGTCTATGTCTATATTAATACTGATGGAATTATAACTCAAAATATTATATTACGTAGAAAAAAATATAATATCGATCAAGTTTGACGGGTCTGATGTAATCAAAATTGAAGCAAGATTTTCATGTCAAAAGTTTTAATGACAAGTAACTTTCCAAAACACACAAACACATTTTTGTTTACTTCACAATTTGTTGCGTCTCACCTAATGTGTTGAAACTCCGAAGTTTTCATTCAATTAACGAACCTTCTTGAACTTTCTATTCGGTCACAAAAGGCAATTGTCCGTCGCTTTACATTTGACGCGAATAAATTATTGTACGAAATTTGAATTTCAAATACATTCCACTTACTTCATTCAATTTACACCAAAAAGTTCAGTATGGTTCAATAGAGTCCAACCTTCGAATACGAGTTAAGTATTTTTCATATTATTAATGGCTAGCAGTGCCCCGCGGTTACGTTTGGTAAAAACAAGTATAAATTTAAATAACTTAGAACCTACCTACTTAAATGGGTGGCCGATAGTGGCATTTCTATCTGAGCGCTACCGTGCTTCGGAGGGCACGTAAAGCAGTCGGCCCCGGTTGTTTCTATCGTTAGACCATGTCGGAGGCCTTTAGGCGGTCTAAAAACTCCAACACAAGGGTTGGCCACTAACCTACTCGAAATGAATGAATGAATAACTTGGTTGTATGTAAAAGCACTTAATATTACTGTTCAGTTTGGGGATTATGTTCCATTTTAAAATGCCAATTTACTTTCAAAATAGGAGCAATGTCAAGTAATTAATGACTTAACTAGTGATAGTGGACTAACACATAGGTTGTGTGCAAACGAGGCATAATGTGATAAGATTAGCTGTCGAGTGACGCTAGAGTGAACAAGATCAAACCACTACCGACTTGCAAATACGTAAACCTTTTTATCCCAGTTCAAATTGATATTATATAAATTGTTTTAGTCAAGTGATCAAAAAAGTAATATTGGATTCGAAATGAAATTCACTGCTTTTATTTAAGTAGTCGGATTTTTCACAAAACGAATGAAATATCAAACCATTGACAAAGACAAGGCGTTAGTAATACAATATTAGCCTATCAGTGTACGAGAGGATACTAGATAGGTTTTCTAAACACAGAAAAATCTTCAGTGTACTTTCATTTTAATTAAAATTTCCGCAGCTTTGTTAAAACAATTAATACCATACATGTGGAATTAAAATAATATTATGATTGTTTTTCCTCGTTCTCGTTGAATAAATAAGGTTTTATGGACACTCTAAATATAAGAAAAATAATATGAAATTTATGTTGAAAAAACATACAAGCAATTTCATAGAAAATTAATATGTTTTGATATGGTACGCCACTGCAGGGCACTGAGCATAAAACTACGGTGGATTAGACGTAGTCGTTTCGCTTCAACTTTGCATTGCCAGTTTGATGTATGTACCTTAAAGTCTTGCTTTAAAAAGCACGTAATCTTCTTATATATAAAAATTAAATGCTGTTCGTTAGTCTTAAAACTGGAGAACGGCTGAACCGATTTGGCTAATTTTGGTCTTGAAATATTCATGAAGTCCAGGGAAGGTTTAAACGGTAAGCATTGACTGAATAAATGCGGGTGAAACCGCAGGGCACGTATCAAATAAAATAACCCGAACTATTATAGACAGCGTTGAACTAATAAAACGAACTCAATATTAACAAAGTGCTATATTATATCAGGGAACGGGTTGTTTACCCCCCACTAATTGAGTCGCGAAGTCCCGGCAAACAGTCCTCCGGGATCTCGGCAAATAACGCTGGATTAGGTGCGGCTTGTGGCTCCAATATACCTGATCATATCAGCTTATTGATTAATTACTGTACTGATTGGTAACGAAGATATCTGATGTTTATGTTTAACTAAGCTTAGATTGGATTCAGGGGTGCCTCTTGTTAGTCTAAGATTAAAATATTCATCAATATTATTAGTTAATATAAATATGTATGTACACTTGCTAAGTCATTTGCATGTTGTTTTCTTGATGTAGCGTTACATGTAAGCATGTATTAGTTTATCCGGATTCTGCGATAGTTTTTATCTCTCTTAAGTATCTATCTTAGCAATTTTAATATGGACATCAAGTTATATTAAAATTGCTGATGAAAGAAAAAAATATCCTAAAATATACGTTATATACTTTTAAATTCGTTAAAGAATTTCCGGTTGAAATTTACTCGATATAGACAGAGTTCAGTAAATAAAGTTCATTCACTGTGTGCCAAATTTCATTTAAATTCGTTTAGTCGTGTTAGCGCGGAAGAGCAATAAATATTCAACCAACAAAGCTATTCTCACATACTTCCGCGGTTCTGCATGTACGGTCAAAGTTTGCGGTCAATCACTTTTAGGTGAAATCGCTTAATCTTCAGGAAGCATGTAGTCATATCCTATCCTTCTAATATACTAAATGCGAAAGTTTGTAAGGATGGATGTATGTTTCTTACTCTTTCACGAAAAAACTACTGAACAGATTTGGATGAAACTTCGAGGCGCGTAAATATGCTGTTTATAAAACAGCTGACGAATGTTTTAATTTGTGATTTTTTTCAGGAGAATTATCTAAGATTTTTTCATGCAATCCGCTCTTAGTCTTAGTTACTGATTAAAAGGGATTTCGTTCTTTTTGGGAACTCCGAAGGGACCGATAGGGACAAGCGGTAATTAATTTAGATATTATTTTCAAGAAATCTGCCACCCTGGAATCTTCCCACAACCGGGACCAGTATAGCCTTAAAGGAGTTTTATGTTTTTAATTTTGATACTAGTCTTGCTAAAAAATCAAACATTGAAAAGAGCGGTCTAACGCCAACGTCAGGTAATGTAGGTACCATAAATATTGTGTTCACTAGCACCCCTATTGGACCCGGCACTATGTTTTTCACAATAAAGAGTAGTGGTGTTGAAAATGTCACAAACGCTGGCCTGGGACGGTGCCAACCAAACGCAACGACTCGTAAACCGTTAGTTACTTTGGTTCCTAATTGAGCCAAAAATATAAGCTTTGAACTTGTGAACCTTAACTAATGTAACCATGTTGCTGCTACAAATCTCTCCATTGGATCTCTGTCAAGAAATAGAATTTGTACAGTCCTACTGCCTAATCATAAATACGAATGTCTGGGGGGATGGAGTTTGGGTGCATGAATTTTTGAAATGTTTGAAACTCTTTACACTGGATGCGGACGGGTTTCAACGGAATTTGGCTCACAGTTCGTTTGAAACCTAGAATACACAGTCACATAGACCAACGCCTTTTATAAAAAAGTTTATGATTCTACTCTGGTAAAACTGTGGGATTGCCTTTTGTAGTGATGTCAGAGAAATGTGAATGTATTTGTTAGATAGGTAACTAAATGTACTTACGAGTATTTAGAGTGGATTGCTACTCATTCTATTTAGCGCTAAATATGTTTAAAAAACAAATGACGGTCGTTTTAAATTGTGTCCTTTTTGGTGCAAAATGAACCATCAGTCTGAACAAACAAGTTTTGTTCAAACATATTTGGGTATTAAATTGATGAGTTATAATGCAATCGGCCCATCTATACTAATATTATAAAGCTGAAGAGTTTGTTTTGTTTGTTTGTTTGTTTGTTTGTTTGTTTGTTTGTTTAAACGCGCTAATCTCAGAAACTACTGAACCGATTTGAATAATTCTTTCACTGTTAGATAGTCTATTTATCGAGGAAGGCTATAGGCTATATTTTATCCCGAAATTCCCACGGGAACGGGCACAACGCGGGTAAAACCGCGGGGCGCTGCTAGTACAAAATATGTGCGAAGCACGAAATAGAGAAGTGTAACAGTAAGTGCATCGTTCTTCCGGGGTGCGAAGTGCGAAGTGCAAAGTACGTACTTATTATTTTTGTTAGTATCTAGTACCAGTTTCTAATTACACTCAGTTACTTTAATGAAACACTCGTGTAACGTACAAGGTACCGAATATTCGAATCCTGTAGCCTTATTTTCGTCCTAAGTTCCCCGAATACATTTCATCTTGTTTCCTGTTGACTTATTTCTGGGGTCATTAATCTACGCCCTCAGGATTTGAAGGCGGACACTGGACTTCCGAATAATGTCAGAGGGAATACAAAATTGTTTATGAAGAAGATTCGTTAAACATGTTTTTACCAAAATAGCTAACCATATTAACAATCAATAAATTTTCGTAAAGTAGAAGAATATAATTCTAGGTGTTTGTTTAGTTGAGCGAGTCGGGGATTTCGAGAGGTGAGCGACACACATGCCTAATTAATCGCTCGCTCGCGGTTCATTGAACCCGCCAAAATGCTCAATCTAAACGACACGTCTAAATAAATAAATATTTACAGGACGAATTCTGACACGGTTAATTAGACCCAATCTAAGCTCTAAGCTTGAATTATGGAATCTAACTAACTGAAACTATATCCATAAATAAATACTTTTTACTAACTATTATTAAACAAAGAGGCAGACGAACTCGAAAGTTGAAAAACTGCGCAATATACATTAATACACTTTTGATAAAGTGTTGATAGTCTTCGAAAATGATAAAGGTGCAATAAAACGATACAATTTTTAATTTAAGCGAAATGTATCCGTAAACGTAGCAATAATTTTGTAATAAAAGTGCTTTACATACATCATTTACTCAGTGATGCGTAAATATTTAAAAGCGATTGTAAAATGTTCCATAGTTTGGCTTACCCGTTATGTAGATCCTGACTGAGGTCTTCTGTTAAATAAAGTATTGTTAAAGTTTGAGTACAGACAGTAGGGCGCCAGCGAAGTACTATGGCTTGATGAGAGTGTCTCCATAACTCTTTGAGCTTTAACCTGGTCCAATTCTCATTGAATTAATTTTGAAAGTAAATCTATTTTACCCATCAATGTACGCATTCGCTTGCCATTGGTATTGGCAGGTCAGTTTCAAGCCTCAGGCTGAGCGGAGCATTTTCAATATGGCTATTTATAAATGACTCGGGTTTTATATTACCAACCCACAGTGGGCAAGCGCGGTGGTACGTCTAATCCTTGTCAATGTACTCAGAAATCTTCAGCAAGATTAGGCGCCTTTGTGGGATATTACTCAACATCAATACAAAGATGATCTTGAATAACAAATCGTGAATGAAATGATAATTTCATACTGTATATATCACTACTAAAACAAAGTCGCTTTGCGCTGTCTGTCTGTCTGTCCCTATTTATGCTTAGATCTTTTAAACTACGCAACGGATTTTGATGCAGTTTTTTTAATAGATAGAGTGATCAAAGAGGAAGGTTTATAAGTATAAAAATTCCCGAAATTCTCACGGGAACAGGCACAACGCGGGCAAAACCGCGAGGTGCTGCTAGTTAACTGTATGAGTCAAACTTATGTAATTAGCTATTTGCTTGTATCTACATCATCCGTTCCTTCGCTGTCTGTGGTAACAAAAACTTCATATAAACATACCTTGGTCAGATAGAGTAAATAATTTGATTTTAACGAATTATGTGAGAATCTTTCCCGTTCTACTGTCTAATATTACAACGAGCACATATTACGTTTACCTAAAAAAGTCTCTCGTTACCATAGAACAGAGCCATGTCAGAGGCCTTTGGCTGCTCTATAACTCTGACACCATGATTGGTCAGGTTGACCATCCACTCGATGAAGAAGAAGAAGACCATAGAACAAACCTAGTATGTAATTTAGAATACCTAGACATAGTTCTAACTATTATAAAAGATCCAAAAAGACTTTATTCATTTTTCATAAAATGCGGAAATTAAAGAGCAGTTATTTAAGATTCAAATTGAAAGTATTTGAAAGCGCGACGTTTAAATCGATAACGAAATGTTCCCAGTGGAATGGAAACTAACGCAAGAGCGCACTCAGTGCATTCCATTAGAGCTCCAACTAATAATTCATTTACGTACATCGGCCGCCGGTTAGAACTACTTTCAACTACCGTCACGTTTCACCAGATTATACTTCATATTTTAATATACTTGAACTAACTTACTTTATATAAACGCTTTAAAAATTTTCCAGTGTCTCACTACACTAAAGTGATAGTGGCATTTTCTATCTCCTTGCTTCGGAGGGCACGTGAAGCAGTCGGTCCCAGTTGTTTCAATCGTTAGACCATGTCCGAGGCCTTTAGGAGGTCTAAACACTCCGAGACTAGGGCTAGCCAATAACCTACTTGACATGATATATGAATGAATAGCGATAGTACTATTTGTACAATCGACAAAGATACGTTTTCTATTCAGCTGTGGTCCCTAATGAGGTTTTTGGTATGGAGACTTAAAACACATAGTTTAAAGTATGAAGTCGACTTCTGACTCTTTGCATATTGTTCAAAAAATATTATAGTGAAAGCAGAAAAATCCTTTTGAATCACTAAAACTATGAAGATATTAGGCAGATTATTTTGGTTATAATATCACTAGCAGTGCCCTGCGGTTTTATCTACGTCGGTTAATCATTCTCGTTTGAATTTAGGGATGAAAAATAACCCATAACCTATCCGTTGAATGTGGCTACGTATTACAAAAATAATTATTGAAAACGGATTGGACGTTCCTGAGATGAGCGCGTTCAAACAAACAAAAATCAAACTCTTCAGCTTTACAATGTTAGAAGAAAAGTCTAGAAATGTATGTTCTATTAATATGTTTCATGGTCATCGATACTAAATCGAGTCGAGGTATAAAGGGTAATCGATTCTAGTCGCTTTTTGTAGCGCTTTATAATTTATAGCCGTCTGACCCTGTTACGTCACAGGCTGATATTCGTCTCGCAATTTTGTGATATTGTTTAAAAGCGCCGAGTTTCTGGGACGAGTCGGTTTTACTACCATACAAGTGAGTTAATAAGTCTAATAAGGGTAACCCTAGTATTAAAGTGCAGGCAGCTTAAAAATTTTTACGATATATATCTATACCAATGTTATAAAGAGGTAGATATTGTCCCGCTAAACAAAACGAGTTAGCGGTGTATACACTGTATACACTGTATTAATGCCTAATACATAGTTGGTTTTATGTTTAAATGCTAACCTCTGTAATTGGTTTCGATATTTCTACATTCAAAAAAAGGTTACCGTACCCGAAATTCCTACATTAATAGTACAACAACGGTAAAACCGTGGAGACCTATAAATATAGCAATTGGTGTTAACAAACTATAAAACAAGCAGTGCTCTGAGATTTCATCTGTAATTCATTTCAGGTTAGAAGCACCGTATTATAGACTAGCCGTGCCCCGGTTTTACCTGCGTTGCGCCCGTTCCCATGGGAATTCCGGGATGAAAAAGAAGCTTATAACCTTTCCGTTGAATTTGGCTATCTATTACAAATAGAATTATTCAAATCCAACTGGTAATTCCCAAGATTAGCTCGAACATACAAATAAACAAACTTACAAATTTTACCTCTTTTATTTATCATATTAGTATAAATTAAATGTGGCCGTGTATATCAAGTTATATATAAATGAAGCCGTGTTTACTTCTGAAATAGTTCGTTTATGCCTCCTTATAAAATTTCCTTCAGTATTTAAAATATTGGTAGGATTGTATTGGGTATATTGTTATTAGCTAACAAGTCTTTACGGAGATTAATTGTCTCCGAGTCTTGTCTATCTATTTTGTCTGAATTCCGGCCAAACCGAGATTTCATTAGAGGGTACTACAATCAGGGCTTAGTGTCCACTCTAGGTAATCTATCACAATTAAATTATATTCAGTAGTATGCCCATTAGTTCAAACACATAATTGATGAGTATTTGTCCATATGCTTTTAAGATAATTGTTTTACATTGACGTTCAATTACTTACTAAGTTGATTCAAGTATAACCTTGAGCTATTCATTTGTTAAAGTCTGGACATTGTAGTGTAAGTAAGAGTAAGTCGCTATTCCTATAATTTTTCTTGAAATAATATAACCTCGAAATTCGAAAGTAAGAAAAATACGTTATTATTTATTTAAACGGGTACTTACGTACGACGGAGGCTACTGTTGCGAGTTCCGCAAACGTTTCGGTCACATAGGTTTAAATAAATAATAACGACATTAACGTACGTTTCAATTAATAGTAAGTAAGTAAGTAAGTATTAGCCTGTAATGTCCCACTGTTGGGCAAAGGCCTCTCGTCTCACTGAAGATATCAGTACAGTGAGGAGGTTTCAGGCGTAATCACCACGCTTGCCTAATGCGGGTTGGTGATCTCAAACCCGAGCCATGTTTGAAAAGTAGGAAACATGTTTTCGCTCGACCTGGGAATTGAACCCGGGACCTCAGTCTTGGCAGGCGAGTGCACATACCACTAGACCACCGAGGCGTTAAATTAATAGTAAAAAAGAAAAATACGGTTTTGCGCTTAATGAAATAATCAGTAGGACAGACGGTAGGATAAATTTGATTATACTTTTCAGAATCAAGTAGTTATCAACGCGCTGTGAGTGTAATTTTCTGAGTTAAAATGTACCTTTCTTATAGATAACTCTTGTATAACATCGCAGTGCTTTTCAAAACCAACTTTATAACTGAGCATTTAGTTATAGTTTGCACTAGCTAGCTATAAAAGTAAATATATTCTACCCCGTATGTTTACAAATACAAAGACCATTCGTCGAAATAAGTTAAATTCCGCTAATAAAATAGAATAAACCAAACTGCTTCGGGCTTAGTTTATTTATTCGTTATTTTAACAGCAAATATTTACAGAGTGATCCTCTGTGGTTACCTCAGATGGACTACCTTTTACATTCCCTCTCACCCTTGTCAATCTACCCACATGTCAGTTCGAGTAAACTACTTAGAAAATGTAACGCGTAAATCTTTGTCTATAAAATTGCTTTTTGACTTGTCAGTCTATGAGTGCACAACAATGGTTGAAATATTCAAAACAACTATCAAAGTTGCATCATTCTGGTGGATTTGACAGCTAACTTTTCAGTAGAAACACCTTTTTGTCTTTAATTTCCTATATACTATTGTATTGGAATCACAGATTCGCCGTGATGATACAGCAATTTTGATACAGCAAACTGGCTTTAATGCCGTATTGTGTATTCTTATACAGCATGTTGTCTATCTTCATTGATATTAATCACACTTCATTAAAATTTATGTAAGATAATTTCATTAACATTTATAAAGTCAGACAGTAATCAGTGGCTATAAGATGGTCTTAAAACTTTGAAACTAGAATTAAACGACGCCTTCCTTAGTCATTCATTCCAATTTTATCTATCCATTTCCATCTGTTTTGGTATCATTTTTCAAAATCATTCTACTATGATAAATTACACCCCCAGAATACCTTACACTTACGTCTTACATCAGCCATTATGTACCACACAGAACTATACGTGAAAAGGTGGCATTTTACTAAACGTAGTCTTTGAGTGACAACAAATACTGCCGGCCTGGTTTACTTGCAACCATTTGTGTGCCGCGGAGGTTGCAGCGTTCTACTTTCATTGAGTCTCTAAGAAAACCCGCTTTGACTCAACTCAACCAGTGACGTCAAACAAAACCCTAGACAAGAGGGTTAGTGGCTTAGTCGTGTGTGTTCCGTATATCAGTATTTTATCGCTGTTTACCACTGTAGTCAACAGCCAAGTTTACAGCCTCCGTGGTCTAGTGGTTTGAACGCTCGGCTCGCGATCCGGAGGTTCCGGGTTCGATTCCCGGTGGGGATATCTCACAAAAAATCACTTTGTGAGAATGTCCTCAATTTGGTTAGGGCATTGCAGGCTGAATCACCTGATTGCCCGAAAAGTAAGATGATTCCGTGCTTCGGAGAGCACGTTAAGCCGTCGGTCCCGGTTACTTTCTACGGATAGTAGTCGTTACATGAGCCATGTCAGAGGCCTTTGGCGGCTCAATAACTCTGACACCAGGATTGGTCAGGTTGACCATCCACTCGATAAGAAGAAGAAGACCACTGTAGTACTCGTATTCGACTAGGTGAATGATTATGAGCAATAAAAGTAAATTAGCCTGTATGTCCCAATGCAAGACAAAGGCCTCTCATCTCACTGCCTGAAGATTGATATTTTCTGAAGTGAGGTCAGCTGGATTAGGCGTTATCACTACGCTTGCTATTAAAAACAGAATAGAAGATACCCATTATAGCGATAAATTGACAAGTCTATATTTTAAATTTCGAACTCCATTTTTAAATTACTTTCGCTCATTTATTTTAGAATTTAACAACAATAAAAGTAACTTTTCAAATACCACTTTTGAAACGTAACTTGCCATCAAAAGCCCGTGAAAACAATGTTTACGTCATAGTCAACAGCTCAATGTCAGCGGAACACCGCTTATTGTTCAACTTCCATCGTAACAATACAGTCACAGTTCATTCAGCGTTAAAATCGTACTTTAACTGAACGAGAATGTCCTTTGTGCTATATTTGGCGTGAAAATTGAAATTAAATTGAATTATGCGAACTTTGATTGCATGAGCGAAAGTAGATTCAGTAATATTAACTTGAGGCTTGTGTTGGCATATAATCGTACATTAAAAATATTTTATCTAGTTGTATATAGCCGCGTACCCACCTAGCGCACAGGACCCCGAGCCGTGGCTCGCGAGCCATGGCTCGCGAGCCAGCCTCAGTAGTTTTGTTCAATTTACACGAGGCCGCCTCGCGAGGCAGGCTGAGCCATCATAAGTCGTGTATATTCAGCTGCAGCTATTTTCCTAGAATCGCGCGCGAGCCAAAACAAAACCGTACCCACCTAGCGCACAGGCTCGCGAGCCATGGCTCGCGAGCCAAATGCTCGGCTGGTGTGGACGTGCCTCGGGCTGCCTCGGGCGCGCGTTTGCTCGGCTGAGCACGGCTCGGCCCCGAGCCATCTGTTGTCGGTAAACTTGACGCGCTCAAAGGTGCCTCGGTGAGCGCTGTGTGTTAGGTGGGTACTGTTATGTTTTGGCTCGCGCGCGAAGCTAGGAAAGTAGCTGCATGCAGCTGAATATACACGACTTATGATGGCTGGCTCGCGAGCCATGGCTCGCGAGCCCGTGCGCTAGGTGGGTACGCGGCTTATGATTAAGGCTTTCTTTATTATCTATCGCTTGTAACAAACGTCTCCAATTGTCGTTTGAATTTCGAACTTCGTTTAAACATCAACGTTACGGACCCCCAAAAATTGTGACACAACTTTTGAAAAAAATACGGTGACGTATTTTCTTTTTCATGTTCAGACATGATTCAATTATGGCGCCATAATGTTTGTCATTATGAATTGAAGATTGTTTTATTTTGAATTTCACCAGACTTTGTTTTAAGGAGAGCTCGCCTCAGAAAATTCTATGGAGGCGTCTCTGATTTATTTCGAATCAAACTTTTTATTTGTTTTGTTGTTCTGTAATTGTTTCTCATGCTTTTTTGTTTATTCAGCCGGCCCTGTTGATACGAAAACAGTGTTATTAAACAGAGTTAACAGAGTGAACTATAATAACAAAACCTACATAATACCAACATCGGTATTAAATGTAAATTAACACTTTAAGTAAAATATACTTTAATTTAAGGTACAAAAGCTTTAAAGTTTTAATCAAAAACCTCTAAAAAGCTCGTTATTATAAGTTTAGAGCTTTTCTTGAAGCTTTCAAGACACTGGTGAGATTCTAATTAGTATGATAATGGAGTGACCTAGCGCGGCACTCTGGTAAACAAGGTTTTCGAGGGACCGACTACGGCCAACTAATGTTTATAAACGTGTTTTGCAACATAAGGGATCTAGAAAGTTCTATTTGATTTGTTTTACTACTGACTATTTGGTATTATAAATATCAAAATCTGCTTATGCCTAGCCTTCTTGCTTTAGAGCCCACTAAAGTTTCAAGTTTATATCACTCAAAAAATCCATCTGTAGTGTTAATATGTAACTTCCTTTTGTGAGACAAGGCTGCATGTCTTATTCACCAGCCTATTTAAAAGGGAGTTAGTCACTAAGTTTCAGTTTTGTAGCAAGTTATCTCTGTCTTAGTATACCAGTTATACAGAATTCTCATGTAAGCCGGCTTTGTCGTCTTTTGAGGAAATGGTTAAGCTAAAACAAACGTTTAAGCAACCTTAAAAGAAAGTATTATAAATCCCCGTCTATCCGGTGAATATTTAACAAGTGCTCAGGTTTTCTAATATTCCATACACCAGTAAACGTCAATCAGAATCCATTTGGGCTGGACTCACCGAGCGGCACGCATCAAACGCTTTGTCGACTACGATGGCTTAGCGTTCAAAAAATACCTGAATAAACTCTGCCTTCGAAAAACACCCTTTGTACATTAAAACTGGCTTACATTTTTAGGGTTCCGTAGCCAAATGGCAAAAACGGAACCCTTATAGATTCGTCATGTCTGTCTGTCTGTCTGTCTGTCCGTCTGTCTGTCTGTCTGTCCGTATGTCACAGCCTTTTTTCTCCGAAACTATAAGAGCTATGTTGTTGAAACTTAGTGTGTAGATGTATTCTGTGAACCGCATTAATATTTTCACACTAAAATAGAAAAAAAATAAAATTTTAGGGGGGTCTCCCATACTTAGAAATGAAAAAAATATTTATTTTTTCATCAAACCCATACGTGTGGGGTATTTATGGATAGGTCTTCAAAAATGGTATTGAGGTTTCTAATATCATTTTTTTCTAAACTGAATAGTTTGCGCGAGAGACTCTTCCAAAGTGGTAAAATGTGTGTCCCCCCCCCCCTGTAACTTCTAAAATAAGAGAATGATAAAACTAAAAAAAATATATGATGTACATAACAATGTAATCTAACACCGAAAATTGGTTTGAACGAGGTCTAGTTAGTAGTTTTTTTTTTACGACATAAATCGTAAACCGCAAAAAAATACTGATTATTCATTCAATAACTCAAATGTAAATAAAAAAACATTTATTTCAAGAACTTCTTTATTATGTTACTCGCTGCTACGGAACCCTTCATGGGCGAGTCCGACTCGCACTTGGCCGCTTTTTAGTCCTGCGATAGACGAAAAATGGACTTATTTTTTGTTTGAAATTAGTTATTTTGAATTAAGCACAAGACACACATGCGGATGCGGGAAGGCTGCGGGTCGCATGACTTTGTATCCCTTGTTTTTGTATGAAAGACTAGCCGCGCCCCGCGGTGTTACCCACGTTATGCCCGTTCCCTTGGGAATTTTGGGATGAAAAATAGCCTTCCCGTTGAATGTGGCTATCTATTACAAAAATATTCTAACAATCGAAGCTCGAACAAACAAACAAACAAACAAACAAACAACCTTACAAATTTTTCCTCTTTATAATATTAATATAGATGTCAAACTGTCCCGTTGCGTACCCTTAGCGGGCCGTACCCACACTATGTGTGTCTTGTGCTTTACTGACTCGCACAAGCCCAATGTACAAAGTCGTATTTGGTGAGCGAGGACAACTGCCATTCATTTCATATAGGTTAGTGACCAACACTGGCTTTTGGTTTCTGCGAGCGCGGTACAATTTTGGCGACCGCTTAAGGCGAATGTAAATACACTAGAACGAAGCGTGGAGTGAAATATAGTTCTTTGCTATTTCTCACTTCTTTGAATTTAAGAACTATATAAACATTACATTTAGCCTCCGTGGTCTTGTGGTTTGAGTGCCCGGCTCACGACCCGGAGGTTCCGGGTTCGATTCCCGGTGCGGATATCTTATAAAAATCTCTTTGTGAGACTTTTCTCAGTTTGGTTAGGGAATTGCAGGCTGAATCACCTGATTGCTCGAAAAGTAAGATGATTCCGTGCTTCGGAGGGCACGTTAAGCCGTCGGTCCCGGTTACTTTCTACGGATAGTAGTCGTTACTTGAACCATGTCAGAGGCCTTTGGCGGCTCAATAACTCTGACACCAGGATTGGTCAGGTTGGCCATCCACTCGACGAAGAGAAGATTACATTTATATACTTTGTTATAAGTATCTTTTTATAGTCAGAACAAAACTCTACGTCAAATATTTTATCTATTGTGTAACAAGATCCATCAATCTAATTACTGTTAATGAAGCGATCTACAAATCCCACAAAATCTTTACAACTTCAAAGTATTTCATTAATTATCTCTTAATTAATTAACCTTCTACAAAAACTTTATCGAGAATTTTTCAACCATTTCTGTTGCTCTTTTCCTTTTCAGCATTATGGATCGTCTTAGTTGGAGATTAGGGTTCTTTTTCATTTATCAATTTATAATCTAACACTGAAATAATAAAGCTGTAGTTGTAGGCTAAGCAATAAAGCGACGCAGGGGTACAGTCAACCACAAAAGTTGATGGACGCTATAAATATCACAAAACACTTCATAAATAATAGTGCGTTCAGGTGGTTTGAAATAATAAATGTGTTTATTTCAAGGTTGACTGTACATTTAGTAGGTTCATTTATATTAGACGAGTTTATAAGCTTAAAATGAAGCTTTTTAGATCGAAGCAATCTTATAAAATCTATATATATATATAAATCAATCGTGGTTCGTTAGTCTTGCTTAAACTCGAAAACTGGACCGATTTATTTGATTCTGGTTTGGAAATGTTTGTCGTAATCCAGGAAAGGTTTATGGTTTATTTATTAAATGTAAAAAAAAATGTTTAGTGAAAAATGTTGTATTACTAATAAAGTCGATTCTCCCTTGGCCGTTTTCCTCTACTATCCCACTCGTGCAAATATTTGAAACTCCCCTCTATATTTCATCATCGGTGCATCTGTAAGATTCTTACTGAACTATGCAAATAGGAGAATGCAAGAGGAAACTTATTGCATCCATAATGTTTGTAAAAGCAGATTGTTTTTTTCAAGTTGGATTAACCTCTATACATATTTATACTTGTAATGAGAATTAGATACCTTTATACATTGCAACCAATTATATTGCACTTAACCTGTTTACAAAAGCAGTCTATTTAGAGATAAAAAGTAAAGTAAAAGTATAAGTCAGTAATGTCCTTCTGCTGGACAAAGGCCTCTCATCTCACTGAAGATATCAGTGCCGTGAGGAGAATTAGGCATAATCACCACGCTTGCCAAATGCGGGTTGGTGATAAGATTTTAGATATTTTGTATTTGGAACCGATTAAAAAAATCCGAAGTATATTCTAGGTTCGTGTGTAACACCCTGAGTACACTATAGTCACACATATGCGTGCGTATTACTTCATTTATACCATAATGGTAACATCCATTTATACATAGAACAGTGTACTAGAGGCTCAGAAACATAGTCCGTCTATAGAAGACAGATTTTCATCAAAGCCGAACAACAATTAATTTGTATACGTTCATTAATAAACAGTGAAAGTGTTATAACTTCTGTCTTGTATTAAGTGTAACAGAGGCGGTCTTATTGTGGCTCCTTGTTAATCAATCTATAGCTCTAACTAACGAACCGATCTCTCCCTCGAGGGCACTCAAACTTTATATCATACTAGCAGCGCCCCGCGGTTTCACCCGCGTTAGGAATATCGCAATAAAAAGTAGCCTATGTCCTTTCTCAGGCTCTGGACTAACTGTGTACCAAATTTCATTCAAATCCGTTCAGTAGTTTTGGCGTGAAAGCGTAACAGACAGACAGAGTTACTTTCGCATTTATAATATTAGTTAGGACTTAATGAACTTATAAATATTTTACCTAAGATCGGGAAACTGGGAGTTTCCAACGCGCTAATTTTACCGTTTAGCTGTTTCTTGATACATATATTGTTTGTTTTATTAATTGTATCTGATTACTTTTAATTAAGTCGCGTCAGTCAGCGGCTGACGTCAGTGATCGAGAAAGGATGATTGAAACTAGTTCTACGATCGCATTGGATGAACTAGGTACCGTCATAAGTCGACACATTCATAAATGACCTAAGCATATTAAAGTAACGGGTATAAAAAGCTAATGTACTACCAATAATGTCAGTCCATAAATGCATCCGATCAAACTAATGCAACATTAATTATTCATACAATTTAACCGTTATCATTGATACCGGAACGCTTGCATCAATCCTAGGTCCCAACGGGAACAGTCTAAATAACCAAATACCAGAACTTACCCAGGAATTCTCGTTCCGCCCTAAAGTCGGCATTGTTGACTTGAAACCAATCCATTACTTGTTGACTACAATTTTGAAGTGGTTCTGTGGAACCGAACCAGCGATGTAAAACGCTCAGTGTCTAACGATTGAGTCGCGTCTAATAGGAGATATATATTGGGAATGTTAAGACTTGACGTGAATATTGGAGAATGAATTTCAGGGACACTTGAAACCATACCGTACGTTAATTTACCTTTAATAACGGATTGTTACTTACCTGCTGAATTGAACTGAATTGTGCCTTGTCTTCGGCAACGACTTCTGGTTGTCAATTACATATTCACATAGCAGCGCCCAGCGGTATATCCCGCGTTGTGTCCGTTCCTTGGAGAATTTTGGGAATGTCCTCGTAGCTAAGCATTTTTTAAACAGTGTGAAACAGATAAGTAAAAATATAGTTTGATTAAAAACTAGTGACATAAATTGGCAACATTCTGTAATCGCAAATAGCAGAACTCAATTTAAATAATTGACGTCGCAATTAATGCGAGTCTGCGTACACAATGCATCAAATAATATTATTAATATTCATACGATAACATGGACGCCAGTGACACTTGAAATGTATTACATTTTAATATTATAATTACTAATTTTGTGCTGGATAGCGGATGGTTTCGGGTAGTTAACAAGCGAATGAATTTTAACTTTTAATACCAATAGGAATAGTGGTTTCATAAATTGGAACTAATCAAAGTTTTAAAAGTCATAAAATGAAGTACATATTATGTATTGAAATCAAATGTCCATGAAAAGGTTTAGTAAAGTAAAGTAGGCCTGTAATGTCCCACTGCTGGGCAAAGGCCCCTCATCTCACTGAAGATATCAGTATCAGTGAGGAGGTTTAGGCACAATTACCACGCTTGCCAAATGCGGGTTGGTGATCTCAAACCAGAGCTATGTTTGAAAAGTAGGAAACATGTTTTAGTTAAGTTTTTTATTGTTTTATGAAAAACAGAAATAAAGACCTCTGAATGTGAAATAATAAGCTGAAAATTTGTAAATACTTGTTTGACGTTTAAGGGTCTAGACAGACGGACTGCAATTCAACTGCAATCTGACTGCCAAATGGCAGTTCAGATGCAGTTTGAATGCAGTTGGCTCGACTGCAATCAAACTGCACGTCGACGGGCAGTTGGCGTGCAGTTGGATTGCAGTCTGAGTGCAGTTACAACGACTAACTGCACTCAGACTGCAATCCAACTGCACGCCAACTGCCCGTCGACGTGCAGTTTGATTGCAGTCGAGCCAACTGCATTCAAACTGCATCTGAACTGCCATTTGGCAGTCGGATTGCAGTTGAATTGCAGTCCGTCTGTCTAGACCCTAAGACAACTTTTAAAACGTTACTACCATGATATTTACAAATATTCAGCCTGTTATGGCAAATTGTGAGGTTCATCGCTAAACTTACATCTAGAGTTTCAGTAGTGCCGGCATTCACCAATGTCGACACATTGTCGGCACACAGTGGGGGCACAATTTCACGGCGTATTACGCCGACATGCGCGGTTCATTTCGCGTGAACGTTATTTTTACTTTCAAGTCTCGAGTGGCGATGTACTATATGTTACTACTGGGACCACAAATTCTTGATTTTCTGAGATATTTTGAAGGAATTATAAACAAAATTAATAATTATGAAAAAGAACTAAAATGATAATAGGAAAGACGGTTTCCTCTCAATAATCAACTTGGAAACAAACTATGAACCTTAAACTTGTAATTGTCTTAATCAGAGTATCGACTCATTGGCATGTCATCAATCATATTTCAACTCACTAATTGAAGGACGGCGTCAGGGACCGAACGAAACCACTTCGTCACCAGCGCAAGAACTTTGAGGACTTTCAAGTTTCGATTTCCGAACGGGATAGTCATTTGTGGAAGACAAATTACAGGACTCTCGGGCATTACATGTACGTATGTGATGTTTAATTTAATTAGTTTATACTTACATCCATCGTGGTGCTTATGTACGGATACGAAATACACAAATAAAATTGGAATTAAATACATACAGTAAACTTATTAAATTGGAATGCTTTCAAATATGTTTAATTAAGTGCAGGCGGTGACGTGACGCGTGACGTACTGGATGCCTAAAAGAGGGACTGACAATTAGTGGCTTTACATCGAGAAGAGTGACAGAAATGGCCGTTGGCCAACAATGGGGTGATACGGCTATAGTAACTGTAAGGGTGCTTTCAAATTATGCGTTTCGTGTCGGACCGCTGCGGTGCCGAAGCCGTGCGTTTGTCGTATTGTGAACGTACGATCGTGTGTTTTCATACAAATCGAGCAGTGCGGCAACACTGCGGCGTCGGTACCGCGAAATAATTTTAGTACGCACTGTTGCCGCACTGCTCGTGGCGTAGTTTGACTAAGTGATGGTAGCTCAATTCGATTGTTACACAACGTGCAGCTCGGTTCCTCGGTTGAGTGAGTTATAGTGGCATGACTATCTGAGCGCTACCGTGCTTCAGAGGGTACGTTCAATTATTGGATCCGGTTGTTTCAATCATTAGACCTTATCGGAAGCTTTTAGGCGGTCTAAAACTTCGACACTAGGGCTAGCTACAAACCTACACAAACTTACGTACTTACTAATAATAGTAAGTATATATTTGGTAAAAAGTGAATTTGTTTATTATTCAAAGACTCCTTTATAAAAATCCCGATAAAATCCTCCGCCACCCAACCGCATGGTCACAGTATGTCCGTGAAGAGAACCCATTACTGAGTAATGGATGCACGGAAATATCATTATAGGTCGTTCCGGAGTCTGCCCACTGATCACATACGAACAGGTAACAAGACCACGTTTGGGATTATTATTAGAAAAACCTTCGTACTGATAAGAAGGAAAAGGTTTGATTACAGTTTCGGAAGTTTATCAACGTAGAATAAGACCTTTCTACGAGAAATGAGGCAGAAGTGTTATTTAGAGTACGAAAAAGGGGTGATTTGGAACCTTACAGCAAGCTAAACTATATAGATTTAATACCGTAGATCAGTGAGATTGTAATGAAGTAAAGAAGAACGAGATTTCGTGAATCGTTTATTTATAAGCGAATATCTCACACATCACCCAAGATCAGATAAAGCGCTAACATTAAAACTCTATGTAATCAATATACGCTGAAGAGATACACTGAAGCCTTTTGAAGTAACAAGGATGAGCTATAAATAACATCAAGTACTTAAAGAGCCTTCCAAGCAAATATAATTACATTAATCTCTTATTAAATTAGGAACCCTGAATAAACCTTAAGCAGTGTAGTCAGTAAAAATATTGAGAGTCAAATTATGATTTGTACCACATAAACCTCTTACCGAGATGAATCCTCCCAAATATCAATCGCTCATACCCATTGCACACGATTTGTAGCCAAAATTTAATATTTTAGCTGAACTCCCAAATGCGGTAGCTTCTTGAAAGCTTTCTAAGCTCTTGAAATTACTTTGAAAACTGTATATGTTTCCTTCAAACTTTATTATTTGTGTGTAATGTTCCTATATTAAAAATATTTATAATATACGGCTTTTGGTACACGTATAAAGCGGAAAGTGTGGTTCATTGATTAGAAGATTTTTAGTGAATTTTTAATTGAAATAGTTTTGATAAAAACTTTTGATATGTGTGTGTATACTTTCTACTGCAGAGTTGCGCTAGGCGTCGGCTTGGAGTCCAATTGGTAACGTACAACTGTATACCGATCAGTTTGGAAGCCTTTCATATCCAAACACTTTTGCCAATCCAAAAATATTGCCGTCTCATTCTTTTTTATTTGTTGAAGCGAGAAAGTGTAAGTGATAAGCAAAGTGAGGTTCAACAATAAATCATCGAGGAGTCAGTGAAGGGCACATCGCACCGGAATTACGAAACTTTTTGTTCCCAATTTGTTTGGATTATTTCATAACCGTCTTCCATTTTTCTTTCCCAATTTAAAACTGCTATATTTTCCCGAAACGCTTTCCGCTGAATTAATTAGAAAGAGGTGTTTCGGCTCAGATTGTGTCAGTTTTGACGAATTTATTAACGACCCTAATTAGTAATCCCTAATTAGCTTCGGACAAGACTTAATTAGTTGTTCAATAGCTTTGTTTGTAGATATCAAAGTGTAAAAGTCCAATTAGTCCGGCTAATTACAAACTAAATGGGAATTTCTTTTGTTAACATGGTTGGAATAACAAAGAGACATGCTCCCAGTGATTTACGAATGCACTCAGTTCTGTTCGCATTTTGTTAATAACATTACGCGAGTTCAGTGTGCTGTGGTAAGTTTAAACGACAATTTACTGGAAATGTAGGGTAAAAGGCAATTATGTCAACCATTCTGAATTAAAGATTGGAATATAAATTAATGTGCATCATTTTTCATACTTTCGTTCTTAATTTGACACTATTCTGTGATGTTCAATGGTTTTCTTGTATCGTTATAACATAAACAAAAGAATGCGGTGATACGTTTTAGAATGAGCGGGCTTACTAGCTGCAAGCTGGCGAGTCAGAGCGAGCAAGAGAGTTATTTGACATGCGTGATGTTTGCGATCTATAAGCTAGCTATTTTATTGAGGCAGTCTCGGGTCGAGCAGCCTCGATTTGTGGCAGTCTATAACAAAGTAAAGTATGAGCCTGTAATGTCCCACCGTTGGGCAAAGGCCTCTCATCTCACTGAAGATATCAGTACAGTGAGGAGGATTAGGCGTAATCACCGCGCTTGCCTAATGCGGGTTGGTGATCTCAAACTCGAGCCATGTTTGAAAAGTAGGAAACATGTTATTGCAGTCTATGATAAGTACCAAATACATATGCATCATGTCGCGACAGGCGCCGGATGAGGCAGCGTGTCGTCTTGCGCCGCCCTAGGGCGAGGCAGCCCGCCCAATGGTCAGTGTGATAAGCTGGTTATCCTCTAGAGTCTAGTGTCTAACCAACTTATCACACTGACCGAGCCGCAGCTTGTACTATTACTAATAATAAGCTGAAGAGCTTGATTTTTTTGTTTGTTTGAACTCTCAGAAACTAACCAATCCAATTTGTAATCGATTACCACATAGGCTTTCATCCCGAAATACGGCAACGGGCACAACTCTGGTAAAACCGCGGGACATTGCTAGTTTAAACATTAATGGAGACTTTAACGTCATTTAACTTGTTTCAAGCTCAGCCAACCAAATCTAATAAATTTACAATATAGGTACTCGTACGTACTCAATTAATTATTTCGTCTACAATTACTCTTGAGTAATTGCTCATTACTCATTTGGGCAATTACTTGCGTTAAGTAAGGACCAAATCGGTTGACGACCAATTACTCGTACATTGGAACAGATTAGACATTTTGAACTAAAATCACAAATATAAAAAACCGACCGATTTGAGAACCTCCCTCTTTGGTGTTTAAAGTTGGTTAAAAAGACACGATGCGTCCCAGGAATTGACCCGCTTTCATCTGGTCACCCTTTCTGTCAGGCTTGGTTTACAATACTTAGCCGCAATTTACATATACTTACCTGCTTCAGAAGTTTCGGCGTCTTTATTGGGACCGTGGTAACAGTAGACTGAGAAACTAGTACAGGACAAGCCGAACTTCCAAATAATTATATTACATGATTCACGTATGATTCTTAACTGAACAGAGCCAATTTCAATTAATTTAATTTTCAATTCATTTACTAGCCTTTGTATAAACCTTCAAAGATTCAATTCCCAGATTAAAATAATAAAAAGTATGAAACCTTATAATAATATCATGATTACATTCATCAGTATCACAGCACATGAAACAATGTCCAGGATGAGAAAGGTTTCACTTAATTAATACTATGGAGGGATATTTTTTCGTAGACCTCTCGGGCAACCCTCGGGATTCCTTACATGTAGGTATTTAATTAATTTAATATTTTTTTATATAAAATACGACGCCTTTTTCGCATTTTGTTTTCAGTTGTTGAAATATGGAAACTGTCAAAAGTATAGGTGGTATATTATATTTTGTATATACTTCGTAGTATTGTGAGAATTCCGCCTGTACTCAGAGTCGTCAAATGTTTCCATAAACATCTTGTAATTAGTGATTTTGACATGTTAATGTATGAAAACTTAAGTCAAATAATTAAATGTCGATTTAATGAACGTCTCTGAGAGCGGCAGTTAGCAGCATTATTTTTATGAAGTACTTACCTACTCGATGCCTCGGTGGTCTAGTGGTATGTGCGCTCGCCTGCCAAGACTGAGATCTCGGGTTCAATGCCCGGATCGAGCGAAAATATGTTTCCTACTTTTCAAACATAGCTCGAGTTTGAGACCACCAACCCACATTTGGCAAGCGTGGTGATTATGCCAAATCCTCCTCACTGTACTGATAACTTCAGTGAGATTTGAGGCCTTTGGACAGCAGTGGGGCATTACAGGCTCATACTTTACTATATTTTGTTACCTACTATTGTTACTATTTATTTACCTACATACTTACTATTTATTGCAATCTAATGAGGCCAGTCCACTAGAAAAATAGTTTGGCCATGGCTTAAGGAGCATAAGAATAAGAGGATGATCGGCTTTTGTTTCGCAGAATAAGCGTGCGATTAAAGTCATGCTCGCCGATATAAAATAAACTTAACGTAAGTAGATCATTAAAATTGGATCAACGTAGTGTTCAGTGTGTCATCCAATTACTACCCATGAAAATACCCGCTAAATCAATCCTTATTGCTTTTTTCTTCGCGCCGGGCTCAACTCGTTATTATTCGCTTAAAAACAAAAAGTTGTTAAAGGATTTCCAACTCTATTAAAAACCTGTAAAACGAACCAAAAATCGGCATTACGCGGAAAAAAACACTGTATTTTTGACTTTATTGCCTATGTAATAAGGCGTTAAGGTGAGTAAATGATGTGAATTTACATTTTTATTACAGGATATTCGACTTTATCAGCTGGGTAATAAGATAGGATTAATTTGGCGTGTCATGTAATGAGTTTGGGGATCATCAGTGACATTTTGCGGTGTTATTAGACGGCGCGGCAGATGGCGCCACTAGCGGCGGCTCCAATCTCATTAATACACCTAATGACAGCGGGTATTGGATCAAAATCTAATCGGTTTGGTTTACTCATTAACACCTACTTCACTAGCTATGTATTTATTATGAACTTTGCTTTGATTTAACTAACGTATTTAGGGAAGCTTTGAAAGTGAATGTCCTATTTAGTAGTAACTTTTCAAAATTATTTTTTCTTCATGTATACTTTTAATGTAGTTAACTTTTAGTGTAGGTAATAAATTATCCTTTTAAAAAGTCGGCATTAAACATACCAAGTCTACGTTATTTCAGAGAGCCGAAATATGTCTACCTAATAAAAGGACCTTGTCTACTAGGATATAGTACGATAAATAATGCGTGGAGTGTATTGTGCGTGTGCTCATTGTATCCATACCCTCACCTACCGGACGTCTGTCCGTCACTAGCTCCAGCCCTCGTTTCCGTCTGCGACCACCTCCACGGTATACACTATCGTACTATATCTCCGCATTGTCCAGTTGTCATTGTACTGAAACATAAAGGAGTCCTCTCTGACCTACCCTGGGATACTCTGCTAAAATTATGTGAATGTTTATTTATTGTTTCGGTCCCGCCTTGCCGAGGATAGGGTATACATAAGTTACTGGCACAGTAATTAGTACTTAAGTACAGTAGCCAGATATAACTGATTTGCTCAAGGCAGTTTTGGTTGAACAGAGAACTGTTTTTAATAAAGGGTGCCGGGAGTTGAACCCAAGCTTACTAGATTTACGTGCTAATCGTCTAGTCACTCGAGCGTCATTGGGACCTAGGACCTATCATTTTATGACCCTAATATGTTCCTTTTTATTTGATGTCCCTAGTCAAAATCAGCTGGATCCGAATGCAAGATTTTCTCAAGTTTTTTTCACGCGAGGGGCTAGATTTTGAAACTAGACCATAGTGATACGTTACCTATCTCACAGTTTTAGTAAACCTTTTAGCTCATTATACTAAATGAAACGGGTCTGTATCGCGTTAGATAATTTAACATATTTTACTAAAATACGTACCCGACGTTTAGCTTCTTCAATCTAAACGACGCGTTACATCTAACTGCAATAGAATAAAATCATCGAATCAAAGTTTGGCTATTCAGACCAATCAGACTGTTTCAGAAATCTGTTCGAAAACAATTTATTAGTTGGTCGGACGTTCCGCGTCACACCCGAGCACGTTACGGCACGAATCGGTCCAGTAATTTCGCAACTCACATTAAAGGATCGTATCGGGTCCAGTGACGGCTTTACCGATGCAACGAAACAAACCAATCTGTGTTCCATTGCTGGCGGCGATTCACATAAACCAACTACACATTGCTGGCGCAGAGGGCGCTTGTGATCGAACGATCTGAATTGTAGCAAGCAATGTATTTGCATCAAAACAAACGAGTCAATTCTACCGCCTGGCGGTGCGGGACCAATCCTTCTAATACCAACTGTAGTCGATCGAGATCTCTACATAAATGTATTGTATTTTTGTGAAATATATCTGAAGTATTCCGAGCCGTTGTACTCCTTTGTGTTCATAGTAATAGTGTCATCAATCATGTTTAATCTCCTTATCCGATGTCAAGATATCACTGAAGGATGTTCCTAGAAATGAAATGAGACATTGAAAAATGTGTGTTTTATTTATATAAATAACAAAGTGTCCCAATTTAACGTAATATTACGAGCACTGGTCACATGAAGACGTCATCGGCCAGCGGTTTCGGTCTATCGTCCTCGAAAGTCACCATTTTATCGCGCACTTTAGCACTTTTGTCCGTTCCTTTCTTGTCGAATGTGAGGTCGTAGAGGTCGCCGACCCCGCTGAGGTTGAACTCGCTGAGGCTCCGCGGCACGAAGTATTCCAGGCAGCGCTCGGCATGGCCGGCCGAGCGCCGCACCGGGGTGTTCCGTTGGAAGGTGTCGTCGTACGCGGACTTCCTCCTCGGCAAACTATTGAATTTCATCGGCGTCAAAGCATCCACTTTAAATGTCACCTGCGGACGCTTTTCTGGAGCGAAGCTGACCGATGGCCCCGCCTCGCTAGTCTCTTTATGTCAAGAAACGACTGACATCGCAATTTTTTCTTCACATGTTTTCTCTACGCTGTGCACGGCCCGTGACTTTGTCCCTCCCGAACACAGAGTACTAAAACTCCTGAACACCGCACTCATGTCCTCTTGAATTAGATTAAAACACATAGCTATAACTACGATACCCACTAGTATGTATAAACAACACACTCCGAGAGCAATGTCCTCCGCCTTAGCGGACACGGTGCTCGCGTAAAATCCCGGCTTGAGGTCCCCGAAGCCGATGGTCGCGAGGCTTGCAAAAGAGAAGTAACACCCGTCTGTTAGGTCCCATTTCTCTGTTATATGGAAAATCATAGTTCCTAGAGCTATGTACAGGAGTATAAGTAATAAACTGAACACTATGGGCACCCGCGTGTGGTCCTGACACGTCCAATGGTACCCGCCGTGGAAGCTGTCCAGGTTTAAGGCCGCTTGGAAGGGTGTCCGTTTTTCGCAGAAGTCTGTTTTCTCGCAATCGTACTGTTTGATGTCTTGTCGGGTGCAGTTGGCTTTGGTGTGGTAGTTACTGGTTTTGAACCGGGCGGGGCAGAGCTTGGCGTAGAACCCTCGTACGCTCCTGGCGAGCGCCTCTCCGATGGTGGAGAGGTACATCATGATGATAGGGATGCCCACGCAAGCGTACGCCACTGCCACCAGCTTGCCTGCCGTCGACTTCGGGGTCACGTTGCCATGCCCTGCGTAAACAGATATAAAAATAGTATCAAGAACAAATCAAGAAATATTGGTTTTAAAAATAAGTAAGCGAGTAGGTTAGTGGTATCGGAGTTTCAAGATCGCTTCAAGGCCTCTGACATTGTCTATCGAAAGAAACAATTGCACGTACCCTCCAAAGCACGGCTACGGTCAGCTAGAAATGACATTATCCGCCACCCATTCCACTAGGGGCCGAGTTGCACGTTGCTTAACAATAGCAATGAGCTAACATCGCTTAGTTAAACTACACGAGATATACTATCTATCCCTATTATTGTCTAAATTACTATATAAGGCTGAAGAGTTTGTTTTGTTGGGTTTTTGTTTGGATGGGCTTTTAGATTATTTTACGTGATACCCTCATATTATTGGGGTACATCATGATAATGTATGGGGTGCTATTTATCTTGAAACTCCACATAAAAGACCAAGGGGATATAACTGCGGGGCGCACTACACAATAATGGATTTACAGAACTCAGCTAAAGGAATATGATTTTGAATGCTTTTTAAGCAGTATCTATACCAGAAATCTAAATAAAGGAAAAATAATGAAATGAAATAAAACTCGTACAACACAATAAAGCGGTATTTCAAAACATTATTCAAATAAAATCGCTATAAAAGTCTTGGGAACGTCCTGAGCATTCAATTGGAATCTATACAGACGTAATATCATTGTGCACCGCGCCTGATGTTCAGGTTAGTGCTTTGGTATTCAATCCGGAACCTTTGAGATTCATATCGATACCTTTGGGTAGAAAGGTCGTATAAACCAAAACCTGACTTTTCAGGAGAGCAGAAAAACATTTTTTTTTTTACATAAACATTTATAACTTTTTTGTTTTTGAGGATATAAAAAAATGATCAATGAGAAAGGTTCTTACAATTTGCAAATGAAAAAGGTTAAATCATCAAAACATATCTATCTTCTTTTGTTTTAAAGTTAGCTTGGATTTACGTCTAAGAAAAAATCAATTCTTGGTTAATACACCCCATGAAAATGTACTTTAAAAAAACTGTATAGGTCGTATATCCATTTTTAGTAAGCTTATGGTCACATTTACTGTCGTAAAACCCATATAATGTAGTATTTTTTGTATTAAAAACCATTTTTAATCATAAATCAATTGAATTCTGACTAATAAATCAATCCTGTTACTCTCAGAATTAGTAGGAAATCAATTATTATTTTTCTTATACCCAATAATAGTCGATTCAAATAAAATAAAACTACCTGAAATACGAAATCAATAATTATTAAGTATTATACTACCTTCTATTCAACATTTACTATTATTTCAATAATGTTACAACATGCCTAACAGGTTTATAACAATTTTAAATTGAAAAAAATATTATAGCAACTTAAACTGAAATGTGAAATCTACTTAATCATAAAAAAAGCCCAAAAAATATTCATACTTCTTCTAAATTAAAGTAATCAGGCATTTTAATCATTTATAAAATTATGGCGTTGACGGGTTCTTTGAATTGTTTTTTAATATATTTGTATATATTTAAATGTATACAAAAATTAAAAAATGATTAAATACTAAATTCAATACATTATTTCATTAAAGCCTAGGTAAAATATTTAATAAAAAAACGATCAAGTACTAAACGTAACTAACTTTTGTACTAAAAAGTATAACTTATTTATGAATTATAAATTTATGAATTATTACCATAAATTATTTTAATTATTACTTTTAATTAAAATAATTTATAGTAATAATTCATAAATAATTAGAATTACATATATACAAATTTATAATTCATAATTAAGAATTGAAAATACAATTTCAAAAAATAAATCTATGTTTTTTTTACTAAATAATATTAATAAGGTAACGAACGAAATGTCAAATTACGTAAATACGAAAAGTTATTATTCTTTTATAATAATAATAACGTTGAATTTAAACTAGGTTTAGGTAATGCATTTAACACGTTAGGGCGTATAAACCAAATTACAATAAACGACGGTTTTTACGCCCTGAGTTAATATAAATTATGGTCATTACATCATAACAAAAGTACCAAAAAAAAATATTCGGCTTTTACATTGAAAATTTACCTTTTTTAAGAGTCTATGACCGAAAATTTCTGGGTCGTATTAACCATTTTTGTGCGAATTTCTGCATTTCGTATATACAGATCGATAGAGAAAAAAAAACTGAGAAAAACTGTATATATAACTCAATTTGGCCAAAATGGTTTATACGACCTTTCTACCCAAAGGTATCGATATAATATAAAATTTACACCAGCTAGTTTAAACTTAACGGCATTCTTTAGCTTCATTATGGAATAGTGATAAAAGTTTTTGATGTGAATATTGGCTGACAAGTGATTATCGCTTTGCATTCTATTTGGTTTTCTACTAAATTCAAAGTCCTGACTGACTGACTAACTGATAATCACCGCACAGCCTCAACCGCTACACTTAGAAACATGAAATTTGGCAGGAAGGTTCTTCAAGTGACTAAGTGCACACTAAGAAAGGATTTTCGAAAATTCCATCTCTTAAGGGATAAAATAGGGGTCCAAAAGTTTGTTTGTTGTGTGTAAAGACTTGAACTTCTATGGTTTATAATTTAGACACGTGAAATTTTAGATTTAGGCTTTTGGTTTATAAAAAAAATATATGTATTTAGTAGATTTTGAAAAAACTACCCCTAATGTGATAAAATTGGGGTTGAAACTTAATATGAAATTTCTTTAGCTTGGCAATAAAACATTTGTAAAATAAGGGTATAAGGGTTTCTGTAATGAATAGCTATATTCAACGGAAAGGTTAAAGGCTAATTTTCATTCAGAAACTCCTACGGGGACGGGCTCAACGCGGGCAAAGCCGCGGGGCGCTGCTAATCAAATATATAAGTGTGACGTGAGGTCACGTGGTCTCGTGGTCATGACACATTCCCTTACTTTTTTATGCGAATCGATTGCCTAGTTAGGTTGTTAAGGGCAGGCAGGGAAATTTGTGTTATGCACCATTGTTTGGAATAATATCGTTAGAAACCCTATCCCATACGTATCTCAATTTGATATACCCCTTTTATCTGGATAAAAGGTCCAAATTGACTTTGACTTGACTTTGACTTTGAAATACGTTGGAAGTATAAATTATATTAGTTTTACCGCATAAACACCTAGATAGAGACCATGAAAATCATCCTAGCAAGATAGGTTATAATTTATACAGACACTGTTTATTAGGTTTGTAACACTGAAATTATATTAGTAGGTCACCCTAAATATTTAACAGGACAGTAATTTTAAGGTAAACATGACTGAAAAGCTAATTTGATAAAATGAGATAGGTGTTACTCAAAGCCACTTACCTATAGTCGTAATTAGGGTAAGCGCATACAAAAAACTGCTCGAAAACGTCCATCTGTAATCACTCTCGTGTTCAAAACTGACTCGGTTCTCAAACGAAGCTCCTCTTATACTCTTGATGAGAACTTTTTGGAAATCCATTAGTTCTTTAGCAGCTAGTTTAGTCCAGTTTTCTTTGTACAAAATATTCAAGTCTTCTGTAATAGACCAGAGTCTCTCAACTGTTCTCGAACGAAGATCTGTGCTGGTCTCTTGTGATTGGCTTAAGTTCGGTTTTGAAGCTGCTACTGCTGTCTCTTGGGCGGATGTTCCTTCTATGGCGAGGAAGAGGAAGCCACCGAGGAGGTTGTATGTGAGCACGAGGAAGCATATCGCTAGACATGTCAGTGGGGTTGCTTTCCGCTTGTGAGCGCAGCGACAGCATATCGACTCGCTGCGTGGAGCGAAGCAGCAGTGCTCGAAGTGGTAAAGGCGCTGCTCGCGAGCGCGCTCGTCGAACATGGCGTCAAGCGAGCATCGCGCCTCGCTCGCTCTACGCAGCGCGAGCAACTCGCCTGCGGCGGCCCATTGTTCGCCTCACTAATCTGAAACAAGCAGAGCGATTCTTTAATATATTTATTTTATACAAGAGTAAAATATTTTGTTATAACATTTTCTCGTGCGTTATTTTGTACACCTACTGAAATATTTATGATAAAAACGTACTGTCGATGACAAAAATTGTTGTCCATACGGTAGTAATAAGATGGTCGCAGTTGGAGAGTAAATCGATTGTTTCATACGTGTTTAATAAATTATAGCTATCTACTGTTTACTCGTAGTATTCGTGAGAATCAACGCTTGAGATCTAAATAACGTTAGTTACAACTCAAATTTGATTGAAGATAATAGCCATAACATACCGAATAACAATAACAACCCATATACACTACACATTTCAGAACTGCTTTGATATTGATCTGTGCTATAGAATAACAGCGAGGAGCAAAGTTTCAGAACTAAACAGTATTTTTCCTCCATTGTACGTGTGGAATAAAATATGTATGAATGTATGCTATATCAGGTGTTTATATTTGGGATTAGTTTCGTTTGCCTGCATTAGTATTGGATTTAGAGCGGAAATATTTATGTATACACTTTTCGTATATTAGCTTTATACCGTGTCTATTACCTATTAGTGTGACACAGTCCCATTCACTATTGGTTGAATTGCAGCTTAGCCACTTTGTCATTCTCAATAACAAGTTTTGAACGGAATATTTGATTCTTTTAAATGTCACATACGTTTTGTTACCCACCAAACCAGCCACATACGTTTCGTTGAGATTTGCTACCAAAATAAAGAAAGATTTGAAAACAAGGAATACTAATTGTCAGTTTAAAACTTTAAAAGTGAAACGGATTGTCTCAATTAAGTACCGGAGACAGTTTGCGGTTGGTCGCTGCGTCCGGACTCCGCCGCGCTCCGCTCGACTCGGCTCTCGGCTCGGCTCGCCCCAACTCGTCCTCTTGTCCACACAATGGTGCAATTAGACGCAGCGTCCACAACCACTCACATGACACATTAACTCACTCCCGAAGTACTCTCGGCTATCCAACTATTTGTGGACTGGACTGTACATTTCGTGGTTTTCAATGAGTGGTTATTTTCAGATGTTATTTTAAATTAGTGTTTCACTGTGGCTTCGTTGCGGTTGCTGCTTTTGTTAGTTCAATAGAAAATTTGTTTCATTTGTAGAGTCAACAATGTAATCTATAGTATAGATATGTTCCTTTAGTAACCACATAAAGTATAGAATCCATACTCTAATATCTCTTTTAACTTGCATAGCACCATTTATGTCAGTGAGACAGAAACCACGGGAAACAGCTAGAGGTACTAAAGTAGTAAAGAGTATCACTACATAGTATAAAACAAAGTCGCTACCGTGTCTGTCTGTCCCTATGTATGCTTAGATCTTTAACACTACGCAACGGATTTTGATGCAGTTTTTTTAATAGAAAGAGTGATTCCAGAAGAAGGTTTATACGTATAAAAATTCCCGAAATTCCGCAGGGCGCTGCTAGTTTTTCATATAACAAAACATTTTATTTGTATTACCATCATATTATTACACTTTGTAGCCTATAGTTTCAGTAAGTCTGATATATATAGGGCTAAATGAAGAACTCTCTCATTGAATTTAGTAGTAAAACAACAAGAAACTCCGATATTGTAAAAGTTATGAAATAACCTCATTGAAACTAAACAGAGTTAATTTTATTCACTAACTTTGGACATTCATAACGTCCGAATAATAATTTAATGAACAGAGTTTGTGTCCGACTGTATCGGGTTGTTTGTTATATGTTGACGAACGCGAGTTCAAGTACAATGTATCTCAATTGTGTGCAGGCAACTTCAGGAACTTCACTTCGTTAATATCACCAAATTATGTAGTCTAGTGGTCATCCCAGTGTCCGAGGGTTTAGAGAGCTTAATGCCTGCGAAATGGCCTAACGAGTGAAACCACCAGAATATTTTTTTTGTTGCTAAGCCCGTTCTTTATCACAGTGGTTTGTGAGAAAGCTTTCTGCTTAAGAGGTGGCGGGTTTGACTCCCGCCCAGAGTCAATATGTGTGACATAGTTGTTTGCGACGGTATAATGGTTAATTAACTACATACTTATAATAAAGCATTTTTACATCTATTTTTTCATAATTATTGTTTACTGATGAAGGCAATTTAGGTACGATAGTATATTTCTGTATCAAAGAACTAGGTAGTACAGCAAATGGATTAAATCCCTCTGGTTTCTAACACGGTGATAAATATCCGGCAAGCGGACACCCATAGACTTCCGGACACCGACGGAACGATTTATTACAACCAACTGATTTCGGCATAAAACGGATGGCTTACTAAGACAAGGTACTTCAGAACAATGCTAGTACATGTCATGCTTCAGATTACCAATGATTCCAATACTACAAGTACTTTGGCTTAGTAAGCTCGTTGCTTAATTTAGGTACCTATATAAAAGCTGTTATACATGAGGTCAGTGTTAACGAAATGAAAGCTGTCACAAGCATATAGTGTGTTTCAGTAGTGCTTTTCGATTTAAATATATTTTTTTTTGGTTCAATTGTTTCTGTTTTGTTTCTATTGCAATTGACGTTGATATGAGAAAGTATTGGGAACTTAAGTAATGGGCTGAATTAATTAGAATAACGAAGTAGATTGAAGCGCAAGACACACAGTGCGGGAGCGGGCTCGTGCTGAGTGAGTTTTGAGCGTGAACCATAATCACCGCTGGTATTTTCTTCCAATAAAATCTTGCACGTAAATAAACTCCCTTATTTTAAATTCAAATTCACGTGCTTAATGTTTTTTTAAATACATAAAACATGAAATCGCAGATGTGTACAGATTTTAATGACTATTTTTACGACCGAACCGGCCCCATATAACAAACATGTACGGAATTTTAATACGTTTAGTTTTGACTGATATTCGTGAAATACTAAGGACATTAATAGACGGAATAAATCGTATACAGGCTAAGAACTTAAGTTGGTCGCTGCAGATCTAACCTGGGGAAGTGGGGCATGATAGATCCGTGTCAGACCCAGTGCGACTGCGGGGCGCCCGAACAGACCATGCAGCACGTTCTGACCTGTCCCTCGAACCCTGAAAGCTGCACATTGAGAGACCTTATGTGCGCCAATGACAAGGGCGTAGGGGCAGCGAAGCACTGGAGCGGGCTCATTTAAAAAGTAAATTTTTGTGCCATCGACACGAAGAATAAGAAGAAAAAGTACTAATATTATAGATATTAAGATGTAATTTTTAAAGTTTGTATGTTCGAGCTAAAGTCGGGAATTCCTAATCCGATTTGTATAATTTTGTACTACATAGCCACATTCCATGGAAACGTTATAGCCTATTTTTCATCCCGAAATTCCCACAGGAACGGGTACAACGCGTGTATAACCGCTGGACGCTGCTGGTATAATGTTTGGATCAATGTCTCATGTCTCAGAGGTAAGATTTGTAATAAGTTTAGTATGATGCATTCTGTTTGAGGGCTATCTTAGATATTCCCTCTGTTAGTATAATTTGTTACAAGATTGAATACGACGTATTTACATGTATGTTTTATGTGAAGTATATTGAGTTGAAGTTTGACGCGAACTTGAACTGTTTGTACCGGTAAAGTTTAGGTAATTAGCTTGATTAACGAGATTAATATTCGTGAGAAAGGTTCAAGTAAATCGACGATTTAAAGTGCTTGTAGTATTGTTTTACGATTACTAAGTGATAGTAACGCAATTAAAACTTATCACTTAGCTTACACACTTCTATATCTTCTTAAACAAATGACAATCGCGGATCTGAAATCTACTTGTCAAATTAAATTTGAAATTAGAAATAGTCTGACCCAAAGACGTTATACTAACATCATTTTATCCGACCACGTCACTATTACGTCACAGTCCTATACAGTTTTGATGGTAAACAACCAAAAATAGAATACGCATCGATTGCTACATAGAGACTTTATATAACTTTTAAGGGTGGCTCTCTTAATTTGGAGTTGTTACAAAGAATTAAAGTTTGATGGAACAGTGATAAACAGAACCATAAAAAGGTAAACTAAAAACTTCGCAAGTCCGCTGATTTGTTAACGGACGAATTTTGACCTAATTCAATAATAGAAGTAGACAGTTGAATTTGAGTTAAAAATGTAAATACGTGCTAATTTATATAATGGTAAAGATGTTAAGTACGTTAACATTTTAATTATATATGTACTAGCAGTCCCCCTCGGTTTTGCTCACGCTGTGCTCGCTCGCCCATGGAAATTTCGAAATGAAAAGTAGCCTATAACCTTCCAGTTGAAAATGCCTATCTATTACAAAAATAATTATAAAAATCGGAATGGTAATTCCAGAGATTAGTAAGACAAACAAAGAAACTGACAAAATACTCTTTATACTCTATCTATATATATAAAACAAAGACGGGTTTGTTACAACACTTACGAGTATAACTCGAGATCGGCTGGATCAATTTTCATGGTTTTTGTTTCGTATATATATATAAAACAAAGACGGGTTTGTTACAACACTTATAACTCGAGATCGGTTGGATCAATTTTCATGGTTTTTGTTTCGTTGGATTTGTCTCCGCCCTGAATAGCAGAATACATTTTAAAAACAATGAAAACTTGGAATAAAAATCTCAAAATTCCCACGGGAACGGGGGCGCTGCGGGTGAGACCGCGGGGCACAGCTAGTATTAGTATAGATATAAAATTAGCTAACGAACTCTCCGACCCAAATTTGTATAGACTTATCTAGACGAAGTGAAAGTATGTTTTCAATTATGTGCCCAACCTAAACCCATCAATGACTAACCTTGCACCGTTCACTAGCTTTTAAGACATCTTGATTCCAAAAAGGTGATACAATAAAGCGATAGCAAGAAGAATACATTATTCTCTCAGGTAAAGACGCGACCTTTTTAACACGACAGCAATAACGCAGGGCCCAGAAGGTTCTACGAATTGGCCTCTACACGTAACGATCCATAAAATTATTTCCTCCTTTGTCTGTGAACGATCAAAATCTTATAAAATGCCGCTGAACATTCACTTCGCTGAACTTGTGTTTACGAATAACGTTTTGCGAGCTCGATATGGAAACTAATATCTTTAGTGTAAAGTGTTTTTACAGGCGAGTTCTGCATTTTGGATGTGACATATGTTGAAGATATCATAAAGACAGTAATGGTACTTTGGATCGAACTGATTCTCCAAGATTTCATTGATATGGTGGATTCTGCATCTTAGATCAAATGTTCTTCAAGACTTTATAAAGATGTTAATTCATATAAAACTGTAACTTATGTATATAAAATATTTAAGACCTATTCTGGTAGGTCTCCATTTTGCAACAATTTATTGAAGTGACAGTTTTTGCTCATAACAATGAAGGCAGATCTTTATTTTCCGGGATGTCATATTTTTGGCATTTATACGGTGATCCGATTTCCAGGATTATTTTGTAAATAAGATCGTTTTTTAATAACAGCTCTTTCCATATTGGATAACAATTTTGTGACATGTCTTATATTTTTTATATAAGAAAATATTATTATATCTTCTAGGCTATAAATATGGATTTATTCTGAGAACTTGTGTGTGCTTTGTAGCACCCCATTTAAGTTACTTAGCTGTTATCCAATCAATCATTTTTTGTATGTTCCTGCTGCGTCCACTAAATTGATGGATATGTGTCATACTGATCAATCAATGAGACTAATATGTAGTTTACTCCCACCTGTTCTGTTGAGTAGTTCTGTTGACAGAACTACTGGGACTCTTTTTACCATTAGTTTTGTCCACAAAACAATTGGTAATACAATTCTCACTTGTTCTGTTGAGTAGTTCTGTTGACAATACTAACTATTCGGTAGGTTAGGGTTATTTTTTTTTTACTAGATAAAAGTCAGGTGTAAAGCATAGTCTTTTAAGTCACAGAACTAATGGTAAAAAAATTCCCAGTAGTTCTGTCAACAGAACTACTCAACAGAACAGGTGGGAGTAAACGTAATATGTGACTTATGGGCGTGTCACATTATTGAGGAGATATTAATTTCATTTTGGATGAATAAAGTTAATGAACCACTCGGTCTGTACGAAAATAAATCTTAATAATCATAATTGATTTAAATCTGAAACTGACGTCGTCTCGATTCAATTACGATGCTCGATGAACTGATAAATTGCTCTATCGTACTAATAATAATTCCACTTGAGTGTGCACACTTTAACCAAGATTTATTTTGGAAATGCTTGTCGAAATTGCCCTTTAACCGTAGTGGTAATTGATACGATAATAACATTCGGTTAGCTTGATATTGGATCGCAGTCATTGGATCAATTTATTGATATCAATCGTGATGATATATTAAAATGAAAGTATAAGTCTGCAACCCATTCAAGGGCAAAGACTTGTCACTGAAGATCAATGAGGAGAACATGTAAATAGAATAATATATATTAATCGTAACATATTATCAATACATAGTACAAAGTCCACTAAATTGTAGTCTGTAGGGACAGACAGCGGAAAGCGACTTCGTATGCTTACATCTTTAAAACTACGCAACGGATTCTGAGGAGATTTCTTTAAATAGATAGAATTATTCAAGAAGAAGGTTTATATGTATAAAAATTCCCGAAGTTGCCACGGGTACGGGCACAAAGCGGGTAACACCGCGAGGCACGGCTAGTCTTAAATCAAATACGCCTGAATGGTACGTTAAACAATTTTACCATTTAAAACAGTAAGTATAGAACATTATAGAAAGCTGCACTGTATAAAAAGCTGCATTTTTATCTTAGATCAAACATTCCGCTAAGTTGTGCTTAAAAACAACAATAGCTTTCGAGGATCGACTCGTGCCGTACCCAAGCGAACAATCTGACGGCACAGATTCATTGAGAGCGATGCGAGTTACGTCTGCTGCCTCGCCGCTATCAACTAATGAAAATATTCAACTTTTACCTCTGTAGAAGACACAGCGTAAAGAATGAGGTATAATAAGTATATCTCATGTGTGAGGAACGTTGTTGAAGAGAAAACAGCAGCCGCCGATTAATCTAAAGTGGCACCTAAAACGAGCAAAGAAAAGTGTAGTTACGTATATGTTTGGAGCTCTCTGAACTAACTGAATCCAACATGCTTTCCAGCTAATAAGTTGGAAGTAAGTAGCAACTAATTTGGAAGAAGTATGGAAATTAAACTGGAAATATTAGAGAGTGTAAAGTTCTCAGTAGTTAACAAAAAAATACGGCTCAGTTAGTACGTAAGTATTTTCAATAGAAAGGCAGTTGGCGTACTGCCCACTGTGCACTGTGGCAGCGCCGCCTCCACGAGACATTCAAATAAATTTGTTTACGTCAAAGTTTTACGAGTTCCTCTGAAAACATACCTCTACACCATCGAGTACGGCCGTCTCGGGACTAAATATTGTTTTGGACGGGAATAAATATAAAGAAAAACTCTTGTGACTTTTGTAAGGCCTCGTTGTAAAAAGCACTTCTGCGGCTTATCGTACAAGAATAGATCTGTTATAGGGAAATATTCCCTTTTGTTTGTTTTTATTAAAATTGTTTTGTCAATTGTTTTCTTTTAATAGATGTTTTTCTTTGTAAAAGTCAAATTGCGCGGAAATTTCCGTTGGTTTAACAATATATTCTCAGTACTTTAATGATATTGGTTTACGAGTCACGCCTATCTGTAAGAAAGTTCCAGATTCAAAAATGTTACGAAATATATATGAAACAATACGTTGGAAAATTATGATTGATACCATCTTATGTAGTATCACGTCCAGTTCACTCAGAGCTGAAAGACTCGTGAGATATTGGGCGGTGATCGATCACGCTTGACCACTTACAGGAGTGCCAACTTTGACAATATATCAATTTAATCTCGGAGAGAAGTGGAGTAACTGCTAGTCGGTACTTGGTTCTATATTGACTCGATTAGAATTTACTCGCAAATCGAATTTGGAATACATCGAAACTTGAGATCGTGTTATGTTTTAATCCGAAGCTTGATTGATAAGACAAAACTACTTAACGCTGATTTAATTTGATTATAATCGTTGTTAAATAGTTTAGTTTACATTGTCGATTAATCTGAAGACTGAGCACACTGTATTTAGTTAAGAATGTAATTGTATTTGTAGACAATCTACCGTTATATGAAAATATATTAAGGGGTGCACATTTAAGGCAAAAAATCTTTTGTTCCCGTCAAACAAGTCAGTCTTCAGCATGTTATGGTTATAGTGCGCTTAGTGTAACAGTAATAAAATTTTATTATGCTATTCCGAATTTATCAAATCAACGCAACAAAAAATCTAGCTTCACCGAAATTGTGACTTCCAATTTACCTCCCGTAATAGAAATAAAAAATCTGGTCCATCTTTGTAAGTACGAGACTGTATGTCGTGTGACGGCGAGGGTCAGACAATTGGACTAAAGTACTCTTGTATAGCTGAGAGAGGGGAAATAAATGATATGAAGTGTTGAAGCGAATCCGTATTCTGTCACTGTTTCAGGTCTCTGTCTCTTACAAATGATGTATTAGCTCAAATATAACATACTGTCTTCATGCTCAATGTTTATATAGGACTCAATATAACGAACAGATGAATAAATCATGACAGATATAGGAATTGGGCTTTTGAAAAAAAAAAAACGATTTTTTTTATGTATTTTAAAACTTTATTATTAATAATATTGATATTTAATGCAAAAAACTTAAAAAATATATTTTTTCAATTAAACATTGAATAAAAATCACGTGACTATAAACGCGCCATAATTGGTCACCGTGGTTGTGACGTGATAATGTATAGCTATTTAACCATAAGACGTAGTAACTATTTAGTAATCTGTGCCATAAGTACGTACAGCGTTTACGGCTATTACACATTATGACGTCACACGCGCTCGGGTTTGTTCGGGAGTTGTCCGAGTGTTTTCGGTACTGGATTCAAAAATTAATTTTTATTTTGAAATAACTTTTGAATTATTGCGAAAAAAATAAAATAAAAATAGTTTTGTTATAAAACTAATATATTTCCATTTATCACAAAAATTTTTTTTTTCAAAAGCCCAATTCATTACATTTTAGTTCAACTATTAGAAGCAAGTAGTAGGTAGAAGAAAACTTTGAATAGCAACACTTACACAAGCTTAAAGAAAGGAGTACTTACTGGACATGGAAGTGTATAAAATAGAATGTAAGAAAGTATAAGCCTATAATGTGATGATATTTTCGAGCAAAAAATTTGTAAATTTACCTATCAAGTGAGGAAAATTCTTTATTTATAACCTTCTTATTTTTATATTTTCTGTGTAATGTACATTCTAACTTTTTTTTTTATTAACCTAAGTATTTATTTGTAGTAAGATTAGTATAACTTATATTTTAACTAGATGTAGCACATGTGTTTAATATGTTACAATCAAGATCAGATTCGAGTTTTAGTAAGTAAGATTTTTATGTGATTGTAATGTGTTTTGTGTAATAAAATAAAATAAATGTCCCACCATGGGCAAAGGCCTCTCATCCCACTGAAGTTATTAATACAGTGATCAGGATTAGGAGTTATCACCACGCTTGCATAATGTGGGTTGGTCATCTCAAACCCGAGGCATGTTTGAAAAGAAGGAAACATGTATTCGCTCGACCTGGGAATTGAACCCGGGACCTCAGTCTTGGCAGGCGAGTACACACACCACTAGACCACCGCGGCGTTATAAGGCGAATAAAATAGAACATAAGCATAAGTAAAGTTGTGACCAAAACTAGTAATTATTATTACTATTACCTCCCAATTGGGTTCTAGAATATGTAATTGAATAAAAGTTGTTCAAAGTCGCGCTACCTCTCGCGAGGTCACTCGTTTCACCCACACTAATGATAAAACCACTTTGGCTAATAAACTAATAACGTTCAAGCAATTTTACCGTGGTTCAAGGCTGTGCTCAACTTTATGTGACATAATGAATTTAGTCCGACATTGACACTGACGGCGACATTGAAGCGAGCATCCGAGTGTTAGTTCAATGGTTTTTTAAGCCATAAGTCTACGAATATGTGATATAAGACAAATTCATTTGTAAACGAAAATAAGAAATGTGAAAGTAAATGGATCTAGGTATCTAGTGACAATGCTCTATTAAAATGAGTGTGGGCATGTATTCAAACAATTATGTTATTATGTGTTACAAATTATATATCTGGACTAGCCGCACCCAGCGATGTTACCTGCGTAGTACTAGTTATTATTCTGTGCCTGCGTTGTACTCGTTCCCGCAGGAATTTCGGGATAAAATGTATCCCATGTGTTATTTTAACGTTTAACCTATGTTACTGTAAAGTTTCATCCAAATCCGCCCAGTATTTTTTTCGTGAAAGCGTAACAAACATACATACATACATACACATCCTCACAAACTTTCGCATTTATGTTAGTAGCATTATGGATCATTCACACTAATGATTTTATGCAAATGTAGTCAAAACCAGTGAATTCATAATATATTATTCATACTTTGTCATTTTAACTAACCAGTGGTGCAATCGTATATAGATTGTCGTAAATAACATGAAATGGCAATACTCTTTCGAATTGCATACTTCTTTCATTCTTATCTAGTAAGTACTTTGTTATTTTGTGTCTGATTTATGAATTGGCTGTGTGGTGGTGTGTAACCTTTTAATACCGCAGCCAGCGTGCATCACTATTCTTTATGTCATTTTGAGCTTTATGTTTATTAAAACAAATGCTATTTCAAAATGGGTTCCATTTGGTGCTAATTCACACACAAATACATTAATATATTTTATGTAATTATGTGTTATTAGTTATTTATATGTAAGATAATATAACATGAAAATGATAACGATATTGCAAAAATAAATTGAAAAAGACAATGAAAATCTGAAACCACTTTCTAAATACCTACTTACATCAAGATTATTCATGAATTTATTATAAGTTAAGGTCGAAGTATATTCTAAAAATATTTTTAACTTACGATCTTTGATCCTGTCTAGACTTTTAAGTCAATACAAACATTTGAAATACGATTGCTAAATGGCAACTTGATTTCATCGAGTGTGTGCCGTGTGTATCCAATTAGCTTAGTTTATTATGTCATGTTTATTTTCCGTGCTTCGGAGGGCACGTTAAGCCGTCGGTCCCGGTTACTTTCTACGGATAGTAGTCGTTACATGAGCCATGTCAGAGGCCTTTGGCGGCTCTATAACTTTGACACCAGGACTGGTCAAGTTGACCATCCACTCGATAAGAAGAAGATTATGTCATGTCAATGTTATTGTATTTTGATTGTCCTTGTATTCTGGTGAGTGTCTAGAATCATCTTATTTATGAGCATGACACATTATACCCTATGTTAGAAAATATCACATGACTATACCTAAACTATTGTGTTATACGGTTGCTTATTTCATTAACTGATAAACCGAAAGAATCTCATGATTTGTAGCTCGCTTCTGAATACAAAAATAACAGGCGAATAAATAACTCCGCGAGACTCCTCCCGATGCGGAACTAAGATAACGTACTGGCAGTGAATAATTACTCAGAATACAGATGTTTTGAGAGGAAATGATGGCAGAAATCCTGTTTGCAGACTGAGCAGACACAAGGACATAATTACGAAAACTCAACTTTATTACAGACCCGAAATAAACCTCACAAATTACTTCATTCAAATTATTCTAAAGCCAAACAAATAGAAGAAAGATAATAATGCAAATATTAAAAGCATTGTTAAAAAATTTCTTAAACCAGATAAAGTCAAACACAAAAAAATGTTTGCAAAATACGTTCCGTCTCAGCAAAAACTCACTTTTCAAAGACATTTCCTTTTAAATGTTTGGGGAGTGGAGGTAAAGATTGAATGTTCCTCCGCAGGTGCAAAACTCAGACATTTCTTAGCCCCCTCGGTGGGGGGTGGGAAGGGGGTGATTAACCAACCCAGCCGGCAGTAGTAATGATCCCTCTAACTGGCCGCCGGGATGAACCCGACAATAATGCGATGTCTGGACTTGAATTAAACACTCCGCGGTGGAGTTCGCTAGATAAATGACGTAACCAGATTTACATTTGAAATCGAAAATGCGGTTGTTTTATTTATGTCTGTAGTTTGGAAATTAGATCATATTTAGGGCCGACACTGATTAAGCGTCTGATGTCTGCGTTAAGCGTCCGCCTGTATTTCCATACAGGCGGACGCTTAACGCAGTTCCCCGCGGTTCCCCGCGGCGTGCGCACGCTTAGCGCAGTGTCGACCCAAGTCCTAACAGTAATAACGTTGAGATACATTTCGAAAAGTAGCTTAGTACGATTAATACTCTCGTCAATATAATAAAATTATCACATAGAATTGTCACATAGAATTGTGTCCGCATCAAATTTAATTATTGCTTTCTTGCACCTTGCAGCTTCATAATCGTCAATATGTACTTAAAGAATTCTACAAGTCTTCAATTTTTGAATTTATGGCTTTTACTCACTGCATATATCCAGTGCAGGCTGGTGAATATTAGATTTTTGGATTTGTTCCAAACCTGAAGAGTTATTATAGTAGGTAGATATTTTTTAGTCATGACTTTGTATGAACTTATTTATGCCTAAGGCGAAAGACATAACCGCGGATCCACTGCTCATATTCGTAAGCGAATGCTATAACTGTGTACTTAGCAAAAAGATATCAATAAAAATATCCAATCGATTTCGTCTGATATATATTTTATGAGAAAACTCTCAAGGGCAAAGAGATCCCATAAAAGTTCTTATTTTTATTCCACCATAATGTTTAAACACAAGTATTTCCCGCGGCTTTGATCCTGTATATTCTCGTTCATTCTGGAACCATTAGGACGGTAATTTCCTTTTTGTATCGGAACGGCTCATTATTGCCTAAATAAAGGTTCTCAGTTCTTTTGTATACTTATATTAAAAGTTATCATTATCTTTGCAAAGCGTTTTTATGATAATGATTATGATCGCTTTAAGCGTCGCTTCTATTGAGCGGTGAATCAGTGAATTGTAACGACAACGTTTGAAAGATATGTATCGTTACATTTGTATTCTTCTTCATCGAGTGGATGGTCACCCTGACTAATCCTGGTGTCAGAGCTATAGAGCCGCCAAAGGCCTCTGACATGACTCACATTGTATTGAACTTGTTTGTCGACGAGTTTGAGATAAAGCAATAAAATTCAATCAATACCAAAGAATTTTGTACTAGAGTGATACAGTGCGTTACTACTCGTAATATGCTTAACTTACAACTGTAATAACTTTTTCCATGTTAAATCTAACGACGTCTTAAGGAAGGCAGTTGTTATTGCAATCCAAGATGGCGAATAAAACAATACAAGTTGAGCCACGGCTCCATAGCACTGCTAGCATAATATTGCTCGGAAGCGGTCCAATGTTTGCATTGGATAATACACATTGAATGTACAATGAAAGATATTATAATATTCCTGGATTGTAAGATGGATATTGTTGCTGTTAGTATAAAGTAGATTATGCTCAAAGCTAACGTATATTGATATGAGTATGCTTATATACTAAGAACCTTGTCATTTACTACTTTCATATCAATAAGAATTTCTACAAGTGTTTTGACAAACAATTGGGCTTTTGAAAAAAAAAAAATTTTGTGATAAATGGAAAGATTATATATTAGGTAGTTTTATAACAAAACTATTTTTATTTAATTTTTTTCGCAATAATTCAAAAGTTATTTCAAAATAAAAATTAATTTTTGAATCCAGTACCGAAAACACTCAGACAACTCCCGAACAAACCGGAGCGCGTGTGACGTCATAATGTGTAATAGCCGTAAACGCTGTACGTACTTATGGCACATATTACTAAATAGTTACTACGTCTTATGGTTAAATAGCTATACATTATCACGTCACAACCACGGTGACCAATTATGGCGCGTTTATAGTCACGTGATTTTTATTCAATTTTTAATTGTTTATAATTAATCGAAAAAATATATTTTTTAAGTTTTTTGCATTAAATATCAATATTATTAAAAATAAAGTTTTAAAATACATAAAAAAAATCATTTTTTTTTTCAAAAGCCCAATTAAACTTCGTAGCTGTTTGATTTCCCGGCTTTACATTGAGAAGAGTGGATTTAATACAGAAATCTTAACGCATTTAAGAGTAGGGGCTCATCAGTGCCATACTTTTAAATAGGGTGTTTTGGTCAGGAACTTGGCCATTATTTTAATATCTTTTCTTTTTCTTTGGCTTTAGGGAGCACAAATACAACACACACAGCACATATAAATAAAAATAATACTGACTTGCATACATATTTATGTTTATTGAGAACGAAAGTGTGTGCTCCAGTTAATAATAACTATTTGCTATTTTTTCATATACGATAACTCATGCGAGTTGATATTATATTTGTTTCCTCATATTTCGTTGGCCAGTCCTGTGCAACAACACAATATATTTTTTTTATAGGAAGTCATAAAAAGTTGTTGGCATCAGCGCTTTAACAATGCGGGGATATTAAACGCTGAATTTGCAAGATATGTGTTAAACACAGGTAAAATATTACCTGAGTGTTAAAAAAATAATTATATGATGGCCCTTATAACATTTTGCCGTATAACTTCTTTGAATATTAATCGAACCAATCTTATGCGAGTGACGGGGATGATATCATAATTGGAATAATGCGGTAAAAAAATCGATTTATTTGTAAAGTCGTTACTAACGTCACAATAGTAAGAGTTGAATTATAACAAAGTTAATTTTATGATAGGACTCCACTATGAATTCGTGCATGTCAATAAAATGTGCTGTTTGATTTAATTTTACAGTCGAATGGAATATGTTTTATTTATTATATCTACATGGATCCAATTTGCTGAATTTTATGATTTCATTTTATCAACTGAATTTTAACACTATTTGAACTGCCGGCGTTAATTTTAAATGGATTCCATAAAATATTATTAAAAGACTTTGTAAAAGAAGTCAGATTTAAGTTTGAAAACTGCAAGTCAGCGAAGTTAAGTTAAAAGAATTTGTGACACAATGACTGTGGTATTATCCGTGGAGTCAGCAACACTTGGCGGGGCTGCGGGCGGTCACTGGAGGGGGGCGTGACCCCCCCCCCCGCGGCGGGGCGGGGGGCCTCGTTAGTGGTAATGAAGGACTCTAAACTAAGAGACTCGTATGACATCACAATATGGCTCCGTAATGAGATATGATTTTTCCATTTAATTGAAAACAAAAAGTTTTATGTTTTACTTGTTCTTCTCCTTGGTTTCACTTGTTCTGTCACTGTAATATTCAGGATTATATCGCGATTATCTTGGTGATATCTTCAGGACTTTGTTCTTACATAAACGACACTTCTCTTTAGATGATAATTCATATTCATACTTGAGAAGATAAACAGACATAAATAGGCATTAAGCCAAATCCTAACGTGAGGTATTATTAGTATAGGTTACATCGCACAATATAATTTGGGACCCGCACCTGCAGACAGATTAGCATTCATGCTTGTATCGCAAACAAAGGATTATGTTACACAAACAAACATTTGTTTGATTGTAGACATGTATTGTTTGCTTCCGAGGTTAACTGATTGCTAATTGCTTCCGTGTCTCATTGGAATTGTGATATGTAAATAGACGTTTGATTAAATATAAATAAAAAGCACTGTGTGTGCACATCATTATCCATACATATACAGACCCAACTCAAAACCAATAATATCTTCTATCCTGTTCATCGTCTACACTTTTAATAGGTTTTTAGATGTGAGGTTGATGAAAAATACCTTAAATACTAAATTATGCCTATGTTCATAGTCAAGTTGGTCTTAACAGACTAATAGGACTACGGCGTAGCAGTGCTACAGCGTCAGTAATACTACGGCGTAGCTAATATCACTACGAACTTATACCGAACGCTACGATAAATATCGTGGAGTAAATTAAAAGGCACATGGTGGTAAAATAATTACTAACCGAGTAATTATTACTCCTGTCCTAACTTAATATACTCTTCTGTAATCAACTCGAACTCAATGAAATCTAAATAAAGGGTGAATTAGTTTGTTTATTATAAATTGCTTTGCTTTGAAGTTGTCTGCCGGGTGATTTTAATGTAAAATGTTTGTATTTTATTACAAAATAGCTGTGCTCCGCGGTTTCACCCGCAGCGCACATATTCCCGTGAAAATTTAGGGATTTTTATGACTTATTATCCTTTCCCTGGCCAAGATCAATAAAATAAAAAATAATCATCAAATCGGTCCAGCTGCTCGAGTTATAAACGGTGTTACTAGAGAAACTAGCCGCGCCCCGCGGTGTTACCCGCGTTGTACCCATTCCCGCAGAAATTTCGGGATAAAACGAATACCATGTGTTATTCCTATATTACTGTAAAGTTTTATCCATATCCGCTCTGTAGTTTTTGCGTGAAAGAGTAACAAACATACATACGTACATACATACATCCATCCTCACAAACTTTCACATTTATAATATTAATACCTAGGATGATAGGACAACACTAGGAAATGGTATTTCAGTTATTTTTAAGTAATATTCAGGATTATATGTTACTGTGTTAATTATGTTAATGCTACGTATGTGGGAGTCGAACTAAATGAAAGCGAACGGTTTGATTACTATTAGTAAAGTAAATTAGCCGTCACGCTTGAGAAAACACGTCTTGTTTTCGTAAGAGAAGACCTATTCAAACACTGAACAAGCTTTACAGTTGGAATTTATTTCTGGCCCATTTCAAATTATCTTGTAATATTTTTAGCTTCGGTTTCAATAGTGAAATAGATCAATTACCGATTGTTAAATATTTGTTTTTGTATAATAGCCAAGTGGTGTTCAATCAAATTACTGTATTTTTGACCTATACAAACAGCGTGAAGTTACACTCTTGAGAGAAACATTTCAGAGAAATATTATGCAAAAGGTCGGATCAAATCAAATCGCCATACTCACGAAGACTTTACGAAAATACTATGTATATATGGTAATATTATACTTTACATATACACATCCCGCCTTAATAATAAACGTTGTGTAACTAAAACACTGTTATAGTGTGTTTTGTCTCATTTGCTCTTCGGAAAATTGCGTATGTTAGAAAGTGACAAACCATTTGATAGCTAAACTGTTCTTAATACGCTTTTATTAATATTGCCTATCAAATATTCAGAAAGTAAGGACCATGCTGTAACATCTATGAAGAAGCAAAAACAACAAACAACCATCAAATTACCAAGAACAATAACACAAATCTAACAGCACTAGTACTTGGGTACTTCCGCCACTCCATAACTCGCGGAGTCAATCGTGCGGCGACCGTTTGTTACGCGCCTCCCGATAGCCACTCGACCGGACAACCATGACTTATACAAATAAACATCTTGCCTATAACAATAACATTGCTTTATTACTTCCATCGTTACGTATTTGTTTTCTATCGCCGTTCGTATGACTTTGTCGTACATTAATCAGCAGTTACTGCAGTAACATTGGCTTGGGGTGAGATCAGATTAAGTGACTTGCTGTATAGCTTATGCTATAAGATACATCTACGAGTATATTGTTTAACATTGAATGTTACATTCAACAGTATGGGGGCACAAGTTATACAATTATGTTTTGTTATAAGCTTTGAATTCAGGTGCCTTTGTGGGATACCCACATAACTAGGTATCCCAGATGTAACTTACAATTTCACTACAAGATTTCTTCAGGAATCTTGAAGAGAAGCTGTCACTATAGAATTGTGTCTTACAAGCGCTTTAAAAAATTGAAAGAACAACATAATAACAAAACCTTATACTTCCCTAAACAATGATATCCAGCCCGCCTCTTCAAGTTGACAGCGACTGGCGTGACCTCCGCTAAGTTAATAAAGCCCGATTATATTTTGATCGTGATGAACACAAGAACTCCATTTCAATATTATCTTCACATTATTCAGTTACCTTTAACGCGTTTTCCGTAACGTCCCATTCTAAAAATACAAATATTTTTTTGTGAAATTATACGCTTTTTGTAGATTGAATTTCTTTGAACTTTATAGATAACGAGTACATAAGAAAGTAAAGTACAAATGCGATTTTTTTTCAAATATCTTAATTGACATCTGCCAATAAAGATAATTCTCCTTATACATTAGACATAGGTGTTGTATCTGTATTTAACTAAAGTCACAAATGAACACCGTTTGTCGATAATCACACAACATTAGTGCAGGGCAAGTTGCGAAGTAAATTATCGATACTATATCAATACTTCTCGTTCCGTTGAATCGCTTTGTTTGCACGAAACGACTGCAGGCCATTTACTACGATATTAATTATTGTTCTGAACAATGTATGGCCATTAATGACTCTGAATTGTGAACTGTTTTTAAACGCATTCTTAGTTCAATAATGGATTGCATGTAATGACGTCATAATGCACAATTGATGAAATGAAAAGTCAATTTTAGTTATTTTATACTAGCTCTGCCCCGCGGTTTCACCCACAGCGCACCCGTTCTATATATCCCATATCTAATCTAATAGTATCCTACATCCGTTTCCTGGTTTTAAGCTACCTCCCCACCAATTTTCAGCCAAATCGGTTCAGCCGTTCTCGAGTTATAAATAGTGTAACTAACACGACTTTCTTTTTTATATATATAGATTTGCTTAATGTAGCTTTTGATTATACTTAGTACTAAACTTAGCTTTGTTATCAACATATTAGATTCCCCTTTTGCTATCATAAGTTCATCTGTATAATGTTAGTGCATAAATCATTTATCGATAACCACATCTATCACCACTTAATCCTAGATTCCGCTAACCAAAGACAAGCTTAACGCCCTCTCTACACGAGCGTAATGTGGAGTTATTAGCGCCATCGTCTTTGTGTACACTCATTTATTTTTACGTTAATTCTCTAGACGAAATGATCTCTTTTATTTTCGGGCCAGTGTACTTACGGAGGGTTTATAATGTAGCGAGTGTTGGAAGGGTCAGTGTGTTAGTAACTATATGTATAGAGAAACACGGGCTGGAAATGTATCAGCTGTTTTTATAGATAATTAGATTTTGAAATGTACTTTTATTATTATTCTTCTTCTTAACGAATTGATGAAAATGAAAATGAAAATGAAAATGAAAAAATGAAAAATATTTATTGACAAAAAAGCTTAAACTTAAAAATTACATATCCAATGGCTCCCGCACTAGGGCTAGCCTGTATCGCGGGTAGCCGTAAAACAGTTTAGCATTAATGAAAAAGAAACACTGACAGAACAACATACAAGAAATCAAACTAACAATAAAGCACTTATTTAAGTTAATTGAGATTAGATTATACAAGCCAGTTTATCAAAATAACAGAACCTGCAGCAGATTATAGGTAATATGAACAAATAAATAATTTGAACAAATAAATAATTTGAATTTGAATTTGAATATACAATACAATGCTGGTGTCCAATATAATGTCATTGTTAGGACAATTCTATGTACGAGAAAAATATATTAAGTATTGTTAATAAAAAATACACCTTTTAGGTTACAATTTTCAAAATATTTTCAGTTTCATAATAGTCAAGGGTCAATAACCATTTCCTAATCCTAACTTTGACACCATAGAGAAGACAAGAGAGGTCACAATGATTTAAAGCACGTCGGTATATCAATGGAAAAGCAAACCACCGAAAACGTTTAGCAAAACTAGTTTTAACTGAAGCAACTTTAACATTCATCCTACGGGATGTAGCGCCGCTGTTTGTAATGCTGGCGGAGAAAAACTTGTGGTACGCTATCACTGCTCTGTGAAGAAACAGTTGCCGTACTGTCAAGATTCCAGATTCAGCGTACAGAGTAGCGGTGGGATAACGAAAAGGCTTCTTGAACATTACTTTGATCACTGATCTCTGTGCTCTTTCCAATATGATCATGAAAGATTTGGCTGCTGCACCCCACGCTGTAATACAATAACCTATAACTGATTGGCATAATGCCGAATACACTAACATTAATACATCCTTGTCAGCCCCTTCTCTGAGAAGCTTCATGATGTGAATCAATTTTCTAACCCGACCGGCAAGGAAAAGGATATGTTGTTTGAATGAAATATGCTCATCAATAAAAACTCCTAAATATTTTATACAATCAGTCCGGGCAATGTAAGGACAGCAGCATGTTAAATCCACCTTGTGACACTTATGGATTCTAATAGTAAAATTGTTTCGTGGTTTAGAAGCTTTTGTCTTATGAAAGCAGACAAATTTCGTTTTATCGGAGTTTAAGGTCAACAGATTATGATCAAGCCAAAAAGCAATTCGTGAAAGAGCTTCCTCAGCTTTGGCACGTACACCTTCCCAAGTGGAGCCACGAAAGATAATTACCGTGTCGTCAGCATAGCACAGAATTTTTATTTGATCTTCATTGTAGAAAAGAGAAAGAAGGTCGTTAATATACAGCGTAAACAACGTAGGTCCTAAGATACTACCTTGTGGCACGCCAAAAGATAGTTCCAAGACATTGCTGTGATGGCCAGATACTGAGATAGATTGACCTCTACCAGAAAGGTAACTTTTGAACCAGTCTAATGCAACACCCCTGACGCCCAAGCATTCAAGTTTCCTCAGTAGTATTTTTGGTGAGACCGTATCAAATGCTTTCGCTAAATCAAGGAAAATGCCTAAACATATTTCACCAGAGTCAAGTGCAGAAACAGCAAAGTCTAGTAGTTGATGCACAGCATCCTCCGTTGATTTGCCTGGCCTAAAACCATATTGGTTGGGAGACAGTATATTGTTTAACTCTAAGTACTTTGTGAGTCTCTTATTAACAAGTTTCTCCAATATTTTCGACAGAACTGGAAGCAGAGATATTGGTCGAAAGTTAGCTGGTGTTGAAATGTTGTTGATGGATATTAAATATGGTCTTTTCAAAATTTTGACAGTTCAATGGTGTTGTAGGAGGCCTGAAGCAAGCTCTCACGCGTACAGTTAACAGGACACGCGGGCAGCTAAGGAGGTGATATTTTTTGAAGAGAGGCACCGCACACTCACTGGTTATTATTATGAAAACTTAATCCCCATCGGCACATGCTGTCCACGCACTTATACTATTTATATTCTGTACTTTTAGCAGATATATGATAGATATATGAGAAGCGCGTGTTGGGTGCGTGTTGCTTGCAAGCGCGAAGCCTCTGATTGGCTGCAGCCTGCCAGCACATAGTTCCGATATAGGAGATACTTGGCAGTTTGTATCACTGAGGATATGTTCGTATATATTTAAGTTACACACACTTACAATGCATGGAAAAAGGAAATACAAAGGACTGACACAAATAAAAATATGATTTCCAATAATGTGTACCGATGCGTTACTTCATCGATATATTTTCGAGGGAAAAATATTTATTTTAATGAAATGGCGTAGTGGGAAACCAAAAGGAGACTATTATGGTATTACCTACGTTCCAAGAATCAATCATTTTAAAAAAGGTTAGCTATAAAAATCTGGGAACGTTAAATGAATTCGGAAGCCTTTCATCTATCAATAAATGGAATTTAAAGTGACCTAATTACTTTGAATGTGCAAAGACATCAATTTTAAGGAAGAGAGGAGGGATATCGGCAGTGTGGGCCGAATCAATTAGCGAGCGATGTTAGGGAGACTGCCCACTGGAGCGGCCGGCGACCGACGTCATCGATAGGAAGGAAAGAATTATAGCACGCCCGAGATCAATATTAACACTTCAAGTGAAAAACGGAAAATTTTAGCCAGTAATATTCCACTACCGGGCAAAGACCTGTCATCTCACCGAAGTTTACAGTGAGAAGGATTAGGCGTAATCACTACGCTTAAACTAGACGAGACTAGACGCCATTAAAACTTTTGAAACACAAAACTCATTATTGCCTACAATAATATTTAGTTCCAAAAGATATGCGCGTGATTTGAGATTTTTTAAACAAGATATCCGGGTTACATAAAGGACTTTGAGCCAAATAGATGAATTGAATACAATAATATCGGTGTATACATCATGAGCCTCCATATAATATTCCATTACACCAGTTGGGTCACAAGGCGGTCACGAGAGCGCACGTCCTGTTCGCAGTGGAAAGCGATAATTTCCCGTAATGCATTATTCACGACGTTATTATGCCAATCGCTTAATATTTCAAAGACTAATGAGCAGTTTCGACTCACAAAGATGATTTTAACTTAAGGAATGAATTCAAATTTTCATTTTCAATCAAAGTTTTCGGCTCCATTGTAATGTCCCGGCTTCCGAATAGAATATACTATCCCGTCCAGTAGTTATAACAGTTTTAAAGTTTCAAAATGAATTTGGTTTGGTAATTTCAAATTGCTTTAAAATTGCGGTAGAGATTGCTTTATTTAAGTGGATTTATTCTTTGGAGACATAATTTAGAGAAGATCTTAGGGAAAGGAGTTATACAAAACTTTAAATTTTAAATTTAGGAAATGTGTGAAAGATAAAGTTTTATATGCAGGATCAATGTTATTCACATTTAAATTAAAATTAAATAATGTTTCCGGAAATGTTTACTTGGACTTCTTATTAAACACTCTCAACATAACACGGTGTCCAAATCACAAACATAATCAATTCAGCCCATTCATAAATTCAAAGGCTTAATTTGCCATTGTAAATCATTAGTACATTTAATTATGCGCTCCCATATAGCCGGCGTGCGTCGAAAATGCGCTTTGATTTATAGCCCAATATAGCAAGTGGCTTAATACCAACGTGTGACGTCACGCCGCTAATGTTACCGCACTAGAGTTTGATTTAGGATCGCACTACTTCACATTACATACGAACTGCTCTATGATTTATATTCGAATGGGCTGCCAGTGTAATGTCGGTGAGTGAACAGGTGAAAACAAATTATTCAACTAACTCCTAGCTCATAACAGTCGTATGATATTCGTAGTAGGACATATCTACTTACTTCGAAGAAAGTACTAGACAATATTATTTTCAGAAAGTCAAAATATATCATATAATACTAATGTTACCCTCCCAAGCTATCGAACCTTCGACGCCATGATTAAACGAACTCATCTCTTTTAGAGCCACTTAAAAATATCGAGGATTCCACGCGATTGGGTGGCCGATTGATAAATCATAACCGGACTGATGACGTGCTTCCGTTCATTCATTCCCGAGTGAACTAACGAAATCGGTCATCGAGTGAATGATATTACATTACCAGATATAATATTCTGTTCATACAGCTCAAGCTCAGGGGTTATGATGATATTTGGAAAATAACTGTGCTTTCTGATAAATAAGGTTTTTTATCTACACTAATGTTGTAACATTCTACTTATGTTTCCAATACTTGACTTATAATTACTACTGTTATAGCGCAGACAACAAAACAATCAATTTAAGCAATTTCACATGATGGTATAATATCCTAAAACATCGATATCGATATCGTAAAATCTCATTATAACATCAATAAAACGCGACCAATTAACCTGGCGAGCCTTATGTCAAAATCCTCATACAAGTTGTAACAAATTTTGATATTAGGCTGGCTTTTGAAAACAGTTGGGTTATACGTGAAAACTTCGTCGAAACTACATACACAAAACTCTTTGGTAAGATCTCGCTCGCTCCTGATTGGCCCTACGCGCAGCTGCGCTCTCATTGGTTAGATTTTAATGGCGGCAAGTTCACTGTGACAATACACGTACGCGTGAAAAACTATTGTCAGCTTTTACTCTTGTTGTTTGATTAATTGCAATTAGTGAAGATAAAGTAGTGTATGCAACTGCATATAACACGGGTATTAAAACACTCGTTACTATTATGAAACTCGCTGCGCTCGTTTCATAAACTCACACTCGTGTTTTAATACCCTTCCTTATATGACAGTTGCATAAACTACTATAATGAGTCTGGTTTATACACGGTGAGCCTTAATAACCCGAAAGATTTAAACGACGTATTTGTGACGACAGTACGAGTAAATAATGCTATATCAACATGGGTCCAATTATGTGTCTTAATTAAACTACTATTTCAGTACAAATTAAATCATATTAATTGAACGCTTCTTTGTAAACAAACCTTTACTTCAGAGAGTGAGCGAGTATGAACGAATCACTCCGATATCATACGATGCATCAACCATGCGGTTAGTGCGTCTGCGTGTAAAAGTAGTAGGTGTCTACGTCACGCCTTTAGGGTGTGTTACAATTGAGATTTTCTTACTTGTGGTTTACTTGAAATAATTAATATCTCTTAAAATATGGATTTTTGGACTATACGTATATAAACTCTATAAACTCTAATTAGGCTCTAAAATCGTTGGTTTAAATCTTTCGGGTTATTAAGGCTCACCGTGTATATCTACAATACATTTCTTTGAAACAAATCTTATTTCCGAAAAAATCTTAGATTAGCCTCAAATGAGTACCAACTATTTGAAACAAATCTTATTTCCGAAAAAATCTTAGATTAACCTCAATTGTCCATTGTGTGTACCAACTATATCAAAATAACGAAAAATATATATGGCTCTCGTTTAATATGAGAGCCTTTCAATATTCAGGCACAACTCTAACTACTAAGATCTAAATCACCTTTCCATTCGTTAACAAACTTATTTTATAATATTTACCCTCTATAAAAGTAAAAATACGAGTTGCAAAAAGTTTGATCGAGACATCGCGGAACGCAATGCACGTGACATAACGTTAATTAAAACATGGACAAAGTTAGGATTATTTGTTAGTGAAATAACAGCTCCAACAAAAGAGCAGGAAAATTTAAAGGAAAATAAGAACAAAACTACGCAAGATTTGTGGGAGGAAGGAAAACTATTTGAGAATAAACTTAATCAATGCTCGCGGCTTTTCGTAACAAATATGTTGGAGGAAATAAAAAAATATGAATCCCTAAAGAGTTAATTAAAGAAGAAATTCAGAACAAACAACCTACTTGGCGCAATTCGAATACACTTCCATGGTAAAATACTGCCAAACAGAGCCGCTCAGATAAAACCTTATCTAAAACAACGTAAGATCGAGTTTTGATTGCACCCTTATTGTCGGAAGATAAGGTAAATAGCGATCGGGTAGATTAGTATGAACAAGAGTTGACGAAAAATTACTTTTAGGGGCAAATGACCTTGTTTTATATCATTGTAAGTACGCATAAAGGGATTTTATGTTCCCTTACAGTATTCATTTCGTACATGACATTTTATCATACAATTTATCGCTGTGTTACAAACCAACTCAGTAGTAACAAAGATGTTACTGAGTCACATAAGTAAGAAGAAATCAGTAACTAGGGTTGGCCACCAATGTAAAATTTACGAATCTCTCAGCCTATTTATTTATTTAGAAGAACCAGTTAAAGATATATCAAACTTACAAATAAAACTTACGACTAAAATAATAACATTGATGCACTTTCTATTTAGGTGCCACAACATGGATATCTTATAATAATAACAATACTTTAAACAAAAATATGAACTTTAAGCGTAAATATTTCAGAAAATAAAGGACGTCAAAACAAGATATCAAAATAACAAACAAGTTAAACAGAAATATAAACTCATAATTTCGAAAATGAACTATGCTCATATAATCGTGTTACATTTAAATAATTTTACCACGAATTAAACTATGACGGTATATCATTGAATTTGTTTGATGTTACGAGAAACTGGACAAACAACTTTACCCACCTCTCGGTAAAGGCATCTCCCAAATATAGCCAAGCACTATTTATTCCGTGCTCTCAGAAAAATACCTTATTTAAAGAAAAAACATATCTCTCTTGCTTCCATATTAATTCTCGACTTAACAGAATCCCGTTCAGCAGGCGTACCATTCGGCGGCGTCACGGTAAATATTCCCGAGATGTAATAGTTCTGTCAAAGGCACGGAGTCCCGCGGGATTTGCTAAATATTCCCGGCGATTATGCGGAGAGTTCGTATTTTTTCAAGTGATTCCCGTTCCGAGCTGCCTGTTGCAGGCTTCGGGTATTGATATTATGAGTATTTTACTACGGATTTGTTCCACCTTTTTGCGAGTCTAGAAAAATATTTAGTTTTATATATTTCCGAGTGATCAATATACACTTTCTAGATAGGATTTCAACCACTTAGAACCGTGATGGACAAAAATATATTAAAACATAATATAATGTTGTAATAAACACACACAATACTATTAAAATAAAAACAAACAGTACTGACAATTTAGCACAGCCAATAAAAATTACTTAGGCCGCTTTCAATTTAAGCGTATTTAGACATCCGGCTACGCGCCGCAGTAAAGAGCAGTCGTCCGCGCGCACGAATGTTCTTCAGTTTTTCCATAAATAGACATGTTCTGTTGTCTTTTTCAGACGAAAATGATCAATTTGGAAGAGCCGTTACAGTCTATGTAATTTACGAACAAGCATCTAACATTACCTAGTAATTCAATTAATTGGCCACATAAATCAAAACGGCTGTAATGAGGTAATCCAAATGTTCATATTACATCGAGATGATAATGACAAGTGGTTATTATTATGTCTACAATAATAGCTCGGGAGACAACTCCCGTGATAGTCACGTCATTATGTGAGGTAATATTTATGGGCATTACGATCGCCATTTGTGATATACAGATTAATTAAACGACACGTGTTGACCGTTATTTTTATTACCATTTGACATTCACTGCACTAAACAAAAAGCACAGTAGATTCCTTGGCACTATAGCAGAATATAACGTCGTGTTGATTTGATACGTTTATCTAAATAATTTAATTTAATTAACGAAACATAATTCCAATTTTATAATGTTCTGCTTGATGAGTCACATTCTCTCTAACTAGACTCCATTACTCAAGAATACAAATTCGTTGACAACATAGAACGTGACTACGAGACGACGTGACGACTACGTGACGTAAACGTGCCGTCTACGTGACGTGACATCGGAACCGGATAGAACAATTAGTTTCACTCAAATGCGCCGCGAATGTAAACAGGAAACGGAATTTAGAAGTTTTTATTTGAATAGTGGTTTCCTGTTTGTCTTTTCTTGACTCAGAGTGACTTAAGAAACAGTTGTTTTTTCATATGGTTTTTATAAGTATGTAAAAAATAGGTATAATATTTTTTACTTGACAAAGTAACAATATTATAATAATATTTTTCACTGCAGGGTATGGTAACAAACATTGGTATAATTAAAGTCTGTGTTGAGAAAATTACACATTTGCGTCCATGTTTTGTTTTTTAACTTTAAAAATAAACGGAATATCTTTAAAAGATCAAAGTCGACTTGAAATTATAGAACCTTTTTTACCTTGTCAAAATAAAAATGAGAACATTCTGCAAAAATTTCATACATCGAAAAAATCGAAATTGGTTTATAATCAAACGAGGATTTGCGAAAAAAAACATTATTAAGAAGCTAATTAAAAAATTGAGGTCCGCTTCCATTTTGAAAAAGAATCCTTTTAAGATCAAAGTAAAGAAAAGCAATAATTTCATTTGAACTGATTCATAGTGTAGGGTGGAGACCAAAGATGGTTTTTAGAAATGATTAGACCATTTATTTTACAGCTGTCAAATGTAAATAACAGAGGATAATAAGTTAATAAAAATTTTGTCCAAGATAATTGTATTAACATTCTTCTTTTATTGTGTATCTTTACCTGTTTTACCCCCTTGCACCTCTTACCTCCCCCGAGATTAATTCTTTCTTATAGTACCTTTTTTGGCAACGAAAATATTGCCATGATTAATACGTTTTTAATACTTCAATTCAAAAAGAAAGAAGGCTTTGAAAAATGAAGGCATTTTGTATGTGCGTGTGAAACTTTGTATCACTACATTGATAAGACTGCTAAACAAATACATGTACAGGCACTATATTTTCAATTCCTTTCGTTTAACAAAACAAAAGTAAAACAATTGTAAACCTTAAGAGGGCCCTTCCCGGGCCGTCTATCTCCAACGCGAACATTATTGAAAAGCTTGTTGTTTCAACTAGCGCAATGTCAGAAAAAGAGGCACTGCGAAAAGAGAGAGAAAGCGCCTGAGCGCTCGTTTGGCATTCGATAACTTTCGTCGCTCACTCGGGGCGGACGGCCGTTGACGATACGTACGATGAGATTCATGATAATATCACAGTATAGTAATACCAGTAATGTAACTCGGCTCTGTTCTTCAGTTAGATACCTACACACGCGCTGAACGCACAGATGCGATAGGGCTGCCCGCCTAGACTATTTTAATTGCATCTTGATATTTTTTTACACCTACTTGATATTTTCTTCTAGTTTTTGATTGTGAGTATTTTTTATTCAATCAAATAAAATTAATTTTAAATGAAACATTAAGTGTATAATAAATATGCATGCTGTTTTTTTCATAAGTAGATTTAATTATTCCCGGTAATTTATAAAATTTTATCTCTGAATGAGTTAATGAACAACTCAAACAACCAAAAAAAGCACAATATAATCGATTAATGCAAAAAACGCTGCTTCAAAAATCATATATAAATTCAAATTCAAATGTATTAATTTAATACCTACTGGAAACTAATTTAAACTGTGATATGGTCTAGTACACGCGCCTCACTACCTCGCTACTACCGATACTCGCTACTCGCTTCACGCACATTGCTATTATTCTAATATTATAAAGATGTAAAGTTTGTAACTTTGTTTGTATAGTTGTTTGTTTGTTTGAATTCTTTCACCTATAGGTAAAGTACTCGTACACTTTAGGTACGGACATAGGCGAGGTATTTTTTTTTTAAAAAGGGATCCCTATTCAAATTGGAATAATGTTACCCAAAAGGTATGAAAAACATGCCCACAAAAATTGGTTATTGGTGTGCGCTGCTAAATCTATTGATGATATATAAAAACATTGTTCGACATAATCAAAGTACTCATTATTGCGTACAAATAAGTTCGAGAGAACATACGTGTGGGATATTATGGAAATAGGTATACAAAAATCAATGCCACTTTTCGTTGTAATTTTATAACTCGTGAACGGGCTGACCTATCCAAACTAAATATTTAGGCTTTGTTCGGACTATTTAGTAGATGGTTTATGTGAAGTTTGCACAAAATCGGTCGAGTGGTTCTTAAATTTCCCCGGAAACGGGCACAACGCGGGTAAAACCGCGGGGCGCAGCTAGTAAATATATCGTATGCACAATACAATAATACAAAGAACGAAGAACGTTATATACAAAGCGAGCGAGCGACCGAACTAGCGAGCTAGCGAGCGAGTGCGCCATTCATAGATAGACTCGTCCCCCGCATACCTCTTTCCGTCACTTGTCAACCAGCAAGAGAGACCGCGATAACGTTGAACAAAATATAGTGTGCGGAATCTTCATAAAACATGTTCCAGGATATACGTGTTTATTAATAAACCTTGCATGTTTGTAAAATAAATGATTGTTATTTAAAATCTCCATTATATTTACGATGTTTCTATCATAATATTTTCTTTAATTTTACAATTTATAAGTACAATATGACCTCCCAAAGTTCAGGTAAAATTTGTCCGGTTTTCGGAGGCTTATACTGAATTTGTTTCTAAAAATTTTGATTTTCTTTTATGATAGAAACCTAGATATAGTGCATAAGATACTTATTAGCTAAAAATTTTCAAAGAAAGATCTATAACAACGCCGTAATCACGTAACAGCGTTTGTATGAAAAGTAAGACGGGTTGGCCGCTCTTAAGCCAATTCAACGCAAAGTAAACTTTAACAGTGAATAAATAAAACATAAATTGTTTTTGGTTAACTTAATCAAAATGTATTTTGTTAAATATTGTGTTACACTTTATGAAATAATTAACCTCTCTTTATTTCATTACTTGCCGTATTTCAATTGAAACGCTGTTTTAAATGAATCTAAACAATATTATATTACTTAATTTTAGTCAGAAAGGTTATTGAGCATCCCTAGCGTGTAATACGTTATATTTCCCCTTATAATGTTCCCACGATAAAATGTACTTAATGTATGTCTTAGTATTTTAGGCCAGATTCCTGAGAGGATAAACATCATTATACGAAACAATATATTACGTTCGTTTTCGTCTAAATATCAAATATGTATAAAAGAAAGCCCACAGAACTGTATTATGTTCCTAAGTTACATCTTCTGTCAATAGTTGTTAAACACTTTTATTTGTATCGCAAAGCCAACTCTTAAAAATATAGAACAAATCTTTTTTCACGGACTCTATGTGGATTTGTCTCTGTCTCGCGTTTGTAGTCAACAGCCTCTAGACTGTGACTTGTTTGTGGCCATCAAAACTGGTTTAGTCTGTATTCCGTTGTCAGTAGCTACAAATCCGTTAGTCTAAGGACCGATTCTTAATTATATTCGTCATAAACCTTTAAAAACAAATAACGGTCATTTTAAATTGAGTACTCGTAACATTTGATGCACAATAAAATATAATATTAAACGAACAGCTTTTGTTTCCTAAACATATTTAATTACGAAACATATTTAAGTGCTTGTGCAATCCGCTCTAAAACATATTAAAGTTGTCTCTAGCGTGCGTTCCTTCATAATAATATGTTTCATAGACCAGAACTGTCTACAGTCTTGATTATAGTTTGTTTATTATCACTAATTACCGAACAGTTTTACTAGTGATATAAATAACAGACTTTCTTTGATTCCGAAGCCAGACGCCAATAGATCCCGATTTATAGGTAACAATAAAACCTATCCTTGCGCAGTACTTCTTATCGGAAGCTTTTCCCGTGATGTAGGGCCTCGTTCCAACTGAGTACTTTACTGATAAGAATTTGATTGATAAGGGCGGATGATAACACACTCATAATACGGAAAATAGGTTTTTATTTACTCACGAAGAGATTTATTTTATGAAGATGGATGATAGAGTATTAAGCGTCAACTGAAATAGAAGTATCCATAGAAATAAAAAAGGTAGATCAACTTTGTGAGAAATTACCTATTCTGTTTTAAGACTAAAAATGTTTTGGATAGTTATCTTAGAAATACAATGAATTACACTTGTAATGACTTATGAACTTTTCGTTTATGTCAAATCTAGTGAAGAAAGTTACAATGAGGAACTCCTGATCCCTAATCCACACACGGAAGATCATCCACTTCTCATTACTACATCCACTTCTCTATTCCATCAGTACATATGTCTAAAATTTCAAAGCACAGACACCGAGACTCTTCTCTCTAACATCGGGCAAAGCCGCACGATATCGATTTGTACTAATTACAAGAATCGGTCGAGTTGGGAGGGGCTTTCGAACTTACCCATTAAACCGCCCTTAAGCTCATAGTAAAAACGAAAGTTTGAGGAGCCGTCGGTTTCGATTCAATTAGATATTTTGAATGTTTGTTGCATGAGAGTCGATTAAGTGTAAGTAGGTATACCGTAAAGGCCTCCGACATGGTTTAATGAATGAAACAACCGGGACCGACTGCTTAACGTGCCCTCCGAATCAAAAGAGGCGCTCAGATAAAAATACTATCACCACTATAGGCCACACATCTAATTAAGGGCAATTAAACTACACGTTAGTTAACAATCGCGATGACATGAGCTAAGTCAAACTAAACCACGAGTGCCACCTCTATCACACCGTTACTAAATGTATAGTTATTGCATTGAGTACACGGTAACTTTACATAGCTACTTAGACATTCTACTTTACACTGCACCTGTTACCCAAAAGATTTCTTAGCTTTATAGATATCGTCCAATATCCATCTTTAGTGCACATATCATGTAAAAGCAACTCAAATGTTTATCACCATTAAGATAAAGCAGAATATTTTCGTCTCCATCTCTAGTGAGCCAAATATTTTTTTCTTTAATAGTTCATAGCTCTAGGCCAGTCTAGGCTATTTGAAATTGGTTTGTTCAGTTTTATTGGTGATATAAAAACGTTATAACTGTACCTATCAGTCATGATAAACGCTGGTATAACGTATCTTATGATTATAACTAGCAGCGCCCGCGTTGTACCCGTTCCCGTAGGAATTTCGGGATGAAAAATAGCCTATAACCTTCCCGTTGAATGTGGCTATCTATTACAAAAAGAATTATTCAAATCGGTTCAGTAGTTTCTGAGATTAGCGCGTTTAAACAAACAAACAAACAAACAAACAAAACAAACTCTTCAGCTTTATAATATTAGTATAGATATAATACTAACAGCGCCCTGTGATTTCGTTACAGCTACCGTAAACTTTCCAGAAAAACAGATTATACAAATATGTCCAAAGTCTGTACCTACTGTGGACATGTAAATGCTTAGTAATGCTTTCCTGTGCTGTTCGTCCTGTCATCTATTAAGTGCAAAAGCAATATACATAGACCAACAAAATGTATGCTAAAATATATAGAATCGCAGCTAAGAACATTCTCGATCACATATACAAACATACACTCACGCCTCAAACTTATAAAACCCCTCATTCGCGTCGAGAGTAAAAATACGTCCTCACAAACTTTTATAATTAAGTAGGACTACGAGCTACGTTCACATTCGTTTATATTTGTTTTGTATATATTTAGGAGGTTTGAAAATAAAAAGTATCTCGTTTCATTGAATTAAAAAGGGAAAATATCGGATGAAATATATTTAAAGGTATGTAATAAACGACTTGTTCACTCCGAGTAACACAATCAGGGGGTAATAATAGCCTCTCTGTAAGTTGATATTCGTACCCTCGTAGTGTACACAATATGTAAACAGCAATACATTTCCAAGTGTGTTTACAGCAGCGTTTACAATGTATTGTGTTTGTAATTGGACGAGTATTTAGTTAATGTTTTACCTGTGGTCTTTAGTTTTATAACTACCAAATAGGATTTATTAATAGGTTAATAACTGCCGCAGAGTCAATAATGATTATTTAAGAGAGGTTAATGAATCATTCTGATTGTTAATGTTTTGTCTCCGTTTTTAGCACGTAATTACGTCCTTCTCACTGTACTGATATCTTCAGTGAGATGAGAGGCCTTTGCCCAGCAGTGGGACATTACAGGTTAATACTTAATTATAGGTACAAGTTCCTTCGAAACCTTACTTGTAATCATCCAACCTTACTTGCCTATTCGTTTAACCTGCGCGTAAATCTGTTTGATATTGATTGAGTTATTGCAAACAGACAGATGATTTGTTTTATAAATACCATTTATCTTCAAAATTAACGAAACGATATATGTAAGTAAAATAGTTAAGAAGCCCTCATCGTAATCCGCCCACATCAACCTCACTGCGGCAAAATGCCACAAATTGTATCTCCTACTCCACTTCATGGAATTCAACCATTATCACTCACGTCAATAAAGACTAATATTAGTACTAAATTATATAAATAATGGCCTTTACGAACACTCGTGTTAAGCGCAACTTGTTTGTAACGAAGCTTTGAATAGCGTTCAGTACTTCACTATCAATCATTATAAATAACGCTTTTGAATTGAAGACAGCGGGGGATGGTAGGGCAGGACGGAGAGATATCAATAGGGTAGTCGAGGAGTGATGCAATACCGCGGGATTGAGCCTCAAGCACCTGAAAAAAATGAGTGGGCTAGATGTAACAGGCCTACATTCCAATTGAAAAGTATAAAAAAGCAATACAGTTTTGGTATTTCAGACGAATTTTGAGTTTGTGGTAAAAAACGAAAACAAATCTACGGTTACAGTGTCAGTACTATCATACACAAAAATGAAAAATAAACAGTAAATATAACATAACAGTAGCTTTCCACGTCAATAAGTCTACACCAACATAAGACATCAAGCCGGTTCCAAAAGGGCATCACATCCCATACAGTAGACTCCACCCAAACGAAACATCGATTCATTTTCTGAGAGATTCTCCAGTTATTGGAACCACTGACATATGTCACGTGACTTTGACACTCATAGCTGTCAGCATGACAGCACAGTAAGCGTGCAGGGCAGATTTGTTTCAAGTTTGTCGATGTGTGCGTCTATGTTAATGTCAAATCTCGACGGGGTTTAACCAAGAAAATGTACAATTTTATTCGTTTGACTTGCTTGATGTTTCGCGTTCAAATCCCATTTTGTTTTCTGACATATTATTTTACCTGTTTTTTCGGGGATTTGTGGCAAAGATTTTGCTTTTGATGAAATATCTCTTTACGATTGTCATGTTTGCCATCTGACTCGCTTGTGTCAGTGTCATATAAAACTACGTGAAACTTTTCTCTTTGAATGATTAGGACAATGCTATAAGGTATTTTCCTGCTGATTGAATTACACGCACATACATAGTTAGCATTTCTGACTAAGCTTTCACAGCGAGGTCATCAATAATCTTTCATCTCGTAGTATCATGGCTAACAAATAAGTCTACGATGTAATGTCTCAAAAACCAAGAATCACCTTCATCATGAAAATATTAAATCACAATAACACTTTCAACTACCAAACACAAAAGCTGTTCAGCAATTTGTCCGCCCGCCAGGCAGCTGAAACGAAACTGCCGCATCATCGCATTATCATTATGAAGTTGTTGCCTTTCTATGGCCGCGTATTGATGTCCGACGTTATCGAATTACCTACTCAACAGCTGATAACTGACGTTTCGTGTCACGTTGACAGCTCGTGACGTTGCGTGAATGTTAATTAAAATGAAGGAGCATTTGTAAAATTTGAATGATGTTTTACATGCTTCAGAACAATAAACGATGGTTATTCATTACATTGATTACCTGTCAACCAGTCACTCAGATTTATACAAAGGGATTTTCCCTGATAATGATGAGAACCGTATCAAATGTCATCCCTCTTTTCAACAGACAGAGAACATTTTAAATGAAATTACTATTTTATGGGCTACAAAAAGTAGAACATGACAGTAATACACAAACGCACATGTAGTAATCATTTATCTCGTGATCACGTGTCACGTCGCATCATTACGCGTCACGTCATCTACGTCACGTGACGTTATTCGGCTAGTGAGTTACATCCCTAATCCCCGTTCGACTTTTGACCTTCACTCAACCATTCTGCAATATTTATACACTACTAAGTTTATTTTTGTGTTGTATAACTTATACGTTATACAATCGAATTACATTTGGTCATTGTGTTTTTGGCAACGATAATTTACTGGGTAAGAAAAAATTTTTGGTTGGTATTTTAATAAGATAATGTTTTGTCATAGTCAAATAGTCTACTGTTATTAATGAACAATATTGTTTTTTACTCATCCTACCACAAGATATAAATACAGCGAGTTGATAAGTGGAATTTTAAATTTCGATTTTTTCGTAAATTTTTCACCAATTAAAACACAGCATTTATCATATCATCTCTTATTGCCTTCTGTCACGTTCGATGTGATAGCCGGGCCGGACAGTCATATATAGTAGGCTCAAGCTTTATAATAACTCATAGAAATATTGTTTTTCAATTATCGCGACTCAGGGTGGCTTACATTTTATTATTTTAATTTTAGTAACTATTTTGGTCACAAAATATTATTAATTTTAAGCTCTAAATAAGTGTCACGTACAGAAACGAATGAAACAATAACCCCACGAAGTCGGGTTTTACAACATTCGGCCTCGGGCGACAGTCAAGACAACTTTGTTGCTCTGACGTTTACAAGGAAAGTTGAAAGACATTTAAGTGAGATAAAATATCATTCTGTGAATAAAGAGAGCTGCCTCTCCCCCTGCGGGGGTTCTAAATAAAACACTTGCCTAGTAGTCATCCTACTAATATTATGAATGCGAAAGTTTGTGAGGATGTATGTATGTTTGTTACTCTTTCAAACAAAAACTACTGGACGGATTTGGGTGAAACTTTACAGTAATATAGATTATATATCAGAAGAACAAATTGAATACATGTTATCCCAAAATTCCCTCGGGAACGGGTACAGCACGGGGCGCGGCAAGTTCTAAATAAATAAAACTAAATTGAATATTTTTTAAATCCGTACAGGAACGGGCACAACCCGGGTAAAACCGCAGGTCACTTAAATGAGTATTTTTTCATCAAAATAGGACGTTTAAAGTTTTTTTTAAATATGTTTTGTGTACTACCGTTAGGTTAGGTTAGTTAGGTTAGGTATTAAGTGTCCATTATTGCCCTTCGATATCGTTATAATCGAATTGTACTGTAATTATTTCTTGTGGATATAACGTAAAGATGTTCTCACTTGAGTCAGTAATAACAATAACAGTAGTCCTTAAACGGAGCCTGAATTAAACAGCGGAAACAACAAACCAATTACTTGACGTACAATTACAATTACAAAATATTTATTAGAAACAAGGAACAGACACAATTTGTGTATTATTTAAACGCATAATTTTATTTTGTTACTCCACCTCTCAAAGCAGTAGGAGTTATCTTCGAGTATTTTACTAACAGCTAATTTGAATACCCAAGGAAGTACGCTTGGGTGTGGCTCGGTACAGTTAACAACAAAAGTTGATGCACGTAATTCGTCACTAACTTAGTAGGTACACTCGTAGATAATATACTTAGAATTGTTTACCGTCTGCGAAAACCAATGGAGATATTTTGGTTTGTACGTTTGTCACTTGAAAATCTACGTCTAATTGCGGTAACTGGGCGTTGAACGTCTAACATACATAAAAAAGAAAAACCGTCTTTTTGAAGTCGGTTAAAAATAAATAGAAACTTATCTCCGTAAATTGATATTGTCGGGACTTGATATTAAAAAGACAACCCTATTTCTGTTCCTATTTTAAACGAGAATCTATGACCCATTTAGGCGTTCAGGTGTTTTGGAAATTAGTGGCCGACTTTTGGAGCGGACCGTAAGTTGACTCGCAATTTACGATTACATTTACTAATAAAGGGGCTTAATTAATAATAACGTATCGTTGTGGTAAGTTCCCTTTAAACTGCCGATACCGACACGAAACAATTAACTTTAATAATATTTTAGTCGTCTAGACATTTTAAGCTCACGAAATTTAGTAAAGCACATGATCTTATTTATTCAACAAGCGTCTGAAATGTGAGCCTTAATAATGTACGAGCTGCTTTTATATTCTCAACATTTTAATCTATACCTTAGTGAGAATTTCAATCAACTTTTAACGTTGAAGACAAGGTGTAATGCTGGAGGTAACTTTCCGATATTTTGCGATGAAGAAGTTGTGATAAAATCTAATGCTTTAATGCTATAAACTTTAATGCTCTTAAATAAATTGACCTGATGCCTCCAGGGTAGGATCATCACGATGTAACACCGCTATCATTTGGTAGAGAGGCTAAGATGAGATGACAGTCACGTGTAATAATCAGCCTAGTTCTACCTCTAAATGTCTCTGTGGTAAGCCCGACTTGAATGAATTATATAGAAATTCATCTCTAAACTCCCTTTTGAGCGCCAAGTAATAAAACACAAATCATGCCCTCCACGCCAGCCCCAAAAATCAGAGATAAATACCTAAAAAAATATAAGGATGGGAATAGCATGTCGAAAACGTGTTTTTCCGGTTAAATAATGATTAAATAAAGTGCGTAAATGTATACAAACATATTGTTATTGAAGTTTTTTTTAACCACACACTAGTAATTTAGTAATTTTACCAAAGCTCGTAATTTTAGCAAATACTAATACATCAAAGTCGCTTGAAGATAAGTAATCAAATAAAAATATCATAGTAACTTTACCCCAGCACTAGTCAATAGATGTTGTCGGCCCCAGCCGACATTGGCGTGGTCAGTCGGTGAATTCATTATGCGCACGCTATTTATTAGAGATGGGACGCGCGCGTTTAGATTATAATTTACATTTATCGAGTAATACCTACCTTTTATTTTAGCATTATTTATTATATTGAATAAAATTACTTATTTTATTTACAATGATATGTTTCAACGCGATGGTCCTATTCTAAGGAGTTCTTTAGTAAAAGCCGTTATTCCCAAAAATGTATCATAAATCGTTTGTTTTTGTTACTTCTTTGTTCCCAACTTTTCATGGAATATACGAGTGCAATAGTAAATCATAAAACTGTACAACACGTGCTGTCGTAAAAAAACGATATTTTTAAATGTATTATAATATTATATTTTAACACCGTGGGAAAGACATAACATAATATTTGTTTGCCAAAAGGCGGGTACATCAAAGTAGATAGGTACCCACATATTGTATTCATTTCGTAGAGGGCAAATAGGTATTCATTATGTTTAATGACAAAAGTAAAATGTGTAATAAACGACTTACATAATTAATAACTCTGATAAATAAGGATGAGTAACACCCATTCCATTATTGAAAAATAAATGCTTAATTTACCCCTTCTCTATACACACTAAAACAAAATCATTCGATCAAGTTGACTGAAACAGAAGAGAGACGAGTAGAATAATGGAGAGGCAAAAAAATTCAGAAAAGAAAACTAAGAGGTAAGTCACTTAAGTGGATTATGTAATTTAATAATTTAGAGCACGATAACAAACTTACAACGGACATCACTAGATGTGTAACTCGTACGCAGATGACGTCAGAGTGCGTCGTCTAATGCCGACCGTGGCGTAGAGGACAGTCATAAAAGATAATAGAATAAGGATGGGCACACGGCACAGTAGATTGTATCGATTGTATGGAGGGGTGGTAAAAAAGTTTAATAATTTTTCACTCAGGGGGCACCGATAATGTTATTTATTGTATCAGAAATATTATATGCTATTTGTGCAATGAAATAATACTAAAATTGTATATGTATTTACTCTCAACATTAGCATACAGGTTGTTTATTATATAAAAATTTGGCACAACACTAGCGGTCGGCATTTGCCGACAATGGCGCAGGAGGCATGGCATTTCGCACGTATTTTTTGTCATCTTTTTTGGTATAAAAATCTTCCATACAATTTATTTTTATGGATAGGTTTGAGTTAAAAATAAATTGTTATATCGTTGTGACTTCAATAAATAAGATATGATAAACAAATACTCTTTTATTAAGCAAATATATGGTTAAATAATAATAACAATTCTTGTCGGCTATAGCCGACATTGGCGTGGAGGGCTCGGAGTTGTATGTCGGCTATAGCCGACATTGGCGCTCAAAAGGTTAATTATTATTATTTAGATAGTAGGTATTATCTAAATACCTACTACAAGTACTATTAGATACATTCTGGTTTGGCTTTATAAGTTGAAGCGCGCTTGCCTGTAGGTTTAGTTGAGGTGGATAATAAATCTACGCATTTTCTACACTATTAAATGAATGAACTATTTTAAAATTAATAATCAAATTAATGTGATTACATTTTTGATGTGTTTTGACTATTAGATCAGGCCGCTCTTTTCTATTGCATTTCAAAATTAGCTCTAGAATTTTCCAACTTGCAACTTGTTATCAAATAAGAGGACCAATGCTATCATTACCTGATACTTTTAGATTCTTGTAATATTTTTATAGAATCGACGGTTAAAAGGTAATAGGGGATAAGCAACAAAAACCGAATTGTTCAGGAGAGCAGTTTAAAGTTTGAAATTGTAGAAAAATGGACATAACTTTTTTATTTATTGTCATATTGTGAAACTGGAAACAGCTATAGAATAAAAAAAAATTCAAGCATTAATTAGCACTCTTATTTATTTGATTTGACGTTGTTTTATGTGGTTTTATGTCGCTTAGATCAATTGATCTTATTTTCCTTATGGGGTAATTAGGCATAAGTTACATCTACACAAAAAAAAACGAAGAGTATAGAAGACTTAGCTACATTTGATATCCTCATGCCAATAGGTAATAGTGAATATGTCACATGACTGTAGAATAATTTAAATGGGTAAAGAAGGATAAGTGACGATTCACATTATTATGCTATAAGGTAATGGAACATAAGAAACAGTGCTTAGCAAAAACATCTTCAGGATGTTAGACATTAGCGACACTATAAGTGGATTGGAAAAAAGGTAACATGATACTTCCACACATCATGATTTCAATATCAAGAGGAAAACGAGAAAATCCAACATACGGCAATATTTGGCCAAATGGTAACGACGATTAAATGTCAGTTTTTAAAATAATAGAATCACAACCAACATAATTCTCCTTTAAAATGAGAGTTAACATCTAGCTTTCAATATCAAATTTTATTTTAGTAATTGTGTATACGCGACAAATGTATTGTTAGCTTGTACATGGTAGTAAGGTATAACCGACAGTTCAATATCAAATTACATTTAAGTAATTGCGTATAAGCGACAACTGTATTGTAAACTTGTAAATGGTAGTAAGGTATAACCGACGCTTAATTTTTGTGACGACAAAGGTAAAGAGACATAAGTTCCAGCTTTCAAAACAGCTGCTAATGGTAAAGAGGCGTAAGCACCCGGAATCTCTACGCCAGTAAGAAGTAAAAATACATTACCGACTATAAACCAAAAGTGATGCTATTTTTACAGGGGTACAAGCGCCTTAAGGGTAAAAAAGGCATAAAATTCTGTTGGTTACACCGAAATGACACTACGAAAACGCAGTTTTTTGCTTGGGCATAAGTGACAAAAAAGTCATTGTAGAGCCGTGGGAGTAAGCGGATTCGATAGAGCGAATTTTTTTAAGTAGGATGGCATTCATAACTCATTTCCGACCAAAATGTCGCTTATGCCCTATTACCTTTTAACCGTCGAATTGTTACATTGTTTGTTACAAAGTTATATTACTACATCAAATTTCAGTATGAAAGCCTAGGGAAACTGTTTTAACATACTAATACATTGTGTATCCACAAAATACATAGTAGCATACAACAGGGCTCTCCATTCAAATATTCTCGATACAATCTGGCTCCTATCCAAACTCCGGGGTACTTACTAACATAACATATTTATTTCACACACAAAATCCCAAATTATATATTTACATACTAATTTAAGATAGAGGACAAAGAAAGCGAACTTCAGTTTGTAGTACATAAATATGTTAGTTGGTGTATCACATTTACTATTCACTTGGACGAGAAAACAAGTATGAACCAAGGAGCTCTTATGAACGCAAGGAGCTTACAACTGTAGGGAAAGCCATGCAGTAAGTTTACAATTCCGACTGCATACTGTAATGTTCAGTTTTTTGTATCTATACCTAATATTATAAAAGGTAAAATTTGGAGGTTGGTTGTTTATATGTTCGAGCTAATCTTGGGAATTATTAGTCCGTACTGGTTTCTTAAGTTTAAACGAACACTACTCATTTTGAATTGAAACTACGTTCTTATGTGACCACGGTTCCTGTAAAGGGGCCGAAACGTCAGATAAAAATGTAAAATAAAAGCAAAATTATAAGTCCGATTTAAATAATTATTTTTGTAATAGATAGTCACATTCAACGGGAAGATTATAGGCTATTTTCATCCCGGAATTCCCATAGAAACCGGTATAACGCGGGTAAAACCGCGGGCGCCGCTAGTTGTTATACAAACGTAGTGAATCAAAGTTTCAATGAAGAGATAATCTTCACAAGTTCATCAGTTTTAAAACTTCTTTCAGCTATGTGTAGGCGAGACTCATTGGAAGGTCCATGAGCTATCAATATAATTTCAGGATAAATGAAAATTCTATTAACCGTCTGAAGCAGAGCGGTCGCCAGTATTCTTATGAATAAAGGGATCTTAATAGTCTCGATTAACAGATTTAAATTGTAAGCGAATGAACTCTTTTCAGAGTAATTCGTTTAATTTTCATTTCGTATCGGCGGGCGGCGTTAATTATACTATTATTATAAATTACTGTTTCTCCAACAAATGAAATTAACATCTTTCACCGAACTCATTTCATTGGCTTTACGATTAATAAGGAGATAAATCAGAGGAATTTCGAGAGGTTTATTACCATTTTCTTGATATAATTATAATTATCAAAGCGTTCTTTAGTTACTCCTTTTTTATATCTTTTTGAAATTTAAATGAGTCTTAACTACCATTACAATAAGTAACTGTTTTCGTTCTTTATGAAACGATTTTAAAAATTCTTTCGGTATGTGAAAGAGTTCTCTTAGATATGGGTCCTGGTTTGAATGATATATATACATAAATATATAAGAGGTGATTCACCTGAAAAAATATTTATGGATTTCCTAAGTTGTATGGTCAAGGAAGAACGAAGTACTTACTGCTTCTTTATTTCGCGGTATCGGTGACGGCAACTGTCTAATTCAAAAAAAGAACATCAAAACAACGAACATTATAACATTAGATTCTTTCTTTAAAAATATTTAACAGTCATCACCATCATCATTGCACCGTAGCAGTCCGTTCTGTATAGGCTTCGTATACTCATTACACAGTTGGCTAGCGACTAATGTCCGCCCCACACCGCGGGCCTCGGCCGACATATTAGAGTCACGTCCTGTGTCCACGTCGCATGCAGATCCGAGTGGACGCAACAATACACATGATTGTTGGCTGTTTGTATGACATGAGTGTGTCAATGATACTGTGGGGCGGCCGTTTGATGACTTTTGTGCAACTCTGCTTTACATGCTAATTGTATGTGGATGTGGTTTGTATAGTATAACTTTAGGTAAACTTTCAGATTTTTATTGAAATTACATACTTCCAGTTAGTAAGTAAGAAAGACTTTCAGTTAGATTTGATGAAAATGTACCTAGAGTAAAGTTTTTATTTCACTTTTAATTGAATCTTTTAATTGATAAAGCTGTTAAGCTCCTTTCAAACTAATACTAATATGAATCTAAGCATATTGGCCGCTGAGATTGTCTTTTTAACCTTTAACATCACTAAGATTGATATACCGCATCAACAATAGACAATATCACTATGATATCATCATAATCACTTATCAAGTGACGTCATACAATAAAAAGAAAATGGCTGACAACACACATTAGAATTCGCAAACAACAGATTCTTGCCCGAGACTGAACAAAACGGAATTTATTATTACGCTTATCATAACAGTTGCATTTATTATTATGTTGCTTCCTGAATAGCTAAGAATTATTGAAACGGGCTCATATTTCATACATATATAAGGAATATGAAGTTCGAATGTAGCTGGATTTTTTATGTAACGATGAGACAAATTAACATACGATTAAAACATAACCTTTATCGTTTCAATAAGAGTATTTCTTTCTACTTTAAAGTCCACCAAATAGATTTGAATTTAAATTGTATTACAAAGCATTGGTTCCTGAGAAGTTAAATAAAATGCCTATCGGGGGATCGGGTGATACAATAAATATATATCACGATTTTACCGGAAAATTCCTGATAAACCCGGCTATGGACCGGCTCCTGGCGGTTTGAATTTACGATTTTATTATTCTTGCGATAACCATTGATTATGGAGTTCTGTGTTTTATTCCTTTTATTTTAGAAAAGTCAGCGAGAAGATAAGGTGGCGGTCACAATAGATTTCATATAAAATTGTCGTTAAGCTATAAAAATCTTGTGGCGGCATTAACTATCAATGACTTGTTGAAGAAGAAGCAGTGCACTGATCCAACTCATTTTCGAATGGAAAAATATGTATTTAAATTGTACAAAGCATAAAGCACGTAGCAACAAACATACAGATCAAGTTTAGTGGTTTATTCAAATATTTAACGAACCTATTTCCCAATACTCAAATTTTCATCGTTTATTATATTATTGGTAGAAATGCCGATCATTGTTTGACGACGAAACCGCACGGCCTCGCCACAAATTCGCTAATATTCAGCTTCGTATATCACACAAAAACCGACATAGATACATATTTATTACAAACTATATATTATATTAAAATATACCCAGAGATGTATACAAGATAAACACAAAACAATAAGAATGAAATATTTTTATGCCATATCGTAATCCATTCAGGACGCAAAAAAAAACATTTTAATTAGTAGAAAAAAGCATGTTGTATGGTCGATAAAATTATCCAATTGAAAAAAAAACATTACAATGAATCGTTGATAAAGTACTTCAGTAATAGTTCCCGGAAAAATTATAATTGGACGAGAAAAATAAAACAAATTGTATTAACGAATCAGTGCGCTTCTATAGTCGCTTAATGACCGCCAGAGGGCGCCACTAGAAGCGTGCAACAAATAAACGAAACACGTTGCGGATTAAATTCGTTTATTTGAGCTTTAAACTTAAATAATTGTTAAAACTTCCATTTGACTTCCATAGATTTAAAATGTTATATTTATGAGGTTAGTTTCATTCGTTATTTTAAAATTCGAAAAGTTTTATGAACTAACTAGCAACTAACGACGCCCCAAGGGTTCACACTTAGTCGCCGTGATACTATGTTAATTACTGTGAAATGAAAAAGTGTGTGGTGTAAAGTTTAACTAAATTAACAATTTAAGCTATTGCATAGCTTCTATCGCGGGCCTTGAGCGCGGGGACCAAATCCAAAAATACCGTAACGAAAAAAACCTCACGCTTACCCGATCCGACGGGAAGGAGGTGTGACTTGAAGGCCGTGCATCGTCTAACGTCGTTTCAGTTCGGCAGTCTTCGACACGGCGTTGTGTGCGATTGTGCGTTGGGGGTGAGAGAGGGGGTGAGAGAGGGGTGTGAGAGAGGGTGTGAGAGAGGGGGGTGAGAGAGGGGGTGAGAGAGGGGGTGAGAGAGCTGGCGAGTTGGTGAGTTGGCGAGCTGGTGAGTTGGCGAGCTGGCGAGTTGGCGAGCTGGCAAGTTGGCGAGCTGGCGAGTTGGCGAGTTGGCGAGTGGCGAGTTGGCGATCTGGCGAGTTTGTGAGCTGGCGAGCTGGCGAGTTGGCGAGCTGGCGAGTTTGTGAGCTGGCGAGCTGGCGAGTTGGCGATCTGGCAAGTTGGCGAGCTGGCGAGCTGGCGAGCTGGCGAGCTGGCGAGTTGGCGATTGTCGATTGCGCCAACTCGCCAATATAAATGCAATAGCTTTACCGCGGCAGTCCCCGAGTGCCACACGTCTTTTTAGGGTTCCGTAGCCAAATGGCAAAAACGGAACCCTTATAAATTCGTCATGTCTGTCTGTCTGTCCGTCTGTCCGTCTGTCCGTCTGTCCGTCTGTCTGTCCGTATGTCACAGCCTTTTTTCTCCGAAACTATAAGAGCTATGTTGTTGAAACTTAGTGTGTAGATGTATTCTGTGAACCGCATTAATATTTTCACACTAAAATAGAAAAAAAATAAAATTTTAGGGGGGTCTCCCATACATAGAAATGAAATTTTTTTTTTTTTTTTTCATCAAACCCATACGTGTGGGGTATCTATGGGTAGGTCTTCAAAAATGGTATTGAGGTTTCTAATATCATTTTTTTCTAAACTGAATAGTTTGCGCGAGAGACTCTTCCAAAGTGGTAAAATGTGTGTCCCCCCCCCTGTAACTTCTAAAATAAGAGAATGATAAAACTAAAAAAAATATATGATGTACATAACAATGTAATCTAACACCGAAAATTGGTTTGAACGAGGTCTAGTCAGTAGTTTTTTTTTTACGACATAAATCGTAAACCGCAAAAAAATACTGATTATTCATTCAATAACTCAAATGTAAATAAAAAAACATTTATTTCAAGAACTTCTTTATTATGTTATTTAAAGTACGGAACCCTCCGTGCGCGAGTCCGACTCGCACTTGGCCGGTTTTATTTATAAATGTCCATCTGTCTGTCTTTGATGCAAAGTGGGTCAGGTCTCATTTCAGATGGACTCGGACAGTTCCAAATAGACCTAGGGAATGTTTATACAAACGTCCAGCGTCGGCCAAGACATTCCCTTTGAGATATGCAACATTATGAAACGGAATACTCTAGTATTTGAGCAATTCACAAAGTTACTTTTTAGTTAAATCTATCTAACATATAAAATTCTCGTGTCACAGTTTTCGTTGCCATACTCCTCCGAAACGGCTTGACCGATTCTCATGAAATTTTGTGACCATATTGAGTAGGTCTGAGAATCGGCCAACATCTATTTTTCATCCCGAAATTCCCGCGGGAACGGGTACCGTGGTTCAACTCCTCTGAAACGGCTCAACCGATTCTCATGAAATTTTGTGTGCATATTGGGTAGGTCTGAGAATCAGACAACATCTATTTTTCATCCCGAAATTCCCGCGGGAACGGGTAAAACGCGGGTGAAACCGCGGGGCGCAGCTAGTATTATATAAGAATTTTTTATATCGCTCTTTGCATGTATTTTTATGTTGTATTTATACCATTGCATTTCTTTTACTTAAGCGTAAAGCTTGATTGTTTGTATGTTTATTTTAGAATGCGCTTGTTTCTAGAACTACCTCGGCGAATCTGATGTTTTTTATTTATGCTTTTACATTATAAGAAGGTATATTATAATATGTTACTTTGTATCGGTAAAGACTCACGGGTTCTGCGCTGCTCTCGTGCAATCATGGGGCGTAACTAGTCATAACATAAAATAATATATACCTATTGTAGACAATCATTACATACGTAATGAAGAAAGTAACTATTTTTCATCACTTGGATCAATCTACCATTTATATCGCCTCTAAAGATTATATTCAAACACCCTCACACCTCTAATCTGAGAAAATACATATTATTAAAACTCACTGAATAAAAGGTTCAAAACGTAATTTTCAGCTAAGGTTTACTCTACCATGTAGCTCTGTGATTATGAGATTAGAGTAATGGAAAGTAAATCAGATGTCTCCTTTTTATACTTAGTACGGGTAATCATTATGTCTTGCTCTTCGACTTCTGCAAGGAGTCGGATTGTTTCGGTTTTGAAAATCTCTGTTACATACTACTTAAGTCAAGTTCAACTTACTTGCTACCTACACTGACAAACAAACAACAAAATCCAAGCTGATAGTGATAGAAGATGGACGGTCTTTAGCTTTACAAAACAAATAAACTTAAAAGTAAAATATTAGCCTGTAATGTCCCACTGCGTGGCCAAGGACTCTCGTTTCACCAAAGATGTACAGTGAGGAGGATTAGGCGTGACAAAACAAAAGAAATAAACTCTAATAAACCAACTATCTCCCTCCTTAAGTTCAGGAGTTCAACATTAGTTTATTTTCAAAGTAAAATAAACATAAATAGATTCAAATTACCTTCAAATCCCAAATAGAAGAGTTGATTTTGCAAGAATAGTTTAGAATTATCAAGAAATAATAAAAATATTATGTGAATATAGAATATAAGTTTATCCCAAAACAAAAAGGTTTCCAGATAAAAGAATATTAAACTAATATAAGATAGTTTCATAGCAGACTGGAACCTTTAAAAGACCCAACGAAATTGAATTTCATACAAAGTAAGAATATAGGTACACAATATATTTGACACAAAACAATTTACTGGTTTCACGAACTATTATAAATTCTGTGGGGATTTGTTCGCAACTCTTGTTGATTATACGGAAAATAGTACAATTATCATAGTAGGTATTATTACAATTATGATAGTAGTCATCCGCGGTTTTTCCCGCGCTGTGCATACAATCTGGAGAAAAGGGGCTGATCCAGCATCACCTAATGCCCTTGCGGCACCAATCTCCAAACTATGGTTTATCTGCCGACATGCTCTTATACAACGGAGGACCTGTGCAAAGCAAACAAAAGTGCAATGGCAGCTGCAAATTTTTGGTCTGCCTATCTATAATTTTTACTAGAACCATAGTGACACGAAAAAGACGAAGAAGAAGTGAGAATTTTGGGATAAAAATGGCCTATAACCTATGCAAAATAATTCAATGCAAAAATAAGTATTTGAATGCGACTGTAGTTCCGCGTTCAAATAAAAAAAAATCCAATTCTTAAGCTTTATAAATACTCGTATATTTAGCCAAGTACAACATTTAACGAAAAATCCGTCGTGGATATTCCGGCAATACTTATTGTATATAATTTACAAAAAGCGGGCACACTACGCGAAAGATCGGTCACTCCGAGGATTATGGAAACTCCGGAGTTTCTACCAAGTTTCCATCAAGTGTGGCTCAAGTTAAAAGCTTTCATTTGTTAAAGCTGGAACTAGCCGACTAACAAATGAAACCCGCGAGCTTACAAATAGCGTGTTGTCGAGTTCCATAGAATACGAATCGAAAATGCAACTTTCCGACTTTTTATGAGTTTGAAAATTCGTGCAATGTTTGCACAAAAAAAATATTGTCCTATAAAGTTTCATTGGAAAATCAATTCTGAATACATACATTCACTTGATAAATGAATATATTAATAATTCACTTAATTAACTTGTGAAAGTCACTGTTTTTTGTTTAATTAAAAGTACCCAATGAATCCCGATGCATGTACGTACATGAGTATGATACAAATTAAAGCAAAAAGTGTTTTGTTCTTTTTCTACCTACATAATACTTTGTAGATATACTTATGTAAATGAATAAAACTTTCACTGAAAATCAACGATGTTGTAGACCTTGACAAAATGTTATGTTATGTTACAATGAACATTTGTTTAAAAGCAATATCAGAATTTTTATCTTCAAAGTTACAGTATGAAAGCATTGAAAGTTTATCCTAAACCTCATTCAAATGTTAAACAGCATTCATTAAAACCTCTCAAAACATCAAACAGAATGTAAAATAAAAACCTAAATTCAAAAGCTCGCGAACATTAAGCCGGCCCTACAACATAAAAACTCACAATTCTTTTTTTACCTCATAATAATTATTCTTCATAAAGACCCCCACGACACAATATTACATTACAATACAAAGTCAATTTCAAAGAGTAACAATAAATGAGTTTGTAATAAAACCTTTACGAGTACCTTCCAACATTTTCCCTTAACAAATGAACGGCCCATTTTAAGGGTGAGTACAAAAAATCCATGACTTACATGAGTTCACAGCTGCGTCTAAACATCACCAAACACTTGGCAAATAACGGTGGTATACACTACGACAACACTCCGCACAACGACTACGAAACAAACGGCGCACGGGCGGGCTACGCGGCTGCTACGAGCGCTACGAGCGGCTACACTACCGCGCCGTAGCCACTTGGTCCGTAACCGCGTGCTACGAAATGCGCGCGCATTATTTTATTAAATTCGTTTTTTACTTATAATTGTAACGGCGAAATATATATGATTTTTAAAATAAACATTTAAATGTGATATTAAAATAAAAATAAAATAAAGTAACGGCTTGCCCAGCTGCACAGTAAGGCCTCTGGCTAAAGGACTATGCTTAATTATTATGATTTGAACATATCGTAATTAATTCTTACGCTCGTGATTTTATATCAGTTTGGCGTAAGTGTGGAAATATACGTGTCAAAATTTTAAAGTATTTTTTTAACGCTATCTTGTTATTGAAACTACGTTTCCGGATACAATCAAATCCGGATTCGCTTTTATTTTACATTTTTATTTGACGTTTCGGTCCCTTTACATGAACCGTGGTCACATATGACTAAGTATTATCCAAGTTTATCCTTAAACGTAGTTTCAATTCAACATGAGAAGTTTTCGTGAAACCAGCAATCTCGTTAATTTTGTCAACAACAAGTTTATTCAACTGAATTATTGTAGACAACAAATTAAACCAGCAACCAGACTAATCTACCAAAACCAATACTTTCATAAGAATTTTTATTCTGATAGACATGTTCTTGATTGAAAATACGAAATACACGAAAACGTGTCCCAATGCGATACCGTTTGTATTTAGCACTGCACGGGGCACGTGCTCGAGTAAATGCAAGTGTATCGGCTAATTGACTTACAAAGCGTAACGAAGGCTTTGACGCCAATGTGTTCCCTTTCAATTTCCTCGCTCGCAACGAGCTATTGCATATTATTATAATGTGCAAGATTTCATTATTAACAGCCCGCGTCTCGTGCAGTCTGCTCCTTACAGAAACCGAGCGCCTTTTTGAAATTGAGAACAGTTCATTAAGTTATTATCTCGTACACTCTATTTATAAAGGAATATTGTTTCAGTTAACATAATATATTAATTATGTACTTACCTGTTTGTTACTTATTGTGATTTACTTACCTATGTTTAAATGTTTAACTGTTAACGGTTAACTTTAAGAAACGTTAAATTTTCGAAAATTTAACGCTTTGACGATTATCGAAGTTAACTTTTTAATTAACGGTTTAGCGATTAACGAAGTTCACTTATGGATTAACTGTGCCCACCTATGCTTTGGTTTCCTGTGTTCGATCGGATTCCTATTACACATTTGAAAAGGCTTTTTAATTAAAACGTATGTATCCGACAATCCTGAGTTTCAATTTTAAATACATTTCTCAATTGATTATATTGACAACACTACTATAAAATAATTATTTAATACATAATACTTGTAATAATTAAATTTAACAAGTCTCTCAAAGTACGAACTACTTGATTGAGTATTAATCAAACAAGTATTACAGAACTATTAATCAAAGTTGTTCAAATAACAATTTACGACTACAGGTTCTTATTACACCTAAGGGTGCCTAGTTCGAGTTCTGTTCCAAACTTAAATACACGGTAACGAGTAAGCCGCAGTCACATAGCGACTCAGACATGAAAAGACGAGGTTGAATAAATAACGCGGGTCGTATGTGGGTCGCGAGTTACTGCGACACGGTCGCGAATTACTATACTTAGTGTGGATGTTGGCTTATAGGGTTCATTAACCGAGATTGACATTCAGCTGTATGAATACAGGTTTTGGCTGTGAGAGCTATGTGGAGTTGACCCCAAAAATGTAATTTTAAATATAATTTTCATTAAATTGGTGAACTAGAAGAAATAACCGCTTATTTTTTGTTCTTTCAAATTAAACAACCTTGTTTTATAATGCCTATTAAAATTTATATTTCTAATCTGAAATAGATCTATTTCAGTACATTAATGTTTTCTTAATTTAAAAATACTTAATTTAGCCTTTCATTAAGATCGTGCTTGATACAACCATGTCTAACACCACAGATTGTCGTATACTGCGATTTAGAACTCTAATCTTAATGGCTATCCACTACCCACTACCCACCAACAGATTATTAGACTTTTCAGACAGGTCAGTTTTATGTACACAAATCTGTCCCAATACCTTAAAATTGTAAATATTATTATCGATTGTCATTTTAATTTAAAAATATACCATCTTCCATTATTTTGTAAACACTAATCTAGACGGGACTTAATCGCGAATAAAACATTTAATGCATACCTCAACGTTTCGGTGGTGGTTTGAGGTATGTGTTCATTATCGTGATAGTTTAAATAGGGTAATTCCATTATTTTCTTTAACATTATCTGTAAAAATAAAGCGGCCAGTAAGTTTCGCATAATAACGTCACCTTTAATCGCCTTAACAAAGAACCAAGCCGTTTTCTGTAGTTCTGTGGAGTTACTTATTCACAATCTCATTTGCTACATCCCGAGTAACTCTTATGGAACTCGAAAGAAGACGGTAGAATAGGCTTGGGGAGCGCGGGCTTTATAACTGAATGTCAACTTGTCACGTGACTATTGGGGGGAAGGGGGTTAACAGGTGCACTCAGGGCTGATGCTACCGAATGCTGCAAATAAAATGAAGGGGAATGAAGTGCAATTACTAGCACTCTTGTGTAACCTTCTTTGATGTGGTCTGATTTGAATCATAGGTATAAATATAATCGGTATAGGTTGGACCTCGTTTAAGTTTAGACACAGCCACTTTATTCAATACTTACAAAGACTAAATTTGTTCTTTACAGTATTAATCTTCATTAAAATTAAAATATGTTTTAAACCACAATGCAGTTTAAAAGTTTTAATTACAAAGCGAAACTGTTATCAAAATGCACTTTCAAGAGAATATATAATCGATATCATAATTAAACTATCATTTGAGGTAAGTTTAATCTGGGCAGTGCGGGCGCGGCCCTACGGCGCGCCGTCTCTGTGGCAAATCCCTGGATGGTTCCCGGATAAACCGACCGACCGACTCGGACCGAACAACTTCCTGCACCAGGATTACTGCACTTTTATTATCAAACGATACAACTCCTTGCTTCTCGTGCTAACCAACTTCTTAATACAGAGAAGTTTATAGATTGCAGATCTGATCCCGTCGGTTTAACTCTTTCAAGTGTTTATCTGTGCTGTTGAAGCTACCGAATCGTAGTCTGAACTTCATTTATTTTCTTGCCTTTAAACCAGAACTAAGCTATGCTTCAATGGTGTGCTACGGTCGGTATCTATCAAACGTACCGAAGTTTTCGTGGCAGTTCTTTTATTCTTCTTTTAAAGTATTTTAGAGTTTAAAAAATAGCCGAAATATTTATTTTAATATAGACATTCAATTGTATTAATCTATATAGTATGGTGACCTTCAAAAGCAATATCGAAACAAACGATACACCTATCCCATGTATAGTACTCGTACAAGCTAAATGTGTTGTCATTTTTAAAAGAAGCAAAGTCTGACTCCCCCGTCCATTACAGTAATACACCTCAATATGTCAAGAGTTAAGTAAAACATCGCTCATCGCAAGGAAATGACGAGATTGTGAGTATAAAAACCAGTTCCGTGTCTTGTTATGTGACATGACATGATACATGGGGGCAGGACGAACTAGGAGCAGTGTGCTACAACTTATAGAGGCTTGACATAATAAATGAAACTATCCAAGTATTATCAGGGAAGAGTGAGAGCTATTCACTATAATATTTTTTTCTGAGTTAATTTATTACATATTTGGGTTTGTTTTTAGTAAAGACCACAGTAGCAAGCAGCAACTGCCAAACGCTAGCAGCACTACTAGTTCTTATAATCCTAAATTTCTTAATCGACTTCAAACTCTAAAAGAGGTTCTCAATTTAATCGGATTTTTATAGCAGCTAATATCGTAGGTCATCACTCATATCACGTGTTACTTTTGTGTGCGTGTCAAAGGCGTGGTAGCTTGTGTGAATTTTTAAATTAATTTAGTGTACTTATTTCTAACGAATAATTTACCAGTATACCTAAATCCTTAAATGCCTTGGAGAAATATCATAGAATATTTAATTATATCTATCCCCACAAGAAGGTAAATGTCCGTTGTGTGCGAGTGAGTGCGAAGCTATAAAATTCCACAATATAGTCCACTCCGGCTTCGTCGCTTTAATCATGGTCATCAAGTGTTTATGAAGGATCTTCTCGGAGACAGTAAAACTGTAATAAACACACAAGCTGCGATTCCTATATATTAATTTATTTGAAAAAGCCAGTATAATCAGCTAAAAGAAGCCTTTTATCCCGAGACAGTTCATCAAAAGTGGTTCCTCCAGTTTTGATTAAAAATAGTCAGAGAGACAAACTACATTACTGGAACTAATATTATATTAATAGGTGACTAGACATTGTATATTATACTTTAATTGTATTTTAATGTTACATTCATAATTATACAAAAACAATAGCCAGCTTTATTAAAACGCATAACATTAAAAAATACATTCTGAATAGAATTGTTTTGGTAAGTACGGATTTAAAATGTGTTTTCTTTTTCGCTTAGATAAGGCATGTTTTATATATGAGTAGATTGCACGATAGCCTAGGAATGGTGAAAATTCCTTACCTTTCTAAAGAACGTTTAATTTGCTCCTAAGTTTATTAAGTTGTTTTTAACAATCACTTCTAGGTTATCTGAGAAAACGGTCTCGTAAAAAAATAAATTAAGTCACGTTGTAGCCACAAATATTACATTATTGAATACATCCATAAACGAACCGATTTTAAGAATAAATCCTTCATTCTTATGTTTATGACACTCAGCTTCGTAGACGTCAGTTTATGTTACTGTCAATTTGCGCGCGTAAATTGCGCGCGTTTATGTCCCAATCTTGCGGTCATTGGTCACTTCGACGAAAGGCCTTTGAAGGGTTTTATTGGTGCCTTTAGATATGCGCGGAATAAACTTATTGGAGTCTGTATTTACGAGTATATGCTAACAAAGCCCAATGCCATAGGTAATAAAGATGGCTTCCATGCTTTACTGCTTAGTGAGAATATACTGGTACTAGTAATAACGTATGACACGCAGCTTGAAGCGATAAAGCTTCACGGTTTCAATAAAGCTTGGTAAATAAAAAGCGCTTGTTAAATTGTCCCCGCAAACACTTGAAGTGTTATAAATGGTGAAAATCACAAAAAGTCCAGACCCTCCGTATATTTTCGTCTACAAATTAAATAAAATTGTTTAGAAGTTTCCTAGTTCCCTAAATAAGGAAAACTCTGTGGTGAAATTACAGACTAAATCAAATTCAAACGGCCATTAACAACGGAAAAGCAATTTAAACTAAATACCAAAAGAAATTGTAACATATTTCTGTTTCAATTTCTTTTTAACCAGAGTCTTCAAGTTGGGTAGTGTGTTTAACTTGAAAATAATATTAAGATGAAGCAAAAGCGAAACCTTGAATGCTTCTGCTAGATAAATTATCTTTATATACATAGTATATGTCCTTAATGTCATCAAATGAGACACTATATATTGCCCTAGTTGCGTACATAAAGTGCAATTATATCGAAGCTGGAGTCATCCCGTGACCACGAGTAGTGTAATTCGCTGGAAACGTCGGGTACGTATTTTAGTAAAATACGCTAAATTATCGCGATACAGACCCGTTTTATTTAGTACTAGCTGTGCCCCGCGGTTTCACCCGCAGCGTCCCCGTTCCTTTGGGCAGTTCGAGATTTTTGCAGGCTTCAGGAAATTTTTTAAAATTTTCTTCACCGACACATTCACCGATTCATTTTTTTATTATAGAAGATAATATATATAAACTTGTTTTGTAAATATATCATATTCAAGAAATGTTACTATTTTTAGTACTCAAGCTGAAGATGCTAATCTACAGAGAGTTGCCAGGTTTAAATCATATTTTAACTTTACCTTATTGGCTACAAGCTGGTAATACCAACATTTCTAGACTAAAATCGTCAACATTCACCCACAAGATTAGTTTTCTGAATATTAATTAAAAACTTTGCCTCTAAGTAAGACCTTAAATGTAGGTCATCTATAATGAACGACCTAAAACGTTTAGTTAACTTGTTTGCATAGTTAATGAGTTTCTTACCTACAAACTATGTTCCCTGGAAAAACTGACTTTACATTTTACACTGTTTTTTTAAACTTTGCATAAAAGCTGAGTAAAATATTATTTAATTATATATATAAGTGATTTATTCCACTACTGCATATTATTATAATTAAAATTGCAAAACATAAAACGAATTACCACCTTCTATCCACAAAGTGGTGAATCAAATTTATTTCTAAAGAATTTCGCTCAAAATGTTTCAAAACGTTTCAAAGTTTCAGAGAACCAAAATAATGAAATGATAATGTCAAATAATATTTAATGTTTTTGTTGAATGAGTTCGGACGTAATGAAATTATATTTAAAGTGTGTCTCGTAATTTTATTGCGGGCGGGGAAGGGTCGTTTACTTATCGTAGGCTGTTTCAAATGTTATAGACAGAACCTTGAATTTCCTCGTTCCTTAAGGCTTTAAGGATAATATTAATTAAAATGTGCTGACCCCGTGGTGGCTCCGTTCTGTTGACCCGAAAAAGCTGAACGAGACTTTTTGTATGAAAATAACAGTTTAATTTTACTACAACGTACCGGCTCTCTGCTGACGTCCCTCAAACCCGGCTCGCGCCCGACCTGTCACGTCACGGTTTGAAAACTGCACTGGCGCGGATCCGTACCGACAACGACGAAACTATAATCTAATACAAAATAATACGGACTCTGCTTTCATTTGATTTTCAGTGATGAAATTGTGCCCTACCTTCTATTTCAATATAGTTTCTTTAACATTGAACAACCAAGCATATTATTGCGTTTTATTGCAAAATCATTAAAATACTTGGTAAAAAGAATTGAAACTGATAAAATTTGTCTTCTTTTTTTGCGTAAACTACGATCGCAGTCATTATCTATATAAGTCTGTTTTAGTTTTATTCCAGTTGAAATCTACTGTTAATAATTATTTATTAGGCTCTAATGGCACTATCTGAACCCTATCGTACCTTAAAAGGCAAGAATGTTTCAATCTTTCTATGTTCAAAATAAACATTAAACACCATTTGCGTTGACCACCACCTACACGAGAATACATTTTATTTCACTGCAGTTTCAAAATGGTTCTGAAACAAACGTCCAACTTGCGGAAAGAAAAATACCAACTTTTAAAGTTATAATGGTCAAAGTTAAGGTGAATGAGGCTAGAAGAAAAAGCGGTTAGATACGAATAGCTTTATTTACTCAATGAAGCGATTTAGCACTGATTTTCTCTCGCTGTGGTGTTTAGCAAGCCTGCAGGCCTATTCCCGGTCCAGTGTGCGCACTGAGATGACGTCATAGTGGCGTTCGTGATTGCCATTTAAGCGTTTGACAGCTCCGGTGCGCGCATTTTGACGGCGTCTCAGTGTTTAAACACTCAACGCCACTATGCTCATCAATGTACTAGAAAAAAAAACCGGTAAACTCAAATCGGTATTCACACGGCCATAGTGTTTAACCACTGGCCTTCGTTGATTGCAACTACTATCCAGTAGTGAGGAACAATAAATCACTATAACCCTACCATGTTGCGAATAACGAATAATGTATGAATCTATGAGTCATGATGAAACCTTTTTAAATTAGTAGGGTTGACTTTTTCTTTCCGCCAAATAATTCTAAGCATTAATTTCTTCTATTAGGTATTGATTTCTAATAATTACTATTAAAATGGCTCGTGCAATTATATTAGGTGCCGCGGAAGATATTCGCCAAAGACAGGCGCTCAGACTAGAACGGAGACGGCTGAGGGATTGCAGTAATCCATTGGATCTGCCGGAATCTCTTTTTATTCAACATTTTAGGGTGACAATTTTCCGGCAGATTCTACTAGAATACACGCCGTCTCTACTCCACCGCTCGGCACACTAAATACAACAATTGTGTTGAATGTGTAATGTGTAATTGAAGCTAGAGACTACAGTTATTTATAAGTAAATAATGCAAAGAAACATTCACTTCAATTCAATTCATTTATTTATTTCAAATGTACCTAATTACATTATATTTGGCTCAGTTATCAAGACATCACCTCCCATACTTGTATAAACTGTGTCACGGAAAGGTTACTTTATTAAATACCTTACAAACTAACATATATACATTTATATAACTATAACTATGGTCAGGGTTGTTTATTCATCGATTTGCTTCCCTGAAGCGGCGATATACGACTCCTGTGGGGCAAAAGTCTGGAGAAAAACATTGTCTTGTACTTCGCAGGCACTTGAAGCATGCTTGAAGCACATACGACTTGAATGTCGTTATGAATTAGAATGTTTAGTTTAGTCGCTAATCTGCCCAGTAAACGAAAGACATTGATCGATCAATCACAGAATTATTTGCCGTTTGACATGCTAATTTACTTGCACTTTCCTTATTTCTTGCCTTGCCAATAATTTCATAAAGTAATCTACAAACAAAGCACAACACGCACAAGTAAAGTTATCGTTATGAATTATTGTATTGTATTGTTCTAATCTAATCGCGAAAAAGAGTAAATAAATACCGCGGAATTTTGAAGGTTTCCAATCAATCTGTTGAACCTGTCAATGTCAATGACAAGTGCGCGCCTAGCCACCACAGACAAATAATTTGTTACAAAACCCGGTCAAATTAAGAAGTTCAATTTTCGTTTAAAATTGTACGTACGTTGGATGATATTTAATTTTACAGACTATTTATCGGTACTTACCGGTTTTTGTACATAATAATAAAGATGTCCAAAATTTTTAGTATGTTGGCAGCGTTAAGCACTGGGCACGAGATGCCGCGGGAATACCAATTGTTTCACGTCCTTCAAGCGCACTGAGCTTCAAGCACCGGTGCGCACACTGGACCGGGAATAGGGGGGCTGGCCTTTGTCCAGCAATGCACTTTATAGGCTTACTAGCAGCGCCCCGCGGTTTTACCCGCGTTGTGCCCGTTCCCGTGGGAATTTCGGGAATTTTTATACATAAAAACCTTCCTCTTGAATCACTCTACCTATTACAAAAAACCGCATCAAAATCCGTTGCGTAATTTTAAAGATTTAAGCATACAGACAAACAGACAAACAAACAGACAAAAATAGCGACTTTGTTTTATACTATGTAGTGATAAGCTAGAATGGTGAACGGTGACAAGCAAATATTTTGAAAAAAGAACGTTAAATATTAGATCTCACGATAATATAATGTTGTCATTTAAAGAATCCATGTAGTCGCTGCACTGAAGAACTTACATTTTAACATTGATTTTATAGAACAAATATAACTTTAATGTTACAAATATTAATATTAATGGCGCATAAAGTAGATTAACTTTTTAAGAATTTCTTCAAATATATAAAAAAAATTGCAACCATTATATTCAAAGTCGTTGCCCTTTGTAATGGAGCAACATTGTAATATTTTTTACGACAATTTCATTTTCGCTCGTGCAATAAAAGTAGAAAATTGCAAGTTGAAATAAAATAGAAGACTAACGTTTTCATTTTAAAATATAATAAAATAATAGTTTTTAATTTGTTTCATCAAAAAGTTATGATAAATTTAAATTAACCTTTTGCAATGTTTATTTTTAATTATGTATGTAATTAAACCGATAGTTATAAAAACTAAGAAACCTCTCTTTCCATCGAATGTCAATTAGCCTTTATATTTATTTTATGTCATTCACTTAAAGACGAAAAAATGGGACACTATACATGAAACTAGTGGGCATAGAAACATTACCTTCGTTCCGGCCCAGCCAGTCGAAAAGAGGTTAAATAGAAAAAGGCCTAAACACTAACGGCCAACTCATAAACCCTGCGTTGTCAAAATGATACATTTTTATACTCCTGTTTACGATATCACTTGGATTTTCTAATCATTTGTAACGGTTTTCTGTTTTGTGGATGTCCCCTTTAATGTTCCCTAAACCGTTTTATGTCATTGTCTGTGGTTTTTGTGGGTTGTTTTTGGGCCATTTTTTGTGGACATTTCAGTGAAACACGTTCAGTTACAAGAGCCGACGCGAAGGGGGTGACTTTGATTACGGGCCTGTGTGGCCGTCGTTGTGTTTGGGACTAAGTATTATTTTTGTGTTCGTTGCACGGCTACCCTAAAGTTTTGTGTGGAAACCACTTCAACAGTTTTAGTTTCCTCTTGTCCAGTACTTCAAACGTAAATTGCTTTACCAGTAAGAATATAGCCCAAGAAAAAGCTTGAAGATATCTCTCACTGGACCACTTCGTTCGCCTTTCACTCTTCATTTAGTTATCTTAATCTCATTTCGCCATTTCTTTCTTATCGGTCTTCGGTCATAACTCTTGTACATCCGCGTCTCACAAATTCTTAAAGAAAAATATAAAGGAAATAACTCGACTCGTTTAAACTGCGGGGTATTTTATTAAATTCTCTTTCTAGCTAGGGCATCAATAATAGAATACTTGGAAGATGACGATATCATAACAACCTTAACTATTAAAAAATCTTTACCATTGGAATTGCAAAGATACATCGTCTTTATTAGATCTAAGTAGTTAAATTACTTTTATAAATTTTCTGTGTTTTTTGAAATGAACACGTACGATGCAATATTAAGGTACTGTAAAATCTTCTTAGCCTAGGTTACGTCATTCTTAGGTCTCTCATGAACGCACAAGAACCTCTGAACACATCTCGAGGCGAACAAAAGAAATGCCTCCCTCTCTACTACCCTCACATAGATCTGAGTTACAACACGTACCGACTCCGTGATCAAGAGCCGACTGATGCCGAATAAACCCCTACCATTTGGAGTGAATTCGTTTTGAATTCGCACACAACAATTTCATTCATTAGCTGTCATTCAATGCAGTATTTGCGTCCTACGCGTTTCATTCGTAATGTTCCGGTAATTTGTGTGCGTTTATTCATCTTACAAAGCTCCACTAAAATCTCATTTTATGCGGAGTATGGTACGATTTAAAAAACAATAGTTAACAGTTATTGGAAAATCAATTTAATAGCAATGTCAAATCAATGTCGAGTGGAAACCAATGGTAGTTGTCAATGAACCTCAGTCAGTACGTAATCCGGGCTGTTGTTAAGTGCCAAGACTTGGCTAGCTGACTCAATTACCTGGATTTTCCTACTTTTCCTCGACGTTTTATAAAAATGATCCCATTCTACTTACATTATGATCAAAGACGAGTACGAAGTATAGCGAAATGCGAATGGAAATATAATTTGGACGGTTTGTTTTCTCATTGAGACTTTTTTTACAGAACTAAGCTATAACTTGAGCGTTTTTTTTGTTTGAACAAATTGGAAGTTCCATTCATTTGATTAAACTCGTCTCGAGACGCGGCGCATCTCAACATTAATATAGTTGTGAAACTTGTACCGAGTGGTCTCTACAAAGGACATTCGAGGAAGTAAAGTCAGAGGCGGCAAATTTAGATGCAATCTGTTGTATTAGAGAAGTTGAGAATTAATTTGTTCGACTAATGCCGAGGAGTGTTGGTATATAACGAGGTTTTTGAACTACAGACCGTTCCTTTGATATTGTATTTAATCAGTTTGGCCTTACTCTGCAGGAATATTAATAGCTGTTTAAATAATTAAAGAACGCGGTTACATTTGAATTTGATGGACATTTCTTAATGAACACAAAATTTCTGTGAATCATGAACCGTTAAATATGGAAATAATTTCAGACTTCTGAATAATTAAACTAGTACATATTAAATGGTACCACCGCCTTGATAAGGATACTTGATCATTTGACACTTCATTTCCTTGATAATTGATTAAAGAGGTACCTATTAAAACTCTTGAACATTAAACAAACTATGGTCAGTTCCTTGAACAGTGTAAAGTACAGTTCGGGTGTCATACGGACGAGTTTCTTAGGAAGTTGTGTAGCTCGGGGGGTCCGTGGGGGGTCAGTGGGGGTCCGTGGGGGTCAGGGGATCACGTGCCCGGCATCAAGTGGGCCACGGTAACGAGATAGTGATCTTAACTAGATCTCCAGGGACTCGAACCAGGTAACTTGATAGTTAACCGGCTCGAGGAGATTTTAATGAACAAAAACAGCTATTTTGCAAGGTTCCGAGAGCTTCGGAAAGTTTGGATTGTTAAGAAATGCTTTCTAGATGTTTGTAACTGGATATTGATGGCTAATATACAGTTTGTTTTAAACACTTGCAAATAAATGATGAACAAACCTGGTTACTTAAGTTTAAGCGAACACTACTCTCCTGTGACTCTGTCTTCTGTGACCACGGTTCCTGTAAAGGGGCCGGAACGTCAGATAAAAATGTAATATAAAAGCGAAGTGTATCCGTAAAGGTAGTTTCAATTCAAAATGATTAACAATGCTAAAATATGTATTAACAATTATGTATGATAGATGAAAGATGTATGATATTGATTCTGAGTTCTTCCGAATGATAATTTCGAAATTCTTATTCCAACAAAAGAACTTCGAAATTGACGTGACTGAATACGGTAGCACTCAAAATAGAAATGGTAAACTACACTTATATATGATTTACAATATGTCCATCACTCGGTCAATCACAACCATCACTTATGCTTAATCGAAGTATCCTTAACTGAGTCGGAAAGAGGGATGCATCACACACTATTTGAACAGAAAAGTTTTTTTTCCCTTAACTTAAAAAAGTAAACAAAAGTGCGATATTACAAGCTTCACCAACTCATAGCTTGAAAAATTGCTCACTGTGCAAATCAGATTAGCGAAAACGTATGGCAATGACAGTCTTACTCATATTAATATATCTTTGTATCATAATCCGAGTTACATTTCATTTACCTTTCAATTACTATTTTGCTCAAAAAACAAAAAAACGAAGTTAAATCTAAATTGAACCACTCGGGAAATCCATTTTATTTGAGGGGAAAAATCACAATATCCCAAAACCGAAACGGGAGAATAATTACGGGATAACTTGCCTCTCGAAGAAAACCTTTGTTTCCAAAGAAATATTTTCTTTTAGCAAGATTGATACTTGTTTATTTTTCTTTACCGTTTATGATTACATTCTTGATTAGGTTTAAGCTCGATTTTCCATCGTAAGATATAGTTTAGAATGAATCATTTTGTAAGCTGTGCGTTGCGAATAAAGACAATGCTTGGAAGAAATGCATGTCGCCGTTTGTGTGGTCCCTTAGGGCTGAAATTGCGTTAAGCACGCGACGGTTCATTTTTATATGAAACCGCAAGCGACGGCCGCACGCGACGGTCGTACGCGACGGTTCACTTTTGTATGAAACCACGCGGGCACCCGCTTGGCCCTAATCTAAAACATCGATCGTTTAAAACTTTAAAAGCTATTATTATGTTTTTTAGCTTAACATTCAACTTACTACTTATTATATTGTGATTTGGTCGTATATGTAATATTAAATTATGATTGGTGCAATCTATTTGAAACTTAGAAATATTAAGTCAAATAAAAAGCAGTCAAATTAAATAAGAAATATCGCTACTTAAACTTGAGTATATCAAATATATTTAATGCAGAACCTAGACGAAGTACCCGGCGACATGCTCAGCTCAAGTGCAAGGCCAATAAAATCTAATTTACAAAGTTGGCAGCTCACTTCTCTTGTAGCAAAATACAAATCATAAAAGGCAAAATTCTTTGTGAACTTGGTATTTTCATTTCATATTTTTAGAATGATAATAAATATATAAAGTTATGATATTTACAAATTGTATTTCCATTTGACGGAAATAATAAGACTTTGACAAGCCCGCTGGCACAGTGGTTTGCAAGAGCGCTAAGAGCGTTGGGTTTGGAGCCAACATTATGTACAGACAAGGTGATCAACGTTTGGTGACTTAACGTTTCCACCCAACGTTTTATGAGCGAACAGCCGACTGCTTTTAAAAGTTTTTAGTTTGTAAAGACCGGGGATATCAGATAACAGAACATAAAAAACATAAAACAGAACATACATAAAACAAAACCCAAGAATTGAGTTTCGAAGCCGGTTCAAACACAAAGGCTATGTTCAAGCAAACACGTTTGGTATTTTATTCACATTCCATTTTTAAAATGAAATAAATTCCAAACAAATAATTCAAATTCAGATGACAAAACAAAACACAATCAAATTGAAATAAAAAATTGAACTCGTTTCGAAATGGCATCCATATAGAATAGGGCACAGTATAACGCGAAGTGGTGACAGTAGTGCAATCAACACTCGACCGCAAACTGTAATAACTGCAGGGTTATACTGTGCAATCCTACTGCGCCGCTACACTTATTCATTTATGCACTTGTAGGCTTGTCAAAGCGGTTGACGTATTCAAATTGAAGTAGCAAATATATAATTGAATAGTATATTTTGGTTGGTTTTAGTTTTAGCCCCGCGGTCTATCAGATTACTTCCACGTTGGTTCGCAATTCACATTATACTGGTATATCGGTTCCGTGTCGGAGCTTGGAATGTAGGTAACTAACTATAAAAGCCAATCTGCACCGAAGCTCGGCAAGTCACGTTCTAATCTGAACTGAGCAGATGGTACAAAATAGTTCAAGGAAGCATAATTCAGTGAAACAATTACTCGAATAACTTCCAAGTAAAACAAACAGTTTGTAAACATAAATATTAAATTCGCATCGGAACACAACACCATAACTCAAACAAAGGTAGCTAAAGTTAAATATCCCGATTGTTCCCTACTCGGGACAAACAAACAGACACACAAATTATGTAACAACACTGAAACTTTCAGATAAAGTGTACACTCAGCTTGTGGAGACTAATTCAGTACATGCGGTCATTTACCCTTTTAAAAGTTCGCATTTGTTATAATAACGTTTTAATAAATTATATTTACTGCCGCACTCAGCGATGCCCATTAAATCGTTAATTAACTAGTTGACGTAATTTTTCATACATTATATGTCAAAGTCACTCATTAGATCTCTTCTTAGGAATCGTTTGACGTATCTAAGTATGCCGTTTAAAGTATAAGTACGTATACACTAAAATATAAGCCCACTATTTCTGCGATCAACATTCACGATGAAGCCAAGGTTATTGTGTCTATAGATCAGAGAAGATCCTTATGACAAAGGTAAAAGATCAAATAAGCTTCGGGCTTTATTTTTAACCCAGTATGAATAGTTAAACATCAAAATTGAGGAGGATTACAACGGGTTTCTTGTGATCTAAGCGCGCTCATAAAGCTAGAGGTTTACACAAGTATAAGCAGACCCCTTTCATCTTTACCTTCGAGTATTCTTGACCCGTTTCAATACTTGGAAGTAGAGACTACTATTACACTACTATTCAATTTATCGTTTCCATGGAAGAAAACAACACAATTGAATTTTTAAGACATGATAGTTTGAACTGGTAAACAAGAGAAGTTCTGAGGTCACATTGCATTGTTGTAGTGTCACCTTTAACATTTGAACTTAACTTTGAACATCATGAATTGAAGTAACGAGAAAAACGAAGTTTTAAAAATGTTACGAGCCCCCGGTTTTGTAATGCGAGCACCTTTTAAACAAAAAGTAACTAGATTGAAATCGGTTCACTAGTTTTGAAGCTACGTTGCCTCAGACAGTCAAACATGGAGGTCAAACTTATACGGAGTGTTATAAGTACTTTTTGCGTCGCGGGTCAATAAAAAACAAAGAAGTCCATCCATAATGGACTTTATATTCCACGCCTGATACTTCAGAGAGAGTTGAAATTTTCGGTCATGGATGTTTCACCCATCAATCTATTGACGTTGGAATTTTTAGTTGACGTTGGAATTTTTAGACCTTTGACAAGGCGGTAAAAACATCAGACTGTTTAAAACTAGGGCTAAGGTTAGTTTTACAGATTAATACAAAGTTCAGTTCACTCCTCTTAATAAATTCTTTCATTTGAGATGAAATTAAACATCCCAACCCATGGACGGATACGAAAGAAAACTGCGGAACATATTATGGACAACTAAAAATCAGTACGCCCAATATACTAGTAACCTAAAAAGGCTTATTATCAGGCTGAAGATTCGAACCGCTAAACCGAACAAATTTGTCTACACAAAAATTATAAAGAGGAAAACTTTGTTTGTTTGGTTGTAATGAATAGGCTCAAAAACTACTGGACAGTTTTTAAAAATTCTTTCACCATTCGAAAGCTACATTATCCACGAGTAACATAGGCTATTTTTCATCCCGAAATTCCCACAGGAATGGACACAACGCGGGTAAAACCGCGGGGCGCTGCTAGTATTTTATTTTCGTACATATTTATTGAAACCACCGTCTACAAGAATGGAAAAACGCTACGATTTCCAAAGGTAAGACTAGCTAAGGCCATTACTGGCCGGCCGCGGACCACTGGTGCGTGAAACTAATGTTTCGTTCAGCCCTTTGACACACATAATACCGTTTAACCTTAGATTAAGCTTTCATAGGACATCGAACGATTAATTATCGAAATTGTTCGCGTAAATTATTTGTGGGATGAACGTAGTTAGTTGATTAGTTGTAAAGTAATTGACGATTCATTAACTAAGAGGTTTATTTCGGAGTTGACAGTTGTGTTTAATTTGAAGCGAAACAATAAGTTGAGGATTGTAAAACGTAAAGGAATAAATTTCCAAAAATCAAAAATACTTAACTTTCTCTTGAAAGTACCGGAATAAAAAAACACGTTAACAAAACTGTAAAAGTGATAACTTGTCAACACAAGGCAGCTTACATTTTGTACGAGAACGACACCTTCAAAATAAGTAATTATATAAATGTAATTTTTATTATATGGCTGTATCACAAACGAAATTATATAAGTACCTACAAATACATTTGTAATCCAACCCTTTGTAATAAAATATTCCAAGACCCAAAAATGAATGTGATTTTTCAATTGGTAAAATATGGATTTACATTAATATTATAACGGTCTCTTGGTTTCAGTATTATATTAAAAAGGTACGTGGTTAATGAATCATGGTCCAAGTTATATTACAAACAATTTAAACATTGAGTATTTTATCAAGAGGTTTTATTTTTGTTAATCATTAAAGGTTCGTTATACGGGCCTATATACCTTACGTTACATTAAATGTAAATAAATTAATATGTCTTTCAATGTCTGACGCGCATGCCATGTATATAATAAACTAGCAGCACCCCGCGGTTTTATCCGTGTTGTTCCCGTGGGAATTTCGGGATCAAAAATAGCCTATAATCTTTGCGTTGAATGTGGCTATCCATTGCAAAAATAATTATTCAAATCGGGCTGGTAATTCCCGAGATTAGCTCCAACATACAAACAAACAAACTTAAAAATGTTACCTCTTTATAATATTAGTATAGATTAGTAGAGATAATAGATCTTTAACTCTTAAAAAAAAATCCATTGATATCTAAATTGATTTGTTCCTGTTAAAATAAATCTGGCTCCTAAATTGGCCACATTAATAAGTTACCAAGTAAACAAGTTTCTCAGTGGGGTTTCTATTAATATTGAAACCTTTATTAAGCAACTATTAATAAAAGTTGGTATTACAAAAGTTTTGCAACAGTTTTCAACAGCGGGAAATTCCGGCAATTACATAACCCTGATAGTGTAAACACAGAAATGGACGTTTTCATTTTATTGAAGCACTAGGTGATGCCCACAGCTTTCACTGTTTTTTTTTAATACTCTGACATCTGTGAAGCTAGTTATTCACTTGAGGCAGCCTTGGGTCGAGCGGCTGCCTCGCCCCGAGGCCGCGGAAGTAGACGACACTACTTCAACCTAAGACCTGAATATTTGAGTTTTGATTGTAACCCAAGTTCATTCTGATGGTTATAGGCTACTTTTCATCCCAAAATTCTACACAAAAGAATTCAACGCTCTAGAAATTTATTTATAATTAACTTTTTATGACCATTATCATAAACCTTTTTCGTCGGATCAGGCACTAGGAGAGTGTACTACTATTTTATGGGAAGCTAATTTAAAGTTTTTACAGTATGCTCTAGTCATTGATAATTGACGGCATTTACGTATATCAAATACACTTCCAATTAACAGATGATACGACATTATACATGGTTATGGACAGTGCAATATCGAGGCTACACGAACGGATGCGCGCGACAGCTAGGTAATTACGAGTAATCTGCCTGAAACAGACACACAAAACTACAAAATATTATGCTCGGATTTACCAGGGGCAACATTGCGCGCTTAATCCGTAAAATATTTATTAAATTCTCTGAAACGAAGATTATTGTTTACATTGAAAGCACGTTATTTTGGTTCGTGTGTACGGCACGTGACGATAGTTGGAGCTTTCGAATAATTAAACGCAGAGATCTGTGTCAACCCTTATCTGTAATTCTGTGTAACTATTAGGGTACGTAGTTGTACTCCTACATGAATATCGAGTAGCCATTTTTGAAATCTATATATATAAAAATGAAACCCGTTTTCCTTGGTCGCGGCATCACGCGTGAATGGCTGGACCGATTTCCACGGTTTTGCATTCGTTGGAAAGGTCTCGGGCTCCGTGAGGTTTATAGGGAATAAAAATCTCAAAATTCCCACGGGAACGGGGGCGCTGCGGGTGAAACCGCGGGGCACAGCTAGTATGCTATATTTTTTTGTTTTATATTGTTGTCGACCATGTTGGTTTGAATATTAGTTTTGATAGAACTAATTTAAATTTGGTTTATATTCATTCGAGTTTGACAAGTTTGGCCTGAGTCAGCCTTAAATAGTCACTTACTCAGAATACAGAAAGTCTGTATTCTGAGGGCACTTAATTATTTTACGTAACTTTTCATGTCAAATTTCTACTAAGCATTTGACGTCAAAAGCCAAGCTTGAAAAAGACCAAAAATCGACGTCGATCTTCGTTGGTATAATTTTATTCGACAAATAAAATAATCCAAATGAAGCTTATTAGTTATATAACCTCATACATTAGGCACACTAAAACAGGTATACATATTCTGAGCTAACATCAAACTTGAAGTTCACGTTCAAACAATCTGGATAAATATTTACCATTTTCTCGAACGTAAAATAAATATATAACGTATAAATGTTATCACGTTATTTACCTGAAACGAATAGACTTACAACAAAGTAAACCGATTCGGTCTACATTGTTGTATTCGTTTGTTAAAATAAAGTTTTCGAATAAACTTTACCTATGTAAATTCCAGTTTAAGCACATTTCACACGAGCCGAGATTAAATCCCAGTACTAACAACACATAGTGGGGCTTATCTTACATTACAGAATTCGCGGCGCGATTCTAGACAAGCGCCTGAAGATCGTCGCATGAATTATTCACGATCAAATTCCGCCGGTTCGCCGCTAATATTTGAGGAAATGTTCGCGAACGTTTCGCTCATGTGTATGTAGCCGTAATACCTAACTGATGTTTAAGTACATCGGTTGATGAGAACGATGATTGTTGAGATCGGATTGACCTGCTGATTGTGAACTTTCATGTGGATTTTTCCAGAGCTAGGATTATGAAAATCCGTGCCCTGCGATATTGTAGACAATTTTTAGTGACACGTCATCCATAAATAGCGTTTTATAATGTTTTTTTGCAAGTAGTAAATTCGACCAAGTTGTCACATTGTCTAAATTTTTCACCGGTTTGGGAGAAGCATAAGCAAAATCTTTTCTTATCAGATGCCTACGTCATACAAACCCCTTCCAGCTTCAGGTGTCTACCATCAGCGGTTTTGGGCGTGCGTATATCCATCCGTCATCCAGGATAAAGCTTTCTATATGTCAGGAGACTTAGCTAGTCTTTTGCGCGGTGGTTCCACCACGATCCAATAGATGGCGCTAGTATGATCATTCTGTAGATCGCTTTTACGTTATCTTCCCATATTTAGTTGGATCGCGTCCGTACATTTGTTGATCAGGAAAAATCTTTTTGGTTATTAGTTTAGTATAGATTATACCTTTATTCTTAAGTATGTAAGTATGTATAATATGATCTTCAAGTAAGTATACCATTCTATGCATCGCGTAGCATATTAATGTCACTGATGACGTCAATTGATTGTTATTCCATTCAGCTTGATATCTCTATGTCAGATCATTAATATTACGAGCCTTTTATGACAGTACCTACTAAGTTCAAGATGATAGGAGGAAGTACGTGATTTAGGTTAATTCAGTAGAGACTTTAATATGTGTGCGTAAAACTCCGAAACCAATGTAGTTCACATACCTATACGAGGTACCAACTTCCTTGTGTTTGTATACTGTACTGTACTGCATTAACCTGTAATGTCCCACTGCTGGGCAAAGGCCTCTCATCTCACTGACGATATTAGTAAAGTAAGGAGGATTAGGCACAATCACCACGCTTGCCTAATGCGGGTTGGTGATCTCAACCCCGAGCCATGTTTGAAAAGTAGGAAACATGTTTGCCCGACCCGAGAATTGAACTCGGGACCTCAGTCTTGGCGCGTGCACATACCACTAGACCACCGAGGAGTGCATGCATAATCGATTATTATATTGAGTTTAATAAAGCAAAAAAAAGTAATTTTAGCCAAATATAACGATTATTTGTTACCGGAAGTCATGTTGTTTTAGTTATTTGCACTTCTGAAGGTTCATTTTGCTTATTAAAGTAGGAAGAGATTCAATTCAGGACAGATAGTATAAGAACTGTGTAATTCAATAGCTAAACAAAGCCAGACATGCGTAATACTCTCCCGATAACGTTCCATAGATAACGTAAGTCAACACCATGCGCTGGCGCAAACGAGTTTGACAGTTACCCGCGATGTTGCCGCCTCTCGCTCGCACGAAACGTCAACGTCGCTCGCCACCAGCCAATAGGAATGCGTTATCGCGCAGGTAGCAGAAACTAAACCTCTCGCAAACATTGTCTGTTGTTTAATCGTGTCATTTGAGTAGAGTGAAGTTTTACGCAGTCAGTTACAGAGTGAGAACAAAACGCTGTATTTTTATTGTTTTCATAGATTCTTTGTGTTTCCATAAACATGTTTGCGACAAACGAAGTATTGGCCACTTTTGGGATATCAGCTGTAAGTAATCCAGTTTTCAATCTTAATAACAAACTCACAGTATCTTTCTTCAGGTTATAACTGTAAAAACAATAAAATTCTCGAAGAATTGGAAGGAATCACTCATGTTTTTCTTTGTAAATAACAAAAATAAAAGTGTTTTGTTTACAATATTTTTCTTGGCAAGGCTTCGTTTTGAGGAAATTACGTGTGATTTTACTCGAGACGAGATATTTGACGGAATTCTCGCATTCAGCCTTGAGCGTGGTATTATTTGCAATCTCATTTATGTATTAAAATATACGTGTTTAGCAAATTGATCACATAATTAGCATGAGTGACAAATGTGCCATAACACAAATAATGGTTAGTATCCTAATTTAAAGTCACTATGTAGATATATTTTTTGTCAAAGATACCTAATATAAAATTATGCATGTTACTTTGTCCCAGCGATAGAGCAATACAAAATAAACATTGCCATTGTTTTCTGATAATTTTTAAGCATACTCAAACTAATTAAAAACCTCATTTACATTTCAAATGACGTAGTTATCAATGGAATTAAAATAACACATTGAATTTCTAAATAAAGTGTCCTCGCGATGAGTCCTATCGTGATTGTGTAACACTACGTATTGTTTCTAGAATACACGGAGACTAAAAAATACTCATTATTCATTGAATTCCTCAACAAGTAGGTCCAATATAATAATATCCGTTTGAAAATGTCACAATAAGTTGCCGATGTTATTCTTAACGTACCTTATAACTGCGTATAATGCTTGACATGAATAAGTTTAAAAAACGGAGCTACCATCTACTTATTCATACAGATTCAAATGCGTTATTCCGTCTTGATTCTGAATTCAAAATTATACTAGTTCTGTCGTAGGATACCCCAATACTTCTCACTAATACGCGATAGTTTCAATGCCAATTTAGACACTAGGCACTAAGTTGCTCCAATTTCGATGTAATTCAGATTCCATTGTGTTAAGTAGTAACCCGGTTAATTCTATTAGATCATTGTTTAATTTAATTGGTTATTGCGTTCATAACATTTTAAGTACTCTGCATTTTTTCAATATTTTACGCAATACGAGCAAAAGGAATCAAAACTGTAACATGATATTCACAATCAATATCAATCGTATTTGATTCATACACGTTTCGATTAATTGTTTTTTAATATCGAATGCGAAAAAATTTATGTGGGCTTGATAAAGTTTAATAAAACTCGAGATTCAAACATGTCTTTCAAACTTTGTCTTAAGAATACATCGACTTGCAGCTCGAAAACCCCGCTCATGAAGCGACGCGGCGCCTTATTGCAATTGTTAATGTCACCTTCGGCCTATGGGTGCATTATGTATAGAGCTCAGGAATTCCTTTCATTGTGAGACTACAACGAGTGTAGGCAGACGATAAACGGCACAGACGACGGATTTTCACTGTCACCACAAAGTATATTATAGTAAATCTGCGAGACGTGCCTACAACGAAAAATTGCTGATTAAACTCTGTTTTACACTATTTTGGCATTACTTATGTAAAAACAAAGATAGTAAAGTAAAGATACCTAGATTTACTTCTTCTAATCAAGTCTAGGTCGTTTTTCAATAAAAATAACTAATCCTCCTTTTTATCTTTTCAGGTGTTATCCTTCGGCCTATCAATGATAATTCTACTAGTGATCGCAGCCAAGCGCGGCTTCTTCAGAATTGGCTCCAAGTCCTCAATTGGCAAAGGATCTATGTCTGACCTGACAGCTGGGAAGGCAGCTCAAATTGGAAGCCCCCTATTGGTCACACCGACAGCGCCGCCTCTACCAATGGTCGTGGAACTAGCTCCTTTGAAGGAATACCCATAATTGATACATTATGTACCCTTGTCTCTATAAGGGTACACAATATATACCTTACAGCCTTACTAATACAATCGTTGTACAAAAATAACGTAAAATCGATTTTGTATGGAATGAAGTGTCAAAGGATCAATACTTTTTACACATCCAAACGTATTTTTATAAGTAAGGCTGGTAGATTAATATGTAGTTTAAAACACTACCAATGAACACGATATTTGGGTAGATATGAGATACATTTAAAAACAAACGTAGTGTCAAACAATTTTTGATACCTTGGCCTATATAAATTCTTATGATGATCAAAAAACTACGATAGCTTTCCTTAATGTGCCCATCTTTAGTGATGTATATATCCAATTTCGATAATATCACGATGAAGTTCAACTAAAACGATCATAAAAAACTGGCGAACTCTATTTCATTACTTTTAAATGTGCTTCACTAGAGAGAGCCACTTAAATGAATTGATTTTTTTAAATTTAATCTCAATTTTACCTAAAGTATTTATTCAACATTCCAATTACATAATAACATGGAATTGAAAAAAGGGTTTTGTAAATTTGATCTAGATATCAACGCGACCAACTTTATAGTATGTATAAATAATTAGATTAAAATGTTAGTTGTTCAAATTGTATCTTTTAGGGCGGATTGCACGAGAATTCTTAAATAAATTAGTGCCTAAATATGTTCAAAAACAATTTACTATAACTTGTGTTCTATTTGGTGCACATTAAAGTTCAATTCTGAATAGACAGCTATTGTCCTAATAATATTTAGGTTCTAAATTGATTTAAGAGTGCTCGTGAAAACCACCCTTAGTGTATAATTATAAGAGCTAGGCACACTATAGTTAGACTAAACAGTCTTCCGATCTATGAAAAGTTATAAAGGAGCGCACACTATGAACTAGAACGTTTACAAGACGCATAAGGCAGTTAGACCCATGAATTTGTACCTACAACTATTGCTAAAGACAGATTTGTCTACGTCGATCAAGTCAGTCCAAAGATTGTGATGTCCTGACTATAGTGTTCTTAGACTCTAAATTAATTCAGTGTTACCACCCCACGTCTTATTTAAGCTTAAAGATCACGTGCCATAATCTAAATTGCGACCAAATTAAGCATTTTTAAAGTGATATTGATGTACTTAAGTAAATAAATTATAAACGTAAATTATTGTTTTATTATAATTTATACCCTTAGCTTAATTATGCCACGGAATAAATATTTGCAATATAAATAAGTATTAAAATGTATAGGTACATAACTTATCACCCCTGGTTATGTGACGGAACTACAATATAAGCATGTCATATATAATAATGGGTATTACTAAATTGAGCACGCTAAATGGTCGGTCCCGGATGATTCAATCGTTAGACCATGTCGGTAGCATTGAGGCGATCTAAAACGTGTGCGTTACGCCAGCCAGATGTTGTCGAAAATCACCTTTTTTTTTCCAACAATAATTAGAAGTCCAGCTTCTTCAATTGTTGTGCTAATTTTTAAATTTGTATCGGTTATGGTTTTTTAGTTATTTGAGAAAAACAGATCTGGCTGGCGTAACGTTACCCCAGCCAGATGTTTTGTTAATTAAAGAGTTAATTGAAATAAATTGTAGGTAAATAATTAGAAGTGTATTAGTTGTAAATGTTGCCACAAAAATTGAATTTGTATCGTTTATAGTTTTGAAGATATTCAGGATCCCGCTGGGGTAACGTTTACGTGTTTGCTGTATCTCCGAAACGGTTAAGCGTATATATCTAATTTTTTGTACACAACTTCTATGAATTAGTTGTAATTTGTTTGCTAAGAAATGAAATCAAAATGATTTACCGTTTAAAAGTATTTTAATTATTTAAAAAACACTAAAATGGGTCCTGGCTCTTTAAATATGAGCTCTAAAGAGTTACTTGAAACGTCATTTTGTAGCTTATAACTACCTTTAAATGTTTATAAAGTTTCACTAAATTCCTGTAAGTATTTATTCAGTTATGATGGTTTTTAATTCATTTCTTGCAACGATGCGCTCCGGAGATTTTTAGTCACCATTTTACCGAGCTTCTTGTGGTTTTCATAAATAAATTTGATATCAACAATTAGTATTTTAGTTCAATATTCCACCTGTAAAATTTCAGCGTGATACATTTAGTAATTACGGAGATAATTAAAAAAAATACATTATTAAGTGCACGACCACGGCAACCCGACCAAGTATAGATGGTAACAAAAAAGCGGCCGCGTAGTACATTATGCTTACCCTTTAAACTGTATAGTATAATAATGCTACATGCTCCATACAGTCGCGTACAAAATTAAACTTTTGAGACTATAGCATAGTATATGTATTAATTATCTTTGAATGGATTAAATTATAATGTTTTCAATTCATGTGTCTACTTAAAATACTGTACTATTCATTACAGACCTATCTTATTTTAGCTGTTGTGAGGTAGACCCTAAACATATTTTAATTTTTAAAATATTGCTGTAAATTGATAAATACATTAAATCATCGTAAAAAAAAGGCAATTATAAACAATATAGCCAATCATCTCAATGCGCTCTTATTATGTCAGTCAATAACTAATATTTATATTGAGCGTATGTTGCTATGAAAAAAGGTATACCTAAAGTCTGGCTACTTCGCATTTTACTTTGTAAGATTATAAGACTTGATTACCTCTTTATAAAAATACACAAATTGACATGATATTGTTTTATTTTTACACTTCTGTACGTAACTGTACTTTACGTTTAAAAATATCCTATTAATTTCAAAAGGTAAGCATAATGTACTACGCGGCCGCTTTTTTGTTACCATCTATACTTGGTCGGGTTGCCGTGGTCGTGCACTTAATAATGTATTTTTTTTAATTATCTCCGTAATTACTAAATGTATCACGCTGAAATTTTACAGGTGGAATATTGAACTAAAATACTAATTGTTGATATCAAATTTATTTATGAAAACCACAAGAAGCTCGGTAAAATGGTGACTAAAAATCTCCGGAGCGCATCGTTGCAAGAAATGAATTAAAAACCATCATAACTGAATAAATACTTACAGGAATTTAGTGAAACTTTATAAACATTTAAAGGTAGTTATAAGCTACAAAATGACGTTTCAAGTAACTCTTTAGAGCTCATATTTAAAGAGCCAGGACCCATTTTAGTGTTTTTTAAATAATTAAAATACTTTTAAACGGTAAATCATTTTGATTTCATTTCTTAGCAAACAAATTACAACTAATTCATAGAAGTTGTGTACAAAAAATTAGATATATACGCTTAACCGTTTCGGAGATACAGCAAACACGTAAACGTTACCCCAGCGGGATCCTGAATATCTTCAAAACTATAAACGATACAAATTCAATTTTTGTGGCAACATTTACAACTAATACACTTCTAATTATTTACCTACAATTTATTTCAATTAACTCTTTAATTAACAAAACATCTGGCTGGGGTAACGTTACGCCAGCCAGATCTGTTTTTCTCAAATAACTAAAAAACCATAACCGATACAAATTTAAAAATTAGCACAACAATTGAAGAAGCTGGACTTCTAATTATTGTTGGAAAAAAAAAGGTGATTTTCGACAACATCTGGCTGGCGTAACGCACACATCTAAAACCTCCGACACCAGGATTGACCACTAACCTACATAAACTAAATAACAAAACAATTAAGAAAAAAGACGTGTGGCACTCGGGGACTGCCGCGGTAAAGCTATTGCATAGTTATTTTTTCTATCACTAGATGGCGTTAGTGGGGAGCGTGAGGTTTTTTCGTTACGGAATTTCTGGATTCGGTCCCCGCGCTCAAGGCCCGCGATAGAAGCTATGCAATAGCTTAAAAATATAATATCTCATTATTTTTCTTAAACACTTTCGGTCTTATTAATAAACGCGTATTAATTATGAAAAGTTTTTAGCTATCAAGTGGTTGTCACTTTCTGACATACGTAATTTTCCGAAGAGCAAAAGAGACAAAACACAGTATAACAGTGTTTTAATTACACCGCTTTTTTATAAGTGTTGTCATTTTATAAAAAAGCGGTAAATTAAGAGTTTGCCCGCTGTTTCTTGAACCTAATTTCCTTGCAATGTTACGGCGCGGGCAATTCGATTGGTAGCCATTTCCCCTTCGATGTCAGCCGGTTTGATTTTATTACGACACTCCGGAGACAGTGTTGCTAGCTTTCTTGGGTTTACCCAAATTTAAGGAAACTTTTATTTTTATTTGCAAAGACGCAAAGAAAATCTGTACGTTTATTTTCTTCAACAATCTCACAATTCGAGGAACAGTTTCCGCGTTTCATACTCAACTGCTCAACATTTGATATTACACAGAATATATAAAACAAAATACAAAATGTATTCTTGATATCACTCAATAAATACAATTTTGTTAAAGTTTATATACCAAAAGCACTTTTAATGCAGCCATTATTGTTAAAACATCAGTTACTTATTAAGAAACCTGGCAACCCAAGCTCTCCCCAAATTCGTTTACGTAAACCTTTTTAGTGGTTCGCCACTTTTTAAAATACTTGCGGCTCAACGGGAATCGACTACTTTATCACCGAATGGAAATAAGCTTCGAATTCAAAGAGCTTCCACTTCCGAACATCGGAGCTTTAAATGTAAAGTGACTTTTAAAAGCTCGCGCCTACATTTAAAAAGCTACTGTAAATTCGATTTTTGACCTTTTATTGCTCACTATTGGTTCTCCGAGCGATTTGATGGACCTTTATTAAAAACGTAACATGAATCCATTTCTTAAGACATTATTTGAGTAACAGTTCAGTCTGTACTGACACTTGGAGTCAAGGGTTCAAAAGGGTCTCAAAAGTTAAAGATAACAAAAAAATTCTTCGCAATTTTTTCAAATTACCCAATATTTGAGGGTTTTCTTCAGAGTTTGGTAACGCTTTCAAAATAAATCGAAGATTCCAGCACCACACTGGTACAGTTCTTAATTGTTATTACAGAGCTTTTTCTGGTCTGTTTTGATACGGAATTCTATTAAAAGTAAATTGGGGAGCGTAAGGGGATGCTGAGCCGTTACTGATGACACTCCAGATAACGTGACCTTTGTTCTTACGTGACGGACAGACGGACTATGCTGAGGAGCGATATTGTACATCTTTACTAATATTATAAAGAGATATAAGGTTTCTAACTATGTTTGTTTGTTTGTAAGTGCTTATAATAGGAATTATGTGACCAATTTGAATAATTATTTTTATAATTGATAGCCACATTTAACGAAAAGATTATAGGCTATTTTTCATCCCAAAATTTCCACGGGAACGGGCACACCGCGGGTAAAACCACTGGGCGCGGCTATATACTCGCCTGGGCGCGTATACTCAAATTCATAACAATACCATACATTTATAAATTCATACCTACTCCCCGTTCCATCGTAGGTAAAAAGAAAACTAACTACAAAGCCTTAATAACAGTCAAATAAGATCCGTTGGTAGAAAATGATCAAATGATATACTGTAGTAACAGCACTTACGGCCAAAATAAATAATAATCCAGCTCTACCAAGATTCAATCATCTTCATAATTGCTGACGGATCAGGGTATTAACATGGAACTATCTAACTAAAGTGTATCACTACATAGTATAAAACAAAGTCGCGTCTGTTTGTCTGTTTGTCTGTATGCTTAAATCTTTAAAATTACGCAACGGATTTTGATAATAGGTAGAGTGATTCAAGACGAAGGTTTTTATGTAAAATAATTCCCGAAATTCCCACGGGAACGGGCACAACGCGGGTAAAACCGCGGGGCGCTGCTAGTCTATAATAACATGTATTTAAATCAGTTGGATTCCTAAATTTAAGCGAGCTTAAGTTTGGTTCCGCAATTGTGTTTGAATTAGGCCTCGCTTATTTACCAAATAGGACACTCACATTCACAATGTGTAAAGCGTAAGGTTTAATTTGAAAATACTTATTACTTCTAAATGTAATTTTGTCCTTATTTTTAATATTCCTACTAACAGAGGCTTTCCTTGTACTTGTGATAAAAGAATACTCAATCCAATATTCCCAGCTCCTTCCAAACCAAACAATAACTCAGAAAATTCTTGTTTTGACATAAAAACCTATTAATGTTGTACAAAAACGACCTTTAACCATTTTATTGTATGCTGCGAAGGCATTTTCTTGACTCTTACTGGTTTTAACGTCTTTATTACCCTGCAATAAGGTTGATTGTCGTGCCTCGTAATAAATGTTAAAAGAATTTGTGTTATAAATAAAATAAAAGGGCGAAAGCGCAATTTTCCGACCTTAAGTGGTGTTTAAAGCAAATCGGGGTGGAACGGTGTTTTATAGAACATGGTAAAAGAGTAGACCGGACAAGGCCATCGTCTGGATCTCCTGAATAACAGTTTTATTGAATACTCTTCACTACAGTTCCACAGTTACATTCAACTCAACATCAAAGACAATAGAAAATGTGTTTAGAGGTCACTTTTCTTCGTACTCATCTTATTTTTCACCATTAAGTGCATGATTCAGTTGATTTTACTGATTTTACGATCATTAAAGTCTTGTGCTATCCAAAATGTTCGTTGCAACCTAGTTGATAAGGTTCAATATTTTTTTAACCTACATTATTTCGAGATCAGAGCCCTTTTTTATTTTTTATTAACCTGTTTTACTAGGTATCCTTTTCTAGTCGACAAGTACTACGAGTATTCAGGAAGCATGGCAGTATTCCGTCTGTCCTAGTAAACCCTTTCTTTCCTCATAGGAATGATATTGACGTGAACATGTTCCCGTAAGGGTGTTGTTGTAACCAAGTATTTGTAATACGAAGCTCTTACAGTTATTTCATTATTTATGACACTCTCGGATGCCTCCGCGGCACGTGACGTGCGATAGTCGAAAGTATATTGTCTCACGTACTTTGAATTGTTGTTTTAGTTGTCAATCACATGAAAATGTAACCGAAATGTGTAGTTTGAAGAATATTTGGTGGCGTAATTTTATGCTCTAGGGACGGTCGGATGCTTGATTAATGCTAAAAGGACTGAAGGTGTTTATTTCTAGTTTACCAAAACTTGGATTAAACTTACTGGGTATTTCAAAGGAAACTGGTTTCTGTAATTAAATTTATCAGTTAGGGCTCTGTATTAGGGCTATGTAATGTTCGGCTTGGCAGCAACAGCTACTTGGATTGGTGGTAAATAGTGATAGATAGATCGGTCCCGGTTGTTTCAATCGCCAGACCATTTTGGAGGTTTTGAGGCGAACTAAACACTCCGACACCAGGGTTGGCCGGTAATCTACTCAAACTTAAGTAGCACTATAGCAACACAGTTCTCTCCGATCTTGCGTGCAAAATGCTTTTTCTATGCAGTGAGAGATGAGAGGAGGTATATGACAGTTGATCTCGTTCCTCACAATACTCTCTGCTTGATCGATGCCCTTCTCGTACAGCGCGAGCGCCTCTCTACCGCCCTCTAATGTTAGTTTAGATTTACTCAATGTTATTCTTACCCATTCGAGATACATCTCGTATCCTTTGGGTAAGAATGCTACTGGTTCTCTGTCGGTTTCTTAGAGAAACAAAACGTAATACACGCATGAATAGGTGTTTGTTTTCATACTTAATTTGCAATAACGATGTTCTTGTAGTCCAGTAAAAATATACACCTAGATACACCATTTAGATACGAGCAATGTTAACAATACTGTTCATTCAGAAGTCAATGAAAAGACGATTCCAAATAAAGTGTAGCTCAAACTTGAAATTAGTTTAAACAATAGATATAACAATGTTCTATAATTGAAATTGTTATTGAATTTGTAGCAAAATAATTGATAAACAGCCGGAAATTAATGCGGGCAGCGAGTTATGTTAATTTAAGTAAATCAGACTCCTTTGAAACAAGATTATGTTAAATGTTACTGAAAATTTTATCTTCCTTGGTTTTAGTTTGAAAGAGCTCGTTTGTAAGGCGTAAACTTCCTACAGACCATATTCACTAATTCACTGTAATATATCAGGATACAAGGTTTTCGACAAGCCCGATGGCACAGTGGCAGTGAGAGCGCTTACTGTGTCGGGGGTTGCGGTTTCGATTCCCGCCCGGAGTCAACAATATGTGCAGACATAGTTGTTGGCGACGACGTCTGGGTGTCAATTATATTATATTATATATTCTTATAAAGTATTTGTGTATGTATAAGTAGTAATAGCATAACACAAGCTTAGAGCTTACTTTGGGTCTAATTAACCGTGTGTGAATTTGTCCGGGTATATTTATTTATTATTTATTTTAAGTACTAACATACATAAATAGGTTTGCATAACTATTCGTGTTCATTTGTGAAATTTCATACTTTCTACAATGCCGAAGTGTTCGCATCACTATCAATTATGTTTATAACTATTATAATGGACAAGTAACATGGTTATTGTACCAAACCCAACCTTCAACCAATAAACATATTTCACCTTGAAACACGGTAATCTATCGGCTGTCAACTCTAATTATGAACCGCTAACAACATTAATATCGCAACACCAAACCTTTGGTTAACTACACCTTACGCTGTGTATACGTAGGCGTCGTATACCACCTCTCCTAAATACAGCGCGTATCCGGACCCTGGTCCCACCTTCATTTAGAAGTCCCGATAAAGACCCCACATAAGACCCCTCAACCCTCAATGTGCCCACCGACTATAAATACAACACTACGAACCTTACGACTTTGATTAAATTCTTTTGCTTTAGTAAAAGTTCATTACCCAGTTTCTTGTTATGGAATTTTCTCTTTATTGAACACATTCCAATTATATTGAACTCCTTCAAACTATGTAGCTAGTTTGGTTGTGTACAACATTTTTAGGTATCTGTTCGTACCCAAGAGGTGCATAAGGTTGAATTACCAGTAATTTACTGGCAGCCCCTACGTAACATACTCGTAGATGTATACTTTGTATGAACTAACACAGTATATAAGTTAATTTTACAAGATAATGTACCTATTACATGCGAGTTATTTCTACTGATTTGACAGAACCCTCATCGTTTGAGGCTGGCTCGTACTCTGCTTGGCTTCGAAACAAAACATACAAAGATAATTATATCGTATTTATGTTCCTTATCGACGTGATCTACCTTCTAAGAAAATGAAACACAAGAACAACTGAAAATAAATATTCACAGCCTGCTTTCAAAGAAAACATTCCAATGAATTCGATGAATATGAAAAACAAACGAATGATAATTGAAAGATAATGTACTTTCATTAATTGGATTTAGATATTACTTATCTTTCACAGACCTTTTTATGCCTACGCTGAAAACATAGCTGCTATTAAAGGCAGCTGGCAAGCAATAGTATGGATAATCTTGGACGCCAAAACCGTGAAAAAAATTATACAAACTTTGAGACTCCAATTATGACAGAAATGACATGCTGACCAAGTTGTTTAAGCGACCTTAAATAAATAAATTTAAAAAAATAAAAAATGACATGCGAATAAAATTTAAATCAGAGAAGTATCTGTCCAAAACATATGACCGTCATTAATTTTCAATTGAACAGTTTTCGTTCAACATAAAGTAGGAATTTACGTCACAAGGTAAATTAAAATCACAAAAGTAAAAAAAAAGATTAAACGTGTTCTGATTCAAAACAAAACGAACGATAAAAACAATCCGAACTCATCACAAACAATTAATATGAAACAACCAATTATCGTGGTCACTGGCGATTGTTGAGATAAATGGGAATGTCTCAAACAAACATAGGGAAGAAAATAACGGAAAATGATCGCATTTTAACCAAATTGGGCCAATTTAAAACGCGGTGCGACAAGGCAGGCGATACGCTGCTCTTAATAAGAGGGACAGAGAAAAATGGTACACAATTTAAAAATTTAAAAGTTAGTAACTTGTCCTTGTTGAAATGTAAAAGAATACTGAAAGACTCTGTAAGATGTCGAGAGTTCGTAGTGATAATTTATATTTTTAAATGTATTTGAGTAGGTATGTTTCTTTCATACAAGCGCAGCATTTGAAGTTTAAAAAACATTATGTATTTCTGAAAAGAAGTTAAGTACATCACAAAGAGATCCAGTAATAATGGTTTATATTCTTTTTATCATTTAGTTAAATACTTTCTATGTTATTTATCTTTACGTAGAGCATGTTTTTTTAGAATCATCTTGAAAGTAATAATTTGTTAACGTGTCCACAGCTGGTACAAATTATTTGAATACACTCTTTTCCAAATTAAATGCAAAGCAGGAAAAATTTAGGGTACCGCGTGTTTTAATGAAAATACCCGAGAAAGGTCTTGGAATGTGAATGTCAAGCCCTTAGCAAATTAGGAGAGCCGAGTCGCCGAGGTGCCCTCCTGCCCTGCGGTCATTTGACTTATAGCAGTAATAACTCAAAAAAATAAGTTTCAAAACTTTCTCAGATTAACAAGTAAAACATTTTTCCCACTTATTTAAAAAAACAAAAAAGCTAATGAATGTTTTTATATCTACAAAAGTTAGTTGAAAAAATATTCTTTGAAAGCATTCTTAATTACCTCTTCACAATTTTCTGATCCGGCAGAAGAGGTTTCAATTTATTATTCATATTTTTTTCAGAATCTTTCTAAATGTTTATTTTCTTTGGATTTTCTTAATGATTCGACGCTATTGACGGTATTATCACCTCGATGTACCTACTTATTTTCTCTTATCTGACCTTTTTATCTTAATATATATTTTTCATTGGAAAATAAATATTCTGTATTCTTAGAACCGAATTTCGAATATCTTAATTCTAAAAGGACTTTGAGCATTCTACTTTATAATGAATTAACAGATAATTTATACCATTTTAACAGATAACCTTTATTATGACAAAACGGTATAATTAAGTAAAAAATATCGACTTATCTCTTCATACAAAGTTAATTTTACTTAGTAAGCTTGAAACTATACGAGTTAATTTTATTGTTATTCTGCTTTAGTTCTCTTCACTACGCCACTGAGCTATTTCTATAGCCTCTAGAGCCATTTGTGAAAATTAAAACGATAAAATACTTAAACCAAGACGTTATTCTACTACGATACAAGACAATTCGTATTTGCTAGCGAATAATGTTTTAGGATTTGTTGTTTAATGGTAACTCCCCATCAAGTACTCAACTATTAAACAACGAATTCTATTATTCGTTTGTGAATACGAATTGTCTTAAGGACAAGTATTCTTATCGAAAGCATGATTCGGTGATGATGATCTTACTGTATAATTACAATATTCCGTGCTTCGAAGGGCACGTTAAGCCGTCGGTCCCGGGTACTTTCTACGGATAGTAGTCGTTACTTGAGCCATGTCAGAGGCCTTTGGCGGCTCAATATCTCTGACACCAGGATTGGTCAGGTTGGCCATCCACTCGATGAAGAAGAAGATTACAATATTTTGCTGACTAGTGTGTGCTTCAAAAGCTCATTCTCCATCCTACTTTGTCACGATCTCATAATACCAACTGACATTCCCCAAGTTTACGTAACAAATATCTTTGAACCCTTCAAATTAAGAATTCTTTTAATATACGACTTTTTAAGGACGTCACAAAACAAATCTTCGACAATTCAGAAAGAAAATGTGTATTTTATTATAATTTTATTTGGCAGTGGAAACAGTTGGATTAAATGGAAACTTGATGGCAGTAAAAAGTGGATTCTCAAAGAAAATTAGGATTCAGCTGAGATCTTAAAGAAAGAATCTGTTATCTACAGATTCGGGGAAGTAAAGGGTTACTTTAATCTTTTTTGAAGTTGATTTGAGAAATCTTATTTTTCGGCCGCTTTTTACCTAATGAATAGGCTTTTCCTGTAATTCATTATTAAGAAAGAAAACAATATTTCTTTAGCTAAGGGGCTTATGCCCGTTTTCACCAACATCCCCTTACTTAACCCTTAGATATAAGCTACCGACCTCTCTTATTATAATTACGTTTGATTCATCTCAGTGTACTATGAAATGCTGTGAACATAGATAGAGTTTAAATGTCTTTGTGGGACACACCAATACTTTCTTATTTAGACAGCCTGTCCTTCTTTCACAGCTTTACGATTTATCCTGTAAACATGAGTAATCCATAACACCCGACATTGAGGGACTATTAGGAACTTACTACGTGTTAGGCACAGAACACACAGATGGGCTACCGTTTATGTAGGGTGGGTGGGTGTGTTCGCGAGTAAGTCGGCTGTATTTCGTGTTCGACTCGCCTTATTGCACACGGCTGGGTAATTTGTGAGTTGATACTGTTTAAATTAGTACAGTAGGCTAATTCAGATTTTCTTAAACGGATTGTTTGATCTTTTGACTAATCTTTGAAAAGCTTTTACACTTGTCAATGAATTAAATCCAACTTTAAGTTGAAGCACATTTTAAATTTTATCGAATCTTTATCAGACGTTTCGACTTCTTAAGAAATCAACAGTACCAGTAACAAATAACAGTAGTGAAACCTAAAACATAAACAAGTACTTTTTACGTCACTCGAAATAAACTACCAAAAAATTAAAACTTAGCCAAGCCATTTCTTTTAATAATGAATTTTTAAAAGCATTTTCAATGTTTAAATGTAAACCTACTGTTTAAATTGCACTGTGCCCAAATCTCGGCACATATTGGACGTATGCTCAGCGTGAGTTGTGTTATTGCATTTGATAGTTATAGAGTTATAGGTAATGGTATAGGTGACGTGTAGTGGCGAGCGAGTCTATCGGGCAGGTTCTGATTACAACGATCACGTGGCAACGGCATCGGGTCTTATTCAATTATATTATGCCCTTCGATGTTTGTGGTCCAACCATGAAAATGGTAATAATACTTCAAACCTTATCATGTTAAAACTTTTATAATACCAAGTGACATGTCCATGAGATTTCCCAAACCTTTTAATGGGAAAAAGTTCTAAAAGTGCTTAAATTTTTCGTTCGCTGACTGCAGTACAGTGGTTGCTGAAATAGTGAATCCAATTGAAATATATTTTTTTCTAGTTAATAGGAGTGATTTGAGTGACTATGAGTCGAATTATAATGCTTCAAGTTCGAAGAGACTTTAAAAACTAGCTGCCTATGGCAACTATTTTGCTTTCTAAAGATATTAGTACAAAGAATAATATAAAATTAAGTGCCAGTTTATCTTTGAAAAACAATATCCCATCGAAAACTCTCCTTGAACTATTTTACTGTAAAATGCCAAAGAATATGAGCTTTATTAGTTTAAGAGATTGTATAACTAGTTCACGACAATGTTAGCTAAGTATAGGACCCGATCCCGTGAGGTCGCGTCGGAGAGAGGTATCAATTACGAGCGACGCCGGGCGCTGGCACTAGTCCAACACTCGAGGGCAGCTCGAGACAGATGAGCTATTTTTGAACTTTGCTTACTTTAGACATTAACTAATTAAATTTCATAGTAACGTGACTTAACTACCGGTAACATGTATTTTTTATCATGTAAGGTCACAGTAAAGTTGTGTATCCATTTCGAAGCTATATATCCTGTACGTGACTATCTAGGTATCAGAAAAGAGCTCTTATTAGTGAATGTAGACTTCAAATGCAGACTTAACTATCCAAAGACTTTGATTCAAAGCAAGCTCCTTCACTCTCACAGACACTGACATGACATACTCGTACACTTTTTCAATTAGCTGGCTCAGTCCCTAACTGTATTATGTAACTGTTATATGGTACCTTTCATTTATGTACTAGATTAGCAGTACACCGCGGTTTTAGCCATCCGTTCCTGCGGGAATTTTGGCATGAAAAGTAGTCACAAACCCATCACTTAAATCGCTCTGTATGTGGTGAAAACATCATGAAAATCATTTCAGTAGTTTTTGAGAAAATCAGAAAAAAAGGAAAAAAGTCTGTTTTATAATTATTTAATCCCTTTAAAACGTTTATTTACGTAGTGAAAATGCCTACAGTGTAGAGGAAATGCATTATGCTTTTATGTTTTACAAACTAGAAACGCGTATAGTGTATAGAACGACCTAATCCCGCGCTACATCACTATTCTAGTCAATAACAGGACTCAGTTAGTTCCATAAATCTGTTTTCATTTTCCAATACTGCATTGAAATGAGAAGTTATGGTGTGCGATGTCTGGTTTCAGATTACATACATTTTCTATGAACCATACTGTAATAAAATAAAGAGGCATGATGATTTGTTAAGTTTATACCAGGGAATCGGAACCACTGTAATACCTCTATACTCGGCCCTTTATGAATTATTATAACGTTAAATTATTAATTACTTTTAGGGCATTGCAGGCTGAATCACCTGATTGCCCGAAAAGTAAGATGATTCCGTGCTTCGGAGGGCACGTTAAGCCGTCGGTCCCGGTAACTTTCTACTGATAGTAGTCGTTACATGAGCCATGTCAGAGGCCTTTGGCGGCTCAATAACTCTGACACCAGGATTGGTCAGGTTGACCATCCACACGATAAAGAAGAAGACGTTAAATATGAATTATTCTGTCATAAATCAATAACGCCTATATTTTTATTTTTATACGTCAATAATTTTGAGTAAACATTATTTCGTATAAAAGTTGATATTCTACATTTTATATTGATACAAAATATAAAATTCTATTTAACGATTAATATTTTTTCATCCGAAGCTTTTACTTGAAACGCTGGTCCTTCGACAACATTTGGTGAAAAAAAGTGAACTTTATATGTATGTAGAATAAGCTAACTTATCAGACTATTACCAAATTAAAATACAGATTTAGTGCCTTTACTCGTAAGATTTGAAAACAGCATGTTCTTATAAAACCTGTTTAATGTATCAACTGTAAGTTTCATCATTTTAGGATTACTTGTTTTATCATCTTACTGGTGCTTTGCTGTTATTTTGCAATTATTACATTTAGTTTGTTTATTAACCATTTACAGTCATCCATTAATTTATTTGTAAATGACTCTATAAGAAAAATAAATCGAAATTTGATTCCCAGAAAAACAATTTTAAACATTTCAAACGAAGTACAAATTACTTACAGCTCTTAGAAAAAACTGGGTCTTTCTGTACAATTCAACTTGTTCTGTGTATAAAGGTTGTAAGCCCGTTGGAAGTTAATCACAAGTCAGAGTTCTTGCTCTTTTTTGGGTAACAGAGGGTTCGTTCGGCCCAGGGTCGACGAATGTAAATATTTTTTGCGCTGTTGTACGTTATTACTAGTACTTAACATAAGTACCAGATGTATTGAAATGGGCCTATGTTTAAGACTGACTGTAACGCAACAGTGTGGATTAAGAATAAACTTGTTCACTCAGTTTAATCTATTTTTAAAGGATTAACGAATACCACCAAAAATATAAACTTGATTTTTTTTAATAGTCACAAACTGTCGCCTTTATGGCATTAAGAAAATAATGCGGAAGACTCTTTCTTAGGTTTTTAATACCAGAAAAATCTAGTATATACGCTAGGCTAGGGTAAAGGCACATTATTCCAATTAAACCTTAAAGGGGAAAATTACTAAAGTTCTACTAAGTAAGTTCTACCAGTAAACCAAGTTCGTGATATCGACATTTAAAACATGCACGCTCATAATGTTAAGAAGGCTTAGCGCAAACGAAATAATCCTTTGACTTAATCCGTCGTACTCATGTATTGTGTTGTGACGTCATAGCATTAATACTCCTTAAACCTATTGTATCAAATGAATGATATAAGAATGTAAATGACTTAGTTGAAGACTTCGCAGGGGCTCGTGAGTATTTCGGAAGTATTTAAGGTTAGTAACCTTTGTAACGCCCGTATTCAGAGAGTGATATTGATATTTAATGTTTGAAAAATTACGTCAATTAATTAAGTGTCGATTAAAAGGACGTCTCTGAGTGTGGCAGTAAGTAAACAATTAAAGTTAACTTATGTTAACAAGTCTGAAGTCAAGCTGAAGTTCTTTTGAAAACTCTTCCGGATTCTAATGGTTTCCAGTTTAAAACATAACTTTTTTCACTGGCGCCTCCAAAAATCAACAAAGTACAAACAAAGACGCCATGCCTTTAAAGTTTAATCTTTGTAAGTAACAAAGATTAAAAACAACATTTACTTGATATTGCCAGTCCAAATGCGCTTTTACCCCGCACTGATAATTACATAAATGCTGATCGTTTTTGCCATTTATTACGCTATTCAAAGTACAAGTACAAACCTTAACAGTAGACAAATCACCAGTGATCCTAAGAAGGGTTTCGTCATTTCTTTTAAAGTACGTAAGACTTTTACTCATAAAATTATTAAAAACTTTAATTTTTAAACGTTATTGTTTTATCTGAAATTGTATCTTTAATGGCAGTTAATCGAAGCTGATGGACATTTTAATTGGCATTAAAACTGCCCAGTAAAATGAATCAAAATACCCGTTATTTAAAAGGTAATATTATCACATCGCATCAAACCGAATCGCGTGAAAGCCGATTATACAGTGCGGTACATCGAACTTAATATGTACCGAGTGCTTTAAAAACATTCTGATGTTAGCGATAGTTATAAAGCACCTCTATTCAATTTATTTTGAATACGTTACTAAAAACAACGCTAAAAAACATGCATGCGTTACGTTATTAAATGCCCTTCATTCAAATATATATTAGTCTTTTTTAAACTTACACGATTTGAACACATAGATTGAACGTAATCACAAGGGTTTTTTTCGCGTTACAAAGTTAATTATAAAAACCCTGTATATACAGGATTTCAGTATGACAAATCTGAAACTATACACAAGATACGAAGATATTTTCTTTGAACCCTGTCTTCAATTTACACGATTGCCCAATATACCTAAAACAAATGTCATAAGATTGTACAATATCTATATCAATTGAATATTATTCAACTGTCTACAATTATCACGAAACCGAGATACAATTTTAATTCACTAAACCCGAATTACTGTTACCGACATAAGGCTGTCATCACACTGCACGGTCGAGTCGGGCGACATAATTTATCCGCTAAGATCGCCTACTAACCGGATCGCGACAGGCTTTCATCTCCAAGATGTCTCGCGATAACAGAACAATAACCTTTGAGGCTTATCAACTATTCGTGTCACTCTCTCCGTATACTTGTCACCTTTCAACGACACCTATTGTCTTCGGGAATCATGAAGAAACAGAAATTTCAACCTTGTTGCCTTGGAATAGGTGCCTTGCTTGGATAATTTTATAACGTCTTTGAATTAAGATGTTAGGCCGTCTGCATATTTGGCGTCTAAATTTGATTGTTGATCTTTTATTTTAAAAGGTATTATGCCATCAAAATACATATTTAAGCCGAGAATTACTTCTGACCTGCAAAGTTTGATATAGTAATAAGGCTACAATATGTGCTCGCCTATCATCAACTTAAATCATACGTGCTTTCAATTTAACATAGTGACATATTTGTTTCGCAATAAGGTTTTTTCTCTATTTAACAACAGGCTACGGTTTGGCTTCATCACCTATTTATCTCTATCAATCCTAATAACTTACTTTGAGCTTTGAGCTTTTTACAATGAGCTTTATTGTTTCAGTAACTTTGTCGCCAAGTGTCCGACAGCCTAAAATATGACAAATGACTGAGAAGACAGGCTCGTTACAGTTTCGGTGTAAAGTGGGCGTACTGCGTGACTATAATTTTAAAACAAAGTTAATTAAGCTCAGAAATGGATTAAATACAACCACCTATGGTGATACACGTGTCATGCCTAATAATAGGTTCTAAATGGTTTTAATTTTCTTTTGTTTATTTATTCTCTCGAGAGCGACAACTATAGCCGAAGTCTTCTCGTTTACGTCATAGATTTATTTACGTTTTAGCTGCTGTCAATTAACTAACTAAGCAAGAAAGTACGAGTAGGTTTGTGGCCAACCCAACTAGCGCAGAGTTAGTACAAGTTAACTCTATGTTATTTCGATCAGCCATCTCAAGCCAAGGTAAGTACATATATGTTACTAGACAACTATTATCCCAAACTCAAAAGAATATTATACTTTAAAACTTTTAAAGGAAGGAATATCACAGACTACTTAACTTTTATAACATTTTAAAAGAGATTTAAACACAACTTTCTGTAGTTCCTTAATCTCACTTTATAACCGAAATCGTTGCATAATAACAGTCTTATAAGTTTCTGTTAAGACTGCACGATAATAAGCCCGACAACTTAGCTATTAAGTTCATTTTTGTAAATTATGAATATTTTGTAATAAGATAAAGTTTCGAGCAAGTTATGCTTGTTCCAGTATTTTATGTATTAAGTTACATGACGTCATGTGGTTAACTTGATTTCTCACTACAAAGTTTCTCTTGATAACTTGATTAAGTTTCAAGTGAAATATTAATCATTGTTAAAGCAGGCTACAGCAAGAAAATAGCAACTTGATTTTGTATTTCCGTGCTTTAACGCAATAAATGATTATGGAAATAATAAGTAATAACAAATATTGTAACCCTGTAGAAAAATCTGCGTTTTGCATCAATATCATTTTTATTTAGTTTCGCTGTCGTAAATATGTACTGCATGAGAACATAAATAAAAAAAAAACAATTCGACAAAATAAAAACATTTTATCTGGGCAAACTTTTTTATAATTGTAGAACTTGTAAAATGTATTTGAAGGCAAACATTTTATACAAATACCTAATTTAAATGTTAAATTACAGAAGCAAAACTTTGATCAAACTTTTACTTTTACAATATTATTAGTACAAATTAATACGAGTTATTAACGTTTATGCCAAAATATATTACCCGTAAAACATTCCCGAAGATTTAACGTTTTCTCGCATATAAAGTGTAGTCGTTATACGGTAGACATAATATGTTACATGTATATGTGTATGTACATGTGTGTGTATGTATGTAAACCGCACCGGTTGCGGAAATGTTCGGAGGAAACTCGCGGAATGACTTACAATGTTTATCAGTCGCGGTTGCGACGGACTTGCGGCGTAAACTTGCGACTGGTCGCGCGACGTGCAACTAAAGATGGTGATAAAGTTTGTGAAGCTTAGTTTAATAGAACTTGGGAGGAATAATAAGGACAAGCTTTTAGCAGGATTGAGCTCCATATGAACTTACTTACTGTGGTAATGAATGCAATACTTGTTACAAATCAGGATTTAATGAAAAATATTTACATAAACAAGAGAAACAAAGATTGTATTTCACCTTCTTTTAAGTTGTTAAAATTGAAAGTTTGTTCCTTTGTTTTCGGTATAGTCTTTCTATTAAGTTTTAAGTTGATTTAAATCAATTAAAGTAATGTAAAATAAATAGATGGATTTAGAGAATTATTGCTAAAAAAAGCCTGTTCCAACAAATATTAACAGTAAATACTATCTTTAACGTTACAAAGAATTGTATCAAAGTAGATATAAAGTCGCTAGTCTGCTCCCGCCGTCTTAAGGCCCGTTTTAACACGATATGTAAATTGTCGAGTAGCTGGCATGTTCGCGTATTAACGCTATTGTCTACCGCCGCGGCTTCCCTCGCATGTGCTCCAAACTCAACTTCCCTCAACGACTTCACAACTCTTTCCAAGTATTTGTTTGAGAATGACAATTGAAGTAAGATAACGGAATTGGACTTTTATCAGATTTCAGTTAGATGCTCTTTGTTTTAGTAGGAAAGATCAAAAGTCGAAGTTTGATTGTTGTTGTTGGGTTCATAGAAAGATAATGTTAAAGTTAATCTTCAGAGGGCACGGTAATTTGTCGGCCCCAGTTGGTTCAATCATTAGACGTAGAAGGCCTGTAAGTGTGTGTTCCCACTACGCCGGACCGGCAGATCTGCCGGTCCGGTAAATCTGCCGGAAGGGCTAGTGGCTGTACAATTTATATGAAGCTAGCACAAACTCGTTCACATTATACCGGGTCCGGGATAATGTGAACGATTTCATATAAATTCATATAAATTGTACAGCCACTAGCCCTTCCGGCAGATTTACCGGACCGGCAGATTTGCCGGTCCGGCGTAGTGGGAACCCACACTAAGCGGTTTAAAAACTCCGATACCAGAGCGTGCCACTAACTTTATACTCTATTTTTTTATTCACACAAAATGTGGACCAATGTCGTAAATTTTCCAGTCGAAAACGACTACTCCGGAACGCGAGATTCTATGCTTTTAATCTTTAGAATCTCCTGTCTTGTACCTTATAATTTCCTTCAATGTGGCCCTTACCAGCTACGATATTACAAATTCCATTTCCAATATCTAAATGAAACGCGAAGTAGAACAAAATTGTATTGTGAATTGACCTTTTCGCGTCTATTTATTGGAATCAATTTAATTTAAGCCATCAAAAGTATCCTATTAGCCGGAACAACAAAATGTGAACAGTAAAGTTTGAAAACATCTGGCGTCGAGTAGCTCGATCGTTGACAATTCACGGGCGAAACTCAGTTATTACGACAACTTATAGAAAGTGTTGGCGTTAGCTTTTACGAAGCTTTTGTTTCAATAAAAGAACCTATTGATTGAGCATAGCTTTCGAAAAATGAGACGTTTTAGGTGGATGATTTTCAAGAGTACCATTCCGAATCGGGTAGCAACTTGTAGACTGCGACCGCTGGCATTTCAAAAAACATTGATACCTAATAGTGGTTTAGTACTGAACCGCCGGCGGATGCAGTCTGAGTTATAGACGCGCACTTATAGCCTCATTGAAGTTTATTAAATCCCTTCATAAATGTGAGTACCGAATTCAATCGTCCGTTACTATCGCGGCAGTCATGTTCGCTATAACGGTAACTACGGATCGGCAGATGAGATAGTAAGTATTGACTAATGTATGTTAGTTTAGGTCTAGGGCCCTTCTTCATTATGTTTAGAACACCATGTTGATGCCACGTACAAATAGTATAACAGGAGGAGAAATAATAGTATAATAGCGTGGAGGGTACCTCACTTAGTACCAGCATTCATAGTGTCTTAGTCACACAATGGCTTTATACTAAGTATAAACATTCTGCACTTCACACAGAAAAGATAGGTAAGTATTATGTTAATACAATGATATATTATTGTAAGCAATTTAAGAAAGCAAACATCTCACGGCAACCTTTTCAAGTGTAGGATTCAAGTAGAATTAGGAGCCCTATGAGCCGTTCAATCAGTTTCTTCAAACGTCCTAAATAAACAATTGGGCGCCGTGATTGGGCCAGCCGGGCCCACCTGTCTCTACTCCACCGCCATCCCTTACAGATAAGGACATTTAAATTTCATTACATTGTGACCGCCAGTGATTTCCGTATAATTACTTTCCTACGATAAAGGTCTGTGTTTACTAAAGTCCTTCAATTAAATAGTTGTCTTTGAAATCCTTGAAATTAGTTCTGTAAAGGGGTTTTACAAGTACCTACACACATTAAATTGAATGAGTTTCATTAATATATTTCACTAATAATTAATTATTCGTAGTTCCATTAGATTTATGACAACACAATATTACTTGATGATAACTGATGCCACTCTGCGGATTCTCCGGCTCCACCTCCTGCTTAGATTTTGATAAATAGCAGTTAAAGAGTACTGCTGAGACTGGCAAGCGTCATTCCTGTATTAATTTGACAGAAAACAATCAAATAGAATGCAAAACGCTTGCCACTTGTCTAGAAGGTAAAAGTAGTCATGACACACGCCTTACCGCCGACGTAACGTGAAACACAAATTGTGTTACCAGCAGATGTAAGTGAGCATCGTCCCTTATTTGAATTTAGGCCGACAACGAGTCATTAAGGGAATTAGATTTGTTACTAGCTGCGGGTTTGAGCTTCACTCGCATGTTTTGGTACATTCCTAAGTGATTACGAGGATATTTGAACGTTCATAGAATGGTCTTGATAATGGAAACTATTTTAACTACCAGTACAAAATGTAAAGGATAAGATGTTACAGATATTTACTCTTAGTGAAATGAAAATCAGACTTCAATGCGGTGATCTATGATCTTTATCATGTCAGCTGAATGAATAAGATCAAATTCCAACCAAATGTAATCTGGATCAACTTAGTTTCAATATTTAAATACTAGCGCAGGATCGAACGAGCACGAGGTAGAACGAAATATTGTATGACAAAAATAGTGCTATAGAGCATTGTAATAAGGATCGTTTTAAAATGTAAATCGGGAACAAGACCGTAATTATCATGTGTAAATAAATGATAACCCCGCAGGAAGCGTAATCACCGACCACGTGCCTCAAATATATTAGTATTTACAAACCATCATACAAATATTCATAAAACCACTGTGCATAAAATCGGACAATCGGATTTGTGAACAAATAATATAACTCATGAAGCCTGTGACCGGTCATATCGATAAACAAGAAGTAGTGTCTGCCAATCACTTTATGAAGTCGTTATAAATAGGAGGTGTGCTTTGTGATTTTATCCTCTACTTCCTTAATTATAGAGGATAAAATCACCAAGCACACCTAATTAAAGTGAATATTTTCGCAAAAAACTTACTGTTTTCCCGATATCAGTGCATATAAAGTATTCGCTTGTTACGTCCTACTAGGTACTACTAAGTAGCAAAACAGAAAAGAAGAAAAACTTTCATATAATACATTGTATTTCCATTTGTGCAATTCTTACTCATAAATGATCATCTAAGTTAGACTGCAACATTAGTCACAAAGTGTTATCAAACAAACTTAGGAAACCGTTTTTCTTCACAATAAGTGTGATTACACGTTCCTTTCAATCGATCGTCCACAAACTCCACCGCACGTAATATCACTGTCCGCTGCCTAAAATCAACGCTTCGTCCGCTACCCTCAATTATTGGATATGACAACCCTTTTAATTTATTACATTGACACAATAAGTGCTGGCAACACAAAGCTGGCGAACAATAAGGCCGGATATCCGACTTCGTTAAATATGATTTAATTTTGTGTGTCTATGGTGATGTGGCCTTTGTATAGAATCATTTTAGGTTCCAATTTGTTTATGAAATTTATGTGTCAAAATGTGCTTTGACAATCATTGTGTACGACAAATATAATGGAAAGGCTATTTTCATAATGGTTTTAGTTACGGTTGCAATGAACATATTTGTAAACATATTATTGAATCAAACTACTTTTGGAGACTTCCAATCTTTAACAACTCGTTCAAGGAAAACTTAAAATGTCGCAAGTATTAAAACAAGAGACTTGAGTAATAAAACAAGACCTTAGATCCATAAAATAAATCTCATTCTAAGCTGTTTTCTTAATTGTACAAATATTTGTAAGAAACTGTTGGATATTAAACAATTAAGCAATGCTCTCTCTCTCTCTCTGATAGTAGAAACTCTATGATGTGATTGTGAAAATGAAAAGCAATTTGCGGTCACCAGCCCGTTTTAATAACGGCCACAAAACCAGAGATTTGAGAGTATTTGCCCCATTAATTATTATTAGTTCATATTACGCAACTAGAATCGGAATGAAACTAAATCTAAACATCACTAATTACTTTTCAACTCGACCTATAGAGACCGCAGTTTACTGAAGTTAGGGTAATTGCCCTTATAACTGACCATCATCTAACTCCCATCTTTCTGGTGGGCCATTTTCCCCGTTGCCATGGCGACCAGAGGCCACTTCCGACCGATCCGGATAAATGGTTAAAAGGGTGACCGGATGTCAGTTTCGTCAGGTAGTAACGTTGGCAGATGAAGCTGTTTTGTGTTGTAATACTAAGTAATATGATACGATTTTAATTAATCTGTGTAATAAGAATTTGGATGTAAATAGGAATGTTTTAGAGATCAAGCAGTAACATTTGTTCAGTTGGGTCTAGTTCTTTTAGACAAACGCAGTTTTCTTTTGCTTGAAATAGCGTGAAATATATTTTAGTAAAAAATAATAATTTTAAAAAATCGTTATCATTCAATCGAGATCGAAAAACTATATTTGCCATTCGTACTCTACTGGAAGAATGGGTGATTTTTTTTTCCATCGTTTCGCCGACTTCTACAAATATGTACCGTTGAAGCGTTTGATATTTACCCTTTATGTGTAATATTAAAATATTGTGTTTGCTTTCATATATTTCTTTTTGAACTAGACTCGCATCTCGGTGCTTTAGATATATTTATTTTGATCTGTACTGTAACGTTAGTAGTTCCTTGTGGTCAATTAGAGTTAAGAGCCAGACGATGGGTGTGAAAGCTATATCACTCATATCGTAATACTCCAAGAGTGCATGCCAATCGTGCTCTATCGGCACACTTGACACTGAGCTGCAATAGGCCGGACGTGACGGCTTGGCCCGCTGCCAAATCACCCCCGGGGGAGCGTTTAAACTTCACCCATCAAGGTAACGGTTATTAAGGCATACAAGTCGTTACTACTATACCATAAATCAATCAAATGTTAGTGAAATATTAATGTTTCACCTTCTAAACTTTCAAAGGATTTTGATTAAAAATTCAGTTAACCCTACACTGGACCAAATTAGATTCCCGATATGATAAAAAGCAGTATGGTTTTCGCCTGGGGCCGTAACGAATGGCCCCATCGGGAGGACCTTTTGCCCCCGAATATTACCAGGTTTGGCATGCCGATAAAATAAAAGTTTTTGCATATATTTTGTGAATAAATGATGATAGATTCGACGAGTTGTCCTGACAAATTGCCCTGTTTTATTATTATTGATGTTTATGGAATGCTATTTTGATATGGATAATCAATGCCAGTGAATAGTCCCGAAGAATTCTTTGTTACTTTGTGAAATGATCTTTCAAGGCATGCTTTATTGAATGAATCTCTTTCACCGACACAGTGGAATCATTTCTCTCTGATAAAAGTACATTCAGGTAAAATATAGAGCTGACACTTTGTTCCATTATACCCGAACATTATTCAATCGGTCTCGATGTCACAGTCTTTTGAGATGGCGGTAAAAAACTCAATTTCCTTTCGAATACGTACCTACATTGATGTATTTTTGTGAGTTCTAACATAATAAACTTTCTCACACTTTGATGGAAACGAAAAGCTTTACCGAAAGTTCAATTTGAGATTTTACATTTTACTTTGCTTGAGTGCTTTTCAAGTTATTTAAGCTTTTTGCATTACCATAAATACAAGATTATATTCAAGTTTTAAGTTAAATCACTAAATGGAAAATGGTTTGTAGTTTTATGTATAATTACTCGGACCTACTGTGATAAAATCCCAGAACGTTATAACATATTTTTATTGAATAACTGTGTCCTTTTCAGAGCGACCTTTGCTCCGACACTGTTAAATTATTAAGACATTCAGAACTAGGAAAACGTCCCTAAATTTGGGTTGACTCCTTATCAATTGGATGTGGAGCCCTAAGCCGACGAGACAGCCGGGCGCGTGACAATCTCGACACGGCGACGTGACGAGCCTGCCGAATGACGGGACATAAACAAATATTACACGGAAAATTTAATTCTGCAAAAATAATTTCATCATCTTTATACAACCCTCAGACGTATGATAAGATAGTGATCTGAGAGTGACTGATAACCTCTCAATCCAACTTCGTACTATTGTAACACACTCTATGTATCACACGTTAGATAACCTATTCGTATTTTGCAGAACATTCGATCAGCATTTACTGAATACACTAACCTCACACTACATGAGCTAACGCGACACAAGTCACTGAGCTATTCTAATCGCCTCATGAGTGAGAACTAAGCACAGTTCACATCTACGCTTGATGTATTTCGCTGCCTGGACTTTGATGCAACCAGCGAACATTGAGGAATTTGAGAAACATTCATGTTCGTGTGTACGCGTTTTACGCTTCAGGGCCTCCTCACATCAGATGTCACTTAAAATTCTCCCCGCATTCACGCCTTCCGAGTCACTCAGGTTCCATCCTTATAATGAGGGTGAGAGCTAATCCGGCGTCAACCACGCCTGGATTAGTGGCTCACGAGAGAAGGGACAAGTTGATTCCTTCATTAGGAAAGCTAGATTTAAACACTGTTCATAACAAAAAATATATTCTTCGAGTAAGTAAACTTTTTGTTATCGGCTCACATTGGCCGTGTATATACTGAGACTACGTACAGATAGTAGGAATAAAAACAAGTGTTTATACTGCCACGTCGTTGATAGTACGGGCCGCCTCTTGAATTACATTCCCTAAGTAATAGGGGCGCGGCTATGAATACCAATAGATACCTAGGACCAGACACGCGCTGGGACATCTGCTCCCTGCTTATTAAAACGAACCCAATTTATTTTATGTTTATTTAATTGTCTTCCACTGGATTTGGGTGGATTAAACCAGCATTGTACGATTTTCTATATGTTATTCGATCGTTTTTTGGTATAAATAAAAGGTTGTTCGAGGTTTTACGGTGAAATTTATTATCAATGAGTTTTTATTGAACATGGGAGGTTTTATTGGTGTATTCATTGCATGTGTATGAGTCCAATTCATATTAATGGTATCATCAATTTAAGTGCAAGTTCATATTTCTATACATATGCACATATGTCTACGAACAGGTTACATTTGCTGCCAAGTACACGTTATTAGAAGATTATATTTTTCTGTTTCTATATTTTTAAACATTTTATTTGCATAGGTCATAAAATTAACACAATACGTCCATGTTTTCATTAAGTATTGTTATTACCGGGCCGCGCAACCTTGTGCTAAAACAGCTTTTACGTTATTAAAATAAATGTTTAAAAGGTTTATAAAATGAACATCGAAATCTCTAAGAAAACATAAAATATAAAAAAATCTCCTTTTATCTCTCATCTCCAAACTCATGAACCGTTTCCAATTCATTTTATTTCCAAGAAATATGAATAAGTAAATAAAATGTAATAATATTTGGATCGAGGAAAAATACACGCAAATTGGTAAACGGACGCTTTCGTGGAAAAACGATGTATCTCTGCAATGTATGGAATGGGGGGATCTCGTACGTCTGTTTGTTTCATAACTTATTGTAGTTGTAGTTCCCTAAAGTTACATAAGTCAATTATCTTACTATTTACTCAATAATCATTTCGCCTCCCTGTAGCAACGTTCCCGAAGAAACGTAATAACAGTTAATTCACTTACTTGTTTATGCATTTGTTTCGCAAAAATAATATATATTAGGTATTACATCTACTTACTTATCACTTCTCAGATTAAAGGATTTCCTGAAACAATCATTATTTCAGTCCACTGCTTCTGCTTCATCTACTACACACTAAGAAGCGATACGTAACAAAATATCATTAATTTTTATACCCATTTTTTAAAAGACGAAACATACACCTGTACATAAATATACTCGTACATACATACCCCATATTCGAGATTTACATGCACTACGATGCATACCTTTTTTATATATGTGGTACCATTCAATCAAATCACTTGATTCGTTATGTGCGTGTGTACAATGATTTGGTACGTTCAAAAGAGCTCTTTGGGGCCAAAACTGAATAAAAATATTTGACTTTGACAGTAAACGCTCACTAACAGTATCGGCCATGGTAAATAGTCAACTATCGTAGAATAAAAATCACACAGTTTTTATAGAATGGCAGCCAAAATGTGACAACATTAAATTACGGTCATGCATAGCTGGGACAAGTTCATGTCTATAAATATTGAGCAGACCACTTGTCTACGCGCGAGTTATGAATGGAACCAAGATTATATCTCATTAATGATAATATATTCAAATTAATAAGAGTCTTCAGTTAGAATAGCTTAAGAGAGGGCTTTTCATTTCATTATGTACAGTTCCGGGAAACGTCAAATCATACTTCAGAATATTGAGGAAAGTATTCTAAAAACATCATCATTAAAATATTAATAGCGAATAATATAAGACGTATTTATCAAATAATCCAAGATAAGATGTATACCGTAAAAAATATCTTTTTCCATTTAAAAACTGAGTCTGTAAAATATCTGCCTTTGATTTCGTAGCCGTAACATTGGGCTCCTAAACAATACTGTGCAAAAAGTGAGGATAAAAAAAAACTACAGAAGTTCGTATTACATGTGCAGGTAAAGGGTAGCCACCACAGCCTCATTCCTCGCACTCGGAGGTCCCTGTCGTCAGAGAGGGGAAATTAAAATTTTTGCATGACTCGACGAGCGCGATCCCTGAGCGGAAAATTACGAAATATTTGAAACACGAGACTTCGAGACTGTATCAGGCTCTAACAGATGAATGGGAAATTGAAAATCTACATTGTACTTGTTATATTTCTAATAACGTATAGCTAAATCTTTAGAAACGTGCGCTCCTTTAACTTTGGGTTAGCACACTTCCATTTCATTACATTGGATTTCCAATATACTTAAGGAAGGAGGTAAAAGGTGCACCAATAACAAGTAAACTAAAACAAAGTCTATTAGTGGTTGTATCGATTTTAATAAGGAAAAGAGGGAAAGGAAATACGGTATAAATAGAACAGTTATGTATTTTAACCCTTACGTAAACCTTGTGATAAAATTATACAATGTTCGTTGCTTATTGGCCCCGGAACTAGGAGGTGCCATCATAAACAGTAACGGAAAAAATCCGTTTTCAAAAAATCACAAAAGCTTAATTTTAAAATTAGTTTTTACAGTTCTTGAGCAGAATCCAAGAAACTTGATATATTTTTTCCAATTGCCACAAAAATCCTTTTGTCGTAAAAATGACACATTTTTTATCAAAACGTTTATGTGGTTCATGGTAAAAGATTTTGAAAAATAACATATAATTTTTTTGTTATACTTTACAAAAGGTATGAAATAATTTAAGGATATCGCTTTACGTTCCCATTTTGAATCTAAAACGAGAGTAGCCGATCAACCACAAAAAGTTTTACCTTTAAAACTAGGAACCATGTTATGATTTAATTTACCTACAGCTTTTAACATCCTTATGAACACCATACAACGATACGATAAGTGAGTACAAATGTCTGTTTCGGTACCGCTAAATCCCTTACTTTGTACCGAGTTTAGTTCACACTGCTTCCTGTCCAAAATGTTTAAAACTATTACAAATGGCTGCCACGTTGGCTCCCCACCAAGCGCGCGGCACCGGTGAGTTACCGCCCCGCCCTTTCTTTATTTGTACGAATAAAATAACGTTCTTATTTTCAAAAATGTCACGAATGCAAATAGCTCAACCATACCTTGCGTTGGCAATGTGGAACATAGCGAAGGAATGAAGCACGGTGACTTAGCATTGCATTTGATACAACACCTGTTAAAGTTGTACGTAAAACCGTAGCAAAGAGCTTCTGCTTGGCGTCACGTTGCTTAAATGGAACAAGTTTACCAGCTGTGCGACCTTTGAGCCAGTGAGTTCAATTGAACTTGCTTCTTTCTTTAGAATTCACCTATTTGTGGTTTATAAACTCGCTTTGTCTCTGTATCTGAATCAGCCCCAATTTCATTTATACAACTGAACTCGATCAGTTCAACTTAATCGTAGTTTACGAGCGAAACTGAGATCAACTTCGAATTGATTCTCTTACACAAGCCCAGTCAACCGTGGTTCGAGATAGATATGTTGAATTTGTTCCTAAATCTTAAGCATGTCTTAACACTTAAGTGTGGCGATGTAAACAACATGTGCGTTGTACCGATTATTAGTTCGTGTTATTCTGGGATCAACTATGTGTGATTCCTATTAATCAGATCCCTGTAGTTCCGAATATAAACATTAGCAACCAGTACGCTTCACAGCCCCTCCTGGAGGGAGCGGAACTTGAAAAAGGCTTACCAACTAGTTCCAAACAGTTAACAATACAAAACAAAGTTCCTGAATCTACATACTGGGCTCGATTCAGCTGTATGCCAACCTAAGCGCGAACCGTTTGCTTTTACTAACAATTGTACAGAGAGAGCAGCCTCATATCATTACTAAAGTTGGGTGTTAAATTAACAGACGTCAAAATTTCAAATCGGTCGAATATCACAGGTATGAAGGTATCAATTATTTGTTTTTAAAGGCCTATGTACATCGATATAACTTTAAAAGAGAATGTATGGTACTGTTCTCAACAGCATGATCTGTTTAAAAGCACAACTGTAAATACCTAATATGCTCAATATAAACGCATATCGTGTGGCGCGCATCGGAATCGGCCCGTTATTGTTCGTTGATACATTACGCATGCTTCAAGTTTCTAAGTCAAACATGAACCCTTTTGCCGGAAACTATTTTATTAAAACACTCTCAAAACTTGGGGACACTCTTTTGATAAATATTTATGAGCAAACTTATTTAATTTGGAGTTTTAGAAATGCAAGAGCCTGACAGAGGTCGGCGGTGAATATTTTGTACTTGATTTTATTACCGAGCTTTGTTTTAATTTATAATGTCATTTTATCACTTCTCAACAAGTTTCGAGTTTGATCCTTTCGTAACCAGAACAGACTCTCGAGTCGGGAGGGCTTGTGGTATTAACAAGGCTCTTGTCTTGTGGATACAAACAACTCCATATTTGTATGATAATGACATTAGTTCCTTCTAACAAAAACATCGATGTATAACTAACAATGTTGTTCCAAAAAACGTATACAAATATTTGTATAAATAAAACAAAAATCTTTTATACATGCCGTTATTGTATGCCTTTGATTCTCTCGGTGGTAGTTCCAATAGTTGTACCGTTCATTTCGAATATCTCGACTAAAAGCTCGCATAGCCGATGATAGTTTCCAGGCAAAAGTTTTGTAATTCTCGCTGTTAGGTCAAAAATGGAATTCAGCCGAGCGGCTAAACTAAGACTTTTATGAAAATACTTAAAAACTGTACGTGTAACTGGATGGTTGCAAAATATTTCAAATTCCCCGCAAGTTAAACATTATAAAATTTTGATAGAGGATGCTCTTTCTGTGTAGGGTGTACGCTTTCTAACGTAAAGCAAGCCACATTAAAATCTTGTTATGCTTCTTTTGAGCTCTCGGTTTTCAACGGTGTTCATAGCTTCTCATTATTTTCGTAAGTAGAAAACTATTTCGTTGACTATTTGTACAAAAAGCATGCATTATTTGTATATAATAACTTATAAACGTTGAAACACAATTCTCTGTATATAAGCAAAGATATTAGGGAGTCCTACACAATTTTTAGTCTGAAGTTTAGTTAGAAATTAGTCGTCTAAAGTAAGTGGTAGTCTCCGGCCAGTATTGCTAATAGCCCAATTCCCACCTTGACGGCGGCTCGGCCCAGACAAAGTTAATTTAGTTAGAAATGTCGCTGTCATCATATTTCATTCTGATCTATACTAATATTATAAAGCTGAAGAGTTTGTTTTGTTTGTTTGTTTGTTTGTTTGTTTGTTTGTTTAAACGCGCTAATCTCAGAAACTACTGAACCGATTTGAATAATTCTTTCACTGTTAGATAGTCTATTTATCGAGGAAGGCTATAGGCTACATTTTATCCCGAAATTCCCACGGGAACGGGCACAACGCGGGTAAAACCGCGGGGCGCTGCTAGTAAATGAATAATCAGGAAACGCACCAGAATGCGAGAAATTAATTTTCTTCAGATTACAGTTTTGAAGATAAATCACCTGATCAAAAATGTGTTATAACAGTTTAGGTTATTACATTTGTAGCTAATGCTTCGTATGGAGAAATGTATAGATGAACCCGCGATTTTACCCACAGTGTATCCGTTTCGAGACGTAGTTTAAATAAGCAATATTGACTGATCGCGATTATTTAGTAACTTGCAGCTTGGTTCCTACTGCGATGGGTGGCCGGTGGTGGCATCTCTATCTATGCGCTACCGTGCTTCGAACGACAAGTTAATTATGAATTTGAAACGTTTGAATCGTCAGACCATGTCTGAAGCTTTGGTGACACAAGTCCGACACCAAGGCCTACTCGAAATTACTCGGAACTAAAATACATCAAAATCTGTTTAGGATTGAAAGCTTCTGATAGGCAGAGAGACAGTTTATTTCACACTTGTACAGTATTAGTGATAAATCAAGTAAAAACGCAAATACCACCTATTTCAATAGGGAAAACAAAATATATACAAACCATCATTCAAAATATATATTTTTCTATAAAGCCGGTAAAAAACACTTTTTGCATAAGGGTAGGGTCACAAACACGGCGCGGCTTCCTCTTTGAATACAAATGATGGGAAATCGACCACTAAACTGTCCTTTAGTGTAAAGGTAGCAACACACTGATGCACGTAGCTAGATATATTTTTATATGCACGTAGCTAGATATATTTTTATATCGCTCTATTGCATATAAGTGCGTTCAATAGGGGTTCCTTAAATTAAGCTATTTCAGTTTAAGCACGTGCGTTTTGTATAAATTAATAATATATTTGTATTTCCAGGACAAATTCACACACGAGTAATTAGACCAAAGCTATAATCTATAAAACAAAAACATCCGTGCGCAGAGACGTCTGTGCACCACCACGGTCCGTAACAAGTGACTAAAAACGCTTAAATTGAGAGACCCTTTCATTTAGAAATTTAATACAGTTTTAGTTATATTAAAATGGTTTCCACATCGTTGTTAAATACTTATCTATCGCATGTCACTGGAAGACGGGCAGTCGAAAAGGCACGGAAAAATAAATATTTATCCCCTTTCTCCCACAAAAACTTGAAAGGAAAATCCAATCGGAGTCGCGCATAAGTTATAATTGATTCCAACGAGCGACTCGTTCGGCAGTCTTGAGGACCGAACAGAGATTTGTACAACTCAATGATGATGATTGTTATTGATGAGATTTCGTGTTTTGGTTACTACGACACTGGATTTAATTTTGCTAAAACAATGATACTATTTATCATCGATTTTATTTATTTACACTTCGAAATTGATAATGGAATGACTAACATTACTCAATAACAAGAATAGGATAGTGACAAAAAGGTTGTGAAGTACTTTTGAACTACTAATAAGATGAGAGGCCTTTGCCCAGCAATGTGATATTACAGAGAAATATTTACTTATTAAATCTTTATCCTATCTTTATTATAAATGTGAAAAACAAAGTCCGTATATTGCTAGTGAAACTTGGTAGATATAAACTACCTTATCGTAGAATATTTTATGGATTATGCGCAAAATGTAGTAATCTTACCACCGCTTATTTGAGCTAAGTATTATAATAGTACCTTAAGGCACAGACGCAAAACAAGTCCTTAAAAGTTAGAGCTTTATTCAGATAAAAACAGGTTATGTAAATGTAAGTCAGATGGGTCAAAATAAAAAGGTATTTTTATTCTATTCGAGTCGCGGCGAAACTTTAACATAACTATGTAGAGCAGACATCGGATAGCGGCAACTTTTGGGGCCGAAGATTTGCGACTCGCAGTGTATCCTGTTTTAGATAATGCCATTATTTTGTTTGTTTGTTATTTGTTGGTAGACACTTCGTTAAGTCTTTGCTTTAATCTGTATAGTTGGTTAAGGACTTATGTTTGTTTTGGGAACGGAAAAAATAATTCAGTTGTGAACTCTTTCGCATGTGCTTATCTCAGTAGAACAAGGGAGAGATCACTCAACTCTCAATAATAATATCTCTACTAATTATCAATATTCGATTAGTTATAACGTTCTAGAACATACTTTTTCCGCCTAATTAATAAATGTAACTAAAACACTGTTATAATGCATTTTGTCTCTTTTGCTCTTAGGAAAATTGCCTATGTCAGAAAGTGACAAACCATTTAATAGCTAAAATGTTCTTAGTACGCATTCATTAATATGACCCTTTAAGTTTATAGTCCAACTGCCTATTATCCTTATATTACGCCAAACACACTTCTTCTCATTTTCAACGTCGCCAACAGTTCGGTCAAGGTCGGTTCGTGATTAGCCGGTACAGATTGAGTGTAACTCACTGGCTCTGGTATAATTACGTGAGTGTCTACTGATTGACAACGGTAGGGGCCGCCAGTGTCGACGTCTTAGATAGGTTGCACGAGATGGCTGCGGAATTAGCGAGTGGATACTAAATAAAACTTTTGATTTGGTAGTGAAGATGCCGATGCCTGAATGTGCATAGCATATGTTTTCAATTATATAAGTTCTCCATCTATGTCTTAAACATGTATTCCGTAGATTTATGTAAATATAATCTCTAAACGAAATAGCAGAAACTACACTTTTCAAAATCAAAACAACGTTTACATTTTTTAAATGTAAAAGACCTGAATCACCAGAGTTCCATAGAAAATATCAAAAAGTATCTGTCAAAGTATCCGTCAAAGTAGCTTAATTAAAAAGTAAATTAGTTTACGAACCATCAGCTAAAAGTCTTGCGTGGAAATTGTTACATGGAAAGTTGTTAATTACCAGTCTCGCTGGTGTTTGCTATCTCCGCTGACTGCATAGCCGAGTGCCCACATTCTAATACATCACAATCGAATCCTCGCCTTCAGAGGATTATCAATCATGGCCCAGCATCCGATAATACTGCTACTTTGCATAGAACAAGATTTGATCAATAATAGCTTAGACTTAGAGCTTCGTAAGTGAGCTTACAGTGAAAGATGTGAGAGGCGAAACTCTGTTTAAGCTCTTTGGTAAACTTCTCTGTGCGATATTATAACGCTATGTTTTCCTTCACACAGTGTTTGTTTATAAGATTGAATTACTGCAACGAGAATCAATTAAATATCAATATTGACAGATTTTTGTTGTTATTTTACTATGTACACATAAAATACGTGTGTAAATTAAAGTCTAATTCAAGTTATAAAAACAAAACACGACAAACCCGTAAATAACTGTCCCGTAACTAGTAGCCATCTATATAACGTCAACTTTCAAACAAAATTAACAGAATCATAATTGGTCGATCCATTTGAATACTAAGATGCCACAAGGGCCTTACTACAAGCACGATCGAAATCGTTGACCGGTCGATTCACCGGCCTGTCATTCCCTTAGGGCCAGCGCAGACAGAAAGGAGCGCAGCGGAGAGGATTTTATTAACGCACTTGAAAATCAACTTTAAAATTATTAAAATAAAGTGCATAAATGTTTGAACCTGACAAAAAATGCTCGCGCGTCCTCGACGCTACGCGGGAATCCCCGCGCGGCGTCGAGTCGGCCGGCGTCCGCGAGTACCTACTTTCAGTGTTGTCACTGAGTTTAAGGGCCAGCGCAGACAGAAAGGAGCGCAGCGGAGAGGATTTTATTAACGCACTTGAAAATCAACTTTAAAATTATTAAAATAAAGTGCATTAGGCTCAGCGCAGACAGAGAGGAATAATCCTCGCGCGGTCTCGGGCATTTTCTTTACGGATCGCGTATGCTCGAGCATGCGCGCGACCTCGCGAGCTTGCGGTGCTACGGATTAAAAATCTAAATAAATGACACTGAAAGTAGGTACTCGCGGACGCCGGCCGACTCGACGCCGCGCGGGGATTCCCGCGTAGCGTCGAGGACGCGCGAGCATTTTTTGTCAGGTTCAAACATTTATGCACTTTATTTTAATAATTTTAGGCTCAGCGCAGACAGAGAGGAATAATCCTCGCGCGGTCTCGGGCATTTTCTTTACGGATCGCGTATGCTCGAGCATGCGCGCGACCTCGCGAGCTTGCGGTGCTACGGATTAAAAATCTATGAAAGTAGGTACTCGCGGACGCCGGCCGACTCGACGCCGCGCGGGGATTCCCGCGTAGCGTCGAGGACGCGCGAGCATTTTTTGTCAGGTTCAAACATTTATGCACTTTATTTTAATAATTTTAAAGTTGATTTTCAAGTGCGTTAATAAAATCCTCTCCGCTGCGCTCCTTTCTGTCTGCGCTGGCCCTTAAAGTTGATTTTCAAGTGCGTTAATAAAATCCTCTCCGCTGCGCTCCTTTCTGTCTGCGCTGGCCCTAAATGTTTGAACCTGACAAAAAATGCTCGCGCGTCCTCGACGCTACGCGGGAATCCCCGCGCGGCGTCGAGTCGGCCGGCGTCCGCGAGTACCTACTTTCATAGATTTTTAATCCGTAGCACCGCAAGCTCGCGAGGTCGCGCGCATGCTCGAGCATACGCGATCCGTAAAGAAAATGCCCGAGACCGCGCGAGGATTATTCCTCTCTGTCTGCGCTGAGCCTAAGGAGAGAGATCGTCATTTATTTAGATTTTTAATCCGTAGCACCGCAAGCTCGCGAGGTCGCGCGCATGCTCGAGCATACGCGATCCGTAAAGAAAATGCCCGAGACCGCGCGAGGATTATTCCTCTCTGTCTGCGCTGAGCCTTTAAAATTATTAAAATAAAGTGCATAAATGTTTGAACCTGACAAAAAATGCTCGCGCGTCCTCGACGCTACGCGGGAATCCCCGCGCGGCGTCGAGTCGGCCGGCGTCCGCGAGTACCTACTTTCAGTGTTGTCACTGAGTTTGAGAGATCGTCATTTATTTAGATTTTTAATCCGTAGCACCGCAAGCTCGCGAGGTCGCGCGCATGCTCGAGCATACGCGATCCGTAAAGAAAATGCCCGAGACCGCGCGAGGATTATTCCTCTCTGTCTGCGCTGAGCCTTTAAAATTATTAAAATAAAGTGCATAAATGTTTGAACCTGACAAAAATGCTCGCGCGTCCTCGACGCTACGCGGGAATCCCCGCGCGGCGTCGAGTCGGCCGGCGTCCGCGAGTACCTACTTTGATCGTCATTTATTTAGATTTTTAATCCGTAGCACCGCAAGCTCGCGAGGTCGCGCGCATGCTCGAGCATACGCGATCCGTAAAGAAAATGCCCGAGACCGCGCGAGGATTATTCCTCTCTGTCTGCGCTGAGCCTTAGAGATCGTCATTTATTTAGATTTTTAATCCGTAGCACCGCAAGCTCGCGAGGTCGCGCGCATGCTCGAGCATACGCGATCCGTAAAGAAAATGCCCGAGACCGCGCGAGGATTATTCCTCTCTGTCTGCGCTGAGCCTTAAGGAACTTGCGGGATCTGTCACTCAAATCAGGTGGCCGCCATGTTTTTTGTTTCCCGCCAAAATGTATGAAGGTATTCATTTTGTAGTGCGCGGACATTATTTGTAGTACCTACCATAGCAACCGTCGACACAGCTTTCATTTAAAAATATAATCTGTTTCACTATTTATAAAAACGTCAAAGTTACTTGACAGTTGTAATGTCAGTTTGTTATTGATTGCTAATGAAGTTGGTAGTTTGGTAGAATAGAATGTATGTAGGAATTCCGCGTCACGCCGTTGAGGTTAAAACAGTGTCAGTGGGATTGTTTTTGTTAATATAGTGTTTTGTGGTTTATTTAAGGATTTACCGTGCAGATTTATTGTGTCGTCCTACTAACAACTTAAGTGTTTACTACTAACTTTGATATTTGGTAAGTGAAATATGGACTTAATGCTCCCAGACCCGCCTCCTAAACCGCCTGATATTACTCCTTGCCCTCCTACTTCTACGGAATGCCAAGCTATTGGTAATAAAAGACGCATGGAGGTTGACGAAGTTATGCCTCAATCGCCTAAAAAAACTATAACGGATCCGGACTTAGCGTCAGCTTCGTTACAAACCGTTTACCTTCATCCAGAGATGGTTTTAGGTATCAAAGCATACAAAAATACCGATGTTGGACCTTTTAAAGTTATTGTCTCTCGCACCGAAGAAGATCTGTCTGCCGGAACTACCATCAGACCAATTAAATTTGGCCAATTCCTCCATCACAACAAGATCACCAACATATGTAAAGACGGTATTAAAAGAATGGGTAGGAATAAAATATCGGTTGAATTCTGCTCAGCCGATGATGCTAACAAATTTATTGGCAATCCCTTAGTTGCCCAGCATAAATACTCAGCTTCCATCCCCTCTTACAACATCTCTCGCATGGGAGTTGTACGAGATGTCCCAGTAGATATTTCTATGCAGGAGTTTGTTGAGACTTTAATCCTTCCCCATGGCTGTGGTTTTGTTTTAAAAGCTCGTCGCATCAATAAAAAAAAACAAAATGAAGGTAAAATTGAATGGGTCCCAACTCAAACCGTAGTGGTCACATTTCACGGCCAAGTCCTCCCATCCCATGTGTATTCTTTTAATACCTCTCTTCCCGTTGACATCTACACATACCCTACCATCCAGTGTAACAACTGCTGCAGGTTTGGACATATTGCGGCACAGTGCAGGTCAAAGCCTCGCTGTTACAAATGCTCTCAACCGCACACAGGAAACAGCTGCGATGTAATAGAATGCAATGCCACCTGCCTTCACTGCTCTGGTAGACATTTTGCCACTAATAAGACTTGCCCCGAACATGACCGCCAAAAATCAATAAAAGTTGTCATGTCCAAAGAATCTATTTCATACGAGGAAGCATCCACCCACTTTCCCAAAGTCACCCGTTCCTATTCAGAGATGGCGGCCCGTGAAGCTCCATCTACATCACCCTTCATTCAGTTCAATTCTCCAAATCCTCTCCCTAGCAACTCCACTCACTCCTACCGGAAAACAGTGTTCATCAACCCGAAACCCAAAGTTCCTCTTGGTAAAAGCTTTGATGCCTCAGCTCATCAAGCTATTACTGCCACCGAGAAGTCCTCACTCCCTAATGGCTGTGCCTTAAACGGTCAAACCTCCAACCCAGAGAACTCCCAAGAAAATATCATACAACTATTGATTAGTATGCTTATCCAACTTCTATCGCAAAACCAAATCTCCTTACCGTCCCACGTTGCCCATCAACTATCCCAACTCATCCCTACCACCAGTCATGGCTCCAACCACCGCCCTTCAATGGAATTGCGGGAGCATCAGACCGAAAAGGCCTGATCTATACTCCCTTCTTAATAAATACACACCATCGGTAGCGGCCATCTCGGAGACTTGGCTGGTCCCTGGGTCCAAGTTTAGGATCCCGGGCTACGCTTGTCTGCGGGATGATCGTGCCGATGGATATGCTGGTTGTGCCCTTTTTATTAAAAGGTCACTTATCTACTCCCAAATCCCACTCCCTTTTCAATCCCCCTTCCTCAATATAGTCGCTGCCAGAGTTCTAAATATTTCCTTTGTTTCTTTGTATATTCCCCATCCAAATTCTTCGCTCATCCCTGATATTCTCGCTCTTCTTTCCTCTGTTCCCAGTCCCGTGGTTGTGATGGGCGACTTTAATGCTCACCACAGGTCTTGGGGGTCTCATAGAGATGATTTGTTTGCTCTGTCATTGATGGAAATTTTTGACGAGTTAAACATATGTATTGCCAATGACGGCTCCCCGACTCGCCGCACTCGCCCCTCTCAGGACCCTAGAAGCGCTGTTGATCTCACGGTCACTTCGCCCTCCATCTCTACTCGTATTTCCTGGCGTACTCTTCCAAATTCCCATGGTAGCGACCATTTCCCGATCCTAATTTCTCTCCCCAATAGTGTTGTTCCACAAGTTAATCGTTCTCCTCTCCTAAAATATAGATTGTCTGGTGCAAATTGGAACTCCTTCTCTTCCTCCTTAAACCAAAGTCTCCAATCTCTTCCCCCCATTAATGCTGACAATGCCCTGAGATGTTATGACCTCTTTGTTGAGGCTTTGATATCTAGCGCTGACACCAACATCCCTATAAAATCTGACCAAAATTTCCGCATTTCCGTTCCCTGGTGGGACTCCGAATGCTCCTCCGTAGTCCGCGATAGAGATGAGTCTGAGCTGTCGTACAACACCTGCATGACAACCGAGAATTTTTCGGCCTATCAGAGAGCAGCTGCTAAACAGAGACTAACCCTCTCTACTAAAAAGCGAGCTGGTTGGCACAAATTCTGCGAGAACTTATCCCCCAGATCCCCGGCATCTACTGTCTGGAAAAATATTAAAAAAAGACGTGTGGCACTCGGGGACTGCCGCGGTAAAGCTATTGCATTTATATTGGCAAGTTGGCGCAATCGACAATCGCCAACTCGCCAGCTCGCCAACTCGCCAGCTCGCCAGCTCACAAACTCGCCAGCTTGCCAACTCGCCAGCTCGCCAGTTCGCCAGATCGCCAACTCGCCAGCTCGCCAGCTCACAAACTTGCCAGCTCGCCAACTCGCCAGCTCGCCAACTCGCCAGCTCACCCCTCTCTCACCTCCCTCTCTCATCCCCCTCTCTCACCCCCCTCTCTCACCCCCCTCTCTCACCCCCTCTCTCACCCCCCTCTCTCACCCCCCTCTCTCACCCCCCTCTCTCACCCCCCTCTCTCACCCCCCTCTCTCACCCCCCTCTCTCACCCCCCTCTCTCACCCCCTCTCTCACCCCCTCTCTCACCCCCCTCTCTCACCCCCCTCTCTCACCTCCCTCTCTCACCCCCCTCTCTCACCCCCCTCTCTCACCCCCCTATCTCACCCCCCTCTCTCACCACCCTCTCTCACCACCCTCTCTCACCACCCTCTCTCACCCCCCTCTCTCACCCCCCTCTCTCACCCCCTCTCTCACCCCCTCTCTCACCACCCTCTCTCACCCCCCTCTCTCACCCCCTCTCTCACCACCCTCCCTAACCCCCCTCTCTCACCACCCTCTCACACCACCCTCTCTCACCCCCCTCTCTCACCCCTCTCTCACCCCCTCTCTCACCTCCCTCTCTCACCCTTCTCTCACCCTTCTCTCACCCCCCTCTCTCACCACCCTCTCTCACCACCCTCTCTCACCCCCCTCTCTCACCACCCTCTCTCACCACCCTCTCTCACCACCCTCTCTCACCACCCTCTCTCACCCACCTCTCACCCCACTCTCACCCCCCTCTCTCACCACTCTCTCTCACCCCCCTCTCTCACCCCCTCTCTCACCACCCTCTCTCACCCCCTCTCTCACCCCCCTCTCTCACCCCCCTCTCTCACCCCCCTCTCTCACCCCCCTCTCTCACCACCCTCTCTCACCACCCTCTCTCACCCCCTCTCTCACCCCCAACGCACAATCGCACACAACGCCGTGTCGAAGACTGCCGAACTGAAACGACGTTAGACGATGCACGGCCTTCAAGCCACACCTCCTTCCCGTCGGATCGGGTAAGCGTGAGGTTTTTTTTCGTTACGGTATTTTTGGATTTGGTCCCCGCGCTCAAGGCCCGCGATAGAAGCTATGCAATAGCTTAAAATTTAGAGGTTCTCAGTCAGACAACTCAATCTCTTCAAATGACCCCGCTCCATGGATCGAGTCTTTTTGTGACAGGATAGCTCCCCCTTCAGTGCCTGACAAAGACTCCCTCCCCCCCGACCCTTATTATATCTCTTCTTGCGATCAATTTAGTTCCCATTTCTCCCTCTCTGAACTTCAACTTGCCCTTGACGGACGTACTGACACAACCCCAGGCAGTGATGGCATCCCTTATTCCTTTATAATTAATGCTCCAGACGTATTCAAATCGTACTTCCTCAACCTTTGCAACACCTTTTTCGATTACGGCATCATTCCAGAGTCATGGAAATCTCAAATTATCATCCCTGTCCTGAAACCCGGTAAAGACCCCGCAAACTCCTCTAACTATAGACCAATAGCCTTGTCCTCAGTTCTTTGCAAAATTATGGAACATATGATCAAAAACCGAATTGAATGGTATGTAGAGAGCAAGTCCGTCCTGGGTAGTTCTCAGTACGGTTTCAGAAAAGGAAAGTGCACCCTCGATAACCTTAGCATTCTTACGACCGATATAAGAACCGCCTTTCTTAAAAAAGAATATCTGATCGGTGTGTTCCTAGATGTGGAGGCTGCGTATGATAACGTCCTGCTTCCGATACTCAGGAGTATACTCATCCAGCTGAATATCCCCGAGAAGTTGGTCAGATTCATTATCGCCCTTCTGTCTCACCGTAAAGTCTCGGTCCGTGCATCAGGTTTGCACATCCTTAGGATGATCTGGAAGGGTCTTCCTCAAGGGTCTGTTTTGAGTCCTATCCTATACGGCCTGTACACCAGCGGTCTAGAACGTTCAGTCGAACCTCATTGCCAGACCTTACAGTTTGTCGACGATTTGGCTCTCTACATATCATCCCAATCCATTGATAACGCTTTTTGCAAATTATCCTCTGCTTTGAATAATTTAAAGACTTGGTTATCATTTCACGGCCTGTCTCTTTCCGCCCCGAAGAGTAAATTAGTAATTTTCACCAAAAAACGGTCTGTCCCGCAAATTAACTTTCATTTAGGGGATGAAGTAATCCCGCAGGTTACTTCAGTTAAATTCTTAGGAATCTATCTCGACTCTAGATTGACAGGTTCCCCTCACTGCGATTACGTGGTCCAAAAATGTGAAAGAAACATTAACGCCCTTCGCGCACTTTCGGGTGTGTGGTGGGGCTCACATCCGGTGACTCAGAGGTTATTGTACAACGCAATAATCCGCAGCCACTTGGATTATGGAACTTCTGTTTTGGACCCCGGTAATAAAACTGCTTTTAATAAATTAGACAGAATTCAGTCGAAATGTCTCCGGATTATACTTGGAGCGATGAAATCATCTCCTATTAACGCTATGCAGGTAGAGTGCGTAGAGCCCCCGCTGTCCATGCGTCGACAACAATTGGCGGACAATTATTTTTTCAAATTATTACATCTTTCTAACCATAGACTGCTAGACAAATTAAAATTACTTACCGATTTGTACGATTCCCAGAGTTCATCAAGCTCGTTGGTTCCCTGTCTAGTGACTAGTTATAGGAAATATCTCCGCCTACCATACCCTGTCAATCAGTGTCTTACCCATCCAATCTACTCTGCTTCCTTTGAATCATTAACATACCAACCCAAAGTTATCTTGAACTTTGGTATAGATAAACTAACCATAGAACCTAACAATTATTTTAATTCTAAAATTTCATCGGAACTTCATGACTTTCTCCTATTGTTTACTGACGCTTCGAAGTTCTCGGACAGTAGTCCAGTTGGCACAGCAGTTTGGGTTCCAAAATATAAAATAGTCCTCAGCCATAGATGTCCAGAACTCGCGTCCGTATTCACAGGTGAATCCATAGCCATTTTAGAAGCTGTAAAATTTATTTTATCCCATAACGTCCCCAAAGCAGTAATTTTTTCCGATTCCAAAAGTTGTCTCCAATCCATCGTGTCTAATCCTTTCCGGTCAAAAAACAGATTCCCTCCGATCCTTAAAATCCGTGAAACGTTGTTTCAGTGCAGCCAACGGAACCTAGACGTCATCCTAATTTGGATCCCAGGCCACTGTGGCATATTAGGAAACGAAGCTGCCGACGCCTATGCCAAACAATCGGTTTCTCTTGGCTTACCTGACCACCTCTCCTTATACCCTTACGACCTGACCCCTCTGGCTAAACAGTCTCTTCTAAATTCTTGGACAAATGCCTGGAACTTGTCAGGAAATTTGAAAGGTAGATGGTTTAGCAGAATTCAACCGACTTTACCATCTAAACCATGGTTTGCGAAATACAAAACAATAAACAAACGCCTAACCTCCACAATCTGTCGCTTGCGCCTAGGCCATACTTGTTCCCCAGCCCACCTCGCTAAACTCCGGATCCGGGATCATTCTCTTTGTGAATGTGGTCTAGAGGACGGTACTCTAGACCACATTTTCTTCAATTGCCCCCGTCAACGCTATTCCCTGTACAGTTCCCTCCCCGATGATATCCCCCGTCCTACCTCCATTCAATGTCTTCTGTCCACTCTTCCTTCTTCGTTAAATATAATATGTAAATATATAAATACTAATAAACTTAATCTGTAAATATTTCTTGTATATTTCCACTTGTTGTTGTGTTATGTGCAGTCTCTATATTAATGTTTTGTGTCATATATTTGTAGCGTATATGTATATATTTGTGTTTGTCTTGTTTTAGGTACAAATCTGCTTGGATTATTCATACTCCACCGATTAATACAACATTTACCGAACAACAATCCCCATCTTGTTTACGCCAAACGAGCACACTGACACTGGCGGAATTGCGACGTAATGTCAGCAGAAGCCATCAAACAAAAATTGAATTGAATTGAGGAATGTATGTAATTGAATTGAATCTTCGATCAACAATTAATAGAAGCACTACATACATACCTACTTATAGATATCATCATCAATATCATCTCTTTTTTTACTCGCTCGCCTTTTTGGAACCCAGTCTTACTGGTAAGAGTTGTGTCACTTTCGCCCCGTTTAGATTCCCTTTAAAACTAATCGGTGTTGTGAATTTACTAGTATTTCAGTGCCATTTATCAATCCATCTTGTGCTTATTCTGGATCTGGATGGGAAGTGAATTGCGGAACCACGCCGGGTAACCACATGTGTGTGTGCCGCGTGTGCGTATCATGGTTCCTTTACGGGACGCTTAGGCCTTTAATATTCACTTCATCCATCACCGGCTAGCCTTTGCACAATGCACTAAACCTAAGCCTTGCATTAAACCTAATTATTTGCAGTTTTAATATTTTTATAGCCTCGTGTCTTGATGTTCCCGCTTAGGTGATCACGTCTCCATTTTTACCCCATGCCTTGTTTATTTTATTTTGCAACCTATTTAGCTTGGCTTAATCTCATTCCAGGGTTCCACCGGCGGGTTTCCTCCACATGGAGGCATGTGCAAAAATCAGACTCTGAATTGTTGATATCAGATGAAGATCGATGAGTTACCTATATTGGTATGCATGATTAATATCTCAGGACTTTTCAACCTTTATATATATGTGTATCCTGCCCGTCCTAACCTACGGTGCACAGACATGGTCCTTAACAGAGCTCGAGAAGTCCAAGCTCAAGATCTGCCAGAGGGCGATGGAACGCAGCATCCTTGGACTCAAACAAGTCGACCGAGTGCGAACACCACGCTGCGTTCACTTACCGGCATCACCGATGTTGGTAACAAAACCGCCCGGCTGAAGTGGGAGTGGGCGGGGCACGTGTCGCGGATGGCCCCCGAGAGATGGGCCCACATCAACACCCAGTGGGCCCCGAGCGGAGCGCAGCGCCGAGGACGGCCGAGGAAACGCTGGCGGGATGACCTTAACTCCTTCGACAGCGAGTGGTGGGAAACCTCAAAGGATAGAGAAGGTTGGAAGCGTTTGGAGCAGACCTTTGCCCAGCAGTGGGATGATACAGATTGAAGAAAAAAAAAAGAAAAAATATATATTTCAGTGATCCTACAGCACCTTAATTTTTATATTCTAGCACATTATATATAATGCAGGATGTACATAAATGGAACAGAAATGTAATAGTGCATCATTTGTAACGCAATAATAGATAGATAATTCGAAAGAAAGAAATGTTTCTTAATAAGAACTTTAATCCTATCTTGACAGTGAAGACTGTTGGTATAGGTACCAACAGTCTGAAAAACATGGGTTTGTGGTAATCAAGCCATGGACAACAAAGTCCCTTACACACTTCTGTAATTAAATGATTAAAAGTGAACTAAATAATGGACCTCAGTGCCATAAAACTTAATAAATATTTTTCACATTATAGAGGTTTTTTCATTTCATTCATTCCCTTAACGCCTCGGTGGTCTATTGGTATGTGCACTCGCCTAATAAGACTGAGATTCCGGGTTCAATTCCCAGGTCGGGCGAAAACATGTTTCCTTCTTTAAAAACATGTCTCAGGTTTGACATCACAGATCGGGGTTGAGGATTTGGCGTAATCACCTGGTGATTGATCCTCTTCACTGAACTGATATTTTCAGTGAGATGAGAGGTCTTTGCCCAGCAGTGGGACATTTCAGGTGTGAAACTTCACATACAAACATCCTTACTTCATCATTCTCCTTAATTTTTTGAATAGTTAAGATTACAAATCGCTGGTTAATGAAATAAATCATAACGCATGTTCGTTCATTAATGATAGGCTGGTTCTTTATCCATTTAATGGAAACTTGCGTTTTCTATTAAAGCAAATACAGGGTTAAGAAATACTGGTTAAAATTGGAAAACACTAAGTGGAGATGTAGTTTTAAATGTTTAACATCTATATTGATAAAAGCTATTAAATAAGCTATTAGAAATTAAAACTACCAGATTACGGATACACTTTTGTTATATTTTAAATTAATTCATTTGGGATTCATCAAATCTGAGGTGATGACTGTGCTTATCCAAAGTATGGACTAACGTTTTCAAATTACGTCGCTGTTTGACATCAGCTATGGTTTGTGTTCCTCATCGCACTGGTCCCTGGACTCCGCTTCGTTTGACCAATAGAGGAGAGTTCTCAATCACAGCCAATCTCAAAGATACCAGTATAATCCAAAGGAATATTGCACTTGATATTGTGCTCTCTAAAACAGTGACTGGCCCACGTAGCTGACTTGGATGGTGATGAAAAGTCAAGTTATTCAAGAATTTCTCTATGTTGGTTTACACAGAAAATGACAAAAGTTTCTTGCCACATGTTGCGCCAATCTATTAGTTGGAGAATAGATTTGGTTTAGAGTACGTACTTATGTATTTTAGGTATTCTATATATTTCGGGAAGTTTCACACAGGTCGGTATTTGTGGCTATCATTTAGACAACCATTCATTGTGTTTTTTCACCAATTAGGCAGGTTTTCTTGAGCACAAGCGTAGTTTATCCGTAATGATATAGAAGTCGTTACATTTTAATTTCCTAACTAAGATATTTAAACTAAGTATTTTAAACCATGTGTGAATCCCTGTAATGAATATTTATTTATTTGTATTGTCAGTCCGTCTCTTAGCAACTCATCGGTTGTAACAGATGCGTTCAAAAATATATTTTCACGCAAAGACCTTTTTTATGCGTCCATGACCGCAGACGTGAATCATTTAAAGCATCAAGTAATTGATATAATCAAGAAATAATATAAACAATGATTAATTTAGTACTTTAAGTGTATTTTTTCAAATTATAACTCTCAACTGTTTTGAGGAAATAATAAATATAAAGCCCTGACATTAATTTACTTATATTTATTTGGAACGTATCCATTCATAGACACTCTAATGACTTATTGCAATTTGACAACTCGTTTTATTCGAAAAGGTACTATGTGCTTTGTTTACATTTTTTTTTCATTGTAATAGGGTTTATAATTGCGTGGCATTGTATTTTTTAAAACATGGCTGCGCTTTTAATTTGACACTAATTAGAAGGCGTCATGGTACCAAATTTTCGATTCCTTAGAAGCAACTTGCGAGCGATCAACTTCACGATCGTGGTTACCCGCCAGACACGCATTATAATATAACACCTGTCTTTTTAGCCGGGTCATTTTAAACAATTGAAATAAAGAAAATTCCGACAGAGCCAAATTTTCGTAGAGACCTTAGGTTTACCACAAGGAATAAAGTGTCAAAAGTCCCCATCAGTCCCATGTGAGCTTCGGGACTTATTCGGGGCCGAATGTCAAAATTTTAGGTTTTTTGGATTTTTCTCGGAAACGGTAAGTTTTATCGAAAAAGTATCTGAGAAAATAAAAAAGCTTATAAAATTCTCTATAACTTTAATTCTATTCACTTTTTCCATATTCCCAACCGTTATTGAACTACACGCTCCAGAAATGTAAAAATTAAGGACCTCGGGCAGGTAACTATGGAGCCTGCCCCAATGCTCAACAGTGACATGACCTATGTCATTTGAAAGGTCTTGAAGAGTTGTACAAGTTACTCCTAGACAGTTATATCGAATTCGACGGCCAACTCGGTGTTTTCGACCACCGAAGAATTACCACTGGAGGTGCTGTGGAGCCTGGACGGAATGCTCAACAGTGACATGACTTACGCATTTGAAAGCTCTTGCAAGTCACTTTTTGATAGTTATGTCGAAATCGGCGCCAAACTCGGTGTTTTCGACCACCGAAGAAAAAACACTAGGCGTATGTGCAATAATGTGCAGTTGACCCTGATCGTATTGCTCAACAGTGACATGACTAATGTCATTTGAAAGCTCTTATAAGTCACTCCTTGACAGTTATATCGAAATCGACGGCCAACTCGGTGTTTTCGACCACCGAAGTATTGACACTGATCGTATTGCTCAACAGTGACATGACACATATCATTTGAAAGCTCATAAAGAGTTTTATAAGTCACTCTTTGATAGTTATATCGAAATCGCCGTCCAACTTAGTGTTTTCGACCACCGAAGAATGGAGTTGGGCTATGCTATACCGAAGTATCGGCGCTGATCCTAACGCTCAAAAGTGACATGACCTATGTCATTTGAAAGCTCTTGAAGAGTTGTACAAGTCACTCTTTGATACTTATATCGAAATCGACCGCCAACGCGGTGTTTTCGACAATTGAAGAATCGACACTGGGTGTATGTGCAGTTGACCCTGATGGTATTGCTCAACAGTGACATAACTTATGTCATTTGAAAGCCCTTGAAGAGTTGTCCAAGTCACTCCTTGACATTTATATCGAAATCGACGGCTAACTCGGTGTTTATGACCAAAAATAAAAAAATATATGTACACATTAGTTAATAAAGGACCTGGACAAAATTCCATTCTTCGGTGGTCGAAAACACCGCGTTGGCGGTCGATTTCGATATAAGTGTCAAAGAGTGACTTGTACAACTCTTCAAGGGCTTTCAAGTGACATAAGTTATGTCACTGTCGAGCAATACCATCAGGGTCAACTGCACATACACCCAGTGTCGATTCTTCGATGGTCGAAAACGCCGCGTTGGCGGTCGATTTCGATATAAGTATCAAAGAGTGACTTGTACAACTCTTCAAGAGCTTTCAAATGACATAGGTCATGTCACTTTTGAGCGTCAGGATCAGCGCCGATACTTCGGTATAGCATAGCCCAACTCCATTCTTCGGTGGTCGAAAACACTAAGTTGGACGGCGATTTCGATATAACTATCAAAGAGTGACTTATAAAACTCTTTATGAGCTTTCAAATGATATGTGTCATGTCACTGTTGAGCAATACGATCAGTGTCAATACTTCGGTGGTCGAAAACACCGAGTTGGCCGTCGATTTCGATATAACTGTCAAGGAGTGACTTATAAGAGCTTTCAAATGACATTAGTCATGTCACTGTTGAGCAATACGATCAGGGTCAACTGCACATTATTGCACATACACCTAGTGTTTTTTCTTCGGTGGTCGAAAACACCGAGTTTGGCGCCGATTTCGACATAACTATCAAAAAGTGACTTGTAAGAGCTTTCAAATGCGTAAGTCATGTCACTGTTGAGCATTCCGTCCAGGCTCCACAGCACCTCCAGTGGTAATTCTTCGGTGGTCGAAAACACCGAGTTGGCCGTCGAATTCGATATAACTGTCTAGGAGTAACTTGTACAACTCTTCAAGACCTTTCAAATGACATAGGTCATGTCACTGTTGAGCATTGGGGCAGGCTCCATAGTTACCTGCCCGAGGTCCTTAATTTTTACATTTCTGGAGCGTGTAGTTCAATAACGGTTGGGAATATGGAAAAAGTGAATAGAATTAAAGTTATAGAGAATTTTATAAGCTTTTTTATTTTCTCAGATACTTTTTCGATAAAACTTACCGTTTTCGAGAAAAATTCAAAAAACCTAAAATTTTGACATTCGGCCCCGAATAAGTCCCGAAGCTCACATGGGACTGATGGGGACTTTTGACACTTTATTCCTTGTGGTAAACCTAAGGTCTCTACGAAAATTTGGCTCTGTCGGAATTTTCTTTATTTGATCACTATTTTTATGTCTAAAATGACCCGGCTATTTGTCGGTCGGGTTAAAAATGATTCACGTTGTTTTCAAACGAAATGGAGCGTAGCGCTACGACGTAGTGCTACGTGCTACGAGAAACTACGTGCTACGATCTATTTTCCCAAAGAGAATTTCAAATGCGTTTCAATAGTACAAATGTTATATCACAAGTAGAAATTGTCTGATTTTGTTTGATTTATACTTTGATCTTAAGTTTAATATGTTATGCCCTAACTTAACCCTCGGATATGTGAAACTCTCAGCAATATTGTTGTAGTACACAGATGTTCGGTTCTTGTTTTGTTTACCATTATGAACGGTGAACTGATATTTGGCGTTGGGACTCATTTACACCGATGAAGAACTATTGCATAACTAAATAATATGCATCGTATTGAGTGAGTGGAAACCAATGAGAGAGTTCAGTAGAAAATCCATTAGATGCAGTTTTGGTATGAAAAGGATATCTCCAAATTTTCAATAAAATATATTTTTACATTAAGGGAGTTGTTACAGTTAATTTATTCTCCCATTTAGTATCGTATACTTTTCCTTTTTCTTTTAATTTTAGTACATTAGTTTTAAATTTAGTATTTTAAAGGTTGATAAACTTAAAAGAAGCGAAACAAAGACTATAATGTATACATTATATTGTAAATATTTTCCTCAGAACTGCTTCAACACTTGCATTGTTCGTCCAAACATAATACAAAATATAACATCACATTACGAATCGGTGCAAATGCCGCCACTAATCCAATTAATAGCCGCGCCAAGCTAAGCGTACATATCTCGCGAGCGTAACACGGAAAGCAAACGTGGGGGAGTATTGTTCTATAGTCGAAACAATGAGTGCAATCATTACGGTACGGTGGTAATGCGGCACCGAAGCGATAATTTGATGGTTTTATTTGCCACAGACTGTTTCAGTTTGATTTGAATTACCTTTATTAGTATGTAGGTAGAATGTTGAACATCAGAAGCCTGTATCTTAGTTAATGCAGGTAAGAACATACTCGTAACTATGTAGTTGTCACGGATTTATTCATTCATTTCGAACAGTTTAGTGGCCAACTCTGGTAATTAAGTTTTTAGAGCACCTCTGACATTGTCTTACGATTAAAACAACCGGAACCGACCGCCTAACGTCCAAAACATGGTAGCGCAGATCGAAATGCCACCCATTTAAGTAGGGGCCGAGCTGCAGATAACTTCAATAGATAATCCGATTAAACTGAATTAGTCGCCTTACTATAAGTACCAAGAAATATGTGTAGGTAACATTATCGTCGCACTCTGCAGTACGTGTGCGTCTGTACACAATTCTCACACACAGTAACAGTTGATGTTTCTACTGCATTTTTATGAAGAAAAGTTTATCCACACAGAGCGGCGCGGTGGATTGAACTACATACCACCTTATAACCCATCTCGTGACGTAGTTTGACAAAGTGATGTTAGCTTATTGGGATTGTTAAGCAACGTGTAGCTTGGATGGGTGGCCGATAGTGGAATTTCTATCTGAGCGCTACCGTGCTTCTAAGGGCACGTTAAATGGAGGCCTTTGGGCGGTCTAAAACCTCCGCCACCAAGGTTGACCACTAACCTACTCGATGTTACTTTTATCACCTTAAACTGAGTACAGCATCGAGTTCTACTAATTACTATACCGACAAGGTATTACACAAAGTAACTAACATAGTTTGTTAACACGATAAACAGCACGTGTCGTTGTAGAGCTCGCATGCGGTCGATCGTTGGACATTTGTGATTTTATATCGCTATCATAGCAGTAGGAGGCCGATATCACACCGAAACCGAACATTGTGGCCGTATGGTTATGACTACATTTTGTGAGATTTTTGGAGGAACGTCATGTGGCGACATTTTTAGCTATTGGAGTTTGTGTTTTTTCTGCTTTTATGATGACTATTTACAGATTTTTTATATTGCAAAAATGTGTTTGTTACTGTTCTTTAGGTCAAATATTTCCAATAACCTTAATGTCTTATCTAAGACAACTAGACAAAAAGTTATCCACAATTACTAAAATCATTTATTATAATAACTGCCAACTATTCCAAAACTGACAAGAGAGATATTAAATTAATCGGATATCGATAGCGTACGGTGTAACAGACAGCCATTAATTCGTTATAAGTCCTTTAGTAAGATCGTGTTGTCGATGGCACACCTCCGCTTTGAGCGAGCTAATAGCGCGAGTGACTCGGCCGAGCCACTCGACCCCACTTGGACGGTGCAACTTGGCTATTAGTGCAATATTGTAGCTTTTGAAGTAAGTCCTAGCCATGTTACACGAACGGAGAAGTTAACTCACGAGAGGGAAGTTTGTAACAACATTGGCTTATAGCAAACCATCATAACTCCTATTGCATACTTAATAAGATAACTTGTAAAAGCTTGCTTTAATTACTTTTTCTTATAATTTTAACAAAAGCTTAGAGTTTGTCAGGCAGGATTTCTTACAGTTTTATACTACTCATTTCGTGATTAATATTTAGAACTTAGCCTGTAATGTCCCAGTGCTGGACAGAGGTGTTTCATCTTAGGGTGCTTTCAAATTATGCGTTTCGTGTCGGACCGCTGCGGTGCCGAAGCGGTACGTTTGTCGTATTGTGAACGTACGACCGTGTGTTTTCATACAAATCGAGCAGCACGGCAACAGTGCGGCGTCGGTACCGCGAAATAATTTTATTACGCACTGTTGCCGAGCTGCTCGATTTGTATGAAAACACACGATCGTACGTTCACAATACGACAAACGCACCGCTTCGGCACCGCAGCGGTCCGACACGAAACGCATAATTTGAAAGCACCCTTACTGAAGATATCCGTACAGTGAGTATTTAGAACTTGGTAAGTATAAAATATCATAAAAACGATTTGGTCAACATGGTAAATCCCGTAATTCAAATTAATTACTGGATATATTTTTGACAAAGAGAAAAATGTTAAGCACATTAATAATAATCACATCTGGCGAGCTGTATTAAAAGAACATTGTTTTAAAATCTTAATTAATCATTCAAACGTACAACCTGCGGGAACAGACGTCTCGTAATCTCACTCATAGATATAATTTATTGCATTTTCTTTCCACTCCAAGCATTATTTTGGAGGCAGCTGTAATACTTGACTCTAATTATGTTGGATCGTGTTCGGAAATGAAAAAACAAACCCTTTATTAAAAATACAGAATATGGATAACTTTGTCATCGGTTTACTAAAGTATGTTCGAGTAGTGGACAACCCTGGTGTAAGGAATATATAAAGTAAAGTATTAGCCTGTAGAGTCCCACTGTTGGGCAAAAGCCTCTATCTCATTGAACATATCAGTACAATGAGAAGGAATGTTTGAAAAGGAAACATGTTTTCGCTCGTCCAGGGATTAGAAGTCTCAGAAGAAGTCCGAAACTCAGTCTTGATAGGCGAGCACATACCACAGAGGTGTTAAGTAACTGTGTTTATTTTTTAAATTTAAGTATCTTATAATAATGAATGATTTGTCAAAATGCTAGTTACCTTTACTTTTTAGCATTCTTTTTGTCAACTGTATTAATAAAACATGAACATAACAGACTCTTAAAATGTTATCTCTTTATCTCTTCTTGAATGAACTATACTAAGGATCAAATTGTAAAACCCAAAGCTACGAGATTTGTTGCTTTTAGAGCAAGTACAACCAACTCTTGTAATATAATCCGGCCTTAATACTGTACAAACCGCCAACTGCACTCTGCACTCAAGTTGTAGCACTAATTCTAACCGCAAACATTCAATGTTTCTTTAATGAGTAGTAAATAAACAATTCTACGAATAAAAGCCGTATCTGTGAGCGCTAGGGAAACTCTATTCCAGAATAATCTTAAACAATCTTTGTTTATAAACTTTATATCAGAATTACTTAGCAAAGGAATCTTTGTTTATAAGCCCTACTTCAGGTAATCTGTGTAAACAAATAAAAATCTTGAGACTCTTTTGTTGCCAAAGATTAATTAACCGATCAAATACGAAAATAGCCTATGTTTTTTCTTAGCACAGTATCTTTGTTTACTTCTGAATATTGTTGGGTTATACTGACCGTGGTTAGAGCAAGTAGGTCGGCAAGGAGGCAGACGACGCGACATGCCTGGCGCCAGGAGTGGAGTGTTGGGCACAGAGTAAAGATTCGTACAGAAGCTCTGAGGGAAATTAGGTAAAGGCCAAATATCTTGCTCATCAGTTTTTAGCAATAGTAGAGTCTGCAGAAAGTAGAGTTTTAGTACAAAACCTTAATAAGACGACATCTCCTGAAGCCGACTAGCTGACGTACTATGGACGAGAACGTGACGTTTGTAACTAACTTGATATTTAGGCTTTTGACCTGAAGAGGGATATTATAGACCAACACTTTATACTTCAAGTCCCATGTTTGGATGAATACAATATCAGGATAGAGACTTAAGTAAGTTAAATCTACACTTGTTTAATCTTTGAAATCCATGGGAAAATTTCCAACCCCAACCAAACGTACTCACCATTGGTAGTTTGCAACCCATGGCTAGATAACCCAATCAGAACACAGAATGTTGTTTCACCACCAATCAGATCACAGTACAGTGGCGCGCAAACAGACACGACAGAACAAAAATAAGATTTTTCCAACGAAACAATGTGATATTTTGAGATCTGTGCACATAATAATGTTTAAAATTAGTGGAATAGTAATTAATCAAGCAAAGTGTTTCAATTAAGTGGCAGTATGATTATAATATATATCGATATAATTTTGTTGGTTATTTTGGTAAGTGGAACTGTGCTATAAGTATTTTTATAAGATATATTAGGATGTGTCGCTTCATTGCAGATGATTTAATTGTCTAGCATTGTACATGACATTTAAACGCTTCTTAATGATAATATCACTCGTATTAATATCCAATACTTGATTTTATACCAGTATAAAGTTTGGCTTAATGAAAGTACAAAGTTATCAATAAATTCATTGGTTTTTTTCAGCTATGTTTAACGGTTTTCACATGTGGCTACTGTGTTTACAGAGTGTATACTTTACAGAGAAGTGGAGAGGTATTGATATTGTTTTAATAATTAAACTTCTATAATGGCTTTTTTACACTATATCCGCCGAATCCGGAGATCACTTTTGGTTTAACCGAATCAGAATACTTAGATTGTTTGGTTGATCGAATAGCAACTGCATTCGGCTTAATGAAATTAGATTGTTTACACGGGACCGAATACCCGTTTATATTAGTCACCTACCGAGTACGGAGCCGTGTTCGACCTAACCGAATGTTTGAAACGCGCTTAAATTGTCGCACTCAGAGACGTCCATTAAATCGGTACTTAACTAATTGACGGAACTTTCAAGTCAAAATCTACACACTAAATCTTTTCTATGGAAGCTTTTGACGTCGCTGAGCACGAGCGTAAGTCTGTTAATTTTCATGGCTTGCATAAATGTAGTTTCTAAAATGTTCGGGTAAGCATTTATTAAACGCTAAAATCCGATTTACGATGTTCCGAAAAAGCAGTTCATCCAACTTCATCCGAAAGCCGAAGAAGTAGACTAACTAAAAGTTGATGTCACTTTTTTTTTTCAGGTGTCAATCCTTCTGAGACCAACAAGAGTGTTATTTTCACACAAAAAAGAAGGTGACTGCAGTGATGAACTCAGGTATGTCACATATTACTTTCGTGCCTTTGTGCCTTAGTTTCGCGCAGACTTGGACTGGTGGCTTGACTTGGTGGCTATTAGAATAGTCGCATTTCCATGAGAGCGCTTCCATGCTTTGGAGGGTACATAAAATTGTCGACCCGGTTATTTCAACCGTCAGACCATGTCAGAGGCCTTTAGATGGTTTAAAAACTCCAAGGGTTGGTCACTAAACTACTCGAATTTGCTTACTTATTTTCCCTATTGACCCTCATCCGATCATTACCTGCAATAAAGATAAGATAGGAATAAGAGCTTGAACGTGTGGCGTCAGGCGAAAATGTATCCACACCGTTAATTTTATCGGAAACATACGGGTGCAATACCACTCGCATCTTACTGGCTTTTGAGGCTATTAGGAAAAAAATTAGGTCTAACTTACGAGGATGCAAGGACATCTATCAAAGAATTGCTTGAGGTTGCAAAAAGTTACCATTAAGTACCAATACTTAGTAGAATTCCTCTTGCACTCTTATAAGTAATTGTAATGGCCAATACCCTGGTGTTAAGAGTTTTGTTCATTCATTTATATTATTATTTTAATTACATTCATTCATTATTTGTTTAAACGGGAACTAATTACTATAATAATGACATTAACGTACATTCATTTAGCCATTACCAACACCCTAATATACAGCACAGCGTATACAAACCTCTTCATGGTATCCTCTCTCGTGTTCCAGAACAGTGGTAGCGTACCAGAATCCTTTCACCGGTGACTACTGCGTGAACAAGAGTCGCGTGGGCCCAACCGTCTATGAGAACAGATTGTCTTCACCGGACAGCGGCCTGTCTGACGAGTACGAGCCCTTACATGACACAGACTTGGTGGCTCTACCACATGTTCAGGTAAGAAACACTAGTCAGCGACTATCTAACCAATATTCAATCCCATTTAGTTAGTTTCTTTAAACTTACGTAAAAAGCATGCAAAAAGCACAAGCAATTCAATGAAATAGCACATTTTTAGATAGGTATTTCAATTAAAAACCCGCTTAATACTATACACGTAATATAATAAGCAGTTACGACCAAACAAAATAGTATTTTTGTACATTTTCATTCATTAAAACGGAATAAATGTCGCACAGGCGTTAGAATAATATTAGAACAAGTAGAATAACACTTTGGAACACCTGCTAAAGCGCTAATTGCAGCCATTTTAGTGACACTAACGTACAACGTTCCAACATCAACGAAAATATTCAAATACAAATCGGATTCCTGAAATTTCCATTAGAGTCCCAAAAAATTAGGTAAAAATTTGAAATTCAAATATTTTTCTTAGCAAAAAGCTGCCTGCGAAGTCGTAATGGCATTGGTGAGCTTAATGTGCTTAAACTATCTCTATGTGAGCCATGAATTAGTGAACTAACGCTCAACTTTCTTGCAAGCTTTTTGAATGAATACCTACATTTTGAAAGCTTTTTAATTAGTGTTTTATTCAAATTATTTTAAGCAAACCCCTCAGACAGCGTTGTAGTTGGCATTAATGTGTGTATATGACATCGTAGCTTCTAAATGAATGGAAAGCCTTTTATGGAGTTTTAACTATTATTGTTTTAACTAATTTATAAAATCCTTCAGGGATTACGAAGTGTTTTAATTTAATACGTTATTGTATAAATTATATTTTACTTAATAAAATACTTATTTTTTTTATTAATTTTAGGAAAACTTACAGCTAGGTAACAGTGAGTATAAAAAAAAACATGCAATACATGTTAAAGAAGGCCAATTACAAGTTTCCACTGATAGAAATAGATTTAAACAAAGACGACTATTTCACTTTGTAAAGTGTGGCTTGAAAGTGAGACCCACTAAATAATTCATTATTTAGTTTAATTTCCGGAAAGCCCTATTAAGCGTTAATATTATGAAATCTCCACAAATTAATCTATCAATTCATAAGCGAGGTGTTTTGTACAGAATCTCATTAACACTGCGGTCGCGGGTGGGTTTAAAAGACCCAAAGTCGTATTAAGAAGGGTAAAAGAAAATACGGTTAAGCATTTTATTGCTATGAATAAAACATGTAAGGGGATTTAAATGTTTTGATTCGTCATTTGAAAACGTCATAATGTATAGTACGAAAAGATTACGTTCACTATGATAAATTATTTTAGGCGTTTGATAGATGGATTATCCGATTTTATTCAAACAGCTTAATTAACCCACGACTTCCTTTTTAACCCAATTTCAAAGCTTCGATTCCTTGCTGAAATTCATAAAGGAATATTTGAATGAAAATTAAAATTAATGATTTTGTTTTAAACAAAACCTTGGAAATAATTAAAGGTTCATTAGATAGATAATAATAATTAAACGGTTTGAAGATAATTATTAGACAATAGACTTATCGTCGGGTCTCTGAAACCTCGACTTAATTTAAGGGTTACCGAGCACTAATTGGAGAAATTACAAGAACTGTAATGAGAGTCGGCATCGCTCAACCTTGAAATTAACAGGTCATGATACAAATACATGCAACCGTTAATAAGGCTCTGTAGGGATGTAAGGAGCGGTTCTTAATGGGGTTTATAAGGTCAGGAGTATATAAGCGAAGCTTGATTCATTCGATAACACGTAAAATGTAAAAATAATAGTAACACATAAGACAAAGGAACGTCAAATCAACTGAAATAAAGTTTATAACATACATATGTGTTCACATTGTATTTAATGCACAACGAGAAATGTCTGCTTAAGCTGGCAAAGGTAGTCTTTTCATCTCGTATTTAAGTGAGTAAATAGGGGCCTTTTTTTGACTTGGTCTTTATGAGAGTAATAGTCCTAATACTGTACCAAAGATACAAACTTGAAGAACAATTAGCATTTGCAGTCTTTAAACTGACTTGTTTGACACAAACAAAACTATCTTCTGTCAGTCCATACAAATACCACTGTTACACAGACAAAAAGAAGTACCAAACCAGAAAAGTGTCCACAGTCTCGGCACTAATATGATTGGGCTCTTATAATTATAAATTGTCATTAAAAAATACTTCTTTACCTTAATTTTTGTCTTTTGTTTTAGAAACATGAAGAAATAAAACCGCCCATGGTCCCGAAAAGAAACATTGACAACAGTGTCAATAAAACATGGAACTGGAATTATACTGAGTATCAAATATAACGTATTAAGTAGATAATTTACCAACAATATGATTATTAGCTGTTCGCCGCTGTCATCGTTGTAGGGTCGATATCATAGTTCAATATTATTAACCATGTTTAAAAAGCCATTTTTCTTAATGGGCTAAGTAAGTTCAAAGCTTTCTAACGAAAAAACAAGTGCCAAACAATGTTAAATTTTAAAGTTGTTATTCATAGAATTAAAAATTCAATTATTGTGATGTTAAAGTATTAATAAATTATATTAACTCCCAATTAATGTTTAATTGAAGCTGTCAAGTTGTTAGCACTTTTTGCAATTAAGAAAACTTTAGCAAAATATTACGAAAATATTTCAAGGAGATGTTTAAACTGAAGGAAACATAGTGAGCTTCAGATATTATAATATTGGATTTGTTTGTATAATGTGTACGGAGAGCCTTGGGGCCGAGACCGAGTGCAAGTAAGACTCAACTCTCAACTAATGCAAAATATTGTATTAGTAATAAGGAAGCTAGGAAAAGTAGAACACAAACAAAACACAGTTTCTCAAATGCTGACATAACAAATGAGATTTTTTTTAGATTTGAGAGTTAATATAAAGCTTTAGAGTTTAGAGTACCTTTTCACCAGATCTATTCTAAGTTACTATGCTTCTTTGATATGATTGATAGATGCCAACCGACCTAGCACAGCTACGTAACTCCAGTGAAAAGTCACCCTAACTCCTTCAGCACAACATAGCTGTAATACAATTAATCTCAGAACGATATTTACGATAATATATTCAACAGAGATGAGAACCAGAGATAAATCCGTGGTCAGACGGTTCAGGCTAGACTTATAGCTGTCATTTATTATACCCCAGGCAAAGGCATAAGTAACGTGACAAATGAGACACCGCTTACTGCAAGCTTAAGAACTTGAATGATTGATTCGGTTAAAAGCGATAGATAATCCTTTGAAAGTGTCCTGTATATTATTTTATTTGTTTTTGTTATACTTCGAATCGTACTCGGCGTAAACTAATCGTAGGTTTAAAAATACTAGCCATGCCCCGCGGTTTTACCCGCGTTGTGCCCGTTCCCAAGGGAATTCCAGGATGAAAAATAGCCTTCCCGTTGAATATGCCTATCTATTACAAAAATAATTATTCAAATCGGACGGGTAATTCCCGAGATTAGCTCGAACGTAGAAACAAAAAAACAAACAAACAAACTTACAAATTTGACCTCTTCATAATATTATAAGAATAGATATTTATATCCAAACGAAACAGATTACTCACTGGTTTTCAGGGTTCGTGAAATTATGAAGAAATTCTTTTAAGTATAAACAATACTTGAAGCGTAAGTTTAGGTAGGTAAGTATTTACCTAAACCTACTTCTTACTATGAAGTTTATTCAAACTGGGTAAGTGGAAGACAATCATAAAACACGAGTATAATGACTATTTTTTATAGCTTCGTTTTGGTCCTACTCCACGTCTAGACGGGATCATAAAACCTCACGGTAAATGAAAATGAGCGAGAACGAAAACTTACATTGTTGAATTAAAAATATGTTTTTGTACTGCCCACATATTTTCGGGAAGATTGTGTACAATTTTTTATTACATATTCCATTAATTTTGGGAGATTTGGGTACTTTTATTTAAGGCGACGATATATGTGAACTAAGCTAAAACACTACGAGATTAAAACCTTTTTTTCTCCATAATCTGTACTAAAATCATATTTTTTAAATACATGTTAATTTAGACACTTCAGTCCATATTTTCTTCATTTTATTATTTAAATTAAATTATTTTTAGTAGCTCTAATATATATGCAAAGAAACCCCCAATTTAGACATTTGAAACCATTTTTCTTCAAAACTATTAACCGCTAGATGTTTTTACAGTCATCATATTAGTAAATAAAAAACTATTGATTCTTCAACTTATTTTTTCAAATAACTTTTGTAATTATTTTTAGTGTTAAATTAACTAAAAACGATACACAGAACGCGTGATATACCCCTCCGGCCACCCAACAATTTACTCGAGCAAGCTCATTTGTATATAGCCAGCTCTTATGTAAACTCACACACTATGCCTTAGGTAATAGCTATATATGTTATTGTGCTTGTTCTCTTTTCTATGTAAACGGTTTGAATAATCTGGTTAGAATCTAAAATGGAACGTTATTTTTTGCGTTTTCAAAACTTTTGAAATACCAATGTAGAATCACATGAGTATATCATAGTTTTTTTAGTCTAAACGCTTTACGAGCTTTTACTTTTTATTTTGACGGATTAAAATTCCGGTGTGGTAGTTTCTTTTCAGTACTTGTTAGAACTGTTCCAATAGAACAGAAAATATGTCGCTGTCTTTTCTGACTTCGATTAGACATACTTGTTGTTTATGTTAACAACAATTTAGTATAGTATACAAACATTGCAGGTCTTCCTAACTTGGCGTAACTAGAGCTAAGTCAACAATTAGCGTCCACAACCCCCACTGCGGATTGTGCGCGCGGCGACATTTCAAAGGAAACTTTTTATTCGTGTATGTGAAATAGTGTTGGTAACTGGCTTCAGTTGTACAAACGAATATACAATTTTAAACGTTGGATTGCATGTTCTGTCTTACATTTATTTTTACTGTAGTTAAAGTTGTGTTTTTAACTTTTACAAAGTACAGACAAAGAGATTGTTACTGAGTTAAGCGTTGAGGTTTCTACCCATTACACCGTATCATACCATGACCGTGCTATGAACGTTTCAGCACCAGCAAAATATTAGGTGAGAATAGTCGACGTTGTTGGTTGGTGACGGAACGGTCTAGTGAGCATAGTCTCATACTTTTCAATACAAAGAATACTTTTTTGCCTGACACGTTCATAGCACGGTCATGGTATGATACGGTGTAATGGCTGGAGGCCTTTTTAAGCTTACAGTCTACATGTTACAATATACTGCTTGTTTATATTATTTTGTATTGGTCACCTTTTCGGGTAACTTTACATACAGGGTGAGAAACCAATGCTCTTTAAAGGAAAAGTACTCTTAATACTGAAGATCGTACATTTTGCTTAAATGAAATATTTCCTTATATTTACAAAGAGACCTAACTCAGGGAATCATGAACAAACCCGGGCGGTGTATAATAGTACTACACGTTACTTTACCGCGTCGTTTTATCGTCGCAGTGCGTACTTTACCGACTAGGCAATTCCCAGGAACACTACTAACCATCTGCTAACTATTTGCTAAGACGTTGGCCTCTCAGCTAACGTGAGTCTCACTGTCTGATGAATTCTAATTGATGTATGTACGTTGTACATTTGAAGTTAAAACACTACATACTACGGAACATTCGAAATTGTGTCATCATGATTACAGAAATGTACTTGATTCATAAAATGGTAATAGGGACAAGAAAACGTCTAGACTTCAAAGATCCTTTTAGAATTCAAAGATCAATCTATCTTATAATGTCTTCTCAAAATCTTCTTGTCCGTCAAAGTAAAATACCGCCTTATTAATAAACGCGGTGTAACTAAATCACTGTTACACTGTGTTTTGTCTCTTTTGCTCTTCGGAAAATTGCGAATGTCAGAAAGTGACAAACCATTTGATAGGTAAAATGATCTTAATACACTTTTATTAATAAGAGCGGCGCCGGAGCGGGCTGTGTGTATGATGTGTGTGATGTGTGTATGATGTGTGTGATGTGTGTGTGATGTGTGTATGATGTGTGTGATGGTGTGGCGGGCAGAGCGGTGGCGTGGACGGGTCACGGCGTAATAGAGGTTAAACTTATAACACCCATTCCTTTTTCGTATAACACCTCTCCCTTGGGAACAATTTAAGAACTTCCTCTTTTTTGTAATCGGTTCAAAATGGATCATGTTCAAGGTTCATTCAAAATAACATCATACTAATTGAGCGTACCGATTTCACTTTAATTACTTGAGTAACTTAATACTAGATATCAAGTTGATAACAATACAATTAATTATCCCTACGTTAATATCGCATTTCGAAAACAGATAAGTTTCAGGGTTGTTTTATAAAGTTAATTGAATAAACAAAGTTTCCGCTGTAACTTATAGAATGGGTATTTTTCATGAATTTTAATGCTCTCATGAGGACTTGTAATTAAAGCGGCTTCACTGATAATTAATAAATGTTATGTTATTTTAATATCATCAAAAACATAACTTGTAAAAGATCAAGTCCTAATTTTGTGTCTACAGTGGCGGAAATTCTGCCAGTGTGAAGATGAATACCATTGACTGACACATATTGAAGCAAGGCGAACGCAACAATTAATTCAAACTGTACCACAAACTATAGTTTTCAAACTATTAGAACACAAACTAAAGTTTGTATGAGTGTGTGTGTTTAAATACCATTTTATACCCACCACTTTATAATCACTTCTAGTGCTTATTACACTTCAAATGTGATAACCAACCTCCCCTATACCCGATGCTAGGTATGTACTCATAAGTATTGCCATTAACTTTGTCTATTTCCAACGGTTCGAGCTGGAGGCTACCATCAGGCTGTATCTTTGCTACAAATCTGTTCCGAGTTGAAATTGCTTCGACCTGAAGTCAAAGGAACTAGGAACTAGTAAAGTTCCCGTCACACTGGCAAATAATATTAAGTTGGTGTAAAATGTCAACTGAATAGTTTGAAAGTTTAATAGCTGTTTACCGCTTTAGTTGGGCGAGATGGATTGGTGACAAAAGTTAAGTATCAAACTCGTAACTTTAACGTTATCACGAGTCTTCTTGGTGGTTTATTTATATATGATCAGACATTGTCTTAAGACAATCGAAAAGTTTTGTACGTTTGAATTGTTTTCGGACAAATTTTAATTCGATAAAGATGTTCCGCCGTAGACGCGGCATTACTCGCCCATGGCTATCATTCTATGCAAACAAATATCCGAGAGTCAACAGTTCCAAATGAAATGTAATTCAAATAATAAAAGTTGTAGTTCGTAAATTATGTAAGTTTGTTTATATTACTTGAAACCGATTTGTGGAAAATGGAGTTGGTTGTATGTTGGCGATCAAAATCGAGAAGCGTGAAATATGTTCTACGACCTTAGTGTTTTGTTTTGTGACTCACATAAACTCTTTTCACACATGTATACCTTAGTGTAGCGCCACATCTGCGGAACGTACGGCGTCGAACCCTTCCGCTAAATATGCTCGTAGTGTATTTCAAGTTATGCAAAATACATTAAATGCGTTTTAGCTGAAAAAACCACCCGAAGGAAGGTACTCACTACGCAGAACGCGGCGTAATTTCGACTAATGTGTATGTACATAGATAACTTGAAATACACTACGAGCGTATTTAGCGGAAGGTTCGGCGCCGTACGTTCCGCAGATGTGGCGCTACACTTACGAATTATCGTGCTGGTCAATCTCTGAAGAGAGGTAGTCTTAGCTTATTTCAGTTTTGTTCAGCATTATCATGGATTTAAAAGACACATTTACCGTAAATTGTAGTACATGTTTGCCCAACAATATTCTATTTAATTCGTTTATACTGGTTCCTTAGGTTTAAACGAAACGTCAGATAAAAAAATGTAATATAAAAGTGAAGTGTATCCGTAAATATAAACTACATGACGTACCTTCAATTCAATTTTGTGAACACATTGCGATCAGCTCGGCCCCTACTTGGATGGGTAGACGTTAGGGTCAGTTCACACCGAGACGCGACGTGGCGCGACGCTGCGCGCACATTTTTCATAGAGCGACTCAGAATATACTTTATTCACTACACGAAAAGATACACATTACATTGTGAGAATTCAGATTACGTTGCACCACGCAGCACTGCGCCTCGAGGTGCCTCGCGGCGTAGCGCGACGTATCGTGACGCAGCGGTGCATCGCCGGTCAGCGAGGCGTCGTCCTGCTACGATTTTAAGATGCGCCTCGCGACGTTGCGATGCGTCTCGCGACGACGCGCGGCGTAGCGCGAAATCATTGGCCTCTTTGAGTATCGTCGCGTCGCGTCGCGTCTCGGTGTGAATTGACCCTTAGTGGCATTTCTATCTGAGTACTACCGTGCTTCGGAAGGCACATTAAATTGTCGGCACCGGTTGTATCAAACGTCAGACCATGTCGAAGGCCTTTTTAAAAACTTAATGGAACTTACTTAGTACGATCACAAGGGAAACGCTTCAGTTGATTCCGTCTTAACTAGTATGTTTTTAAAAAGATATCTCCACCGAAACTCCTTCTATCCTGGTACCACTTCAACCCTAATACAACAGCAGCAAGTCACAACTGGATCCTTTATACATGTACCTCATAATATTCATATCACACACGAAACCTATACTCGTAGAGCACCGGTTGTAATATAAATTAATATAAGGTAGTTCAAGTACGAGAGGTAATACAATATCTAATGTGCGCGCCCCGTGTCGGACCCGTTCACGCACTCTGAATGCTTTTGTACTGAACCGAACATGTACTTGGCCACTGATCATGATTCCATGGATGCGACAGGATATAAGTCCTGCCGCCTTAGAAAAGTGACAGCGCATTCTATGCTTGATGGGTGGATGTTTAATATGTTTTAGGAAAAAACATAATTATAATTTTACAAGAACGACGGACAAAAGACTTAAGCCTGGTTCCCACTACGCCGGACCGGCAGATCTGCCGGTCCGGTAAATCTGCCGGAAGGGCAATTTATATGAAATCGTTCACCGGGATAATGTGAACGATATCATATAAATTCATATAAATTGTACAGCCACTAGCCCTTCCGGCAGATTTACCGGACCGGCAGATTTGCCGGTCCGGCGTAGTGGGAACCCACACATAGAGTGTAAAAACACAAAGGCAACTGTTTGTCCTACACGGAAAGGAGTACGACTCGGGTAAAACCACGAGCACTAGTATACATATGATGTAAAGCCTGAATAATTAAAAGGTCTATAATTATAATGAAACTAGCAGCGTCGTAATGTATAAAAATATTCAAATCGTACCTGAGATTAGCGTGTTCAAACAAACAATTAAAAACGAACTACATCTTTATTATATTAGTATACCTAAAGCTCCTTGTACATTCGTTAAAAGAACACCAGTTCTTGTAGAAAATTTGGATTTTAGAACATCTACCCATGCAGTCATTTATCAATTTTCTTAGAAACTCAAGCCCAAAATTTTAGTAGAAAAACAGTAATTTAGTTACTAACAATTGTAAGTATTCTATTATTATTTAATTCGATGCTGTTAAAACTGGATGTAGCATTCGAACAAGGTAAAATACTCAGCTCTTTTATGTAACAAACCACACCACTATGTGTACTAAAACGAGGTGAATATTTTTAAAACGTTCATTCCATTCACAGTGTGCGCTTCCAAAGTACTAAATTCCTTTGCAGATAAAGTAAATTGTAGTTGGTGTTCATTATGATGCAACAGAAGAGACACAATTGAGATTTGAGCCTCCTTAACGATCTACAAATGAAGGATTGTCGATTTATCGAAATTTTTAATTTAGACAAAGTATATTGAGAGTAAAAAGAGATTAGATTTTAATTTTTCAAAAATCACTAGCCGCCCTTGCCGTCACACCACAACACTACTTAGTAAATTTTGAACTAAAACCTCCCGACATTTACATTTCCTAATTTTTTTCAGATACAGGAAAAAGCGAGGTCACACATCTCAGTGGTTACCATAACTGTCAATAAATAACACACATAAACGCCTATCCAGTGCTATAACTCTCGGTTACAGTAAGTATAAATGCCGTCACAATTTCCCCAACATTTCCATAGAATGCTGGGAGAATTTTTAACAATAACATTCTACTTTGCACCTTTTGTGAGCGAAAAGATTGTTGACGCGTAATGTACGACGGTTTTACGTGCGAAATACTCGAGTGTTGCCGCTTTATTGATGTACTCGGGGCTGCCAGTTAACTGAACATTAATTATCTTTTTTAACGGAATTAGGGTCTACTCTTTTCAGAATTGTTTCGGTATTGTTATCTCTTTTATCTTAGCTATACACTGAATTTTTGCAGGCCATCGATATCTTAACTGACGCAGTGCGATTGCTAGTTTGCTAGTGAATGTGATTAGGCTGAGCATGACTGTGTAAGATGTATTAATAACTTATTATTAATTAGAGGTGGGTTCTACTAGAAGGAAAGATCTCTGCTTTCCTCTCAAGCCTCGCGTTCTCACGGGATGAATCATCAATGTTTGAAATTTTTAGATCAACTACGAGGTTTGCCGCCCTATGTAAGTTCAAGTAAATCTTCTAATATATAAAATTCTCGTGTCACGGGGTGCGTGGTTGAACTCCTCTGAAACGGCTCGACTGATTCTCATAAAATTTTATGTGCATATCGGGTAGATCTGAGAATCGGACAACATCTATTTTTCATCCCGAAATTCCCGCGGGAACAGGTACAACGCGGGTGAAACCGCGGGGCGCAGCTAGTGTTTACTATATAATCGAGAATGAACTTGTATAATATAATTAAGGACCCACAAGACATTTTTTACTATCGTTTTACTATATTGTGGCTCTTGAAAATACTAGTTGTTCAGCAAAACAGTAAGTTTTTCCGTAACAATAACGTATCTGTATCGAGGTCGAGCCAATGGATTTACGACGTCCGACTGAATCAGCTCTCTGATGTTATTGTCAGCGGAAATACTAGATAGACAGCCGCACTATTTTGGAAACACGCTCTTAAAAAGACATATAACAACAAATAAAGAACAGTTTATGAACTTAAAGTAGTTATAAATAGAGGTGTTTTGTGCCATATAACGCGAGTGAGTAATCTATACGAATATTATAAAGCTGAAGAGTTTGTTGTGTTTGTTTGTTTGTTTGTTTAAACGCGCTAATCTCAGGAACTACTGGTCCGATTTGAAAAATTCTTTTTGTAATGTATAGCCACATTCAACGGGAAGGTTATAGGCTATTTTTCATCCTGGAATTCCTACGGGAACGGGCACAACGCGGGTAAAACCGCGGGGCGCCGCTAGTTTTATATAATACTAGCAGTGCCCCGCGGTTTCACCCGCGTTGTACCCGTTGCCGTGGGAATTTCAGGATGAAAAGTAACCTATAACCTTCCCGACGAATGTGGCTATCCATTACAAAAATATTTTTTCAAATCGGACCTGCAGTTCCTGAGATTAGCGCGTTCAAACAAACAAACTCTGCAGCTTTATAATATTCATATAGAATTATAGATATTATTTTAAACTCACGTTCTAACTTGTATAGTTACTAAATCTTACAACACCATAATTTGCTAAGTAAAATCAGTAAAAACCAGGCTTTTCTATAATATCACTTAAAGTCTATCTTATACGAAAAGTAAGTAAGTGTCCCATTTACCGTAGTGTTATAGTCACGCGACTGTTAGCATTATACACGTCGGCCCGCCATTCAGAGCCAAATGGTCGGATCTCGTGCTTGACCACATTTAACGATCAACTCCTTCAAAGAGCTAATAGACGAAAACCAACTGAAAATATCACTTTCAGAATAACTAAAAAAACTGCACTCCTATATAACATATCTCACTCATTTCTCTCACAAAAAAGCCTTAAACAAACCCCCAAATAATTTTCCGGCTGATTACATTTCAAACTGTGAATATGACATGTGAAATATGTCCGGATTTTTGTCCGGATTATCTTCTTGGGCCGGAATAGCGCCGGAGTCCGCCAGTCGTTTACCCTACGGCTAGTTTTGACATTGTCCCGGTAAAGGTTTCTTTGGAAATAGCTTTCTTTTTATGACTAGCCTAGTTTTTGCACTGGATTGGAATTGATGTGTGTTTGGGGTCGATTGTGTACGGAGCCGGCGCTTTTATAGGCATTGGTGATGGGTAAAAGAGAATATAGACAAAAGATGACAAAATCTTCAAACTATAGTACTAATGGTTGCTTAAAATTTAAGTACAGAAACATTCTACATTTTCACAATATCTAAGCAAATTTAAAACGTAATATAAAAGGTAATTAACCTGAAAAGTGTTTTGAAACGATAACTGTTATTTTATTAACTCCATTAACAGAATGTTATCAATAAGTTAGGCTTATTCTGTTGTGAATTCGAGTCATTATCGGGCCGTTTTAGCGAATACTTCAATATTTATATGGCAATACTGAACGAATTATTCAAATGAGCCGCGACCCTCGTCTGTCAAACTGTACAAATGTTGCCATTAATCCACCCCACCCGCTGGGGTTACCAGATTTGAAATTTACCGGAATTCTATCATTGAAATATGCTTTCATTAAAATTTTGCTCGTTTTGATTTATGTTAATTTTATCTGTAGTCAAACGGTTGCTTAAAATGGCTGCCATGTCATTTATTAATGTGTCATTTTTGTATTTGGTACATTTAAAATTACATTCATGAATATTTTAATAAGCAAATATGAGTTTCTAGAAAAATAATAAGTACTAAATAAGACACAATTTTTAATAATTAAATCGCTTTATGGCCGGCCCGTTAATTGAATAGGCTATCAAATCAAAATCCTTTGAAACCATGATCCGGGAGAGAGTGAAAATATACCAGAGAGCGCGGAGTGCGGTGTCGCCCTATCCGGATAGGTAATGAGTCCGGAAAGCAACACATAAATCCTCCAACTAGGCGTTCACCTAAACAGGTTTGCATAAAGTTATAACAATTGATTTATTTTATTTTGAAATGTTGAGATTATTTTTTCATGTTTGAGTGAGTCTGTACTGCTAATAGATGAGACAGCAATAGAGGCTCAGTATATTTAATCTCATCAATGAGCAATATTTACAAAACAGTAAGTGCAGTCAACTACAAAGTTGATAAACACATTCAATATTATATGACACCTCTATCAACTTACTAGTGGAAATTTGTGGTACATTGACTTTTTCTTGCAAATTACATACACGATGATTATTTATTATTTATATCGCTTTGTCGTGACACTTATTTGTGATAACTTTAGTGTTCAGATGTTTTGCAATGTTGACTGTGTTTATCAACTTATAGGGTGCTTTCAAATTATGCGTTTCGTGTCGGACAAACGCACGGCTTCGGCACCGCAGCGGTCCGACACGAAACGCATAATTTGAAAGCACCCATATAGTTGACTTTACCTCTCAAGTTTAATTACAACTGAAACCGCAAAAGGAAACTAAATTCTTTCCCTATTTTCGTAGAAAACCCGTTCATAAACCACAATACTCCATAACGTAGCAAAAACAAAAATCCTTAGAAATCGAATATAGTTTCGAATAAACCTGTCTTTTTAGTAACGGGCCATTTTACTATCCGGATTTCCGGACGCCTCGGTATTGGCGTTCGGGCGGAATAGGGGCGGATTTAGAACGATTTATTTGGGTGGTCGGACTAGTGTTTACCCCGGGTTCGTTTGCTACCAGTGTCCGATGCAAGAGTCCAGCGCAAACATAGGCAAGACAAACATTGCAGCTTTGTCTGAGAACGGATTCAATTGGATTCAGTATTACAAATAGAAAATAAACATTAAATATGTCTATTGTTTTATTCCTATAGTTCTTTTTCAGTTCTAAATCAGACAGTCAAAATATAATTTATTATTAATTTCTTTGACACTTTTCGTATTTACGAGAGCGCTTTAAATATTTCATTCATTCAAAACATTGTATCTAATAAATCTTTAAAAAATATTACAAAAACAAATGAAATTTAGCATATTTTCGTCGAAAGCGAATGTAATTTACTTAGATACATATCTATTTGAAATTATGGATGTTTTGCCCGCCCTCTGATTTATGGCTGATATAAATAAACTTTGTTATTATATTATTTACAAAACATCGAGAAAATACTAGAAAGCGATTGGAAAACCTCTCCAATGCGGTTACTAAATAATTCCCGTTTTATAATAGTCTCAATGGATCTATTTCGAGACCTAGGAAACCTATTCTTGTTGTTTAAATCCTTCACATACAATATAATTGCTCCAATGTAGCAGTTTTGTATTACGTGTATTGTGTACTAGATTATTAAAGTAAGAAGTAAGGCTACTGAAGCCGATAGTAGACCGATGCAAGTCGGATATTACCTACCCTTGTTTTTAGGCCCACGCCACTCATCTCAATTTGAGTAGTATAAATAGTAAATAGGTAGTGATTATTCGGTCAATCGGGGTACCTCTGAAAGGATTTTCTAAAATATAACCAAAGAATATACCCCAATGGGTGATTCTGGCCCGCTCTGAATCTCCTCGTTATAAATAGAACCATTCGCGAACTACGTCCAAAGTTACCACAACGTATGACGCAAGATGGCTAATTTGAAAAGTTCAAAACGTACTGCATTTGGTGTGGCAGAAAAAATGGAAATAAAATTTTTATGTTTCTCGTTCCGTATACAAATTAAATAATTTTATTTATTTCTATTATCGCAGCACTTCTCGTTTATTTCTTTAAAATACGCAATAAAATCTGCAAGCACATTATATTACATACACAAGTCTCGTAAGAATGTCAATGGATACCTAAGAAATCTCAATTTCAAATCATAGGTAAAGTACGACTCGCGGGCACAGATAGTACTGTGAACTGCGAGAATTAGTTGTAAGCGTTTCTTTAAGCGAAACTTACTTACTGTACGCTATCTGCATATTTCCCACGGAACTACGGAACCCAAAATCCGACAATTCCCACTACGAGCGTTCCAAGTGCATTTTTAACCGACTAATGTTAGTAAGTGCAGTGTGCACGGTTTGTTAAAGTTTTTGCTCTAGCGATGCTTTCTGCAGATTAAGATAGGACCATGAATTATATATGGCACTCGAAGCTTTATTTAAAGGTGAAGTGTAAATGTTTTAGGTTTTAAAGTTTTAGACGTGTTCGAGTAAAAATGTTTCTACAGTAAATTATAGTGTTTTTAAGACAAAGGTACCTTTGAGAATTTTTTCTGAGAACCTTTTTTTTACGTTAAAATCCGTCTATTTTTGTGATGTTTCAAGTATTTTTTTCTGAAACAGACTGATGTAAGGGAAGCACACTAAACTATAATATCATATGTAATTATGTATTTTTCTTTGTTGCAAAAAAAAACCAAATTATTTAGTAAATTAAATAAGTCTTTATTAATCTCTATAATTCTCAACGTATACTAAATAAATATTCAAGTTCCATAATATATTAGGTGAGCTTTATTGACGTGGCATTTTAAAACTTTATGCCAACGACTTTTGCCAGCCATATAAAAGTGTCATGTCATTTTGCTACTTTATATGACACCTGTGGCTTGATAAATGCAAGTCATGTTGTGTCATCTTTTACATCGACATATCCGTTTGAGCGCCCGTTTCACTGCAGCCACGTAGTGTATCACTTGTTCCTACAAGAAAAAACAGAAATAACTTGAATTATTTGGGAAAGTTCATGTATTAAAAGTAAGTAAGTTTGAGTTATCGCAAAACATGGTGTCGGAGTTTTTAGATCGTTATGTATTGGTTTTAATATTATGTAAATTCGTCCTTAGTACTTCCACTAACAAAGTGTACTGATCTATGTATTCTTATATTTTAGTTTTTTGCGTCAAAGTTTCTACTATAGCATAAGGTTGCGTTTCCATTGAAACGGAGCTGAGCTACGCGGAGCTCAACTGACCAATTACAATGCATCACGGAAAGATTGTGACAATGTCAATGCGTCGATAGACAATCCCAATACGCAGTGATTGGTGCATCGGGTTCCGCGCCACACCGCTCCGGTCTCTGCTTCAATGATAACGCACCCTAATCCTTAATACTATAGCAGGTCAGGTTAGAATAACTATTCACAGTACATTTAGATTAGAACATCTGTTGTTATCGATTGTAATAGTGTAAGTACCTGCATGAGGTTGAAGCACATGGCGACGAGCGCCATGCCCAGCATGAGGTACAGCGAGCACACGATGAACGAGGTCTCAATGCGCGGCGTGTACGTGCGCTCGCCCGGCACGAAGTCGCCGAACCCTATACTGTAACACAACCACATATTACTTTAGAACCGTTCAATATATTGAACAAACTTACAAATATTATTAACAGGTCACATTTGGAAGTTGTAATACACTAATATTATAAAGAGGTAACATTTGTAAGTTGTTTGTTTGATCTAATCTCGGGAGTTACCATTTCGATTTTAATCATTCTTTTTGTAATAGTAATCCACACATTCGACGGTAAGGTTATAGATGTTATTCATCTCGAAATTCCCAAGAAAACGGGTACAACGCGATTGAAACCGTAGGGCGCTGCTAGTGTATTTTTACCAGATTAAAAGACATCGATTTTTTTATGTTCAAGCGAAATTGAGTCGAGTTGACATTGAACCGCTAAGGGCAAGTAGCGGTCGTATCGTGACATTTTGACTGACCGATGCGTTAACCTAACCTAACCTTAGTACTACTGCATGGCATAGGCTTTTACGCTCACTGGAAATATTTTTATAGAGCCAAATATTGGAGCGTGAGGGTTTTGTCGTAATATTCACCTGCTAAGCGAAATAAAGCAAAAGTACGCGCCGTCTAGTTGGTCCCATTTCTCCCACATCCCGAGCAACATTGAGCCGAATATAAGATAACTGAAACAAAACACAACTTCAATACAATTTCTCCATGTATGCCAATGCCAAGTTAACATTAAGCGTCGCTTTCATTGACTGAGTTTATCTGTATACCAATTTATTTATTTTACTATACGATGTTTTACAATTATCTATATATATAAAACAAAGACGGGTTTGTTACACTTATAACACTTATAACTCGAGATCGGCTAGATCAATTTTCATGGTTTTTGTTTCGCTGGATTTGTCTCCGCCCTGAATAGCAGAATACATTTTAAAACTATATTATAAAACAAAGACGGGTTTGTTACAACACTTATAACTCGAGATCGGCTGGATCAATTTTCATGGTTTTTGTTTCGCTGGATTTGTCTCCGCCCTGAATAGCAGAATACATTTTAAAAACAATGAAAACTTGGAATAAAAATCTCAAAATTCCCACGGTAACGGGGGCGCTGCGGGTGAGACCGCGGGGCACAGCTATATTTAATAAAAGTGACTGTTTAAAGCCAAGTTAACATTAAGCGTTGCTACCATTGACTGAGTTTATATATCAAGGTTGAAATGAAATCAGACGAGGTGATGCCGATTCTATTGACTCACTATCTCACAGTCTGTAAACTCCATCAATGTACACGATGCTTTAGTAAACAGAGATACAAATAGTTAATTAAAAACATACTTTATTTACGTACATATAAGGTTCAATATGCTCACCTCACTAATATCATAACACATACACTAATAGGCACAGTGATAGTTTGAGCGTCGAAGGTGACGTAGCTGAACTCTGACGTCACGGAGCTGAGCGAGGGCAGCGCCGGCGCCGGTGCGGACACGCTGCGCAAGTACATGTCGCGTCTGGAAACACAGGACACTACATGTGGGTATGTTACCATATATGTATGGTTAAAGTTAGTTCCAGTAAGTGGCCCTTGCTAACGGCCGGTTCACACATGTCTCCGCTTACTGTTCCGTTTTATCGTGTACGTTTTTTTTTCGTCGAGGGCGTATGTAGTTGTATGAGCGACTTCACACATGGCACAGTATTCCGTATACAGTAAATAATATACAACTACATACACGGCATTAAAGCATGCCATATTTTAACGATTGAAACAAGTAACCTTCAAATAAAAATTATGCCGTCAATCCAGGTACTGGCAAGCACTTTTCTAAACAATTGCATTCAAATATGGTGTAAGGATGTCAAGAACTATTATTTATGGACCTATTTTGAATTTTAGTATTGTGTCCGATCACAGAGCAGCGATACGCGCAGGAGTGCGCGTATCGCTGCTCTGTGTGTCCGATATAGCTTTATGATTGTTCTCATAAATGTCATTGAAGAACGTTGACAATTTTATTTTAGTGTTATAATACCGTATTAAAATGATTTTAGATCATTTCCTTACCTATTGTGGTATCCGTGCGGCTCCTCGTACCGCACGTCGTACTGCGAGTGCGTCCTCCACGCCGCGGGCCGCTCTATACTCTCCGCGTCGCTTATCTCTAACTGAAACAATTTTTATTTTATTTTATTTTATTTATTAGGTGACACAACAAATTACAATCGTTCACATACTATGGATACTTATACTAGGTTTACATTCTGGACTGTAATTCTTAAACGTGTACACACTGCATGCTTTAAGATCGGAAAGAGTAACAGAGGTGTTTAATTAATTAAAGAAATAACAATTTGAAATTAAAGGAGAGAATAATCAGTAAGGGAAGTATGTATAACATAGACAGAGAATCTATCGAAGATTGAAATATTAACAGCTGACGTAAGCGATGGATGGCTGTTACTTGATAGCAAACTAGGGTAAAAATCACCAAAAAATTTTATACCACCATACCATGAATGACCAAAGTCGTGAACGTGAGGGTACGACATCAACCACACTAACAACAACATAACCACACTACCGACAGAACATTCGTTCAGCTACGAGGTCTGCTACGAATCCTACTTTAAGGCTACGAAATCTGCTACGAATGGAATTTGCTACGATATTTGCTACAATTTTCTTAAGAGGAAGCACTTGCAACTTCTAAGGTATTCAAGATATGCTATTAATGTTTTAGCTACTGAAATAAAGTATTTACCTGTGCTCTCAATGCAAGAGCTCTTCTCCTACCACAATAACTACCCCGACAGAGGCACAGCAATGCGTATACGCACTTAAACCAACCCGCAAGCAGCGACCCTATGGACAAGGTAATATTATTATTATCGTATTGTATCAACTACACAATTTCGCAATCTGTTATAGTACGATACTCACCTACGTTAGAAAGGTATAGTAGAAATAAAGGCATTCCCAGAAGCGCGTAGAGTATGGTCGTCACTTTCCCCCAGTTGGTCCGTGGAGTTAAATGACCGTAACCTGGACAAAACACAATTTCAATTCACAAATTCGTTCAAAATCTGCAGTCAAAACATAACAACGACTAATTGATTAATCCACGCCTCCGTTGTTATATTGCCCTTTTGATGTTTAAATTATGCCGTTAGAAAGGCCTTGTTATGTTATTTTCACGTAAGAAACCAAAAAGCAATTCATTTTGAGGGATTAGATTATTCCTGCAGTGAAATCCGTCAGCAGTTAGACAGAATAACACATTATGGGCATATAAGTAGTTTATCTTTACTTTACTTCTTAAACTTCTTTATATATACCCGACAATGCTTACCAATAGTAGTGATAACAGTCAATGAATAAAGGAAAGAGGAAGAGAAACTCCACTGGCGGGTGGAGCGGCCGCCGTCCCAGCCGTGGCGCGCCGACCACACCACGCGCCGCTGGTACTGCTGCAGCTCGAAGCTGATCCTGGAACCAGTCATGGGTATAAGGAAGCTTTAGGGGTTACTATGAGCAACACTTAATTGAGGTATGAACCCCTCTTTAGCATATACAAACATAGCAGAGGTGTGACTGAATTCCACAAATCCCCTGTTTGGCAAAGCTGTAGCTGCGCTCGTGAGAGGAGCACACGTTTGAGATTAGTCAAAATCCACTACCGAGGTGATGTGTCAAAGATGAAACGTTAAAAGGAGTATTTGAAACTGTATACATTTTAAAAACGCAGTTGTGAGTTCTTTAAGGAAGCTTATGTCTTGTATGCTTGTATGGAAGCAAGCAAATATACCGTGTATAGTCTAGTCGGGATATCGAACTAACTTAAACTTAATTACAAAATACGATAAAGATTATTATTACTTGACTCGCGATTTGATTTAGAACCTAGTCGCCTCAGACATCAAACGCATCATGCAGCTAGACGGAAACCAGACGAGACGCCCTAATGAAACAGAACAAATTTAGTCTTCCTCTAATTATAAAGTTAAGCAAATAAAACACGTTTCTGCAACACTGAAATAGTTGAAGCCCCTACAAATATAAACACTATACGAAGTAGGTAGGTAATACAATTTATAACAGTCATTAATATCTTCAATTTGAAAACGTATGGCTTTAAAATTAATTACCTGTTCTCTTAATGTTGCAAATAAAATATAGTGTCTATTTCTAAAGATTAATATCTGTCTATCAATTGGGCGGTCGGCCGCGCGTCTGTTAATTAGGCCGGCCCCGATAAGATCCGAAACTCGTAAACAATTTTGTTGGCAATCACACAAACGAAAAACGAGTTTTCATTTTAATTTTCTGCATTTTTCACAATTAACTTACTTCAGTAATCACCCCGAGTCTAATCTTGAAATCAACAATTCTTTTTATTTTCTTGATGTTATTAGTTGACTCGTAATTTTACGGACTCCATTACGGTTAATGGAATTCTGTGTCTTATTTACTGCTTCGTTTGAACATGTAACGTAAAATTAATTTGTTTAACGTTTAATTAAACATAACATCAACTATCTGCCGTCACGTCTGAACGAAAGAAACTAGGATTAAGTTTACATAAAAATAATACTAAAACAACGTATACCTTTGTTTTTGCCGGGCACGGAGTAGCACTTAGTACATCTGAAAGAGCCTTAATTCTTTAAATTTATCTTCAAAATAAAATGTTTTTACCTCTCCTTGAGTGCAGTTTCATTAAATAGATTAAGTGCGAGAGTAACGTTCTGCCACAAGTAGTGCGCCGTGCTGTTCCTGTCTAACTCCATCTGCGCCACTATATCCCTCTCGCTCTGACCCTCTATTGCTTGAAACATGAATGCACCTGAAACATAAAACGATTGTTGACTCACTCGTACTCACTTTAGTATATTACTTAAGAGATAAATTATTATATTGAAGTGTTTGGAGATTAAATGAAAAACTGCACTTTATATTATGAGTTTCAGACGAATGTTACCATTATTCAACGCGGTAACCGCTAGTAGAAAAATTCACTATATCTAAGTAAAATATGAGAGCCGTGTTTTAAAAGTCTTTTTAAAATTACGATTGCTTTTAGAAGCGTCACATATTCCGAAGAAGTTTATACGTAACGTAACTTTGATCGTCGTTTAAGTATGTAAAAGTCAATGAGCGTTCCCCAATAACAAAGTGAATAAGCCGAAATTGAATTGTGTCTGCGTGTCAAGACGCTCGCGTTGAGTCGCCGTTGTTAACGCGTCATTAGGCTGATCCGCCGCTTTCAACCGGATGATTCCGTACGAATCATTCACTATTCACGACACCCAGTCAAGTGTGGTCCGCACCTTAATTTGTTCTTAATGTAATCCTTATTCTCTTGGAAACAGATAAGATAATGTAAAATATAAATGATCACTCCTTTGTGTAATAATATTAATTAACGCTTCCTTTTGACTGAACGTTCTTAATTATAGAATTTGAAAGCATTTCTCATTAAATTTGATGGAACGTGATTGACTGTTTAAATATATAATATCTTAGTAAAATTGAAGACGGGAGTATAAAATTACGTAAAGTGAAGTATCTTCTTCATCTCTCCAGATATATCGGGCTAGTTTCGGTTATAAAGACCGTTATCTGCCACAAGTTTCTAATTCGAATCGAATTCTACAAACCCGAAACAATTTGACAATCTCACTTCTAAGTCTAGGAGCCGAAATGTCGAATGTCCATTTACTGGACACAAGTATCAACTGTTATTAGTTAAATTAAATGTCTACATACTACATAATCGATCGCGTGATAATATTGTATTGACTGCGATAACTAAGCCAGACAATATGGATACCATACTCTGATCGAAATCTCTGTTGCCTTTGTTTGGGTACAGCGGAGAATTAACAATGTGTCGAAGATGTATTGGCCATTGTAGCGGAACCACGTTCCCACGTTGTCAACACGTGGTTTCAAACAGCTAAGCTCTAAGGATATTGTGCACTTCGGTGATTACTTTTCACAGATCGGTACTTGTTTAAACAAATATCAAAATATTAATAAGTAAAATAATGTTAGCCTTTTTTGTTATTATATATTTCGTATCATACGTACGATGAACACATAATTAATTATTTAACGGGACGTAATTATGTAAGATGTAAGTATTAGCCTGTGATAACTCATTGCTGGTGAAAGACTTCCCATCCAGATATTACTGCAGTGAGGATTAGGTATAATCATCAATCTAAATATAGTAAAAAAATAGTTTTCAATTATCGGTGATTCAAGAATAAACAAAAGAAAAGTTTGAACAAATGAAAAAGTTAAAGCTTAGATTCAAACTCCACCTTTGTTGTCTAAATCTTTAGGGCCAAGGGTCATATCAAACAACAGTCCAAACTAAACGAGTGCCATACAAAAAAAAGGTAATCAAACCCTTATTTGTAATAATTTGTTCATGACATCAAATGTAGTTAACACAAACAACATATTAACCAATTATATAGTAGTAATAACCATTAAATCAAGGCAATATACCGCGTATGTACAATTAATTGAATCGCTCGTTAAATGGCGCGATAGCGCTGGAGATCCCCGAATTTATGAACAATTTGTTTTAGAGGCCATAAAAGAATGTACCAATATGTTTGTTTGGTAACTGTTGCTTCCGTTTTGTTTACACTAAAATGTTTCGATAAAATAAAGGTTGTTGATTTGTTAAATCGGCCCTATAATATTTGTTATTCTTCTTCATCGTTTACCATTTCGTGTTTACCCGCGGTGGGTCATGCGATTTATTTTATCATTGTGACCTTTTCTATTCAGTTCAAATACGTTGAAAAAACAACTTAATTTATGTTTTTCAGAAGTAATTTTATATTTTTTCTTTTGATGAAAGTATTGATTATATTTTAAATACTTAAACTAAAGGATTTATCTGCTTATTTTCTTGCACAAGTTGAAACATATTCTGTTCCGCAATGTGTTTCCAATATTGTTTTATTATTCCCACGAATATATCTTTGCACATAAATGCTAGTATCAAAAGTGCGATATCTACTTACCAGCAATAGTATACGCCACTACAAGCACAATAACCCCTACGTTGCTAAACAAGAACGCAAGCAAGGCACGCGCATACGAGCGCAAACGCGACGCCAGCCGCCGCTTACGTCGTGGCATCATGGACAGGGCGCATCGTGTGGACACCGCATCATGAACACGTCAGCTGATCACGTCACAACATGTGATAATCATTTATCTTCAGTAATGCGTTTGTAACGCATTATGCGTGGTTTAGTACGTGACGTGACATGGCGTTGAGGGGTTAAATCTGAAACAAAAGAATAACGTTTTAAGAGTTCTATTCAACATTATATTGGCTTTGCTTTTTTTTGGTGACTACTGGAATGAGCCATGATCACATCACTATCACGTGACGATTTTATATATTCTGACATTAACAAACCAAATAGTGATTGTAAAAAACCATTTGTCTGGTCGGGCAGGAAATATGTCATAATGTCCTCCCACTTACATCTGTAATAGATTTTTATTGAATCCAACTATTGAATGAATGCCAATGTATGAATACTAGTCTTGTTAACCTGTAAGCTTTTCTGAAACCGTCTTATGGCAGTAGTAGAACATTAAAAGCTTATACTACTTTTATCTATCGCAGTTTATTGAACGGTACAAAATTAACAAAATGAAAACATTTACATCATTCAATTAACCAGATGCTAAATTCTTAGATCAATCGAGTCCTGTGCGGAAACGGCAATATAAACAGCGTTTCAATTGAGGGATTCAATCGAATAGCACTCGGTCCGGAGTCGATTTCAATCGCAGTTGTTTTAAGGATCTACAAGCGCTGTTGCATGTTTCGTTTCAATTAACACTTAAATAGCGTAGTTTGGATGTAAAGTCTAAGATCTAAGTCCGTAGAGCTCCTGCACACTGGTAGTTTAATGCTATTTTAACTCTAGGTGCATTAGGTATGCATTATACTAATTAACAGAATCTGTTTAATAGGTATTTGTTTTTAAAGTTGTCTGTACAGCGTAGTTAACATTGAGCAAGCTATAGTTTTTTTTTACAAGCTATTGTAGTTTTTTGTAGCGAGTGCCTCTGAGCCATACTAGTAGTTGTAAGGTAAAGTAAAGTAGGTATAGACACGTCTTTGTGTGCTACCGTCGGCAAAATATTTTTTTTTGGTTACCTTACTGAGAATACCTATCAAATGACTTATCCTCATTTACTCAAACCTACCACGCTGTCGCTACTTTGAAGAGGATGTTGACAGCATTTAGATGCGGATCATGATGCACACTAAGACAATGTGTATTCACAAGTATGACTCAAGTCAAGAGCGCTCGTGAGATAAAATATCTATACAATCAGATGATTTCATAAGACAATCGAAATTTATTCTGAGTCACGCTTGCTTTTATTGAATTTGTCGATTCGCAGCATGTATACTAGCTTAATCTCAACAAAGCTTTAACAAAACAATGAGCTTAAGTTAAGCTAAACCACACATAGTGCGGGTGCGAGCCGCACTTTGTGTGTCCTACGCTTTAACATATCGCAACTGTTTGAGTAACAGAAACGACAGAATTTTATGATTCAATATAACAAGAGCAAATCGTACATGGTTAAAGCAAATTGAAACAATTAATGAACGTCAAATTAAAACAAGAATAATTTGAATATCTCAATTAACTGAAACAAATTGTTACATTGTATTTGTATTCGTGCCAAATTAATCTAAATCCGCCTGATATATGGCCGATTAAATTGACGCAAAACGTTACAACTAATACGTTCGGCTATAACAAGCGAACACTCACCAGAATTGCAGTTACGAATAAAGGTTATTTACATAACGATTCTGATTCAAATGTAACTCTTAGACCGAACTAAAAGCACAGACCGCGCGCTGCGAATAACTCAGTGAAACATGCAAGTATATATGCAGTTACATGCATAGTTACATACACGACACACGAACACACTTACAATCAATTAGCAAAATTACGTCTCAATTTGGTTCGTTTGATTTAACCACTAATAGTGCACACAAATGTTCATAAAACCGGCTTCACTTAACAGTTGACTGAGCTCTGTCTGGACTTTTTATATAGTCTGAGAAGTAAGCTAGGTCAGCTAGGCAATCAGAATATAAACCCAACTAATGCTTAAACGATAAATATTTGTATTTTCCTTAATAGCAGTGAGTTAGCAACAACTAACTACTTTGATGGAATCCCTCACAAGGCTATGAAAGCTGGTCTACAATTTATGCCTACAAATATTTTAAGAGTTTAAAATAAATCATTATGTATTGTAAAGGAGCCTTCTATTTTTCTTCTTACAATAGCGTAATCCCTATTATGTGGCTTAATAACAGATAACCTTTAAAAATGAATTTAATTTCAATTTATACGGGTTCATCCTTGAGATAAGCTTTATTGAACAAAATTTAATCGTTAGAAAGCGATTTGGGATTATTGGGGGTATCTGTCGGGAGAGTTACACAAACACACCTAATTAGGGTTCTTTTTAGTTAAATTCAAGAGTACCTACCTAAAAGGTCACTCTGATAAATAAACCACGAATTCACTCTCGGGTATTTCTGAAAAGGAAAGTTATTTACCTACTTCGAGTAAGTAAGTAGTGAGACGGGACCATATTTGGAAACGCGTAATTTAGTGACATGCGTTGTTCATAATATAACTTATCATTAAGTATAAATAATCTCAGTCATTAAAGGTGTGTTTCACTCGACTACTAGTTGGCAACTAACCTTACTCGAACTTACTTAACTACCTACTGTCTATTGCAATAGATTCCTGATGTCTCCTCCAGAACGTTGACTTAGGGAGACAGAGTCCGTAGTCGAATCATTTACTAAGCTTAGCTATTAACTACTAGAATTATTGCTAAGCTTACCTACGAACTTTGGTCCGAATGTGAATGAAGTCCTGTCTATTTAGACTTAAGACTTGTACAAATTCCGAGAAAGCTGAACATTTGCATGGTTATTAACAGCGGTATCCTTGTTATGAAATTGTTAAAGTTCCCATTCATAATACCTACTAGGATCATAAGCAAAATGTCGAGACTTCTAGTCATGTAGGTAAGCACAGATGTGGCAAGTTATTCTACGTGCGGTCACCCAAATCCGTGCCGATATAAAATCGTTTTACAACCGAACACTCCCGGATGCTGCGGTCGGGCCCGTGTCAACTTTATTTAGGACAATCGTGTCGATATAGGTTTATATCAAACTAAACGAATTCATCATTTATATTAATTCACCTGGCCCTTTTTGGTTATTGTACTATACAGACTATGTATATAGCTTTAAGATGTGAATATAATGCGGGTATTACAATTTGCAAGTGACTATTAATTTACACGAATACAAGCGAAGTTCAAATAGCAATGAACTGTGTCTATGTCATTCAAGGACTATTAAATTCTTAATGACATCTTCTAGACCGTACCCAGCTTTAAACTGAGGCCACCATATACTCGTATACCAAAATTCTAACATCGAGATAACGAACTCTACGTTTTTGGGATGCTATAAGCAATTTACTTTGCTTACAGCAAAGTAAGCAAATTCTCAACTTATGCTTACATACCTAAGACTAAGAAGTAAAATATAAAATTGACTATCGAAATTTCTTATTTATATAACTAACATTAAAATAATAATTAATTGTATTTTGACGACTATTTTTATTAACTCACCGACAGGTTAATGCGTCCGCAATGTACACAAATAATGTCAAATGTTTCACATAATAAATCGTACGTTTTGACATATTTATGTATCCTATTCCTACGTTCATTTGTTTCTAATAAATAAATGTTTTGCAAGTCTAATCCATACTAATATTATAAATGCGAAAGTAACTCTGTCTGTCTGTCTGTCTGTTACGCTTTCACGCCAAAACTACTGAACCGATTTTGCTGAAATTTGGTATAGACATAGATATGACCTCGAGAAAGGACATAGGATACTTTTTATCCCGAATTTCCCTCCGGATAAGATACTGTTACGCTTTCACGCCAAAACTACTGAACCGATTTTGCTGAAATTTGGTATAGACATAGATATGACCTCGAGAAAGGACATAGGATACTTTTTATCCCGAATTTCCCTCCGGATAAGATACTGTTACGCTTTCACGCCAAAACTACTGAACCGATTTTGCTGAAATTTGGTATAGACATAGATATGACCTTGAGAAAGGACATAGGATACTTTTTATCCCGAATTTCCCTCCGGATAAGATACTGTTACGCTTTCACGCCAAAACTACTGAACCGATTTTGCTGAAATTTGGTATAGACATAGATATGACCTTGAGAAAGGACATAGGATACTTTTTATCCCGAATTTCCCTCCGGATAAGATACTGTTACGATTTCACGCCAAAACTACTGAACCGGTTTTGCTGAAATTTGGTATAGACACCTTGAGAAAGGACATAGGATACTTTTTATCCCGAATTTCCCTCCGGATAAGATACTGTTACGCTTTCACGCCAAAACTACTGAACCGATTTTGCTGAAATTTGGTATAGACATAGATATGACCTTGAGAAAGGACATAGGATACTTTTTATCCCGAATTTCCCTCCGGATAAAATACTATTTTTCTATATTATGTTTACTATTTTTCACCTAAGCAATTGTTTGATGCTTCGCGCTCACTGGGACGGCACGGCTAGGGATTTTAAGGTTTGCTAATATAAAATCAAACGTATTCGTATATAAACAAATGCTATACCTACTTTAAAATAGCGCCACGGCATCGAAAAGGATTTGTCAATCCCGCGGCGTCATTTGAATGCATAGCCATTTATGCTGTATTTCTATGAAGCTACGTTCGAATTTTCACAAGCAAAAATGATAAATCCCGAGACGTTCCGTCCCGGTGAGTGTGCAGCTTGAGTCATACTTTGGTAAGATCCTAAAGGTTAAAAATAAAACTACTGTCCAAAGTAACAATCTAATGCGGACGAAGTCGCGGGTAAAAGCTAGTTAAGAATAAATCACAATATAGTTATTCACCAGCTACGCTACGTAGCGACGCGAAATAAATATATAAACTAAACAAGAAAATGCGTAGCTTGACAATAGTATCGTATAACGAATATCGTGGAGGGTTGTCATAGCACGCATTTACAGCTCGCATTCGTAGCACGCATCTTTCCATAAGAGAACATAGCTTAGCTGAATCCCCTTTCACCAATGCTACGCGAGTATCAATTAGATATGAATGGTGCATAGGTACCCAACATTGTATAGCATCGTAATGACGGAACAAAGTAGCGGAACAGTGGACAGGCAGCCTAAATATACTTTATTGAACATCTGCATCTACTCGTCAGTATAATAAAACAAAACGCCAACGTGAACATCCGTTCAACGGATTGATGAAGTCACTTCAAAAACTAATTCAGGCCCACAATGACAGCTGTCAACCATGTCAACTGTCACTGTCATTACGCAACATTTTGGCGCGTTAATCATCAGAAGCCACGGAGGCGGCGTTTTCTTAACGAGGAAACTTTGCAAACGACCAACATTAAAACTGTGGCTATTGTAATTATGTGTTTGACAGTGTAGCACTTGATTTATGCGAGGACGACGAATTAGACAATCTTTATGGTGTTTAAATAGTTTATGTTTCTGTAGTAAGTACTGGGTCGGAACAACAATGTCTAGCAAAATATTTGGTTATTCAATGAAATTGTAATGAATAAATAAATAGTTTTGTTCGCCATATGGTTCCGATAGCTTATTTTTTAAGATGTTTTATAGTTTGAATTGTTTATATCTCTAAATTCTTATAACGATTGTTTCATTCTGAACCTATTGCTATAAAAGTAATTTTTATCCTTTTTTTTAGCCTGCGGGGCAAAAGCATCTACGCTCACTAAACCTCACTTGCCTAGAGCGATTTGTTTGTCTTTGGCCATAAATTCTACGTACCAGTTTTCGTTAGTGCGTTAAATCTTAAAAGAGGTTAGTTACTAACCCTGGTGTTGGAGCTTTTAGACGCCTACAGATCTCTGAAAATGTCTAATGATTGAAACGACCTTTATAAAATTAACAAATCTCAGAATTTAAAAAAATAACGAGCTTATCTTGCTACGCGCTAAATCCTGTTAACATCGGCTCCGGCAAGGGAATTCCAATTATTATCAGGTACAACGAGATTATTGCCGTACCTACTAGTGATGTGTCGGATCTGTATTCTCAGATATCCGAAGGATATGGAAGTCTGTATCAGTATTCGTCCCTTGTAGGCAGATTTTTTACGTATCTTTTGCCTTAATAATTTTCAATAGGTATGAAATTCATTGAACAATGATAAAATAAGATTCACTAATAAATTCTTGAAAAATCTTGTTCGAAATACTAACTGCCACACACAGAAACACCCATGTTTTTTTTTCATATGTAACATGTCAAAATCACTCATTTAATCTCTACTAGGGAAGCATTGGACGTCTCTGAGTACGGCCGTAACTTTAGATCTGAAAACCGGAATGAAAAAGACATTAGTCCTCCATTCAAATTGTGTTACATGACATAACATGATGATGACAGCTGATGTTAGTTTGTTGGAGAGAGTTATGTTCTGTATCCGTATCCGTAGATGTACCAAAACCAAAAGTCCATATCCGTATTCGTATCCGCGGTTATACTCGTACTTTGTTAACAATCGGGCACATCACTCACATAATTTCTTTTGTATGTCTGTTTAATTGAAGGTTTGCAGGCTCTCTGGAACGTGCTTTCAGATTCATTTCGAGAATTAATTAATACAACAATTTTATTTCTAATTTAGAATTATACGAAGAATTCATCGATTTATTTTCTACTCAGAGCTGGTCCTCTGATTTTAATGTAGTTATGTAAGCTTTATGAAATGTCCCGCCACGGGGAATCAAATTTTATTCCGGACCCTCGACTGGAAACGGGTACACATTTGTTTGTTATTTTTTTTAACCCCCAAAGAGGGGTGTGATATTTTTTTAAACCCCTACGCATAAATGGGGTGTTATAAGTTTCACGTCGACATCCATTTGTGTGTGTGTCTTTGACACCGTAGCTCTCAGACGGGTGAATCGATTTAGACGCGTTCTTAGATATTTTGGTAAAAATCCGTCCAGCTGTTTTTGCATACGGGTTTTTCTAATTTTAGTTGTACCATTAGTCCTGTATTTTTATCTCCTACTGTAATGTATAACAAAATCTTGAAATAAATAGGTAAAAAAACACGTGTCTTATACTTGTTTTATGAATTTTATTCGGGTATTATATATATCTCTGTCTATTTAATTAAATATCATCCGACATTTACATAGAAATGATAAAACAGGTATTATAAAAATTCCAACTTGTTCGTAGAAATAAAAGCTAGAATAAAGTCATACATCGCCACCGTAATAAAAATATAAGTTTTGACAGATCTCTCTCGTTAATTATACAAACGTACCTACAAATTAAGAACATCTTTCAAAACATAAACATCTGAGAAAACTATTAAAATATACTATTCGTTGAAAAAATAAACTAAATGTCATTTTTATAATTGAGTCATTACACATGTTCCTTTTATCCGCGGGGTTACGGACGATAGTAAAACCATTCAGTTTTGATTGTGTGACGTCACTACTCCCACGCTCATCGGGATCTGAGGTGTCATGACACCAGCAGTGTGGCCACTACTGCAGCGGGCGTTATCAAACGCTAACTTACAGCATTATCTATCCTCATGAGTCCCTTATCGAACCTCATGATCACTAAGTTTTAAAAGGCCATTGAATTTTTTTTTTATCGAAGTCCGTCATCACGTAGACAGCTGTCCATTAATTTTCAATAGACTAATGATGCCATGCTTGGTCTGGTAGGTATTATAAGTGCTTTAACTAACACTTCTTTAATCAACACTTTAACACTTCATTGGCTAAATGATTCCTGTTAGATTTGAATTTTCAATAATTTGATAAACGTCCGTGAAAATTAAGTTATAATCCCTATCGCTTTACTGAAATGATCAAACATCAAACATACACGAATAGTAGTTTAAACAATGCTCTCATTGTCGACAACAATAGCTCGAGCTTTTGTTTCACCATTCGGTATTGAAGGGCACATGTTAATCCTAAATCGCCGCTGGTCTCAAACGTCATGGCCACACCATTAAACCCATAGTAACACTGACGTATTCCTACGTAGGTAGCCAGGCGATGTACAAAGCGTAGAGATTTATGCGTTACACCCGACGTTCGTTCCCAAAAACTATTTATCAGCTTTTCTGATAGTAAAATCATGTAATTGAGGGCACTATTTAGTTTTACAGTCACTGAGTTTTACTTAGGGAATGGCCAGGGATGGATTCGCGACATCACTCACAAGGGAAACGGAGACCCACTTAAAAATCTTAGTATTTGGATGACATAGACATATTTTTAAACTGCTGATAGTAACTAGATTAATTAGTCCCAATTAGGAACGAATTTATTCAATTGATAAATCTCTACCTAAAGAAAGGAACCTACAACCTATCTTAGAAAGTACAGTACATAAAGTACCTTTCGTCTCTTAAAATAACTGCATACTTAATATTTAGTCGATTAATCAACAACCTAAAATGGCTGCATCTATCTTGTAATAGATGAATTGCTTAACTTATTTTCCTGTATTTTTAAAAGACTAAAGGAAAAAGAAGTACTTGAAGAAAAGGTTAAGGTACTTAATAAAGTACTTTTTTAAATTTTGATTCTGGTAATTAATTAAATATTCGTATCACATGACATGATATAGGAACTTGTTACAATAAAATAAAACGGGGCATTTCCATCCCTCATTACACCCCTGTAAAGGAAAACATGATTCGTCAAAGGGAACCCACAATTTTCTTAGCATAAACCACCGAGTCACTGAATCCTTATGTTTACTCCTAAAATGTTTTATACCGTAAATCTCTCACTTTTTACTAAACCATGTTGCTTACTTTCTTTTGTCTTTGAAATGTTTACGGAATTTGTAAATTAAATCTAAAGATTAATTCGTCGAGCTATAATAAAATATTAGTAAAATAGAAAAACTAAGTTACCAAGGAATTTAAGTATGATCTAAGAATTTTATCTAATTTTTATAATATCGCTTAGGTAAGTAATTGTTATTACTAAAAACATTACATATTGTAAATAATTTTATTCTTAGGTGCTACTTAGGCAGGTTATTCAAAACAAACTTACTCTGAAAAGATAAGAAAATTTGCCGTCCGATATTCCAGTGAATCCTTTCTAAATAGTCTAGGCAAAGCTGAATTTAAATTAAAACAAGTTTGTTTTCAGAATATCTATCACTATTCGTCCGATTATTTAGTCGATTAATCAACTGAATCGCTCCGTCTATCACAACACACGAAAAAGAACTGGCCTAAAATATTGTTTTAACACACAAAATATTTTTGATTTGCGATCGGCACTCTGTGTTCTGAAATTGAATTGTATTGCACTGACAGGTGAAATGGTGGAATGTTCTATTGATGTGCGCGTGCGCCGACTAACCAATAAAATGAACTGTAACGAGGTTGGTTTATATGTTTCCAAAGAATAATGTAGACGAAACAGATAGTATCATAAACTTAAGAAAACAGTCCATAGTTTTAGAGAAGTACCTACATAAAAACAAACACTGAACTGAAATAAGTATGTAATTAAGGAAACCGAGAAATTTTATTATAGGTACATACATACCTACCAGTCGTAAGTACGGGACATACGTAAACACAAGTATTCTAGAACAGTAATTTGTCTTCTCACAAATACCTTTCTAGGATTCTCGGGAATCTTAACTAGCACCTGTTGCTTTTACCACAGAATGTCCCCTCACTTGTAGAATGAAATACCTACGTAAAGCTACTGACTACAAATTAGGTCCTAATCTAATTAGGTCCTGCCTATCTCATTAAGTCGAAAAGTCTATTGACGTCGAAATATCGCTTTCTTCATTGAATGAAGCCACCGATGATGCTCCGTTGTCTATTAGGCATTTCTTACGAGTGATCTCAGCTCTACTCTTTGCCTCTTCTAATATTAGTTGCGCATGCGACGTCGGTTGCGTATCAGTTTTAGTTTTTATTGTGCGCCGTCCGGTTTATTTTTGGAATACTCGCCGTAACGGCCGCTGGGGACCGCCTGCCGTAAACTTTACGTGTTCTACGTGACTTTACATGCAATAATACTGATTTGAGGACTTGATGAAAATATTCTGACCTTTTACTACTTGCAGCTGCTGCGGCTTGCATTCCTTACGTCTAAAATTAAAGTCCTTTGAAGACTTGAGTAGAGTTCAAAGTTATTGGTTTGCTAACTTTCGATAGATGGAAGAAAGACTTTACGATAGAACTCTGTACTAGGAACCTAAATAGATGGGTAGGTAGGTATCTAGATCATACTCTAGGTAGTCTATACGTCTTGGTCAGTCTAAGCTGACTATATTAAAACTACCTAATGAACTTTAACAGCCTCCGTGGTCTTGTGTTGAGCGCTCAGCTCACGATCCGGAGGTTCCGATTTCGATTCCCGGTGGGGACAATAGCTCACAAAAATCTCTTTGTGAGACTGTCCTTAGTTTGGTTAGGGCATGCAGGCTGAATCACCTGATTGCCCGAAAAGTAAGATGATTCCGTGCTTCGAAGGGCACGTTAAGCCGTCGGTCCCGGTTACTTTCTACGGATAGTAGTCGTTACATGAGCCACGTCAGAGTCCTTTGGCGGCTTTATAACTCTGACACCAGGATTGGTCAGGTTGACCATCCACTTGATGAAGAAGACTTACCTAAGGATCGACACTGAAAGAAAAAAATATTTGTTATTTTTCCTTCAAATCTTCAAAAGAACAATGATAATCTACCGTGACACAAATGTTTATCGTAAACGAATTTCATTTGAGTGGCTTTTTACTTGTGACATAAATTGACGTTTAAATATCGCGGCGTTGGCAGCGGGGCGCCAATTACTGACACAACAATTAATTAGTTTTGAAATAATGCAAACAACAATAGAATAATATGGAAAGCTTCAACAATATACATTATCCAAGTAGGCTTGGTACCGAACAAAATAATGTAAGTACAGGCCACTATCACACGTTCTTTATTTGACTCAAACTTAAGTAAGCTCTAGCTAGACCATGGAAGGTAAGTAACGTTTCCAAGTAGATACTATAATAAGTACTTCCAATATACCCAAGAGTCTCAAGTCAGGAGTACTTAGGTACGCATACCTAAACGTATGCATATACCTATTAATCAAACATATTTAAGAAATGAAATTGACACTAAACGGAAAACTACATACCTACATATTTTTTTATGTTAATATTATTTTCATTTAATTTTAAAATGCGTTTTTGTATAAGTATATTTTTTTATATTTAGTAATGAACCTAACAACCTAATTACAGATTTAATGTCGGTACTTATATGTGAACACATTCAATATTTCCCTTGACATCTAGCAAGTTCTATTACTTTACTTAACAACGTCCAAAATATTTTGAAAAATACGTATCCCTTTAGACTCTTAACAAATGGCGCAAAATAGAAAACAAATCGTAAAAAATGTTAACCAGTGTAGGTACCTATCTACAAATACTGCCACTTATATAAAAACTATTGACAATTTGTTATGTTGTGTTTGAACTAAACCGATTCCCTGTAGCATTCTGAATGGAACTCGGCCATTATTCAATCCTCGCTATGATTTGAGCTATGAAACAGAGTGATGACACGCTGGAATCCTATTTCCTTGCTCGATTGAAGACTCAAACAATTCTATTTCTCATTGCTTGTTGATGTGTACCAATTTCACTTTGATTTACAAATTCCTGTAGTGGTTTTTTCAGGAAACTTTTATGAAAAAGATTCCAATGAAATGAGTACCTCGTTCCTTTTTTAAGTCGGTTAAAAAGTGAGTAACATTGGTTACTAGACAAGCAGAAATTCACAGCTTAATCAAAAATTAGGACTTAAATTATAATTTATTAGGAATGACATTAAAGACCCAATTCAAAGTACCAGTAGCGAGCCCTTCGTTTATACAAAATATTTAAATATAGATTATTGATTGATTAGCAAAATTAACAATAAAGATCATCGTCAAAAATCGACTAAATTAACATCGATTTATTCCATATTGATAGGAATGTCAAATGTCGAAAACCAATCTTATGTCAGTGTCATAGTTACTGTCATAACACAAGCACGCCATCTACATAACTCCGGCCTCTTTCCTCTTGACATTTTGTTCAAGACGAACGTTTATTTTTTGGCAATACACGTTTCGTGTCGATACGACTTAAAAGTAAGTGATAATTATAAAATATCAGTGTTAATGTTTAGTGTACTTATTACTATGCGTATGGAAATAATTTACTGTGATATACGTGTAAAACTGTGGAAGATTTTCACGGATAAAAATTACCCGCTAACTTGAGGGATTTGCACCATTGAGGATGTTACCCTAAAATAGCTAATTAAATAAGATAACGTACCCAAAAGCGTAATTGTACGGTATTTATGGCACTAATGTATCAATATCGTATTAAGACTGGTGATTTTGATATTGTTTTGACTTCACTTAACCTCAAATCCACGTTGAAATTTCATCGATCACTATGTCTTTTGTCATGTTTACCTCACAGTTCTGCATTTAATTATGACGAATAACTGTCAAACTGATTACAATTAGGTCTAAGACCACATTTATGCAGATATTAAGCTTTAATTCTTGAGAACTTTGTAAATAAACAACTTATTAATGTTCACTTTCTATGCTTACCAATGTGGTTGTATAGTGGTACAAACCCAAGCTAATCTGCTTATCGCCAAACCCTCAATTAATCTATTCAATATCCATGTGAACTCATTATAATTGACTGACGTAAACTCAAATAATTGCAGAATGCGTTACGTGGCCGCGTACTTGCTCGCCGTGCTGGGAGGCAAGGTGTCTCCGGCGGCCGCCGACGTTGAGAAGATCCTCAGCTCGGTCGGTATCGAGGCTGACGGTGAGAAGCTGAAGAAGGTCATTGCTGAACTCAACGGCAAGGACGTTGAAGAGCTCATCGCCGCTGGTAAGTTATAGTATAACTGTCTTACTTCGTTGATGGCATTATTATCATGCTTTAAGGATCAAATATGCTCCACAGGCATTTCTTGAATCCTTAGTTTGTTATACAAGTAAATACCTACATACACATTTACATAATAATTGAAATAACATTCAATTTGTAAAACTGAGCAAGCGATAACATCTAACATATTATATTCTTTGTAAGAAATATTGTACTTTTGCAGAACTAGTGTAATTCAATTGAATTAAATTAAGTATTCCCTACCATGATGATCCAACAACTATACCATCTTTCGGCTGACAAACGCTGCTGTGCATTTTCTATCTGATGTAACCAACATGAAAAGAATGCTATTTGTTAACTGCGAGTGTTCTCTAACCAACATTGTTTCATGTAGGTCGCGAGAAGCTGTCGTCGATGCCCGCTGGAGGCGCCGCCCCGGCCGCCGCCGCCGGTGCCGCGCCTGCTGCCGCTGCCGCCGAAGAGAAGAAGGGTAAGCAATTGATATACTTTTCGAGTCTAACTTAGATAATATACCATATTCTTTCAGTCATCAATAAAAGAGAGTTGGAAATATTTGAAGAAATTCTGGATTTAAGAATGGATTTCATTAATCTGGTTTTGTGTACTACACTCACTATTATCACAGTGCTTTGAAACCGTTGGGCTGAACATCAAAGGCAATCCTCTTATAGTCAAATAAGCAGTTGATGTGGCCAAATCGGCTAGGAAGATTATTATTATGGCTATGTGTACTTCTTATTGTGAAATTCACACTATTTTGATCAGCATTAATTAGTTTTGATTAATATTCTATTAGAAACTTTAAAGGATACTAAATGATGATTTCAAACATAACCATCTTTCGGCTGACTAAACAGTGCTGTAACAAACATTAACTGATTCATTACCTCACTCTTGTACCATCAACAAGTGAAATGAGTACAATTATTAACATATGTTTTTGTCTGTCTGTTACAGAAGAGAAGGAAACCAAGAAGGAAGAGTCTGAATCTGAAGATGAGGACATGGGCTTCGGACTTTTTGACTAAATACTTTAAGTACAGGTAAATATTATTTTTTGTGCAAGTTTATGACAGTAATGATAATATTTAAGTTCAATAACTTTAGTGAGAGGCTGTATCTCTATACATATGAGATACAAACAAAATTTATATGCCGATTTCCCCCTTACTGATTGTCTTCAGTGAGATGAGAGGCCTTCGCACAACACTGGAACATGACAGGCTAATACTTCTATTTTTATGTTTTGTATGTATTGTTTTTGAATAGATTTTGATAATTTCTGTCCCCTCTGCCAAAATCTAACTGAGTTTTGTCATAATAATTGTGTAAGATAAGCTTATTAAGTCTATCTTGTATTTTTTGCAACCCATTACTGATGTATATTTTGTTTTGTTTCAGAGCGGGCGACGCTGGTCGTTATTCCATTTTTTATGGTTTAAGAGTAACTGTGAATATGTTTCTATGAAATATATTTGCTATAAAAATTAAAAAGGTTTTTCAATTATTTTCCTGTCTTAACTTTTAGTTAGTTTAGTTGTTTTACTATTAATTGAAACGTACGTTAATGTCATTATTATTTATTTAAAACGGGAACTTACGTACTCTCGACAGTAGTCTCCGTCGTACGTAAGTTCCCGTTTTAAATAAATAACAGTTTAGTTGTACATAAATAAAGGATTTGGAAATATAAAATAAACTGCAAATATTCATGACATATAATTACTGAAATTAAAACAAATAACTTCAATCATCTATAAAATACCTTAAAACTTATATTTATGACCAACTTATATAATACATGATAAAGTCTACCCCATTTCACAAACTGTTATTTACCATTGAGTTATAATATGTAGTACGTAGTACATTATATCTCAATGTTATTTACCTTTAAAACACATGCAACTTGCCTAAAAGATTAAAATTGGACTAAATACTTATGCAATGCCAACTTAGTTCATTTCAAACGTCTATTAATTAGGCTTTGCGTTAATTCGAGTTTTTCCATAAATTCACTGTCGTAACTAATCAATATCCAGCTTCTTGAACGAGCCCTCTATGCCTCCGAATATGTCTGTGATTGTCTTCGGTTTCCCCGGCCGGGCCGACTCGGTCACTCGCTTCTTGTTCTCCGACTCTATGTAGTCTGCATATGCTTCAAGCCTTTCAATGACGATAGCTACAAAGAAAATTATCATAAGATCACCTAGAATTTTAAGTACATATTTCCTATTTACTCCACTGCAAACAGGACAGAGTTTGGGATATAAGGTAATTGAACATTCAGTTGAATAAAATTCGGAGTATTCCAATTTTAAAACTTTATGAGTTGGAAAAATCGGAATAGGTGAGGTAGGTAGTAGTGCTACTACTCATTTTGATAAGAAAGGGGAAAATGCAAGAGATGTGCGTTCTTTTTTATATGGGGCCACGGCAGCACCCCGGCCAAGTTGAGCAAACAATATCTTTGGTTGCAAGCTCTTGAGCTTCAGTTTGTGTCAATGGATAGATTTTGATGCAGTTATTAATGACCTGCCTGAGAGGAAATCATGAAAATAAGTCACCTTGTGCTTCTTCTAAGCTTTGAACACCTTTGCCGCCTCCTTCTCTGGGCAGAGCCTCCGGCGGTATGTACTTGTCCAAGGTCTTGGCTCCGACCTGATGGATGACCAGCATATCCAACAGTTCCTTCTTCATGAACGGCCTTAGAATCATCATCACTTTGTCCATAAATGACGGTGCATTTATAAAGTGAAGTGCCTTTAGCTTCACAAGCATGGCTTCCTGAAAATAACATTGAGAATGGTGTTAGATCTTGATGCACACGTTTTTGAACCAAATCCGTTTTATTACTGTGCCCTATATAGATACCCCCTCACACCAGAAATTTGAACTAAACCCACTAATGAGATCTTAGAACACGAACCAGAGATGAGCGTCAGTAAAACTTAAATTACATTAGCTAACTTAGCTTAAATTAACTTAGCTTAGTGTACAAAGTTCGCTTTATAGAACAGGTTTTAGTCGAGACATATCGTCGACCATCACAAGGACATTTGGTGCAACAAACTAACCTGCAAATAGTAGAGGAACTGCTGTACTGTAGTGAGGTCAAGCTTGGTGATGTGAGTCAGAGTGACCTTATCGAAGTCTATGACGATCACGAACCCGGGCCACGTGCCTTCGATGTACTGCCACATGTCTAATATCGTGAACACGCATCTGAAAGAAATGTAGCTTAGTCAAATTAAATACGTAGGCAAGTACCTGTGTAATAATAGGTATTATGAACTGTTTTTTATTGATAAGAATGAACGAAGAAAGTACACGACTATTTAGGTGAACAAAATAACTCGTATTGTAGGCACGAAGTAGACGGAAGTCACGGAAATTTATAATCGAAGAAGCTAATTCCTCCCCATACATCACTATAAGTATATAGGTAGTATAAACGAAAATCAACACTCTGATTACTTTATTTTTGACCATTACTGGTGCAGGTACAATATCTAAGTAGGTACCTACCCTACCTAATTCTACAACGTTCAGCTAAGCATAAAGTTCTAAATATATTTCTAAAAATTTAGTTACTTACCTATTCAACTTTGGACTTAGCTTCAAAAACATAACAGGAAAGTGTGAATAAAAGATTGAACAAAATTCAAACAAGGGGTTTTTTGCAAATCACTAAATAGGTAGGTTAGCTCAACGATGACACGGAAATGCTAAATGATATCTAGATGTTTGTAAGTAAGTTTATTTTATTATTAGTACCTAAATATATTAATTACTTAGTAACACTTAGGCTTGGTTGCACCATCTTACTTTAACAATAACAAACATCGAAACTTCAGTTAAAGTATCGGTTAGGCCTAAAATTAGTTGCACCATTTGACAAATAGTTAAATGACGTCATAACTTTAACTGTAACTGTAACCGCTCACTTTTCGCTGGTTAGTGCTATTGTTATTGTCAAATTATCCGTCAAATTGTCAAACGCGTTGAATATAACCTACAGACATCATGTCCTTGCTCCAAGAGAGAAATTAAAAAAGTAAAAAGTATAAAAAAGAGTATAAATTAGAAAATTAGGAATATTTCTAAGCTTCCTTGAAAAATGTATTTGTTTTTGGTTTGTATGTAACCATGGACTTATTATATGTAACAGACACCGAACTGACATCAACATCGAAATGAAGTGACAAGTGACACTAATGACAGCGCTAGAAACGAGTTTTTACGGTTTTATTTAGTATTGTCATATTTAAAAATGTTACCCGCATCGAATTTGGGTTAAATCACGCCTCATTTGACTTGTAACACTATTAACTTTAACAAAGCTAATGAATTCGCTGGTGCAACACATTTTGCTCTAACCGTTTAAGTCAGCGTTACTGTTAGTGTTAAATTTGACACAAACCTTTACTTTAACTTCTTCTATGGTGCAACTCAGCCTTAGACATTGTTTAGTAACGAGCTGCGATTTTATGTGAGTTCCCTGGCAATAGAACGTACCGTCACCCACCGTCACGTATCATAATTACGTTATAGTGCCCGCTGACTCGCTTTCCAAAGCACGCTCAAACTAAACGATGTACCTAGTACCTAATACCTATCTAACAGTGGAAGCCAGCCCCTGTTGACAAATGGCAATCGGTTCGGTTCTACCGAAATGTACCTACGAAGACCACGTGATATCACAATGACTTAATATGTCAATCCTTCATATTTATCGAATCGAATACCGAACGAATGGAATACCGATTTCGGTAATGGAATGACACTTGTCTGTGGCTCTGGGGGCCTCAGATGCTTGCAGACTGCTTACTGATTAGGTAGAGTAGTAGAGAACATTAGAGTGCATATACCGACGTGCATATAAGTATTACAAAAAGGTACTGCATTATTAAATGTTATAATTATGCTTGAGAATATAAAATTAAGGCGAGACCGTTTAAGAAAAGACGCAATTAACTATAATTTATTTATGAATCTATAAGTTGTCCGTTCGTAGTTACTCTGAGGCACGGAAGACCAAGGTATAATGTAGGTACTACTAGATAATACTTGAGAATGAAAATATAAGGTAGGTAAGTGTTGCCTTGTGACTTCTTGGACGAGTAACGGTAGTTCTAGGTTATTATTAACTAGCTGCGCCCCGCGATTTTACCCGCGTTGTGACCGTACCCGCGGGAATTTCGTAATAAAAAATAGCCTATGTCCTTTCTCAGGCTCTGGAATCTGGACTAACTGTGTACCAAATTTCATTCAAATTGGTTCAGTAGTTTCGGCGTGAAAACGTTACAGACAGACAGACAGACAGAGTTACTTGCGCATTTATAATATTAGTTAGGATTATCTATACTAATACTAATATTAATAAAGCTTAAAAGTTTGAAAGTTCTTTTTTGTTTTTATTAAACGCGCTAACCTCAAAAACTACTACCTAATCAGATTTCAATATAGGTACTCGACTATTATTTTTATGCTTAATGGATAGCCACAACGGGAATATTGTAGGTTATGTTTCATCCCAAAATTCCCACAGGAATGGGCACAGTGCGGGTAAAAGCAAGGGCGCAACTTATAGACATATGAGTCTAGATGACCACTATAATACATAATTATGTCAAAGATACCCTCTTTGTATTGATTGAGTATACATCATCAACTAAATAAACTAAGGCTTAATTCAAAAGATCGCGAGTCAAGTAACATAAGGGTCAATACTGCGTTAATTTAAGCGTGCGCACGCCGCGGCCCGGGCGCCCGCGACGGTTCACTTTTGTATGGAACCGCGGCGTGTGCACGCTAACGCAGTGTCGGCCCTAAACGAGGGTCGTACCTAATAGCTTCATGGAAGACAAAGACCTTGGCATCGTAGTCGTGGAGTCGGGTGTACAAGATTTTGGAATCGCAATACGCTCTCGTTTCCAATGCCGTGAAAAGACTGAAACACAGATAAAAATACATGTACTTGGGTGCTGTGAGAAACATAAGGAAGAAAGAAGAAGAAGCGAAGAAAATGGTGTGTTAAGTATTTTGAATTTGCTTTTGATATTCATCTCTAATTTAATAAAAAATCGATTAGTGTTGAGAGATTTTGATCTTAGCTAAGAAAAGTCGACTGATCAAACTTGATCTCATATGGTTTATAATACCTACAGCCTTATTCATAAACGATATTTAACTTAAACAGCGTTTTAAAGTGTTTTGTCTCTTTCGCTCTTTGGCAAATAGCGTATGTCGGAAAGGGACAAACCATTTGATAGCTAAAGTGCTTGTTAATAAGCGAATAAGGCCCCTAATGTTTATAATTAAATCGACCTAGTTATCAAATAAGTACCTAGTGGTTAATCAGTAGAAATGAAAATATACTCACTAATACTTGTGTATTTGAATCGCTTTGTTGTCTATGATCCTGTTCTTGAATATGTTGGTGAAGAGAGTCCTCAACGTGAAGTGCAAGTCCAGGACCTGCTTGGAGACCTCCGGGCTCCGGTTACAGCAGTGGTACGTGAGGATCAGGTCCATATCTGAGAACACCAGTTGGAACAAATAGGGTGCTTTCAAATTATGCGTTTCGTGTCGGACCGCTGCGGTGCCGAAGCCGTGCGTTTGTCGTTTTGTGAACGTACGATCGTGTGTTTTCATACAAATCGAGCAGTGCGGCAATAGTGCGGCGTCGGTACCGCGAAATAATTTTAGTACGCACTGTTGCCGCACTGCTCGTTTTGTATGAAAACACACGATCGTACGTTCACAAAACGACAAACGCACGGCTTCGGCACCGCAGCGGTCCGACACGAAACGCATAATTTGAAAGCACCCATAAGGGAAATGTAACAAAATACAGATCGTTTAACAAGTTAAATTAAGCATTAAAAAAGCCGGCACAACGGCTGGACCTATTTATACCAAACAAGCTAAGAAACAAACAAACGCAAGGAAACTGGCTTTGAAATGAAAAACTCGGTTAAAGCCGATTCCACGTCGATAAATGTGGTTAGAGCGTAATCCTCCTCACCTGTACCTATATCTTCGGTGAGACAGCCTTTGTCTTTCAGTGAGCCATTACAGGCTAAAACAGTTCCTATGTACTACCTGCTACTGGGTAGTTAATAACAATAGCATCGAGTGGCCCACAACTGAAACTAACGTATATTTTGATCACCTTAAGTAGTTATTTACTCGCACAGTATCTAGTAAACACGTGATTTCCAGCTGAACAATACAACGAGCTGAATCATGTCGCTCCGTCTCATAGGTAACCACCGGACATTAAGTTCCATTACCTGATATTAAACTCAATTACGTATACGTTATAAACGTGGCGAGATAAATATTATAAGTATTTACTACTACTCCCTTTACTTACGACTAATTATTGACAACACGGAAATAAACAATACAAAAAATATTTTAATTTCAATCTTTGATATTTTAAAGTACCTACCTAACAAAGATTACTTATATAAGTATAACAAAGTTCTCCAAACTATCTGGTAGTGATAAACTCAACAAATTTCCATACAAGTTTCACAAAAAGCCAGAGTGATAATATTCTAGAGGAGGGTTTGGACTTATCATTCTAAAAATAGACGGAAATTAACACAACAGGAGAAAAACCGCGATTTAACTTGAATTGTAAAAAAAAGTTCCCACGGTTTTTAAACAATCTAGCCTTGCTAACTTATTTTTTATTACTTAATTAAATTGTAAAGTAAACGCGTTGTTTTTTTTAAAGAATATGGAAAAAGGTTTAGTGATTTTATTTCATTCTTACCCTATCTCTAAACCTTTTTCCTCTTCAGAAGCAATTGTCTTCGGCTGGATACCACATTTAACCACATTTTGTGCCAATCCAAAAAAAAATAGATTATAGCACGTTAGAGTAAGAACTTAGTACCTGACCAATGACCTTGATGTTCGTAATAGCTGGACATTTCAATGTCAGCAGCCATCACATTTTGCTAACGCCCTGACTCGACAACTTCCTTGTATATCATCTACTAATTAAGCTGAGTAAAATATAGTTTTTACACAACTAGCAAAGGTTTTTGCCACTAAACAAGCATATAAGTATACAAAATATTAAAAAGCAATTTAAAGGTTAGATATTTTAGTTTTTTTGCAACTGCATGTCCATTGACTAGGTACTCTAGATAAAAACTAGGTACGAAACATATTTTTTCTCGATGTTATAAATCCTTTTACAGTTTTTGTCAGATAATGTTTAACTCCAAAATATATATTAAGCATCCAGGTTTTAAAGCTTCATAGAAATCACAAGTAATCGATGATCTAACCTTGAATTAAATAACTTTATTTCAAGATTAGAGACATCTCATTACCTATAACACCTGCAACTGACCTTTAAAGATAAATTGTGTTGTTGACGATTGATTATAGTTAAACGAGATTTTTTAACAATTAATTTAATATACATTTTTAACGGTGAAGGGTGGACAACCGTACATAGAGACGGACAGATAGATATATAGATAGACAGACGGACAAACGGACAAACGGACAAATAGACAGACAGACTGAAGAACAGACATACAGAAATACACACAGAAAGTGATCTTTTTTATTTCTGAAGTCTATACCTAATAAATGTTTTCAGTCTAAGGTACCAGCTTAATTTCAACCCTGTTCAAAAACCTGTCTATACTGATTAAGTAGGCAACACTTGTATAGTGTTCAAGTCATACGTTCATCAACAGGTCTCACCGGTGATGAACTCGCCCGGCAGGTGCGGCTGCGTGTCCAGCCAGCTTCTCAGCTTGGCGATGTCCTGGGGGGTGATGCCGGTCTTCTTCTTGTACTCCTCCTCCAGGGTTATTGGCTTGGGAATGGGTGCCATGTTCTGTAACAGATGTTTACCTACGTTAGTAAGTAGAAAAAAAACATCCACGAACACGGGTACCTTATCGAAATAATATAACCGATGCTGTTGAAGGTCTTAGCGAAGAAAATAAAATGAACTGTCTACTTAAGGATCGATAATATCGCTTGCATAGTAACAAACATAACTAAACAAAAGGCTCTCAAATTCGCGCCTGGACGATAACTTCAAGGTTAGAAGATGATATAACTTCTAATCCAGGTGCCTATAATCACCAAAAAGGTCCTGTGGACAGGTTAAACAAAGTAATTATCCAACTATAGTCTCGTTATTATATTTACCCAAAAATAGGACCATGGCCTTATATACTAAATTAAATGTCAAAGGTATAAAATTTAGTTTGACACATGCACAAGTGTTGCAGACTTGCTTGTAGCTAGACAGGCATGCCTACAAATTATACACTAATGTCCACGACCACACAACAGAGAATTACATTAATATATTTTTTTGTATAAAAATCAACATCACAAAATGCGTACACAGTTCATATTATCTATCGGTTATTGTGATAAACAAACAAATTATAATTTATATGTCGGAATGGCGTCCGCCATTATATTGAAAACACCAAATCAGTCAAAGTCAACTATCTTTATTCAGGTTTGAATTTACCACCCATTCGGAAGAGCATCAGCAGAGAAGAATGGGCAAGAAACTCTGCTGTCAGCTTAATCTTTTATACACTGGTTTATTTCATAACAATCATAACGTGTGCACCGGGCAACTGACGTCGAACGAGTGAGACGTGTTTCTGTTCACATCGCCTTATATAGGATCGAAGTGGTGGGGTTAACCGTTGCACGTGTTGTTTTCATCCGATGAGGTTAGGCGCCGTCAAAACGTCCATCTCCGACACGGCCATCCTGCTAGCACACGTCCTCGTGTGTTAATCTGCAACCAAAAATCACGAGAGAACAATTCCGCTCGGCCATACCTCTTATTCATGGCCAATCTTGGGGATCTAGCCTTCATTGGCTCTCAATTTATTAATTAAAGGACCTTACTCATGATTACTAACAACTCAAATTCAGATTAATAATATGATCAAATAGCGTAAGAAATCACAAAGTAAATTATGATAACGTCTCATCTACCAAAACCCTGAGGCCAGTAACAGTGACAGACTCTGGTTCATTATTCACACACAATTAACAATTTAATCACAATTGATTTACTACTGAGTCTTTGTTCGTGGTCACAACACAAGATTTAGCAAACGCATTTGCCCTTTATGCACTTCCATTTCGGAATGCCGAGTCGTCCCATGACTCTACGGTCTTCGCTACCAGGCAAGACCCGACCACACTACCCAGGGCTACCGCCTACTGCCTACCCACGGACTACTACAAGTAGTAGACACCGATTTCTAACGGGCTACAGCTACGGCACCCTGGTGCGGTCTCAGACTGACCCACCGACATAAAAACCCAGTAACAATCAACAGCTTAATCAACCTCACTGTCTCCACCTTCGTCTGAGTCAGCTGTTACCCGCCCCACAGGCATCTTCCTAACGCGATCATGTGCATACTTGTAAGTACGTTTAGAGTTCAAAGCTTTCTACTTTATCAAGTGGTACGAAGATTCACTACAAAACTCAATGTTAACTGACTCAAATATCACAAAATAGCTCACCGGATATTTCCCAACAAACCAATCATTACCGCAATACATCACCGATTTAACATCCAATGTGAATTTGTCGTGATAGATTCTTGAATAATTTGGAATACCGCAATCCCTCATATTCCTCAGGTAACAGGATTGAGAAGAGAACCACGTTCTTCCCTGGACGAGGTTCATCAATGCTCACAATAATTACCAGCATTGAACCAACATGAAAGTAAGAAAACATATTAGAACATATCACATTACATCACAAGATTACACTTGACTCATAATTACCTTCTTAACTCCACAATAGAATAGAGTACTAACTAACTATACTCACAGAACATTCCAAGTTTTATTACCAAATCATTGACCAATTCAAACATTCTCTACTGGTGGCTCAGTGGGCAAAATAGCGATCTTTATCATTCTCTGCTGGACGCTCGGTGGGCAATAGCGATCTTGATCATTCTCTGCTGGACGCTCGGTGGGCAATAGCGATCTTGATCATTCTCTGCTGGACGCTCGGTGGGCAATAGCGATCTTGATCATTCTCTGCTGGACGCTCGGTGGGCAATAGCGATCTTGATCCCACTTCTGATGTCGGAATGGCGTCCGCCATTATATTGAAAACACCAAATCAGTCAAAGTCAACTATCTTTATTCAGGTTTGAATTTACCACCCATTCGGAAGAGCATCAGCAGAGAAGAATGGGCAAGAAACTCTGCTGTCAGCTTAATCTTTTATACACTGGTTTATTTCATAACAATCATAACGTGTGCACCGGGCAACTGACGTCGAACGAGTGAGACGTGTTTCTGTTCACATCGCCTTATATAGGATCGAAGTGGTGGGGTTAACCGTTGCACGTGTTGTTTTCATCCGATGAGGTTAGGCGCCGTCAAAACGTCCATCTCCGACATATATAATTGTGTATAATTTTGTGCCACAATAGAGCGTAGTAATTACATCCGTTCAAAACTCTATTTTATAGAAATATATCTTATAGCAATATATCTTTAAAAAGTTTTTTATATAACCTTACTAAACGTGAACACAGCATTACCTTGTTTGCACAGCGTTGTCGTAGATGTTTCTAAGTGGATTTGATCAATAATTTACACTACCTACAATAATTATTAAATATATTTTCAGTAAAATATTCAAATTGGCTAATAATATCTACTGGTACGAGTATATTATCTGCATTTGTATAACTTATTTATACAGCTCGCCTAGTAAATGGATGATTTCGCATGGGAGTGCGGTACCTTTAAATACCTATTTATAGTGGATTGCATGTACTTTTATGCAATCCGTCGAATGCGTCGGTGTACCAGGGAATGCAACAATACAGAAAAGAAAGACTAATCATTAAAAAATCGACTCCTATAATATCGGCTTTTAATTTTTTTAATTTTTTTTTTATATTTACATCTTATCACCAGCCTGTACATTTAAATAAAAAAATAACAATAGGACTCACATACACACACACAAACTTCAAACTTATAACACCCCATAAAATTTAAAAAGTTAAAAAATATTTATTGTGAAAACTACCCAGTGGCCCATACAACTTCAATAAAAAAGGTAACAATTTTCTGTCACTTACGTAATTAATGTACACGAAATATTTTATGAAGGATCTCTGGTGGAGGCGACACGGCCACTGGCCACGACCGTATTGTAACCAATGATGGAGGAACCGCTTGTAAATAAACAAAGATAGACACAATCTGTCGCGTCACACGTGGGCTCTGTTCACACTGGATGCTTGGAAAAAAATATTGGATTATAAGTACGAGCCTAATGTTATAAAATGTTTGTCTTAACATAAGTCGGACTTTATTGACTGTGTCGCAAGCTGTGTAAACTCTGTTTGAACACACGGTTCTACCTCTCAATTTAATGATTCAACTAAACTTTAATTATAATAATCGGGTGTTTTCGTTTTAGGTATGTGTTTAATTATTTTATGTTCAAAGCTAATTTGACAGGGAATTTCCTCAATGTTCATAACTCAGGTTCATAAATAGTTTGGGTATATAAAACAAAACATCATTTTTTAACAGTAATTATATCTTTTGAACTCTCAAACTCACTCTGCCAGTTGACTAGTTTATAAAGATTTCCTACAGTTTCTAGAAACAAACACAAGATAAATTCTGTTACATACACTGTTACTAAAGTTGAAACCTAAAATGATAACGATCGGAACAGTAATAGATAATCTGTACGTTCTTAAACTTCTTACAAATAAAGCTAAGTATTCAGGTTCGGAAAAGTTCTTCTTAGTGTATGGTTTAACATTAATGTTAAGGAAAATAGAGTTATTTTAATTGCACCGTAGAACATTAGAATCTTAATTATTTATATACCTACCTACATATATTCTCGTAGTAGGTTGTCTACGTAAGGTGACAGGTTATGTTCGATTGATACCTACACCGGTTAATCTAGCGTCTTTTTTCTATACTCATCTTGTCCGATCAATTTAATGAAAATGAGAAAACACTTCTTTGGTTTTTAACTTTAAAGGTAGGAATGACATACATATCATTACTACACCACGATATGGAGTGAATGCGACGCTTTACAATATAATGTAAGTGTTATCAGAAGTAGCGATCTAAACAGGACAATATAAAGTTTAACAAGTTTTACGTGTTCGCAATTCCATTTGTGTTTTGGCATGAGTTAACCGATTCGTAAAAGGCGGAATTTGTATGGATTTAATAAAGCATATGTAGTGACCTCGTCAACACAACTTTACTAATATTTTTTGCTGCTTGGATTGTAAATATTTGTAAGTCTAATCTGTTGTCTATATAATATCCAGTTTTGTGATACATAAAGTAAAAAGTAGGTATCTGCATCGAGCCCGAAGGCCGAATTCTGTGCGGACGTCACAGAGTCGTAGGTACCCCTACTTCTAAGTTAATTTATTGGTAAGTAAGGTAGGTAGTTACGTGATATAAAATTCTAGTAAGTTTGAATGAAATCCCTACTTTTCGTTCTCCACGCAATACGCATTCTAGGTTTTCTTTCTCAAATATCAAGATCAATTATTAATTACTCGTAACCATCATAAAAAGTGCAATATAATCGACAGCAAATCGACTACGAGTCGACTTCTCAAGTCTAAAGTAGTGGTATTTCACATCGCACATTTTTGCGGTCAATTTGCGTCTTACACCATTTACTATAGACATATTTCAACAAGGCGTATAATTCTGAGGCGTTCACTCACTCGTTCTCCGTTCACTTAGAGAATGGATCGAGTAGTGTTTTCCATTCACCGGTCTTCCAGTCAGTCAGTGCAATCGCGTTGAGTGAGTGCCCGCGTCTCACAAAAACTTTAGAAGTAAGTAACTGCTTTCGTTATTATAATATCATTTCATAACTCTCTATATATGAAGTTGGTTAAATCTATTATTTATTTTTATAGGTAGGTACCTACTTACATTACAAACTAAAAGCAAGGAATATTTTTTGTCTACTTTTACAGATTTTAACGAAGATTTTGACCTTTTAATGCTAAAAGGTCAACTATTATTTGTTTCTACATAAAAATAAAACCTCTTAATTTATGAGTCGTACATTTATGAAAACATCTTATTTACATATTTTCTGATAATATTTGTATTCAAATAAATACAGTACATCAAACGCAACAAGAACTAAAAATAGTAAGTACTTGAAAAAGGTCCTGTAAATAAATATAAATACCTAGTGAAAGAAATAATAGAATCAAAGCTTGCTAGTGAAGTACCTACCTACATAGTAAAATAACTTTAAAACTTGTCTAAATAATGCTACCAACCACTAATAACAGATCCCTTAAAAGGTCATTGCATCTTTGCATTACTCAAGATATATTTAGAAGATACTTCATCAACGACATACTTTTAAAATGTCTATCTAGACCACCCTTGGAGATCTTTAGGCGGTATCGTCTTAAAACATCGACACCAACCTCCGTAGACAAGTAACAATCCTTTCGCATTCTATTTGTTTGCTTACCTAATAGGTTTTTATATAATTCGTTGTTAAATAAATAATTAGAACGAATGCCACTTGTTTAGAAGGCTGGGCCACAATAATTTTCATAAATTTGAAAATGTCAAACCAGTTCGTAATCGCAACAAAAACATAGGTAGGTACTTAGGATTTGTTTTCAAATAATTAAAATTCTACGCAAGTATTTCATCTAAATCTATTCAAACCATTTTTTTTGACGTTGCCTTGAAAAAATCGGTTACTTGTATCGAATACGGAGGTCACTTTATTTCAATTGCATACACTACTTGCTACACTGATTTTGATTACTTACTTTTGTGCCTTTACGCAATTTGGTGTGGGAGATATATTAGCGGCCCGACCTCTGTGATTGTACTGTGAGAATTGAAGTTATACTTTGAAATAAGATAGCTTCGGATACATGGAGTTGGAAATATAAAATTAGCAATGTTCAATCAATCCTTGTTCTATTTTCTATCTCCTTTTTCAGAGTTAATTTAAATAATCATGTTTACTGTACTTACCCCGCTCTTTCAATCACTGTCAATCTTTAAATAGGTTAAATTAATTGCTGTTAAACTAAACAGCAAAAGTTAATTCGATCAGATTAAGCTATGATTAAAGAGATAATTTATGTAAATGAACAATTATAATAATCGTGGCGCCAGTATTATTACGAGCACCTTCGATACGAGCACTAATAAACAATTTCATTGCAAGTTTGATTGTGACATGAAACTGGATTCCGTTGTCAATGTGACCTCGAGATGCGAACACCTTACGTCCACGAGATATTTATATTTTTGGCAAAATCCTGTTTAAAGTTATGTGGAGCGTGTGTATACTGATCCAGTGCCCACAGCTGACGTAGTCCTTTGAAACATTCAAATTCAAACGAAGATCATACTTCGAAAGCGTTACGATTTCAAATTCATTACATAAGTTCTGTTTTTTATAGAAGTAGAAGAAATCCGTTAAGTCGCTGTAGCGTGGAAGAGCAACAACATATGTACCTACATAAATGTACCAATGTTAAATTACATTCATTTAATAGGTAATCAATATATTAAATGTTCATCTTTAGCTTAGCTGTGACGTCATAACCGATAATAATAATGACATATGCCATTGTATCGATAACACTATGATCCAATATCTAATTAATAAAATATCTGAATTAATTGCAGTCTGAAATATGCAAAAAGTTCAAGGCACCGCTGACCTTGGACATAACATATAAATTCAACGAGTTTTAACAACTTGTTTCATATTCGATTTCACTTGTTGGGAACTTTCGATATTTTATTTGAGATTTAAATTATATAAACTAGAATATTTTAAGGGTTTCTTTATCAATAACTTGTTCGTCGTATATTTCTAGTAACATACTATTATAACACGCCAAGGACATTCGCATGGACCTGTAATCACACCTTTGTCGGTCATCGAGAAAACCTGCCGTTAAGCTTGATGCCTGCTCTTTTCCTACCAACTTTAAAACATTATTCTTATACAAATCTAAATGAATCCAATAAAAATAACGATTCAAGTAAATTACCCAAAAACAGATTCATAAAGCCACGTCTAACACATTACCCTCGTTTTAATTGAGCAATTATTGAGCAACTTCGGAAATTCCATTCTCTGCAACCTTTGTTTTCTAATAAAATAAATATAAAATAGCTACGGGATGTTACGGAGGATACAAATACATTGTCTTCATAGTGATGTCTTTAATACGAGCGCTATGAGCAGTTGAGCTTATTGAGACTATGAATAATAATATGCCAATGAGATACCTATCTATCTATGATTATAATGTAAGAATTTTTGTGGTTTCTGTTTAACACCATGGTGGCCTCGATTATGGAATGATGCGCTGTATGAGTAATATTGTGGGCGACTGAAACAATAGACATCTTCACGTCTCTGCAGGAAGTTGAAATATTGATTTACAAATGTTACTATTAGGTGTTGGCACATTTAATATGTGTAGCTACATAGCAGTAGTAGTATTAGCCTGTTATGTCCCACTGCTGGGCAAAGGCCTCTCAACTCACCGAAGACATCAGTATGTCGAGGAAGATTAGGGTATAATCACCACGTTTACCTGCTGCGGGTTGAAGATCTCAAACTCGAGTCATAAATCATAATTTTACCAAAGGAAATGTTCATGTGGAAAAATAGCCATGTTACCTTCACACCTGCTAAAATGAATACCAATTTTTAAAGCTTAGTTAACGTAATGTAGTAAAATGCATCCGTTCATGGAACATAATGTAAAATATCTGGACATACATGAAGGATTGCTCAAAACAATGTTTTTAATTAAAGACCGGATTATCAGTCTCCGCTCCGCTTGCGTTGCTTCAAGTTATGTTAACCGTTTTGTATAATTACGAACAGCCGAGTCCGTAACAGAACACTTTCACACTCGATTCTAGAACCATAAATAACATTATGATAGAACTTACGTTAAACTGTTTCCATTTAAGAAACGATTCATCATAATCTATGTAATAATACATATGTACCTAAAACCTGATTTTGGCGTATGTTATGTTCTAAGTAATGTTTTATTAGTATTACTGTTTTCATCTTCATCATTCCTCAATCGGTTTGTTCATGGTCATAGATACTGACAGTCAGAATGTTTGCGGAAGGTGTAACCTTACTCTTCATCTAGTTCTTCGACTTCTGATTGCTGATTGTTGGTACCTTCCAAACAACTTTATCCTCTTGATATCCACCAAATATGTATGATAGAATTGACTTTATAAGACATTATACATTATCTACGCTATCGGTCTGTATTGAACCAGTATCTAAATGAAAACTTCACCATCAGTCCAATCAAAACTGCATTAACCAACGTTAGTTATAAAATATATTTATGCAAAATAAGTACAAGCTCGAGTGCAATATCTCGGTCTAGATTTCGTCACAGACATCTGTGTGCAAGTCTAGACTGCAAACAGCGCCGTGACAATATTGCTAATGTAATAATACATTACACAAGTTAAGGAAAGTTGGTTACTAAGATTGTTACAGTTGGCTTCAAGCCTGGTTTCGAGATTCATATAACACATAACACTCCTCCGAACGAACCAACCTCTTCTTCAAATAACACGTTCACGTACTCAGGATACAAGCCTTTTAGTTGCTCATATTGCATTTTCGTTTTGGTATCACTTGTTGGAAAAAAAGATTTAATACATTTGATTTCAATAATACATTTGTACTGTTTCTAATATGATCATAGACAAAAGCGTTATTTTACCATTGGTAGGTAAACGAAAGCGTAGGTATGTTTGATTTTGGAGCATAGTATAGTACCCTTCGATCAACAATACACAACTGTTGATCGAAGATAGTACCCATGTGCTACAGCCTACTCGTACAAACTGTTACTTATTCTGCGGCTCTACCTTGACCCCCGCCTATCACTCGACGCCACCAAATGTAACGTAACTCGAATTAAAGTGCTATATTTGCACCTGAAACTATTTTGCAATTCCAAATTATCTTTGGGACAAGCAACGTCACGTGAACATAAAAGCTAGAATTTACTGTAATACATAAGAAAATATGTATAAAAATAAATCTTATATATAAAATTCTCGTGTCACAGTGTTCGTTCGCGTACTCCTCCGAAACGGCTCGACCGATTCTCGTGAAATTTTGTGAGCATATTGAGTAGGTCTGAGAATCGGCCAACGTCTATTTTTCATCCCGAAATTCCCGCGGGAACGGGTACAACGCGAGTGAAACCGCGGGGCGCAGCTAGTAATAAATAAAATCTTGGCATAAAAGATTGGGCTTGAAGTCCCGGACTTCTGTGATATGAAGACCTGTGTTAAAGAAGGCAGAGTGCAACAACAAAAATAATGATTTACCGTGAAATCAATGTTATCATAAAATACTTTACATCTTTGGATACACTATAACACTTAAAAATGTTAAAAATACTGACCGAATTGAGAACCTCGTCATTCGGTGTTTAAAGTCGGTTAAAACCGGAGAGAGATTTCTGAAATTTTCTATTTGTGTCCTTGTCTAACAGAAGGTATAAGAACGAAACGCACCTCCTAGGAATGTTGACCTCCAACTATGTTTGGACGTAATGTGCGGCCTGGTTCATTACATACAAACACAGAGATTGAACCAAGCTTCCACCTTCAGATACGCTCAGAACCAATTACCATCAATGGATGTTTACTCTAAAGCAACACAACATCGTCATCGATAATAAAGTCAATCAATTTGTTTGTTTATAATGCTCGACGAGGCATCAAATCCGGTTTAATTTGCATAATAATTATATACGCTAATGTCAGTGTGTTTAACGCTTGAACTTCTTGGTATTTACGCTTATATTGTGACAGCATTAACGAGATTAATTAAATTGATTACGTTCATCCAGCTTCGTCTTTATAAATGAAGATTGCTAAGGTTAAAAGTAAAACTAATAATATTAATTATTCAAGATGTTTTGATACAACAGTGATTAGCAAATTAGACGTTGTAGTTGTAGAACTAATTGTAAATGTTTATGGAAAATATAAACGATCAAGATGTTTTAAAATAAAACCGATTAGTAAAGTAGTCGTTATTTATTGTATATTTAAGTTGAAGGAAGTTTAATAAACTTGTATTCCTTATCCTCGGATAAGTTTAAAACTGACGGCCCTCCCAGCGCCTCCCATTGCGATTCGACCTCTAACCCGAAACTAAGACCTACGTATACATCAGTTATCTAACCAAGACCCATAGTCTCTCGTTAACTGGTTTGAAAGACCTTTAAGATGTTGCGTCAGCGATGTTTTTCGTTGTGCATACGGAACTAAATATCACGACTTATGAGATTATCTTTATATGTAAAATCGCTGCGTGACTGACTGACAAACAACGGCGAATGAATGGCGTCAGAGATGGTGAAGAAATAGCATTGCGGATTGTGGAGTGCTAAAATTAAGATACTTGTTCTTTATCCGCATTCCATTTGAAACAACTTTTCTGTAGTCAAGGTCCTTACGCACGGTTCATCCAGATTCAATTACGAAGTTCAACGCATTCAAATTACAAAATGCATTTCCATACTAAGCTCTACCACGAAATTTCTTTAACTTTTAACTTAGCCTCGCTGGAGTTATTGTTAGCTTTCGCAAAGAAATATTGTACCTTCTAAAATACACAGGATACGAGTACTAATATCGAAATACACAGCACAGTTTAGCTGTCAAATTGTATGGATATTTTTGTTGCGTTTACTTTTCGTAAAAAGGTCTGATGGGAACTTTATAAAACTACATGAATTAAACAATTAAATAAAAAAATACACTTCACACAGTAGGAAAACATACACAATAGGTATTGTCTTAAAATAAGGGGGTGATCGACGTACGAGCCGTATCTACTTTTTGTCAGTCTCAACTAGTCTCGCTAATCACTCACTATTTACTCATACCTAAATAATTGTAGAAAACATTGCGAGCCAAGTCAGATCTAAAGACTGGTCCAACTATCTTATCCGTTGCCCTAACCCTCACAATCCTTTAGATGCTGTCGCTACTGATGCTGGTGTCCGCGCTGGCCCTGTCCCGCGCCGACGTGTCGCACCTGGAGCCGTCGACGGAGCCCCCGCCGCCGCGCCCCTACGCGTTCTCCTACACCGCGGGCAGGTTCCCGGGACACGCAGACAGGCAACATAGTGAAATCAGCGATGGCAGTGGCGTTGTCAGAGGTAGGTTTTGTATAAAGTGACGTCGGTTCCTTGGATTTTGTGAAGCAAAATGTTTCAGAACAAAGAATAATTTGATCGAGCCTTTTTTTAAATCTTCTTAGCCAGCTGTCTTTATCTTTGATCACCAAATTGCAGTGTGAAACCATGGTGATAGCGCCTGATCCTACTTACTGTACTCTTCAGAGAGTCACTGAGGCCTTCGCCTTGCATTGCGACATTATAAACTCTCAACTATTATTTTATATTCCCCTACTCTTCTTATTCATGCCATCGCACAATAAATTAATACACAAACACCTACTCCAGTGCATCGCCACCTCCATAAGCCCCTGTCATTATGGCACATGGTGTCCCTTACTTCTTCTTCCTATCTTATCATTTTTCTAACACATGTCTTCCCGTGACTTTCCAGGTCAGTACTCGTACGTGGACCCGCGGCACCAGGTCCGCACGGTGGACTACGTGGCGGATAAGGAAGGCTTCCACCCAGTGCTGAGCGACGCGCCGCCCGACCACCCCGCCGACTCGGCCTCCGTCGCGCACGCCAAGAACCGCCACTACCAGCTCTACGCCAAGATTGCCGAGGACCACGCCAATCATCCTTACCCGGATGGTGAGTAGTCTGCGCTCCTATTTGTTTAGTAGCAGATTTTGGTACTGAAGAACAGATAGGAAGATAAAAGAATGGTGTACCACAGCAGGCACCGAAAGATAAGAGCCTCGCCACGCCTGTTGCGATTATTTATTTCTATTCACTCAATAGAATCGTGGTTTTGGTGTGACATGGCAAAGGCCTCTCATTTTACTGAAGATTTCAGTTCAGTGTGTAGGGAGGAGGTACACGCTAAACTTACTTCACTGTACTGAATCGTGGCAACAATAGTACGCTGTTTACATAATTTTAGATTTGTTGAACGGCCAACCATAGCCTTTACCATAGTTTTTAGACGGAGAGCATTTATGAGTTTAAGTTTCCAAATCCTCCTTTCTTCTTTCTCCTCGTAACTATGTAATCCTCTATGTTTCCAGAGACAAACGTGCCCCGTCAGTCCGAGGCGGTGGCCGTCGCCGCCGCGAAGCACGCGCAGCTATTCAGAGTGATTGCGGAGCAGCACGCAAGGATCGCGGCAGAGAGAGAGGCACTGCAGAGGGAAGAGGAGGAAAAACTACACCTGCAAGAGTTGCAAGAACAGTAGCTTGATCTGTTCTAAGAGACACCCCAAAGTATTGCGAATTTTGAATATGGAATGCCTTAAATCATCTTTCAAAGATTCTTGATGTTTTAAATCGTAGATTCTTTTGTTTAGTTTTGTTCGATTCATTTTTTGACGTAACGAGTCGCCTTTATACCTACTTATGTATGTCCCTCAATACGAATAGGTGACTAGAAAATTGTTACTAGTTATTGGCAACAAAGTTACACCATAATTCTGCTCAATAATATCAATTGTACTTTTCTTAATATTTTATTAATTTTTCTCTTTTTACTCCAAAGAAATTGTTGAGTTGTTGTATGCTTATTTTTTCAAAGCAAGGTGATAAGCTTGTCTCTCGTAAATACATGTATAGCTTTTGCGTCCATTAGGTACTTAATATAGGACTTAATCTTTAAAACATAGAATTGATTTGTATTTTTCTCTCTTTCTTACAAATGAAAAATTTATTTGTAAGAGCGAGACTATAGAGATGGTAACTGTATTTATAGAAACGTTTGTATGTATATTTTATTCTAAGTTTTATACAATACATTTGTAAATATAGATTTTTTAATAACTTTTATAATACTCCGAAATTGCCATACTTTTATAGATTTTTTATAATTTTGTATGTAATTTTTTTATCGATATTTAATAAATTGTATGACGTTGTAAATATCCAAGATTTTATATTTTTCTAAGGTAACTTAAAAAATACATGAGGCAGGTGTAAAAAAGTATAAGCCTGTAATGTCCCACTGCGGGGCAAAGGCCTCTCATCTCACTGAAGATATCAGTCTAGTGAGGAGAATTAGACGTAATCACCACTTGCCTAATGCGGGTTGGTAATTACATGAATAAAAGCAAATTGTTCAGCAGTGCAAAGAAAAATATTTATTGGTCAAAGAAAGTAGAGGCTCATTCAGGAGGTCCGTTAACATTATCCAGATGATGAGGAGTTGCCTGAAAATTACATGAAATAATTAGAATCACCCCCTGTTGTGAACAGAAGTATACACTTTAAACATTTTATGACACCATATCCCTCAGAAAATATCAGTCTTTAACCTAATAAAAAATCTATAGTAGGAGCATTCTATACACTATACTGGATAATAAATAACTAGGAAACCAATTGTATGGATACTATGGATGATACAGTATCAACTGCAATGAACTGTAATTGAAAGATTGAACAAAAATTGAACAGATGACAGATTTATTTATTTTTATTTCAGCTGACTTTTATTTTGAAAGGGGAAAGCAGTTAAACGTTTCGTGTAAGCCTACACTCATGCACGCAATAACTCCGATAATTGTCTCGGGCATGCCGTGTGTCTGGACATAGGACATACAATCTTGACAATCTATCAATCTCTGCCTGTCTCTAAATTATGGTGGTACTCACTTGGTGGGGGGCCGGGCGGCGGTCCACCGGGGGGTCCACCGGGGGGTCCTCCTTGACAGCCCGCCTTGCCTCCCGTGAGACCGCCTGTGCTCATACCGCTCTGAAACACAACATTATTGTACAAAGGAATTGACGAGGAAGGCGCTTTACTGGCTTTGAAGTGAATGGGAGAGCATCTGACGTAGAGTGTTTGACAAGATGTAGGTATGGTCATCAGTGTTCTACAGATCACTGAGTAAGTTTGAATAGGTAGCTGGCGAAACCAAATCTGAGTTTTTGGGCGGGATAATCTTGAACATATCCATTTTAGTTATTTTTCGTCCATTGAAACAACTGAAACCGACAATTTATCGTATCCATCAAGCATGGTAGCACCTCTGTATCAATAAACTAGCAGCGCCCCGCGGTTTTACCCGCGTTGTACCCGTTCCCGTAGGAATTTCGGGATGAAAAATAGCCTATAACCTTCCCGTTAAATGTGGCTATCTATTACAAAAAGAATTATTCAAATCGGTTCAGTAGTTTCTGAGATTAGCGCGTTTAAACAAACAAACAAACAAACAAACAAACAAACAAACAAAACAAACTCTTCAGCTTTATAATATTAGTATAGATAGAAACAAATAGAAGCCCAGTGAAAGCAAAAACTAGAAACATATTCCTTAAATGTTTCCACCAACCCCAGTATACGTAAATGTATATGTACTTCTATTGAAGTGACTCACCACAAGAGCGAACACGATGGCCATGATCATCATCAGTAGTCCCAGGAACTTCATCTTCAGAACGAGCAGTGGTGACTCTGACTCCTGACTGCTGCCTCCAACCATTTATACCAAAACCACAACAGGGAAACCGGACGATGCCAATTTGTCAAAATGCACTATTTAACTTAATTTTTTTACTATAATGTGTGAATTTCATATGTATTTTAAATAAGTTATATTTATTGTATGTGTCTGAAAATATGTCTGTTGTATAAAGATATCAATAATGATAATAATCTATCTCTATCTATTCTGTAAGTCAGTTCCAATTTAAATTATGTGAGTTTCGAAAAATGTAAGAGTAATCGAGTTGGGTTACGTTAGGAACAATCGGAATATGATAATTCCCGTTAAACGAAGAAGTAACTTGCATGCCATTGAACTGTAAGTCAACGTACGATGCACTCAAGCATGCCAGTCTACAGATGCACATGCAAGATAGTAAGCACGTGTATTCCAGCCTTGCCTCTCCTTGCTTAACTGTATCCAAGTAACAGTTCTACAATATTTTGGTTAAATCGCGTGCGCAAACGATTCCGCGTGGCCTCAGTAGTGAAGCAATATAAATGCATACCATAAGCTACCCATGTGTTTATTATAGGTAACAGACCATGAAATTTCCTATATGTTTGCATTCACACCAGAATAGAGTCAAGGTCTCCTCGCTATTGAATAGATGTAATAAATTTGTTGACACCAATGTGTGTATACGTCCATTGCAGAAGCGAACATAGCAAAGTTGCTAACATTTATAATTTGTCACCCAATATTTATCATACAAGGTAGGTTGATAACATGATGTTCATAGTCAATTAAAGTTTTTCTTAATTTTTGTAATTCAAATCATAGAAAGAACCAATGAATAAACAAATTAAATTTGAATTCAAAACATTCACAAAAAAATATGTAAATGTTAGTTCTATATACATAGGAGACAATTTTCCCACCATCGTCAATAAAAGAAGGGAGTCATTTGCAACAGAGTATACACAAAATGTAAACAACATCTTATATATAAAATTCTCGTGTCACAGTGTTCGTTCGCGTACTCCTCCGAAACGGCTTGACCGATTCTCATGAAATTTTGTGAGCATATTGAGTAGGTCTGAGAATCGGACAACATCTATTTTTCATCCCGAAATTCCCGCGGGAACGGGTACAACGCGGGTGAAACCGCGGGGCGCAGCTAGTAATATTATAGTAATGTCGTGACAAATTCTTGTCAGGATGTCTGATTTCCCATCTAATCAGATGTATACCTACACACATAGATTAATTAACAAGATAGATGTAGCATGCCTCTGTATCGTCTGCAGACTTCCTTAATTTATTGTCTTTTGTTTTCCCGCGAATATAATTCATAATACCACAAAGTACACTAAATCTCAGAAACCTGACAATATTATTTATAGTAAAATCTTCATATCCATCCTTATTATATTTCTTACGTACGAAAAGGACAGAAAATAACTAATTATGGTGACTATTTAATGAACTAAGTATAACTGGGTCGAACAAGAACCAGTCCTTAGTAAGTTTACGTAATATGAAGTACATTTTTCTAACGTTTACTTTGTACAAGAGCACAGTTATAGACGCCGAGAACTTAATGGATTCAATACTAATTATAATACAGATATTGAAGTTTTTACTCGCTGTCTTTTACCAATGTGCTAATCTAAAGAATCTTCTCCTAAAACGAACTATGATGGAATCGGTCTTAATGCATTTTCAAAACAGTCCTAGAGACGATTAGATGAAGGGAGACCTCTGGGAGACTTGCTGTAGCATAAGTTATGAACAAAATTAACCTTCTGTACCTAGCTTACCTATAAACCGAATTTGGTTGGCATCTGCTTATACAAACTTCCATACATCCCCATGATTTTCGAGGATTTAAAAAGCTCAAGATACACATAGTGCGGAGGAAAGTCGGCCCTTCGCATGAAATACAACGTCACGCGACTCGCAACCATCCCGCACCCGCACTATGTATGTAGGACATTCGCAGAGTATAATCACACTGACTTGTCCAACTGAGACAAGTCACTAGAGACCATGTAGGATGCATGGTCTCTAGTGTGCGCAACTACATATGTTATCAGGCACCGGCCAGTTAACAGTGTCACTACAGCCATGAGGAGGGAACAGCCTGCTAAGGCTCTTAGACCGCTCTAAGATATCATCCGATGAATGATGACTTAGACTCATGTACCAAAAAAGATTCTTAGCACTTAAGAATTAGATAAAACTTAGGAAGAAGAAATAAGTAAGCTCGTGACTTTGTATTGTTTTAAGTATAAAGTTTGTATAAGTACTTACGTGAGAAGATTTGATTTATTAATAAAACAATTAAGGCCATCATGAGCTTATTAATGTTTATTATACGTCAATTATAATACATTTAATTTTGAATAGTATATAGTTGTAATTAAATCGGGTATACGTCAAGAAACCAAATTAGCCAGTTTTTAATAATATTTTTCATCATTGTTACTGTAGGAGATATTTTATCCAAAAATATATAGGTGACTAGCCGCGCCCCGCGGTTTCACCCACGTTGTACCCGTTCCCGCAGGAATAAAATGGATAAAATGTATCCCATGTGTTATTCTGATAGATAACCTATATTACTGTAAAGTTTCATCCAAATCCGTTCTGCAGTTTTTGCGTGAAAGAGCAACAAACATACATCCATGCATCCATACATATACATCCACCCTCACAAACATTCGCATTTATAATATACTATCACTACATAGTCTAAAACAAAGTCGCTTTCCGCTGTCTGTCTGTCTGTCCCTATGTATGCTTAAAATCTCTAAAACTACGCAACGGATTTTGATGCAGTTTTTAAATAGATAGAGTGATTCAAGAGGAAGGTTTGTATGTATAAAAATTCGCGAAATTCCCACGGGAACGGGCACAACGCGGGTAAAACCGCCGGCACTGCTAGTAATAATTATAAAGAGGTAAATTTTGTATGTTTGTTTGTATGTTCGACCTAATCTCGGGTATTATCAGTCTGATTCAAAATAATCTTACGAGGACGGGCACAACTCGGGTAAAACCGCTGGGCGCTGCTAGTTTCTAATAACTCAACACCCCACTAGTTCACTTGTTTACCCGGTTTGAATTCGGTATCAATCAATATCTGTAAATGAAGTCATTCCTATCTTATAATAATCCGACTAAGTATTTTCAGAACACGATTACAAAAAGACTGCCACAATTATAATTGAAAACAATTTTTAATTAATATTAAATTTTTGATCACTTTACGAACAGGAAAGAACAGCTTTTTTACATTTGATTCTATTAATAAAAATATTAAATATTAAATTCCAAGCGCTACTGTACATAAAGAAGTTACGTTCGCTCTCAAGTGGCTGGCGAGTGCAAATCATTCGGCGATTCCATAGATCCATAGACGGCGTCTCAGTGCTCGCTGGCGAGGAGTGATGCTCGGCGGTCCCTTAGAAAACGCCGTGGAAATACAAATAATATAATGTGAGTGCTAATATACTATTTATATACTTACAATCATAGATTAGAAATAATCTCAGGAAATATATACATTAAGTTCTAATTTCTAACAAGTTAAAGGTTTTAATATTATCGCTTATTTTTTTATTCCGAACATATTTTTTTGTTTTCATTTTTAATGGTTTTTTTGGTAAAGGTAAACACTACGATAGATTTCCTTAAAATATTTAAAAAATTGGTTCAAAATAAAAATGTCTTTATTTAATAATTAAGTATGTTTATTTTGTAAGATATTACTACTTAATACGTTGATATTTGTTGTGTGTATTTACTCAACTGTGTTCCTAGCACAATAAGGTTCACATAACGTAATCTTCTTACAAATATACCTACTTTTTATGATGAAAAATATTTTAAGCCATATCTTAGTGGACACCATTCTGACATTGAACCATATCGTTAAGAGAAGCTAGCTCTGCACCGAGGTTTCACCCACAGCGCCCCCGTTCCCGTGGTAATTTTGAGATTTTTATTACTTATTTTCTTATACAAAAACCTTGTCCTGACAATAAGGAACACATAAAAAAGAAATCATCCAATTTGGTGCAGTCATTCTGAAGTTAGCGCTTAGCAACACATTCAGTGATTCATTTTTATATTATAAATATAGATGTCAACGTTTCATATAAGAAGGGAAGGGCATTGGAATAGTGCAGGAAGTCATTTGCAACAGCCAGCAGCTAAATTTAATGCATAACGAGATAATAACCGTTTATACAGCCTGGAATTACAATCTCGTCGGTTATTTTTTCCTTTTTTAAGTGGAAATCAGTTGCCCGAGCAGCAACTATCATGAATAACAATTAATAACAATTATTTATTATTATAATGACCATTGTTTATGATAAAACATCTTATATTTTTTTTACAGATTTTTCTCTAAATTGCCATTTGCACAAAGGATAAAAAATATTTTTAATGGAGTTTAAGATTTCGTTTGTATTTTATCTACATGTTTAATCTGTTGTTAAAGGAATATTAAATTTTCGGAAGTGAATGTAATCAAGGACTATTTTTATTGTAATCGATATAATCCTAAGAACGAGTCCTTAGGTAGCAGATACAAGTTCATATAGAACTAATTTACTGTATCGTGATTCCGACTAATAGATTTGTAAGCGATCAAATTATTTTATAGGTTTACAGACTACAGTCTAGTGGTAGACTACCAAGACAGGCTGGGTCTCGCCTGCCAAGACAGAGGTCTCGAGTTCAATTCCCGGGTCGAGCGAAAACATGTTTCTTACTTATCAAACATGGCTCGGGTTTGAGATCCTAACCCCCATTAGGCAAGCGTGGTGATTACGTCTAATTCTCCTCAATGTACTGATACCGTCAGTGAGATGAAATAACTATTACTACAACTACTACTACAGACCAACGTAATATGATCCACGTTATAATAATATTTTAATATTTTACACCTAGGTATAGCCGATTATTTTTTATACATAGAAACTAATATGATATTGATGTATGTAATAGTATGAAGGGTTGGATGTTACTCTTACTTACAAACGTTCGAACTGCTGAATGGATTTGGATAAACTTTTGTAATACAATTTTCTTACAATTTGATTCTTCTTGACCCTGAGTTCCTTCGAAAACGAGTTCAAAGCGAGCAAAACCACATGGTGCTATTAGTGTAATAATATATGTATAAGAATGGCAGGATATATAAAGCGAACCAGTTCTTAATTATTTCTCTACGATTTTGTTCATTTTGATCGAATAAAAATCAACATACTAGTTGTGAGTCAAATCTAGAGTTAAGACTTCTAGAAATATTTTGAGTGTATTTTAAGTGTGTACCTTCGCGGAGGTCCCATTTTAAGTACTCTTCGGGTTGACATTGGAAATAATGCAAAAAACCTACTAATAAAAACACAATTCGATCAAAGGTCAACACTAAGTAGCCACATGACCTCACTACAAACGTGACAATACATTACTCTTCCCAAATTCGCACACACATGCCGAATAATAACCAACGAAAGAAACCAACAACTAAGATGGTGGGAAAAATTGGAATTAAACTTACAATTTGTAACTTTTAGTACTGAAACTTGCGACAGTAGCGCCACTAGTTACGAGCAAATTATCTGTAGCAACCTCAGTCAGGAGCCGATTTTGTGTTTTTTTTACTATTGTTCAGTAATAATGTAATGACCCAGCATTTTCAGGAAATTGCAAAGCAATTATGTGACAGATTACAATTATTATATTGTTGAAAAATAATTCCGATAAAAAACAACATAATAAGCATGATTTCAAAATTATGTACATATTAAAAAAATAAATTTGGCTATGATGAATATTATTTAGTATGTAATTTACTTAGTTTATTCGCATTTGCTGAAGCGTGTACACAGAGGTCAGATAAATACGTAATTGTTTTTCTAACTTATTATTCTTAAAGTCTAGGTTTGCATAAATTTTATTAATTATCAACAGACTTAGGTATAATTATATAAAACAAATGTCATTTTAAGTGACAATAGTAATAGTTTGTCAAACTAATAATTATAACCTAACCTCTCCATGATTGATATTTACGTACAAATCTCCCATTCTGGTCTGATGAAAAATACATGTACCTCCCTACTTTTAGGAAACTATTTCATGTCTTGTTAACACGATAATTGTGTGTTATTTATAAAATAAATATTTGAGTATTTGAAAAAGAAAACTTTCAACTTTAATAAACTTCAAGCGGGCCACCACCGCTACGAGACGCACGTCTCTCCCCGCGCCGCAGGTCGAACCGCAGTTCACGTAGCCGGTAGCTGTGGCATACTCGATAGGTTGTCTACCATTTGTTTTCGCCCTCACCGCTCTCGCCGCGCCTCTCGACGCGCCGCTACGCACTTGGCTGTGTCCAGGGTGTACTATATACTTAATTGGCAAATTATATCATTAGATAGTATAGTTAGATAGAAATAGCTAATAAGTACTTGCCTAATTCTATAAAACAATAACCAAACGATCCTAATCATTTATTATCATCCTGTATCGGTTCAGAATGTTAACGTTATTGTTTCAGAAAAATGTCGAACGCAGTGAAACAGTTCCCAGTAGAGAAGGAGTACGAAAGGAACCCCGACGTGGTCGCAGAAGACATCCAGAAGCTGAGGCAATGGCTCGACACACAGCCGCACCTACCTCGGCAGCATCTCACAGGTATCGTCATAGCACACTACTTCTTTTTGGACTCTGGTCATAGAGAGAGATTTATAACAGGGGGTGGATCGTGTCATTACTATCGAAACCCTCCTATGCTTCGGAGCCCACGTTAAGTGGTCGATCTCGGTTGTTCTAATCTGTAGACCATATCGGAAGCCTTTAGCAGTCTAAAATCTCCCACGCCATTGTTGGCCACTAACCTACTCGACTTCATTATTTAATCGGGGGTAAAGTATACCATAATAAATAAATAAATAAATAAATAAATATATCTGGACAAATTCACACACGGTTAATTAGACCCAAAGTAAGCTCTAAGCTTGTGTTATGGAATCTAATTAACTGATACTACTACATATACATACACAAATACTTTATAAGAATATATAATTGACACCCAGACATCGTCGCCAACAACTATGTCTGCACATATTGTTGACTCCGGGCGGGAATCGAACCCGCAACCCCCGACACAGTAAGCGCTCTCACTGCCACTGTGCCAACGGGCTTGTCAAATAATATTATTATTGTATCTTGCTCCTTCATCGTATCGCTGACAAACAAGTGTTTAACGTTACAAACTAGCTCGTTCGATGGCTAGAGTAATGATAGAGTACTAACTGCATATATTACGTCTGATATTTACTCAACTAATGTAAACAAGGCTTAATTACTAGCACGGATACGCTTCGCTTCCGTCAGTGAAGACAATATCTATCATAAATATCATAATATACATATATATGATTAACACAATGGAAAGAGCCGTAGAGTAACTTAGTTCGAGTACGTTAGGTTTGGTTAATGGCCAACACTGGTGTCTTTCAAACCGCCCACCGGCCTCCGACTTGGTCTACTTTTACAAGCCCTCCGAAGGACTTAGATAGAACTGGCCACACATCCAGGTAGAGGCCGAGCTGCATGATGCTTTACAATCGCAATGAGCTTACATCACTTAAAAAACTACGCCACGACTCGAGAGCCCTAAAGCAAGTCAAATGATGCTAGTATGAAATTAGGGTGTGTGCTAGTACCAAGTAGTTCCACACTATCCCTATACTCAATGTATGTTTTGTTTACCATGATGTTGAGGCAGAATCTATACTAATATTATAAAGCTGAAGAGTTTGTTTTGTTTGTTTGTTTGTTTGTTTAAACGCGCTAATCTCAGAAACTACTGAACCGATTTGAATAATTCTTTCACTGTTAGATAGTCTATTTATCGAGGAAGGCTATAGGCTACATTTTATCCCGGATTTCCTACGGGAACGGGCACAACGCGGGTAAAACCGCGGGGCACTGCTAGTCACTCATATAGAACACAGCAAATGGCTCCCGTACTCACATTTATATTGATTTTACTAAAGGAAATCGATTATAAAGCCATAAAACGAATACAAAAGCTAATCGCCTACCTACATCGTAATTATTAGTACTTAGCCCTACAATAATTAATTTCACGGCTTCATGATACAAACATTGTCTTGTAACACTCGTAATGGCGTTACAATGACCGCCCGTTGTGACGGATGTGAAGACAACGATAATTACTGGCAATACGTCTCTAGGAAGTACTTGGAACACTTGTAAGTACTTCAATTACAATTATAGGCAAACATCAATTGGTCTTTACGAGGCCGTTTGATTCAACTTGTCACAAAGAACGTAGATACTTCGTTCAAACAAAGTGATGCTAAATGATTTAATATACGTCATTAACACAACGTCTTTAGAATGTAAACCGATCGAAAATATGCGGTCAAAGTTAAACGGAGTTCGGTACACTCGTGACTATTTTTGGATTTAAATCGAATAAAGTAACAGTATACAGGATAACTTAATTATTTATTTCTCATTTTAACAATTTTAATTGAAGTTGGATAGAACTATCCAAATATGAGACAATTTTAAAGAAATTACTTTCTATCATAACAGTAAAATCTAAAACAGTAAAACAGTAAAATCAAGTTACGAAGAATGAAGGCCTTCCGCGTATGTTTTCTACTAAACTTTAAACGCCATTTTCTAAAAGTGCCTAAACATACATAATATGTGTTAGGTATGATACTCAAGTCGCCGTTAGATTTAAGAGTACATTGTACAAATGTTCTTCTAGTCACGTTAATTTTCCAAAGACCGCCAACATTACAGGCGGTTCTCACTTCTTTCCCTTAAAAAACCTTCCCTTAACTTTCTATTGACTATTCAGTCCCTTTTAACGTTTCAGACCTGGACCTGTTCCTAGTATTCCACTGCTGTGAGAAGAGCTTCGAAGTCTCCAAGCAGGTCCTTGACCTCCACTACACGCTGCGGACCCTCTTCACGGTGTTCTTCAAGGACCGCGTCTATGATAACAAGGTCGACTTCTCTCTCAACACTATGTAAGTTCATACGTCTCTCTCTTGTAATCCTAACTAATACCTATTATAAATGCGAAAGTAACTGTCTGTCTATCTGTCTGTTGCGCTTTCACGCTAACTACTAAATTGATTTGAATGAAATTTGGTACACAGTTAGTCCAGAGTCTGAGAAAGGACTTTTTATCGCGAAATTCCTGCGGAAACATGTACAACGCGGGTGAAACCGCGGGGCGCTGCTAGTTTGTAATATTGAAACAATTTATGTATCTACTTGACTATCATAGTCTGATTTAGGCTGTGTGGTCTGTGTCTGATAGGTACTTGTGGCACACGTAATATGATGTTGCAAGTTCCTCAATTTCCATTATAAGGTAGAACAACAGAAATTGCTACTATATCAATTTGAACCATCCAGACGTTAAGGCGATTAAATGACTCTGACTCCAGGATTAGCCATGAACTTACGTCCTCAGAGCCTTTGTCTATAATGAGGTGCAAGCTTGACTTTACTTGTATATCTATTCCTTCCAGTTTATTCGCGCCCCTCGCCGACCAGTCATTGTTCGGATACCGCGTGGTGTACGTCCGCCTGCTGGACACAGACCCGAAGAACTTCTTCTTCAATGACGTCATCAGGACCTTCATGATGATGTTCGACCTCTGGCAGTACGAGGAGGGCTCTTGGCCTGGGTAAGGTTTCATATTTTTGTATTTTTATTAAGTCTGCTACGGGGCAGGTAAGCTGTGGTGGTAAGCATTTTTTTTAAATAAGACACTTTATAATGCAGCTAATTTTATAAAAAGTTAAGCTATTCATCGACCTCTTGCATCGTGCCATCCCTCTTACATTGGACGTAAGTCGAAATTAAACATCTGTTTGCTTTCTTTTAAGTTGTTTGGATAAAATGTACCACAAGCATGTCCCTAATATAAAAGATTAACTTAACTAATCGTTTAATTAATTTTAAAAACCATTCTTTGTGTGAAATTAAAAAATATACAGTAAGATAGGCTGATTTAAATATGCGAAAAGTAATCTACTTTATGCCTTAACATTAATGTCCACAATATTTTTTACAGACTATCAATAGTGATTGACATGGACCAAACAGTAGTCGGACACATCACTAGGCTAGAAGTGATGGCCATCAAGAAAGTGCTTTATTTCCTTCAGGTTGGTAGCAAGTATATTCGCGGCAGAAATATGATTTTACTCTGATTCCTATTTCGAATATTTGCTCTCTGATTTGGAAGAGGTTCTTAATTTAACTTTTTTACAGGAATGTATGTTAGTAAAACTAAAAGAGGTGCATTTCCGTAACGCGCCTCATTTCATGGACAAGCTGATGATGCTGTTGAAGCCGTTCCTCAACAAGACGCTGCTGGACATCATCTACATCCACCCCGTGGGCACCGACTCCATGGACAAGTACATACAGAAGACATCCTTCCCCAAGGAAGATGGAGGCAGTTATAAAGATAGGGACACTATTCAAAGTAAGATTTATTGAAGTTTTAAATGTGACAATATTGTCAACCTCGTAAAACACGAACCTTTGTACTTCTAAACGTCAAGTGATTACTTAAGATATTGTCATAAAATTTACGAAAAATTACGACAAATAGTTAATTGCCAATTTAATTTACGTCTCTGAGTACAGTGGTAAGTAAACTAGTACCACCGCGGTATTCACAAATGCTTCTAAGAGGAGAATCAACACTGAATCTTTATGTCTATAAAAATACAGAGTTTTTCGAGAAAGACAGAAATCAAAGCCGGAACTGTATGTTAGTACAAATCAGTTCAATAATTGATGTATTTTTCAGAGGAAACCATAGCCCGCTTCAAAGCCAACCCCCAGTTCTTCAGAGAGGAGAACCTGAAGCGCGTGAATGAGGCGCTGCGGCCCGGCGGCTCCTCCAAGGTGCAGGACCTGTTCGGGATACAGGGCAGCTTCAAGAAGCTCGAGCTAGACTAGTTAGTTAAGGCATTTCTACTGGTACAATACAATATATTAGCTATATGGTGGTTTTACCTTAATGCTGGATGCACTTCGATATAATAGTGTCTAAAATAAACTTTTAATTAAAGGAAAGTGAAGTAAAGTATAACCGCTTTATTTATAAAAACACTTATAAAGTGTTAATAAATATAATGTTTGTCTCTTTTGCTCTTTGGAAATTAGCGTAGATTGGAAAGGGACAGTACTATTTGATAGCTAAAATGCTCTTAATAAGCGGTTATGAATAAGGTACTAAACCTGTAAGGTCTCACTGCTGGGCCTCTAATCTCCCTGACGATTAGCACATGAGGAGGATACTTGTAATATAAAATTAAAAAAGACGTGTGGCACTCGGGGACTGCCGCGGTAAAGCTATTGCATAGTTATTTTTTGTATCACTAGATGACGTTAGTGTGCTGAATGTCTGCATCGCGCTAACGTTGTGTTCTGGGCTTATACGTAGGCAATGTTTGAGGAGCGTGAGGTTTTGGAGCGTGAGGTTTTTTCGTTAAGGAATTTCTGGATTCGGTCCCCGCGCTCAAGGCCCGCGATAGAAGCTATGCAATAGCTTAAAAAGTAAGAGTAAAAAAGAGAGAGAGATCTGTCTGTCTGGGTTGTAATTACTATTACCGGAGGGCACGTTGTTATCGTTCGTTAGACCGCGTTGGAGGCCTTTAGGTGGTCTAAAACTCCGCCATCAGGGTTGACCACTAACCTACTTGAAATTAATGAATGAATTCAACAACTTATCCTAATTATGACATCAAAGTATTGCTACATAAGAAATATCAGCATCAAGATAATATTGTCAAATATTGTATGAAAGTAATGTGTACTAAAACTAAAACTATACTAAGAATGCCTTATAAGTTACACTGAATAAGCTTTCAATAATATGGCTGGTAATCTCTAGAACCTTGTAAGTTCAACATTTCATCAGTATCAGTTTCTCCAATAAACAACACTAGTAGAGTATAAGGATTACCGCATTGTGAGCGCGACCCAGTTCTCCTACGCTAAGAACAAATGACCTAACAGCGACAACTTATTTCGTGAGACTCTTGGACCACTTAGAAGGTGAATCGTCAATAACATTACATAAATGGGATCACCCTTGAAGTAAGTATTCCAGTACAGCACATTTTCTTAAAATTTAAAGTACTTAATTAATAATAACCTTCATTTGTTTTGATGGATGAAAACAAGATTACAGTATTAAATAGTTTAATTGCAGTATTCGTATAAAACGCCTATATGAATTAAATAAAGTTATTTTTAAGAAAATTGCTATCCACAATAGATAAGGCCAAACTTGAATTTATTTTTAATGCAATTCAATAAAATGGGTGGGTATACAATTTATGTCTTCCGTAGAACTCAAGTTTTCTATAAATAATAACGCTTAAGAAACCCGAAAAACAATAAAAAAAAAAGTCCTAACGATGTTTCCGCCCGGGATCGAACCGGGGACCTTGTGCGTGTGAAGCACACGTGATAACCGCTACACTACGGAAACTTGTGAAGTATATTCGAAATTAAGATATATAATATGTAACTTATTTAAATAAAATCTATGTTATGTTTGTTTTAATTAACATACACAACGAATAGCTATAATTTAATTCTTACTATACGGCAGAGATATTTCAGTGAACCTACTGAATTAGGAACACTGCCGTATCACTCGATAAAAAAAGATATAGTTAGTATTATCTGTCTGTAAACGATAAAATGTGTACCGAACAGCGATCCATCAGTAAAATTGACACGCCGTGTACTATAGCCACAATCATTTCCTAACGTTGGCTTGATCTATTGCGAAATGGCCGGCAGACAATAGCAGTTACACTAATTCTCTGAGATGTAAGTATTGGATCTGATTGAAGTAGGTAAGTGCCGTATCATCTAGATAAATGTCTATCATTGAATCTGAGAATCTATTAGTAGTGATGTGAAACATTCCAATATCGATAACTTGTCCGGATATCGATACAAATCATTATTTCATACCAAAAAGGCATCTAATAGAACTAACAAATAACCACATTCTTACATTGTAGTTTTTAATATTAATTATGGAACTAAAGTAAAAAATGTTTTCATTTATTTACTACTATCATTTCTAAACTATCTATACAACATCGATATCTAATGTAATCGGCTGTTGAGTGAAATACATCACTAAAGTCTAAAAACGAAAGTGAACACAGATTAACGAGGAGGGACTAGTGATGCACTAGCTCGTGGGAACTAGGTCGATACCGTGCTTTGTACAATACTATCGTAAAACGTATGTCAAATATGAGTAGGCCGACAGTACAACAACACTAGTTTGTACGGGAGCAATTTTATGAATGCATATCATTCACTTTCATCTATGATGAGACAAATCAGAGAATGGATTCAATAGATTTAGATCTTCATTGCAATCTTCATTATCATTTCACTCATATTAAACAATTTCTAAGAATATTTTGGTATCTTTTACACCGGCTAAAAATCTCAAGCATGAACTATTGTCCTACTAAACCAGAACCGGAAATTTCCAGCGCTTTCCATATTTATAAATCCATAAAATAATGAATGAATGATTGAATGAACCCAGGATATAAATGTCACTATCAGCCGATCACCAATGAGAGCATAAGAAAATACCTGAGAATAGTCTGAAGAATAATATCAAGTGGGGTAACTGAATGAGAGTATACACCTATATTAAAGTCTGCCACTTGTAAAGCTGTATACACCCTGACTCACAATACTGACACGTCTGTATTGTGATCGAGTCCTACCATCGCCGCACCACGGTTGAGTAGCTCGAACGGCCGCCATTCAAGGCGAAGGTTTGATCCAAAATAATTCTAATTATATAACTAATTACCTAATAATTTACGCAAAAACTATTTATCGTAAAGTTATTGAACCGTTTTATTAATAGGATGCCGATCGTGACTGTTTGCAACGATTTGCAGTATATACTGCATTTAAATAAATGAAGTTTAAATTTGTGATTTTTTAAAATAAGAATATTGCCATCCAACTTTAATAAATGTCAATCCGACACTTGGTTAGCTATCTTAAACTTACTTCATACATGAGTTCATGTCGTCTATGTGGATGTCAGATTACGTTATAGAGAATACTTTACTTTACTTTTACCAGTTGTTTACAAGTACAAGGGGTTACTATAATGAGACAAAGGCAGTAAACTCTCTCGTTTACCAGGTCCTACACCTCGGGGCATATCTAGTACGAAATAAATGACCCAAACCGAGGTATTAAATGACCGGCCTAGGATTTCGTAATAAGTTTAAAGTGATTACTAAATCCTAGATGTGATCTGTAACAGGTTGTATGTAGGGCTGCGCGCATGTAAAGCTCACATGTTATCTAATAGTAGAAAGTTATCGATTATAGTCGCGCCCAGCACTCCATGTCCCTAATCTATTAGTGCTCTTATCAACACGTTGAAAGGATTATGTCAGATTAAGATATGAATCTGTTTTTATCACGCTATTGTTGCTATTATATGTTATCTGTGTTTATTTTTACAACTGCTGATTGATATTATGAATGCAGCAATATATTAGATTACTACTTACTTTTGACATCTATTGTAGGTAATAAATAACTAATACTTGTAGTTATCTATTTTTTTATATTTAGTTAGTTGTCGTACTCAGAGACGTTCATTAAATCGACACTTTACGTAGGTAATTTTCAAACAAAATATGTCAAAATCATTTATTAAACCTCTACTAAGGAATCATTTGACTTCTCTCAGGAGGCTCAAAAGACGAAAAACTCTACTCATAAAATACTTACTTATTATAAGTAAGACGAAACATTTTTTGCGACAACGATTTAACCTTTAACTTTGACACGCAACGAGACCTCTTTACTCCATGACATTTTTTGTTGTTTCACAAAAAGTTTGGTCATCTCACCCCCACGGGCGCGGGTCGTATCAGTGATAATGTCACATCTCGCGGGGCGTCGGAGGCGGCGCGCAGTCGACTCGGAACCGCGGGGCTACCTACACCACACGGGAGGTGGCAGTGCGCTAACTTGTGAAAAGTGATTACCTATACGCGGTGTTAAGGTAAGATTCGACATATTTATATACTACGTTACTAGTAAACCGTTTGTTATACTCCTTATAAAAATAGCAATGTCGATGTTAATATTTTTATCATTTGTATGTAAAATATATTTCAAAATCATGTTAAACATAATTAGTAAAAGTCATCATTAATGTTGCTTTTATTTATGTGTATTTTTATTGCTTACATGTTATTCCTGACGTCCTATTTCGTGGATGTCCTAAAAATAGGATGATTAAATTATGAAAATTAGTGTATTGCTCAGCAACATTTTTTTGGAATAAGATTAGGTTTTTTAAATATTTGTTGTAGCATCGACCGAAAACACTCAGTACTTAGATAATGACTGATCCTACTTCCTCCGAACTAACGAAAGTACCTAAATACATATTACAACCGGCAATTATAACTAAGTCTAGATAAAATGTTTTCACAAAATCCTATATAAGTTCATCAAAATCATAAATAAATTCCATAATAAATAGAGTTGTTAATAAAATAAAATATGTACGAGTATAAGTACCGATCTTGTCTGGTACGTGTACCTAAACTTGATCATAATAATCAATTGTATGAATAGAAAAATCGAAAGGCGAAATAAAGTGTAGTTTTAATACAAGGTCGATATGACTTATACCTCTTAAGGTTTTACCAAACTAATATTATTAAGGTATGATTCTGTACGTACGAGTATGTAATGCATTCCTTTCCGCCTTTTAACGCTAAATACAATCACTTACAAAATTCTTTGACATTCATGAAGCTTTATCTGTAACCAAACCCTGAGGCGGCAACTTATTGTCTTCACGATTATATACAGCAGAAGCCTTGGGCCGTAGTTAGTGTTATCTTTATAAGATCTATTGTACGGAGTTGCATCAAGTTCAACAACAATTACTCTTCTATAAGTATTGCCAAATATATTATTAAGTGCGTCCAAAATAGCGAGGACCTTCAAATAAATTGAGGCTCCAAATTACCTAGAAAGCACTATTATTACGTATACTAAGATTACTTAGTACTGCGACTATAAGATGTATTAATGTAGCCCCCTGTTCATTATAAATAGTAGTCCTATACTGTATTTTCCTCCTATTTCGCAAGTTATTTCCTTATCCTAAGCGCAGGGCAATACTTGGCTTTTCTGATATTGTTTTGTAAATTGATATAAAGTTCTATATTAACGACACTTTCAATGAAAATGTTTTTTGTGGGATATATTTTGTAAGTTCAACTGGGTACTCTATTTCATAATTAATTTAGTAATTAAAAACATTTGTCAACAAAGAACAAATCCACAATTTTCCTAAGACATTGCCGTAACAATTGTAATTAAACCTCATTGAAACATTCTCATATCTGTGGCATTTAACATGTGCATTAACTGACCTTAATATGTTGATAAAATGTAGTTTTTGTGAATAGTTTTGCATTGGGTAAGCTTGGAGATGTACCCACGAGATAAAGAGCATTGTTATAAAACAATAGGAGTCAACAATGAACGGAATTATCGCGGTCTGATGCTGAGGGGCGATCAAGGATGGGGTGGAGACGGAGAGGTTTCCGCACATTTCGATACGTTACAGCTGCGGTTCCGGTTTAACAATCCAACGAAATATGTGTTCGATTTGTGATCATGAATTTAATCGATTTATCTTATTTGAAATTGATGATTTTCTGTTTATTTTCGAATCTAACTAAATTATATTCTGTGGTCAAGATGAGCCATTGCTAATTTTAAAATTGCTAAGCTTATTAAACAAAACTATTTAATATTAAGCTTTCCGAAGGGCTGCACAAGAGCTGCCATACAAAAGACATCAACGCGCTTAGTATCACATCATGTTACAGAATCTTCATTTTGTTTCATTTTATGTATATTTTTAATGAAAAGCAAAAAGTAAAGCTATTAATTATATATTATTAAAAATGATATAAAATAGATTAGATATCGAAACATTGCAGCTACTCAAGTACCTCCTCTTTCATCAAATCGGGTAAAACTTAAGAAACAACAATAGCATGATTTCGTGCTTAATTTAAACAATAAAAATATTAATATTTCAATATCAGAGCAGCACGGTTGTTTAGATGTGGCAACAAGAGTTACGCAGCCGTTACGCAGCGTCGCGAGTGAATGATCGCATTATCTGTGGTCGATCTTTGATGGGTTCCGTTCATTGCGTGTGTCAAAGGAACGGTTGTAAAAAGCGGCCAAGTGCGAGTCGGACTCGCCCATGAAGGGTTCCGTAGCAGCGAGTAACATAATAAAGAAGTTCTTGAAATAAATGTTTTTTTATTTACATTTGAGTAATTGAATGAATAATCAGTATTTTTTTGCGGTTTACGATTTATGTCGTAAAAAAAAAACTACTAACTAGACCTCGTTCAAACCAATTTTCGGTGTTAGATTACATTGTTATGTACATCATATATTTTTTTTAGTTTTATCATTCTCTTATTTTAGAAGTTACAGGGGGGGGGACACACATTTTACCACTTTGGAAGAGTCTCTCGCGCAAACTATTCAGTTTAGAAAAAAATGATATTAGAAACCTCAATACCATTTTTGAAGACCTATCCATAGATACCCCACACGTATGGGTTTGATGAAAAAAATAATATTTTTTTCATTTCTAAGTATGGGAGACCCCCCTAAAATTTTATTTTTTTTCTATTTTAGTGTGAAAATATTAATGCGGTTCACAGAATACATCTACACACTAAGTTTCAACAACATAGCTCTTATAGTTTCGGAGAAAAAAGGCTGTGACATACGGACAGACAGACAGACAGACGGACGGACAGACAGACAGACAGACATGACGAATCTATAAGGGTTCCGTTTTTGCCATTTGGCTACGGAACCCTAAAAACGTGTGTGAACGAGACGGTATTCAAAAATTAACTATTCATCAAATTGACACGCACAACGCCATTAATTGTGGCAAAACGACATCGTTTATTTCTCTTGAGTTGAATTGTAAAGAAAAATTATCTTTAGGCCAGTCCATTGGAATAGCTAACACTTCCTTCTTTCGAAAGTCAATAAAACTCATTTGGTAACAAAAAGGAAATACCTAACTCAGGAAAAACGCACCGACATATAAGTTCTACTTAAAACTTGCGTAGTTTTTTGCTAAACGTTCTAAAAGCTAAATGTTACTAAACACAAGAAGTTAGTATTTAATTCATTAGATTGATTGTGAAATCTCTTTCCGTCAGGAATTCTGGTTTTAGCTGATACATAGGTGCTTGTTGAGTGCAATGCGTGTATTTTTGAATGGCATTTATATTTCGTAACGCGTTAATTGAGACGCCTACACCATACATCAGTTATTTAAAAAGCTCTAGTCGGTAATACTGTCTAACAAACCAAGTTGGACTATCTAAAATTAGTTTATATTGAACCCTAAGTAGATCTAACTTACCAGTATAATTTAAAATAAGTTGGTACCTATCTCAATTTAAACTTCAATTGTATAAGGAATTCAATTACATTTAGAAGATGGTACGGTTTCAAAAACCATTTACGCCGCAAACATTTATTTACTCGTTAAGGAAATGTTTTGCAATAATCATATTATTGTTTTAACACTAAATTGTTCGCCGCATTACTCTACATAGAAGTTAAGCAACGTTTAATGGGAGCCATCTTTGTTTAGTACGAAATTCGTTATAATAACATTGAAGATTGAAGCTGCTTAAAGAAGTAACTAAAATTTGACATAAATTAGTGTAAAACTTTATATGACGAAACTGTAATATTTTCCAGAAACATGAACTAAATAAGCCGATAATGATGTGATTACATGCAATAGTCAGACTATTAATGTCGTACGAATATTCAGAACTATCACACAAGCCACGGAGCGCCTCCAGCTAGACATGACTGATTGACTACAGCGATGATGAAATTCAATATTGAAATATTTTATTAACAAGCTTTCATTGCTAAATTTTGAATTTTGAATGGGCTTTAAATCCATTTTAATTAGTATTTGAATAGTTAATAGGTTAACACAAATAATTTATCACAGTCCCAGGGTTAAATCGTTTTATACACTCAATTATTATTCTAAACTAGCAGCGCCCCGCGGTTTTACCCGCGTTGTGCCCGTTCCCGTGGGAATTTCGGGATTTTTTTTACATAAAAACCTTCCTCTTGAATCACTCTACCTATTACAAAAAACCGCATCAAAATCCGTTGCGTAATTTTAAAGATTTAAGCATACAGACAAACAGACGCGACTTTGTTTTATACTATGTATGTAGTGATTCATATAATTATGCTTAACCACTTCATTTGACAAATTGAACAGCATAATATTTTCGATCGTCATTATATTGTTCGAAAGTGAGTGAAACACCTCAAATAAGTGGTGTTATAAATAGTGTCGGGTCGTGAATATCATCGAGAACCCTTCGCCAGTCTCAAGTACGAGTGAGCGGTCGGAGCCATCCTGAATGTCAAGGGAGCAGCGCTGACTGAGACTCGGCGATAAGCGCACCGGGGAGAAAGACCAATTTTAATATTGATCAACTAAATTTCATACACGATCGGTTGACTGGGCCACAGAAAACCGAAATATTTCATTCTATTTCATGGTCTATACGCCTTGCACGTCTAGAAAAGACTTACAACGGCATTAGAGAGGTATTATGAGCCTATCAGAATGTTCAGACAAACTTTTGTCGTAAGTGTTTATTCAGGCTTGATTAATTGATTATATTTTGTGACATTTGTATTCAATATCTTCGTATAGTAGGTCTATATACTATTACTGTGGGATCATGTCGGATTTGGTCACAACCTCCACGAATTTTGTTACTTAATGTGAGAAATCATTTATTCTCTACTCTGTGCACAGCCTTAGAGCGTATCTTATTGTTTGTAAACACGATCATACGACGAGGTGACTATACTCAGTCGGTTAAGTCACAATTACGTTCGGTTGCGATATTTATTAAGTTCACAGTTACTACATTAATCTTGTTTTTAATATTCCGCATCCAATTTGGTAAAACAGGTACGTCAGTAAAACGGTGTTGTTAAAACAATCACTATTGAAATTATATTTAACAAGTCTTTCAAATTGTTCACCCGATTGTTTTTATCTAACGAGATATAAGCCTACCTCAACTTTAGTTATAATTATACGCTAAGATTGTATAGTTTTAAAAATGATAGCATTTTGCGGTGAACATTATTACAGGTTTGCCTAACCGCATCTCTGCAGTAAACTGCATTTGGACTAGATGTTACCCACGGCACAGATAACATGATACTACAAAACCTAGGTATTTGTGTTTAATAATGGAATACCCAAGCATTTTGATAATTACAGGCCTTTCAAAGCATAACCACTCTAGATGCATAATCATGAGTCATCTTACTCTTTAAAAGCTTGAAAACCGCTGGCTTAGTGTAATTGTGGTTGTAAATGCAAATTGCATGGTTTCTGCGCTTTGAAGAGAAGCGGTGGTCCCAATGACTCATCAGATCTAGAGACATATTATACTTTATTCTAATAGTGCTTATTTGTTTTGTATGTATTTAATTGCCCAGCAAGACCAGCGTTAAAAGTTTTAAGGTTATATTTGAAGTTTGATTGTTTACTATTATTATCATTAGAATTTCAGATGAAAGTCATGTGGCCCAGCAAGATGATTAATCTATACTAATATTATAAAGCTGAAGAGTTTGTTTTGTTTGTTTGTTTGTTTGTTTGTTTGTTTGTTTAAACGCGCTAATCTCAGAAACTACTGAACCGATTTGAATAATTCTTTTTGTAATAGATAGCCACATTCAACGGGAAGGTTATAGGCTATTTTTCATCCCGAAATTCCTACGGGAACGGGTACAACGCGGGTAAAACCGCGGGGCGCTGCTAGTTCATATATATATTGATAGTACTCAATTAAATAGAATGCAAAGCGATTGCCACTTGTCTTATATGACTGTTATCTAGACTAGATACTTAAGAATAACTTTACCCGTTCTGAACTAAGATAGCTATAAAATAGAACTAATAACGATTTGAGTCGTAAGAGGTTTGTGTTTGAAATATTGTCGTTAGTATCTGTTTATTTAAGGGGACTGTCTCACGCCATTTCTAAGTTTCTATTTTAAGGGACAATACAGTCTGACGATCACGGTTTCCGCGATCGGCCATAGGCCACATAGGTAACCAAGACATACCTAGAAAGCTTAGTAACTTTCTAGGTACTTCATTAAGATCTTTTGTGAAGTTCACAAAGCTGAAGAAACGATGTTCACGTCATAAAACCGATGGGCTCTGTGACGTCAACTTTCACATGTGTGGACCGTTATAATATCGTAATTGAAATCATGTATCACTGTAACAATTAATCAAGATAATAAAATATGTTTTATAACATCAGGGAAATTAATCCACCTTTCAACCATAAACATTGATAATATGTTCGCAGTTAAGCAAATCATATAGCAGGTGTTGATGTGCTCTTTTTAATCAAGCCTTGTTTAAATCTGATTCTTTATTATTACTCTTTAGTTAATGGTACAAATTGCCAACGTGATTTCTGAATCGTAACAATCCCATTGCCTTAAAATTTTGAAATGATACTAAAATTCACAAATTTATTCATCTAACCTAACAATTAACAAGAAAAATACATTTAATAAGTAAAGTAATTACAAGACTAGTGCGGTTCCCGCGACATCTTTCACACGGCTCTGAGATAGAACACATAACACCTCTTTGTCGTCGCGTTTCAAGGTGGGTAGCGTTACCTAACACCGAGACGGAATTTTGATTACCCCGATACTGAGTAACGATGTGGGAAAATAGCAGAAAAACTTTTACTTTATTACAAACTTGAAATCGTTTTAAAACTATTACATTGTCACTCGTAATAAGAAAATTAGCAAAAAAACGGCGATTATTTTTTTGGGTTTTTGGTGAAATATTTTCCAATGGATGATGTTTGTTCCTGAAGGAGGATCAGATAAAAAACGAGTGCACTTAAGTGTGCGTTTCCATAAAACATAACCATAATTTCCATTGCCCAAAGATCATTCTGTAAACATACCTATCCAGAGACCCCATTTGAGATCGGTTCATAAACCATGGGGATATCAAACATTTTTAAACCAAATTCAAACCAGAATGTGTGTAATAAAGTCAAGGTCTCTCAACAATCCTCAATCACCTCCGATGTCGGACCCCATCAATCCGTTTACAAACGACCTGTCAAAATGACACGAATTACACTGTCAGAACGACATACGCTAATCTATGGCCTTCCACCTTGACATGCGGTGGTTACAGGCGTTATGAAATGGGAAAACGATATGACGAACATATTGTTATAGTATTAGCCTGTAATGTCCCACTGCTGGGCAAAGGCCTCTCGTCTCACTGAAGATATCAGTACAGTGAGGAGGTTTCAGGCGTAATCACCACGCTTGCCTAATGCGGGTTGGTGATCTCAAACCCGAGCCATGTTTGAAAAGTAGGAAACATGTTTTCGCTCGACCTGGGAATTGAACCCGGGACCTCAGTCTTGGCAGGCGAGTGCACATACCACTAGACCACCGAGGTGTTAGGTTAGGTTAGAGGATATTGTTATAATAATGAGTTATTAAATGATTCATATTACAGTGGTATATGTGCTAGGTGCCTACTTCTGTAATGAATAGTAGGTTATACCATAAATAGGTTTGGTTTTTGATGTGCCATACACTTAAAACATACTTGTAGCATAAAATAAGTATTGGCTTGCGTTCAAAACATTGTTATTTCTGATAAAAGGCCGCCAAACCACTTCCAACGTACATAATATCTAATTTGTGGTAGAAAGGACTCCTGATAGACAGTGGGTATACAACTTTACACCCCGTAATCACACTCAATTCTCACCAGACAGCTTCCAACATAAATAACTTTCAAATTGAAACACAAACATGAACCAAAATTGGTAAAACTGCAGCAATTTCCTTATGACATTTAACATCTAGAAATATCTACTTTTGGCAGCCAATTCAATTTGAGTCCTAGTCCTTTGATATTAAGATACATAATATGTGCAACACATCACATGTGCAAGTGGTTACAGCAATAGTTTCTAGTTTTGTAACGAGAACATGTCACTATGGGCCGCAATTATTTATTTTAACTCAAGATTTAATTCAAATTAATCCATTTAATATCATATGTATAATGTTCCTTACTCAGTCACAATCAAAGTACGTAAAATATTAGATACTATCTACCTAATTTTAGATTATTGATGTAGATATCGCCCTGAGTAGAAAGGATTACATTCTTGTAAACTGTAATGCTTTTTCCTCATTTTCATCTGTCTCCAATAAAAAGCTTCATCTATAAAACTTCAGTCCGGTAACTCATCGTCAAAAGTTTGTCTAGTCTTATGAAACCCCACGCGACCCACCAAAACCACTTGATCTTGCTCGGACACGAATAAACGATAACATACATTATCGATATTTAATTGGCCTCATAAATCACAACTCAATACATACATATACCTCCTTATTAATAAACGCTGTGTAACTAATACACTGATAAAATGTGTTTTGTCTTCGGAAAATTGCTTATGTCAGAAAATGACAAATCATTTGATAGCTAAAATGTTCACGTTTATTAAGGCCCATAGAGATTTACACGTTTATTAAGGCCCATAGAGAACAGTGTAGTAGGATGTACATATTTATATTGGGCCTATTTACAAAAATCCCTACTGAAATTGGTTGAAACATCAATTCCGTTGGGCCATGCATCTAGAGATATCTATAAGTTCATTAAGGATAAAACCGCAGCGCACAACTAGTAACAGAATATCTTACCGCAGTCAGTCATCAAAACAGAAGCAGTTGCAGAGGCAGCATATAATTGTGTAATTTAGTACCGTGTCATATAATTGAGGACCTCAAAATGCATTGATGCTAATCTCTCGTGTGTGCGTGTATGACCAGGGACGATGGTATTATCATGATATATGTTATTAATATGAAGGTATTTAACCTAACCGCACAATCAACAGTGATAGATTTAATAATCGTGATTGACCGTGATTGATTGACATTGTTTCTTAAGTTAAGAAACTCATAATCTTAAAACAGCTATTAGTTATATGTTATTTATCAACATGACCAGAAAAGTGTTTGAGTATTGGAGAAATGTTTAAGTTCTGACCTTAATCTACTGATTAATAATTGAATTTGCAATTGATCGTAATACTAGAAGCCGGCAGTATAATGTCACGGACTAAGTAATAGCCAAAGTTTGTAATAACCCGTTACTCTTACTAGCTGACAAACTCGTTAGTTGATCATTACAATATTTGCAAGTGAGGCAACACACGTTAATCATAACATTGAAATATTAATAAGCACTTCCACGAACTTGATACTTTAAAATAATAATTTAAACAAAGGATTACCTAATAATTATTTTGGTAATGAATAGTTTTCAGGGCAATTATTAATATCTTAAACATAATGCCAACATCTTGACCTTCAGAAATAAAATATTTCAAAAACCTATGTAAATAACCCGATCCACCTTGATATATCAAAAATACATGTAAATCTTTTTACTGATAAGTTCATCCAGTTATTCGTCCATATGCAATTCAAATGTCAATGATTACCATCCTTTTAAGGTACTTTTGCAAAAGTAGATTATGAAATACATGAAATATGTGATTTTTTTTATATTATGGTTTAAAAGTAAATTTCTACAATGAAGGTATTCATTCTGTCCGTTGTCCCCCAGATGGCATTGACGTGCGATTGCCCGATGTCGCAGCCGGGCCCTACGCTGGCGGCGGCCTGCGGAGGCGGAGCCTTCATGCTCTTCATGGGGCTCCTGGAGGTGTTCCTCAGGAGCCAGTGTGATTTGGAGGACCCTTGCGGACGCGCGCAGGTAATAAATATACCTAGGTGTGATAACTACCTTACAAGTGCAACTACGACAATAAGGAGGACATGGATTTAGTTGTAAGTTGGTACTTATTCTCAGCGTGGGTTCATAAGGTCCTTTGTATAAAGCGTAACTTTCCTCGTCGTGAAAGTAGTGCACTGCACGTGAAACTTTCAATGAATCAAGCCTATCTCTATGTCCTAAACATATGTTAGAATCAGCTTTTTTGCAACAAAGGGCATTGTCCTGTTTGTCACGATTTTTCAGTTTCGATTGTTTACTTTCTCGTGTCACGGAGTCGTGGTCTAGGGACGGCGTGATTGTACCAGATTGCCCGAACGTGATGTTAGAGACAAATGAATGAATTATTACTGAATTTTAAGAAACTCACTTGACTGAATACGATTGTATGTTGGCAAGATGCAAATAATGTTAAATGTCAATTACAACATGTTTAGTTACTTAAGTTTTTGCAACTATAGAATCAAATAAAACTGTAGTGTAGGTACAATGCCTGTCAAGACCAAGGTCCCAGGTTCATCTAGTTGTTCGCGGGTTGAGCGGGACATTTATAACTTACATTTATAAAATGGCTCGGGATTTTAATCACTAAGGGGCATGGCATGGCGCAAGGCCGCAGACGAACGAAGTAATTACGCCAATTCCTCCTCACTGATATTATCAGAGTCCCTTATCTTACAGGCTTAATTAAATAATTACCTGAATAATAACCTATGCCATTCCTACCAGTATCGTCGCCACATGGACTCGGTGTACGACTTTATCGTGGTGGGCGGCGGGTCGGCGGGGTCGGTGGTCGCGGCGCGGCTCTCCGAGGTGCCCGAGTGGAGGGTGCTGCTGCTGGAGGCTGGTGAGTTCACGTTCAACATAAGTTAAGAAGAATAAGGGGTAAAGAAAGGATATAAAAATGATATGCTCACAGATTATACCAAACAATGAATAGTCGGTACTGACTCCATTTTCCGTAGTCCTTGTAATACATATGCCACCAAAAACTTGAGATATAATTTCGTTAATTGTTTGATTTTCATCCAGGATTTGATGAGCCAACGGGGGCCCAGGTGCCATCTATGTTCCTGAACTTTATTGGATCTAGCATCGATTGGGGATACCAGACGGAGCCAGAGCCAGCGGCTTGCCTCGGAGAGAAAGATCGGAAATGTTACTGGCCTAGGGGAAAGGTTTGTTTCATTGTTATCTACGAAACTTCTGCTAATATGTATCAAGGCCTTATGTTATCCTAATTGATAATTGCCCAATCTAGGTGCTGGGAGGAACCTCAGTGATGAACGGTATGATGTACATGCGCGGCTCCCGGGCTGATTATGACTCATGGGCGGCAGCTGGCAACGAAGGCTGGAGCTATGAGGAAGTGCTGCCCTACTTCATGAAGTCTGAAGACAATAAACAGGCAAGGATAGATACGCACCATTTATTAAATCTGGATCATTCGACTGGAAACTAGTCTCAAATACAATTTCCTAAATTTCTAGGTTGATAAAATGGACCAAGGCTACCACGGTGTTGGGGGTCCCCTTACCGTTGCCCAGTTCCCGTACCATCCACCACTGAGTTACAGCCTTATCAAAGCTGGCGAAGAATTAGGTAAGGATCACTCTAGTATTAATTTCATAAAAGTGTATCGAAACAACCTGTTCCTATTTCCAATTTGTCTTTATTTTTCTTCGCTTTGGTAGTAGGTAACAGTATTGAAGGAACCGAATCCAAAACATATGTTAACCACCATCGCAGCCACGGCATCTTTCTTATAACTGTTGTTGTTTCTCAGGCTACAGGACCGTGGACCCTAACGGCGAGACCCACACCGGGTTCTCGATCGCTCAGACCACGCACCGCAACGGGTCCCGCCTGTCGACGGCCCGCGCCTTCCTTCGCCCCGCGCGCCTCCGCCCCAACCTCCACATCATGCTCAACGCCACCGTCTCACGCATCCTCATCAACCAAACTACGCGACAGGCGTATGCTGTTGAAGTCATCAACAGCTTCGGAAAAAAAGAGACTATTTTTGCTAATAATGAGATTGTTTTGAGGTATTTTTGTGATAATCACATAATATATTCTAACATAAATAGGTCAATTAAAAACAAACTTCGAAAATAGTTAAAAAGTAAACAAAAGACCATTGACTGACCATTATTTATGCCACAATTTACAGTGCTGGAGCAGTAGCATCTCCTCAAATCCTGCAATTAAGCGGAGTAGGCGACCCTGAAGTATTATCCCGAGCGGGTGTCAGAACGGTGCACCCTCTGCCGGGAGTAGGCAGAAACCTTCATAACCACGTGGCGCACTTCCTAAACTTCCAAGTCAACGACAACAACACCGCGCCTCTCAACTGGGCCACCGCTATGGAGTATCTGCTGTTCAGAGATGGACTTATGTCTGGAACTGGTATGTTAAAATCGAACAATCTACTGAATCATATTGCTCTTGTTTTTAGGTATTTGATATCTATGAGACCAACTTCTCGCATCTTACAGGTATATCCGAAGTAACAGCATTCGTGAACACCAAATACGCCGACCCCGCAGCCGACAACCCTGATATCCAGTTGTTCTTTGGTGGTTTCCTTGCTGACTGCGCGAAGACCGGAATGGTGGGCGAGAAACTCGGAGATGGCTCCAGGAGCATTCAGATAATACCCACCGTGCTGCATCCTAAGAGCAGAGGACGATTGGAAGTTAGGAGCGTTAATCCTTTCGACTACCCCAAGATTTATGCAAAGTGAGTACCCTAAAATAATGAAATGTTATCAGGTGAGTAATCGTCACAACAGTTAGGTATACATTAACTGAATTCTTAATCTTTCAGCTACCTCACTCAACCAGATGACGTCAAAACCTTAATCGAAGGTATCAAGTTCGCCATCAAGCTATCTGAAACGAAAGCCCTCAAGAGATACGGCGTGAAACTGGACAAGACTCCAGTGAAGGGATGCGAGAAGATCAAGTTCGGTTGTGATGCGTACTGGGAGTGCGCGGTGAGGATGCAAACGGCGCCCGAGAACCACCAAGCGGGCTCGTGCAAGATGGGGCCGCGGGGAGACCCCGACGCCGTCGTCGACAACTTCTTACAGGTAATGATTAAGGACTACTCGTCTATACCCAGAGTTGAGGTTTAGGCACAATATTAAAAACTATGGACTGGATCTTTTTCTTGCATAACAGCATCTGGATCAAGTCACCTTTAAAAGTAGCCATTGTAAAAAACGACATACCTACTATCTGTTCTATTTGGTACCTTGTAACAGCCAAAAAGCTTTGTTCTCTGAACAATCAGGAAATAAAACCATGAAAAATAGACCCATACCTAAATATAATATATTAAACCTAATTATGATTTGACACAAAACCACTAATTACCTTCAGGTGCAAGGTATAGACCGGCTGCGAGTGGCAGACGCGAGTATAATGCCGGCTGTGACGTCGGCCAACACCAACGCGCCCACCATCATGATCGGCGAGCGCGCCGCCGACTTCATCAAGAAGCGCTGGCTCCAGAATACACAGGTAAAGATAAACATATAATACAAAAACTGTCTGTATGATATCGATTTTCTAAAAAAACTACTGAATGGACGTTCATGCGGTTTTCACCAATATACAGTGGCTGAGTAGTAAGACAGTTACTAAGCTGAACGTCTGTCCTACTAGTAAAGTACAATACTTACTGCCCAACACTTTGTTCATAGGAGTTCCCGTACAACGAGGCCGGGTCCACCAACGTGCTACAACTCAGCGAGACACAAGTGCCGCTGGCGACCACATGGCAAAGATGGCTATAGGATACGCTTAGATTATAATAAGTTATTTCATCTACTATGTTAGCTATACATCACTGCCCTTTGATATAAGATAGTTAAGGCTTTTTGTACAAATTAGTTGGTATTTATTTCGAGTTTATGTACGCACATAAATATGTTTTGAATAAGTTACCATACAACATTTTTTTACAAAATAAATTAAGTTAATGTTATACGTGTTTTCACATTATTCGCCCAAATAGGTAAATGCGGATCATGGATGTAATGCAGCTCGTACCTACTCGGTAACCGACTAATTTAATCAGGTATAAAGTATTCTGCCAGGTCCAACAAAAATATAAACAACCCAATCGAATTCCGGGGCATATCGTAAACTATATAGACATAAATATGCACTAAGATTTTGCTAAAACACAGACAATGTCGCGGGAATAAAAGTATGTCTCCAATAAAACAATGACATACTCGTATAGATAACCAATATTTAATAATTACAAAACTATTATTCTTAAATTAAAATGTAATTTGACTATTTGTATCTCCAGTTCATAGTAAGACATAAGTGCGTTATAAATCAATAATAATAATTTCCTATCTTCCTTTATTCCTATCTAGTGTATTTGAGTCAATCGTAACAATTTTTTTACAAATTAGGTCACAACAATAATTAAGTAAAACATAGATGAATTTAATTCATTTCTGCTTGCTCTAATGCTTGTATTTTTACTTCCTTTCCATATTAATGCATAATTATTGCTATATGAATTAGGCTCTAACATAGGGCTACAATAAATCAACGTTGTTGAGATTGGATCCCGAGTGTGTGGGCAAGTCGTCGGCGACTAGCAGTGTTCCTATGGGCACGACCGCTTCGTCTCTCTCCTTGAGTTTCCTCATTTCGTTCCTTAGTTTCTGCAGGACTGCGTAATTCGGCTCGTTGTGGCGAGCCTTGTCTTGAAGGAGCGTGATCTGTTGCTCCTCTAACTTCTTCTCTTTGCAGCTTTTCACTGAACGAGATCCGTAGAGGCGGAGGAGCGAGCCCCAAGAGCGAATGTGAGGGTGAAGTTGCTGAAACAAAACGTTATAAACGTATTATAAACGTCAGTAGTGTATTAGTTTATATGTTTGGTAATAAGGAAGCCCTAGTCTAGGTGATTAACAATAATTAAGCTCTATGAAGACTAGTATTTCAAGGGAATGTGAAGAAGTTTTTAAACTTAGGCCTTAATCATAAAATTGAAATAGAAGGTCAAGGAAAATTTCGAAATTTTGTAGAGTATAATTTCATTAATTAATTAATGTGCATTCCATTCGTTCATCTCGTTCATGTTTGTGTGATGCACGGTACCTGCAGTATGGACTGCGAGGCGCGCTGTTTGGCTTGCTTCTTGTTCTTGCACACGACGGTGGCCGAGTGCTTGCCCACGCGCATCGTCAGCTCGATCTTCTGGTACTCCAACTTGTTCATCTGGACACAATCACAAAAAAAGCTGGTCGAGCGAAAACTATACATTTTCAATTTAAACTGATTTTCGTCAGTTTTTCTGCGTAAATCATAACCTTCCAAGTAACAAAAATATATTACACTTTTTTTGGGGCCACGGTTCCTGTAAAAGGAAACGTCAGTTTAAAATGTATAATAAAAACAATGTGTATCCGGAAACTTAGTTTCAAATAGAAAATTAACAAAATTAATATTTCGTGCGAACAATATCAATAGCTCAGAACAGGCAGGTAGGTAGTAAGTAAGCTCGAGATGGTCAGTGTAGTGGGATACCCTAGAGTCGGTGTTTCCCAGTACCTCAGTGTGTATGTGGCGGTCCTGCGCGCCGAAGTTGCGCAGCAGACACGTGCGCAGGATGGCGTGCGGCGACGGTTCCGACGCCGCTGAGCAGAACTCCTGGATGCGAGGGTCCTCGATGCCCACGTAGTCGAAGAACTGCATAATGGGGCGATCCATTCGTTATGCAATGGTACTATTTTCCATATTTAATGGTTGAAGGGTCTTATCGTTAGAAAACATTAGTTATTGGGCGGATTTCCCATCTTAACCACTACCCAAATCAACTAATCTGGGTATAGTCTATCCTTGCTTATCGTCTAGCAATATTATATTAGATCTCTTAAAATAACTGACATTAGGAAACATAATAAAGTTCTTTTATCGTGATAATGTGATAAATAAGCAGTTAATTCGAATGTATGTATTTGGTTAGTTTTTTGATAGTTCAACTAGATCTGGACATTCAACTGTTTATTATCACTGTTTGAATGTATCAACAAGCTTTTAGGATATCGGAACCTCAATTCTACTGTCCATCTATAGTAATGTAAGTTACCGAGAAGTCCGGCTGGTTGTCGGTGGTGGGCGAGTGCGTCTGCTCGTCGTCCCTCATCTCGGGTATGAGTATGTGTATGGAGGCGCGAGCCGCCGCCGCCTTCGCTTGTCGCTTGCTCGAGCCGCGGCCCACGCCGTACTGCATGCCGTCGATGGATACCGTCGCTTGGTACGGGGAGCACGCGTTTTCTGAACAGTTACAACAACATAATACAATAACAGGCAAAAGCATCATAAAAAAGAGGATGGAACCTGTTCCTCTTCTCAAACACGAGCGTCACCATCATGAGATTTTAATATGAAGCATGCATCTCAGATGAACCGATATACTAATGGCATATTCCATAGTCTTTATTTAGCCTGGAGCCTTACCAAGCTGTTTGAACTCGTAGACGGGTTGCTTGTGCAGCGCGCGCCGCACGTACTCGTGGAACACGGACAGATAACTACCGTTCATGTTCATCACCCAGTCGCGTTTCGTTTTACCTGAATCACACATTATCCAACGTAAATAAATGCCGTCAGAAACATACATTACTGAATATTTAGGCCGCCTTTAGGCGGTCTTAAAACTCTGAAGAGTTCCGAACACTACTGGTGTGTTCATTTACATTGTTTACTCTATCTTTCTTCAATAAAGAGCGAACAAGCAAGTGTTCGTATCTGTTCAGAGTATTAAAACACTGGCTACATGGACCAATTCTGTCACTGTATTACAGCTATCCGACCTCCATTGTGTGCCGTGGCGGGCTGTGCCGGTATTGAGATGAGTTTAGTGCCTTCCGGTAGGGTGGGGTACTGCAACGTCTTGCGCGCCTTCGTGTACTTGCGACGGTCAGCCCAGCGCCTGTGGACAACAAAATATGGAATTCAACATTTGCACAAATATAATGAAAGGACTCGCGGATTAACTTACGTTGTATTGTATTTTAGATAAATTATAGATCTTCAAAGACCATGACCATGAGTTTATGAATCACTGTGACTCATCACTATTCCTGATAACTTTATGTAAATCCGTATAATAGTTTCTGGAGATTATCGGTAATAGACAGACGAGACTAACAAGTTTGTTTTATTATATGAAATGAACTATTTTGAGAAACAATAAGGTTACTTACTTAAAATGCATAATATTAACAGTTTTGAACTTAAACAAGTTCTTGCAATAGTCGTTAATCTGCTCAGATGTCAAGTGTTGCGTCTTCCAGCTAGTGTTGACCGTCTCCACTCGCGGCGGCGGCATCACGATACCGCCCGGGAGAACCACCGGCCTTCTAGACAACGGAATATCATTATTCTCGTTATCTTTAGACTGGCTATCATTGTCGCCATTCTGAGACCGAATCTCAGTATCCTGAGAACCATTCTCAGTAATTTGGGATCCATTTTCGTCAACATCATTTGGATAGTTAAGAGTGATGAAGTCCATTTCAGAATTTTGGGAATTCTCGTTACTATCAGCTTCAATTTTGCTAATTTGACTAGTTTCGTTTTCATTATCTAATATCGTTATGAATGGACAAACAGGTTTATCAAAGCTGATGTCTTCAGTAAACGATGCATCGTCTGTTATATTTCTAATGGATTCATTGAATTGCACATCTATTTTAATGTCATTAGGCCTATTAAGTTTATCGTTATGTGGGGTGGTGTCATTGATCCAGGTTCCGTTCTTGATTTGTTCTGCTATTTTTCTATCGATTTCGTTTTGTTTCTCCTCCTCTTCTAAAGCGCGGCGGTACGCGAGACACGGGATAGCACTAATCGGTATGTCGTGGCGCTGGAAACATCGATTATACACAATCAGAATATTATTAAAATTTATTAAATAGTTAGTCGTTTTCACAGAAATAGATCAAGATCTTTTTTACTAACGTTTAATATAATTACTAACTTCATTTTTTATTAACATCATAAAATGTAGAAGGATTATATCTGCACAATAGACCTAGACAAGTGACATTCGCTTTAAAGCAATTTGAATTGCTGTAAAGGGGCTCCTAGACGGGCCATATTTTCACGAAAATGTTTAGCTGCAATAGTGTGGCCGGCATCATCAGCCATCATTTACGGCCAGACTCTGCAACACTTTGCGATATTTTTAGTATATCCGGGATATGTTGTCACATATTTTTAGTATGGCCGATGAATGTTTAGGGTCTCGGCAATATGGCCGGAGAGTTCGCTTCGCAATCGAAAATACTGCAATATTTCTCAGCCACTTTTATTGTTGTCTCGCTTTACGGCATAAGTGCGTCCCTTTTTCATGCTACGTGAAGTTTGCCGCGATTCGTTCGAGTAGAGTAGCTATGTTCGTGTTTATCATCGTCAAACGGGCAGTTTGACATTTGGCATTGATAAATAAGGTATGCGATTTATTTGATACCTACAGGCATGGAATTAGTAAGTACTGTACGGTAGTACCATGGACTTATTACTTAGTAATAAGTCCATGGGTAGTACTTACTAATTCCATGCCTACAGGTAATTTAATAATACAGTAATTCATAGACACATCGGCACCATTCGGGTGTTGTCGTTGTTCCGAGTTTTGCCGATAGGAAAGGAGTATTCACTACATCTTTATGTGGCCCATGTAAAGACAAAATATTGAGCCATATACTGCATCAGAAATATTGCCGAGATAAACATTTTCCAGCCATATGCTGCATTAAAATGTTTTTAGTATTGCCGGGATATAGTCGGCAATTTTGTGGCCACATATTCATCAAAAGTATGGCCCGTCTGGGAGGGGCTTTAGGACAACGGAAAACTTTCCATAAATTCTTAAACTATGGTGAACTTAAATTGCTTCGTTGAGTTTAAGTTCAAACGAAAAGTACAACACAATTTAAACTATCACCACAAACACTTTGTATGATGAACATAAGTTGGTGCAGGTTACATCAGTTACTGTTTGAGAAATACCAACCCTAGTGTTTCCCTTGCCTAAGAAGTAGGGCTTGGAGAGCGTGCAGACGCGCGTCTGGCGGTGCATGTACACCGGCATGCCGCTGCAGTGCCGCACCATCATCCAGTCCAGCGGCAGCACTTCGAACTGGTTCACACCCTTCTCTGGAACATCATTTGAGACATATTCTCATATAGCTGTGCAGTTTTACCTGCTCTGCCAATGCAATCAATTAGTACTAAGAAGCAGCCTATTTTTACATAAAAAATTGGGAGTTAATAAGATTGACATTGTGTCTGTTTTGTATCTTGTTTGAAAAGTATATTTTTCGTATCTTAGCTTTTATTTATACATCAATTTAAACCAATTCTTAAAAGTAGACCATCTGTAATAATCTTAGGTGCTTTTCACCAGAGGTGTTTATGCTTACTTACCTATTTTGCTATATTGAACATAGCATAGCATAGGTCTAGCTAGAAGACAGTCACACATAATCTTAAATTCAAAATAGACAACACTTATGATAGTTTAAAGATGATAGTACCAGTTTACCTTCCAACACAATCTTTTGCCTCGTAACATAGGGCTTTTCTTTGGGCTTTGGAGCACCCTTGAACCCTTCCGGCAGATCTTCTTCCAACATCTTCTCAATCTCATCCTCAGGCACACCCTCAGATTTACCTGGAAATTGACAATACAGCTGCCATGTGTGTTAAGTAGGTATTGGAAATATTGTTTATTAATAGATTTTCACTTATTAGGTGACTTATTAGGTTTACACATAAACAGTCAAACAATTCAACATTTATTAGTGTGATTGGGGGTTCCATCATATTCTACAATTTATTATCATCATCTTAAGATTGTTTGAAAATGGTTTCATTACAGGAACTGTTTTAAAAAATATTATTTTACTGTTTTTGTGTGTATGATATTTCAGATACTGTACCATCAGAGGAGTCGGAGTCATCCTCATTGCTGTCCTCATCGTTGGACTTCACTTCATCCAACACCTTGAACTCTCTCAGCTTTTCTAGTTCCTCAGCACTCACTATATTGTCATACTTGCTGCACCCCGCTTCACTTGTGCTGTCATTAGTATTCTGGTCTTCAGGCTGAAGCTTATCATCCTTGTCTAACTTAATACGCTTCATTGGAGGACAGTCTACTATCTCACTCATGATACAACCTGTACAAATTGATTACTTGACCCCAATGTTTAAATGAATAGTTGAGCACTAATTATGGTCATGGAATACAGTTATTATTGACAATACATTCAGTGGATACGATCATTGTCACAACCATAATTCTTATACAAAGATGCAATAGTTATACATGGACATGCCAGCCGACTACATTACACATGCTAAGTGTGAGTACCGGACCATCCCATGACCATCATGTACCAATATTAACAAGGAACGAAAGCCCCAAGGCGTTACCTTAACATGTTATTCACAAAATCTATATTAAGTAGTCGAAATACAGTCCGCAAATAGCGATGGCTCTAAAAACCAATGTATTTGAACAGTTGGTTTCCACCCATGGCCGTATGCGGACGTGCGTCTGACAGCGCGATAAAGGCGTGCAATAGATGCAATAGACTGCCGTGGCGAGACGCGTTGCTGCAACCGCCGGTCTCTGAACTTAGATACAGAGCCGAGACGGTTCCAACATCGCTGAACGAATGCGTGTTATATCTCCAACGATGGCGTGGCCTCTGCAAAATAACTCACGACCTAGCTTGCAGAACAGTCCATTGAACTATAGTGTCATTATTTATGTAACTACTATAAATTTCAAATACAAATGATGGTTCAAAGAAACATGACCGTTCTGCAAGCTATCGAATTCTTGTCCTACTTACGTTGCGTGATGCGACTGGTTTTAAAATGAATGTCTAACTAAACTGTGACTATAAAGTGTTTGTAAAATGTTAATGGTTCAAATTACGATAAAATAATACTTGATTTCTAAATATTTGTACGTTCTAAGTTACTTTTTGGGGCAAAATAAAAGAAATTTTGCCCGCTGCTGATAACACACGCCTTGCTTTGCTTGCCTGCTTTCCCTGAATAAATTTATATGACAACAAATTGTCAAATGTCATTGTCAAATTTGAAAATTTGACATTTGACACGAGAGAAAAGGTATGGTTTTTAGGGCGTTTTAGTCGATTATTTAATCGATTAATTCTATTAACTCACGCTTGAAACAAATATACTAGACTAAAGCGTTAGGCGTTAGCTATAGCTTTAAAAATATTCAAATTAGATTGGTAGTTTTTAAGAATCAAACAAACAAAGTTATAAAACATTATTACCCGGATTTTTTTTGCAATCCTATTGGTTTACGGACAAATATTAGTTTAAATTTCTCCGCTCCGCATCAATGGACAGGCACCCTTAGTGGTGGTTATTAAACTATACCTGATGATCTTCATTGGATGTTTAATTTACAAATATTTTTGAGTGAAATCTTCATTACCCCTTCCAAATCGAGGGTTGGATGGGCTTGGGCATATTGCTAAAACAGAATATAAATATATCTATTCCGGAATCAAAATGAAGTCAGGCAATCAGGATCAAGGTGAGATTAGTTAATGAAACGAGTAAACTTAATCAAGTACTCAGATTTATTTGAAAAGTAACTCAGTTCTGTACAATCGAGTATTTCAACTAACCGGAAGTTGAATAAATAAACCGAACAATTTATTACAACCCTAAATATTTCACTTTATCACAGCTATTATCAACATTAAATACTTACAAGAATAATCGCTAAGAAAGGAGAGGGATATATTCAGTGCAGGTTTTAAAATCTTATGATTAGGCAGTAGCCCTTAAAATATACTTAATGTTGATTTACAATTCTCTATTTATATGCATAAACTGATTTAAGTTTAATCAGTTTATGCATAATATTAAGGATTATTTATGCTAGACCGCGGCGAGCACGGGCCGTGTTATTAAACCGAATGTATCGTTTGTAAATGGAACCCTTCTATGTCTTCTAAAGATCTAATACATTATAAGGATATATTTATTGTAACACATAAAATAGTATGACGCTAGCGAAATGACTAATAATCAGAATTTAGTATAGTAATATTTAGATCCACACTACTTATCAAAATATTATTCTCCTCCTAAGTGTGCCATTTCTATGCGAATCCTGTACCTTAATTTGCTTAGTTCCTTTACCTGGTCCATTTCAATACAAACCCTACCTTGCCTTGAAATCTATATACATATTCGACTTTAAACACCCTTTACCATAACTATATAACTTGGTTAATGAAAGTTTACGATTGAGATCTCTTTCCACCTAAACTGTAACGACTAATACTCGAGCCCTGACAATTATAGTTTTTGCTCTCCTTCATGTTTCAGCTATAATAATAATGGAGTTAAAAATTGGCACTTACAATATATAATATACATATAATAATTTACAATAGAAGCTAATAGCATCAAATATTAGAACAAATTGTGGCAGTAATGCACAGATACTCTTCTATTCGATCGCTGTATTCCCTTTCCGCCCCACCCTTGATTATTCAATCAGTCTGTCCTTATCTCTTCCTCCGTCTAGGCTTGGGTGCAACAGAGACAGATGCAGTTTGCAGCTCGTCGCTTGTAGCACCGCTTTGCTGCAGCTGCCCGCGGGCCTCGACGAAGAACATAACGTCGCGGAGTTGTTCTTTCAGTTCGGTTATCTAATCAACAGATAATTCTAATTTCCACTATAAACATTACATAAACTTATAGAAACTTAGAAAGTGTATCAGTTTCCACCGTACCATGGTACAGTCTGGTGAATTCAAGAAAAATATCTAATTGATAAATCCCTATTCTGTCACCAGTAGGGCTAACATGAACGCCGGAGAAAAATTGTTTTCTCTTATAGGATAAAAGAGAACAACATCACTAGACAAAAGATTCTCTCTTTCTTGAAGACAAAACCTTTGTCTTGACGGACATCTTAGTACAGTTGTTTCATTCATTCATTCAGGTCATGGTATGACGTCACATACCTGTGCAGTGAACGATTGTTCTCGTTCATCGGCCTGTTGTTGCCACTGTTTGTGAGAGGCGGCTAAAGCCGAGGCGAGCCCACGCTCCTCGCCTAACGACGATTGCACGGACGACAACCTGTGGACATATAAGTTGTTTTAATTATGACATTAGAGTTTAATAGAGATGTATGTAAGTATTTTGTCTTGGCGTGGTAAAGTCAGTACCAAAAGTCACTCACAGAATATATTTAGCTGTTTATGTACCTCTACATTTGTCACTCAATTTTCTTGTCAAAACGGTTTTTTTTTGTAATCTTTGAATATTCTCGGTTTGGTGATTTTTGAAATTGTAATAAACTTTTAAAATAATTTGACTATTATATAAGGCAGAACAGTTTGATTTTTTGTTTTATTGAAGGTTCTAATCTCAGGTACTACCCGACCCGTCCGATTCGAATAACTCTTTTTTGGGTATATTGAAAAGGTTATTTTTAAACCGATAATAAAACCGCGGAGGGTTACTAGTAACTGGTATACAAGGTGACCCCCAACATACTAATTTTTGCTGTTTTTACCGAATACTGCTGACAATGTCTTGGTACTGTACCTGGTGTTAAGTTGCTGCAGCTTCTTATCCATGGCCTTATTCTCTTTAGTGAGCGAGGCGACCTGCTCTTTCAGCTTGCTCGCTTCGCTCTCGGCCTCGGTCGCTCGCGTTCGCAGCTGCTCGCATTCCGTCTTATGTTCGGTTTCAAGTCTGCAAAGTTTTATTAGAAACTAGCAGCGCCCGTTCTCGTCGGAGTTTCGGGATTTATTTTACATATAAATCTTCCTCTTGAATCACTCTATTTAAAAAAACCACGTCGAAATCCGTTGCGTAGCTTTAAATATCTAAGCATACATACATAGGGACAGACAGACATACAGCGGAAAGCGACTTTGTTTTATACTACGTACGTAGTGATTTGTTTTTTGTTTGGACCCGCTATTCTCTTAAGCGTTATACAAGCGAATAATTATTTTTGTATTTGATAGCTATTCCGAAATTACCTCGGGAAAAACGAAGATAAAATCGCGAGGCGAGTATTACTACGCAATAATTTTTGAGAAGGATAGGATACTTTGACTACTGTTACAATTACTGTCTCCTCAATTGGAGGTGGTAATTGGCTAGTGTTTATTAGTAGTGAGTAGTATAAGTAGTGTGTCGACTGACTGTGTGAGCCGCTGCTCGTAGTAGAGGCGCTGCGAGTCGAGCTGCTGCGTGAGCATGTAGGTGAACTCGAGCTGCGCGGCCTCCAGCTTGTCGTGCGCGGGCTCCTCGCCGCCCGACCCCGCCGCCACCAGCTTGCCGTCCGGCTTGTTGGCCACCAGGCGGTGCACGAAGTTGTCGCCTGGAATAATACGAACATTGGTGAGCTGGGGGTTTAAGAGTCATAAAAACTCGATGTCTGGTTTGCAGAGCCGGATTTAGGCCTGCCATTGGCACGCCTGATTGGCCTGCCATTGGTTTAGGTATTCTGTGTCTGGAGCCCCTTGGACACTACGACCGGCTAGTAGCATTTGTGCCCTAATTTAACTCCGGGCCTGCAGGGTTGACAACTCTTGCCTGGAACTTATTTAGGCAGAAGCGAAAACTTTATAGCTGTCACAAGGTTTGTAAGTTAAGTTTACAATAGAATTATGTAATAGATTTTTTACCTGCATAGTCCCAAACACGGTTGGACCCAATTTGTAGTGCATATGTGTGGTTTGACGCCAAGTAGTGTTTGGCGGCGTGGCCTCCTTCATATCTGAAAATATCATGAAATGAAATGACTTAACGAATAACGTTTTAGCACGCATCTAAAATAATGTATGAGGCAATGGTTAATGGTTACCGTCCGCAGCCGACGTGTCCGCAGATGAGGCAGATCCAGAGCGTGCCCGCTTCCACGTCCAGCATGCCTTCCGCCACGTCGCTGATATTGCGCGAGTCCTCCTCCGCCTCTGATGACACAAACAAACCATTCAGAAAAGCCAAAGAAACTTTGTAACTTAGTACAGTCGAGAACTTCCTCAGTTGTTCCTTCGTCCTCGATAGTATGGTGGTACTAACCGTTCTGAGTGCGGTCGGCGGCGTCCTGCTCGCACTCGATGCACGTGGGCGCGGCGGAGGCGGGCGGCACCTGCTCGCAGCGGCACACGGGGCAGCGCGCGTCGCGCCAGCGCGCCAGGCAGTGCGCGTGGAACGAGTGCGCGCACTGCACCGACAGCACGCCCGCCACGCTCTCGTCCATGCGCTCCAGGCACACGGCGCACGTGGGCAGCTCCGTGTGCGCGGCCGGCGCGGCGCCCGAGCGCGCCCACTCCACGCGCGCCACCCACGCCATGTGGCACGCCGCGCCCGGCTCCAGCGAGCTGTACGCGCACCCCTCCAGCTCGGCGTGGAACGACCGCGCCGCCTCCACGCTGCGGAACCTACGCACCGACACGACAAACCACCCATCTCAGTACAACTTATTCATTCACTGTTTGTATATTGTGAATATGCAGTTGTACAAATTAAATTAGACTAGTACTCCCTTTCACAAGTCATGCAAGTGGCATGAAGAACATCAGGTTGAAAGGGAGTGAATTGTAGACAAAATCAGAGAATTTTAGGGCTTGTTACGAAGCAGCTCCTCCTGGAAATGCCCTTACTTATGCAAGATATGCTATAATTTATCCTGTGTGTACTCACGTACACGTAAATACATCTCATACGACATGACAGATACATAAAAAATATCATGGAAGGTAAAGTTAATAGAAAGCGAGGAAGGGGAAGGCCTAGCAGTTACATAAGTCAGATGAAAGAAAAAGTGTCTGTCATATTGTATAGAGATATGAAGTAACTTGCACTGAATAGGAATAGATGGAGAAGTCTGCATCTTACTCACCGACAAGAGACAAGCTCTTAAATTTATGATGATGATGTACTCACGTAATCAGCGCCATGTAGTGGTCATAGGATCCGTCGCGCAGCACGCGCACGTGAGCGATGTCCTGTTGGCACGCGGCTGCAAACGCGAGCAGATCACACGCGCTTAACGCCGACGGCACGCGTAACAAACACAGCGTCTTCGCCTCTGCATCTTTTAGCTCACTAAACAATAAAATAGAAGAGTATGTATTACATAGTTCAACATAATTTTTGGTAAAGTTTCAAATTAGATGATTTGAATTCAATGAACTCACTTCTCCTTATACAAATGGAGCACACCCTTAGTGACTTCCACTAAAGGGTTCCCGCAGAAGAAGCTGATAGTGTTGCTTTCCTCAGAGGTGCTGCTCTTGGGCGGAGATCGACGGGAGCTGGTAGGCAGAATACCAGATACGGAGTTGGGTCCAGAGAGGACACTGGCATATGTCTCTACAGTGATGGTACGAGACTCCCGGGCACCACGGTCTTTCTTCTTATGGTCCTTTGCTGCCTCTAATCGTAGATTTCAATATAATAGAAGTTAGTTAGTTAGTTGCTAATGCTTTAATGTGGCAGTTATAAACATGATAATTGAAAAGATTATATAGGTATAAGGTTGTGGTCTATGTATACAACTAGAAATTCCCATGGGGAAAGAAACAAAGCAAGTTAAACTGCAGATATATAGCCAGCTAAAGCTAGCTATCACATGAATAATAGTGTTCAAAACTCTAATTATATTATAAAATTGTATGTTAGTAATTAGATTATGCTAATACTGCAAGCAAACAATTCATTAATCATGCCACAAATTACACATTGTAATAGCCTTGAATCAGCATCAATACATAATAAGTATCGTTATTGGTATTAACAAAGAACTTTATTGGAAAAGAGGACTTTTAAGCATGAACAGAGTGGAAATGTTTCGTCAGAAACATACATACATACATACATACAGTACAGGTAAACTTTAACAAAGACAAAGGTCTGTTTACACATTTATTGTGCTCCTATTTGGAAGATATTTGTTATACAGATAGTAGTCGCTTGTAATTTAACTGGGTAGAAAACGAATTTACAATTCCTTACCTAGTTCTGCAGGATTGTCCCCCATCTCAGGTTGATCTTCGTCGATTTCAACGCGCAAAACACACAACGAAACAGACATTTACAAAACAATATCGATCGTTTACTAAGGGCTAAAGACTAAAAGATACTTGGAAAACATCACATAAATCAATCAAATTTATATATCCACAAAAATAACAGGGTAATGTAATGTAATAAATACGTAAAATTAAAAATAAAAGGTGAAATCAGACAATATGTTGTGAAAAACAACCAAAGTAGATCGCTCAGCTTACTAAACTATAACTCAGAAATGTTTAGTTGTAATGTATTTCATCGATCCTACATGAGATAACAATATTGCTTAGTTCCTAACCAGAAGAAGATAACATATACATCAAGGGATTCTTGAAATAGTAGTGTTATAATAATGACATTCAAAAGACATTTTGCGGTTTTGGCAGAAAATCAGTAAGCAATTATGCTGTCCAATCAGCGTAGAGGAAAGTCGATCAACTTATATTTTATTGGTTGTTAAGGGACAGTTCTTTCAAGAATTTATCCCATTGGAGACTCTTCAGCTGATTATTATTTGACATTTGACAGACAAGCATTTACATTAATATCATTGAATTTTTTTATTGTACATTGCTCTCTATCGTCTTGTTTGTTACTAAAACATATATAATTTCCAGCAATGGACATGTAAAGTTTTCAAATTCCATTCATATTTAATGTCAAATGATAAATAACGAAAAGAAAAATTATTCAATATGGCTTCTGATCATACGACGTGAGCTGTCAGCTGTAATTTTTTGTTTCTTTGTGTTTATTAAAAATATAAAAATGTTTAGTTAGTGTTGTTTAAGCTAATATGGGTGCGAAGGACTCAAAACCTAGTTTCATCACTTACGAGGATGCTGTAAAGCGGGGTACGTTCTGTGAAGTGATGTGCAAAGTGCGTCTTCAAAGAAGCGGAGGAAATAATCGGTGTTATTTTGTTTGCAGTGTCTGATAGTGAGTTGAGACGAATACGGGAAGCGTTCAAAAGATGTGCCGGCACGAACGGGGCGGCTTTGAGCCTGGAGGCTTTCGTGCACGAAGTGTTGTGCGACGGAGTACCCTACGAGGTGGCGGAGTGGTTGTACCAGGCCTGCGGCGGCACCAAGAGAGGAATCGCCTTCAAGGACCTACTCTGCGGGATCGTGGTCCTCACTAAGGGGAATATCGAAGAGAAAATCAAGTGAGTTTACTCCATATGACATACATTCAAACATTGTAAACAAATATCATGTACAGTACTGTCTCCATACATGTCTAATAAGTATATCTAAATGATTTATAGGCAGGCATGTAGTAGATAAACATATATTTTATATGGCTTGATGTAATTTGATATTTATTGCAATGTATCAAATTTGTGAATGTGAGACATTGTTATTATAATACCTACCTATATGTTTTGTTGATATATCTGTTGTAATCAAATAGATCACTTTTAATTACATTGCAAACATATCAGTAATATCAAATTTGAAAACATTTGCATTTTATGAAACAGTTTTTGATTTGTGGCATAATGTAGGTATTCATTTTGTTTGTTGTTTGTCTTCGAATAAAATCTAATAAGACCCAATTATAATTAAAGGTATGATAGAGGTTCAAAATCATTTGATTTCTTAATAAATAAACTCGATAATTGTATACTAGCCTAGTTAGGCACAAACATCTCATGAAAAACTGCTACTTATTATATTTTACCTTCTTCTTCTTCTTCTTCATCGAGTGGATGGTCACCCTGACCAATCCTGGTGTCAGAGTTATTGAGCTGCCAAAGGCCTCTGACATGGCTTACATCATTTTACCTTTATTTCACTGCAGTATCAATAATATTGTAATAGTAATTAAACTTTGACAGACTAATGTACTAACACTACATTAAATATCACAAGATATATTTTGACCGATAAACTAGTCACACATTCTTGTATTTACCTGGAAGTAACCCTTACCACTGGATATGAAGATGTTGGCAACACATTGAACATAGATCAAATCAACATATTAAATTGCACTAAGGGAGAGGAACAAGGACTATCTGCTATTATGTTGGTTGTTTTTCCCTATCTTCAGTGGCTTATGCTTACACTTGAGTGGCCCCTGCTCTGCAGTGGAGTCCTATATTAGATAGACATTAAATCACTTATGACTTCTTCTGTTACAGATTCCTTTGGATACTCTACACTAACAATCAACCTGACAATGGCATGTACATTTACAAACGGGAGTTCTCCCGGACCTTGCATATGGAGAACAGCTCCTTACCCTCCAACATTAACCAAAGGTCGTCTGAGATACTCCTTGGACTGTTTGGTACGGGAGACAGGGTGACATTCGACCAGTTCAGGTCATGGCTGTTGATACATAAGGAAGCTACTGTGCTATCGAAATGGCTGCTGTCCGAAGTGAACATGGTGCAGGATTTGGAAACACCAACTTTTTATCAGAGTCTGGCTGGAGTCACACATTTGGAGGAAAGAGTGAGTTGTTGCTAGTTTAGTGTTTATTAGAAGTAAAGTAAAAGTAAACTCGAATAGGTTAGTGGCAACCCTGGTATCGGAGTTATTAGATGGCCTAAAAGCTAACTTGTTCTAACAATTGAAATGACCTGGAGACTTCTGAAGCATGGCACCGCTCTGGTAGAAAGACCACTGTAGGTGTATCCAAATAGTGGCAGAGTAACTGTTCTCAAAGTCAAAGTCAAAGTCAAAGTCAAATATTTTTATTCAGTTTTGGCCCCATAGAGGCTCTTTTGAACGTACCACCGTTCTCCATATCATATTTGTTTGTGATTAAGGACATTTTTAGCTATGCTGAGAGACTAAAATGGATATTTTTAAAGTACTAAGGTCTATCTATAAGCTCGGCAATTAGTCATGATCAAGATCGTGATATATTGAGTTCAAATCATAAGCAAATCGAAGGGTAACTTTGGCCCCGTCCAGGGAAAATAACGCAAAAATAAACAACTCCAAAAATAGACCACAAGCAAAAAAAAGTAATCTATTCGCATAGATATTTCGAAACCAAATAATCAGACAAACTGATAACCTTCTTTTTAGTTGAACAAAGACGGAATACGGCTTGTCATCGTCTGTATTCGATAATTGATAACAGATTTCTTTTCTACCGATAACAGATTAACAGAGATAGTGTAGTTCGTAATGTTCAAGTATATGGTTATACCAGTTCACAAGAGGATACTTTCAATGTTTTGCCTCAATACCTACTCTAGGAATAGTCCAAGCTAACATGCTCTCAGTGAAGTTACTACACTGAACCCACAGTTTTATCCGAGTCGTATGCGTTCTTATAAAATTCGGAATCGATTCATTTAACAAAGATTTTAGCTTAAAAAAGTCACATTACGTAATACAGCTAAATGCTATTATTTTTATGTAACAAACAGACACGCCATAGTTATTTGTTCGTAATACTAGATGAAGTGACTTAACGTTAACGTTTAACGAAGCTTGAACCTGTAGGCATCTACCACCATTAATCGTGTCATCAAGTTTTGTCTTCGATGATTTGCATTTATTTTAAGATACAAGGACGACTTTAATTAATTCTTGATTTGCCAATAAGTCTTGTGATCGGAGATGTTAACGATTTTAATGTATATTGCTCCATAGACATCAGACTTATATAATCAGTTAGATTAAGAATATCGATTTCAATACCTATATTTTTATATTCATCTCCGGTAGAGCCGAAAGTAAAATCTTTCACACATTCCTAAATACATCTGTATAGAGCCGCATGGTTGGCATTCCTCCTTCATCTCGTCACCTGGTAAAACCCTTTTAGTAAAGGTAAATAGATTATTATACCCTACCTAGTCATTCAAGTTGTGGTCACATCATACACATTTTCCTGTTAGCTAAGTAAGTACGTAAGTATCTGAATACGAATTTTCGAGATGTTATTATGATTACAGAATTGCTTTCGTTTATGTTATCAATTATCATAGGTAGTAATTGTTATCGAACTAATCAAATATGATAATATTTACCTAAATACCTGAATGCGGTGTTATGACTTCATAATTTATTTACGTAGTCATTAGGCGTAATAGGTGCTAGGACAATTTAATTTTCTGCAAACATGCATTTGTATACAAGTCTCAATGTGGGTTTTAGGCCTTGCAATCTGATCTATTTCTGTAATTTTGAAGGCATGGAATACTTAATGGACACTATTTGATTGAAAAAAAAAAAGACGTGTGGCACTCGGGGACTGCCGCGGTGAAGCTATTGCATAGCATTTTGTATCAACTTATGCAAATATATTTGATATCTCTTCTCTCTCACCCCACCCGCCTCCTCTCTCTCACCCCTCCCGCCTCCTCTCTCTCACCCATCCCGCATCCTCTCTCTCTCACCCCTCCCGACTCCTCTCTCTCTCACTCACCCCTCCCGACTCCTCTCTCTCTCTCTCTCACCCCTCCCGCCTCCTCTCTCTCTCACCCCTCCCGCCTCTTCTCTCCCCTCCCGACTCCTCTCTCTCTCTCTCTCTCACCACTCCCGCCTCCTCTCTCTCTCTCTCACCCCTCCCGCCTCTCTCACCCCTCTCTCTCACCCCTCTCTCTCACCCCCTCTCTCTCACCCCCTCTCTCTCACCCCCTCTCTCTCAACCCCCCTCTCTCACCCCCTCTCTCACCCCCCGCTCTCACCCCTCTCTCTCACCCCCTCTCTCACGCCCCTCTCTCACCCTCTCTCTCACCCCCTCTCTCACCCCTCTCTCTCACCCCTCTCTCACCCCCCTCTCTCACCCCCCTCTCTCACCCCCCGCTCTCACCCCCCTCTCTCACCACCCTCTCTCACCACTCTCTCTCACCACCCTCTCTCACCACCCTCTCTCACCACCCTCTCTCACCACCCTCTCTCACCACCCTCTCTCACCACCCTCTCTCACCACCCTCTCTCACCACCCTCTCTCACCCCCTCTCTCACCCCCTCTCTCACACCCCTCTCTCACACCCCTCTCTCACCCCCTCTCTCACCCCCTCTCTCACACCCCTCTCTCTCCCCTCTCTCTCACCCCCTCTCTCACCACCTCTCTCACCCCCTCTCTCACTCTCTCTCATACTAGCAGCGCTACTAGCAGCGCCTACTACACCCCCTCTCTCACCCCCCTCTCTCACCCCCCTCTCTCACCCCCCTCTCTCACCCCCCTCTCTGACCCTCCTCTCTCACCACCCTCTCTCACCACCCTCTCTCACCACCCTCTCTCACCCCCAACGCACAATCGCACACAACGCCGTGTCGAAGACTGCCGAACTGAAACGACGTTAGACGATGCACGGCCTTCAAGCCACACCTCCTTCCCGTCGGATCGGGTAAGCGTCAGGTTTTTTCGTTACGGAATTTTTGGATTTGGTCCCCGCGCTCAAGGCCCGCGATAGAAGCTATGCAATAGCTTAAAAATATATATATATATATTACTATAGCTACAAGGCAACAGTGCAGGCAAGTGCTATCTGAACACGATGGTTGTGCGACAAGAAACGATACAATATTGTATACACATATGTATATAGGAACATATTTTTCCACCAACACACTGTAGTTAAGCCTCGCTGTATATTTATCCCGCAGGATATAATAGAGCTAGAGAAATGTTTCTGGTCGCTCCGCAACTCTGCCGGCTCGGGTGAGTTGGATCGCGACAGTGTGACGTCACTTCTATCGCCTCCGCTCCCGCCCGCCGCTGCGTTGGGGGCTTTCTTAGCTTTCGATGAGAACAGAGATGGACATGTGGACTTCAAGGAGCTTTGCTGTGGACTGAGCGCGGCTTGCAGGGGACCGACCACTGAACGACTCAAATGTGAGTGATGCCTTAATTATATGTTACTAGCTGCGCCCCGCGGTTTCACCTGCGTTGTACCCGTTCCCGCGGGAATTCTGCGATAAAAAGTAGCCTACGTCCTTTCTCAGGCTCTGGACTAACTGTGTACCAAATTTAATTCAAATCGGTTCAGTAGTTTTGTTGTGAAAGCGTGACAGAGTTACTTTGGCATTTACGAGTATATTAGTTTTGATTTAATATTCATTTGACCTAAATTTATCTGCTTATCTTCAAGTTATATAATAACTACATCACTTTTTCCTTTCTACATCCTTCTTAGTAACTAGTACCAAGTCCTAGCTTTTATTTCGGTACTAATAGGAAAATCGTGTAATGGAATACATAATCACTACATAGTATAAAACAAAGTCGCTATTTTTGTCTGTTTGTTTGTCTGTATGCTTAAATCTTTAAAATTACGCAACGGATTTTGATGAGGTTTTTTGTAATAGGTAGAGTGATTCAAGAGGAAGGTTTTTATGTATAAAAATTCCCGATATTCCCACGGGAACGGGCACAACGCGAGTAAAACCGCGGGGCGCTGCTAGTTTCAAAGTACATATTGGTTAAACAATGCACTAGGTATCTATACGAAATATATGGTATGTTTATAAATCGTAGTTCATATTTTCACGCCAAATAATATTTTCCTTATGTACTTACATAAGGAACAAGGAGTTGCCTATTATTCTACCGAAAACAATTAGTAGTAAGTGCAATGTTAATCATCCTATTGTGCGCTTGTAAGATGATACGTCATATGATCACGGTGCAGCGCCTTATTCTATTAATATAACCAAGTATACCTAAGTAGTACCCTGACAAAACTGGCACCCATCCATCTTTAGAGGGAGAAGATCAGCTAGTGTCGCTGTTGTATAGCGTTATCTCTGTCTCACTACCAATGCGAGGTGTGACCGTTGTGGTCTCAGTACGACAAACTTCACAGTTCACATTGATGATATCGGTCACAGAGATAACTTTACAGAACTTGTCATTTCCTTCCTTAGGTTGATGAGTAACTGTACCAGTCTGATTCTATACTTTGTTTTATTTACTGTAACTGTATATACCTTCATCTATTTTCCAATATTGCAAAGAGGAAATTTGTTATTTTGTAATATACCCACATAATTGCTTGCTATCACAATGTGTGTACAAGATACATAATAAATATCCACCAACAGACTACCATTAAACCTTTATATTCTAACAAATAGCTTCGTTATTGAAAACCTTTGTTAACTAGGTCATAATATGTGACCTTCACAGTAACTAATCGATATTCTGTGACGCATTGTTTTTGATTTGACCGTGCATCGGCCAATTATTCCTGCCCCCTAGTTGGCATGCCGTCGCTTTGTTTCGAAAGCTCAAGCTAATTAAAGGACAATGCCTAGTTTTAGTTTGGAGATAGTTTCAATGTTATTTTCTTAAAACTCCTAATTTAACATAAAGTTTCCCTTGAATGACCGAAACCTAACGGAATTTCACCTTGACGTTCCCCTGCAATAGTGAATGCTCGGTAATCTGTGTCTCCCTATTTCCTGCGTTTGTTTACTCGAGCTATTTGTTTATGATAAAGGACTGCTCTTGTACCTTCCTAACATTGAAATAATCTCTCTGCTAACAATGGTTGATTTGTGCAAAATATAGAATATAAAATCTTTATTATTCGTATGTTTTCTAGTCAGTTATTGAGTTGTATAATATAATGCTATGTCACATTTTGAGTATGATGGACGAAAGGATTGTCTTAGCTGCTAGTTCGCATATCTTTACACTTTAACTTAAGTTATCAAATTGGATCATATTTCCTCCCATATTTACTCCCATACTTTAATTTAGTTGCCATCTAACTAGTAATCTCATAAATAATCGAATCATTCAATATTTTATTTACTTCCAGTTTGCTTCAAAATCTTCGACCAAGATGGTGATGGCGTGTTGAACAGTTTTGAGTTATCCCAAATGGCGCACATCTTGTGTGAGGTGGCGAACGAGCACGCTCGGAACCAGAGCTCGCGGGCGTCCACCCCTGAGCTACCCCGGGGCGAGGAAAACACCTTCAACCCTCACACAGTGCTGGAGAATCTGAAAGAAAAACTGGTGCCCAGTAAGAGGAAAATGAGCTCGGAAGATGAAGAAATTATGCAGTTCGATGAGGTTGGTATGGTTAAGGACACACATATTATTTTATAAAGAACTCGTTTGAGGTAATTATGATTGCCCTGAATATAATTTAGCATGTAATTTAAAGCACCCAATTCGCGTTCGCGCGGTAAACCCGCGTATTTTATACGCGCAGGCGACGCGCGTATTAGGAACGCGCGTCTTCGGCGCCGTAGACGCTGATTGTTGCGTTTACATTGATAATAGAAACGCGCGCATTAAGCGCGTATACGCGCATTTGAAGCGGTACAAACGCGCGTACAAAGGAGCGGAGTACGGACAGAGGGAGTGGGCGTGCTTACGCCACCACTGCGCCTGCGCCTCAGTTGCAATAATGGTTTTATCTACACTAATGTTGTAACATTCTACTTATGTTTCCAATACTTGACAATCAAAAGAAGTTCTTGGAATGACGAATATGACATTCGATAACAATTATAAAATTTCTTCCATCTTCTATGTATTACCAATTTTTTAAAAGTTGTATGATAATGACCACTCAATCTTTTTTCACTCGTAAATGGGTCTATCCAATAAATTCGCTTTTTTTTACGTTTTTTACTTTTTAAAAGAAGTACCAAAGCCAACGTAAGCAGTGTTGTCTCAACCGACGCCATTTTACAACTGAAGAAGAGGAGTCTCTGATCAAAACGCAAAAGCTACGAGCGACTACAGCGCGTCTGTACCGCTGTATCTGCGCGTATACGCGCAGTAGAGGCACGTTTTACAATCGCCCCGTGTGCTTAAGTTACAAGGTTGCGATCCAATCTCGTTTGAATAGCGTATACGAGCGTTATCTGCGCGTCGTCAGCGCGTTTAAAAAACGCCGTGTGCTATGGGTCTTAAATAAAGTGATACGCGGCAAACTCTTATTTTGGCTAGCGTGGCAAATATACTATTTGAGTTGAAAGTCAACTGTCACTCAAAATTTTATATTGACCTCTATGCTCAGTAATTTTTCATATATGTACCATAGGAGAGTGTGGAAGAGTCAGTGCTGTCCCTGGGAGAGTTCCTGATCTGGAGCGTGGAGCGCGTGGAGTCGCTGGTGGCGCCGTTCATGTCGCTGCTGTTCGAGGTGTGCCACGTGGCGCTCGGCCTGCGCCCGCACTGCACGCACCACGAGAGGGACATCGGTCAGTGACATCACACTTATAGCTCGTACAAACAATCTGAACTTTTCCGAAAAGAACAGATCACGTCCGCCCCAAGCGCCATTTTTATAGCGACATTTACAATGACTTCAGTAATGGGCATCAAGGCAGGGTTGAAATAGGATCCATAGCTATGAAGAATAGGCTTTTCATAAAGTCTTCTACCGAAGGAAAGCATGCCATTCTCTAAAATATACTTTGCTTGATCATAGTTTAATATACACACAAATTTAACTGTTTTATGTGTGACTTTGTATTGTAGTTGGACGATATCGTTACAGTTGGTACAAGTGTCAAGTCCATCTGATAACAATATTTACTTTCAGTCTCATACGAACGTAATTATAATGTATGTTAATTATTGTTATGTAACGGCGCTCGACCGACTTTCAATACAGATAGCGATTGAGTGCTGTCCTATGTGACAAGATTCAACGATCGAGACGCTTGCGTCTTTATTTAATGCAATTTATTCAACACATACATGCTTTTTATGTCCTTTTATATTAATTTTTAACCTCACAGGCTTTATGTAGTTCAAATAGTCTCATGCCAGAGTCACCAACCTTTTCAAGGTCTATTGTTATTGTACATACATGTGTGTCCCTGGCATTGGCTCATCTTCCGGGTGTATAATCTATGAAAACGTATGTTGTATCGTAGTGCTGGGCTGGCTGCGGCGGGCGTGCGGGCGCGGGTTCGCGGTGGGCCAGTTCTGGTACCTGGTGTCAAGCGAGTGGTGGGCCGCCTGGGGCGCGCACTGCGCGCAGCCCTGCGCCTGCCGCCCCGCGCACCTCGCGCCCGACGACGCGCTCTGCGACGACAGCTTCACCACCAACTCCACCGGTAACTCACCATACTCACTTTAGTGACTCCACAAGGTTTCCAACTGTACGTGTGACCATGATGATAATTACCATGGCAGGCAATTGTTTTATGTCACAATTTTTAAATATATTAGTTGCTTCATTGACTTTTTATTTGGTATCGTAAACTATTTACTTTTGTGGCTACATCGAACGCAGCTCCATTTATGTTTGAGTATTGGTTAAACACTAGTCCGTGGTGTGGTCCCGTCAGAGTCGATGGGTTCGCTGGCGTGGGTGGGGGAGAGCGCGTCGCTGGGCAGCGGCGCCAGCAGCGGCGTGAGCAGCTGCGTGTCGCGCGGCGCGCCCGGGCCCGTGGACAACTCGCGCCTGCTGGCGCCGGGCGGCGGCGCGCCGGGCGCGCGCGCGCTCACGGGCGAGGGCGGCGCGCTGCGGCGCGACACGCCGCTCGTGCAGCACGCCGACTTCGAGCTGCTGCCCGCGCCGCTGTGGCGCGCGCTCGCCGCCTGGCACGGCGCGCTGCACCCGCTGCCCCGCCAGGTACGTGCCCCGCCGCTCCATACAGCGACTCGTCGACACACGACTCCCTTCAAATATCGACGAGTCCCTGTATCGACCGTGAACTACACGCGAACGCACTTGGATGTTAATCAACTCCTTCGTTTTGTAGGTGATACGGCCACCGAACTCGGATCTTGAATTAGAGTTGTATCCAATTCAACTGTTGATATATCGGCACGTGCAAAATACACAACAGCGTGAGTAATTAATTGAATATTGAAATCTTTAAAAAAATATATGATTTTTTTTGTTTTTTAGCAGGGCGGATCATTTATTAATCAACGATGGTGATATTCTTAGGGTCCGGCAGCATATCAATAGGCGGGTACAGCCCGGTGGGCGGCGGGGCGGGCGGGGCGGGCGGGCGCGCGCTGGCGTACACGGCGGCGTTCTCGCGCCTCGCCACCCTCGGGCAGGTGTGCGAGTTCGTGTGCGGCGCCGTGGGCGTGCCGCGGGACGAGGCGCGCCTGCGCCTGCTGGACGGCGGCGCGGACGACGAGGCGCGCTCGCTGGGCGCGCTGGGGCTGGCCGAGGGAGCCCGCCTGTTGCTGGAGCTGCGGCGCCCCGACAGGTCCTGGCCCGACGAAGCGCCCGGCGCGCCGCCGCAGCTGCACACCGGACTGCACAACTTAGGCAACACGTGTTATATGAACGCGGCGCTGCAGGCCGTACGTATACTATTCAACACTGGCATTGAATTATGTAAAGACTTGTTCATACAACACGTGGCAAACCTATCAATAAACATTGGCTCGTGTGGCAATCGCGTAGTGTGTATATGGTTGCCGCGCCTTACTCCCATTTAAAGTTGCGGTAATCCAATCCGAAAGGCGCTAGACACACAGCCCTAGGTAAACATTTGTCAGTATTTATTGCTTCTTCATTAAATATTGTATGTTCAGGTATGGAACAGCAGCGCGGTGCGCGAGTACTTCACCCGCGACCTGCACCTGTACGAGCTCAACACGACCAACCCGCTCGGCACGAAGGGGGCGCTCGCGCTGCGCTATGGAGAACTGTGCAAAGAGGTTAGTGTACACGTAGTGGTTGGAATGTTACCATACCAAGTGGATCCAAACCTAAGATTGACCGTGGTGTGCGTGTGTCGTGCAGGTGTGGTCGTGCAAGTCGCGCGTGGTGGCGCCGCTGCGCGTGCGCTGGTGCGTGTCGGTGTGGGCGCGCGCGCTGCGCGCCGGCGGCCAGCACGACGCGCAGGAGCTGCTGGCCTGGCTGCTGGACGCGCTGCACGAGGACCTCAACCGGTACGCACGGAATATTCACCATAGATCTCCTGCCGATATATAGCAACACTTAAAATAGTCTAAATAAAAAACATATGATTGAACGCGCTCCGTACTAGCGCGGCAGCACGCGGCATTGTTTTTGCCGCGCGCGATTTGTCGCATACACGTCGACACGTAATGTGTTTCACACGAGTTGGTCCGCAGCGCGTCGCCCTCGGCCGCGCTGCCGGCGCCGCCGTCGCAGCCGGGCGACGAGGCGGGCGCGGCGCACGCGTGGGCGCTGCACACGGCCCGCAACTGGTCCATCATCACGGAACTGTTCGCGGGCCTGCTCAAGTCGCGCGTGCGCTGCGACCACTGCCACAAGGAGAGCGTCAAGTTCGAGCTCTACAACATGCTGTCGTTGCCGCTGCCTATGGATGCTGATATCAGAGTTACTGTTAAAGGTATCTTGTGCTTAAGTTAGCTTATAAAGTACAGTTTTTGAACCCTCTGTGACAATCAGTAACTCGAGTCTGTTTTATAAAGTGGTATCTCTGTTACACGCTGCCAATGTCAAATATACCAGTTTATGACTGTCTGAGAAACAATGATCTTCACATCGGTAGTGACAGAGTTTTTATCCTGTACAAAACGGAAATAGTATATTTTTGAATCAAACATCTTTTCAATGTTTCAGTGATCCTCCTGGATGGCTCGGTGCCGATCAAGTACGGCGTGCGAGTCCCGGCGGAGGGCACGCTGGTCGACCTCAAGAAGAAGCTGTCGGAGCTGTGCGACGTGCCGCCGGAACGGTAAGCAATACGGTTGTATACAAGTTTAAAAGCTATCGGCCATATCTGTCGATAATCTCTATAGAATTTACTCACACTACCTTTTCCAACTCTAAATTACGTGCCGTCTGACCAATCAAATTCATTCACCGGCAAAGGAGCGCCCTCATTGGTGGACTCGGTCACCAATAACATCCGTCGCCTATGAGAGAGTGCTCTGAGTGGTGGCACTGTTGACGTGCGTGTGTGTAGGATGATAGTGGCGGAGGTGTGCGGGCACGTGGTGTCGCGCGTGGTGGGCGACGCGACGCGCGCCGCGCCCGGCGCCGACCTCACGGTGTACGAGACGCCCGGGCCCGCGCACGCGCTCCACGCGCACAACACCAACAACGGTGCGTATTCACATTCACCAATACCTTTTAAAATTGTCCAATGTACTGTCGCCCAACAAAAATTACGAGCACTTCACTTTTTATCAGGTCATAAAGTTCGGGATGATCCGAATTTTTGAATATGACAAGGTTCTAAGTTAGGTTCAAAATGTTCATAGACTGAATGCCACCGATACAGCCTTGTTCGGTGGAATACCTCAACAACCAACAAAACAAATGCATTGCCTTCTTTGTTTGAAATTGAACTGTTTAACAAAGATAACCAATAGTGTCTGTAGAACATGTAACTTGTTTGTAGGCGGGGCGGGCGGCGGCGTGGCGGGCGAGGTGAGTGTGGGCGGCGGGCACAGTTCCTCACTCTGCATGCCAGCACTCTTCTGCTTCAAGGTTAGACTAGACGCACGCACACACATTACATCACATACTCGACACTCAACCAACACGCACATAATCGAATATTGTTCTACTTTTAAAATTTATAACAAAACATTTGAATGGATAAATTAGTGGCATTTAAATTTGTAACGATACTCCAATGATTAAACATTTTGTTATGGTAATACCATCAGTTCCATAGTGCACTACGCGTTTACTACTTTTACAATCAATGTTATCGTTTCATGACACTTAACTAAATTAACATTGAATAACATTTTATTTTTATTTGAAGAAGAGAGGTGCTGTGTTATATACTAAAACGAAACTTACATAATTGTTGAAGTATGAATGTCACATTATGTTAACCTTAACATCAAATATTGATATGCATTATTAATCTATGGTCCAACTGTGACCGACTGTGATCCGACGATGCAGGTCGGTACTACTTGTTTATTGTATTTTTCCTAAATAGCTAAATTTTCACTTTTTCGATATAATATATTCTTTAAATACCTACTCTATTTTAAATCTATGAAAAAAGTTGTTATTTATTTGCTTTCAATAAAACATGAATTATTTTAGTAGAAGTAGGTTCTCGTTCTATTTTATTTTACACTACACACTACAGCTATTTATTGCTATGTATTTGCACCTCTTTTGTATATATGTTTCTTTTATCAATGTATATAGCAGTTTTGTGTATTTAGTAGATTTGTTGGATGTTGTTTTGTAAATATTGTCGTGTAAGGTAATCAATCGGTTTCTCTAAATAAGAAAATACGCACAGAGAAGAGAAACGAAAACTTGTACTACAGTTGTAAAAAGCTTTTAAAATAAGATTTATTTTCACTAGATGCGTAGATAGAAACATTTTTAAGCTATTGCATAGCTTCTATCGCGGGCCTTGAGCGCGGGGACCAAATCCAAAAATACCGTAACGAAAAAAAACCTCACGCTTACCCGATCCGACGGGAAGGAGGTGTGGCTTGAAGGCCGTGCATCGTCTAACGTCGTTTCAGTTCGGCAGTCTTCGACACGGCGTTGTGTGCGATAGAGAGGGGGTGAGAGAGAGGGGTGAGAGAGGGGGGTGAGAGAGGGGGGTGAGAGAGGGGGGTGAGAGAGGGTGGTGAGAGAGGGGGGTGAGAGAGGGTGGTGAGAGAGGGGGGTGAGAGTCGGTGGTGAGAGAGGGTGGTGAGAGAGGGGGTGAGAGGGGGTGGTGAGAGAGTGGGGTGAGAGAGGGGGTGAGAGAGGGGGTGAAAGAGGGGGGTGAGTGAGGGTGGTGAGAGAGGGTGGTGAGAGAGGGGGGTGAGAGAGGGGGGTGAGAGAGAGGGTGAGAGGGGGTTAGAGAGGGTGGTGAGAGAGGGCGTGAGAGAGGGAGGTGAGAGAGGGGGGTGAGAGAGGGGGGCGAGAGTGGGTGGTGAGAGAGGGGGGTGAGAGAGTGGGGTGAGAGAGGGGGGTGAGAGAGGGTGGTGAGAGAGGGGGTGAGAGAGGGTGGTGAGAGTGGGGTGAGAGAGGGGGGTGAGAGATGGTGGTGAGAGAGGCTGGTGAGAGAGGGGGTGAGAGAGGGGGGTGAGAGAGGGGGTGAGAGAGGGGGTGAGAGAGGGTGGTGAGAGAGGGGTGAGAGAGGGTGGTGAGAGAGGGGGGTGATAGAGGGGGGTGAGAGAGGGTGGTGAGAGAGGGGGGTGAGAGAGGGGGGTGAGAGAGGGGGTGATGAGAGAGGGGTGAGAGAGGGGGTGAGAGGGTGGTGAGAGAGGGTGGTGAGAGAGGGTGGTGAGAGAGGGGGGTGAGAGAGGGGGGTGAGAGATGGTGGTGAGAGAAGGGGGTGAGAGAGGGGGCTGAGAGATGGTGGTGAGAGAGGGGGTGAGAGATGGTGGTGAGAGAGGCTGGTGAGAGAGGGGTGAGAGATGGGTGAGAGAGGGGGGTGATAGACTTGGGTGAGAGAGGGGGGTGAGAGAGGGGGGTGAGAGAGGGTGGTGATAGAGGGGGTTGAGAGAGGGGGGTGAGAGAGGGGGTGAGAGAGGGTGGTGAGAGAGGGTGGTGAGAGAGGGGGGTGAGAGAGGGGGTGAGAGAGGGTGGTGTGAGAGGGGGTGAGAGAGGGGGTGAGAGAGGTGGGTGAGAGAGGGGGTGAGTGAGAGGGGTGAGAGAGATGGTTGAGAGAGAGGGGTGAGAAAGAGGGGTGAGAGAGGCGGGAGGTGTGAGAGAGAGAGAGGAGGCGGGAGGGGTGAGAGAGAAGAGGCGGGAGCGGTGTGAGAAGAGGCGGGAGGGGTGAGAGAGAGAGGAGGCTGGAGGGGTGTGAGAGAGAGAGAGGATTCGGGAGGGGTGAGTGAGAGAGAGAGGAGTCGGGAGGGGTGAGAGAGAGAGGAGTCGGGAGGGGTGAGAGAGAGGAGGCGGGTGGGGTGAGAGAGAGGAGGCGGGTGGGGTGAGAGAGAAGAGATATCAAATATATCAAATATAATTGCATAAGTTGATACAAAATGCTATGCAATAGCTTCACCGCGGCAGTCCCCGAGTGCCACACGTCTTTTTTTTTTTATTTGAGGTGCGTTTAGATCAAGCGATCATAGAATGCATAGAGCTAAAACAAAATTGTACCGCTCTCTAAGAGCAAAACTGACAAATAAGAATCTCTAAGAGTATTTCAGTCGTAAAGCTCTAAATTTGCGCTCTTTTAAATATGTAATCAACACAAATACACCAGAATGACGAGTCATTAAGGGCGTAGAATGGGTATCACATGTAATGTCACTTAATTTTGTCACATTGCAAAGAAAACAATTTGAATTTGAACCAAAACCGCTTAATCGCTGTTAACGGTAAATATTGTGACATAGTAGGGGTAAAATGAGATGTCACATAATAATATATTTGATTTAAATTCAAAAAACTCTGTCGCCAAGTAGTTTGACATAGAGTGATGAATGAGGAGTAGAATGAGCAGCGCTCGTTTGGTCTATCGCACCATCAGTAGGACATATTGGAGCGAGCTATTGTGTTGTATGAATGTGAGTGATCTATAACCGCTCTGAGGGGCTGGTGCGCGTGTTTCAGCGCTCGCGTTCCGAGCTCATGATGTCGCAGAGTCCGCCCGCCACCTTCCTGCGACACGCCGACGAATACAGGTACCACTAGATATATAGCCTCTACTAGTATTTTGATGATATTTTAAGAGATAATTTAGAGTAACACTTACGATTTCCGTTTTTCTTGCCCTTGGTTGTAATAGTAGTTTATGCAACTGTCATATAAGGAAGGGTATTAAAACACGAGTGTGAGTTTATGAAACGAGCGCAGCGAGTTTCATAATAGTAACGAGTGTTTTAATACCCGTGTTATATGCAGTTGCATACACTACTTTATCTTCACTAATTGCAATTAATCAAACAACAAGAGTAAAAGCTGACAATAGTTTTTCACGCGTACGTGTATTGTCACAGTGAACTTGCCGCCATTAAAATCTAACCAATGAGAGCGCAGCTGCGCGTAGGGCCAATCAGGAGCGAGCGAGATCTTACCAAAGAGTTTTGTGTATGTAGTTTCGACGAAGTTTTCACGTATAACCCAACTGTTTTCAAAAGCCAGCCTAATATCAAAATTTGATACAACTTGTATGAGGATTTTGACATAAGGCTCGCCAGGTTAATTGATCGCGTTTTATTGATGTTATAATGAGATTTTACGATATCGATATCGATGTTTTAGGATATTATACCATCATGTGAAATTGCTTAAATTGATTGTTTTGTTGTCTGCGCTATAACAGTAGTAATTATAAGTCAAGTATTGGAAACATAAGTAGAATGTTACAACATTAGTGTAGATAAATGTAATTCTTAGATTGGAGTTTTTCTGCATGTTGCCTTAAATCAGTACCTCCTAAGTCCTCGCATCCTTTATACAGAACAAATTGTCCAACATGATTAAGACCCGACATTTTTCTTAGTACTCTCGCAATATGACCGCATGTCCTTCCTAACACACAAATTACATTTTCGTTTTAAATTCGGCGCCGATACACGTAAACTTCAATGTCAATGACAAAATTGACAGAGAAAATAATTAACTATTGGATAAGCCAATCAGAGAACAGATATTTTTTCATTCGGCCAGTGTACAAGATTGAAAATGAAGCGCCAACGAACAACAGGTAAGTAAACACTTATTTATTCGTGTTAATCGTTTATAAAATGTGTTAAACTTTTTATTTATTATTAAGATATTGTTACGGTCTATCGGTGAACATTAAAGTTTTATCGAAAATTAATCATCTCGATTGAATAATTAGCCAAACATCAATATGTCCTTTTTGAAGTACTTTCGGTTTTAGCTATACAATTTGGCATATTGAATATGTACGCTAAAAAGACGTGTGGCACTCGAGGACTGCCGCGGTGAAGCTATTGCATAGCATTTTGTATCAACTTATGCAATTATATTTGATATCTCCTCTTTCACCCTACCCGCCTCCTCTCTCTCACCCCTCCCGCCTCCTCTCTCTCACCCCTCCCACCTCCTCTCTCTCTCACCCCTCCCGACTCCTCTCTCTCTCACTCACCCCTCCGCCTCCTCTCTCTCTCACCCCCCTCTCTCACCCCCTCTCTCGCCCCCCTCTCTCGCCCCCCACTCTCGCCCCCCACTCTCGCCCCCTCTCTCGCCCCCCTCTCTCGCCCCCCTCACTCGCCCCCCCTCTCTCGCCCCCTCTCTCGCCCCCCTCTCTCGCCCCCCTCTCTCGCCCCCCTCTCTCGCCCCCCTCTCTCACCCCCCACTCTCGCCCCCCTCTCTCGCCCCCATCTCTCGCCCCCCTCTCGCCCCCCCTCTCGCCCCTCTCATGCCCCCTCTCTCGCCCCCTCTCTCGCCCCCATCTCTCGCCCCCCTCTCTCGCCCCCCTCACTCGCCCCCCCTCTCTCGCCCCCCTCTCTCGCCCCCCTCTCTCGCCCCCCTCTCTCGCCCCCCTTTCTCGCCCCCTCTCTCGCCCCCTCTCTCGCCCCCCTCTCTCGCCCCCCTCTCTCGCCCCCCTTTCTCGCCCCCCTCTCTCGCCCCCCTCTCTCGCCCCCTCTCTCGCCCCCCTCTCTCACCCCCCACTCTCGCCCCGCTCTCTCGCCCCCCTCTCTCGCCCCCTCTCTCGCCCCCCTCTCTCGCACCCCTCTCTCGCACCCCTCTCTCGCCCCCCTCTCTCGCCCCCCTCTCTCGCCCCCTCTCTCGCCCCCTCACTCGCCCCCATCTCTCGCCCCCATCTCTCGCCCACCTCTCTCGCCCCCCTCTCTCGCCCCCCTCTCTCGCCCCCTCTCACGCCCCCTCTCTCGCCCCCCTCTCTCGCCCCCTCTCTCGCCCCCCTCTTTCACCCCCTCTCTCACCCCCCTCTCTCACCCCCCTCTCTCACACCCTCTCTCACCCCCCTCTCTCACCCCACTCTCTCACCCCCTCTCTCACCCCCTCTCTCACCAACCTCTCTCACCAACCTCTCTCACCAACCTCTCTCACACCCCTCTCTCACACCCCTCTCTCACCCCCCTCTCTCACCCCTCTCTCACCAACCTCTCTCACCCCCCTCTCTCACCCCCCTCTCTCACCCCCTCTCTCACCACCCTCTCTCAACCCCCTCTCTCAACCCCCTCTCTCACCACCCTCTCTCACCACCCTCTCTCACCATCCTCTCTCACCACCCTCTCTCACCCCCTCTCTTACTCCCAACGCACAATCGCACACAACGCCGTGTCGAAGACTGCCGAACTGAAACGACGTTAGACGATGCACGGCCTTCAAGCCACACCTCCTTCCCGTCGGATCGGGTAAGCGTGAGGTTTTTTTTCGTTACGGTATTTTTGGATTTGGTCCCCGCGCTCAAGGCCCGCGATAGAAGCTATGCAATAGCTTAAAAAGGCCATCCGGCCTTTATTTAAACTAATATTATTAATGGGAAGTTTGGGTGTTTCGATGTTTGTTACTCGATTTCGCCAATATCACTAAACAGATTTTGATGAAACTTGGTAGTGTTGTACCTTATATACCTGAATAACATATAAGTTACTTATTGCAGAGAGACTAGTAGAAGAAAATGACTACAGAGGATGATTTGCCAGATGATAGGGGAGAACCAGAAGAAAGAAGAGGCTTCCACCGATAGTGCCTGTGCTTTAAAGACGGTTTGGAAAATGGTTATCAAAGAGACTGGAAGAACTTTTTCCAAGGATACCCTATTTCTGTGGCAAACCATTTTGATGTGTTTTTCAGTAGTATACCTAAAGAAACCACCAAGAATCTCGCTTCTTCTTCAGTTAAAGCTCTTCGGAAAATTTTAAACGCTCAATTCCTGGATTCCTGGTCTCTATTTCGCAGCTTAAAAAAGCTTTTAGATCACTGAACATGAAAAACACGGAAGAACAATGGGGTATTTCTGTAAAAATGTTATATTCTATTATCAACACTATTGCTCCTGAACTTACGAACCTCTTCAACCTATGCCTAGAAGCAGGTACTTTTTCAGATCTAATGAAACACAGTCACTCCAATTTTCAAATCCGGTAGTAAGGATGATCCCAATAATTAAAGGCCTATTTCAGTTCTTTCAGCTCTTAGCAAAATTTTTGAAAAATGAATCCTAGATCAGTTAATTTCCCATTTTGATGAGCATAAGATTCTACATAAAAATCAGTTCGGCTTTACAAAGGGTAACCATAGATGCTGGGACTAAATTAGTTTCTCATATATTTGACGCTTGGGAAAGTTTGCAGGATGCTCTTGGAGTATTTTGTGATCTTTCCAAGGCTTTTGACTGTGTAGATTATTTAACGTTAATTTTGAAGTAAGAATGTTACGGCATCCGTGGAATCATGAAATCTTACTTAGGCGGTCGGCGTCAAAAAGTAAACGTTAACGATAATCTTTCGGAAGGGTCTAATATTGAGTTAGGAGTGCCTCAGGGGTCAATTTTAGGTCCGTTTTTGTTTTTAGTCTACATTAATGACCTCCCGTATCTAATGGAAAGAAAATAATAAATGAAGAAACGGCAAGGATTCTTTACTTTGCTTATTTTCACAGTATACTATCTTATGGTATTGACATATTAGCCGACGTACAATCATTTTTTTACTTCAAAAGAGAGCATAAGCTTGCTGTTGTTAAGTCCAGGTTAGCACAATTTTGATATTATTGAGATTGAGAATGATATAAGTAGCTTAGGTTACTTTTGTTTTGGTATTTTCTTTGATTTTTACTAATAATTCATTACAATTTTGATAATAATTGAGACTGACATAAATGAGACTTTTGAGTTCCTTGATTTTATAACTTGTTTTAGATGATTTTATATATTTTTTAAATAAAAGTTGATTATTTTGATATAGAAGAATGTGTTTTTATTTGATAATATTTCAAAAACATTTTCCACTTTAAGTCCGGGATTCCTTTGTAACGGACAAATTCTACCCCGCCATTTTATGTATTAAAACCCAATGACCTTTAAACAGAACAAATTGTACGGAATTATTTTTTATGCTAAAATGATCTTTAGATCTATGCCAATAATGTTTGTTCTAGCTAAAAATGTTGAATAAACTTTACACCCTATTTCGAAGCGCGCAAAGTCTCGGGTCTTAAGCCACATGTCTAAATTGTTCTTTATATAGGACATGCGGTCAAATTGACAACAAAAAAAAAAAAATGTCAGGACTCAGGAGGTTATGAACAAAAAAGAATTAATCTCAGCTGACTTCTCTTCATAAAATCTTGATGTTCTATTTTAACGGACTTAGCATTGCTGTTATGTAACAGACGCTCATTCCGTGTGTTCATAACGTGACTGCAGAAGCAACACGCTGCCGAAGGAGATGCGCAAGGAGAGCGCGTGCTCGGGCTCGCCCACGCCCAGCGTGCGCTCGCTGCCCGCGCGCGCGTCGCGCGCCGACCCCGCGCCGCGCCTCTCCGTGCCACTAGCACCGCCCACCTACTTAGTGGCGGTGCACAGGTACCTAGTACTTCCTTCTTCTCGGTATGTCATGCGAGTACGAAGACTAGAACCTATGAACGCCCATTTTCTTGAATGAATCCTTCAATGTCCTGAAATGGGGTGACATTGGCGTGTGTGTGTTTACAGGAAGCAAGTCCGCGCGGAGTCGTACTTCGTGAGCGGCGACCGCGTGCGGCCGGCGCTGTTCGGCGTGCCGCTGGTGGTGGGCGTGGGGCGCAGCGGGCGCGCGCTGCACCGCGCCGTGTGGGCGCAGGTGGAGCGCCTGCTGTCCGCGCCGCCCGCGCGCCCCGCGCACAACCACGCCGCCGACTGGTGAGACACGCGCCCCACCGCCACGCCGACACCCTCACCCCGCACACCCTGCCCTCACGTGCCCGTGTGTTGCAGCGACGACTCGCTGGGCTACGGGTACCCGTTCCGGCTGCGCGTGGTGGGCGCGGGCGGGCTGTGGTGCGGCCTGTGCGCCTGGACCGAGCTGTGCCGCGGCTGCCTGCTGCCCGACACCGACGACCTGCTGCTGCACGAGGATGGTAACCATACTTCATTTCAGGGCCCTTCCGCATTGCGACACCACCCTAGCCTAATGGGGTTACAGGATTTTAGTTTAGGGTCTTGACCGCATTGAGGGTAGGGGTTTGTGTAAGGATTTTATCAAGGGAAAGTTATGGAACCACTCAGACGATAATGGGGTGAGCTTGAGCTCCCTAGCTCCCCTTCTCTGAAGTGCTATCGCAATACCTCGTGCCTTTACACCACAGATTTCGACGACTCGTCGGACTGCTGCTCCGAGGAGTGCTGCGTGCAGTCGTGCACGCCCGACTCCAGCACGCCCATGGTCGACCTGAAGCTCGCCAGGACCGACAACCCTAACATCGATAGAGATACAGACGTGAGTACAATCCGACTGAATTGGGGAATAAAGAGATGACGATTTGTTTCGAAGACAACAGTGGTAAAAAGTAAATAAGTCAGTTCAAACAGGTAAGTGGCCAATCCTGGTGTTGGAGTTTCTAGACCGCCATTTAAAGGGTTCTGACCTGGTCTATCGATTGAAGCAACATATTGGGTCTTCAAGTTCGTAGCACGGTAAAGATTTGATAGGCAACTTCGAAGCGTCGTAAATTTTTTTATATACAACTAGGTACGTTAGCAATATCTTAGGTCTCCGTAGCCAACATCATAGTATGATTTAAGATCTGATAAGCAACATCGTAGCATGGTCAAGATTTGATGGACAACTTCGTAGCAATATCTTGGGGCCGTAGCCATCTTCGTAGCACGATCAACATTTGACAGGCAATTTCGTAGCAAAATATTGCCAAGCAGTAACCCGGACACATAGGCTACTACATAGCAAAACCACGGGTTCGTAGCACGGTTAACATGGTTTGTGTTTGCAGTGCGGTAAGTGCGCGGGCGTGGTCCGGCGACTGGACCTGCGGCGGCTGGCGCGCGGCGCCATGCTCGCCGTCGACTGGGACCCCACGGCGCTGCACCTGCGCTACCAGACCACCCGCGAGAAGGTGACGGTACACACACAATCATCACTCTCTATAGTCCGTTCGCGTTAACAAAATAGTGAGTCATCTGGATAAGGGTGTATTCACAGTGGAGTAAAAGTACAAACATTTTTTTTAAACATTTAATTATTTTTAATGGAAAAAAAATTCACGGGTGATTTTAATGTTTTAGTATCCTTTTGTTCTTTAATAATTTTATAAACAGTATTTTCGGACACACCGCATGCACTTGCTGTTTTTATGACTATGCTCTCCACAGTTGCATTTAAATCACACAATTTAAAGTACTTATAAACATTGTAAATTATGCGTCTCTCTCCGCTATGGATTATTGAACCACTTTTATTCTTTCGAATTGGTGAGGTATTCATTTAAAAAAATTATTGTTGATCGAGTCACGCAAAATACACAACCGTTTTGTTTGAAGTTCAGACTTCAACTGGTCACTGTGAACTCGACTTTTTAATTTCTAGCATTTTAATTGGCTGGGGGGCGTGGCCAGGCCGATGACTCACTAACTCACTATTTTCTTAACGCGAACGGACGATAGTGCGAAGGTCTGTGACTCGCTGAGTTGGCGTTTCAACCGACAAATTGTATGGGAACTTTTAACTAAGTCAAGGCAAAGTTATACAGCAGGTAGGCTGGTATAATCGCAACGTCAACTCGGTGGTGAAGTTAACTGTAATGTGTAATTTAATGGCTTACAATAGGCACTTAATAACGTGTCCCAATGAGTGTTGTGTGTGCAGGCGGTGGTGGAGCACCCGTCGGTGAGCGAGGTGCGGCGCGAGGCGGCGGCCGGCGTGGAGCTGGCGCAGTGTCTGCGCGCCTTCACCGCGCCCGAGACGCTGGAGCAGCGCTACAGCTGCGCGCACTGCCGCTCGCACCGCCCCGCCACCAAGTCGCTGCAGCTGTGGAGGCTGCCGCCGCTGCTGGTACCTAACACTACTACACCCGACCACTAGAGCATGACTCAAACTTTAAGCATCAATTATCCTTCTTCTCTTCTCCAGATCGTCCATCTGAAGCGGTTCCAGTACGTGAACAACAAGTGGATCAAGTCGCAGAAGATAGTGAACTTCCCGTTCGAGGAGTTCGACCCGACGGAGTTCCTGGCAACGGTGCCGCAGGAGACCATCCTGAGGCACCGCGAGATGCGCGCCGCCGCGGCCGAGGAGCGCGACAGCGACGACGAGGCGGGCGGCGCGCGCGAGGCGGGCGGCGCGCGCGAGGCGCCGCGCGACCGCCGCGAGTCCATCCGCGCCACGCGCCGCGCGCGCCTCGCCTCCACCAGCCTGCTCACCACGCCGGTGCAGGACGACCGCCTGCTCGACTACCACGACCACAAGCTGGAGGACGGATACGACCCCTTCGATCTCAAGTACCGGCTCTACGCCATCGTGGTGAGTTCACACTCGACTCGGCCCACCGCACCCGATCGTTGCGACCGCCTAGTATAATATAATCTATGTGTTGCAACTCTTTCCGTGACTCCCTGTTGAGTGTGGTGGTTGTTGCAGTCGCACACGGGGCAGATGAGCGGCGGGCACTACGTGGCGTACGCGCGCAGCCAGAGCGAGGCGGGGGCGGGCGCGGGCGAGTGGGTGTGCTATAACGACAGCTCGTGCCGCGCTGTGGCGCCCGAGGCCATCGACCGCTCGGCCGCCTACCTGCTGTTCTACGAGCGCGCCGGCCTGGCGCCGCACGCCTACATGCCGCGCGTGTCCCGCGCCGCGCCCGCGCGCGCGCCGCCGCTCGCCGACGACCCCGACCAGCCCAACAACTGCGTGCTCGCCTGAACACACACACACAGCACTTTTATCTGCTTTCGTTTCGAAACTGTTGTGAAGCGATGAATTGTTTATAATTTTGCATAATGGATCAAGATTATAGGTCATAATTATTTTGCCATCAAAATTAACTTTTTCTGTAAATTGTGTATAAGTTACTTTCTTTCTGTGCTAAATTGATGACTTCTGCTATACTTCATATTGTAAATAAGTGTAAACTGTAGGTACTTCGTCTTGTCTTACCGCGAAGTAGTGAGCGCGTTTTCGTCTTAAAATGTTATCAGTGTCAGGGTACATTATAAAACATTCCATGGATTAAATTATGTAGGTGAAGGCCTGCACGCGGCCTCGTGAAGCTTGCGGCCCTGTGACCCCGACCTACATGGGGACCGCCCAGGATTACATGCCTTTACATACTTATGTACAGTTTAATTTATCCCATGTATTGGAAATTTTGCTCACATATTTAATTCGCTTATAAATATTTTTTTGTACTGTAATCATTTGCGACGAAAGTAATATATTTGTATTCGGTAGAAAAATTAACATATTTTTTATTTCGGATGGAGTAGTCAATAGCTAATAAAGTTTTTATTGTTATATAAAATTTACTAAGTAAGGGTAATGAAATGAAGATCGAGTTGATGATAGTATTTTTTACTGAAAATTCATTGTGAAAATAATGTTTCGAAGCTGAAAGCTCAGCTGAAACATGAACTTTATATATTTAATTTATGGACTGATGGATAGTGATAGTGTCAAGTGCTATGATTATGATTACTGTACATATATTGTCATATTATTATGTAGATATAGAAAAACTTATTTTATTAAAACTGATACTATATTCTTACATTTAATATTTTATTATTTAGGCATATACTCAAATTAATATATTAAAAAATTAAACCAAGATTTATTTAGTATTTGTTACATATTAGGTTAATGTTCGACATCAAAGACATTTTCCAGAGTCGTTTATTGTTTTACAGTTTACCACCACTCGGAAGAGCTATCTTAGAAGCTTGTAGCAATATATTCAGTGTGAAGTGCACCTACTTACTTTATAATATTGTTATGGGTATTATTTAAACTCGTCTAGGACCTACTTTCAAAATACTGTGAAGAGGATTTTTCTACCTTTTGTCAAGAATCTTTGCAGGAAAAATTGCATCCTATGTCTATAACTCTGTACACTTCTTTTACGTCAGTTAACCTGAATTGTATCTTCTATTTATGACTAAAATAATATAATAAGAGAGGCATATGCCCCACATATATTCCACGGCTGGCATAAGCCTTTCGCTTACAGTGATGCTACTAAGTCTGTAAAAACAATTTATATGTAGGTCGAATATCCAGTTTTGTATACATATAGGTCGAATATCCAGTTTTGTATACATATAGGTAATTCACTTATTACACAAGTTATTGGGTGTTGTTTCAAAGCGCTGGGCACATGTCGGTGCACACGGTGACATGTAGACCGTGCGGCACGTTCTCTTGGAAATGCCATATTAGAGCGACGCTGACACCGCCGCTTGTATCAAATTGTTAAGTATTTTTCAATATACAATAAATCAATTTGTATGAAACCTTTCTTTTATTTGCTTAAATGGAAATAAAGACAATGACTGCGTGATGATTGGTCCACCCATCCCTGGGTCCCTTTAGGGACAGTAACTGTCGTTTTTTTCGCCAATTTTAATCGTTACCCAGCAGTTGCACAAAACAGGCTGCTGTTTTTTTATTTTAATTGGATTATTTGGTGTACTTCAGTGTTTTCAAAATTTACCTTTAAGGAATCGACATAAGCTTTATGATGCGAATCATATAAATAAAAATCAATGCCACTTTTCATTGACTCCTAAACGGCTGGACCGATTTGAATGATTTTTATTTGTATGCGTTAAGGTGGCACCATGGATGGTTGAGAATTTAGATTCATATAAGCGACATCTATTGGGTCGCGGGTGGCACCACCGCGCGGGACAGCTAGTAAGGAGGCCCCTACCCTAGACCTACAATAACAATATATTTAATTGTGCAATAAGATTGAATTGCGTTTGGTTCCAAACGGTCAATTATATTGCACAATACTGCCCCCGATAGTTGAAAGGGCGCATCTAACATTTTTTGCGAAATTGAGTTATTTATATCACCGGAATCAGGAAAAAAAGGCGCATCTATCTGTATTTTTAATTTTTTTGTATCTTGCACCGTTGCGATTTTACCATAGCGAAATAGGGCATATTTACACACTTTATACTACCTATTTGAAGATATAAAGGCGTATTTAACGCAAACTTAACTAAAAAGGCGCATTTATGTAGGTATGCCATAATACGTGACGTTTCATTTTTAGTTTTGGTAATCTAAAAGTCGTAAATGACCAGTTGCGTCTTATGCACTATTTAAAATCGACATTTGTACTAAGATGAAATTTCAACATCTGCCATTTGCGTCTTATTTACTACAAACAGTTTGATTTGGTTTAGGCGCATGTGCCTTTATTGTATTTCTTTTGTTACCTCTTATTTGATTTTATAATTGTTATTATAGTTTTTATTTTTATGTATGTACACCTTACTCTGGGGTTTCTCATCCGATTAACGTGATTCTTTTTTTGTTCGATGCTGTAGACATTCCCATTGGTCCCAATTAAAGTTTTATCCCAAATTTCCTTAGGGAACCTAACTTAAATTAAAATAATATAACGGAGAGTATAGAAAAAATCATTTATCGGCGTGCTTCTGTGGCGTGCGCTGCGAAAACTATAGATGATACATACATAAAAACAATGTTCTATACGTTTAAAGAACTCATTTTTTTGCATAATAAAACCCGCGGTATTATAGGCCTATCTATTATAGTTTACGTACAATAACCACTTCTAGTTAATTTTTTTCAATTTAAAAAGTACTCATATTATGATTATAGAGTTATTTTTTGCTTTTTAGTTTTGAAGTCGGTTTTTTTAAACGTAGTTTTATTTAATTTTATTTATTATGGCTCAAAGTCTAATTTTAATAAATACTTAATTCTATAAAGTAGGTTTTATTTTCAAACACGCAGATAGGCTCTATATACTTTCTCTTAAGATTTTCATGGTAAAATACTTTCTAAATTTGGATGCAATTTGTCATCCATATTGTTTATTATCTGAAATAGCATAAGATATATCTCTTACCCTGCTAATCCTACGGGATAATGACTTACGCTGATTACGTTGCGGAGCGCTACTTGTGTTAAATACGTTTTATCTTAGAAATAATTAATTACACAGTTTTAAATACTAAATAAAAAAAGCGGCCAAGTGCGAGTCGGACTCGCCCATGAAGGGTTCCGTAGCAGCGAGTAACATAATAAAGAAGTTCTTGAAATAAATGTTTTTATATTTACATTTGAGTTATTGAATGAATAATCAGTATTTTTTTGCGGTTTACGATTTATGTCGTAAAAAAAAAACTACTAACTAGACCTCGTTCAAACCAATTTTCGGTGTTAGATTACATTGTTATGTACATCATATATTTTTTTTAGTTTTATCATTCTCTTATTTTAGAAGTTACAGGGGGGGGGACACACATTTTACCACTTTGGAAGAGTCTCTCGCGCAAACTATTCAGTTTAGAAAAAAATGATATTAGAAACCTCAATACCATTTTTGAAGACCTACCCATAGATACCCCACACGTATGGGTTTGATGAAAAAAAAAATATTTTTTTCATTTCTATGTATGGGAGACCCCCCTAAAATTTTATTTTTTTTCTATTTTAGTGTGAAAATATTAATGCGGTTCACAGAATACATCTACACACTAAGTTTCAACAACATAGCTCTTATAGTTTCGGAGAAAAAAGGCTGTGACATACGGACAGACAGACGGACAGACGGACAGACGGACAGACGGACAGACAGACAGACATGACGAATCTATAAGGGTTCCGTTTTTGCCATTTGGCTACGGAACCCTAAAAAGGCGTATACAACCAAATGCGCCTTTTTTTCATAAAATATGAATAGTGGGTCATACCCGATCCTTAGAACAAAAAGACTTTAGTTGCATTTTTGAGATTGAAAGGGCGTATATGGTTATTTACGTCTTTTCAATTTAGTATATAGTATTTTTGTCCAACTATTTTGCTAAGATGAAATGGTTTTTTTATTTTTTTATATAAAAAATTAAAAAGACGTGTGGCACTCGGGGACTGCCGCGGTGAAGCTATTGCATAGCATTTTGTATCAACTTATGCAATTATATTTGATATATTTGATATCTCTTCTCTCTCACCCCACCCGCCTCCTCTCTCTCACCCCTCCCGCCTCCTCTCTCTCACCCCTCCCGAATCCTCTCTCTCACTCACCCCTCCCGACTCCTCTCTCTCTCTCTCTCTCACCCCTCCCGCCTCCTCTCTCTCTCACCCCTCCCGCCTCCTCTCTCTCTCACCCCTCCCGCCTCTTCTCTCCCCTCCAGCCTCTTCTCTCACCGCTCCCGCCTCTTCTCTCTCACCCCTCCCGCCTCTCTCACCCCTCTCTCTCACCCCTCTCTCATCCCTCTCTCTCACCCCTCTCTCTCAACCATCTCTCTCACCCCCCTCTCTCACCACCCTCTCTCACCACCCTCTCTCACCACCCTCTCTCACCACCCTCTCTCACCACCCTCTCTCACCACCCTCTCTCACCACCCTCTCTCACCACCCTCTCTCACCCCCTCTCGCTCACCACCCTCTCACCAACCTCACTCACCCCCTCTCTCACCACCCTCACTCACCACCCTCTCTCCACCCTCTCTCACTCCCCTCTTTCACCCCCCTCTCTCACCACCCTCTCTCACCACCCTCTCTCACCACCCTCTCTCACCACCCTCTCTCACCACCCTCTCTCACCTCCCTCTCTCACCACACTCTCTCACCACACTCTCTCACCCCCCTCTATCACCCCCTCTCTCACCACCCTCTCTCACCACCCTCTCTCACCACCCTCACTCACCCCCCCTCTCTCACCACCCTCTCTCACCACCCTCACTCACCACCCTCTCTCACCACCCTCTCTCGCCCCCTCTCGCTCACCACCCTCTCTCACCACCCTCTCTCACCACCCTCACTCACCACCCTCACTCACCCCCTCTCTCACCCTGTCTCTAACCACCCTCTCTCACCACCCTCACTCACCCCCTCTCTCACCACCCTCTCTCACCACCCTCACTCACCACCCTCTCTCACCACCCTCTCTCACCCCCTCTCGCTCACCACCCTCTCTCCCACCCTCTCTCACCACCCTCACTCACCCCCTCTCTCACCCTCTCTCTAACCACCCCCTCTCACCACCCTCACTCACCCCCTCTCTTACCACCCTCTCTCACCGCCCTCTCTCACCGCCCTCACTCACCACCCTCTCTCACCCCCTCTCGCTCACCACCCTCTCTCACCACCCTCTCTCACCACCCTCACTCACCCCCTCTCTCACCCCCTCTCTCACCACCCTCTCTCACCACCCTCTCTCACCACCCTCTCTCACCACCCTCTCTCACCACCCTCTCTCACCACCCTCTCTCACCACCCTCTCTCACCACCCTCTCTCACCCCCTCTCGCTCACCACCCTCTCACCAACCTCACTCACCCCCTCTCTCACCACCCTCACTCACCACCCTCTCTCCACCCTCTCTCACTCCCCTCTTTCACCCCCCTCTCTCACCACCCTCTCTCACCACCCTCTCTCACCACCCTCTCTCACCACCCTCTCTCACCTCCCTCTCTCACCACACTCTCTCACCACACTCTCTCACCCCCCTCTATCACCCCCTCTCTCACCACCCTCTCTCACCACCCTCTCTCACCACCCTCACTCACCCCCCCTCTCTCACCCCCTCTCTCACCACCCTCTCTCACCACCCTCACTCACCACCCTCTCTCACCACCCTCTCTCGCCCCCTCTCGCTCACCACCCTCTCTCACCACCCTCTCTCACCACCCTCACTCACCACCCTCACTCACCCCCTCTCTCACCCTGTCTCTAACCACCCTCTCTCACCACCCTCACTCACCCCCTCTCTCACCACCCTCTCTCACCACCCTCACTCACCACCCTCTCTCACCACCCTCTCTCACCCCCTCTCGCTCACCACCCTCTCTCCCACCCTCTCTCACCACCCTCACTCACCCCCTCTCTCACCCTCTCTCTAACCACCCCCTCTCACCACCCTCACTCACCCCCTCTCTTACCACCCTCTCTCACCGCCCTCTCTCACCGCCCTCACTCACCACCCTCTCTCACCCCCTCTCGCTCACCACCCTCTCTCACCACCCTCTCTCACCACCCTCACTCACCCCCTCTCTCACCCCCTCTCTCACCACCCTCTCTCACCACCCTCTCTCACCACCCTCTCTCACCACCCTCTCTCACCACCCTCTCTCACCACCCTCTCTCACCACCCTCTCTCACCCCCTCTCACTCACCACCCTCTCTCACCACCCTCTCTCACCACCCTCACTCACCCCCTCTCACTCACCACCCTCTCTCACCACCCTCTCTCACCACCCTCACTCACCCCCTCTCTCACCCTCTCTCTAACCACCCTCTCTCACCACCCTCACACACCCCCTCTCTCACCACCCTCTCACCACCCTCTCTCACCACCCTCTCTCACCACCCTCTCTCACCACCCTCTCTCACCCCCTCTCACTCACCACCCTCTCTCACCACCCTCTCTCACCACCCTCACTCACCCCCTCTCTCACCCTCTCTCTAACCACCCTCTCTCACCACCCTCACTCACCCCCTCTCTCACCCCCTCTCTCACCACCCTCTCTCACCACCCTCACTCACCACCCTCTCTCACCACCCTCTCTCACCCCCTCTCGCTCACCACCCTCTCTCACCACCCTCACTCACCACCCTCACTCACCCCCTCTCTCACCCTCTCTCTAACCACCCTCTCTCACCACCCTCACTCACCCCCTCTCTCACCCTCTCTCTCACCACCCTCTCTCACCACCCTCACTCACCCCCTCTCTCACCACCCTCTCTCACCACCCTCTCTCACCACCCTCACTCACCCCCTCTCTCACCCCCTCTCTCACCACCCTCTCTCACCACCCTCTCTCACCACCCTCTCTCACCACCCTCTCTCACCACCCTCTCTCACCACCCTCTCTCACCACCCTCACTCACCCCCTCTCTCACCCCCTCTCACTCACCACCCTCTCTCACCACCCTCTCTCACCACCCTCACTCACCCCCTCTCACTCACCACCCTCTCTCACCACCCTCACTCACCCCCTCTCTCACCCTCTCTCTAACCACCCTCTCTCACCACCCTCACACACCCCCTCTCTCACCCCCTCTCTCACCACCCTCTCTCACCACCCTCTCTCACCACCCTCTCTCACCACCCTCTCTCACCACCCTCTCTCACCACCCTCTCTCACCACCCTCTCTCACCACCCTCTCTCACCCCCTCTCACTCACCACCCTCTCTCACCACCCTCTCTCACCACCCTCACTCACCCCCTCTCTCACCCTCTCTCTAACCACCCTCTCTCACCACCCTCACTCACCCCCTCTCTCACCCCCTCTCTCACCACTCTCTCTCACCACCCTCACTCACCACCCTCTCTCACCACCCTCTCTCACCCCCTCTCGCTCACCACCCTCTCTCACCACCCTCACTCACCACCCTCACTCACCCCCTCTCTCACCCTCTCTCTAACCACCCTCTCTCACCACCCTCACTCACCCCCTCTCTCACCCTCTCTCTCACCATCCTCTCTCACCACCCTCACTCACCCCCTCTCTCACCACCCTCTCTCACCACCCTCTCTCACCACCCTCTCTCACCACCCTCTCTCACCACCCTCTCTCACCACCCTCACTCACCCCCTCTCTCACCCCCTCTCTCACCACCCTCTCTCACCACCCTCTCTCACCACCCTCTCTCACCACCCTCTCTCACCACCCTCTCTCACCACCCTCTCTCACCACCCTCACTCACCCCCTCTCTCACCCCCTCTCTCACCACCCTCTCTCACCACCCTCTCTCACCACCCTCTCTCACCACCCACACTCACCCCCTCTCTCACCACCCTCTCTCACCCCCTCTCGCTCACCACCCTCTCTCACCACCCTCTCTAACCACCCTCTCTCACCACCCTCACTCACCCCCTCTCTCACCCCCTCTCTCACCCCCTCTCTCACCACCCTCACTCACCCCCTCTCTCACCACCCTCTCTCACCACCCTCTCTCACCACCCTCTCTCACCACCCTCTCTCACCCCCCTCTCTCACCCCCCTCTCTCACCCCCCTCTCTCACCCCCCTCTCTCACCACCCTCTCTCACGCCCTCTCGCTCACCACCCTCTCTCACCACCCTCTCTCACCACCCTCACTCACCACCCTCACTCACCACCCTCTCTCACCCCCTCTCTCACCCCCTCTCTCTCACCCCCTCTCTCACCCCCCTCTCTCACCCCCAACGCACAATCGCACACAACGCCGTGTCGAAGGCTGCCGAACTGAAACGACGTTAGACGATGCACGGCCTTCAAGCCACACCTCCTTCCCGTCGGATCGGGTAAGCGTGAGGTTTTTTTTCGTTACGGTATTTTTGGATTTGGTCCCCGCGCTCAAGGCCCGCGATAGAAGCTATGCAATAGCTTAATAAATATTTATAATATTATTTATCAAAGTGAAAGAGTACCATCGAGGCCATTAATTCCAATATATAGTATTACATTATTTTAATATATGTAAAGACAGCACACGATTTCCCGATTCCGTCATTAAAAGTCGATTTTCTCCATTTTGACTTTTTGTTACATGCGCCCTTTCAACTATCGGGGGCAGAATAAGAAAATTGTGCAATGTTTTCTTGTTCAGTCGGAGAATAGTTTGATCCCGAGCAACATGTCAAATATTGCGCAATACTGACCCTACACGAAGCAATATTGTTCAATATTAAATATTGTACAATAAAAATTAAACTCGCTCAAACTTTCGTTCAATCATTGCGCAGTCTTCAATATTAGCCCTAGACGATCAATTATATTGCACAATATTCAATATTGCGCAATATAATTGATCGTTTAGGGGCCGCCTAATTCTATATTATACACTAGCGACCCGCCCTCGCTTCGCTTCGGGTAATCAAGATTTCATGTAGGAAAATCGGGATAAAACATTGCGTGTCCCGCAGGAATATAGGTACACAATCAAAATTTCAAGTGGGAAATTGGGGATAAAATATTACATGTCTCGCGCGAGTATATATGTATACACAATCAAGATTTCATGTGAGGAAGAATTCGGGATAATACCTACATAGCGCGTCTTCGTCGTTCGTAGTTCTTAGGTAGGTACTCGTAGGTATATCCCCGCGCGCTTTGACCGCACGAAACAGTAAGTAGCCATAAGAGACCCGCCATCGAGCATTATTATTTTGTAATCAGCGCCCCGCGGTTTTACCCGCGTTGTGCCCGTTCCCGTGGGAATTTCGAGAATTTTTCACATAAAAACCTTCCTCTTGAATCACTCTACCTATTACAAAAAACCGCATCAAAATCCGTTGCGTAATTTTAAAGATTTAAGCATACAGACAAACAGAAGACAAACAGACGCTACTTTGTTTTATACTATGTAGTGATGTAGTGATATTTCTCATCATAACTCTGAAACTAACTGTCCGATTTTAATAATTTAAAGAGGCACACAAAGAAACATAATTAACCTTGATTGTAGAGCCATTTATTTTGATGTAGATTCATATCATCATATGAATATCATCAACTTAAAATTACACTCCTTTTTTAACTAATTAATTTTAACTTAAAACGGTTATTGTGTCTTAACTATAATAGTTAGACATATGCCCTCGCGAACTTATTTGTTCGCAATGATATGTACTTTGATTGTGTAGAACATTGTTTTTGTGTATCATCAATAGATTTAGTAGCGCACGCCAATAACCAATTTTTTTAGGCATGTTTTTCGTACCTTGGGTTACATATTACCCGCGTTGTGCCCGTTCCCGTGGGAATTTCGGGAATTTTTTTTACATAAAAACCTTCCTCTTGAATCACTCTACCTATTACAAAAAACCGCATCAAAATCCGTTGCGTAATTTTAAAGATTTAAGCATACAGACAAACAAACAGACAAAAATAGCGACTTTGTTTTATACTATGTAAAGATAGCCACAAAGCAGTGGGCTGGGATTTATTTATTACCTGAGGATCTGGATTTACTCCAGACCAGGCAGAAGCGAAGCATCAATTTGAAATGTCACCCTCATGTCGACAACTTTGTTATTTAATTTACCGGTGTAAGGGACAAAAGGCATACATATACACTCATAGAAGCACATGCCAACTCCGATAGAAAAATAGGCACTTTGTATTTTAAAATTTGTTCGACGTTGAATTTGCTGCTAATTTGATTATAAATTCTTATCTAAGGTTCTTATTTAATTGACGCTTCATTCTACCGCTAGCTAATATGTATTGAATCAACCCAGATGACTAGGTAATGAAACCAAAATGTGGACTTTTGAATTTTATTATTAGATTTACACTGTCATTTACAATAAATTTTATGCTGTTCGTAGGACATAAATCAATATTGCATAACACTAAGGCTAATTGCATCAGTATTTTTGGGGATAAATTAACAAAATATATGCAATATTACAATTCAAAATAACGCTAATATCTTACTGGGGCACGCACTAGCGGCGGCGCGCGGCTGCAGATGGAATGTTCGAGACGAGTGCAATACTTACATTACCTACCACACTACTACCGACCTGACCTGTATCCGTTGTAAGAGATGTAGCGCTACACACGACACTTTCGACAACTTGCCAAATTATTATTAAAAAACAAATAAATTAAAATATACAAAATCTCTATCACAATACTCGTAAGTAATTAAAGCAATTCAAGTGTGAATACTCCAAATGATGCGATACGAAGAAGAACCAAGCAGGCGGGCCACTCGACCTTCTGTTTGTTCTACGGGTACGGGGCGCCACAACATACATACATTACTTTTATTTAGTATACATATCATTATATAATATTGCAATAAATACGACAGATACGTAAAACCGACGACGAAGGGGTGACGCCACTATCACTTAGCTAAATATTGCAAGTAACTACAATCATAATAATACCACCCTAATAATGTAATCCATTAAAATATGCCATAATAATTAATAATAATGATTCAAATGTATACAAATGCAGCGATGGCGCGCGGAAGACTCGGTGGCCATGCGGCCACACACACACACGCGGTACATTATATATAAAATACATAGAAAATTTACAGTTCAAGTGAGGGAGAGAGGTGACTTGATCCCGCCACTAGCCAAGCGCTGACACACTAGAGATCAATGGTGTAACCGTCAACAAAATACATCATTAACAACATTCAGATAAAATTGAATACCAAAGTACTTTTCTTAAACATTATTATTATATTTTTATATCGTATTTCAAAACAATATATCAAAAGAAGGTAGAGATAGATACACATTTGGATTAATTTGCCACGATTACGACGCAACGAAAAGTGTTCAGTGATCGATACCGAGGTGGGCACGTGTGTTCACAGACAATTTGTGTGCGACAGTGTGCTGTCGCCTCTATCGGTTGTCATTGAGGGCTGGCTCTTATATCATACTATAGTTATTTTTATTATATTTAAATACAATGTATTAAAAGTATTACGACACGTCTTGATCTTCCACGTCTTGTGCTTGCTCTTTCTGTTCGGTCTCGCCTGGAACACAAGAAAATGTATATTAGGGTTATTGTCGGAGTTGTGTCAGGGTGCTGTGGTGCGTGGCACCGGGCACGTACCGGACTCGCCGTCGCCCTGCATGTCGGAGGTCCAGAGCGTGAGGTTGTCGCGCAGCAGCTGCATGATGAGCGTCGAGTCCTTGTAGCTCTCCTCGGACAGCGTGTCCAGCTCAGCGATGGCGTCGTCGAACGCCGCCTTCGCCAGCCGGCACGCGCGGTCCGGACTGTTTAGGATTTCGTAATAGAATACCTGCAAACATTACACAACGCAACACACATTACGTTCCGCTCATAAAAAAAGCAATAAATTATATCTACCTATACTAATTCATTAACTTCTGCACTACAAGGTTTACTTGGAAACTTTTAACCTAATTTTGCGTGGTTCTAAAAGTTATTAATCAATAACGAAGTGGAAGTGAATCACTTTATATCTCGTGTAGAGGACAAGGCATTAAGTTAATCGTCTCAAGTACATCAAACATAAAATATCAACTAAGCAAACAGTGACGTCTTCCTCTGTAAATATTACAATGAGACAACACAATATGACGCACTATGTACTTGACTTAAGACTGGTTTCTATGCAAAACTCTATGTAAATTACGTCACAATGAAAAGTATATTTAGGCCTATTAGCGGTCCTATTACAATTCGAAGACAGAACAGTTCAAAACAATGTTAATTATGTTAGATTAGTAAGATAATTTGCTTTAAAATATTTGATAGATACGTACTGAGAAGTTGAGCGCTAAGCCGAGGCGGATGGGGTGTGTGGGTGGCAGCTCGGTCATGGCGATGTCGGAGGCTGCCTTGTACGCCACCAGCGAGTTCTCCGCCGCCTCTTTGCGGTCGTTGCCGGTGGCGAACTCGGCCAGGTACCGGTGGTAGTCACCCTGGAACACGACACGTTGCATAAATACTCACACAAATTAAGTAAAAGGGTTAATGTCTGAAGTAACTGAATATCGTTTTTATTTAGGATTTTAATATGAATGGTAAATAAGAAGAAATTCTAAATATTATTTAGGATAAAAAAGATAAAGTATAAGCCTGTAATGTCTCACAGCTGGGCAAAGGCCTCTCTTTCACTGAAGATATCAGTAGAGTGAGGAGGATTAGGCGTAAAGACTATTCTTGCCTACTGCGGGTTGGTGATAACAAATAGTAATTCAATTTGAAGAGCGTTGGTGTATAATTAGTAAATATTACCAAAAAAACCACTACACATAAGAAATAGCTTCTGGAGATATGTAACTAGCACAATAAAGGAACATACCTTCATTTTGTAGTAGAAGACCTTCGACTCGCCAGTCTGTGAGCTGGGTATGAGGTGTTTGTCGAGCACGCTGAGGATGTCGGAGCAGATGTCACGCAGCTCCTTCTCGACCTGGCTGCGATACGCCCGAATCATGTTCAACTTGTCCTCGGCGCCCTGCAAGCGTACATACAATGCTTATTTAGACATCTTTACAGAGCTGTATAGCATTACAACATTAATTAAATATATAAAACTTTAATATAATACCGACCGCCACTAAACGAATGAGTAAGTAATCAATCGCCCTTACCATGAATTAAATAATGCCCTACACAACAATAGCGTAGTTTTTTACTCATTCATCAAAATTTGCAACCTGAGTTGAGAAACCAAGTATAAACCTATTCACAATACCTTAAAATTGTACCCAACCCAAAAAGTGAGTGACGCCATGCGTAATGGAAAAAGATCGTCCAGTTGGAATAAGCTCATAGACGTGATCACCCACCCATAAAGCATTACCTCTAATTTGAACTAGTTTATCGTACGCCGTATGTACGTACGGTACGAGTATAAAATTTCAAGTGTAGACAATAAGCGGCGTGCGCGGAGAAAGCTTCGCCGTGTTATGGTCATCACCATAAACTATTAAGAAGAGTGTTACGGGTGTCGGTTTACTGGATAGTGTTACTAATAGAAAGGCCATTTGGCAAAACAAATTCAAGCAAGTTAGGTTTTGATTAGAAGTACGCAGAAGAACGCAGCTATATAATCAAAGTTTAAATATTATCCAAATCAGGTAAAATGCTGAAAATACGTCGACCTTTTTGTAACATTAGTAAGCTAGGTTCATTTCAATATTTTAATAGTGCACGCGAAAGATATAGACGTACCTTTTATGCACGAACTAATATTACGAAATTCTTTATGCTACGGTATTTGAACTTTTATTGGGTTAGTGTGCCTGTAATAACCTTTTCTTGTAAGAATTAAGACAATATTGAAATCTATAATATAAAAATGAATCGCTGAATCTGTTGCTAAGCGCATAACTTCAGAACGACTGCACCAAATTGGATGATTCTTTTTTTAATGTGTTCCTTTTTGTCAGGACAAGGTAAGAAAAATAAGGAATAAAAATCTCAAAATTCCCACGGGAACGGGGGCGCTACGGGTGAAACCGCGGGGCACAGCTAGTTAAATATTATGTAATCGCCGAATATTTACCTTATGAACTAGGTTTTGTATTTCTTTAACAGTTTACGTTTTCATATGCATATACATATTTAAAAATATCGTTGCATTTGAAATTTCGTATAATTCAGCATGTTATTGAAATAGGCTTGTCTACACTAGTAATGAGACACGCCCAAAATTTCCGCGTCACAATAACACTTTTTCCAAGTTATAACAATCCATTAAGTGCGCAAATATCGAGGGCGGGCCGCAGTTAGGAAACGTCTCGCGTCGCGCGTCGTGACGTCACCCGGTGGACACTTCATTCAACGACCAGTTACCGGTCTCTGTGCTAACTGATTAGTAGTTACTATCATTAAACTACATATTTGTGTGCCAAAATACATATCTATACTAATATTATAAAGCTGAAGAGTTTGTTTTGTTTGTTTGTTTGTTTAAACGTGCTAATCTCAGAAACTACTGAACCGATTTGAATAATTCTTTTTGTAATAGATAGCCACATTCAACGGGAAGGTTATAGGCTATTTTTCATCCCGAAATTCCTACGGGAACGGGTACAACGCGGGTAAAACCGCGGGGCGCTGCTAGTCTATACTAATATTATAAAGCCGTTGTTGTAATTTTGTTTGTTTGCATGTTCGGGCTAATCTCGAGAGCGGGATAGCTACATTCCGGAGGAAGGTTATTATAAGCTATTTTTATCCCTAAATTCCTACGGGAACGGCACAACGCGGGTGAAACCGCGGGGCGCATCTAGTGATGCATTAAAGAAAAAACAAACACGCTAGATCGTCTTTGTCTACGACATTGCATTTAACTGTGTAAGTTACGTATAAAACGCTAGTTAGGTACTACATTATTCCGTATATCATCAGATCATCACTATCATCAGTATAATATATTTTATCTACACTAATGTTGTAACATTCTACTTATGTTTCCAATACTTGACTTACTACTGTTATAGCGCAGACAACTAAAACACTCAATTTAAGCAATTGCACATGATGTTATAATATCCACATCGATATCGTAAAATCTCATTATAACATCGCGCCCTGCGCGGCGCGCGCAGCTGCGCTCTCATTGGTTAGATTTTAATGGCGGCAAGTTCACTGTGACAATACACGTACGCGTGAATTTAATGTTTCGCAATGTGTTTTGTTTTTAACACGCTTTTATTAGCTTGGCCTGTATGTATGTATGTATGTATGTACGTATGTAATGAAATCTTTGAACATCATTTTCACCAACTTCCAGAATTCTGATTAATTTGAAACTTTGCATACGTATCAAGGACCGATGACAATGCAATAATTTAATAACAGTTTCCCATTATTAACACGCTTTTATTAGTTTGGCCTGTGTGTACGTACGTACTTACGAACGTATGTAATGGAATCTTTGAACATCATTTTCACCAACTTCCAGAAGTCTGATTAATTTGAAACTTTGCATACGTATCAAGGACCGATGACAATGCAATAATTTAATAACAGTTTCCCATTATTAACACGCTTTTATTAGTTTGGCCTGTATGTACGTACGTACTTACGAACGTATGTAATGGAATCTTTGAACATCATTTTCACCAACTTCCAGAAGTCTGATTAATTTGAAACTTTGCATACGTATCAAGGACCGATGACAATGCAATAATTTAATAACAGTTTCCCATTATCCTTAATGGATTTGCCAGATTTACTAAAAAAATATTACTTCATATAAAAGACATCAACGGGCGCTCGCTGTGGGAAGGAACGGGAGTTCTGTTTTATTTTACTAAATGGTACTAGACACTAACAGCGTCCCGTGATGGGCCCGTTCCCGTGGGAATTACGGGATGAAAAGTTGCATATAATGTTATATGGATTTGCCAGATTTACTAAAAAATAAAAAATAAAATTATAGTTTAAAAAAACTAAAAAACACGCTTTTATTGCAAATTGAACTAAAAACTAGAAAATAATAATTTTTCACCTCAAATGAAAATTATAATAAAATTTAAGTTATTAACACAATGATTCAATTCAGAGTAAAAAAGCGTGGGGTGCATTTTACTGTAGTTCATAAATATCCTCTCATAGATACCAATGATCATTGTAATATTTAAAAAAAATATTAAGCACCCCACGCTTTTTACTCTGAATTGAATCATTGTGTTAATAACTTAAATTTTATTATAATTTTCATTTGAGGTGAAAAATTATTATTTTCTAGTTTTTAGTTCAATTTGCAATAAAAGCGTGTTTTTTAGTTTTTTTAAACTATAATTTTATTAAAATTTTGTTTGATTAATTGCATTAGTGAAGATAAAGTAGTGTATGCAACTGCATATAACACGGGTATTAAAACACTCGTTACTATTATGAAACTCGCTGCGCTCGTTTCATAAACTCACACTCGTGTTTTAATACCCTTCTTTATATGACAGTTGCATAAACTACTATTTTCGTAAATAAAACTGATTTTCGAAGTTTTAACGTATGATAAGATAAACTTGTTAGAGATCACCGCCCTGTCTTTATGTACTTCTATCACGTGAGTTAAGTAACGTCTGACCTGACCGACACGGTCATTAACATTACTTAGGTAACGTGTTCACATCGATAGAGGCCTTGAAGCGCCTTAAAGTATTACAGATACCTACATTGTGTGTAAACAATAATGTCATGATATGATAGATACCCATAACATACTCGCAATACTTAGCTTACCCGCTTCCATTAGTATTTCAATCGACAACATTTATCTAAACCATCTTCAGACACGCTCAAAATACATATTCCAAAAAAATTAAGATAGGTTTGTAACTAGTATGTTTTTAAAAACATAAATATAAGATCGTGGTCTACATACTATTCGGGTAGGTAAGTAGACGGCTAGATATAATCCACACTAAATAAACCCTACAAATATTGGGGAAAACAAAAAGGATATCAATATTTGGTACACCATAGTATATGGGTCAATAGCCATATTAAAACAAAGGTGTTATTCCATTACATTTAGTAGCGAGACACGGGGTGTGGGCCGGATCGATACTATGCAGATCAGCGGAGAGTGACCTTCTCTGTTCATCACATTCAATATTATAGTACTGTTTACCATTGTCTACGGGTACAGACAGATATACGATAGATTATGCTGATGCGATTGTTTCTGAATTGAGCCGTTGCGATATTTAAACACATATTACGTTCTATTATCTAGTAAAGTCTATCGTTATAAAGTTAGAGAAAAGAAAATTGGGATTACTTTATAATATCCTGCATATCCTACAGTGTAAGTTTTTCGGCTATAAGTACATTGGAAAAGTTGAATTACCTACTCGTTACTGTTACGCTATAAGTAAAATGTTAATTTCAAAGTCTAATAAAGCGAAACACCATTACAACAGAACATGTGTTTGTCCTGTTAATTACATGAGATTAATTTTATTAGGCCAATATTTAAGAGGCGAAGTTCCTCGTACCTTCAACTTGCAAAACTAATCTCAAGTTGCTCAAGTACGAAACTCTATCGCCTTAGTTATAACTCGACTAACAATGTATCTGTCAAGTGTCGTCTTGTTAGGGTCAAGTTATATTGTGTTCGACCAATTCGAGGAAAGGGATCGATACCTTCTAATATTGGTACTCAGTAACTCTAAAACCCGACATATTGATTTTTTGCGGTGTTCAATAAATAAAAATAATGGTACTCATACATACCAAAACATGATCGATTTACCAACACAATGGGTACAAACGGTACCAAACCGACCTCTAAACAATTTAGCAAATACAGTTCGAGTATGTATAATATTCTAGTCTAGACCTAGCTCGACGTTGGCGATGACGTGCACCCAATGACGTCAGGCGGCCGACCAACGTACAGTACAAGGACCCCTATAGACACGCACTTTCTACCAATATTATTTCACTTGAATAGACATCAACCTAAATTCCGGTAGACCATAATAGTAATGTAATGCTGTAGGTTATTTGGACTAATTATGTTTGACCAAAATGAAAATAAGATAACTATACCTTTATAATTCGATAAAGAATGGGACAAACAAATCCACGGATAAGTAACATGATCAACATATTATGTAAGGCACCATCAAACATTTATTGAAATCATGTTCAATGCTAGGCGACGTTTTATATTCAGGCACGGACGAGAAAATGGCGCTTATAAAAATCAATGTTGGTTCTGAATACAGACAGTATGGCAGGGAGGGCATGACAGGCAGGAATCGGTGTCGGCTCTCGGCTCTCGGCTCTCGGAGCAGATGGGCAGCCATCAACGCAAACACATGCATACATGCATGGTACTTATCTACTGTTCTTATAGCATTGAGGCACAAATGAACGTTGTCCGCTCAAAAAACGCTACGCATTTTCTGGGATATACCTAGCAAGATGGCTCCTTAAAATATTTCTCAGCAATATTAGATTCGGGGCCCAGTGAGATCGATCATTGTGCGCAAATATTAAAATACAGTCTATTTTTTCTTACAAGAGTTAAAATTTTGCATCCGAAGACGATTTCTTCTGAAGAGGAAAAAGGTTTAGTGATTTAATTCCATTCTTATCTCATCACTAAATCCTTTTGCTCAATGGAAGAATTTGTGAAAATATGTCTTGTTCTGTTCTTGTATTCACATAGAAATAGGTATCAAACAATATAAAAAATATATTTTTAAAAAGGTCTACTCTAGAGCTGCATTAGCTTATCAGAGACATTGCCTAGGTGACTAATAAGATTAACATGAAATGTAAAAGCATAAAGGTAATGAGACCGTTAGGGCTCCCGCACACGGGCCACCGGCCACAACCACAAAACGCCGCCACCGGCATATTTCCTATAATTTCCATACATTTTATATGGACTCGCACACGGTGCGCCGGTGGCCGCCACACGCTACACGCCACACGCTAAAGGAAAGAACATTTTGTGGCTGTGGCCGGTGGCCCGTGTGCGGCGACACTTAGTGATTAGTAAATGTAGTAGGTACGAGTTTTCCAAAATTTTCTGAATATATGTACCTACCTACAGAACTACTTTCAAACCTACTTACTTACTTACTGATGGAACACTTACTCATTTTTAAACTTTTTAAACATTTTTATATGGTAATAAATCTGTTAACTATTATCATATTCTTCATTTTGATACTTTATAGCAATGATAGGGTAACGTTCATAGTAACCAAAATATTGTTAACTGCGTCAAACCTAAACAATTTAATCGTGGAGATAAGGTACTTTATCAGGTCAATATGACAGTTTTATATCACGGATTATCACCTACCATAATGAATTTATCTCTGTTGTCATAATCATAGGTAAGGCTATTGAAATCATTTGTTTATAGTTTTATCAAAAAACTATTAATAAGGTGATGTAGAGTGCGTGAGCCTAAAATGTATTTACTTACAAGTGGTTCAGGGTGCTAATTCTCGTCTCTCACGTTCACGCACTCAACTACTCGTTGCACAATAACGCATCAAGATACGTTAGCACTTAATTTTTCATCCCTTTTAAAAATCCTAATCTAATCATGAAATTAATAGGCAAGTAGATGTTGTAATAGTTCAATCTATCATTATCACAAATTTATCAATGAACAGTCTAACGAATCATAAGTTAGTTTATTATGTTTGTATAATTTTGGACCCTACAACCATACGCGTCGTAATTTTTCTCGTAAGACAAAATGTTATACTGCAAATGCCGAGGAAGTTGCGGAAATACCGCTATCAAATCGATCGAGCCCAACCTTACTGGCATGGAGTCAATGGGCAGGCACAATCTTTCTTATTATGTCTCTGTTCTAGGAGAGGCGCTGCAGACAAGGCGAGTCATAAAGTTTTTAAATGTTTACACATTTTTAATATTTTTACCTATTTATCAAAATTTTACGGTTTGCTATGGATATATTACGAACTAACGAAACATTATGCGTTAAATTGTACATAGTTCATACTACCTAGTTGGATGATGAACCAAAAAAAATCCGTTGACAGTAGGTATATGAACAAAATCATCTATTTTCGGTAAAACCCCACTTTAAGCCTTAGGTGGCATAAGTCCGTTCGTCTCAAACAATCAACACGAGAACTCCCAAGTGAGTCAGTTGCAATGATTCATATTCATGCCTAAGTTATTACAAAACATTCTAAATCTGATTTGTCCGCGAAGCGCGCTCGAACCCGGTTAGGTGTAGGTACTTTCTTATTTCAATCAGAATGATAATTGCTGGATCAATGATACCTACCAACCTATATTTTTTTCTGTAGAAGAATATAGAAAGTTAGTTGGCCCTGCAGCCTGTAGCCTGTGACCTGTTATGAGCGAACAGAATCGTTCTATTCATGATGTGCTGGTTGCCAATCCTAGTAATGTGTACTTACTTTTGTTTCTTCCTTCTGTTCGATGGAGGAGATGATTCGCCAGGAAGCTCGGCGCGCGCCTATCACGTTCTTGTACGCTACAGACAGCAGGTTCCTCTCCTCCACCGTCAGCTCGTTGTCAGAAACGTTGCGGGAAGCTACGTTCTTCATCGCTTCCACCATTTCTGCAACAAACCAAATCATGTGCCAACTTGCCAACTAAAACTTACTAAATAATTAAAAATATACCTAATATTTTTATTTAAATTACCCATGAAAGTAAGCATTAAGTTGTTACATCATCAATGAATGAATATCCATGTTATTGTAGCATCTCAATTCAGGGAAAATCGTCATCAACTGCTCTCATTCACGTTAGGTATTGACTCGTTGACATCATTGTGTCAAATTAATGAATTAACTTTGTGTAAAAATATTGAGTGCCCCAAAAGTATTGTGGAAATATGGACCCACATATGGGTTTGACAGTTTTATGGCAGAAAAGGATCTATTAAATTATCTCATCTGCTAGCAGGCACTGCATGAAAATAGCTGAATTAGTTTAGTTTTTGAGGTTACGGTAAACAGAGACCAGACTCAGCAGAGTAGATACTATGCAATAAGATTGGGTTAGGCTAATCCAAGAACTAACTGGTTTGATTCAGGTAATCTAGTCAAAAAACTTATTGTAGACAGTAGGTAACTACTGACAGGCATGAGATATATGCAAAAATATTCCACCTGTAATTAGGGTAAGTGGATTTATGTAAAAATATGACTATGAATGCCATACCAGCCCTTATAGGCATATTTAGTTTGGTATCAACATAATGAACTTATCAGGTATCTTTAATAAAATACATATTTTACTACACAGCCTCGGTGGTCTAGTGGTATGTGCGCTTGCCTGCCAAGACTGAGGTCCCGGGTTCAATTCCCAGGTCGAGCGAAAACATGTTTCTTTTCCAAACATGGCTCGAGTTTGAGATCACCAACCCGCATTTGGCAAGCATGGTGATTATGCCTAATCCTCCTCACTGAACTGATAACTTCAGTGATATGAGAGGCCTTTGCCCAGCAGTGGGACATTACAGGTAACTTACTTTACTACACAGCCAACATTAAAATTGAAGTAACAATGAAGTACTTTCACTGATTTTTCTATAGGTATATCTAGTATATTCTATTTCCTAGATTCAATGAATATTAGATCAATTGGAGATGAGATTGTTTGAAGGCTCTTTCCTAATACTAAAACAGATAATCAGCCATGCACTTACAGGCAGAGCGACTTTGACCCAATTTCAAGAAGGTCAAACATTTAATATTTAACTAGATCAATAAGATACTCTTTCTTCCCTTACCTGTAAACACACTAGGTAGGTACCATATTATTATTGAAATATGGACAGTTTTCTTTCATTTAATAAATAATATTTCTGTTTTCTTCCATGAAATTCACATTAACCAGGACTAACATAACCTACTTCAATAATGAAATTATGCATTTTGCTTTTTTAGCTGTACTAGGTATTTCAGTCTGTAATGAAAATTGCAATCTTGTCTGAATAGAAAATGCCATTGACACTGATTAAGTGACCTTTATGATAAATAAATATTATACAATGTAACAATTTATTTATGAGACATTAATTTACTGTCCATACTTCCCAGCAAAGTGTTGTAATATTTAAATGGAGAAATTTGTTGTAAAACGCCTTATTTCCAAATTATTCCAATTATAACATAGCATAGGCAATATCCTTACAGTAAATGTGTATTTTTTCTATGTTTAATCCCAAATGAAGAGTCAATTGAAATAAAATATAAGCCCAATGTGCCTTTGCTACCAAATACAGTTCCGCAATGGAAAATCCAAATGATCAATTAAATATCAATCTCCAAGAAATAAATTATCATATAAGGTGAATATGATAACCATCTTCAGTCAGCCAAGATGTCTTTGCCTAATGGTGGACTATAACAGGTGACATTACAAGCTCATACTTTATACTTAATCTATTAGATAGTTGATCATAACATCATTATCACTGAACTATTTGATTTGAGTATGAAAATAGATTATGTCACCAAAATGTATAAGTAGGTACCAAAAATGCAAATCATTGGTTTTGTGCAATGTTCACAGAGCCCAGACCTTGTCAGCTTTTAGCAGCATTGACATGCCATATTGATTTTTTTAGTACTCATTGTTGTGAAGAGTACCCCTAATGAATAACTAATGTAGCTTTGACCATGATTCACTGGCACTGGCCACATTCTACTATTATGTAGGTCACAACACTTTCCAGCAACTTGTGAGATAAGATACAAATTAATACATTTAAATGATAAATCTAACAAAGGTCAACGCACTCTACTGCCTGTGACTAAGTAAGCAGCTAATCTAATCTCATTAACTCTCCAGACAATGAAAGTTCACAGAAACTATGGGAATTATGAGATAACCTTTACAATGACCGCATTGCTCTGAAATGATATCGCGATACGAGAAGCCAATGTTAAGAGCGCAGTTTCTCGTGCTGCTAAAATGCGAACAATAGGTGAAATCTGAAGCTGTGCTCAAACTGCGCTGTAATAAACCCAGAATGTTCTAATAGCTCTAATCAAGCGTTTTGTCCAAGGTACGATATGCATGACCGATTCTAATGACATCGATCGCTCGCATTGCTACTTCCCTGGAATGGGAAACTTTTTCAGAAGTGAAAGGATCGTTATTCGTATCTCCAAACTTAGGGCTTGAATAATGACTTAGAGCAGACTTCAATAAGCATAAAGTTGAGGTATCAAACTGCGCATTATCTTTAGGAACTTATAAAATGTGCCTTCATTTAAAAAAACTGAAAGGACATCCCACCGGCGGATGACGCATCGATCGCTGACCAAGCCTAACGAATGCCATTGATTTGTTAGTACGCCGAATTTTAGATGGAAAATGAATGTATCATATCAATTATTTGGGTTTGAACGTGATAACGGACGATTTCCATACATTTTCATCTGGAACTTTCCGAAAATATCACCAAATCGTCTTTCAACTGTCGGCGAAAATAATACGGAATTTTCGTCGTTGTGATAGAAGATAGACCAAAAATAAGTACTCACCATCGTACCGCTCTGCCTGCTCGGCAAGCTTAGCTTTATACACATTATCTTCCCTTTCGGACATTGTGGATGACAAATGATTTTTCACTAACTAAAACCGAATCGCCAGGTCACTAATTCACCAAGATGGCCGCGCCCGCCAACCGAATCCAAATTCGATCTTCAACTAAACTCCGCCCATGACGTCATAGAATGGCAGCAACTTTTTTTTCTTTATACTCTATCTATGGTTGTCTATTATTTCACTTATGGGCTTTTGAGACTAGAGAATAGGTTTAAATGCCAAGATGTAGGAATTTTAATTGTTTACTAGCTTTCTGGTTAATGATTATTGAATTAACGCATGCAATAGAATACTCAGACAAAATTGAAGTAATTCAGCTAAGTAACTGAATCTATATTATGGTGGCATTCGTATTAATGTAAATTGTTAAAGATATTAATTTATATTACTACGGGAAATTTATGATATAAACTAGCCCAATAGGCTAACCGCACAATCAAGGATCTTGCTCCAGGTCATTTACTGAGTCCTCGATATTCGCGCAGTTCTTAAAATTCTTTAACTAACAAATTGACGTTCCACAACTGAACACCATACTTTTATTGATAGGTACTGAACACCAGTATTTTTATTGATAGGCTATTAGACTTGCTTACTGTTTATTGATGAATTCAAACCTGAGCCGTATATAAAAAGTAAATGATTAACATATTTCGCTCGACCCGGAATTTGAATCATTCTTTGAATCATTGCTACATTTGAGTATTATAATAGCGTAAGCCGATTTTTGCCACTTTGCAATCCATGTTTACATCAATGTTCGTTATTCACGAAAATATGTATTATCCATGGTATTATCCAAGTATTATCAATCAATTAACATTCAAAACTGATGGTCTTCTGAAATTCTGCTTCTGTGGTGGTACCCGTGTTTGTAAGTTCTCGGCAAGATTTGTCAATGTCAATGTCAAACCACAGTAACATTCAATTCAAATGACTCCTTGATGACTAGGGATGTCCCTAAATTGGTTTTATCGGTATATTATGGACAGTTCGAGATATTATTAGATCATTATTTAAAGTACATTTTATTTTTAGTTTATATTCGATGAATGATATTTTTTTGTGATACAAATTTAATAAAACATTTAATTTCAAGGTTGTCGAGAAAACACTCTATTTAAAATATTATTATTATCCTAGTATGAAGATATTTTGTATATGTTTATACTAGCAGCGCCCCGCGGTTTTACCCGCGTTGTACCCATTCCCGTGGGAATTTCGGGATGAAAAATAGCCTATAACTTTCCCGTTGAATGTGGCTATCTATTACAAAAAGAATTATTCAAATCGGAATTATAATTCCTGAGATTACCTCGAACATCCAAACAAACAAACAAACAAACTTACAAATTTTACGTCGTTATAATATCAAGTATAGATATAAACTGTTATTTTGATTCATAACATTTTATTTTACGCTCGCTTCGCTATAAAATTAGCTACTTTAAAATTACTATATTGATTTGGTATCGTGGCGAAAAAAAACCTGTTTATTACACATTAGGGTCAATTCACACCGAGACGCGACGCGACGCGACGATACTCAAAGAGGCCAATGATTTCGCGCTACGCCGCGCGTCGTCGCGAGACGCATCGCAACGTCGCGAGGCGCATCTTAAAATCGTAGCAGGACGACGCCTCGCTGACCGGCGATGCACCGCTGCGTCACGATACGTCGCGCTACGCCGCGAGGCACCTCGAGGCGCAGTGCTGCGTGGTGCAACGTAATCTGAATTCTCACAATGTAATGTGTATCTTTTCGTGTAGTGAATAAAGTATATTCTGAGTCGCTCGATGAAAAATGTGCGCGCAGCGTCGCGCCGCGTCGTGTCTCGGTGTGAACTGACCCTTACAGGACTTATTTCACGCGGTGACCCATCGATATATCGTATTCGTTTTTCAAAAATACTTACTGTGCAATAAGTGTTTGTGCATCCCTAAACAAACTTTAGAGCGAATCCATCAAGTCCATCAACTATCAATCAATCAAACAACTAACAAACAAGCCTGCCAAACTAACCAATCAACAAAACAATTATATTTATTCGAAATTATTTCTTGCTCTATTTCGTCAAAGAGGTAAAGTAATTTTCTAATCTAAATCTAAATTGATTGGCAGTTTAATCATAATATCAGCAGTTTGTGTTTCTGTCTTCATTCATGAATTTCATAATCAATATCACTATAAAACGAAATTGTGACTAAACTGTTATCAATCAGCCAAACTTTTAAAGATTTTATTCACCTAACTGTCTTTGTTTCAGCAAAAGATATCTCAATACTTTAAGATGTCCAACGTCAGCTACGATTTGGATACATCTGGCGGACTTATGCCTGTGAGTTTTATTTGGAAAGTCCGAACTCTGGATTATTACGGAAGAAGGCGCCATTTTTTAGTACAAGAAAAAAGCCGCAAATAAAGAGTTTATTCGTGTGTTGCAGTTAATTAGAGCATTGATAAAGCCGCCCGATGAGGAGGTGAATGTTCAGAAGCCGAAAAAGTCGCAGCATCCGTATTACAAACGGCCAGGTAAGGGTCACAACCACGACTCTTGCGACGCGTGTGGCGAAGGCGGAGATCTGATCTGCTGTGACCGCTGCCCGGCGAGCTTCCATCTGGGCTGCTAGTGAGTCGCATTGTTACAGTTGTATCCATAATTCTTGTATTTTCTTGCTCTTACACCTATGGATATGTTGTGTATCCATCAGCCTTTATATCTACCCTCCCACAATATTTTAATGTGAATGAAACTGCTTTCATTTTCTTAATGGTTTTATAAACATTTGTATAAGGACCTCATATTCAAAGTACCTCATTTGGTACTTTAATTAATTTCGATTGCTTCTGGTTCTTTTAATAAATCACTAGTATTCGAATTTGAATTAAAGTTTTCAAACTACCCCCTTAAACTCTTACTAATGGGATAATTCTTGTCTTGCCACCTGATCATGTATTCTGTTACCTAGTTATTGAATAATTTCACTAAATTATAATAATAGCTTACCTTGAATTCTATCACTAAAGTTTTTATTTTTTTAAAACATATTTGTTAGTGATGTAAACAATCCTTGTGGTAAATATCCCAACAGGGCCAGTGTTCACTGTAAAATTCTGTGGAAAATTGTTTTCAAAGCAGAGACATCGGCCAAAGGTATTGTGAAAACCTACCAAACTTTAGTTAACCAAGCTCTAAAGAATAAGTATTGAATATCCAAAAACTTTAGCAGTGATACTGGAACCAAGAAGGGTGAAAAGGATTTGAATTTTGAGTGCAGTTAGAATATTTACTATTAACTGATTATTATTTAAGCTTAACAATATCCATAACCTTGCAGTGACCCTCCTCTGGATGAGAATGACATACCGTCGGGTCTGTGGCTGTGCCGGGAGTGCAGAGCATCTGATGCTGAAAAGCCGTCTAGCTCTCGCGGAAGTCGCGCACAGTCGCCGTCTGAAAAGTCCGATACTGAAAGGAAGACTAGGTCAGTGAAACATGCATTAGTTTATATTACTAGGGTTGCCTAGCTCAAAAATTGTAGATTATAAAGCTTAGAATTAATTATCATTGTTGTATTCTAGAAGTCGCATCAATCGCTCCAACTCCAAGAAGCGGAGTAAAGACAGTGAAGATGAGCCCAAAGAAGAGTCGAAGGAATGCAAGGAGGATGAGAAGAAGGAGGAGGAGGAGCTGTCTCCGATGGAGGTGCTGGTGAGAGCCGCCAAGATCATGAATCCCACGCAGTTCACACTGCCCAATGAGATGAGGGTGCCTGTAGTGTTCCCTGGAACTGAGAAAGGTATCTAGTAAATTTGTCTACTACTAGCTCTCTATGGTTTGTGTTGTGCTTATCATAGACGGAGAGATAAGGCCCTTACTTACTGAGACATTAAGTGCCCACTGTGTTTTGTAGTATGCACTTTAAGCCCATTTGTTTTGTAATTTGTTGTGTAATTGGGCATATAAATCATTGAGATAATTTAGTAAACTTTATCTTATAATGATGTCAGCAACTTGCCTGTGCTTTACATTGATAAGTAAAGATTATCTTAAGTAAATTCACCATAAAAATTTGCTTTAACCCAACCTCATCACAGGATGTGTGCTTTCTGTTGAAAGTGGCATGAAAATCCTTACTTCTAAAGCAAGACATATGTAACGCAAAAATGAAGAAATAAATAAAATTCATATTGAAATACAATTATAAATAGTAGTTAAGTGTGTGTAAAAATATGTTAACGATAATATGATGTTTACAGTCTGTGAACTTATGATATCTTTTAATGATTACGATTAACTTCGGATATAAATCATCTTTGAGGCCTTAGGTACCATGTAAATAATCAATGTAAATAATAATATATTGTATTGGTGTGTGTGTAGACGGCAAGTGCCCGGGCCCGGAGGTATTGTCGTGCGACAGCAACGGCTGCGTGCCGGCGGCCGCGTGCCATGCTTGCGCCGCGTCGTGCCGCCTCGCGCCGCTGCTGCGCTGCGACTACTGCCCTCTTTACTACCATCAGGTACAACAAACAAGTCATGGGACTACCGCTCTTGGTATTGTCATTAAAATACTTGTTAAAGATACAGATTTGGTCTTTCTGTCTTTTATTTCCTCTCTGCATGTTAAAATAGTGAGAGTGATGACTTAAGAGAGGAAGTAAAGGAGGTTCCAGTAAGCACTGTAACTTCATTTCGTTTGATACCTTGATACCTTTATGCAAACATTGATATTATTAATGTCTTGTTTTTCTTATTCTGGGCCTTAATTAAGTTATGTATGTATTGTCAAAGTATAAACACAAGACTTTAATTCCAGGATTGTCTGGACCCGCCTCTGACAGCATTGCCAACAGGACGTTGGATGTGTCCAAATCATGTGGAAAACTACATTGTGAGTATCAGAGAGATTCCGAATATGAATTTTCGCTACTTGTCGCATATCATCCTTGATACTTGATGAACCCCACTTCGGATGCAAAATAAGCTTAATATAGCTATTGCGTCTCGACTGCATCATGAAGCTGTGACATTCTTTGATCAATAACAAGGGTTGAGTGATGTTTATACGATAACACTGGACATAATGGACTGTCTACCTACAGGGATTTCCGCCGGACCTTCTGCAGACTGACTTCTGATATTCTTACACATAGCACAGACTGAACTGTCTGCAGATCCACACTGTCTGCACCCTTACTTAAACTATATTATCGTAGGACTGGAAGTTGGTGAACTCGATCTCGCTGACGGAGCGCGTGGCGCTGTGGGACCGCTGGTCGGGGCCCGTGGACCAGCACAGCGTCAAGATAGACTTCTTGAGACGCGCCCGCGCCAACGCCTCGCGAAGGTATCGCTACACACACTACTCTCACAAAATATATTATACACCCAGAGGGCCAGTACGAATAACGACGTTAACTGGCGCACGCACACAAAGATACGCACTACATGAGTTTCGAAAGATGTCAATCAACAAACTAAGCTGAGATTAGCTACGAAAACGTGTCAGCAAACGGCTACTTATTTATGTCTGCGACAGTTATAGTAGCATGCGGCAATGGGCGTCTGGGTGTATTCATTGTGCTATACATCTATATCTATACTTCTATACTAATATTATAAAGAGGAAAGGTTTGATTTTTTGTTTGTTTGTTTGTTTGTTTGTTTCGAATAGGCTCTGAAACTACTGCACCTAATTAAAAAATTCTTTCACCATTCGAAAGCTACACTATCCCTGAGTGACATAGGCTATATTTATTCCCGAAATTCCCACGGGAACGGGCACAACGCGGGTATATGTAACCCAAGGTATGAAAAACATGCCTAAAAAAATTGGTTATTGGCGTGCGCTACTAAATCTATTGATGATACACAAAAACAATGTTCTACACAATCAAAGTACATATCATTGCGAACAAATAAGTTCGCGAGGGCATATGTCTAACTATTATAGTTAAGACACAATAACCATTTTAAGTTAAAATTAATTAGTTAAAAAAGGAGTGTAATTTTAAGTTGATGATATTCATATGATGATATGAATCTACATCAAAATAAATGGCTCTACAATCAAGGTTAATTATGTTTCTTTGTGTACCTCTTTAAATTATTAAAATCGGACAGTTAGTTTCAGAGTTATGATGAGAAATATCACTACATAGTATAAAATAAAGTCGTCTCTGTTTCGTGTCTGTTTGTCTGTATGCTTAAATCTTTAAAATTACGCAACGGATTTTGATGCGGTTTTTTTGTAATAGGTAGAGTGATTCAAGAGGAAGGTTTTTATGTAAAAAAAATCCCGAAATTCCCACGGGAACGGCCACAACGCGGGTAAAACCGCGGGGCGCTGCTTACAAAATAGTAATGCTCGATGGCGGGTCTCTTATTTTTTTATATTTATTTATTTATTCATATAAGTATACATTTTATCAATTTACAAAAATCGCCAAACTGTTACCAGTTTGTTGGCGATAATGGCGCTCTTAAACATTAACTTATGTATACATATTATATTAATGATTAATTTTTAACTTCTACTGTATTATATGCTTATTATGCTAGTATTAATTACTTATTTACAAGACAATGCCTGCTGGCGTAAATATTTTACTTATCTTATTATTATTAGTATTAGTTAACAATATTGATAGTTTTTTTATTAAGTACACAAATTATTACTTTAAGTATTTGTTTTTCAGTCTCTTTTTAAATGTTGCATGACTTACAGTATCTTTGGACAAGTTTCTTATAAAATCTATTTTATTAAATATAGTTGGAGTTAAATAATGTCTAGTTCTTTTACCATAATAATTGTTTATATGTGGGATTACAAATTTTCCCTGAGAAGCCTTCCTAGTTCTATATATGTGATTTATTGGATTTTTGAACTCATCTGTATTATATTGCTCTAGAGCTATGAGGTATTCCACCTTATCATGCACTGGTATTATATTACAAAACTTTAATAATTCCTCATAATTCTGTTTATATTTGAAACGGACTTTCTTGCTAACAAGGTACTTACAAAGCCTAATCTGTAATTGTTTAATTGAATCTAATTGTGTTTTGAAAGTGAGCCCATAACTACTTAATCCGTAACTAATTAATGAGTCTGCAAGTGCAAAATATAATACATACAACACTTTCTTACTAACAAAATTACTGAGGTGAAAGAATTTACCCAAGATCGATCGCAGCTTAGCACACACCTCATTAATATGTAATTTCCAATTCAAATTACTATCTACTATCAATCCCAAATATTTATATTTATCTACTATATCTATATTTGTACAACGGCATCTATATTTATTATTATGTAAGCATTCATATGTATGACCGGTTAAGTGTATCTGTAGGTTTTTATAGCTACTATTGGGGGAACATATATTCATTAATTTAGTTTTCGAACAATTCAATACTATACCATTATCGTGTGCCCATTTGGTAATATTTTCAAAGTCCCTCTGCATGTGGTGTTGTGCCTCTGCTGCGCTGTTAGAGGAGTATAGCAGACACATGTCATCTGCGTACATAACCATGGTGCAGTGTTGTATCACGTTGGCGACACTGTTCCCGTGCATGACGTACCCCACCGGACCGACCACCGAGCCGGTCGGGACCCCAAGGTCCACCCTCACCTGGTCACCGACGACGCCGTCTATGGATGTGCGTAGGGTTCTGTTCGCCAGAATGTTCGCCGTTATGGCTACTTACTGTTTCGTGCGGTCAAAGCGCGCGGGGATATACCTACCTACGAACTACGAACGACGAAGACGCGCTATGTACCTAGGTATTATCCCGAATTCTTCCTCACATGAAATCTTGATTGTGTATACATATATACTCGCGCGAGACATGTAATATTTTATCCCCAATTTCCCACTTGAAATTATGATTGTGTGTGTGCGGAAGACACGCAATGTTTTATCCCGATTTTCCTACATGAAATCTTGATTACCCGAAGCGAAGCGAGGGCGGGTCGCTAGTAAGACTATATTTGGTGAAGGTCGCGCGCCGGCAACCCTCGGCTGCGCGTGATGGTGCCTCGCATGGTGCGCAACCACTACCGCCGCCCGCCGCCGCTGCTGCCTTCCAGAAGAGAACACGTGAGGTGTAGGAAGGGTAAGGAAAATTATTTATTGACCTGCTCCGGTTCCCACCAAATATTTTTTCAATAATTCCTGGAAATCCCTGTTAAAAAAAACTCAAGCATGGTTCAAGCTTGCATGCGTTATCATCAGGTTAGAACAATATTTTGATGTTACTGTTAATATTTCAGCTCTAAAAAGGTTGAAGCAAAGCGGTGAGTACAGTTCAGATGAAGAGGACGACGGCGAGCCCGTGACGCAGGTGTGCGTCAACGCGGCGTGCGAGCGGGACGGCATGTGCACCGAGAAGGAGACCACGGACGACGGCACTTGTAAGGTATGTGGTCGATTGGAAGTATTTCCATATGATTTTACAATTTGCATGGTTTTATTTTGAGGCCCAAACAGTTACTCGTTGACTCGATGAGGACAGTCAATTATTCCAATAGTCAATGGGGAACTTCGACTGGATATCATACAACTGACCACACACACTCAGCAGGCTCAAGGAGGCCCAGGTCAAGGAACCCCTCCGAAATCGGTAAAATTGTACGAAGAGTTACTTGAAGAATTAGAAGAAAAGTGTATTTTGATACAAAGAGCTAGACTGTCCCAGAGACGGGTCCTGGTTGTTGACAATGTTGGTCCATGGCAGGTGGTGAAGTACAGCGACTCGTCGGAGTCGATGTCGGAGAGCGAGTGGGCGGCGCCGCGGCGGCGCGCGGCGGGCGGCGCGCGCGCGGCGCTGCGCCTGGCGCCGGGCGCCGAGCCGCTGCTGGCGCTGGCCGACCGCGTGCTGCCCGACATCGACGAGCGCCTGCTCAAGCTGCTCGCCTGCCAGAGGCTGCAGCAGGTACCAACAACATTTCCTATTGCTACTGACACATGCGCACGTATATGGACATGTTTCCGATTTGGTCTGCCCGACTAGCGTTGAAAGTGAATTCCTTTCTAGCTTTCTTTATGATAATTTGATTGCAATCTCCAAGGCATGATATTATGTTATGATAAAACCATGGGTGTTGATTAGTAAAAATAAACATAGGCTGTTTGGGTGAGTCGGTCCGCTAGAAAAGGCGGCTGGCATTCCAAGTTAAAATTGAAAACTGCTTACTTAAAAGTATAGAGTGACAATAATGTTTCCATCCTGTAGGTGTGTGCGGGCGAGCGCGTGTCGTGCACGCGCGTGTCGGCGGAGCTGGAGCGCGCGGCGCGGGCGGCGCTGCCTCGCGGACTCTGCGCCTCGTTACCCTCGGACCTGTTGTCGCGGTACGAATACTGCTGGCGTTTGGAGGTCGCATTCAATGCTTCCCTTAAGCTCTGTCATAGTGATACCGTCTTAAACGATCGAACTCTACTTGGTTTACTACCACTGTGAACGTTGTTCGATTCTCTACCGTGCAGTGTGGTCAATATCTAGTTATTGTTGTATGGCTCCGCCCGCAGCGCCGACCGCGCGCGCATCTCGGCGGCGGTGTGGGGCGGGCCGCCGTCGCCGCCGGCCAGCCCGCCGCCCGCACTCAATCCGCACTTCGCCGACCTCGCCGTACGGGCCACACTCATACCCACAGGGTTAGTACTAAATAGTCTAATACAGTATACACCATACAAATGAGGGACCACCTTACCTGTGTGTCCTGTGTACTTACGCAGTCAATTGTGTAATGTGCATAGAGCTATCTTCATCTCAATACCTTATTAGGGTAAGGCCGCCAAAATTGTCAATTTTTTTGTGTGACTTTTTGTCGTTTTTTTCCCCAGCATCATTTGGTTAAAATATTCAATAAATCGTAGAATATATCTAAGTTATATCTTTACCGTCCAAAAATTACATGATATGCCCTTGCTAAAATAATAATAGTGTTGCGAAAATCCTGTAACTAATTAGTTTTACCGATATTTTAAAATAAAAAAATTGCTTTGCTTTTTTGTTACGATTTATTTGTGTGACGATTTTTTACCCCAAAGCTACTATTTAAAGAGCCAAAGTGCAAAATACAGTATTAATATGGCAACACAGTTACCGAAAATAATTGTAAAAAAAGGCAGCTATATTTATTCGCCAGTGAAGAAGCCTAAAGTGCGCGTCACGTTATTGTTTGTGTGGAAATAAAAAATGATTTAATGTGATTTCTGAGGTAAGAAACAGTTATTTTAATGTTGTTATATTATATTTGTGGAGGATAAGGTCAAAAGTATCTTTTAAATCGCCCATTAGTACCTAATAGTAATAAATAACCGAAATATAGCCTAAAATTGTAGTAAAAATTTAGCTTTTGTGTTGCATTTATATTACGCTTGTGTTACATTTGTGTCACTTTTGTGTTGCATTTGTGTTATTGTAACACAAAAGTATGTGTTACGTAACACAGTAGATCTATAAAACCGCATGCATAGTGGTATTTGAACTGAATTTTGTAATTAATATATCTGAGTGTGATTTTGTATTAAACCTTGAATTATGACTTTCTACTTAGGAAATTCAGTCGAATGTCTGACCGCATTTCCTCTTAAACTTGCACGAAAGGCTCTTTAGCACCGAACTAATTTAGTATGTTTTACTAATGTATTCAGCAGTCAATTGTTTTCTTCTATTCAATTATAATATAATCTATTTATGTGCGTATAGTAACTGTCCATTTTTTATAGACAATGCCGTTAACTGCCGCAGAACGACAGAGAAGATATCGCGAAAAGTTAAAGAAAAGTCAGAACATTTATTGTTAAAATAACTTTGTATTCTTTTTATTATTTAATTCATTGATTTGTTATGTTTTTTTCTCAATTTTATTATTAAAGGTACGCAAGTACATTATTTAAAAATCGTATTTCATTACTCCAATAGCACTGCAGTCCGCCCATTCAAAAAAAATATCTTGTATTATTTTTGGTTATTAATTTCACCAGTATGAAACTAGCTTTACCCAAATGATGTGTTACTTTTGGGTTACATTTGTGTGACGGTAACACAAAATCTGTTGTGTTACTTTTGTGATATAATTGACAATTTTGGCGGCCTTACCCATTAGTTACTTTGAGAAGAATTCATTTGCCTGTAATGACGAAATTAGCTTCACTATTGAAAGCGGTCAGTTCAAATAACGATAAAGGCGATTTGAGAGAAATATACTCCCGAGAATACTGAAGGACTCTTAGAAAGAGTAGGGGCTCCTTTAAATATTCAGTTTTCCTTAAAATGGTTTGGCTAGGTCGTGCGGCGGTGAATGCGTAGGCATGCGCGGCAACTGCCTGCGCGTCGGCAGCGGGCACCACGCGCAGCTGCGCCTCGACACCGCCAAGTGCAGGAACGTGTCGCCGCTGCATGCCGTCATCTATTTGGACGAGGTGCGTATTGCATCGCAGACCTATCATTTAGTGCCTATCAGTTTACATGTGCCGAACATCTGCATCAATTTGGATAGTAACTCCCAACAATATATTTTCATATCATTCTGCCCACAATTACGGATTGAACTGAGAAGGTAGATTAAAATCGGTTAAAAATAGGACCAGTATCGAAGGAAACCCTAGCTTCAACTACATAATAATTTTTAGAATCATTAACGTAGAATAATGACGTATGTATTAGAAAACATAAAGTTTACACGAATAACTTACCTTACCGCTTTTCGAAGTATGTTAACAAATGCTTTTACCGTATTGTCAGGTGAGCGGTCAGTTCGAACTGCTGAACTACTCCGAGTTCGGGTCGTGTGTGAACGGCGTGATGTTCTCGTGCGAGTGGCGGCGGCCCGCCGAGCCCGCGCCGCTCGCACATTTACTGAGGACCAAACGCCCCAAGAAATACAGGTTGGTTAAAATTGTTAGATGTCCACTTGGTGGTTATATGTTTACTCACATACAAGGTTCGGAGAACTAGAAGATATCCCAATGCACTCAGACTGAGTAAATTGCAAATCCAGTTTCTAACCAAAGCAAATAAAGACCTTTGTCCAGCTGTGGGACATTACAGGCTAATAGTTTAATTTTTAATTTACTCATGTCCTGTGCAATCCTGATACATAGTTGTTTGTTTTTCAGAATAAACGGCGACTTGATTTCCAGCTCGGAACCACAGGAGTGTCAGTGCCGTGGTCGCGTGAGAGCGGCGCCGGGCGCGTGGGAAGGGGCCGCCTTAGTACCGCACGGAGCGTTACTGCAGTTCGGATGTCAGTCATACGTGTTCAGCATCACGCCCGACACGAACGACGACCAAGAACCGGCCTTCTAGAAGATTGCATGCTATTGATTAGGTAGCGACAACGAACTAATACCGTGGTGTTCAGGTGTTAACTATAGCCGCGCCCGATTCAGTAACTGGTCGACATTTTAAGGGATGGTTAACTGGTTTCGGCTTGGAAGAGCTTTGATTCACACTAGCGGAAGGTAGTTACTAGTTAGTGTGTCACAAAGGTCACTGAAGTTATATCATAATTTAAATAGACATAGTTTAATGCAAGTTGGTAACTCTGAAGTAATTTGCGAGCGCAGGTTCAATCAAGTCTAAGTAAGTTACTAATGAGCCTGATTCTTTATTTGGTGAAAAGCTTGATTCTGAGATTGGCCAACTTTCAATTGAAATGCGGCTGTATGATGTGTGAAGTGACTAAGGTATATTCGAGTTGATCTTTACTTTATAATTTAAGTTTTGGGCATACGATTTGTTCTTATTCGCCTAATAGGCCAGTGTTCAGTGTTCTTTTTTTGTATTTTTAGGAATTTCTTGATGAAATTTTTGTTTGGTATCATTTCTGTCAGGTTTGATCTGATTCTGTTTGACTGCATTTGCTTTACTTCTGAAAAGCTTAATCATAAAAATATTAAACCCTCTATATTGTTTAATTAAATTATTATAGTTCATGTTAACTATTGATCTAATAACTTTTATTTGTATTTTGTATTTAGCCCGGTTATCTATTGCCCTTTGCCCAGATATGGGCACATGTTAATTCAGAGTTCAGTATTGTTGAAAAATTGGCAACATGATGTAATTGAATAATTATTTTAAGTACTTTGTGTACACATCTGTGTGTTTAGTTATAATTTATGACTTAAGTTACATTACCTTTATTTAAGGAAATATCAGTTTAATTTGATGGTGTGGTCAAGGAGTATCTCTTTGGTTTTAAAAATATTTTTTCAATTCCCTTACCAAAAGAGCTCAAAAAGGTAAATAAAAATGTATGTTTAATTAAGATTTGGTTTTATTCATCTCCATTGCCTTCCTCTGGGTCCTCCTCTTCAAAGTCCCTTATTTTCACATCTGCATCCTCTCCATACTGTATGATATTGTCTATGGTCAACAGTATATTGTCAATGCTCTCTTCATCCTTTATGTTCAATGGGTAGAATCTCACTAAGCTAAAGTTTTCGATTACCTCTCCTATTGCTTCTGTAAGTTTAGCATATTTGTCGTGCCATTTCGATTTAGAATTTCTCATGTCTGACAGAAGAATGTGTGGATCTGGATCAAGATAGCTGGAATGAATACATTGATTTAATATTTAAGAGAGGAATTTTCTAGGTAAGGGGTGAAAGATGAAGAGAATTGCAGTGTAACAGGTTTGTGCTATTATTTGTTAACAATCGGATGATACAAAATAGGTCCATAATCTCACTCCATTGATATAGTTGATTTCTTTGTGTTGATGTATTCTCAGTTCCGAACACTTACTTATCTAACTGTTTCCTAGCAGTTTTACTGAGCAGGTCTATCTTGGATAGTATATTAACATGAGGTAACTCCAGGTTCACCATCACACTCAGAGCTGCCATTGTGCCTGAAACAATAAGAATTACATGTTGTAATTCAATATGTTCTATGCAATGTAATACAATTTCGTCTTCAAACATCAACACAAATTATTAAATTTTTATTTGTTTATTTATTTTAGTAGACAATACAACAATATCATCACTTAGCACAATTCACTTTTAAATAATTTATGTTCTAAGTGACAAATCTTTACAGTAGCCTACAACATTCTATGCTTTATTAACAAAATATAATAATATCTACATAAACATTTAAAAAGTGAACAGATTTTTATTAAGTGATGCTATTAGGAAATGCTTTAAGTTAGCTTTGATTTATGTTTGTTGCTGTTTATGCGCTTAATAGCTTCGATTTGGATCTAATAAGCACTCAGTTAGGGTGTACTTTTGATCATGAAATTCTAGGGTGTAATAGTAAACGAGAGTAATATTCACCAGATATGAACTTGGCCCCGTCAATCATGAACTGTGAGTCAACTATGAAGACGACGCACACGCGGAACCCCCAGCGGTCCAGCATCTCCACCAGGCGCCTCATGACTGGAAGGTGAGTGTATAGCTCAATCTGACCCGGACAGTCAAACAGAATGTAGTCATCATCCACATCTCCCAGCTGCTCTTCTAACCAGTCACAGTTCTCTAAGAGAGTTCTGGAAATGTTGTGATTCATTTTTATTTTCATAGGAATTTACTTTGGTCTTAGGAATGTAATCACTACAAATGGAATACACATGTGTTAAACATGTGAAATATGAATCTTATATCAATATCAAACACTAATTTCTACAATATATTAAGAATATAAAATTACAATATAAAATACTTACTCAATACAAAACACAAGACCTCCATTAGGGCCAAACTTGAGTTCCTCATCCTCCATGGCATCGTCAAGGTGTATAAGCTCTCTGATGTCCACTAGTGGCTCGTAATCAAAGTGCTCGGCTGCGGGGTCCAAGTTGACCACTTCTATTAAACGTTTCGTGTCGCTAGCATGCTTTACTAATGTCGAACAGTATGTAGACTGGAATATAGGGAAAGATGACGTGAAATACATAATTATCCATAGACCTTTATTACAATGAAGTTTCAAAACCTTGTTTTGGTTAACTCGAGGAATACTAATGCTATGTAATTCGTCTGGATGAAAAATATACCTTTCCACAACCTGCAGGACCGACTACGAGCTGTGCATATCTCATTTTTAATAATTTCTGTGCGCTGTGTTGAGGTTAGAAAGCAATTCAGCAGGTATGTAGTAGAAATTGAATAATATATTTTGTCAAAAAAGCGGAAACTTTTCGTACTTTTCGTAACACAATTACTAATAATTATTCTTATACACAAAATGAAACAATTCCGAAACTTAATTAATTATTGAAAACACAAACAACATTAGGTACAGCTTAACACAGTTGTTTTGTTTGATTTAAAATTTATTTATTTACTTGACTTGACATGACACTTAGTTTCCGAGTTGACGGAAAATCATATGTCAACGCAAGTGCCGATAAACTTGACAATGATATTGACAGACTTATAATTATTCTCATATAGTTTTATTCCATGACTATACCTCAACTATATCTTTACATCCTCTTCGGCCTCTTCGGCCAATTATTTATGGTTCAAGCAGGTAAAATAAGAACTTCTTTGTTTGAAATAAGAAAAATATAATTTGTTATCGGATGACACAACAATTTACTTTCACGAAGCTACATTACAGTTATAAAATAAAAACCCCAAGAAAAATATATAAACCTGCTACAAGGCAAAGTACCTAATAAACAAATATGACTGCAATTGGCATAGATTTGGGTACAACATATTCTTGCGTTGGAGTGTGGCAGCACGGAAATGTGGATATTATAGCCAATGATCAAGGAAACCGAACAACTCCCTCCTATGTCGCATTCACTGATACGGAGAGACTAATAGGTGACGCCGCTAAGAACCAGGTGGCTTTAAACCCTAGTAATACCATATTTGATGCAAAACGACTCATAGGACGCAAATTCAACGACCCCAAGATTCAACAAGATATCAAACACTGGCCATTTAAAGTAGTAAACGAGGACGATAAACCTAAAATACAGGTAAATTACAAAGGGAAAAGCAAGTGTTTTGCTCCAGAAGAGATAAGCAGCATGGTGCTCACTAAAATGAAAGAAACTGCAGAAGCATATTTGGGTAAACCGGTAACTAAGGCTGTGATCACCGTACCTGCTTATTTCAACGACTCCCAAAGACAAGCTACTAAAGATGCAGGCGCTATTGCAGGGTTAAATGTTTTGAGAATTATTAATGAACCTACAGCAGCTGCTTTAGCCTATGGATTGGATAAAGATTTAAGGGGAGAGAGGAAAGTGTTGATATTCGATCTGGGCGGAGGTACCTTCGATGTTTCTATTCTTACAATAGATGAAGGATCTTTATTTGAGGTGAAAGCGACCGCTGGAGACACGCACTTGGGCGGTGAAGATTTTGACAGTCGCCTAGTAAATTTCTTAGTTGAAGAGTTCCAGAGAAAACATAAGAAAGACCTGCGTACCAATCCTAAGTCACTTCGTCGTCTTCGGACTGCTGCTGAAAGAGCCAAGAGAACACTGTCCTCGAGCACAGAAGCGAGTATTGAAATCGATGCATTATTCGAAGGGATAGATTTCTTCGCTCGCTTATCTCGAGCGCGTTTTGAAGAACTCAACGCTGATTTGTTCCGCACGACGTTAGAACCGGTAGAGAAAGCTTTAAAGGATGCAAAATTGAGTAAAAATGCAATTGATGATATTGTTTTAGTTGGGGGGTCTACTCGCATTCCAAAAGTTCAAAGCTTGCTCCAAAAATTCTTCAATGGGAAAAAATTGAATCTTTCCATAAATCCTGACGAAGCTGTGGCCTACGGAGCAGCTGTACAAGCTGCAATTCTGGGAGGGGAGCGTCATTCAAAAATACAGGACGTTTTGCTCGTAGATGTAACTCCGTTGTCTCTGGGTATTGAAACAGCTGGCGGTATCATGACCAAGATTGTAGAACGCAACGCAAAAATTCCATGCGAACACTCTCAAACGTTCACCACTTACTCTGATAACCAACCTGCTGTCACCATTCAAGTATATGAAGGAGAAAGAGGCATGACTAAGGACAATAACTTGCTGGGAATATTTGATTTGACCGGTATACCGATGGCACCCCGTGGTGTTCCTCAAATTGACGTCTCCTTCGATCTAGACGCTAACGGAATCCTCAACGTGTCTGCTAAAGAGAATAATACCGGTAAAAGCAAGAATATAGTAATTAAGAACGACAGAGGTAGACTGTCGCCGTCGGAAATTGATCGAATGCTTTCTGACGCCGAGAAGTATAAAGCCGAAGACGAAAAGCAAAAAGAAAGGGTCTCCGCCAGGAACAAGTTGGAGACTTATGCTTATGCAGTTAAACAGGCACTAGAGGGAGCTGGGCAGAAATTGGGCGGCGCCGAATGTTCTCGAGCTAAACGTAAATGTGATGAGACTCTGCGCTGGTTGGACGGGAACTACATGGCGGAGAGAGACGAGTACGAAGACAAGTACCAAGAGCTCGCCAGGGAATGTAGTCCGCTCATGAGCAAGCTCCATGGGGCCAACCCTCAGAAAAGAGCAACCGACGGACCTGTTATCGAGGAAATGGATTAATTCATATTTTGTAGATGTTATATTTTCTGATAGTTACTTAGTTTCCACCAGGGGAAAAAAATACGGCCGGCACAATATCTACTGGCCATCTGACTGTTTCGGCATGTTTGTAATTGTTTAGTATTAATTTAGTTTTTTTCAATAAATTCATGTCATATCCCGTTGTATACTTATGCACTTTTATTTTATATCAGTAATCACAGCGCAGCAACATCAGTGTGTACGTAATTCATATTGATTATATGCGACTAGCTATTCGTCGCATTTCCGCCCGTATCGTACCCGTATTTGTAGGGATTTTTGGGATAATTAGATTTCTCGTGAAGAAGTATCTTCTCGCTAACATATGAAGGTATGAATGGATCATCCATAATGTCCATTTTAATCAATGCGCGCATCAGTATCTTATAGCAGTATCTTATCTTATACTACTTCGGACCGCTCAGGGTGAGAACGACAACTTCCTAAAATGACAACTTCCGAAAACGACAACTTCCGAAGACGACAACTTTTTAGAATGACAACTTCCGAAAACGACAACTTCCGAAGACGACAACTTCCTAAAATGACAACTTCCGAAAACGACAACTTCCGAAAACGACAACTTTTTTTTATTTTCCTGGTAGGTTTTCTTACCACTCGCGGCTAAAAAAAAAAACCTTAACCTACCGAATTGCATGTATTTACGAGTAGTAAAACAATTTTCTTACTATTCGGTAGGTTAGGGTTATTTTTTTTTATCATTTTTGGAAGTTGTCATAATTTTCTTACTATTCGGTAGGTTAGGGTTATTTTTTTTTAATCATTTTTGGAAGTTGTCATAATTTTCTTACTATTCGGTAGGTTAGGGTTATTTTTTTTTATCATTTTTGGAAGTTGTCATTTTAGGAAGTTGTCATTTTAGGAAGTTGTCATTTTCGGAATTTGTCATTTTCGGAATTTGTCATTTTAGGAAGTTGACGAGTTTGGAATAGACGTTCTCGGAAGTTGTCGTTTTCGGAAGTTGTCGTTCTCACCCTGAGGGCTTCGGACTGTTATGGAAATGCCTAGTCGATACACAGTATTGTACAAATTATATTTTCCTCGAGTCAAGCGATATTGTAATAAAACCAGTGTAATGATTAGCAATTTCTTTATTTTTAATTTCAATAACTTTAGAAATTGTTTGAAAGAAGACAATGTTTTCAGCATTCGTTAGTTAATATTATGATATGAACAATAATAACTATAGACTAACATTTAATACTATTTTAATGTTATTTTATGGAGAATAACGTATTTTGACTATTCTCTACATCGTTAATAATAATGTACATTAATCTAACCACATGTAACGCAACAATTCAATACAATGATGCAATAATAGGAGGTGTCTCGGAGTACTGACGTGACCGCACCGACAACGCAACACCGATGAATTCAACAGTGGAAGACATTCGATTGTGGAAGTATGCTCGTGTCGTCGTCTCGATAGACTTCATCGTTACAGTGTTACACATATACAACTATAATTACTAATAATCAATGGATTCTGTTGCGGACATGTTTGTTTACGGTCAATCTAGATTAAATAATGAATATCGGTTGGGTAAAAGAACAGGCAATAACATACGACACTAAGTATCCGAGACATCTTCATCAAACAACAACTTCACTTAACGTACACAATTAGTAAATGTACATAAAGCAAGGAGCGATATCAAATTACAAATTAAATACGCTTTATATTTGTTTTAAAGAAACTTTACGATTAAAAAGAGATCGTTCAAAATAACCTTTAACTGTTATACAGCCTAATGTTTCAATATTCACTATTACGTACTAATAACTTATTGTTTACCTTAATAAGTATATAATATTATTTAACATCGATATGTATGATTGGTACATCTAAAACTGGAGTTTAATATAAGAAAGATTTTTTATTTCTCGTAAAATTGAAAGTTGTTGAAAACCGTCCTCGTTTTTTTTTATTTGGATGCCTAAACCCATATTTTCAATGTCGTTATATCGATACACATTAATTTCGATTACAAATGCTTTTTATCTTGTTACTTACGTGGTTATCCACTGCTATGTTCTAGTTTAGCTATTTATTACTGTTTATTACTTAGACATAAAGGGACACTTACTCCGTATATTTACATTAATGCTTTTAATAGAATATTTACAAAGATGCAAGGAGTGTGGTTCCTCTTTAATGTACACCATTAATACTAATAGAAAATAAGGGCAAAGTAAAGGTAAACAAATAAATAAAAATCAACCAAAAATATATTAAAAGCAAGTTTATTGCTAAAATTAAAATAACACTATAACCACAAGCAATACATTGGCTTACTCGTAGATGTATTTTTGATTTGTACGTTTGCTACCATAAACATATTGGAATAAAAACGGGGAGATTGTCTATGGGACTACATTAGGCCTAAAACTTGTCTATCATCACGACCCGCTTCGCACATCAAGCGGCTACCTCGTATAAAATAATGCAAATATAAAACATACATATAAAAATAATTTAAATATAAAACTTATAACCCAATTATAATATTTTAAACCTCATCGGTTCATATAAACATAATAATACTTTTCAACTGGGGTCGTATCGTAATAGCTTAAATTTACATCTGATTGCACTCGTATTTTGTTTTTGATTAACAATAAAATGAATCTACCCCTAAATAATCATCAACGATTATTATTATCTTACAATTTTATTTGACTACCCTACATTATATACAGAGCCTAACGGCGATATTCGACACGTATTTGGTATATTTATTTACAATTAAAATAAAAAAGCAAATAACTTAGAAATACTCAGATATTTGTACCTATTCAGGGTACGGGTGTACGTTTATAATTAAAGCAAAATGCATACATTTGTATCGTGTTCGCCCGGAGAGCGCCGCGCCGGGCTGCGCCTTGAGATGGACCCCTCACACGCTTTATTTACAAAGTCTTTGGCCTTACCATCGAAATACATTAACACAATTATTCTATTACAATATTTGCACTGAACGACGCCCGCAGCGACACTTCACTGATATGATACTTAGCTAGTGTTCACTCGTCACATTCAGACTCAGACCCGTGTCGTCCGTTCGTATCACTCGCTCGAGGAGCGTCCGTCCTTCACTTCACTCAGTAGTCCCACCGGTCGTCGTCGGCCTCGGACTTGATCTTGTCCTCGGGGATGACGTCGGGGGGCGTGTGGGGCGTGTGGGGCGCGCGCGGCGTGTGCGGCGTGTGGGGCGTGTGCGGCGTCAGCGGGGTGTGCGGCGTGAGCGGGGTGTGGGGCGTGCGCGGCGGCGCGGGCGACGCATCGCGCGGCACCGGCGACGGCTCTACGCGCACCGTCTCCTCCGCCTCGCGCCGGAAGTCATCGCTGCGCATCACGCACACGCCGTTGATGATCACCTCGTCCGGGTTGCGCGGCTTCTCGTCCTGCCAGTCGGGATTCACCCACTGTGGCGCCGCTGGTTTCCGTCGGCTGGAGCGGCCCGCGGGCGTCGACGCCGTCTTAGGCTCAGTCTTTGACTCCTCGTCCAACGAGTCCTCGGACCCGAGGTTGCTTTCGACATCGTCGTCTTCGAAGTCGTCCGCATCGGGCTCCCGTTTAAGCGGCATCGAGAGATCAAGACCTCCGCTCTGATCTTTGACTCTGTCATCGGGGGGCAGCAGGCCACGTCCGATGAGTGCGGCTAAGTTCGAGTTAGCCGCAAAATAGGGAGGATACGGCAGCGGAACGCCGGCCAGACCCATACGCTCCTTCTGCAGCTCGAGCAGTCTTTGGTTGAGTAAAAGACGGAACTGCACGGGATCGAAGGGCGCCGCGGACTGGTCCCGCGCCGGAGGTTCCGCCGGCAGCCCGTGCGGTGCTTGCTGCTTCAGTCGCATTCGGTGATTGTGGAACCAGTTGGTGATTGTGCGCGTCGATAGACCCAGTTCAGCTGCCAGGAATTCTATCGTAGGCATGTTAGGGTAGGGGTCGAGGGCGAAAGCAAGTCTCAGGGCTTCCTTCTGCTCCTCAGAGAAAAGAACACGTTGTTTTTTGGCGCAAGGAGCACCGGTTGTGGGCCCAGGCGAGCTGGAGTGGTAGAACTCAGAGGTGTCGTTTGAGGAGGTGTCGGACGAGTTGTCTTGTCCGGGGCCGCTTGATCGACGTCGCTTATTAGCTTCTCGCCTCTCATTTTTTAATGCTTGAAGGCGATCAATATTATGCGCATCACTGAGCCACAGCTGCATTCGGATGAATGGCTCCCTGCCTTTGATGCTTAGCATGTGCCACGGTTTTGGCTTGGATAGCAGTTCACTGACAGACCCCTGAGATAATCCCAACACAGCTTCACCAAATATTTTCTGTCCAATATTGTTCGCTAAGAGTGCTTCTTTAATTTTTGTTGTTATAGTTTGCGTATCGAGATCCTGCGTAAGTGCTGCCATTTCGTACACGCTTGGCGATATGTGTTGGTGGAGGTTTCGCATGACGGGTGGCTGGTGGAGTGGTTGAGGGGGTGGTGGCGGTTTCCTTTCTTTATTGTTGTTGTCGTGATGCTGCGGTGGCAACGTAACTGCATGGTGTGGTGGGAAGCCTGGCGGTGTGAGTAGTAGAGGAGTCGGTTGACCCATGTGCCCCAGATGTCCAGACCCAAGTAGTTGTTCTTGTTGCATCTTACTTAGCAGAGAAGTGGCATCTGAGATCATCTTCTGCGTTGGAGGCATCGGTTTGGTCATATTTGGTGGACATGCTGTAAAGATAAAGAATTTTAGTGTTATTGATAGATAGACAGTAGATAAACAATTGTCTAAATAAAAAAAATCATGCTTGTTCATGTTACGAAAGTAGACTCTATTAATATTAAAAGTTACATGGTACTTACTAGGTGCTCCGCTGTAATTTCCTGTCCTCATTAACTTTTCTGGGGCGATTTTGTATTGAGACGCTACCAGCTTGTGGACCGCATTATCGTCTTCCAAGAACATCTTCATCCTGATGAAGGGCTCCCTGCCCTTCTGAGTGAGCATATGCCATGGCTTTGGCCGCGCTAAAAGGTCGCTCACTGATCCTTGAGACAACCCGAGCACGGACTCACCGAATAACCTCTGACTGATGGAATACTGACTCAAAGCCTCTTTAACTCTTCTTACAATATCTTCAGTGTTAAGGTTGTTGAATAGATCGAATTGCTGTTGCGTGATGGGTGGAAGTACAGCTTTCATCGACCTCTGCGGTGGCGGATGGTGAGGTGGATTGGAAGGCTGAGAAATGAGACTATTGGTGATGGAAGCCATTCTCTGAAGTGGACTGGCCGCAGCTGCGGTATTGAAGTCTTCATTTGGAGTAATTGCTGGCGGCAAAATAGCGTTTCCTAGAGGACTTGAAGCTGACGAGCCGGTAGACTGTTGTCCCGGTTCCAGCTTAGGTCTGACGAGCGAGAACGCGCTACCTGCATGTCTTATAGCCTCTTCTGCATCCATCGATCTTTCCTTATCACTATCAGTCATTCCATTCAATTTGGCATTTTTGTCTTTCGGCAGTGAGAGGTCTTGGACAGCTCCAGAGCCGTTCATGTGCTGGTTCTGCGCTTGTTGCATGGCTTGTTGCTGCAACGCCAGCAAGTTAGGGAAAGGTGGCATGGCGGGCAAGTTGTGCAGGTTAGGAATGTTTCCACTGGGTTGTATCTTGGCCAATTCTCTGTGATATGCCTCTAGAGCCATGCGAATGTCTTCCGGCGGCCTTTCCATATGTGGCGCCATTCCACCACTGAAAAAAGGAGGAAACATGCTATATGTTACTTTAGGATTTGCTGTTCTCGATTCCAGTATAGTTATCAAATTGTGTAAGTAATATTTGTTCTTTACTCTCCGTGATAAAAAACAACTGTAATATAATGACACGTACCTAGGAAACCCGTCGCGACTGTGGCGCATATCTTCCACCCGCCTATTCATTATCTTCGCAAGTTCCTCGTGATAAATGCGAACCACCTTCTCTTGAGGAATGTCATCGTTTTCGTACTTCTTTATTCGCCTGTTTTGACTGGAATCCTGAATAAACGATAAATCATAAGAATAGTTCTGAGTATTTGACATTCCTTTGCATTTTTGAGTTGATATGGAAATACTTACCTTATTGGAGAAAGGCGATGGGCATTGCGTGCGTGGGGAGCTTGAATCATCGTTGCTTCGGGAGTCGTCATTGTTGGGCTGCCCGGTGGGCGTCTTCATCATGTGAGAGGCTTCGTTGAGGATGTGCGCCAGACGCTCGTCGCCCTCTCCCTCCGACCTTCCAAAACCGGGGCCGATGGTGCCATCTTTTGTTCCCACTTGAAAAATAAAAACGACCATAAAGTCTCATTTTGGATTTTCACAAATCTTAGTTTAGTCAATCAACCAAAGATTTGGACATTCTAACAAGATACAGTTATTAGTTACGTACTAGCGTCGTTTGATCTAAATAGTTTTGCTGAAGATGTCACCGAGTTGCCATCTCAATAATATTACAGTAAATGTTGAGTATCAATTAAACCATCAAGTTAATATAAAATGATTACGTTAATATTAACTCGTATCTTATAAAGCGCTTGATTCTGGCAACTGGAACGAGATTATAACCGAGTCGTCATTAATTTCCTGGAAAGTTAGCACAGTTTTATGATTCCTATAGTTTCGCAACATAATTGTATGTACGCACAAGATATTTTAATTGCCGCTAAATTGTTACGCACACATACATCCGCCTGTGTGCCGTCTACTCATGCCAAGTAATAAATACACAAGTTATATTTGGTACAATTGAAATTAGGCGACTCATTAACACGGTGCGTTGCAATGAATACCACTTTAAAGATAATCGGTTGAATGGGAGCGTGCACTCATCGCCTAAGCTTGTAATCCTAAAACGGCGCCCGCGCACCCATAAACAAGTGAAGTTACGCGCGAAACCCGCCCGCCATACTGTGGCCATTCATCCTGTCAACATATTGTCTCTGGCCGCACAATGAAACGACACTATTTAGATGGTGATATACGCTCGGATTTAGTTTAATTAACACGCATAATTAGTTTTAGAGATACGCCTCGAGAAGTTTATAATACGTACCTAAAGTTTTAATGTTCGGATTCTCGCTTTTCTGGCACGTAATAATCGTTGCAAGTATTTTGAGTTCAAAGAAAATATCGTATTAAATTCAAGTAAAACGGGTGATGGGTAACGTTTATTATATCACACGAAATATTATCTTTATGTCTTGGAAAACGACACCCTCACAGTATTTAGACGTGGGTGTGGTCGGGACTCGAAGCGCGCGAGTAGTACACGGACGCCACGTACAAAGGACGTTCATCACAACATCACCGAGTAAAGGGAAAAAGTTGAAGCATTTGTTTTTGTGGTATTTTAACGATTCCGAATGTGCATCGTTGTCGAGTTAACGTATTAATTCAAAGGATCACAAAGGTTAATGGCGTCCTTAAATTTTATTTTTAAACCGACAATATGTATCGCTAATTTCCGCCGTTGGATTCTCGAGAGTATTTTAGATTTGGCGGCAATCGGCCTGATGTTAAATCTTGATTAATGAACAATAAAAACATAATGCATCTCGTAACAGTTGTTTTTCTTCGAAATCTCTCACACCGGCTTTATTGGTGCGTAAACTGAGTTTTATTTATTGGGAATTAAAAATGAATTAACTGTTTCAGATAATATTTGGTTAAGTGTTTTGGCAAGTTTGTGTGTGATCCTACCGTCAAGAAAGTAGATTAATGCAATGATCATAAACATGTTCGAACTGATTCTCTCACAGCGGGTAAAGCTTCAACTTAAGCTCTAGGTTTGATTTTAAACTCGACTTCTAGTGAAGGCCACATTGCCAAACTGAAGTAATAATTGTTTTGTCGCTTGTACTTTGACCAACTTTACGAAACACTTATTCTAGAGTAACGAGTTATGACAAAGAAACAAATATATATAATGTCTTAGATATAATCTGTGAGTCTCCATAATTTAACCTCTAATAACATTACACGGCTATACGAGCTACGTGATTTGTTTTTTAATTCATATTTTTCATTTTATATTTGGCTTTTTAATGCTATTGTTTTTGTTAATGTTTAATTATGGTCATTAAAGTCAATTTGACTCAGGACTATAGATTTCTTAATTGTTTTTGTGATAACGTTATTTTTCTGATTTTACCTAAAGTTTACGCAAGTTTTTGCGATGAATCGGTATTTCGTGCGTGCTGTAGACTACAGATCACCAATTATAAGTTTATTTTTGTCTATGTACCTATGTCTATAAGCACGACGTTAGAGGTATCATATCAATTTAAACAAAAGATACACCTAGTAGGTATCCTTTTAGTATGAGCATAGTGTTTCTCCATATTGTACAATTTTATCTATATTCGATCTTTCAAACGGAGCCGACATGCAAAAAACAGCTTTATTGATATCACTGTCTGAGGCGAGGCGGCCATTTGTATGTATAGATTCATCTTTCGTCAGACGGAACGTCGATAAATTTCTACACACGTCTATAGAGCCTTTGATCTTGTTGCAGGCCTTTTGTTATTCAGAGAGCGCCAAGCGGACAATTACCGCGACGTGATTCGAAATATTGACAAAAAACTCTCAGTTTATTTCCAGTTGCGTGTGACGTAATGTTGCGCCATTTTGTCCTCCCGAGCGCACCATAACATGGCGGTTCAAAATATAACATTTTATTGATCTAGTTTGTTAACGTATCTCGTTTCTTATCTGTACCTCTATAAACTATATAACGATATCAGTTTTTATTGTAGCTATTACGATGTGCATTTTTGATGGATATTTAAAAAAAACGCGGCGCTCAATTAACGTCGTCCGGTCACGGAAGTTTTAAATTTATCGGACTCGGTTTGATCGCTTCTGACTGACCGCCCAGGGAAAATGTGTAAATTCGAGTGGCAATAACATAATTCAAGGATAACAATAAAAACCGAAGAAATTATTTGTTTATGCGACATTATATCGCGTGCACGCACGCTAAAACTATTTTCTTTGTGGCCATTATTGATTGCTCTAGTCGTATGAATATTCAAAGCCTTTGGAAAGTAAAGGGGCGGTGCCCTAAATTATGGTGTCACTGTGACACAGTAAAAACTAGTGGTAATTTAAGCGTATAGGTCGGATTCGAACGGGGAATGCGTATCCGGTACTGTAAATCAAGTCTGAGGGTAGTCGCAAGAAAGGGGCGAGAAGTGCGCGCACTACACGTCACCCGGCCGATCGATCCTCATTTGCATTGGAGCTGTCGACGATGGCGGACGTCGAAAGTGTTGCAGCGTACCGAAAAAATAGTCACATTTGAATTGTTAATTTTAACAAAAGAAATAGTTGCATAAAACTGGCATCTGATGCGGATTGGGTGCTAAGTGGCGCGGCCGGTGAGGGCCGGGCACGTGACTGCACGGAACAACAATAGGAAACAAGCGGCGACGGGAGAGGCTCGCGTTTCCCCAAACCGTATTTCTTAGGAATGAAGACGTGGCGCTGTAATGATACATTTTTTCGATCGGTAAAGTTTCTTTTGTTGGTCGTTGCGTGTGTAGGGCCGAGCGATCGGGATCGCGTGCCTGATGGCAATCTTGCGCGGGGGCACCGACCACAATTGATTCCATGCGAGAGGAGGCCGATCATCCTCTGTCGACTAATAGCCGCTGTTGCGACACCATATGATACATCGCGCCTCTCCGACATGTTTATTGACAGCCCGTGCTCCGCGCACACCACCACCTCCACATATTATTTTACTACTCCTTGAAATTCAAACAGTTTCAGTATTTACGACGTGGAAAGTTAACGCAAGTGTCCTAATAAAACATGATTTACAATATAAAGAAGTATAAAGTTATCAAACAACCTTTATTAGTTCAGGAAACGATTATGATTCTATTACTAAACTTGTGGAATTTACAAAATTATTTATTTTATTTAAAGTGTTTATAGTTTAATGTTATTCATTCGTTGGAAAAATGACAGTTTTAAATGTTCTATTTTGAAATAACACATTTTATGTCTATGGTATAGTGTTTTTTTCATTTGCTGACGTCAACGATAACTGAATTAATGACTCTGAAAATACAAGTCACAAATGAATTCGTTGTCAAAAACTCCCCTTAATTTCAGGTAAAAATGTTGGCGCGCGACGTCGGTAGTTTGTAACTAGATTCAATAATCAATTTTGCGAGTCCGCTGAGAACCGACCGCCCCAGTTACTACTAACATTTGGAATTCAAAAAGAACAATTTCGTTCATTTATGAGGAACGTTACTCCGACAATTCGGTACTTGTTTATAGATTTGTCTGGAATTGTTAGTACAATCTATAGAGGTACGGTTATTCATCGGGAAAAAATAAAATGATTGTTTCCATAAAGAGTTTATGAAATACGGCCGATGAAAATATGTATATCCGTAGTTTTTATTGTTGCTGCAATTTTCTTGCAGTCAATATTATTTCTTGCAGTGGTAAGTACCAATTAAGAATTACGATATGGTCTAGACGAGTTAAGAATGGTGGCGTTATAAAAACGGTATTGATTTATTGTGTTTACGGTGCAAACGTAGTGGTGGGCGGCTCCTGGCGGCAGCGGTGCGGCGTGCCCACGGGAGCTTATCTGGAAACTTTTAACGATACCTCCACCAAAAGTTTTTTAACGAAATAACCGAATTCGTTAACTGTTACTGTTTAAATTTGTTAACCGTTCGATCGTCTGACGCGTCAGCATTTACTGCATGTTTTCTCGACATGATGAACATAATGTGCTCGCGAGAAGGGTTTTGACTGAACGACGTATCAATATGTTACGGTGTCGTGTTCGAGGCGGCAGGTAGGTGAACAGTAGCATGTCGTGATCGTGTCAAAAGCGGTAATTTTTCACCAGCACGGCGATGCAGGCGGTTATTAATGCATTGATTTGTGCATGGTTGTTTTATTGATTATAACACCGATTGATAGTCCCCCGACACGCGACTAGGTACGGTGTGCTCTCATAAATAAAAATGTTATGGTTGGAAAAATGAGATCTGCACATATCATACGTGTTATAAACTTTGAATAAGATAATAGTTATATTTTAGAAATGCACCAGAGTCAAAATATTCAGTACGTAAATTTAATAGTTAATTTAAATGCATCCTGACTTATTATTCCAAGTAATTAATTACATGTGTTTCGTCCGCGAGCCCGACCGTGTATATATCACAGATCTGTCCCACAGGATGGCTTGTTTAACCTGTCAGTTTGGCCGCGATTTGTGACCGGGCATTTTACATCTTTGCTCCTTGTCTTGCATAATTAGTAAGGATTAATGCGACGCTATGAACGACTGCGTATTGTGGGAAGTAGAATCATGCAAACTGTGTATTAATAGCTTTATATTTAGAAGATTGAGACATGAGCTTCATAAAATTACCAACGATGTTCTAAGAGGCGGCTAACAGGAATCCGTGTTGCACGCTGCATGCTAGTTTTCATGCAACATGGAACGCGTCCAACAGAATCAAACAAAGATTCATAAAGTGATGCGCACTTGTCAAAACTTAACCGACAAAAGTTGTTTGCGCGCCAAATTTCGAATGTTGGTACAATATATCAATCGCGATCGAGATATTCGGATCGGGGGGCGTTGATGTGACCCGATGTGTTTACGAGCGGCCCGGCCGCGGTTCATTAAAATAATTACGCGCATCGGCCACCGGTTGACGTCGGATGGACATACGCGCTCTTTTTTCTTCCATTCCTGACGAATTATGTCGATGGACTCCGCCACTCAACGTCTTTATGATTAGAATGGGAAAGTTTATTTTAATTTGCGAATCCGAACCCATTAGCGTAAATTAAGTCAAAGATACGAGTGATGTGGAACGTAACATGAGGTCTTTCGGTTTTATTATTATGTGGAGTTTTAGCCGAGAGAGTCATTGCGTTACTTTTGAATAGAAAATGAGAAGCGGAAACCGTTTAAAACCTTTTTTAGGAAGAGTAATCTGTGCTGTCTACACTCCGCGTCACCGAGGCGGCTAACAAATCGCGTAGTGTGAACGCGTTCTTAATAGTCCTTAACACAATTAGCTCTTAATAGCGGCCTAAAAATAAGACACTAAATTATAGCAATCACGAGCCCTTGTTCACGGACGATGCAATAATTTTGTTGCGTTTTATTGCGATGCTTTCGAATATATTCCAACAAATAGTTGTCAACGAGGAAATAATATTAATCTACATTTTCTAGAATTATCCGAACATCGGGATTGCACGCAGTGACCTTTCTACATTCTATAATTGGAAGGTCTGCTAACTTAATCATGCCACAAAGAGAATATTGCATTGTATTTAATTTTGTTGCAAAAGGCCTAGTTTATCTAAATAAGCACTGGACAAACTATACCTATAGATAGACAGTCGATATAATAACACTACCGATCGCCATCCTGATGCTAACTATGTTAACCAAGTATTCAATTGACACCCAACTATTCCGCCTCATAAAATAAAATTTTTAGCTACTGAAAAAGTAAAGTGATCGTTTTGCTTAACTCGTGTCCGAGATGTACGAATGGTTCGTAGGCAATTACGCACTCATTACCGGCTGCGAGTGGTTCGAGGTATAAAATCATAAACTATATAATAAGACACGGTATTATAATCGTAAATATTCCAGTAAATAGGGCTGATTGCCTCCACAAAGCGGCCGACCGGAATTCCTCGCAACCCGACTTGTAGTGACGCTACTCACCAACAGATGGCGTTACGTGTACATTGTTGCTCGCATAATTCCACTTTTTTCCATCAGTTTTTCGAGTTATCCCCACTTAAATGCCATTTTAAACGGCTATTTAGTTTTTCAAGCTTTCTAAATGGTAGTCGGGTGCGTTTTTGCTGTTCAACGTCCTTCGCGTAATGCTTAAGCAATAATTACTCAGTAAATTATAAGAGGTTTCTGCGTAATTCCGAATGGTGGTTTACGCCGCGAGATCATTTAATTTGGAATTTAGAGAGTAGTATCATTATTCATATTTTTCTATGGATACATCTAAAAAGTAAGTAGTTTACCAACTTTGCTTTATTAACTTTTTACTGCGAAAAAAACCCGTGTGAATACTTTTACTACAGATATATCTAGTTCTTCAATTAATGCGAATAAACTCGAACACACTGAGCAATAGTTAATAGACTCCTAATGCGCTTCGTTGAAAAGTAAGCCACAGCATTATAATGTCAAATGAGCATAGAGCTGTCATACGTAACGTATAGACTATAGAAAAGCAAAACAACATTGAGATATAGTAACTCTTCCATTTGCGTCCTCTGGTTGCATACCACTTAATACTGTTGCCAACTCTAGTTTAGTTTAAAACGATTGTGACACTCCCCAGAGTTCCCGAACGTGACCCGCCATCGATACAATTATACCGATGTACTTTGTGAACAGTGTTCTCGGAGTGCGCTTATAGTTGTGGCCTTATAGTGAACTGTTTGCAATCCGCGTTTCAATATCGCATTTATTTTAAATACGAATATATGTATAAAGTCATTTTAATAAGAATTTATAAAATTCATTAAATATTTTTAAAAACAATAAACTATGTAATTAAAGTTACAGTTCGCAAAACGTTTGCATGCTAATCAGAAAAACACTGTTTTTATCAATTTCTCGTGTTCGTGGACATTAGTCAACAAAACTTTACTAAGGTATTGTAAGAGTTGACTCGTAAACATCGCTTGCACCACGCGTTAACTAATACGAGGCATGCAAAAGGACAATTGAATATTAAAATTTGCTTAGCGCTAAACTAAGAGGCTGAGTGGAAGTTCGCAAGCATCGAGTACGGTTAACTTCGGGCATAAACCCTTGCCGAGTGTCCTGTGCGATAGTGCCCCATTGAAAATAGATTTTCACGCTACGGTTCAAACGCTTTGAGAGGCCAACTTTGTCCAAATATTGGTGGCTACTCGAAATTCCGAGGTTTTCGAACGCACTCAATGAATGTACCCTTTTTGTGTTGGCTTGTTTTGTTCCTTTTGCCGGTTGTGGGATAGAGGTCTTTCTGTCATCTCTATTTTACGTTGGGAATTTGAAATATTTTCACAAACAGACAACGCATCAATCACTGTAAACATTTCTTTTGAACTTTTGTCTGAACTATATGTAGGCATTATAAGTTCGTTCGAGTCTGACGCGGCGTCGCTGAAGTGTGTAAGCGGTAAATGGAGCCAATGATTCCGTCAAGAGTAACATCGCTTAATTGGACGGATTACGCCCGTGTGTCCACTACACCTTGTCCAGCTTATGGGCCGTAAGCAATCGAACACACACCAAGCGTCCGATTTACAATATATTTACTCACGGCACTGATACAATATTTTCATCATATTCTTTAGTCAAGCAAGGCAATAACCGCGAAATATTAATACCGTGTTATGCTGATATAAACTTTCAAAAAACTTTTTTGTTTACATTTAAATTCAAAGTTTCACATCTAAAGGTCTTCGATCTTGTTAATGGACTAATACCATAAATTAAAATAAACGAGAATTATCCAACAAGATTCAGTAATTATAAAATCACAAAATGCATTCAAGTGTATGAAATATGGAGTAAAAACTTTATTGAATAATCCCAGGTTCCCGCCCGTATATTAATGCATTTTTTGCCGTTTTTACGCGAGTCTAGTTGTTATGTACAAATTGTTAGGGCGTTTAGCTCGAGTATTAGTAATTGATTCTATTGTTTTTCTTTAACAGCGTTTATTTGTAATTAGATAATGATTGTTTTAATGAGACAGTGTTAGAATATTATTACTAGGAACTTGTTATTTGCTATTCTTTATTACTCGTCAACTTTATACTTATTTTTGAACCTGTATTATGAAGTTTAATTGTCAGTGAAACCTTGAATGTTTTGAGTCGCCGTGTCAGTTCTATTAAGGGTGATTTTCATTAAAGAAATAAGAAAGTTAGCAATTTGCAATCCAAAATTAGTGTAAGTAGAATAGTATGATTGGCAAAAGTGGGCAAACAATGAAAATGGTTGCGCTATCCACTTGCGAGTTGGAGCACGCATGATTACGTGGTAAGAACGTGTCATTTTTAAAATCGAGCGATTTCCACAATTTCCCAGTTCCCACGGTCCGTCCGTGCTGTCCGCACCGTTGCGAAACATATTGTTACACACGTATCGGTTTTCTCACGTGACATTTAACAGAAAGACAACATGCAAATTATGGAACGTCGATTAAAGATGGCGTCCCTACAGATGCAGTGATATACTGATTACTGGTGCCGTTACGGGACTCAATCTGTTACAATTAATTGTTAATTATTTGCTTCAAGTAACTATTTCATAATATTAAGTAAAATCACTTCGTCATAATGCCTTCTTCAAAGTTTGTTATTTAAGCGAGGAATGTATTAATAAATGAAACTGATAGTGAGGGAGTCGTTTCCCACGGAGGCAAACGGTAGCGTGGCCAGTAAGTAGTTACCACACGCTGTCATTATGTCTTGTTACGTGTAACGGAACGTACCGAGTAAATTGGCGCGCACCCTGATTGTCAAAGTCTATTTGACATTGGCAGATCCAGTTGCAGAGTTCCAGTTGTATTATTTTTTACGAAAATAGCCATTTTCTAATCGCAAACGTTTGGATCAAGTCAAAAAACGAATCTAGAAAATGCAGCGAATCCCGAAAACGGAACAATAACAGAGCATTACAACGACAAAATATCGCAATACAGACGAAAATACAAGAAAGACAACGCGGATCCAGCATTATCTGAAATTCAATCTATTTGAGCTCATCCACATCGATGGGACAAAGGCTAATACTCACCGGCGGCATTGTCTTCCGCAGATTTATACATCGTGCCGTGCATTGTCGTTAATGTGTACACAGCCTTACAATGACAACGCTCTTTTTAATTTTACCGAATTTTCCGGGCCGCTGTTGGGGTTACGTGTCTCGATAGACATTTTGATGGTTTTGTTATTGTTAAGAAATGGCTAAACTTGTAGAAAATTGAAAAGTACCTATACGTAAATTACGTTACTTAAGCAAGATGATTATTTTATGTGAAAAACATTATATTTTTATAAGAATATTAAAAATGATTATTAAAAAATATGTTGTGCGTTGTTGGTATCTCGTATTGTTATTGCGTCACTACATACGCTCCCATGCTAGAGTGTCCGCTTACTTTTCTATTGTCCGTCGGTCTGTCCGCTCGTCCGCTATCTCGCGGCGACAGAATCACAATAATACGACACGACGCATTCAACTGAACTAAACTCAATCTAAAACTAGTTGAATTTAGAGAAATTCAACGATTAAAATCAATATTTTCTTTTAAGTGTAGATAAAAATCGTGGTCAAGACGATTCAGTTTAGTTTATGTGCTCCAAAGAATAGTCAAAATGAAGTTTCCGCACGCGATAGGAAGCGGGAGGGATCCGGGATACATCGGTTACAAGGACAAGGTCGGGAGGGAACAAATAAAAATAAAAATGAGTACAAAACAAAAAATAAAGTGCGGAGTCACTACGTGAACAAGCAGTTGAGTGTGCGGCGCGACGCCGCTGATCGCGGATTGATCAACTTGGGAAACATCCTTTGTTGGTAATTTAAATGATCGACGGTGTTTGATTGATGGCTGGTATTGTCAGGTAAAGCGAAGAGTCAGTCGCTCCCAGTATCGGCCGTAATTAATGATCAAACTGTTTTGTCACTCGGAGGAAACTTGTAAAGCGAAAGAAATGAAGTATAAAATACCTTTTTTAGGGATGAGTGACTTGAGAAGCATGACAGCCGCCTCGTCGCATGCCCACGCGTGCATCTTGCGGTAGGAGTCGCGGCCCTTCTCCGTGAGCTTGTCCCAGGGCTTTGGCTTGGAGAGCAGCTCGGAGACGGTCCCCTGCGACAGGCCCAGTACGTATTTGGCGAACAGTCGCTGGCCGATGTTATGCACGGAGAGGAGTTCGCGCACGCGTCGGCTGATGTGCAGCGTGTCCAGGTTGCTGTTCGCGTACTTGTCCATGTTGTAGCGCAGCATTTCTTGCAGACGCGCCTCCATAGGGTCGCCCTTAGGGATGAGCGAGTCTCCGAGGCGTCCGACGAGCGCGCCGGGCGGCAGCGGGCCCATGTCTTCCGCGAACCGGTACGGTCGGTGCTCCTCGAACCGGAACGGACTGGGCGGCGGCAGCGGCAGCGACGCCGGACCGTTGTTGTTGTGGTGCGTCGTGTTGTTGTTGAGCGGCGGCGTGCTGGGCCACTCCTCGACACCTGCGGACACAGCACGGTTACGCGGGACCGCGAGGAGGGGAGGGGAGCACACAGGCGGGGGAGGGACACGCACGCCCGTAAGCGTCGCACAACCTACGAATTTTTAAACCGCGGCGCGTTTAATGTTCGCATGCTGAGAATGCCTAAGTTTTGGAACGATTACGCGCGTCCGTGAGTGGCATGGCTGAGATGGTGGGAATGGACGGAGAGATCCTCGCACTCCACGCGCTTGTTACGACACGTCACAGAAAAGTGAAGCGAACACGACTAGCTACGGGTGTGTGGCGCGCGGCGCCGTCAGCTTCCGATCCGAACCGGTGTCTGCGTCAGCGCAGTTAGAATCGAAATGGAACACTATAACTTGACTAACGACATGAACCTCTCGCGCTCGGCTCCGGCCGCGACTTCGCTATCACTGAAGCTATTTCGTACTTTGCATCATGGTGAATTCATAACATTTGTGTCGCAATAAATCTGCTGGGGCGACTATCTGACCGAATGATCTATAAGCGACCGCTGCGGCCGCGTTTCCTGATGCGTCCACCAAGAGACAACCTTAAGGCTAATGTGTCTTCCTCGTGTCTGCCTAAAATGGACATTTTTATTGCCGTTGCATTTCCATGAATAATCAAAATTTATCGTCAATTTAAACAGAATTATGTTTTTATTTGACTTTCTAGATGGAAATCGTCGTGTACTTTCGTCAAAGTAAACTGGCACGTTTAAGCATCGATAGCATCGGTGGTATCGGTCGCTATGGAGATTAATGATGTGTCGGTTAATGAGTTTAGTCAAGTTATAGCGAGTGTGTGGGACGTACCTGCGTCGCGGCGCTCTGCGCTGCGCTCGCGCTCGATGGAGCAGCGCTCTTCGGCGTCGCGCGGCGCGCCGCTCGGCGACCGCTCCAGCTTGCGCTCCAGCCGCTCGCTCGGGCCCAGATCTAGCGACCGGAGCATGCTGCAACAAACACCACATTCACTTTACAAATGTATATCGACCACCAGGAACGAGCCCGTTCGATAAACCCAAAGAAAGGCTTTAATTATCCCGAGGGTGACCTTCCAATACACCTTAATAAATTGAGCAGAAGCGAATTGATTAAAACAATTTCAGGTAAATTAATTAAGTATTCTAATTAATAGGATATACCGGTGCCCTTATTGGCAATATTCCTTTCATAAATTTATTGAGATCGGGTCCCCTGGACGTGCGCCTTACGGCTATTACAGATAAGGTACCCGCTCTGATAATCATGCTTTACTGTCTGTGTCTTCATTTGCGTGCCTTTTATTCCTTTTCGTTATTAAAATTTGGTTGTATGATTTATATTCTATACTTGGATCGCCTTTGTCGGACAATGATATGGTCTAATAGTAACTAGGATGGATCATTCTCTTATATCTATGAAAATAGTTTCATGTTTCATTGTAATACATTTAGTCGTTATACCCATACGGCTCAACTAATTAACAACTATACAAACACACGTTTTATTCGATCGAATAATAATTCACACGTGAATCGATTAAGTAACAATATAAACTAAACGGTTAATTACCGAAACCGTGACTTGGTCGAGAAATCGAGCGATTTGTTTGGCGATGTATCGATTAAACTAGAAGACTTAACACCTTCGAACAATAGGGTTGCTTAATTACGATTTAATATATAGAGAATTAATCGGTAGGGTTGGAAGAACGTGAATACTGCATGAGATGAAGATGTAGCTTTATTGTAGGAAAATAACGTTACGATTTCATTACAATGCTTTTACTCATTTGCTCAGTTTGTTAATTATTGATTGTGTATTACGAGGGCATGTTGATCTAGAATATGAACCCAAAATTAAAGTCCTGTAGGTACCAATAACCAATAAACATCGTTACAAATTGTGATATTTATTCGTTTATCTATAAGATATTGCGTCTGGATACAATTATACAAATCACGACCTACTAGTTCGGCTGCACCCCTATCTCACCTTCCAATAAAGTAACATAAAATGATTAGTGCAATAGTTTAGTCCACTTAACCTACCCTCCCGAAGCGGGTATGCATCCGGCAATAATCGTGCACAATATTAGCCATTGTTGGAGGCTCTCCGGGGGACAGGTGAACTTTGAACTACACCGATTCACGTACCGTGGAACCGAAACACTAACACATTGACAGGAACCCACTTCACTGTATTTACATTGGTTTGCCTTTGTCGCGAATGTTGTCATATTATTTTTTATAAACATAAGGTCTTTCTTTTTATAATCAAATCTTTTTTGTTGTTGAATATATATTTATGTTCTATCGACTAATTGAAAGTATCCTATAATAAGTTTCACATCAAGTTGCTAGACATGATCCATGTCCTTGTAAGTTTTAAAAGCTAAGATTAAATTTTCATTGTTTGTCGCACTAAAGTGGCCAGTTCGCGAATGTTTTAAGAGTGTTACATTATGGACGGAGCCTTGCTAACTTGGTGACATGCTCAGGGTACTCGCGGAAGTGGGTGAGGAGGGTGCTCAACACTTTTAATAGGTTACGACACATCAGCGCGGTGGAGTCGCCTTCGTCTCACTAATATTTTCAATATCTACTACTCATTAACCTTTCGGTGTTTGGATGTCAATCATATTTGGAAGTTGAAAAATACATTTCTATTGTGAATTTTATCTACAGTTATTTATTTTTAAGTATTTAAGCATATGAAAAAAAATTCAATTTTTTTTATTGAACTATAACTTAGGTACAAATAGGTTCAAATAAGTATTTGACTAAAAAAATAATTAATTGTAATAGGGACCAAGAAAGTTCCCGTACTAAAGCGATTCCACAGTTTTCTGTGTGCCAAACGAAGGCTTAAAAGCATCTTTGTCTTCGGCCAAAAGCCTTCAGTTTAAAGCATGTTACACACTGAATATTTTATTAACCAAACTCTGTAACCGATGTGCTCCCCTAATGCTGGCTTGTTTTTGAATTAATTACTAAACATTTATTAGATACACTTAAAATATATGTCGTTATGGTTTCAAAGTTCATGGAAGTTTTACCAAGACTTTAGTTTGAAAGTATTTATGTGGTTATGCTGTGTTTAAGATCTCACTATGGTTTAATAAATGTTCAAACATCCCCATTTGCCATTTATTCGTGCGGATTTTCATCAGCAATCACGACGGAATCTCTTATTTGTCAATAAATACTTAGAGTGATCTTAGAGACACCATTTAGAAATATGTCTTTGAATCAAGGGGGGTGACACGACCCCCTGTAATAAGAACATCAATCAGAATATGATAGGAATGTTTTAATGTGGGGCGGGAGCGGGGTTCGATTCTTAAGACAAATCATTTTAATATTACATCAAAATAATCAAACAAGCAAGAGCAAAAACATTAAAATTTTGATAAAAAATATTATACAGGAATAAGCTGGGTTCAAAGATGATTAAGAGTCCATCATGCTAAGTATGTAGGTAATGAATATTGTTATCGCGGTATGTATTGGCCGGCATGAGACAAAGGAATTACGTGAATGATATGAGTTATCAATGAACGATCGCTAGCCGATAAACCGGCCCCGCCCAGCTACGGCCGGCCAATAGCGATCGATCGGTCAATCGGAAACGCCTCGTCCCACAACACGCGCAAACAACTAAATATTATTTACTAAAAAACTTCAAATTCTCACACACATAGAACAAATATTGTTACCTCGGAAAAAATGGTTGAGTTTTGAATTTGTTACTAATTTATGGATGGAGACGCTTAAGAAAGATAAACATTGCCTAAGCAAATGGGAACAGGTGTCCGAAATTCAAGCATCGGCCGGAGCGCTATCTACATGCACCTTAAGTAAATCACGGAGTGCTTACACGCTAATGAAATGAGATAAAACAATTTTCTATTTGTTCTCTTCATGTCAACCTATGTAGAATGTTTAGTGTTTTATCTACTAGAGATTGTCGAGGTGTGTTCAAACAACATTTTTGTGTACCTATTTTCATAATTATGTTTGATTAGGAATAGTTTCGAATGTATCTCTCTTTGGAGTTTCATTTTGTTTAACGACGCGGCCCGGTTTGTTTTTAATCTTCACATTAAGGGTCAGATAACGAAGAAATCTCTTTCATAATTTTATGTCTGACAACGGTTACAGTGTTAATTATTTGACTTCCGCTTCACTTCACTACAAATAAGGTGTTTGGTACAAGTATGAACTAGTAATATTTCACAATAGGAAAATGTATGTTGCACTGATTGTCAGTGAGTGAAGGTGTAACAAAGGAGTCAATAATTTAAGGAAATTATTCAACGTGGCCTGGTTGAGTAACGTCGTGAGAAAAACCAGCGGCCCGTTATTGTTGTACGGTTTTCATTCAATCTTTTATAGGGAACTAGGGTAGTATCGTGACAGGCGAATTGATACGACAACAATTTTAGAATTTTATCATTGGACAATGCTGAGTAATTTTTTTCCGGTTTTAGGTTATCGTCCATAATTTAATAAGTTCCATAATTCAAAGATTCCAATAATGAATAAAACTCAACCAGCTTTTGTCAAGATTACAGCATCAGAAGTTAATCCAAGAAACCAAGGTTCCATCGAGAATCAATCCATTACCGAACCCCGTTAAGCCTTAATTTCGGAGGCAGGCTATAACTTAATCCAGAGCCTCTCCCTTCGGATAAATAAGCAATAAACCGCTAAAGGTATATCCTGCAGTTTAAACGGTGTATTATACGAATTATGACTCGGTATCTAAACCGTTCCTTATAGGGAGTATACATTCTAATTACAAAAGTTTGAGTCGATGTTGCTTAAACAAGAGTTTAAAGATTGCTTTAACGATAATTAATTGAATTCTTCTAGATTTATTTATTGAAATAAGTATTACTAATAAATGTTTGGTGGTAATATTTAGCGATATCTTGAACATGTTTAGTAGCAGATGATGTGAACCCACAGATGTGGAGGGAGTCGCGTGCCTCCAACAATAACATGTATACAACACATACAGCCGGTGTGTCGTGCTATCAGATAATGTGTTACAATTTGACAATCTTGCCCGTTTATTGCTTCCCCACGGTGAATTATGGGACCGATTGAATTAGTTTTTTGATATTTACGTCGAAAATTGATTTTTATTGCCTCCCTATAGTTACTTATCGAATGCCGGTGTGTTTATAGACACTTATGTCGGTGTTGAGAAAACTGATTTAAACAAAGGAAACATTATGCGTCGCGAACCAAATCCATTAACAAAATTGCTCTAAACATCGATAATCATCTTTAGTACTGGGGTAATACGTTTCACTTCGCTACGTAGACTGTTGGTGGACTATTAACTGTCATTTTACAGCCCTTCCCGTTGTAAAATCAATCGAATGCTGGTATTAAACTATTACCAAAATAAGTGTTAAGTGTGTGCTAAGTTTTATGTGTCTGCGTCGCCCGCGGCGCTTTGACTGCTGCCTTTGATGACTGATCAAAGAGACCGACCACCACCCACCATATTGGTAAAAACAACAGCTATGAAATCGTCAACATACTTGGAAAGTAGAAAGAAGTTCTTCTTCAAGATAATGAGCAGAGGCAGCGACTAAATAATATAGAAATCAAGGGTGTTCCAGTTGGTAACTCAGAGAACTTATTTCATATATTGGAAAAAATCGGCTCGCATATAAGCCACCCCATTCCTAAGGATCAGATCAATTACATTGCCAGAGTTCCAATGCGGAATGATAAAAACAACAAGTCCATCGTAATCTCCATACACAGCAGATACGTCAAGGATGACTTTGTGGCCGCAGCGAAGAAATTTAAGTTAACACCAGCTCATCTAGGACTATCGGGAACTAATAGGATATTTATTAATGAGCACCTCACATTGCAGAATAAATTACTCTTGAACAAAACTAAAGATTTGGCTAAGGAGCGCGGATACACATTCACATGGGTAAAGGGATGCAAGATTTTTGTTCGGAAAAACCCAACTTCACCTATTATTTTAATAAAGTCGGAAGAGGATCTAAAAAAGCTATAATTTTATATTTTATAATTAACATCTCCAAACATCATAATATCCGCGACCCGCGATTGGGCGTCGGTGTCTTAGCGAAGATAAAGATTTATTATTGTTTTTTTTCTGCTTTGTTTATAAATTGCACAATTGCCTGCTTATCACTTTCTTATCAGGTGAGTGAGTTGCTATTTCCGCTTTTCTTAATTTGTCTATATATCTTCTTAAACTATTTTATGAATCGTAACACAACATTAACGTCTTTTTTACTACCCTATTTTTACTATTTATATTTGATTATTTACAATCTTGGTATTATAACGTTTTATTCTACTTCATTATTTTGTATTTATAGATATTCTCATCTAAATAAATACCAAGTAACTGACCGCTCTTGTTATAGGACGGTATTTATGTTTGCAGTAAGCTCACCCACTGTCGCTATGCAGATATTATTATATCACCCGCATTCTTGTATACGGATATATTATCAGCTGTTGTTGTTATTAGTGATTAGTTATACGACTATTGTTACTAACATTTTTTTAATCGGACTGACTCACTGTTGTGTTGAGGATTTTGATATTTTAGTACCCATTTACTATTTACCTTCTTTTTATCTCCTTGAAATTTATTTATTTTTATGTTGTGTCTGGTTCTCAATAACTTTTATAATTTTGTACTTTCATATACTCGTAATACTAATGCTATTCGGTAATTGCTCTTCCTATGTTTAATGTCCCCAATTAATATCTTTTACCAAAATGTTAGAGGACTGAGAACCAAAACAAATATATTTTATAGGAATGTATGCTTGAATTCTTTTGACGTGATTTGCTTGGTAGAAACTTGGCTAAATGAAAATATATTAAATAGTGAATTATTTGATGACAGATATATAGTATTTCGACGTGACCGTAATTATAATAGCACGAAACAAAACAAAGGGGGGGGTGTCTTAGTAGCTGTTCGCCGGGAGTTGGCTGCTGTCTGTCGTGATTGGAATTCGAGTGCGGAGGATATATGGGTCACCCTATCGTTGCGTTACCGTAAGTCTGTTTATAAAATACATATTTGTACGGTATACATATGTGATGAAAATTTAGGTAACTCCATGCAATTGCAACTGTCTAATTTTACAGATAACCTCTGCCAGTTGGTTAATAATAATCCGTTGGACAAGTTTATAATATTAGGAGACTTTAATATGCCCCTATTAACCTGGTCTCAGAGTGACGATGGAGTGTCACTAGCCCCTAGCAACCTACAGGGACCTCAGGTCGACATCTATGATACTTGGCTCACTTGTAGTCTGTTGCAATATAACTCGTTTGTAAACGATAGTTGCGGTCGCATGCTAGATCTTGTTCTCTCAAACAATGATGTGACTGTGCAGACCTGTGATAGCCCCCTAGTACCTGAGGATCTTCATCATCCATCACTGTGTGTATTAGCGGATTTTGTGCATTTACACGCATTGAAACCCTTGCCTTTCACAAAATTCAATTATGGACAGGGTGATTATACGGCTATTAACTCGCAATTAGAAGCGGTGGATTGGGGCGAGAAGCTATCCACAGGCTCACTGGAGGACGCAGTATCGTTCATGTATGATTATTTATACAAGTTACGCGATCTGTATATCCCATCAAAACAGGTAACTGCCTCCGACAAATTCCCGCCGTGGTATAAGCGGCCTCTTATAAAACTATTGAAAGAAAAGTTTAAATTCCATCGTAAGTTTAAAAATTATGGCAATAAGAATGATGAAAATACATTTATAAAGTTAAGAGCCAGGGCGAAATTAATAGAATCGATTATGTATGATGAGTATATGGAAAACATAGAAAACTCAATTAAGCATAACTCTCGCGCCTTTTGGTCATTCGTAAAAATGAAAAAGAATTCCAGCGCTTATCCGGCAGTCATGCAATACGGTTCTATGATTTCAGATAAAGGGGATGTCATATGTGACATGTTTGGACAATATTTTCATTCTAATTTTACTAATAGTAGTTACACGCATAATGATTTACTAAACATTGCTAACACATCATTTCCACATATTTTTAACACTGATATAAGCTCGATCGACATCAGCCAGGGTGAGGTTTTTAGGTTACTTAAGGGTTTGGATCGCTATAAGTCGGCAGGTCCGGACAACATCCCTGCGTGCCTAATCATTCATTGCGCTAAAAGTCTTTCCGCACCGCTTACAATCTTGTTCCAACGCTCGATGAAGGAGGGAGTAGTGCCTTTAATTTGGAAAGCTGCCCTCGTCACACCAATACACAAAAAAGGTTCACGCTCGAACGTAGAAAACTACAGGCCTATTTCGAAACTATGTCTATTTGCCAAGGTTTTGGAAAGAATTGTTTTTGGTCAATTGTATCCAGCCATAATACAGGACTTATCGCCGCATCAACATGGATTTTTAAGAGGCAGATCCACTACATCCAATCTCTTAGTATGTACGGAATATCTCACTCGTTGCATGTCCGAACCTTGTCAAGTAGACATAGTGTACACTGATTACAGCAAGTGCTTTGATCGCATAGACCATATGGTTCTTCTCATGAAGTTATTTCAATTAGGAATAAGAGGCAATCTTTTCAGATGGTTTGTATCCTATGTTATGAATAGGTGTCAAACAGTGGTACTTAATGGTTACTCCTCTAAACCTATGTGGGTTCCCTCGGGAATCCCCCAGGGATCAATATTAAGTCCATTAATTTTTGCAATTTTTGTAAACGACATATTCTCTTGTTTCATTTTTTCTAAGATACTTCTTTATGCAGATGACATGAAGATTCTTTACAGGATTAATTCAATCAGTGATGCATTAAACCTACAGGAAGATCTAAGTCGTTTTCAAGCATATTGTTTAAGCAATAAATTGGACCTCAATGTATCGAAATGCTATGTATCCTCTTATACACGTAGGCCAGTTTCTATCCTGCATAATTACACTATAAACGGAACACAGTTATCAAGAGTGAATGTCATTAGAGATTTGGGTGTAACGTTCGACAGCAAGCTATTATTTGACAAACACGTTGATGATATCGCCTCCAAAGCTTCACGAGCGCTCGGATTTATCATGCGAATGTCCTCCGATTTCAAGCAGGTTAAGACTTTTAAAATCTTATATTGTGCATATGTGCGCAGCCTTCTTGAATATGCGTCACCAGTATGGAATCCACGTTATCAAGAATATGAGCTCCGGTTGGAGAAAATTCAGCAGAGGTTTCTTCGCTTTGTTCAGTACCGTGCTAAAGTTTACTTGCCCGATTACTTCGCGAGGTGCCGTAAATTTCATTTTCTTCCCTTATCGGAGCGAAGAAGAATTTCAGACATAGGATTCCTACTGGGGATTGCGAACGGCTCGGTGGACTGTCCTGAACTTCTGGCTTTGCTGGGTCTACGCACTTACACCCATTCTATGAGAAGACCTCAAATTCTTAATATCCCGTTAGTTAATTCTAAATATAGGCAAAACTCCTTCATATTGCGGGCTAGCAACTCACTCAACTCACTAGTAAGCGAAGGTATCGATATAGACTTGTTCAATACATCTACTAAAAAGCTTAAGCGGGTAATGTGTAATAACTTTTTCAAAATGTCTAGTTCATAGTAATATTAAGTATACCTTTTATATGTTGTGAATTGTTGTTTTTATTTATTTGATTTATACTATCTTTTTTCTTTTTGTGTTGTGTTATATCTTTCTTCTAGTTTATTATATAACGTCCACAGTTTTGTTTTAATTTTAGTTATTTATTAGTGAAAATTTGTAATTGGCCTTAAGTCATTATTCTTTATGTATATTTTTTGTACCTAGCTGTAAGTTTTCTGAATATTTTAAAATAAAATAAAATAAATAAATAAAACCATATTGTTTTACAATTAATTGTGTCGTGTTTAAAGTAAAGAAATATATTTGAACAAATCCTTTCGAAATTTTATTTAATATTTTTTTTGGGTGCTGCTAGTAGGTCGTTTCGCGACTATACTTATATCACGGTTAAATAAAATGATATTTTTTATGAAACACATTTATCAGAACTCGATGTGATAATTACTTTTACAACTGATAACATGTCAACAATCACTGATTAGACTGCGTCAAAATTAGTCTTCAATTTGAAAAACACCTTTATTTGTCTTAAATATTAAAACGTTATGATAACATTGATTAGCTTTCATAATAAAAATATATCCAAACTTCCGCTATAGGGCGACAAAAAATGGTCTTTGGATATCAAAAAGTGGTCGATAATATTTAAGTTTCCCACTGTGGTTCTCGGGAGCGATCGGTGTAACAAATAGTTCAAACAGTGGTGGGATGCTAAATTCCTTATCTGGCACCGTTTAGCGGGTAGATGTGACTCAGATGTGGGATTGTGTCACAAGTGGCCCGATTAGACTCCTTGCTGTGGGACCTCCGCCGTTGTCAAACTTTTTGTCGATGAAAAAAATATTAATTCTTATGTGACATAATTGTTACCTATTCAAAGTTAGACGTGCTATACACTAAAGCCAAGAAAAACATAGTATGAACAATATTCTTGTTAAATAAACATTAAAGTTCGTTGTCCTTAAATTATCAGACAATTTAACCTATTTAGCTGAAGAGTTGCATTGTCACAAGGCAGCCATCTTGGAGTACACGGAAGATATCAATCAACATACCTTAGAGATAACACACGATGATCAACGATACTAATCTGTTTGTCTAATCAGAGGTATTTAATAGATTTACGAGCGCACGCACACAAAGAAACTACACCACATAGATACGAGTATGTAGGATTAATTAATATGCAGACAGTTTAGTTTCAGCTCAAATACAGCGGGAGATGTTTTCAAGTTTTTGTTTGAAATTATTTCTGTTTCGTTAGTACATTTTCCCTATAATGAGTTGTTAAATGAGAGGGTGGGCGTATCGTATGACGGAGGTTACTTTGAACATGTTTTCACAGCCTGTCCCGGCTATAAACCGAGATGACTGCACTTCACTAAGAGCCACATCCTAAAACGCTCAAACTTGACAATTGTTTGATATTCTTTTAAACAAACCTTCTCTAGAATTGAATCGTTGTATCACTTTAGCTGTTTGTTGTGTAATTATAGTTTGAGTACTCAATTAGTAGTTTAATTTTAGTCTGTGAGATCTTTTTCATTCATTGTTTCGGAGTACTAAAACGGTTGTAAAGCATCGTTAAAGTCTTTAATATTTTCATGTTTGGGTATTTGTTAGGGTCCTCTAAGTCAAGTTCAGTTATGAGATTTTCAGTTAATTTCCGTAAGTTACTTAATATGCCGCAGCTTTACAAACAAAGCTAGTAATTATTATTCAGTTTTGTTTGACAGCGCATGGGCGCCTCGTTATCAGTCAAAGGTACCTCGAGTAAACAGCGAGATTACACATACCCAGGTTATTTACAAACATTGTTAGGTGCAGTATATAAACAATAGTCAGATGTGTGCATATGATATTTATAAATGAAAGCACATATTGAGCTTATGAAATGTTTGTTCTGACTCAAGATTTTATTGTGAAATTGTGCGTTGGTTTACATTATGTACTTAACTGTGTAATTTCTTAATCACTTCTAAGATATGATAACTATCTTTTTCTTTTACTTTCACTAGAACGATGCTATTTGGTTTGTTATTTATTCTATCAGATTAATTTCTGCATGTTTTTAAACGATTTCTAGTGTATGTTGTGCAGTTTGTCACGATTTCATTTGAATACAGATAATTTCCCATGAGTTGTTTGAAACAATGCTAGTTTATCAGTCGTCTGCGAGCGAGCAGCCTTCACCGGGGTCCTCGACCAAGTCTCGCGAGTTGCCTCACAGCAAACACGGTTATCATAGCAAACAGGTGAATGAACCTGCGACGCCTTATCTACCGTTTTGTGGGTTTAATGCAAGGTGATGTTCATTGATTTTTACACTGATTTCAAGAAGGAGCAGGTGATTCAAAAATTATGAGAACTATTAAAACATATCGGCACTCGCTGTCATGTTTTGAACAAAGTCACAAATATGATAAATAGAGGTGAGAATAGAGGTGTCGTTCGTAATATGAGTATGTGACAGAAGGTTTAGTCGTTCGTCTGTAGGGGCAACTGGTTGGTATACTGACTTGATCTCGCGCTTCATGTCGTCGTAGTCGCGCTGCGTGTCGAGGCGCGCCTCGAGCCGCGCGATGTGCTGCTTCTTCTCGTCCAGCCGCTCCTCCAGCCGCTGCAGCTGCTGCGCGTGCGCCTCCTGCAGCGCGGCCAGCGACGCTTGCAGCCGCCGCACGTCCTCTACCAGCTGGGCGATCTGGATAACAACAATCTGATGTTACTACAAACTCAACACATTATTCATTCTAATCAATAACTTTAAATTAAGTTTACGTAAGTTCGTACCGCGTCACACACTGTCTACGAATTCACAATTAAAAAAAATTGGGTTTCTGAATAACACTTATTATCTATCTAGGCAATGAAACAATTTACTTTAAATATCGTAAAATAATTATATTGTATCTCATCAAAAAAATGATAAAAATACATTAAGTGTGCTAAGGAATTATTACGTTAATGATTAAACCTCGAAATTTAATATACAAATATTTGATTTAATAATAAAGATAACATCAAAATTATATCTAGGAAGGTCGAGCCATCAATTTTACTTTATATTTAAATAAAATCGAAATGACTAGAAATCGTCCGCCATCTTGGTTTTAAAACTAACATCGGTCAGATGAATCTTTGACGTTTTGTAAACAAAACTTTGCAGTTTTTAAATAGCTCACGAGTATTTGCAACTCACAGTCCGTCAATAATGACGTAAGGTAAATACGTAATTGCTTTTGATACTTTTAACGAATTGTGTAATGACTTAGTGCTGTATTCTGTATGCTGTATTCTGATGACTGCTGACCTTCGGAAGGTATCAATTGTTTGCGCAGTGAGGTGAAGCGGCGCTCGACCATGAAGATACGAATCAAAGATTGATGTCGCGGAAATATCAAGTGATTGTCTCGATCACGAGAGGGAAATAACTCTGTAGTGTCAGCTTCAAATATAACTTGTTAATAACCATGTCGAAAACATAAAAAATACAAGACAAATTACCAAACCGTGTAGTTGTAAAGTCCATAAAGCTTGCAAACCGTAACTGGTGTCGAAATAAACAACTAAAGTTGGAAATAAACTAGTTAGGCTTAATAGCAAGTATTGTCGTTGTCCTAACATCATTTGGCAAATCTCATCACGCAAGTTACATGAAAAAAGCGGCCAAGTGCGAGTCGGACTCGCCCATGAAGGGTTCCGTAGCAGCGAGTAACATAATAAAGAAGTTCTTGAAATAAATGTTTTTTTATTTACATTTGAGTTATTGAATGAATAATCAGTATTTTTTTGCGGTTTACGATTTATGTCGTAAAAAAAAAACTACTAACTAGACCTCGTTCAAACCAATTTTCGGTGTTAGATTACATTGTTATGTACATCATATATTTTTTTTAGTTTTATCATTCTCTTATTTTAGAAGTTACAGGGGGGGGGACACACATTTTACCACTTTGGAAGAGTCTCTCGCGCAAACTATTCAGTTTAGAAAAAAATGATATTAGAAACCTCAATACCATTTTTGAAGACCTATCCATAGATACCCCACACGTATGGGTTTGATGAAAAAAAAAAAATTTTTTTCATTTCTAAGTATGGGAGACCCCCCTAAAATTTTATTTTTTTTCTATTTTAGTGTGAAAATATTAATGCGGTTCACAGAATACATCTACACACTAAGTTTCAACAACATAGCTCTTATAGTTTCGGAGAAAAAAGGCTGTGACATACGGACAGACAGACAGACAGACGGACGGACAGACAGACAGACAGACATGACGAATCTATAAGGGTTCCGTTTTTGCCATTTGGCTACGGAACCCTAAAAAGGGGTTATTTTTGAACAGTTCAAAATAAGAGGGAGCTCCGTTAATTGTCGTCACGGCTCCGAACACAGACAGACCGAAAAGGTTGTAATTAAAGTAAAAATGTGGTGAGGAGTGTTCAATAAAAAGCTCAGTGTGCGAAGGACGATCGTGTGTGGGGCAGAGGACAGCCGTACCTGAGCCGGCAGCGTGAGCCGACCGGCCACTGACGGGCACACATTCAGAACACTGTGCAAAACATGCTTCATTTCAAATAATAAATTGAAATCCTCAAATACTCTCCAGAGAAAAACAATCTTATCCTGTTGTAAGAAACGAATTTAAATTGTATAAATCGCTTCAGCGTGTAATTTGAACTTGTTAATGACGGTCAAGGCAGGGTCGTATTGAGACAATAATTACAAGTAGTCCTGACTCCTGCCCCGTGAATTTAACCCCTTAATAGTGGCAGGGGTATGTCCACCGTTACGGGGAGCTGGACATTGCCGTTGCCGGCCATGGCTGACCGTCCACAGAAAATATTTTTATATTTTTTTCTAGCAGTCCTGAAATGTATTCCTTTTAAATGCGACTGGAGACATGAAGGTGGAAGGAGTTAGATTTATGGCACACACGTAATCAGTAATATTGCAAAGAATGTGACACTAACACATGTTTCACATTCAGAAACTCGGTCTCCATAGTTGTAAATTATGTGAAACGAAGAAAAAATGCTTTCTACTTTTTATACTATTCTGGAAGGTTCATAGCAACTTTCTACAAAGACCTCGTAGCTGCGTAGCAAGCTACGAGACGCTACGCCGCTCTACGTAAGCTAACTCAGAAAATTTATGTTAAGAGGGCCCTTCCCGGGCCGTCTATCTCCAACGCGAACATTATTGAAAAGCTTGTTGTTTCAACTAGCGCAATGTCAGAAAAAGAGGCACTGCGAAAAGAGAGAGAAAGCGCCTGAGCGCTCGTTTGGCATTCGATAACTTTCGTCGCTCACTCGGGGCGGACGGCCGTTGACGATACGTACGATGAGATTCATGATAATATCACAGTATAGTAATACCAGTAATGTAACTCGGCTCTGTTCTTCAGTTAGATACCTACACACGCGCTGAACGCACAGATGCGATAGGGCTGCCCGCCTAGACTATTTTAATTGCATCTTGATATTTTTTTACACCTACTTGATATTTTCTTCTAGTTTTTGATTGTGAGTATTTTTTATTCAATCAAATAAAATTAATTTTAAATGAAACATTAAGTGTATAATAAATATGCATGCTGTTTTTTTCATAAGTAGATTTAATTATTCCCGGTAATTTATAATTTTTTATCTCTGAATGAGTTAATGAACAACTCAAACAACCAAAAACAGCACAATATAATCGATTAATGCAAAAAACGCTGCTTCAAAAATCATATATAAATTCAAATTCAAATTTATTAATTTAATACCTACTGGAAACTAATTTAAACTGTGATATGGTCTAGTACACGCGCCTCACTACCTCGCTACTACCGATACTCGCTACTCGCTTCACGCACATTGCTATTATTCTAATATTATAAAGATGTAAAGTTTGTAACTTTGTTTGTATAGTTGTTTGTTTGTTTGAATTCTTTCACCTATTGGTAAAGTACTCGTACACTTTAGGTACGGACATAGGCGAGGTATTTTTTTTTTTAAAAAGGGATCCGTATTCAAATTGGAATAATGTTACCCAAAAGGTATGAAAAACATGCCCACAAAAATTGGTTATTGGTGTGCGCTGCTAAATCTATTGATGATATATAAAAAACATTGTTCGACATAATCAAAGTACTCATTATTGCGTTCGAGAGAACATACGTGTGGGATATTATGGAAATAGGTATACAAAAATCAATGCCACTTTTCGTTGTAATTTTATAACTCGTGAACGGGCTGACCTATCCAAACTAAATATTTAGGCTTTGTTCGGACTATTTAGTAGATGGTTTATGTGAAGTTTGCACAAAATCGGTCGAGTGGTTCTTAAATTTCCCCGGGAACGGGCACAACGCGGGTAAAACCGCGGGGCGCAGCTAGTAAATATATCGTAGGCACAATACAATAATACAAAGAACGAAGAACGTTATATACAAAGCGAGCGAGCGACCGAACTAGCGAGCTAGCGAGCGAGTGCGCCATTCATAGATAGACTCGTCCCCCGCATACCTCTTTCCGTCACTTGTCAACCAGCAAGAGAGACCGCGATAACGTTGAACAAAATATAGTGTGCGGAATCTTTATAAAACATGTTCCAGGATATACGTGTTTATTAATAAACCTTGCATGTTTGTAAAATAAATGATTGTTATTTAAAATCTCCATTATATTTACGATGTTTCTATCATAATATTTTCTTTAATTTTACAATTTATAAGTACAATATGACCGCCCAAAGTTCAGGTAAAATTTGTGCAAAAAAGCCGGTTTTCGGAGGCTTATACTGAATTTGTTTCTAAAAATTTTGATTTTCTTTTATGATAGAAACCTAGATATAGTGCATAAGATACTTATTAGCTAAAAATTTTCAAAGAAAGATCTATAACAACGCCGTAATCACGTAACAGCGTTTGTATGAAAAGTAAGTCGGGTTGGCCGCTCTTAATCAAACTCATCTGTTTAATTGATTGTAAATGCAAAATACTCGACCCTATTCTAAAAATAAAACTTTAATTAAAACCTTTTTATTGAAACACTCGTTATTGTCCGGAAATCCGGCCATAGACAATAACGACGCTGACAACTGAGAAAAATTAACTTCCCCATTCCGTTTCAGAGGTTATGAAAACGAAAACCGAACACAATACACGAGAAAAGCAATCAATTGCATTTTAAAACTCAAAATAAAGGAATGATCCAATTCCCTCTTTGACAATGGATCGGCATTTGTACAGAGTTCACTCACAAAAGAAGTGGTAAAAGACAAGTGGTCGAATGAAAAATGCATAATACGCCATTTTGACGTCAAAATGTAGGATTCATGTCGGCGATCTGTCAAACTGGTCAAACATGAGGCGAGGTCGGCGGAATGGCATTACTGGACACAATTTGAACGGGGAAATAAAAAGACGCCGCCCGAGCCACGGAAACTTTCTGATTCGTCCTTTTTGAGTCCACTCTATACGGCTAGTTTGACGTGACGAGTTTCGTTCAGAAATCATAAGTGACAAACTGTCCGCCATTGTTCACCAATAACGATTTCTATACTCACATTTCCAATTGAAGAGTTGGACATTAATTGATATGAAATATAATGACTTTGTATGTTGACTTTTCTCTGCAGATATTCAACAGTAATTATTATAACGAATTATAGTTTGAATTCGTCAACAACGTTGACCATGATAATTAACGGTTATAATGAGCGTCGATTTAAATATAAATATTTCCATTGTAACAACAAAAACCATGTGAAATGATCATAAATATTCACACGAACCAGACGCATTCACGGGACACGGCCATGATTGACATCCAACCCGCTATCATCAATCAAATTTATCGAAAACACGCTATGAAAGTGCTAAAAATTAATACGTTCACGGATTTTGATCGCGTTAACGCGTAGAGGTTAAGGTCCATAATCGTCTGTCATCATTTTCGACGTTAGCAAAATATTGCGGATGTAAAGCGGCAAAAAGTGGCGGGAAAACTTGTCTATGCACTTTTGATGTGAAGTGTCAGTTTATTTGACGAGACGATAGCGGCTCATCGTTTTGATTATTGCTTTTAAGAGTTGACACACGGCTTTTTGAAATTTAAATTGATTTGCGTTTTCAAATCGGGTTTCGCAAATTTAACGTTCATTAAATGAGAGTGTTATTTGTTTATTGAATATGGTATGAATATAGGGAAACCTATTTTGTAAAGTTTTAAAGTAAAACCTCATTGGGGCTGATCAGAGACAAAACAAAGTTCCCGTCAATAGTAACTCTCATCCCTATTTCGGTTCAGTCATGAAATAAAGCAATTATAAGTTGGAGCTCATTTATTACCTGTCTATATCCAACTGGTATGAAACGAAAGTTGTATCGTTGCGGTCCCGACTTCGTTTTCGTATTGACATCACCCCATTTCGTATTCTGATTTGCTTTTCGTTGATTGTCGGAAATGCGGCGCGGATTTCTCGTGTTTCAATAATTACTTGCATGTTCGATATAATCGGAGTATCACTGTTAATCGATTCGTGGTTACCGTTCGATCACGGGCTAACTTTTTTTAAAGAGAAACAAATAGGAATTAATGATAAAGTCTAGATTAATTATTTCCAAAATATGAATAGTAATTTGTTCACACCACGGCGACGGCGTAGCGCCGGTTGCACGCGAATACTTCCAATTACAGTGCAGACGTCATTCCCGATTTAAAGAAAAATAGCTGACACAATATATATTTCTTTCGTGTTGTTAGAGGGCATACATCATGGCCGCCGGTTGATATCTAAGTTAGATAATTTTGAGTAACGGCCCGCGGTGTGGGGGCGTGAAAAAAAGCGCATACCATAGACAATAAATATTGTTTCGGTGTTGCAATTAAAAGTCGTTGTCTATGCAGCGGTTCGTGTGGATTGGTCGTATGCTAAAAAGAAAATGAAGGACGCAATTTGCACGTTAATTTTTTCGAGCTCAATGCAAATTGCTCTGTTTTCAGGTTACCGTTAGTACTTTGAATTAAAGTAGCCGTCCAACTGTTTTGTTAATTTCGTAATAGATTTTTATTTTATAGTGAAAATTGAAGTTTTACAAAACTTATAGGTATTGCATCAAACGGGAAATTATATAGACGAAATAAAATAACTGTTAAAAAGCTATTCGCGTGGAAACCGATGACTTCCCGAAGCTGGAAGTATGCGCGGGAAATCAGCCGATGTCATTCGTCAAACGCCGGAGATTGACGAAATCAAGATGGCGCCTACTGATGTAAAATACGACGTTTATTTGTTACGGAAAACACCTATTTATAGCTGAATTATTTCATTTAATTTACTGTTTATAGCTGGATACCCCTTTTATTATTCACGCTTCTAATTTATAGTCCACGTTCAGGATATTCATAATAACAGCAACCATAATTACAAAGACACATAGAAACACAAACGCGACAATCCAATATTAGTAATTAGTAGATACAGAGTTTTCTAATTAGACTGAACAAACAGACGAAATAAAGCATTAAAGACTTGTGCAAATACAATGGAAGAAGGGGATCGGACTCGGATGTGTAGTTTTACTGGATGTGACATGAGATCGAGGGCGGATCGCGATTAGCGACACATGCGAATTGGCTGCCTGTCTCGCTTATTTATTTAAGACCGATCAATTACTATCCGGAGAGGAGAACAGCGAAATAGGAAAACATTTCCAAATGCAGAGTTCTTTGCGATAACAAATCAACTGAAGAGGTAATCGTAATGACTTTATATGACTGTGTATATGACTTTGAAACTATTTATATCAATTAATTAAAACATGCCGTTTCTAGTAGCGATCTTAATCCTCCAACGCCCGTATGCAGTCCTGTAGGCAAATAATAATGACAGAATAAAGAGGCTAGAAAACGATACACAACTCTTTGGTTCAACTATTTTCATTATCTGAGTATTATTTCGTGTGGAATTAATACTTGCACGAGGCAGCATATTAAGTTTATTTAATTCTAGTCAAGATAAAATGCTCGTTTCTTTTAATAGTGTTAGTATATTCAGCAGAGTTTGTTTTAATATGAATAATATTCTCAGTGGAATTCCTTCTTTGAAATGACACTATTTATAGGTGATGCAGCCGCAGACAATACCCCACTATTAGCTCAAACAGCCTGTAATTGTAGAGCGAATCGATTGTGACCATCGTTTAGTCGATTATTTGCACCATTTAGTCTATTATTTACATGATTACGTCGACTTCCCTATGTGTTTAGTCGACTATAACTGTGATTAAGTCGAGTTTGTATTCAATGTTCAATAAGAAGATAATGTATAGAGATTGTATAGCGTTTTCATTTGGTAAATAGTGCAAGTATTACGAGCTATTAAATTTATCAAAATGGTTGTCATTTAATGTAATTTCTCGGTACCGAGAGTGAACTAGCAGGAATGCCGCCGACGGTAAACAGCGCTCACAGATACGGCACTCGCGCGCATCTACTCGCCACATTAAAATACTTTTATAATGTTTTAAAAAGCAATTATATACAAAATTGTTATTAATTAACGTTTTTATAAAGTAGGTTACTAACTTCTAGAAATAATTCCGTTTATGAGGTGTGCAATGACACTAGGATTTAATAGCCGTAATTATCATCATGGCTGCCGCTGAAGACACACCAGTTATTATACTACCTATATTCACTGGTATATTTTCCTCATACAATGTTTAAGTTTTTAATCATTTTTGTATTCGTAATTACATTGATAAACTTTGATACTGTTTATTGCATCTAACTCATCGTCATTCATCAACATACATTTCTTTATCAGTGTACTATTTGATCTAATGTCAGTTATTTCTTACGTATCTCCAACATGGTGGCCTCCTTAGCGTTATTTGTCGTATAATTAAGATCATTAACAACTAATGGTCAGTTATTAAATATAAGGGTTTTTAAAACTTTTGTAAGTTTTTTTTACTATTTATTCTTTGACGTGTTTAAATACTTTTTATTAAAAAATACCTTTTTTGATCCCTCAATCATAGCAACATAAATATTATATACGTAAACGAAAAAAGGAGCATTCGTAGCTCATGTGTAGTAGCGCGACGTAGCAACAAACTGAATGTGTATACAATGAGCGCGCCCCGTTCCTATTGAAACTCGACATAATTACTTCGTCTCAAACAAATTAAAGAATCAATACACGTTCACAATAATTAGCAATACTTAGCATCCCTCAAAGATGTCACCCTTTACAAACAACGAGCACACATACCTGAACCTTATTGACAACTCTACAAAGTTCAAAGTTGAATAATCGTCCGCAGAATATACACCAGTAATATAAAAGGTATAAGGTTGAATTCACATCTTAAAATAAGTTAACTTCAAGAATTATTTTGTGTTTAAACGTAGCCCTTGCTAGAATTTGTAAAAAGAGGTCGTGTGTTTTACGCTTAATCAATGTGTTTTTAATTAATACAAATTGGTATATTTTTCTAAGCTCCGATAAATATCGGAGAACAAAACAAATGTTTTGTTTTCATGAATCGACCCTGGTTTCATCAATGGATGTCTCAATAGAAAACGACACTATTTATGCTCATAAATCATAAATCATTTGTCCTTTAAAGTAAAATTAAAGGATGAAAACAAAAATGCATATGTATCTCAAAAGCGTATAAAAATGTCGATGGGAAGTGGAGCGGCCAATTTGGGCAATATGCAAAGGGGAGGTCGGTGTGATTAGGCCTCGTGTGTGCCGGTGCGCATCTTAGCCCGCATTACCCTTTCCTTCCTCCACGCCCCCACACGACCCCCTAGTTATCTCCGCAAAGATCATACGCTACCAATTTTCTTTTGAGCTTTTTTTTTCGAGAGCCATCGATTATGGTATCGGGACACGAGTCTGAATGAGCCCGGCCTCTTTGTTGCTCATTTCTGTTTCATGTTTTTTACACGAGTGGCATGCTTGATTTTTTTGCGGTTTTAAACTGCCCTTGATTGTATTCGTTTGGAATCGAATGGTGTTTGTAAACGTATACGAGTACTTCACAAAGATTAATTTCAGGAGATAACTGTGAACGAAGAAACTTCTTAATATTTTCAATTTCCTCAACTTAGTTTGAACTTGGAAAACCAATATTCACAAATCAATTTTGTGATTCAAACCTGTTTGTATTCTATGTTGTGCAGAACAAGGATCAAATTGGCATGGTAGAATCTGTAGCACAGTTTCCGAAGATTGCCGTAAGGACAAACTATTAAGCATGAATGTTTAATGTTTAGCTTCCTTGGTTGTTGGTTGTATAGGGGACTCGATGTGGGGGATATTTTGAAAATCATTTCTTCTAGTTTTACCAGCGAATACTTTTATGAGGTTCTATATTAAATAAGAATTGCTCTACTGAATATAAATTGAAAGTTCATTCATTTATTAGGAAATATTTATCAATATTACTTTTTTTTGAAGTTTTTTTAAATTCCTACGCAACCTTGTTATTAACGATCATCGTATGAACGCATGGTATAAATCTCTAGTGGTGTCTACTTCGTATACATAAACATTATTTTGTCGAAAATTCGGTAAAAGTTTTTGAGTACCACTCGATTCTACCCCAGTCACACACACAAACGTACGCACACAAACATACTTGTAATGAAATCAGACATCCCGGCAATTGTAGATTCAATTAGTACAGTTACGATTCTTATAGGAGGAGACGATTTTACGAACGAATTAATCCGAAAACATACGATTCCTATCTCCCCCTTGTTCGATATAGGTATACATCGGCGCCTATTGTATTTGTCGTCAGTAATTAAGTACATATGGATTGAGATTACGAAAGGAGTTTAAAGTTCTCGGAACTCTGAACAAGAATCGAGCGAGTTACTTTATTGTACGATATTAATTTATCGTGAGATAACAATTTCTATTCGAATGAGTTATTATTAGCTACGTTAATAACTTGTCTGTCGTTTACGAAAATCGATTAATCGTTTTGATTGCATAGTCTTATATAGACTTTAATATGATTTGTCAACTACAAAAATGAATAAATTATATACAATGACATTATCTAGTGAAGAGCGTGACGCCACAAATTGATTCCAAATTACAATTCAAATGTAATTCAATAATTGAATCGACAAGTTTATAAACTCGTTCCAATCACAACAACTTATGGTTCTTGATCGTCTATAATCTATTGTCAGAGGGGAACGAAATGCCCCATTTTTTATTGATCATTGATCACGCCTAAGTATTGATGAATTGATATAAACGCGCGGTGTTCCGTGGGGTGACGTTTTTTCATTATAGCACTCGTTGACGGAACCACAATTGAATATTGTGTAATTCTTTTGGACACAATACAACACTGATTTTTTATTGGCATTTTTATTCGCATGTTTGTTTATTTTGTTTGTTTGCTCTTCTTGTTTGATTGAACGGTTTTATCGATGGACGTGTTGTTGATTTAACAACACTGTATAATATCACAATAAAATAAAACGTTAAAGTAGGTAATCAAAACACAAGGAGATGCGAAAATACAAGATTTGAATTCAAAACATCCAATTTAACGGATAAGAACGGAACAATTCAAATTCATAGACAATATAGATTCTAACAATGGCTTCCATATTCGTGCTCACACTTCAATATGCGAAATTGACACCACAATATTACAAACAGAAATAAGATTGCCTCGAGCCACCCCCGGGGTGCGTGGGGGTGGCACTTTATTATCCAGAATGTCTTCACGATTGAAACCAATTGTTAATTGAGCTATATCTATGAAAATTGCGTTCTCCGTTCCCGATTCTTATCGGAATTTGTCGTTAAATTTATTATTTCAATAGCGGCTTTCGGCTTCTGCGTGAAACGGAACGCCATTATTGAAGCGTTCCGATTACATTCTCAATTCGAAGGTTTAAAATTACAAACGTAATAAACGAATGGCCAGGTTGGGATTGCGTAAAAAATAAAATAGATGAGCTATTAATTATAAAGTTAATTGTCTATGGTCTAATGATTATTTTTTATTACCGAGAAAAAAGGTTGGTTTGTTAAAATTTCGTAAATTTAATAAACATAACAAATATTTGAGGTTAAAACAATTATTATTACTGAACGTAACACGAGGCACTCTGACAATGGTTAGACAAATGAATAAATCAAAATGGAAATTTCCCAATTCGTGAACAATAGTTTAGATTTTAGAGGCTGTATCTCGTTCAGACAGATTGATTGGGGCCGCCTCAGCGAGGCGGTGTACACCGAACTTATTCTAACTTTCAATCAAAAGTATGGATACCTCCGCCGCACACTCTTTCATACAAACAAACCATTTATGATGGAACTATATGAATCATACTTTGAAAAATGAATTGTAGTAATAGAAAAATGTGCTAAAAAGCACAAATGCATAGTAGAAATAGTGGTAATAAATAACAATAATCCAGTATTCGTCGGTAGTGGAGCGTCAATTACCACGGCACTCGGGCGCGAACCCATCATCAGAGCCAGCAAATCTCAAGTTACCATATAAATAAAGCAACGTTCACATAAATCATGATTCTCACTCCATATTTTGTTACCTTTACCGTTTGTTACCGATTTTATTATGAAAATGAATGGCAGCCAAACGGGGTGGGAAAGAAGGCGAGGGGGCGCCGGGCCGGGGTGTTGTAGAGTAGACGATCAAAAGGGTTCCTAATTCGTACATTCGGCAACGCACACTACACAACTATGAGAGTTTTATGGGCCGAATCTTTTATGGGATAATCAAATTTTGTATTATTAATGTGCTTAATTCGCGTCTGGGAATTGATTTGGCCGCTGTTGGTTCGTGTTCCGCGGTTACCTGCGGGCTCGCGACTCGCTCGCTCCGTACCGCACTCGCGCCGGCTAATCACATTCTGTCTGAGCTCGACTATTGAATATTATTATGTTTATGACTAAACATTTTCACTCTTCTAGGACCGTACATTTATAATTAATAATGTAGAAAGTATACAAACGCACACGTAATTAAGAAAAACCAACAACGTAACGCTAATATATTTCCATGTAATTATTTTAATTGAGTTGTTCGTTATTATTTTTGTCATTCCTCAGTTCTAAGAACCCATTTTGTTGGTTTTCGCGGTATATTTTCAAAAGTAACACGTAAAAGCTTTTGATTATTTTAGTATTCGAATGAGAATTAATTGTAATTTTCATTGTTGTTGTACACACGTGTAATTAGAAAATGCCAAGTTTGTGACGAAGTATGGCGTTACACTCCGAGATCCAGAGGCCCAGACGTCGGTTCTTTGACCGAAATAACGTGGATCTTTAAGACAGATTTGGTAACAGTACATATTTTAGGTAATGCAAAGGTATCATATCAATGGCGCCCATTCGATTAATCGAATTAAAATTGTATGACGGCAAAGACGTTTGATTTTAAATAGAGAAGCTAAAAATAATTGTTCAAAAGGCAACGTATCCACACATCTAACATTAAAATATAATCATGAAACCTGTGAAAATATGTAAATTGATCCTCAGAGATGCCGGACCGACGGACTGAGTGAAATTTGAATATAAACTTTCACGGGATGCCGTGTATGCGTCATTTATTTTGGCCTCGCTATAAAATATAATGATTTTTGAAGGAGTTGAGCGGTGTATTAATTCAGGCGGGGGTGCGGGCGCCATCGACAGGTATCGCCCGAGAACGATTTAATACTAGCGGTGACCCCGTATTAGAGGGCCTACTCACTCGTAAATCAACTATTTTAATAACTTCATAGATCATACCTGTGCCCAATGTTCAGATACGTACACATAACGGTACACAATGATTCGCATCAAATACTTAATAAAATCAAAACAAATAAATAGTCAAACACTATTTCATATCACGGAGAGTTTGTAAAGTACTGGCCGAACGCCAGACGATGCAAAAAGTTATATCGAAACGACATTCGATTTATTTAAGGAATCAAATGAATATTCAACACCGGAAAACCCATTATTATAATATCCTTACGTCTAAATATGAGAAAAGAGAAAAAGTACGCAAAATGGAAGCCACTCGTCTGAAGAGATCCAGAGATATTTACATAAAAAACAAATAACACGCGGAGACGGGATGCGTGCATAAAATTAAAATCGATGAGGTTATTCTACCCTACGAATTAAATATCAGTGGACTCACGCACACATCTCCACCGCCAGATTAGAGTTGAAGGGTCACCGTCACACGACTCCGATCTACGAGGCTGTGACGTCACAGACACTCGCCAAACTCCTCTCAAAACTCATTGGAATAATACTTTTCCGAACCATAAAGATCAGATACTGTATAAAGCACCGATCCCAATGGGGTGTAGCTTAGAATATCGGTTCGTTCTTATTTGCATACTAACTAAAATAATTTATTATTTTTTTAAAAGCGAGGGTCGATATTTGGGGTGAGAATTTATACAATAGAAATAACAAGAGTGAGTGTTATTGGCCTCGTGTTATTACGCATTGAACGTTCCTGAACATTTTCATTGATGACGACCTTGGTGGAAGATTTAGTATTAGATGCTCACAATTACCACTTTCTATAAGCATGCCTGCATATTTAGACGTTTAATCAAACAATAGTTCCACCGAGCGACATGTTAGTGACGTGTCATAGTAGGACCTGTGAGTGAGAAGCCTTGTTAAACTGCACCGTTTCAATGAACCGAGGAAGCTAGTTACGAACAAATATCAAAATAAACATACACGGCGATGCAATATTCAACGTCAAATTTCTGTTAAAAGTTTGATTCAAAGCGGTTCGGAAATCAAAGTAGAGTCGGCAAAAGGATGAGTGTAGATCGCGGCTCGTCGCATCGCATCCTTACAATATCGCGTATGATTGCTCGGAACAAAGCGACTCACAACTTTCGGAACGCACTCGGTTCGTCGGAAAAAGTTTGTCTATGGTGCCTACTCCGTTTGTGTCATGTTTTGAACGGCATCGCGTTATTGGCACACTTTGATTTGAATCTCAACTTTCTTTTCAAATACGAGCGTATTTTCTTTTGTTTTTAGAAATTACTTTTCTATTGTGACGGGGTGTTTCAATTTTTCTTTGCATTTAAGTATGATGTAAGTATACTTACATTTAAAAACAATATTTCGATATGTAAAAACTCTATTCTAAATTACTGCGTATGTTGACGGTGCAAAACTTTACCCGCATCGTGTACCGCACAAAATTATCATTCGTATCAAAGGGAATAATTTTAAATATCTATAGATAAACACCCGGCACCGTCTGGACGTCTCACACCGCCGGCCGCAAGATTTATACACAAATTATCATATATGATATGGTTTAAATTCTACGATTCACTGATGCATTATGGTTTTTTTTTACTTTTTATTTTGTCTGCGATCGCCTTTTGTTTTGGCACGGTCCGTGTCCAGGGGTTTAATTGTGGTCCCTTTATGATATATCTTAATGAGTTTGGTGTAATCGCTCGATTGAGGTATTCGCGAACATTTTGGGGAAGTGTTTTTATACATCAAGTACTTTTTCATAAGTGTATTTAAATGCGTATGAGCTTTATGACTCCTTCAAGGTTACGTTGCGTGCTGTGTTTACACGCAGAGCCAGATAGCAGCGTAGACATTAGTCACTACACAGTAAAACAGATGGTAATTTAGTTTTGTTAAAAGCCCTGATTGAACACCACCTTGTTGCGGCCCAACATATCTCAAGGCGAGGTATAGATCAATCCACCCCTACAAACACACAAAGACAATCACAAATTCGTATTGCACATAAATTTTAACGAAACTCATGCATATTTATAAAGTAACCGTGTATATTATTTAATATTTGTGTGTGTGTGCGTTAGGGAGGGTCTTAATAACAGATATTCAATCAAAATCAACCCCTTTCGGACCGATATCTTTGCGTGATGCATCTCCCCCAGTCGCTCGTTGTTTTATAATATTTTATTGACGTAACTAGCCGAGACCGCGTGTGGGCCCGAGTCGCAAGCGTTACGTGGCTTTACACTGTTCGACTTTACAAAACATGTCAATTAGAAAATGAAGTAAACTTCGTTCTATACATTTCGTGAAATAAATTAACGTCAAGTAAGGTTTCCGTAACTTGAGCATTGTTTTCTATTGAATGTTTTTTATTCGTACGACAAATTCGTGAATTAATTTCCATCCGTCCGTCACCGGCAGATATTTAATGATTTCTCGTTTCATTCGGCGAATGTAAGACAATACGGAAATTAATGACAAACTCTTTGTATGGTTTTCAAATGTATGTCTCTTATATAAATTAAAGATAAATATGTACATGAATTATCTATCGCGAACGAATACAGAACGTATTTTAATTTCGTTAAAGGATTTATTAGATTCGTTCCGAATCCTGTAAAGACAGGGCGGAGGGCGCCAAGAAACGTCAGATTTCATTAATAAGTTGTCAATGTCACTGTCATCTCAGCCCGCCATCGGACGTCAACCGAATGACAGATCGAGTAATAATTATCATACAGAAATCTTCAATGGATTCGATATTTCAGCAGAAGGTTTACGTGATTTATTTCCATTTTAATATCTAAAGAGGAATGCGGTTTGGTCGGTAATTTTTTTACCCGCCATTCAATTGATAAATGTTATTTTTAATTAAAATAGCTCTTTGTCACAACTATTATAACTTAGCTGGCAGCCATTTTGGACCGCTTCCAGACTTTTGTAAATAAACGATTTTTGCACAAAAAATATTGTGTAACCGAAAGAGGCTACTTCCATTCTATTCCATGGGTAATTGAATATATAAAACCACTGTATACTTTAAAACATAATATATTTAGGTACACACACATTTTAGTACATGAACATAATAGACATTCCTTTGAATTTAACATAAAATATATAAACTTCATATCGTTATAATTACCTTATTATCAACTTACACTTGTATCCTTACTAAACTTTTATTCTTTTATTCTCTTCCTTTTTACACGTCCGTGGCCTTCTAGAGTTCAATCAAGATTCCCGCCCTTTTATTCTCTTTTCCTCCAAAAGTTTGCGATGTAACTGAACCTCTTTTCATAAACATATAAACCTCTTTTCTTTAAAACATACAAAATTCTGGTAATAATTTATTGAACCTAACACTCGACCATCCTGACAACGTACACGTCCTCGTGTACGCACGTCCTCAGGACGATCATCATGTAGGTAGCTAACCTAACACTCGGCTTTCTTGATTAAACTCGAAGAAGAAAAAAAAAACATATTACAAAATATTCATATCTACTTACTAAATTATTTATATTAATATGTATTTGCAAACCCTCAATTCTTGCAAACAAATCATATTAACATGCCCATTCGAGTGTGCTTGTCATGTTAGTGTGAACCCTCTATTCTCACAGCTAACATCACAAACACAATTTCAATCAAAGGTATCATCATCATCATCATCATCATCATCATGTATATATCATCATCATGTATATATTAATATGTATTTGCAAACCCTCAATTCTTGCAAATAAATCATATTAACATGCCCATTCGAGTGTGCTTGTCATGTTAGTGTGAACCCTCTATTCTCACAGCTAACATCACAAACACAATTTCAATCAAAGGTATCATCATCATCATCATCATCATGTATATATCATCATCATCATGTACATGTCATCATCATCATGTATATATCATCATCATCATGTATATATCATCATCATCATGTATATATCATCATCATCATGTAGGTACATATCATCATCACCATGTACATATCATCATCACCATGTACATATCATCATCATCATGTACATATCATCGTCATCATGTACATATCATCATCATCACGTATATATCATCATCATCATGTACATATCATCATCACCATGTATATATCATCATCATCATGTACATGTCATCATCATCATGTATATATCATCATCATCATGTATATATCATCATCACCATGTAAATATCATCATCATCATGTATATATCATCATCATCATGTACATATCATCGTCATCATGTATATATCATCATCATCATGTACCTATATATCATCATCATCATGTACATATCATCACCATCATGTATATATCATCATCATCATGTATATATCATCATCATCACGTATAATATATCATCATCATGTATATATCACACTCATCATGTACATATCATCATCATCACGTATATATCATCATCATCATGTACATATCATCATCATCATGTATATATCATCATCATCACGTATAATATATCATCATCATGTATATATCATCATCATCATGTACATATCATCATCATCATGTACATATCATCATCATCATTTACTTGTAAGGCAGCCACATGAATCCAGAACGACATGCGATCAGCTGCAACTGTTGTTTTACTGGTGAGCCCCGGCACAGCTGCAACTCGGTAACGGTCATAACCCTTATATTTCAACAACTCTATACGGCCCTACATATGAAGGTAACTACTTTTGCTTCTACCATCATTGTTAAAATTAGCCTTGGTCAGCTTTACGAGATCCCCCTCATTATATTGTTTAGAAGGTCGCCTATTTTGCTCATATTATTATCGTTCTTTCTGCTTTACCTGTGCGGCATCAATGTTATTCTTGACCGATTCTCTTACAACTAGCATCGTATTATCTCTTGTTTCGGTTACTACCTTATTGAGTCTGATCACTATAATATGATATTATAAACATCTTTAACAGAAAAAGAAGGACTACGTGACCTTTTGTCTTCCTGTCGCGCCGCCGCTGCCGGGGCCGCGCCGGCCGCTAGACCGCGTTCACGCTGGCGACTTCGCATGCGTTCCTGACTGATTCCCTCTTCAAGCCTGCACAGCTGTTTCCGTAATTGCAGTAGTTCCTCTACGCGGTTGCTTGAAGGGCCACTGCCACTCCGTCCATCGCGCGTGCGGTCCTGTTCTTCTGAACGCCGCTTGAAAACCGGGCTGGGACTGCGCGCTCTCGTAGGACGACTTCTGCCACGATCATCTTCATCCCCCACTCTAGTCCGCTTACGACGCCAATGATCCGGTGTCCTCAACCGTGGTCCGGTGTTATCGACCAGCGTCGAGGTGTGGTGTCATTTCCGCGTGGCATTTATCTGAAACTCGTTATTAGGGGTTAAATTCAGATCAGACCCGTTGCTTCGCAGTTAGAAATTGTCGTAAACGCCCACACAATTCAACGTGATACAATTCCAAGAAATATCTTTTTATTATTTTTCTGAAACATACTAAAACATGCAATACACAAAGCAGGCGGTATCCCACTTCTGAAATGTAACCGAAAGAGGCTACTTCCATTCTATTCCATGGGTAATTGAATATATAAAACCACTGTATACTTTAAAACATAATATATTTAGGTACACACACATTTTAGTACATGAACATAATAGACATTCCTTTGAATTTAACATAAAATATATAAACTTCATATCGTTATAATTACCTTATTATCAACTTACACTTGTATCCTTACTAAACTTTTATTCTTTTATTCTCTTCCTTTTTACACGTCCGTGGCCTTCTAGAGTTCAATCAAGATTCCCGCCCTTTTATTCTCTTTTCCTCCAAAAGTTTGCGATGTAACTGAACCTCTTTTCATAAACATATAAACCTCTTTTCTTTAAAACATACAAAATTCTGGTAATAATTTATTGAACCTAACAATTGAATATTAAAATTCTTTATTTCATGTGTCGCCCTGCAGACAAATGGGAGTCAGTTAAACACTTCGGCAATAAAAGCTCGAATTAAGTATATATTTTTATTAACTCGATGATATTCATAAGAGTAAAAGAGAGAATAAAAATATTGTCTATTATATAAAAGAAACATTCCCATTTTTGGTTCGAATAAAAACCGCATAATTTCACAACTCAAACCGAATCAAGGAGTCCCAATACGTGGGTTGTTCACCTTAGTTCGAAAGGGTTAACTCAAAGGGGTAACAGACGGACAATCATTACGTATAGATATTTAGCATTCGTTTGAGTCGGTAGAAATATTATCTTTTTCATATTTTTAGGGACCGAAAGGGTTCCGCTCCTAATTTTAATTGTAAAAGATACTTTTTGTTCTAATTTTCTATGAAAACTTGTATGTTATGATTTGATTGTGTATCTCAACTTTAAATAAATAATTGCCTAAAACGGTTTGCTCTGCATTATTTCTGGATACTAAACCTAGTATGTGTTGTCCTCACATAAAGGGGTGGCAGAACATAAAAACGATCGGTACATATCCAGATAAGTTTCCAATCAATACTTGCCAATGGATTAAAAATTTGACCCCCTTCAGTTTAACCCTCACACACACTAAGATAAGACACATCAAATAGGGGTTGATCGTGTCTGATTTTTGAACCCCCACTTCTCAAAATTTTGGTCCCAAGTGAGCCCACCCCAGTACATGAGGTAGTTAAATACATTAGTTATTTGTATTGAAATAGTGCTCATGGGGTTTTTGAGAACATGCTTTCTTAATTAGCTGTGTTTTGATATCACAGCACTTCAGATTCTATTATTATATCGGTGAAACCTCCGTTTTCCTAGAAATATACCGACGCTAAAACTAAATTGAAAGTTGAGAAAAGGACCTTACGTAATGCAGGATTGCAGGTCCATCTATCTTCCAACATTGGCTTAGACATTTTTACAAAGTAACTAGAATGCGACGTCAGACCAATGAAGCTATTAAATCAGTTGCATATACATTAGGATTGTAAATAATAACGGTCAACCCCTATCGATTGATCGGCCGACTCAAGGGGTCGCGATAAAGGGTAACATTAAAATATTGCAAAGGGGTGATATTGTCACACGTATACATAGAATCTTAGCAAATACACATTTGATATTATGTTTGAAGGGTGACACAAAACTCGACTTTCATATAGCGATGAAATAATTACCCCGAGTAAAAGTGCCCGGAGCCAACCACCACACTCAACTAATAGCTGGTGGTTTCTGTTTAGGTGAATACAATAACGAAGAACTATTTAATGCTGAAATGGGGCTAAACTACGTGTTAGTTAGTTAAAACCAAATAAATTACCCAAAAATTGTACAAATCCTAACGCCTGAACAGATAAATGCAATTTTATTATCGGAGGACATGCGATTATTTTGTGAAATACAACATGGCGGCGCTTCGTGATAAAACTTGTTTAGTTTTTCGACTCAACGTAGACACAGCACAAAGAAAGATTTATTATTAATTACCCTATTAACAATATCTCAGTTTCAATACACCCATATATTGTACGACGTCAATGAAAATAATTGCAAGTTTTTAATTTAATTTATTGCAAAAATGGAACTATAGAACTTAGTATTTAATAATCATATTCAGTTTGTTCTCATTTTAATATGTGTTTATTAAAATGTAAAATTTAAAAAGGTGTTGAAAATGCCGCGTATGAAGTAAGTAATTATTAAATATTGCCGGGCGGGCGCGGGCCTGCTCTAGCGGCCCCTCGCGTGACTCATACTTATTCTGTTTGACACGGCATAGTCTTAGTTTTCACACTCAAATTTTCGCGTTCGGGACCCGCCGCGGTAACTCTCCCATTTTCACTGTACTATTAACGATCGCTATCTTGTTACCCTACTGCTATGTATAATGCTTTTTAGCACTGTAACTACATATAATTCATGATATTTTGTATCTATTTAGGTAACTAAGTGCAACTTTCTTCAATTGGTGCTTTCAAAGCAATACATTATTTTGTGAAAATGTTGAATTTGTTCGTTCAACAAAAACCGAAATGATTTTCTGGCTAGTTCATAGTTACTTTGTTAATCAACGAGAAACATAGCTATGTATAAGCGGAATAAATACGTTAGTAATTAAATAAATCCTATTACGGTTATGACAAAAGTAACACAACAATAAGCCCTAATTCTAAACATTCGATAGCAAAATAAGTTATGCGAAATAAATATTAATGATCCACACACACATACACTGGGTGCCGCTAACCCCTTCCTCCCCTAGCTATAGAAATACGAAACGAAAATTCACTAATAATTAATGTTGATAATTAATCATTCGTTGTGAATTTTAATGAGTCCGTTGAAATAATAACAATTATTACAACAAAACGAATGAACCAAACATGTGTTTTTCTTAGTTTCCCGATGTTTTTGTATGTACATTCAAGAATTCAAACGTTCCACAACAAATCGTTTATTTTTAATCAATATGTATGTATCCCGGTGCCATTAATAATAATTTTAATTAATTAACGTGTATGACGACGAAGGCGGATGCGTAAGCAAGCCTATTGTCGTTTAAAATGATTTATGATCAACTAAGATGGCTCATTGATTTCTGATGTTACTCAACACACACGACCATGTCATCCATACCTTAATGAAACTTAATGGTAATTGGAATATGGATATATACATAGTGTATGAATCATAACATCATATTTCATTATTATGTCAATAAAAGTAGGTCCCGATCTACGTCAAATAGGCATGAGGCATCTATTTTGTTCAGGCAATAGACGGAAATAAAATTAAGCAAACATGTAGCGGTGAGCAATAAAAATCGCCATTGAGTTTTTGTTTTCATTTAATGGCGCGAAGTCCGCCATCATTACCAGCCAGTATCGGATCGTATCTCAAGTCATTTTCAGTTTCCAAACGATAAAATTGTCAAATAAAGAAAACAGTTAATGTCCCATCTGCATATTCGAGCCGTTAAAAGTGTACGCAAAATAATTACTATTCAAAAACAAAGTCAAAACGAAAATTAATAACCCGTTGCCAGTTCCATCGTATTGATTTTATGTTATCTTCGCTACTGTCATTTAAATGTCATTTTTATGAAGGCTGAATAGTAAGTAATTACAACGCCAAATAAAAGAATGTTCTACTGTCTGGATTCGAGTCTTTTAAGCACTTTAATCTACATCACGCCAGCGCTGGCTCACTATCAGTAAATTCGATAAAACCTCTTTAAAAATGGTTCCTATTCAGAGTCACGCGATTTGTTGTAACCGTTTGACGTTCCAGATTATCCAGTTGGATTAATGGGCCGCGTTTAAAACAATTCCGATGGATATTGACAAATGCCGTCCATTACTAGCTTCGATATTCTGTTAATGCGACAATTGTTCACTTGTCACTTGCTAATGGTTTCGATATGGGCTGTTCTCACGTTTGTGTGCCGGCACTGCTGCTCCTGGCGCTTACCTGGAACAGAACATTACAAGAATAAGATACTAGAAAATATATGTAACCTTATACCTAACAAAAACAACAAGTAATTTAACTAAAATAATGTATAATCAATAAAAACAAAGGATATAACGTGTTTTAAAATTGACTAAAGCCTACCTACAGGTTCAGTAGGGTAAAAATAAAAATAAGGTTAATCTTGAACAATTTAATTAAAAAGGGAATTTAAAGTTAAACACGTTAATAGAAAGAAATGTATGAATGAAACTTTTGAAAAAAGAAGGAACTCAGGGTCGTGAACAAAAGGCACAGGCAGTCTCCCGGGAAATAAAGGGGAGACTTAGCTTTTTAGGTTATTCGGAAAAGCGTGGTGTGGTGGCTCGCTGGCGATCCGCCGTCGCTGCGCCCAGCAGTGGGAGTCCGGCTTGGGCCAACAAGGTTAACCGCACATGCGGTTATACCGATGACCCCAAACAGGAACTCCACTAGCGCAGCCCGTCGGATGAAAAACGTACAACCCGCTGGCGGTCCGTCGTGGCTGCGCCGGGCAATGTGAGGCCGACTTGGGTCAACAAGGCTAACCGCACATGCGGTTAATACCGATGACCCCAAGCGGAACGCTCACTTGGCGCAGCCCGCCGGAGGAAGCCCGCCGGTGGAAACCCACCGGTGGAACCCAGTAAAGGCTGGGTTCCAAAAAAGAGCGAAATCTGAGCTTTAGAGCTCCTATTTATAGTCTTTGCTTCAACCAACTTCAATTCAATTACAATCAACCAACTTCATTAGCAATCAATATCAAACTGACATTACAACTGTCAAGTAACTTTGACGTTTTTATAACTGAAACAGATTGTGTTAATATCTACTAAATAATTATCGATTGATCGATCAATGACTGACAAACTAAGAAGGAAACGTCAAAGTCATAATTATATTACTTGTCAGCTGTTAATTGTCAAACATGTTTACAATTTTTACAAATTGTTTATACAACATTCATTATTGAATGTTTTTAAATACAATTTATAGAGAATTTCACTGAGATATGGTGTTTGTGAGCCAAGGAAGATATGCCAGCAATGAAATTGCTACATATCTCCCTTCGTCAAATAGAATAGAAATAGTATAGAAATAGAAGTATAAGTATAGTAGAATAGAAGTATAAGTATAGAAATAGAAGTATATAATAGAATAGAATTAGAAGTACAATGTGAAAATCTTGATGGATAGTACAGTCATAGAATCAAAGAGTATGAAAGATTATCATAACTTAAAGCTAGTTTTTTTTTTTTTTTTTTTTTTTTTTTTTTTTTAAGGTAAGTATAGTAATATTTTTTTTTTTTTTTTTTTTAAATTAATTTTTTTTTTTTTATTTTTTTTTTTTTTTTTTTAATTAATTTTTTTTTTTTTTTTTTTTTTTTTTTTTAAGGGTAAGTTGTTTTTTTTTTGTTTTTAGTTAGGTATATATATATATTTTTTGTTTTTTTTTTTTTTTTTAAGTAAGTATGGTTACATCTTAAAAGAAAGTAGAAAAAAGATGTTAAAGACTAAAAAAAAAAAAAAAAAAAAAAAAAAAAAAAAAAAAAAAAAAAAAAAAAAATATGTAGCAATTTCATTGCTGGCATATCTTCCTTGGCTCACAAACACCATATCTCAGTGAAATTCTCTATAAATTGTATTTAAAAACATTCAATAATGAATGTTGTATAAACAATTTGTAAAAATTGTAAACATGTTTGACAATTAACAGCTGACAAGTAATATAATTATGACTTTGACGTTTCCTTCTTAGTTTGTCAGTCATTGATCGATCAATCGATAATTATTTAGTAGATATTAACACAATCTGTTTCAGTTATAAAAACGTCAAAGTTACTTGACAGTTGTAATGTCAGTTTGATATTGATTGCTAATGAAGTTGGTTGATTGTAATTGAATTGAAGTTGGTTGAAGCAAAGACTATAAATAGGAGCTCTAAAGCTCAGATTTCTCTCTTTTTTGGAACCCAGCCTTTACTGGTAAGAGTTGTCGTCTTTGCCCCCTTTAGATTCCATTTAAAACTAATCAGTGTTAACTATTTTACTAGACTAGTGTTTCAGTGCCATTTTATCAATCCATTATGTGCTTATTCTGGATGTGAGGTGAATTGCGGGACCACGCCGGGTAACCACATGTGTGTGTGCCGCGTGTGCGTATCATGGTTCCTTTACAGGACGCTTAGGCCTTTAATATTCACTTCATCCATCACCTGCTAGCCTTTGCACAATGCACTAAACCTAAGCCCTTGCACTAAATCTAATTATTTGCATTTGTTATATTTTTATAGCCTCGTGTCTTTTTGGTGTTCTCGCTTAGGTGATCACGTCTCCATTTTTACCCCATGCCTTTTATTTTGCAACCTATTTAGCTTGGCTTAATCTCATTCCAGGGTTCCAAAAAAGAGAGAAATCTGAGCTTTAGAGCTCCTATTTATAGTCTTTGCTTCAACCAACTTCAATTCAATTACAATCAACCAACTTCATTAGCAATCAATATCAAACTGACATTACAACTGTCAAGTAACTTTGACGTTTTTATAACTGAAACAGATTGTGTTAATATCTACTAAATAATTATCGATTGATCGATCAATGACTGACAAACTAAGAAGGAAACGTCAAAGTCATAATTATATTACTTGTCAGCTGTTAATTGTCAAACATGTTTACAATTTTTACAAATTGTTTATACAACATTCATTATTGAATGTTTTTAAATACAATTTATAGAGAATTTCACTGAGATATGGTGTTTGTGAGCCAAGGAAGATATGCCAGCAATGAAATTGCTACAAGGAATATGTCAGTGTTATGGTCGAATTCTCAATTTAGCAATTAAACAATAGCAAATTACGTCTATATTTAAATGCTATTAAGAATCAAAAGTCCATGTTTAACGTAACAAGTTGAATGGAGTAGAATGAAACCATCTGGAAAGTCGAGACGGGGGAGCCCGGGGGTATCGAGACACCATTTATAAAACCGAATTATCGGATAAATCGATTTGGACCATCTCAGCTCGCTTGTATATTCTTGTAATCGATTTAATATTCGTATTATACTTTTTCTTTGAATAAAAATATAGTAGAAAGTGCAATTATTGTGACGAGTAAATATTTTTAGTCTAAAAATATTTAATTATTACTTAGCATCCAAATATTATTCATATACTTTAAACAATTGTATAAAATGATTTCTTTTTAGGCAATAAATCTCTGTACTTTCATATTTGAAATAGAAGCACTTTCTAATTTTATGTTTAATATATTTTCAGGGAGTAAATTCGAATACAATCATATTTGCAATTGTTATTATAAAATTTATTAAATTCTTATCTGGCGTACGTGGTGCCGATAACGGGGCCGGGTCGAAATGTCAAACAGTTTTAGTACATTAACGATTGCTATTTTATTTGTTTCTAATATTTAACTAATAACTTTTACTATTGTTTATCGACTAGTACAATGAGAAGAAAGACTATCTGTACATTAAGCGTATGGTAAGAGTAAACTATGAAACAAAATCGACAACATACATTTAACTTAATTAACTTCAAAAACTTTTCAAAGTAACCGCAAAACAAATACAATGTCGTCTTACAATATGTTATTGTTCTAAGCATTTACTTAACAATAGATACGAAGAGGGAAGCAATTACTGGGAGAGATCTCCAGTATCGGTGAAGGGTGAATATGACACACGCCGAGCACTTTATGTGGAAATAACATTTGATTCTTTGAAATATCGGGTTGATCTTGTAAGAAAGGTGGCTGAGGAGGGGTTGACTCCATGGCGTCATTAAAACGTAACCGTAAAATTATTTAATCAGCACAAAATTTGGAATCAGAAACAGTATCGGAATCCTCACAGTGGCATTGCAACTGATGTGAAGTCTCCCTAAGAGGGGCCGCCAAGAAATTTATAAGTAGGTCCCGGCATAAGGGAATTAATTGTATTATTCCACACAGCACCGATGAGGGATCGCGGAAGAATTATCAATTAGAATAAGAAAATGTCGAAATGTAGGGTTGTTACGTGTTTAATGTACCTATTAATTCGATTACGGCCGTGTGTGTTTGTTTATATACTGGTTTTAATTAATCAAGGTTGATCGGAGATATTCAAAACTTGACGTTACATATAAATAAACCGCAAACATTCACAAAGATAAAAACGACTTTAAATATCGATACACCCCAATTGGAATTGCTAACTCGAAACAATAAATCTCAAAGCAAGTTGCATTTTCAAAATAAAATTCTTATCAGAAGCAACAAACTTGCGTTGCCATTAAAAAAATAAAATTAAAAAAAGCTTTAAACCCCGTTCTGGGTTGTACAAATCGTAAATCAGACGTCCCTGCAGACTGGGAGGGGGCCGAGGGGGGTTTGATTTTCCGCAACATTCGTCTTAGCATTAGTATAGAGGCTCCTTGTTTTGCTCTTTAATTGTGTATCGGTTTAGCCCGACCTCCCCTCGTAGCTGTTATGTGAACAAACGATACGATTGGAGCCCTCAATAAGACATACGTCGTTTACTAAGATCCTATTGTTTGTGGCTTTTTACAAGTTATTGTGCAAATCAATTTGCCACTATTACACTACTATATGTCTCTCATATGACGTTTGTAGAACTAGTAGTACTAAAAAGTGTGTTAGACCGGGTGGTCAGTAATACTGGTCATAAATGGAATGATAAATTAAATACACCAATAAATTGATTGCGAAATATTGTAAAACATTAAATCTAAACAAAGGGCGCGCTGTCCCCGCAACAAAAGTCCTCCCCTTCCGATAATTGAGAGACGAATCCTTTAATAACCTTCGATTTATTTATTTAAGACTTTCGCCACCTGAACCCAGACACTTTGAGGAAAAAAATAATGCTTAATTATTTTACCAAACACAATTTGTAAACGAAATTGACCCTTAACTAAAACGTGTAAAGTTCAAATTGGTGTTTGTGTAAGTTTGCAAGATACTTTGTGGTCCGGAGCGATTAAACAGTGGTTTTCTTTTGGGGTGACTTTTTGTGTTATTTTTGTTGGAGTGTCCGACTTAGCCCGGTTTACTCCGGGATTTTTATATTAACGTATCGATTTAGGAATACATTCATCATTGTTTACGTCGAATTAAACTTTATCGTCTAAGTCCGTCTTCACATTCGTTTCGGACATGAAAGAGACGTCACATTCCTCTTGTTAAAATTAGTCCCGAATATTTTTCATCTATTTTTAGAAAGTATCATTGACACCGTTGATTGAAGATGGGATATTCAGAATTTACAGCGGTTTTAAATTATGGTTTCAATAAATTCATCTTCACTCGATTGTTTCAAACAGTTTTACATTATTTGGTGTACTACTCATCATTTTTAGGTGAATATGTTGAGTTTCGTGGTATCAAAACAAAGATGTCAGTCGCGGTCAATCATCATGTTGATTTGAATATTGAATCGGTATCAAATTCACCGTGAGGCGGCAGCGTACCGTGGATAAGTGGGTTCGATTCCGCTGCAATTTTCCACATTACAATGATTTTTTCTTTGATCGCTACGGTACACCGGGTAAGCTTTTACAATGATGTGCAATATAAATTGTAATGTGACTACTGGACCGAGGACCATGAAAATAACAACATAATTGTTGCTATGAATTATCAGTGATTTCCCCAATTGTTTAATGTTAAAAGTGAACATACTATGGTATTCTATCTGACCTGCTCTCGTCGGCTTCGCCTATATCCTCTAAACAATATATTTTTATCCGCAACGGATGTCACTGTTATCACTACAGTGGCTACAAAATTAATAAAGAACAAATACAATCGTATATTGTTTAAAATAATTCATTATCTATTATAATTTGGTATTAATCGATCAGTTGGTCGTGGGTTCTCAAACTTTTGAAGAACAAGGTTTCCGCTTGATATTCGTGTACATTGTGTATCTCAAGATAACGGGTGGTACAAGTTTAGTTTTCATTTCTTATTAGGTTAAATGAGTCAAAGATAGAAAATGTTAACAGATTTCTTTATCGTATACCTATACATTCCGCAATGATTATTTCGGTGTGATTCAATTAGATATTTCAATATCCCAAAGTTTGAGTATAATGTGTTTGACGAAAAATCGTCATGATTACAAGTGGCTAAAAGGAACACCCACTGGTGACCCGCGATAACTCGGCCACTGACTGACCGATTCGGATAAATTAACGATTTATCATCGTTTGTTTACATTTACGATCATTAGTTAATTCACGTGCCGAACTTTTTCGTTGCGTAAGAAAGAATTGCAAAGTGCTCAACGTAAAACTTACGTAAATCTTGCAACCACTATTTCCCAGGTATCCTATTTGGCCGATAGTAACAGGTACGCCTACCGTGCTATTTGTGGGCCCCAGTGGATTAAATTCGTAGGTTATATCGGATTGGTTAGTCAGTCTACGAACACCAGCGTTGGTCATTATAACCTTAAGTAAGTTGGGGAAAGGAATCAAGAACGTATGGTCATCTGGTCAATGCATATCACTTAACTAAATACCAGGTTCGATATTAATAGTGTTGTGCCACTTTCTAGCTTATTCGTGATTAAGTCCCGTGTTGATTGCCGGCACATCACTCCTGATGGACCCGGCGACGTCCCGTTAATCCCGGCCTCTCTTCAACACTTCGTTTATTTTGGCAACTCTTTTTCATGCATATCAACGGATGTTCGGGTATGAGAGTTATGTTACGGATTGACAACACTACTTTAGTAGAAGCATCGAAACTTTAAGAAACCTAACATTAAAAACTTTTCTTGTTACTCCGCGGTATCTGTTGTTACTGGATCAGTATTAAAATATTCCCAAACAGCGTTCAGTGTTGTAATATCAAGTAATCTAATTCCCCCTGCTTTGCCTTCAGAGTACAGACACCTCGACTACCACTCAAGGGGCAAAAATATCGGGAAACATTACAATAACAAAGGGCCGAAACACAACGGACAATAAAAACGTACCGTTTGTTTCGCGCCAAAAAATTAATATTAACGATATCTTAACACAATGAAGTGTTGAAAAAATGGAATAATAATTTATTCGTAATATTTCTTTGAAAGTTTTTTTTTGTTTTGAGCGAAGAGTGTTGTGAGTTGTGACTCGAAGAGTATTTTGGAATATTCTGGATTTGATATATTTTTTAATCTTCTTTCAATAGAATTTAACTACATTCGCTTATCAATGGATCTAGTTCGATTGGGCAGCTGGTCGTTTGAAATTCGAATCGGCGACTGAATGGACTACTATTCTATCTTATTAATATTCAAAAACGTATTACGGGCAATCTAATATGAACCATATTTTCGTACATTTTAAGACCACATTAGATTATATTTTTTTGTATTAAAAAGTGTGATTTATCGGCGAAGTGTACGAAATTCGATTGAATGGTATATTTTATTGAACCGGTTCAAACCGGTTGGACACGTGGTCAGTTGTCGTAGGGCTATTTAAAATTATCGAACCTTTTGTCCGTATTGTGCTGAAGTACGGCCGACATGATTTATATCCACTATTGTATGAAACTGTTTAAAAAGATCTAAACTTGTTTTGATTGAACTAGATCTTTTGTCTGAATAACTATGAATGCAGAGGACGATTCCCTTAAACCAGAAATTAACACTATCAATAATATAAAAACAAATGTAATATAATTAATCTTCATCCCCTATTTTTATCCCCCATGAATTCATAATGAGCAAATTAACAATACCTATTGTTTCTCGACTTTGTTTTTTTACCGAATATTAATATCCATTTTTCTATTGTCTTCGGGGGAGAAAGGGGGTGTAAGGGTGTTCGGGGTAGAAAAGTTTAAATTGATTGATTCGTGCATTAATTTCAATGAAGACAATAGTCGTAGCTGGTTCGGACACTTTATAATTGCATTTAGTTGGAGCAAGGGATGTCTTTTGCCAATTTATTCGATTTGGAATTTAATTTTCTTATTGAAATGGTAATTAATTTGAATATTGAAATGAATCATTTTATTGTGAGGAAGTAAAAATCTGCGTGAGACCCGGGTGGCAGAGCCAGCACGTTCATAAATCGAAGATAACACACAAGAAAACACATTAATTACAACAACAGTAGTTCCAATCAAGCCAAACTTTACGCCGTCATTAAACTCCGAACCTTATTTGCATACCAATTAGAATTAATATCCAATAACGTCAATTAATCTCAATACATTCGAAGCACTTTGGATTACATCTCGATTCGTTAAGGTCGAGAATCGTTCGGTAGCGCCGCCACCACATGTCAACGTTTAGTTCGGTACACGTGTGCTGAATGTCAATCCATTATGAACTTTGTGTGATGATTTGTGACATATTATTGGAATAGAAGGGGTTATTCATAGTATGTTAGTACATTGTGTTGGTTCTAAGTAATTGACGTATCTCTACATTAATGGTTTCCGTTTGATTCGGCTCTCTTGTCTATGGGTTATCATTGGTTTATGATTGTTGATTGTTCGTGGTTCTTGTATGATCAGCAGGAAAGAGCGATAACGATACGGTCCTTCGTCGAGTGTACTTTAACTTGGCTACATTGAATAGGAGTCGGTCAACATCAACGTGGTGCTTTTGAGTTTGGTAATCGTCACGGTTTACAAAAAAGGGACTACCCTGTTTTACTTCTGATACTATGATTGTATTTTAAGTGCATATGTGACTTGTCTATGTAATGGGGATACTTGAGTTTTTCAGGAGTCTTATTAAACACTAATCTATAGTTTGGTTGGAATTAGATCATTGATATTTAGTGTGATATCTGTAATAGCTCTGTTAGCAGCTGATATTATATCTAACAAATATGTAATTGATTAACCATTTAACAAAAGGTATTATTTTTCATACTACGATTTAAAATACATTTAAAATGAATGGAGCTTCAAAGTATCAAATTAATATCTAAACTCTACACAGTTCTGGTATTCCCATCTATAATTACTGGATTATTAAAGAATTCAATAGTGCTCGTAATTTATCAAACAGTCTAAAGATAAACAAAACCTTAGGTTGTAAAATGTGACGTGTTTCTACGAATTTCTTTACGAATTTTGTAAGGTTTTACCTATTCCTTGTTTTATTTTTATTTAATAGCAATTAATCATTTAATGTTATCAAGTTGTGTAGTCTTGTAAGGTTCAATTTTAGTTTGGAAATTCATAACAGCTAACTAATGCTCCAATTGAAATTAATATAAAATAAGCCAACAAAGCAGCACGTGTGACTTGTTCAACACAACAAAGAGATTTAAAGAAAACATATTGCCTTCAATATTATAAACACGTTTCGTTTATTCGCTGTCGTAAGTTTCATCACTTTGCTCAAATGGTGAGTAAGGTGTTGGCGTGTTATTGACTGGTTCAAAAGGATTTTCCAAACACTTAAATAAACATCGAATTGTTTCGTTTGTATGTCATTAATTCAGAGATTTTCAGTGAATCATTTATGTAAATCATATGAGTAAGGAGCCGCGATACCGCCGTATTCTTCACGAGCCGGCTGCGTATCGCTATCAGCGCATTGTTTAACACTATCTCTAAATTTACAACTTGCAATTCGCTATAATTATACCGAGATAAAAAAGGTAGACTTAATAACGGCCGTGACGTCGGCTGTAAACCCAAGAATTATACAAGAAACATTGAAAGTAAGCGAACTCTTTGATGATAAATAATTTATCGCCTCACTAAACCTGCATAAGAAAGAAATGTTGATAAACATCGAACATTAAATATGTAACTGTTGGAAGCAGACGTAGTGTACACAAATATCATATCACTTGTTGGAAATATTAGTAGTTATTATTAGCTCGGGCCTCGGGCGGAGTCTCACTTCACCTACGGTAATTTAAAAATGTATTCCACGCACAATTTGCACGGAGGAGTTCGTTTGATCAGCTATCTGTGCGCGGGCCGGCGCGGCGCCCACTCTACTGATCGCACGATTTTTCTATACGCATCGCATAAGTTGATATATGACAAGTAATTTCTTAACAAAACTCTAGTACAGTTACGATTTTATCTGGTTTCCGTGTGTTAGGAAACGGTAATAGATTCAACAGGTGTACCGCAGGGTGGTCGCATCGGGCCGGTGCTATTTTTTATTTACATTTTACGAATTTATCGCATACGCCGACGTCTCTAGGCGCACGTTTGATTCATGCGCTTGTGTTGTCGCTTTTTAATACTGATTTACAATAAAAACATAACTGTTTCACCGGCGATTGATGTGTGTTATGATTAATGTTTCGTCTTTGATGTTGACTGCTATGAATCTATCAAGTCGGCTCCCGAATATCGACGCTGGGCGTGTATTAATAAACCGAGACGAATGCGACGAGCCGTCTTCGTTTTACTTAATTACGAGGTTATTAAAGAAGCATTCGAGAACAGCTATCGAGACATCCGCGGTATCAATCGCTGCGACACTTCCTCCGCGGGCGTCACGTGACGCGCTGCGATGTCACGCCGCCGCCCTCGCCACTACCATCAAATTACATATTTATATTTTTTTCTGTACAAAATTAGACTAATCAGCATCGGGTACAAAGAAGCAGATCGCTTTCATCATCGACACGGTGATGTTTACATGCTCTGTTCCGAGAACTGCGCCCCAACATTCAATACTTGGAAATAAATATGTGAGTTTGACATTTGCTTTCATGTCGGTTCGCGTGTTTTGGCCGTAATTGCCGGCCGCTCTCGCCGCCTTACTCTCCTCCGCATAGAGTTTATTTCCGTCCTTTTTACCCGAAGCTAGAGCGAGCATCATACACACATTTTTTTGTTATTAAATTATCGTGCGTGCCGATTTCTGACAAGATGATAGGTTCCTCTGATGGGGCATCTGATTGCTTCTCTTGTCGACATTTCTTATTTGATGCTTTCACTTTGATTGACGAGTGTGATGTGTGTGGATATCCGCGTCCGTAAAGGTCGTGACGCGTGCTCTCTGCGCTCCCTTGTTCCGAACCTCGGAATCTCGCGCCGCGGCGTCTAGAACACCTCGACTTGCCCATAATTAACCCTTTAATTAGCATCATCGATGGGTGGATACATGGCGGCTGTACGAGCAACAAAGTTTTCACGACGTAGTTACGCTTGACATTTAGACGGAATTAACCGCGTCACAAGCTACAAGATATTGTATTGTAAATCAATCGATGGGTTAAGTGTAGTTTAGGGTGTCACACTAATGCGTTCTGGCATCGTAACGCTCGGATAAATTATTGACCAACGGTTACACATTAGTCCTAAAATAAAAAGGTTCAGTTGCCGTTTGGATTTATCATGTAGCTCCCGGAGGGCCATTATCATCGATTAATGTCAATACGTTACTAAATTGGACGATATTCGTTCCTATAGACATTAGTCAACTCGGTCCGAATATAATTCACTGTCGAACTGAAACTTTACGACGTCCGCGACTCTTAATAAGATGAACATGGCGGCGCGCACCGTCCCCCCGAAATAACAAAATTAAAATAAATCGAACGACAGACAGACGTCATAAACTAATTTCGAATGTTTTCATTTTGGTTTAAACAAAAATAGCGTCATCACTCTTTCATGTATGCGCCGGAGTGACAATAAAGTATAATTTACAGTTGGTGTTGTTCAGTACGGGCGGCGCAGCGCCATCTCGGGGGCTCACATGAAAGTAACGCGGGAACGAAAGCCTTTCATGATTTACGTCTCGCTATTATTGCATATGTTTAATAGTAACATCAGTTTCGATACAAAATGAATGTTTTTGGTGTTTTTATTACGTGTGCCAGTGGGATTTATGTGTTGTTAGGTTTACATAATGTCAGGTGTGTGTTTTTAAATAATGAGTTTCAAAATAGAATGTACCGCCGCCACGGCAACTTTTTTGAACATACATACATGCCTATACAAAGAAGGCGTTGGTATTAAAATACGCTACTCATATTCATTCCATGGCAGATTATTGTACTTTCATGGGAAAAATATAAAATGTCGTTAACTATTACTAATAATAACTAATGAGAAAGACTACAGATTTGACAAAAAAGTTCTTAAAGAGTAGGAAGGTCGTGTGTTACCATGATTGTTTAACAAATTATTCTGAACATACAATATTTTTCCTCCAAAAACTTATTACCCGTATTTGGGGGAAGTTTTTCAATGGCATTCAACCCTAAGGATTTTTTCTCTTTCAAGTTAATTAAGTTAACGAAAGGGGTCAACTTGTTACTCCTTTTTGATGACAGCCGATAAACGAATCGGTTCCGAAAACTTTTCTGGTTACGGCTTCCAGAGATTGGTTTTTGATTTGAGAGTAATTTTTTAATAAAAACTTTTTCTTTTTAACTTTTTTGTTAAAAATCGGAAAACAGTTGAATTTCGGTATTCGTATGCCAACGAAATGTTTTGTTTTACAACAACATTCAAAATACCTTTCGGCTATTCGATGTTCAATTACTATTTGCATGAAAAACAACTTCTTTACTTGTACTCGTACAATGTTAAATCAGACGACTCTACGCCGATGCATAGACTCCATTGATGCCCAAATCAGTGGGACAGCGGTACCAATTGAAGTTAAACCAGCATTGTATATTGAAACATCTTGGAATTTCACAAAGGAGTTCGTTACGGAAAATAACAGCTTTTACAGTCCGAAATGAAGTTTCGACATTTTCTTCAGTGTTTCGAGTTCTTCACCGTTTATTCCAAACTATTTATTGTTCATAACTTATGGTTTTACGAGTATAGTGTGTTTTTGTTTGATGCAGTTTAACGACTAACAAAAATGATTGTTGTTTTAAAAACATAAGAATTAATGAACACCTGAATGTCTACTTTCAATAGGACGTCTCAGTGCAATATAACATTTGAAAGATACGTTATAATGAATAACAAGTTTTAGCAACAGTGTTCGGGCTCCGCAGAATTCAATTTGATTATTATACTGCATTGGTAGTAAGTAAGTACTTGTCTGTGCGAGACGGACAAAAGATGAATGGAGTGAGTTTTACACTCAAAATTCGGCGATTCAATGGCCTAATGATTTTATATGAATGCACGTTCCTGAATACCTTATCTAGAATTTATTTCGCAACGAGGTTTTTGTAGGAGCTCTTCAAATAGGGCGCGGTTCTTTCAGCTGTAGCCGCTCCTGGTATGTGAGGCTTTTCAAATTTAATACTTTCTTTGATTCGGATTGTTGGAAACAAAACAAATAACAGACAGTTAGAAAACACAGAGCACCTCCTCCGGGTTAAAGCTGGTTGATGGAATGAGTGTAGCATGTGTAGTGAGTATGTGTAGAATATAGACCAATCTGAACCGTTTAAGATCAGTATCAAAATATGTCCGGCGATGTCAGTCGAGTGTAGGCGTCGATGCATATTACTCTACTTACAATAAAACATACATAAGTGACCCAGTGCTTCGTCACTACCCTTTGGTCCATTTCTTACAATTAGAGATGTGGTCCGTTTAATTGAAAATATCGATAATATTGATTGATCGATCGCCGCGCGTCAATTGGTCG